>OX402057.1:0-1361468 GCA_947859365.1 Archips crataeganus | reverse complement strand
GAAAAGTTGACATTCGCTTCGACGTACTTATGTATTAAATGAAGTATACTGGGCTCTACGAGGATAGATAGCAAATGAGTAATAATGAGAACGCCAAATAAATTTGTAGAATTTAAAAAAAAAAAGATTTTTTTTTATGCTAAAGAGGCCAGACAAACGAACTAGTGGGTCACCTGATGTTAAATGATCACCACTGTCCATAGACACCCGCAGCGCTTTACACGATGCCAGTGCGTTGTCGGCCCTGGGAAAAGGAGAGGGAATAGGGGAGGGGGAGAGGTATTGGGCTCCCGGCGCTCTCACTGACCGTACGAAACGCAGCAGGAGTACTGCTGCTTCACGCCGGTGTTCTGTGAGAGGGTGGATTTAAAAGATTTAAAGATTTATTGAACATAATAACATGCATATTTTGAAACAATTAGATCGTAAGCAGCTGCATTAGTATAAACTGTGTCGCAGCTGTTTACGCCCACCTCGGGACATGGAAGCAGTTATGTTCTAAAATGATACATAATAGGTTAGTAAGTGTACTTAATTAAGTATTAAAAACTATATTAGAATAAAAGTAGAATATTGTACGTAACATAGGTCCTTAATATGAACAGGCAGGTGAGTATCAAATTTAGATTTGTACTACCTCTTTTTTTTTATTACCTATTATTTTAACAATAAGACATACGTTCATCAGTATCCAGTAACAAGTGTATGCTTTAAAAGCGGGTATTAGTACATTTTAAGCTCTAATAAATATGTTAAACTAGCTTTAACCATCGGCTTCGCCCGTATTAAAAAAATAAATTGTGGTAATTGCGCTAACATTTTGAAAGCTGCAGCATTGTTACATTCTTGGACAGCGCCCTCCTATTCTTTTTTAAAGTAAAAATATTATTCGACGAGAGCGCAATACCAGGATGCTAAGTATTTTATGTCTGTGACTGTGTCCGTATCCGTATATTATTCTATGTCTATGACAAGTTTCATCTAAATCTATTCAGCAGTTTTTGCGTGATTGGGGAACAAACATCCAAACATCTTCATGAACTTTATCATTAATAATACTAGTACGATACGAAGTAGGGCAGGATTTGTTAAAAATAAAGTTATAAGTTTGTGTACCACTGCCAAAAAGATGGAGCGACGACCTGGTTAACGTTGCTGGAACTCGTTGAATGCGGATGGCGCTGGACCGGTCTGTTTGGCGAACCTTGGGGTAGGCTTGTGTTCAGCAGTGGAGTTTTTCAGCTGAAATGATGATGAAAGTTCTTTTACATAAATTTGAAATTTATGATACTTACCTATATTTAATTCGTGGGAGCTACGAACCAACCCTCTCCTTCTGAGAGAAGGCCTGGGCTCTGCAGTGGCAAGCCGCGATGCTGATTTTCATTGGGGCCCATTTAAAAACTAAACACAAAACGTTCATACTGTAACGACACGGACGCCAGCAGAAACTGTAGTTCACAGCGAAATTTAAGTAAGTTTATTCCGGAAGCATGACTGTATGGCAACACTTGATCAGTAAACTTCTATCTGACATCCCTCTTTTTTGCTAATACTGACAACCCTAGATTTTTGTTTAATTTTATTTTATTTCTAACAAGTGTGCTACTTTAACTGGCCGGCAGTGTACGCTCCTCGGCCAAAGCTCCCGTAGAGATGAGGTATTTGCCCGATGGACTGTACATAGATATAATAATATGTAGCGTGTGTAAGTACATAGTTAGAATGTACTTTGCTGTTGCATCGTGACTGTATTTCGCACTATGCTGTGAAAATAACGGATATATTTTGACATGGATTCTTTGTTTGATGATTCCAATAATTTTCAGTTTTGTGTACCACTGCAGCTCAGGCATTTCTGGCGGGAATATCTAGATGTGTTTCTTAACGTTTCTTATAATAATAACTAGCCGTTGCCCGCGACTCCGTCTGCGAAAAATAAAAATAGCCTACGACCTATTCTCAGATCTATCCAATATAGACAAAAAAACATAAAAATCGGTCAAGCCGTTTCGGAGGAGTTCGATAACAAAAACCGTGACACGAGATTTCTATATACTAGACTAGCTGTTGCCCGCGACTCCGTCTGCGAAGAATAGGGGTATTAATACGACCTATTTATTCTCAGACCTACCGAAAACGGAAAAAAAGTTTAATAGAAATCGGTCAAGCCGTTTCGGAGGAGTTCGATAACAAACACCGTGACACGAGATTTTTATATAAGTACATATTAGATAATAAATAAATAAAAGAAATTTTTATTTACCAACATACAAAAAGTTATATCCCACAAAAACATTTCTTGTTAAATGTTGCCAAGACGAGACCATGTAGCTCGCACTGTCAAAAAGTAATCAGATCTCTTGTAGAGCCAAGTTTCTAACCCTACGTGCCCAGCTCTAAATCCAGCTGGTCCAGGTGAGCGGGTAGCTCCGAAGGAGTGTTGAAGTCTCTCGGTAGAGGGCATAAACATAGATGCGCTTTATCACTGACTAATGTGATTATAACAGACTGAAGTGTACGATGTATGGGAAAGATTCGTCGCTAACTTCTAGACCAGTGATGGTGTAGGGGTGAGCACGCAGCACGGAACGCTGAGGACCTGGGTTCGATTCCCAGCATTGGTCTTTTTTCTGGGGGTTTTTTCTGTGCATCTATATTTCAGTTTGTATTTAGTTTGAAATATATGGTTTCACGGGATGACCGTAAAAGTAATAAAAAAATGAAGTTGAAAAAATAAATAGAAAAAGATACTTCATACTTAACTTGTATCCCTTTCGGTGTCGAGACCCTTGGTCCGTGGGGCCCAGGAGCACTAAGCCTCTTCAAAGAGATTTTCGAAGAGGCTTATAGATGCTACCGGTGACCGAAGAGCTGGCAGCTACCTCGCTCAAAGAATTAGCCTAGCGATTCAACGAGGTAATAATGCTGCCAGCATCTTCGGCACAATGCCGCAGGGGCCTTTTTTAGATCTAGTTTAGTTTTAAATTTAGTTTGTAATAATATTATTTTTGTTTGTTTAGATCTAGTTTAGTTTTTAATTTAGTTTGTAATATTTAGTTTATAATTAAGTTTTATTCTTTGTTATTTTTTCATAAATAAATATTTAACTATACTAAATAGGGTTAATCTTAAGTTGGACATGCACACAGATTTGTTTGTTTGTTTGAACGCGCTAATCTCAGGAACTACTGTTCCGATTTGAAAAATTCTTTCAGTGTTAGATAGCCCATTTATCAAGGAAGGCTATAGGTTATATATCGCTAACACCAATACGAGCGGACCGGAGCGGAAGAATGTTTCAAAATCGGGGGTTTTTGAAGTAAAACTTCTCTAGGCACGCTTGACGACGGTGGTGAATGTGAACGCGGGTGTGCGCGGGGGGGGGGGTTTCGGGGGGTACATTTTTTTTATATCGAAGAACTAAGGAGAGCCATAATTGATGAAAAAGCAAATTGGATAAAAAAAATAAGCTGTCCAAATTACTAATTCCACGCGGACGGAGTCGCGGGCAAAAGCTAGTTGAATAATAAAAATAAAAAAAGCAATCGCCACACTAAAGAAGCAGGCGGGGTACATCGCTCGTAGAATGGCCGATGGTTGCCAAAAGGTTCTCGAATGGCGTCCACGGACTAAGACGCAGTGTAGGTAGGCCTCCAACAAGATGGAGCGACGACCTGGTTAAGGTTGCGGGAACGCGTTGGATGCGGATGGCGCAGGACCGATCTGTTTCACGAACCTCGGGGGCCGATGATCGAAATATGTCCACCTTTCAGCTGATATGATGATGTATTCGAGGCAGTAAGATAAATAATACCTCAGATTACAGGGTGTGCTGCACGAGCTGAAGGCGAGATCTTTAAACGTCAAATTGAGAACTATCACCAACATTAGTACCTTACATGGCATAGGTATATTTAATTAATCGTACATGATGTATAATTTCACATCTTCCTCGACCTGAACTAAATTTATTCGAGCGTTTCAACCGCCTCATTTATTTTGGTCACATTTTTAAGAAATGGCTGGAGATTCTGATACAGTTTCCAGTTATATGGTAGACGTACATGACCTCTAAAGGCCGGTGCAGACCAGATGTGTGTGCGTGCCACGCACCACTTGTAATAAATGAAACTGTAAGAAAGATGGCGCACTATATGCGTGCAAGTGCTGTGCCATCTTTCTTACAGTTTTATTCATTACAACTGCTGCGTGACTCGCACACGCATCTGGTCTGCGCAGGCGTTTATATGCAGGGCGATCAATCCAAATGGACCAGTATGGAGAAATCAGAAATTATGAATGATAGCGAAATCTGTTCTTAGGAACCATGGCTTCGATTTTAGATTTAACAAAAATGGCATCAAACCGGGAATCAAACCTGGTCAAAATTCTGTACCTAAAAAATCGCATGTCGTTTTGTTATTTATTAGTTGATCCTTGGAATATAAGTACCAACTTTTGCTATGAAATCTTGCGTCAATTAAAATAGTTTGCAAAATATCATCATTATTTCTTCAATATTAATAATTTATCTGAAGACCTGCGCATATTATTTTATTTAATAGTAATACAATACACTATATATTGCGTTTACTTGAAATAAGAACACATTCGTTCAGCGGGCGTGACAAAGAACAGATTTCGCTATCGCCTATCTCTCAAGCTGCGTACGGATTGCGCGTACATTTTTACGCGTAGTCGATTACGCGTGTCCTGGAACGCCATGTCCGTACTTGCAGTTCGCCTAGAGTGTACGCGTAGCTGCAAGCACGAACATAGCGTTCCAGGACACGCGTAATCGACTACGCGTACAAAAGTGTATAATCGAAAGCCTCATGAAAATCTACAGCCATTTCTTAAACAATGTGACCAGACAAATGAGGCGGTTAAAACGCTTGAATAAACGTCCAACTGAGAATTTCTCCCTGGAGTAAACACCCATATCCCACCGGACCCCAAATACGCAAACAGTTTTTTAGACCCGTTCACCGAAGTTGTTTTTACCTATCTATGGTAATAAAAGGATAATATAATCCATGTTCGCGGTCTGTGCATTAGGTGCGCGCGCGCCGACATTGGCGCGTCTTTGGCCCGCTGCATTAGATACCGCGGGTTATTGCTTCGACGGACAGTCGCGTCGAAAAATAATATAAAACAACTATAAAATTAAAAATTTTAAAAAAAATTTGGTCATACAATTATGTTTGAAAATAAAGTTAATACCTTAATGCATCTAAAATCCCTTCCGCAGCTTACAAAAGAGCTGATAACTTTGAAACGGCTGAACCAATTTTGATGAAACATGTCTACCATTGCAATAAAACTTTTTTTAAATAAAAAAAAACCGCATCCAAATCGGCGCAAACGTTTAAGAGCTATAATGTAGTCAAGTCTACATCGGCGTGTGGGACGCCTGTCCAACTTTCAGCTCATTCAAATAAATCTTAAGTTTGCTAACTCGGATCGCTAATTGTATGTCCACGGGAGAATCAACTTTTATTTCTTACAGTGTGTATGATCTACGGCCTCTGGTCTTCTAGATATCAAGATTGATAGAAGAAAACCCGTGCAAAATTCTAAGGGTTTTGCAAGTGTAGGTACGTCTCGACTCCGTGGGAATATGAGAATAAAAAGTAGCTGTGTTATTTAACTAGGTATCTACATGCCCCATCATCATCAACATGACATCAGCTAAAATACATCCACTGTTGGACAAAGTGTTCTCCCAAAAACTTTCACGACGAACTGTCCTGCGCTGCCTTCATCCAAATGGTTCCTGCGACCTTTACAAGACCATCGGTTCGTCTTGTTGGGGCGCTTTATCACGCCACGTTTTCCAATTTAGCCTATAGAAACAGTATACGTAAGAAAAATAGTTACTTCAATTATTAAGGATTAATAATGTCACCTTTAATTTAATTTTGTTAACTTAGCTTTTGATGCTGACTGTACCTTGCCCTTGAGTCTAACAGACACTCAGTTCATTGGCACAGACCCTCGTCTTGTCGCTATTTAGGACTCGTGTGGGTATATATTTACATATAGCTTTAGTTTAGGTCATTGGGTTCAAGATGAACTGGTCTGATTTAGAGATTAGACCAGGACTTTAGGCAGGTCCTTTTTTGTCGATGATTACATCTTTATCATACTCCATTATTTGAAAAAAAAAACACTGCAACAAATAATCAAGTCGCATCTGTAAATACGGCCAAATGGTCGTCAGCGCTATGGGGCCGTTCATAAAGTAGGTACTTATGTCACACATTTAGGGAGGGGGGTTCAAGCGATCTGAGACACAAGAACAAAATAATGGTGGTTTTCGTAGTAATAAGTGAGACAAGGGGTAGGGGAGGGGTCTAAATTGGTCGAATTTGGTGTGACGTACTTTATAGATGGCCCCTATGTAAAATGAAATGGTGCGGTTAGCAAATTAATTAATACTAGTAAGATATAAGAGGCGACTTAATATTGTGCCCTGAGCGACTCCATAAAAAATACGACAATTTTTTTATCATTTATTTGTTTAATTCTAGTAAGTGTCAAGTTTTTAAGTAATTTGAAAATTTAAGTACACTTTACGCCGAAAACATTTTGCAAAAGTATAGTTTAGTTATCAATAAGACTAATCTTGTTCAACGAAAGCATTACTTAACTCGGTTTTTCTAGCCGGCTCGTTTTCAACAAGTTATTAGGGTAAGCAGCCAAGGAAATCAGCGTTCTACCAAGAAAGTAACAAGACCACGCCACTGGGCAAACACAGAGCAAAAAAACCTTAGTGAAAAATAATAGTTTTCTAACAAAACACCATGTACGGAAAATTTTGATTTCTGAAAGAAATTAAATTAAATTCTTGATTATCATTTTGAAAATAAGTATTTGGACAATAGTGTCTTAGATAAATTAATTGTATTTGAATGTTGTGTTGAAAAAAAAACACGGAGCATCTTTTTTCTTATATATCAAAATCTCGTGTCACGGTGTTTGTTATCGAACTCCCCCGAAACGGATTCACCGATTTTTATGAAACTTTTTCCTCTATATTCGGTAGGTCTGAGAATAGGTCGTAGGCTATTTTATATACCCCTATTCTTCGCGGACGAAGTCGAGGGCAACAGCTATAATTGTATATGAATGTTGTTATTTGAGCTATAGGTATGACTCAGGCTAGATTGCGACCTGACGCAACGTCCGGTCTAGCATAGCGGCACACATACCGATTATTCTAGGGTTGTCAACAACACGAACTTATTTTGTTGCTTTGTTATGTTTAGCATTATTCATCTTATTAATATTATAAATACGAAAGTTGGTGCGTATGAGCGTCCATACGTGTGAGTGTGTGTTTGTTACTCTTTCAGCCTTAACGCCTGAACGGATTTGAATGAAATTTGGTATGCAGATAGCTGAATATCTCGATTAACACATATGCTACTTTTTATTGCGATATTTCCAACTTAGGACAATATTGTAAATTTTTAAACGTTACAGTTAGAGTCATGGTCTATGTTGGCTGCCATTCTATCAGCATGGGCTGTAGTTTATCGAAATCCAGCATGTGAGGGGACATAAATTTGAACCAGAGGCTATCGTCTAACGCACCAAGGGTTGGTTTCGCTTTCTCCATCTCTTTCTATCACTAGTTGCTCATTTGTTTGCGAACTGTTGCTCGTAGTCACCGTTGGTCCGCGCGTTGCCCTATGCCAAAAATGCCAATGCTCCTCTTGCATCAGCTCCTGAGGTGATGTGCTTGCTGGACGTTGGAAGAGTGTGCGTGTTGCATGTATCTTATGCCGGCTGTACACTCTCGAACGAGTGCTCTCGCCGAGAGGTCTCGCCGACTCTTGCCACGGGAGCGAGAGCGGCCGAATAATCCCGAGGCATCCCGAGGCGAGCCGAGAGCTACCATGTTCACTCTCGCACTCGGCCTGTCTCGACGAGAGTATACAGCCAACATTATAGTTTATTTCATTTTATTTTATTTTTATTTTATTAACTTTTTATTTCCTTAATTCTTTATATTTTGTGTCTCTTTTTGTTTTATTTTTTGTCTTTCTCAGTGCTCTAGTATATTACTGTCATGCTGTGTAAGTTGTTATATATAATCCGAAAAGCTCGTGCGCGACCCTCCGCGGAACCCTGTCGCAGTCAGTATTTGCCGCACTTATTAAAAGCAATCTTGTTAAGGATAGCAGAGGCTCTCTGCGACAGGGTTCCGCCGAGCGCCGCGCACGAGCTTGTCAAGATATAGTAAATAAATCACCATCTTATACTGTTTGCCAGAAAGAAATATTCAATGCGAAAGCAAGCTTCAGAACGTTAGTCAATACGGCCTTAGGTTATCCTCCCTCGTTTCCTTCTTTTCGTTTCAAAACTACTACGGACTTTTACAATAGGCAGCCCTAACCCGCCAGTGTCTCCCCTGACCTTCACCGCAGAGCGTTGACTCTAATAGAGTCACCATCAGTGACTAGTTTCGGCCAGTATGACGTCATCTGCGCACGAGTTAGGATACTGATCAATTTGCGGTGGTCATGGTCTAGGAAACTTTGCTATTCATATTTTAGATACTATGGATCTTTTGAATCAGTTGTTTTTTACTGAAGCAGTTCTTAATATATTTTTGGTAATATATACAATGGTGTGATCCATGACTTCTCAAACAAAGTGTCGTGAAATTCAGTCCAGGCTCGGACCTCTGGGTTTTTCGGAATTTAAGTGCGAAAATACAATTGAAATTTACCATGAACTTTCCAGCAAAGATATTTAATACTTAGTGTATGTGAAGTTCCTTGTCCGCTCCGGGCCTGATGGAAATTATGGCCCAAGCTCATTCTGAGAGCAGGCCTTGCCCTTCAAAAGGACGTACATAGGCCAAGATAATGATGATGATGAATATGTTTTTGCATTGACAAGGGTGGCAAACAAGCCACTGGGATCACCTGATCTTCGATATTCAAATATCTTGACGAGGACATGAGATTTTATGAGATTTTTGAGACAACTTTTAGAATGCCAAAACAAAGTGAAAACCTTATATGCTGGGTTAATATTTTTAATTCTACATATAAGCCAACTCTGTCTTTGTTAAACTACTTTAAAATCATGGCATATTTCTATGAGAACTACCTGCAACAGGAAGAACAATAAAACTATTGGTTCAAATTATCACGAAAACATTCCTAGTAAGAATCTATTCTATAGAACTAGCGTATGTTTAGACTAAATGTGAGTGTACGTGTACTCTATTCCACACATAGACGCTTATGTAGCAACACTATGTGCATGTGTTAATAATATATACTAACCTACACTAACATCTGTAGCCATTATAGCCTTGTCGGCGGTCATTACTACTACTGCGTCAACTAGCGACGACCTATCATCAAAACAACATTGGCCGTGAATAAGCTTCAATCCATTTCAAACACAACCCACCGTGAAACCGTTTCGCATTAAACGTGTAATAGATTTGTGACGCTTCTCTAATAGTTTTAGAAATTACTCAATGGGATATGGTTCTAAAGATGGGTGTTTTTCAAACTGGATGACTGGTTACCGTATAATAGGCGAGTTGTGTTGAAAATGTTATGTTTTCATTTGTTTTCAGGCTTTTGGAGTTTAGGTTAGTAGTTGACAGTTTGTATTTTAAGAAAATGTATCTTATAGAAAATGTGTGTTTTGTTAAATTATGTAGCCTTCAGTCGCTTGTTAATTTGACTTAGGATTTTCATATTACGATGTCTTTTTAGTGACTTAAAAAGAGGGGTATTTCCTTCTGTTGTTTTTGTATGAATGACTACAACAGTTGTAGTTTCTTTAAAAGCGCTCACAACATGTGACTTAATAAAATTCATTCACATTTGACATTAGTAGAAGCTTTTGTTTTAAGTAAAAAAATCACAATTTTAACAGTCCTTAATTTCAATTTCAATTCAGTTTCCAGTGATACTTTATTATCATTACCAGGTTTTGCCAATGTATTTCATAAAAAAACATCTTTGCTTCTTAATTCTCAAACTGATCTGCCGCACGCAATGTCTCATCTATTTGCATCGCTCTCCACCCGTCGGGCCTCTACCTAGTTTGTTCCTAGTCTAGACCAAAGTCAAACCGGCCGAGCTATGACATCTAGGAAGGTCGAATATAGTTGTGACTAGGTATGCTATGAGCACATAAAAAACTGTCAGTGTGTGCGTCGTGATCGTTATTCTGTGAATTGTTTGGACGCTGAAGATCACACAACTAATTGACCGGACGATAGCGAAGTTTGAGCTCAGGGAAAAATTCTTATGTTTGGCTATCTGTTAACCTCTACACAGGACGCATTTCTCTACAGATTCTTTTTCTTGTCAATAGATTTTTCTTGTGATTTTTTTTACATAAATCTGACCCATTTGACTCTATTTCACCTGATGAAAGCGCAATGAGGCCAAAGGATCTCACTTGTTCAGTTATAGTCGATTCACTAATAGACTTGAAGAGCCCTAGGTTGTTATATGCATGTATCTAGAAACGCTCGTTCCCTAAATATCAAAATTGCAAAATACTAGATTGCCGACTTACCCTATTTCTATAATACTAAATTCCCAGAATATCAGACTTTCCTGTCACCGTCTTTTTCTTTACATCGGATTGCCAAAAAAGCTTGTTTTCAATAAATCATTTTCCATTCAAAACCGAATTCCCATAATACCAGATAGTGAAATCACCAGGCTCGTAAAACACGATGCCCTGGTCTCCCCACGACGACCACGACCTGCCTGGAAATTTAATTATCTGGTATTATGGAAATTCGGTTTTGAATGGAACATGGTGTATTGAAAACAAGCTTTTTGGCAATTCGATATAGAGAAAAAACACGGTGACAGGAAAGTCTGGTATTCTGGGAATTTGGTATTTTAGAAATAGGGTAAGTCGGCAATCTAGTATTTTTCAATTCTGATATTTAGGGAACGAGCGTCTAGAAATACAGACAATAGGAGCGAATTCCAATCCGTAGCAGTTCATATTACTAACCTAACCTAACCTAATAAAATTAGACACATTTGCAGTTATGTGTGGCGCTACTACCACGTAAAATTTCGTTTTACTTTAGTTTCAAATTAGTTTATATATTTCGCCACCTACATTTTTAAGTTTGTGACAGAAGAGCCAGGATAGCTTCTGCACACGACTAAGTTCTTATTGAATGGCAATAGAATTAAATTTTGTTTATAATAAAGGAATTGGTTCAGTGGTATTGATAGTTGATGTCAATGGCCAGTCACTGAAGGTCAAGCGTTTAGTTAGACCAATGATTAAATAGAGTAAATTTTGGTTGTTTTGCTAGATCGTGTTTTAGTGGGGTAGTCTCTGTCATCGTCATCATGTCGTGATATATGCGTTCCACAGCTCGACACAGGCAT
Organism: Archips crataeganus; assembly: GCA_947859365.1. Taxonomy (NCBI): domain Eukaryota; kingdom Metazoa; phylum Arthropoda; class Insecta; order Lepidoptera; family Tortricidae; genus Archips; species Archips crataeganus. Next base: position 1,350,060 of record OX402057.1, on the reverse strand, counting down.
CCTCTCAAAACAGGAGAGCTTGGCCTGTAACCGGGCTACTTCTTACTAAAACCTAGCTAACTGATTATAAATAATAAATAAATAAATATCACGGGACAATTCACACAAATTGACCTAGTCCCAAACTAAGCAAAGCTTGTACTATGGGTACTAGACAACGGATAAACTTACTTATATAGATAAATACATACTTAAATACATATTAAACATCCAAGACTCGAGCACATTCGTATTTTTACACAAATATCTGCCCCGACCGGGAATCGAACCCGGGACCCTTTTTTACGAAATGAGAATGTGGACGAAATGGGAATGTTGACGAAGTGGGAATGTGGACGAAGTGGGAATGTGAACGAAATGGGAATATAGACGAGATGGGAATGGTGACAAAATAGGAAATGGACGAATTGGGAATTGATTCTGGACGAAATGGGATTGCTGACGAACTAGGAAGTTGACAAAATGGGAATGTGGATGAAGTGAACCTAAACTATAGGGATTTCTCAAAATTCTCACACGAAGAACTAGTCTAATTTTTATTCAACCACGACGGCAAAGCTGTGGGCACTCTAGTAATTTATACGCAGCGAAACAATGAGCCAAAAATAATCTGCTAGGTAATTGAAGTCAACAACCGGGCATCCAAGGTTACATGCATTAGAGCTAGCTGTGTCATACACTGCCACACACACACTAGTGTGGTAGGTCGCGGCTAGACATAATAGTTGTAACTCTTATTCGTTTCGGGAACCGTTATCAAATTAATAATAACGTTTTTAAACATGAAATTACCGTGAGACTCACTCGTAGTGAAAATAAACGGATCACTAACGTCTCAAAACGAGTTTGACTCGACATGTTTCGGGTCAGTAGTGCGCGTTTGGCAGCCGCCGTGACATGTGACTCCAGGAAGAAGGGCTACGGATTAGCCTGAAACATGTCGAGTTAAACTCGCTTTAAGACGTGAGTGATCCGCTAATTTTCACTATAATAATAATAGCCTTAATAACTGTTGGATTTTGGAACTATGTAGTCTTCACTGCGGTTTGCTTGTCATAGCCAAAGCTAGATGCTCAAAGCCAGTTTGTGACAATACCTAATATATTTTTACAGTCTTATTAATATTGATATTATAAACGCGAAAGTTTGTATGGATGATCGGATGTATAGATGTTCGATACTCTTTCACGAAAAATTGCATAGTTCCCGCGGGAAGCGACTGAACGAATTCTGTGCAGAAGGAGTCGCGGGAAGTAGCTAGTAATTTCCTATAAGTAAATACACGATCACAGGTTGTAGGGTTAACGACATAAATAAGTGATCCTTTGTGTATCTTCTCACGGCACGTAAAAGCCATACGAAATAATGTAACGGCTCGAAGCGACAAGATACAAAATTGATTGATTTTGTAGAGGTAGAGCCATGTTGTAGCTAGCCGCTGCATCACGAATGGCCTGGCTCGTCCGGGGCAGTACCACCCTCTCACACAACACCGGCGTGAAGCAGCAGTACTCCTGCTGCATTTCGTTCGGCCAGTGAGAGCGCCGGGCGCCTAATACCTCTCCTTTTTAAAGGCCGGCAACAGATCAGTGACTCTCTTTGCGTTGTTGATTTTTATGGGCGGTGGTGATCATTTTCCATCAGGGGCCTGTTGCATAACAAAGTTCAACTAATATTACAAGCGGAACTCTCGCTTCAGTTGTATTAACTAGAAAGGGAGTTCCGCTTGTAATATAAATTGTACTTTGTTATGCAACAGGCCCCTGATGACCCACTTATAAATAAAAAAATAAAAATTCATTTATTGCCACAACCACACAAAATAAAAAGAAATACAATGAACATAAAAAGAAGAAACAGAAAAAAACACACATAACAAAAAAAAACTACGTGGCAATAGGCTCAGGCTCAGCATAAAATGCTGCCGGTTAGGAAGCCGGCGGCGCTGATTTTCAGCCTGTAATTACACTTGCTCGATTGCCTCAGAAAAGTAAATTTGCCAAGATTGATTATACATTAGGCATATGGTATAGAACCCATTAGGTTATGTTATGTTAGTTTTACAATAATTTAAAAAAAAATACTGTTTCAGAAAAAAAACTTTTCGATATTTTAACCATTCGATAATTTTAACCCCCGACACAAAAAGAGGGGTGTTATAAGTTTGACAGCTATGTGTGAGTGAAAGTGTGTGTCTGTCTGTGGCATCATAGCTCTTAAACGAGTTCGAATCGAGGAAACGATTTAGATGCGATTTTTATTTGAAAGCAGGTTTCTTGGAGATGGTTCTTAGACATGTTTCATCAAAATTGGTTCAGCCGTTTCAAAGTTATCAGCTCTTTTGTAAGCTATCATGCCAGCCTATTTACGTCCCACTGCACAGGCCTCCTCTCAGAATGAGTGGGGCTTGGGCCGTAGTTCTCGCGCGGGCCCAGTGCGGATTGGGAACTTCACACACACCATTGAATCTCTTTGCAGGTGTATGCAGGTTTCCTCGCGATGTTTTCCTTCACCATAAAGCTCATGGTAAATTTCAAATGCAATTTCACACATAAATTCCGAAAAACTCAGAACAAGCCTGGATTTGAACCCACGGCCCTCTGTTTGAGTGGCCATAGGTCAAACCACTACGGTACCACGGTTGTTTATGACAAATAACAAATATTTAATTTAATTTTTTTCAACAATCCCTATACATTCTCGTCATCATTATATCTCGTTCTAAAAAACATCCTCACACACACATCGATTAGCATGTTACATTTACAAGCGTAGCCGTCATAGTTGTATGAGTGCGGTCATCACTCTCCCAGGGTCGAAAACCCCCGACTCTACGAAAATAATTGTATGTATGGGTGTATGGAAGCGGCGCAGGCGCATGGCCCAAAATCGGGTCGCTGCTTTTGTATGTATGTCTCTGCTGATGGATTCGTGTTGCACTTTGTATGTACATAGCCATAAATACGCAAATACCAAATATTGCAGGGGACAGGCCTCCTCTCAGAATGAAAGGGCTTGGGCCGTAGTTCCCACGCTGGGCCAGTGCGGATTGTGAACTTCACACACACCATTGAATTTCTTCTCTAGTGTGTGCAGGTTTCCTTATAGTGAAAATATGCGGATCACTCACGTCTTAAAACGAGTTTAACTGGACATGTTTCGGGCTAATCCGTTAGCCCTTCTTCCCTGCAGCCATGCAACTTACTCGTGTTAAAACGTGAGTGATCCGTATATTTTCACTATATGAGTGATTCTCACGGTTGTTTGATGTTTTCCTTAACCTAAAGCTCATGGTAAAAATTCTAACGTGGCTTATCCCCACGAACACATTGACAAACGAGGTTCAAATCCCGGCTCGCACCTTCGAGTTTTTCGGTATTTATGTGCGAAATTACATTTGTAATTTACCATGAGCTTTACGGTGAAGGAAAACATTGTGAGGAAACCTGCAACGTCTGAGAAGAAATTCAATGGTGTGTGAAGTTCCCAACCCGCTGTGGACCCGCGTGAGAACCACGGTCCAAACCCTCTCATTCTGAGATGAGGCCAGTGCCCTGCAGTGGGACGTATATGGGCTGAGATGATGATGATGAACAATATTAAGCGCGATTTTGACCTGCAAGTAAAACAGTGCAAATTGCAGTACATTGCAGCGTTCGATTGACTCCTTCAATCTCGTTCTCTTCACGGTCGCGCAATGTATGAGTAGAGAGGGGCATATTGAGCAATTTTAGATTTATCACCTTCTTATTTGATGGTGGTTTGCATTAGAATTATGATACTTGCTTTGGTTGTTAGGAAATTTATCTGGGAATAAATGGCTCCAGCATGTTTTTTGTACTCTGCATAATTTATTAATTTAGCAGAAAATCGCTCTTAATTGACCAAAGTCAGGCATGCTGCACGGCTGCGCCATTTCAAAACGTAGTAAGGGACTGCTAATTTTACAGGAGAGCGAAAAAACATGTTTTGTTTCAGACGTACAAAAATTTGCAATATTTGTTCAAAAAGTGATACTTTCTTGGTTAACTAGATTAAGACTAATATCCAGGTACATATATTAATTTTTAATTTCTTATATTACATGTTTTATTTGGAATTATTTATTTATTGTTTTGGGAATCATACAGCATAATATAGTACAATTCAAATTAGATTCTTCTTAAATATAATACATTACCCAAAACAGCTTTCACTAATGGCTTATACATTTTTATGCTCTAGTCTAAGGATTTAAGTTCTTTAAATAATTAAAAAAAAATATTAAACATTAACATACAATTTAAGAATTTTTTTAAAAAAAGGATATTGAAAATCGCTCCAAGAATAGGCTGAACCACGGCTGAACACAGGCACCTATATAAAAAAAAAACAATTAAAATCGAAAAATACATGCAAAAAAAATAAAAAATTATGTGCTGAAATTAGCGTATTTAGTTTGACCACATCAAACCTAGGCAGCCTCTCTGACTTTTTCAAAACCTAAGTAAGTGCATACCACATAGGTACTAGGTTTTTGAAAAGGTCAAGCCCGTTTTTTTGTGCACTCACTATGTTTTGAGGTGCTCGTATTTGTGAACTTGAGGGAGATGGGCCTAATGATTTTGTATCCCGTAGGCACTTACTTGAACCACCTTTAAGGACCTACCGAGCTTTTGGCGCTAATCGATTTTAGGTATTCTATGCACTCGTGTATGTGTGCGTGAGAGCGGCTAGAATCTAAGCCGTGCGTAAGCGCAAGCGACAAGAATTCCCCGTCCGATGGCCGAAGGAGAACTAACGCAACTAACTATCGGACAAGGGGGAAGCACGATCAAGATAGGTTGGTTTGACTGCGCATGTATTTAGGTATTTTCATCGTATTACTAAAACAAATACATATTTTAAAACTGTAGCAACACTAGGCCCTAGAAAACTTATTGTTTTATTAACATTCAAAAAGTCATGACCTGCCGTGCAGTATTTACGTCGTACTAAGGATTTATTTTGTTTTTTAGAGACAAATTAAGATTTTTTAACACGCTTTCAGGTCGACCTGTATATGTAACTAAGTATATAATGGAAACTTTGAACATGATTTTGACCCACTTCCCGATTTCCGATTGAGCTGAAATTTTGCACGTAGGTGTAAATTGGATGACAATGCAATATTATTGTAACATGGAGCTGATCTGATGATGGAGCTGGATGGTGGCCATAGGAACTCTGTAATAAAATGACACAACCCTGTCGAGTTTGGGCATGCACACTCACGTTTATATTTCAATTCCTTTTATTTTTAGTTTTGGTAAAAGGGCATTCATTCGAGCGTTTCAACCGCCTCATTTATCTAGTCACCTTTCTTAAGAAATGGGTGAAGATTTTGATGGGGCTTTCGGTTATATATAAATAAAATAAATAAAAATAAATAAATATTAGGGGACAATCTTACACAAATCGACCTAGTCCCAAACTAAGCAAAGCTTGTACTATGGGTACTAGACGACGATAAACATACTTATATAGATAAATAAATACTTAAATACATAGAAAACATCCATAACTCAGGAACAAATATTCGTGCTCATCACACAAATAAATGCCCTTACCGGGATTCGAACCCAGGACCTCTTGCTTCGTAGGCAGGGTCACTACCAACTAGGCTAAAGCGGTCGTTCTATATTAGAGGTTCTGTGCTACTATATAACTGGGAACAGTATCAGAATCTTCTGCCATTTGTTAAAAAATGTGACCAGATAAAATGAGGCGGTTGGAACGCTCGAATAAATGCCAAAAGCAGTCACGACCGTCGCAACAACTAACCTATACCGAGCCTAACCTAACACACAATAGCGCGACCGATCTATAGGTATACGTTGCGCGTGGGCATTAGATCGCTAGCCGGCTGTTGGCCCCGTGCCCTTGCGCAGCGGAGGACGCGCCGCCGGCCTTGGACTCCGCAGGCGCGGAATATTAACAGGGATAGTCATGTTTAGTTAGAATGCTATCTTTCTCTACAAGCAATTTCGTTGGTCGTAATGATTGGGCGGCAATAAGGGAGACCTATGTTCAGCAGTGGACGTCCTACGGCTGAAATGATGATGATGAATTTTTGTTAATTATGTGGCGCAAGTGGTTTTTATTTTTCTTTTTTTTTTCTGCCAGCATTTGGGACCATTTCGTGACATTATTTTTATTTGGTATTTTGAATTAAAACCGTGAGACACAGACAAAAACTACCCTACTACTACTATACTTTTTGTTAGCTGCGGAAGGGATTTTAGATGCATAATGGGCATTTACTTTATTTTCAAACATACGAGGGGCGTTCAATATAATGTGAGAATGAGATGCAAACTCTTTTAATATTACGAAATTAAATACTGGCCGGTAAAGCTAATCTATCTAGCTGATTGCTATGAAAAAAAAACTAACTGTCTTTTGTTTAAAAAAATATACGGTAATTTCTTTGCAATGCTATTGTGTACGTTAGCGAAAATGGAGAAAATTTAACTGCGCGCCGTTATCAAATACTTGTGTTTGAAAAATTTTTCTACGGACCAAGTCAATTTGGATTTGCGGGACACTTTAGGGTCTAATGCTCCCCCGTATTCGACAGTCGCACGTTGGTGCGCCGAATTTAGACGTGGAAGAACATCGACAATGGACGACCCCCGCTCCGGACGCCCTACTACAGCAGTAACTGAAGAAATTGTGAAAAAAGTCGAAAACTCAGTTTTGGCGGATTGTCGTGTCACGGTTCGTTTTATTGCTGAAAATGTAAAGATTTCAACGGGGAGCGTGCATAATATTTTACATGAACGCTTGGGTATGAAAAAGGTATCTGCGCGTTGGGTACCAAGAATGCTTACTGACACGCAAAAACAAACTAGACTAGAGATTTGTCAAGAAGCTTTGAACCTGATGCAGCAAGACCGGGAACTTTTTTTGGCGCGATTTATAACAATGGACGAAACATGGCTCCATCATTATGACCCTGAAACGAAACTGCAGTCTATGACATGGAAAAGGCCATCATCTCCAACTCCGAAGAAATTCAAGGTGAGCCCATCTGCCGGTAAGGTCATGGGCTCTGTTTTTTGGGATGGTAAAGGGGTATTAATGATTGAGTATCTCGAGCATGGAGCCACTATACGGGCACATTATACGCCAAACAAATAGCAACATTGCGCAATGAGATCCGCGAAAAACGGCGAGGTAAACTCTCGAAAGTTGTGCTGTTCCACCAGGACAATGCCCCGGCACACAAGTCCGCCGTTGCAATGGCTGCAATTCGTGATGCTGGGTTCGATATCCTTAAGCATCCTCCGTATTCACCAGAACTCGCTACCAGTGATTTCTACCTAAGAAATTTGAAGACGACGACGCGGTAGTCGCTGCAGTACAAGATTTTTTAAGTACTCAAGATGAGACCTTTTTAAAAAATGGAATTTTAAGTTTAGAAAAAAGATATACTAAGTGTATTATGCTAAAAGGTGACTATGTCGAAAAATAAAATGACATTTAGTAAAAGTTGTTTATAACATAATCATTCTCACTTTTTATTGAACGCCCCTAGTATGTGTGACCAAATTGCGATGGGGTATAAGATTTTTTTAATTTATAGTTACAAAAGAGCTGGTATTTTTGAAACGGCTGAACCATTGCAAAGAAACCTTCTTTCAAATAAAAAAAACCCCATCCAAATCGGTTCACTCGTTAAAGAGCTATGAGGCCACAGACAGACACACACACACAGCGGTCACACTTATAACACCCCTCTTTTTATGTCAGGGGTTATTGACTAAAATAAGTAATACCTCACTCATGTCATGTATTATCGGATAGCTTTCCGTTCGGACCAACCTTGAAAGAGAATCAAGGATTGGTTTGAAACATGTCAGGCATACCATACCCCGACTACTAATACGTGAGTGACTCGTATTTTTTATTTTAGTGATTATTTTCTTGTTTTCTTTTTTATATTTTCATAATGTCACGAATTAAATGTTTTCTTTCGTTATGATTATCATGAAATAAATTCTAACATTATAACTAAAGCCTTTAGACCTATACCCATAGGAGTCGTAAAAGTTGTATTACATAAATAAATAAAAAATAAATAAATAAATCTTTATTTATCATACTGAAAGTTACAAAACATAACAACTTATAGACTAAACATATTTAAAAAGGGAACATGTTACTTATACCTGAACTAGGAAAAAAAATGCTGTGTTTCAGGTGTGAAATAAGGAATACATAAAAAAAACAAGCCTTAAATAATTAACCACATTCAAAATTAAAACACAAGAAAAAAATAAAATCTTAACATTTATAACATAGATACAAAAATAAATAAATTAAAAGACAGTATCTACAACTCTTACAAACTCTATACCCATCTAAGTATATTTATTTTAGGACTACATGGCGAGATCTTAAAGCGAATGAGTTTGAAATGGTCAACGGAGAGCTGCACTGTAATACAAATTGCATAATATTTCTAACACGTCTAAACTAGATTTATCAAATTAGATAGGACGGAAATAAAGAGCTAAATACACGAGGTAAAAACCGCCAATTTGTGCTTTTCTGACACAGCAAACTACCCTCTAATTAATTACTTAATTCGTGTTAAAACTAAACAAATTCGGAAATCCTGTTTAACATTGTCACTTTTAAACGAATTACCTTACACACTACAGCTTTCATTATTTCGAAATTTTCACTAGCGATTGTGCAAGTACTAGTGTCGTACATTGCGGCTTACGACCGATCACTTAAACGCGTTAGCTCGACGATGCCGCAATGTAATGCTACTTACAATTTGGCTCGCATGTAGAGGGCTTCTGTCACGCACACAGGAGCAAGAGCTGCGCGAGCGTCTTTTGTTTTGGGGATCGAGGGCCGCTGTCTTTTTGGAATTATAACGTGTTAATATCGGCAGGTTTTATATTGATTTCAATTTTAAATGCGCTTTTGTTATACGGGAAGCCGTAGTAGTTTAGAATTCAAGGGTTTAAAGTAATTAAAAGGGTTTAATTATAGTATTGAGTGCTTCATCGCCAAAAAACTGGTAACAGTTTGGCGATAACAGAATTTGTTGTAAAAGCATGTACCGTTTGATTAATTAAATAAAAATAAAAAAGTTGCATTGGAGTCAGTTGAAATTTGTTGAAAAAAAAGTTTCATCATATCCCCATTGTCATCATTTGACGACTGGATAGCTAAAAGATAAGAGAACCTTAATATGAAGCTTGAGGTACCGGGTTCGATTCCCAGCTACAGTCTTTATTTTTTAGTATTTTTTCTATTTACAGTTTAGTCTAGTAAATTGCGTATTAGATAGGTATTCGTAAAATTATAGTTTTCTATGAACTGCATATTAAATGCATGTCCTCATCAGATCTGTATCTGTATTAAACAGTCGTCTTATTTTTTATGGTAACACGAATATGCTTAGGTATTGCCAACAATTTTTTTTTGCCAAAATTAAAGAAAAAATAAAAAAATAAGTGTCATAATAAACGTGTTAACTTAATTTTCAAACTATACTGCCACTTTTTCTTATAAATTATTTCTTCCACTTATAAAATATAGGTATACCTTTAGTCCTACTTATAAAGTAAGGCGGTGTTCACAGTGGACCTATCGGCAATGAATAGCGACGCACCTGTGCCCTACAATCGTCCCGGCGACCTTCGCCCGCCTCGTTACTATTTATGTCTTTATAAGCCTTTGTAAGTCTTTAAAGGGTTGTGCTTGTGTGCACTATGCTTAACTTTAAACTTAGAGGTTGAACTTATCTGTACAGACTGTACATATAAAAAGAAAAGTCGTGACTGATTAACTGATTTATGATTTATTTCATTGACTGATTGACACAACAACGCTAGCCCAAACCGTTGGCCTAAGAAGACTGAAATTTTACATAGAAATTTCCTTTTTGTTATGGTTGCAGGTAGATTTGTATGAGGATCTATATACGCCCCACTGCAGGGTACAGGCCTCCTCTCAGAATGAGAAGGCTTGGGCCGTAATTCCCTGCGGAAATTAATCCAGTGCGGATCCGGAACTTCACACACACCATTGTATTTCTTTGCAGGTGTATAGAGGTCCTCACGATATTTTCCTTCACGGTAGCTCATGGCAAATTTAAAATGTAATTTCGCACATAAATTCCGAAAAACTCAGAGGTGCGAGCCGGGATTCGAACCCACGATCCTCTGCTTGAGAGGCCATAGGTCAAACCGCGAGGCCACCACGGCTATGAGGATACTTAAGTGAAATCTCACGACATAATCATCAAGACGGGAGAGAGAGCCGAAAAATCGCTGTAATCGCGTCACGTAATTAATAGACACCCCTGTAAGGTACTGGTCCCACCGCCGGTGACGAGCGATAAATTAGTAGAACTAGAAACTAGAAAAGAGTGGGCGAGCGGTGAGAAGCGAGTGTGTAGTTTCGATAGATTTGTCGCTCGGCTATAAGCGAGTGTTCGAGTGCGACAGGCGATTGTACGGTGGAATACTCGCTCTGATCGCCAAGCGTTCATCGCCGAGTACCGCTGAGCGAGTTTTATCGTTAACAGTTTTTATTGCTGCGATCAACTAGGGAAAAGAGAGTCCTCGCCGGTAGTTTGAACAGGTGAACAGCCAGCGATGAACTATAAATATTATATCTCTCTCTTTTATTTACACGGGAGTGATTATCTATTGTTCGTTTCTTGGGCGAGAAAATCGCCGATAGTTCATCGCTTACTCGCCGGCGGTGGGACCAGTGCCTAATTCTCGTAGCCAAATAATTACGAAATTTTGCTAGAACTAAAGCTCAACAAAGTTTTTTTTTGCTGCCCTATTTTTGTGTCCCACTGCTGGGCAAAGGCCTCTCCTCTCTTGCACTACTCCTGCCTATCAAAGGCGAGCTCCCGCCATCCCACGCGATAGGTATCTAGGTCGTCCCTCCATCTCCTCTTCGGTCTGCCTCTATTACGTAACCGTCGCTAGAGACCCAGTCCGTGGCAATTTTGGCCCAACGGTCTGGGTTCATTCGACAGACATGTCCAACCCAAAAGTCCAGCAACGAAGTAAAAAAAAAACTTTGTTTTAGTGGAAATACTTTGAAATTAACATTTGTTTTTGCTTTAAAATTGCACAGAATCTTTACTTTGCCAGTCCGAATCGGGCTTGGTCGATTTTTGTATAGAAGCTATTGTATTATCATCATTATAATAGGTTTGTTATTTAATCATAGATCTATGGTAATTTATTTAGGTGCGCAGGCACCGGTCTAGACAGTCAGGTAGGTAGCTATCTAGGTATACTAATTGGCTATAGTTTTATGATGCTAAAAGTGTAAAGTAGACTGACATGAGCTATTTTTGTAGTTTTTTCTGAGCAGCATTTCTTTAAAATACGTTTTATCATTCATACTAATATCACAGAATAAGTAATAGTACTAACGTACAGAAGGATCACTCTTGAACAAAAGTCAACTTTAGGTATAAAAACTTGTCTATTCTTACTGCTTGCATGCGAAATTGAAACGTATCGTGTGATCCGAGCGTTCATATTCCGTTGGGCACCGCTGATCCGAAACCAAGGACACAGGGTTCCCACTCGCCGATATTTGGTAGGTATATAAATCAAGAAAGATAACAGTGTGTATTAATTCAGTAAACTACCTTTAGTATGTAAGTAAGTTATTAATAATATCGTTTAGAAGTTATTATTTGTTGCAAAAATTACAGAAAAAAAGATGCTTAAATTACGCGCGACGCGGCTAGCGTGCGAACCGAAGACCGCGCGACAACCTACTGCCATACTCCTCCCGGGAGGAGCGCCGGCCGAACATACCTAAACTGCGGAGTGAAACCCCCCTGCTAATAGTATAAATAATTTTTCTGCGAAAGAATTGTTTGAAATCCTAAAAAGGACACAGGATTTTTTTATACCAGAAAAGATCCTTTAAGGGGGTTAAAAGGGGTGTGAAAGTTTATGTGGGCAACCGATAACCGCTGAACCGATTTAGATGAAACTCGATACCTACAGAGATAGTCTAAAAAGGACATAGGATAGTTTTTCCTCAGAAACTCGCATACGTTTCCCTTATTTAAAATCACGAGTACAATTAATTTTCGTAAAGAAAAAAATTATATGGAAAATTAGGGTAGGTAAATTTTTTTTAATCCTTAAAATCAATAGCGCTATTGATTCTGAGTAAGAAAATCCAAAAAATCCTCATATTATAAAAGCGAGGGGTACAATTTTGTCCCATACTGCTGTCACAACCCTGCAACTCCTTGCTTCCTCAAAGAGCGATTTAGCTATGTTACTTCTATCGATGCTCTTAGAACTTTCTCGTTACTGTTCCCTGTTACAACTCTAAGTCCTATGAGGCACTCAGTTACCACTCGGTTCCTAGGTTCAAGCGTTAGCTGAAATAGCTACGGTAGCGGTCTACTGACGCCAGATGTTTTAAACAGTTACAAAGGAATCTCTTTCACGAGTTCTTTTGCACTAGGACCCTATGAGTCTTTGCCCCAAACGCCACAAATAGTTCTATCCGGCAGAGGAATATTTGCGCTGCTTGAGGCCAACTGCAATGGCCGCCGCATCTGTTTGGGTGGAAATAGTGGCATGAGGTGCCATCGTCTCTATGATCTCAATGAATGGTAGTTAAATGAATTACACAAAACCAACTCATAGTTACAATAGCCCTGGACTCATCATTATCCCAGTTGGGATTGGAAACTTCACAGACAATATGAATTTCTCACATGCTTTCTCCCGATGTTTTCCTTCACCAAATAATAAATGAAAAAAATCTGAATAAATGTCTTCTTTCATTCTTTCTTTCACCATAAAGCTCATGGTAAATTTCAAATGTTCGCAAATAAATTTCGATAAACTCAGAGGTGCGAGTTCGGGCTCAAACCCACGAACCTCTGCTTGAGAGACCATAGGTCAAAAACCACTAAGCTATCACGGCTTTTACCATATGGGTTTTTAACCCTGAGCTACCTTATGTATTTCTTTAACCTTTTTTTAATTAAAACACATTAATGGAAACATTTACTTTATTGCCGCCAGAGACGCTGTTTTAGCTGACGTGTTTGAGACACGAAAGCAAAAATTCAGACATTCGAACAACCTGTCGCCTTTATAATGTTCACTTATAGCGCGCTGTTTTATTTTAAAGTCTATTAAAACGCTTATCATGCTATTTAAAATACATGACTTGAAAGAAATGTCTTCTTGAACTGATATTTACAAGTCGCGTGCCCTTTACAATGTTATGACCGTTTTCTAATGTCATATTTGAAGAAAAAATATACATAGCATCTTTTTGGCCTCTGAAGTAGAAAGACTCAGTTTTTAAAGATTTCGCGTTCAAATAATGCACGTTTTGACATTAATGTATAGTCACAACTTTATGAGGATGAATCACACAGCAAAAAAACGGAAAAATCTATGCGAAAATGCAACATATCTCGATTCCGTGCTCTTTGCGCGCGCGCAGCCGGCTCCTAAGCCGGAGACGTCAAAACAGATCCTTTTGGCAAAATTAGTCAGACTTCCCGAAAAACACGGCCATTGACCCCTCCGCCCAACACCTAAATATTTCACATCTCAAAAAAAATAATGTTTACATAACACAAACATTTTTAAATAGCCCACCACCAAAAGGGCTACGGCACGCACACACGCTAAATTTTCGTCGGTTGCACCAGTGTGGGTGACGCACACATAAGACATAAAAATGCCCAATCGGTACATGTCGCACCACTACAATGAAGGGAACGTAAGCCGCATACAAGTGCATAATTCGGCCGAGATGCAAAAAAAATATTTGGCAATGCGGCCCCTACGCGCCCGCCAGTCGCCCGCCCGCCTGGGTTAGGATAGGTTAGATTTTTTGGCTCAAAACGTTCGTTCCCGACTTTTAAAAAATAATTTTGTCTACATCACTAGGAAGTCATTCCCTCCTTCACGATCATTGGCGCGTCAGTTCGCTGCAAATTTTTGAATAAAGAACTCGGTGCGTCGCGCGCTAACAGGATTCTAATTTGAATTTGGATCGTACGTTCGATTTTCGGATCGATTTCGAATTTTATACTTCTTTTGTTGAACGGGCGTTTTGACTAAAAAATTGCTAGCCGGCGGCCAGTATCTTACATAGTGTATTTTGTCATTGCAGAAATCAAAGATGATGGCATAGTCATTGTCACAATTTGATATTTAGAAAAATAAACTCTAGTGCCTTGTGTCGTGTTGTGATTCACTTATTTAATTTTTTATTATTTTGAACTTTATTTGGACTTTTTACTGTTTTTCTGACTGCTTTATTTGGTGAGTACTTTTTATTTTTTATTTTTAAGTTTGTATTTTATAACCTTCCTTTGTTTCTTTTTTGCTCACAAATATTTTTTTAAACACTACACATACTTAAAATATTAAACTTAAATTAAAACACGTGTTTTTACTTTATCAAGCCATTCTATTATTAAAACAAAAAATATGTTAAAAGAGCTTACACACAAAGCACAAAATAAAACAAAACCACAGCTATTATCAACTCCACCCTTCAGCGCTTAACAAAAAACGATGAAATCTTTAAAAAGAATAGGGACAGCGCTAGAAATAGTCGCAAGGACACGTCGTCCTGTGACGTCAGGATCGCTAGGCACTGGCGAGAAAGTCGGCCATCTTGGATTTGTTCTTTTTTGAAGCCTACTAACTGCGCCCGCGCTGACGCCATATTGTATGGCAAAGAGAAAAGTTTAGACAAGAAATGATAACAAAAATCACATTTTAAATTGATAATAAATTGAAAATTTCTGTTAGTTGGAATTTTAAATTTGTTTTCTAATATTATATAAAAATCTCGTGTCACGGTGTTTGTTATCGAATTCCTCCTAAACGGCATGACCAATTTTTATGATTTTTTTTCTCTGCATTTGGTTGGTATGAGAATAGGTCGTAGGCTACTTTTTATACCCTTATTCTTCGCGGACGGAGTTGCGGGCAAAAGCTAGTCTTAGTATAAATTATAAACTAATTTAAATAAAGACTGAACTGAGTCATAATTTTCGTCGCATTTAATTTTTAAAACCAAATAAAACACTGTAAATAGACTTCATTTCTATAAATTTTACTACATGAATGAAATTAGGGTGTTCTCATTTACTCCTTTGAGAATTTAAAATTCTGTGCATACAGAGCGAGAGAGATAAACTATTTTCAAAGTTTCTGCTGTTACGAGAGTTAATCATTGAGAAGTTTTTTTTTAATGTCAAAATAATCAAAGGTTACGTTTTAGGGTTTAAGTACCCGAAGGATGACAAACAGAATCATGTTAATGTGGCTACATTGTCCGTCCGTCTGTCTGTATGTCTTGTGGTTCCTATAACTATAAGAACATCGCTGTGCCCCAATGAGGTAAATGTTGAAGCTGTAGATACATTTTAAGATCTTCATCACGACATTTAATGCGATAAAGAATTTGAGTTTGTCTGTCTGTCTGTTTGTCACCGGGCTGTGTATGAACCGTAATAGATGGTTGGCTGAAATTCATACAGACATTGTGTCTCTGGCCACTACAATGACTACAACAATAATAACAAAAAAATATTAATTTAAAAATAAAGGCGGGTCCCTAAGGACCACACACTGCGTACATTTTGCTTAGAAGCTGGGCTCTGCTAACACTGGTATTTTAAAGATACGAATGTTTACAGGGTTTATTTTCACAAACCTACATAATTTTTTTCTAAATAAAAAAAAAATAAAGAAAGAAAATCCTCGGGACGGGAATACGACTGATATTTGGTCGATTTTTTCATACATGGTTTGGGGTTGTCATGCACCAATGTGCGTGAGTGTAGTTTTACAGGACTGTCAAGGGATTCAGTCAATGGGGATGATGACACCACCAATCAACTGACGTACTTTGAGCTGTCAAAACAGATATTTCTCCCATAGATTTTGCATGACAATTGCTAGTTAATACGACACTTATAATACTTATAATGCCAACTCAATCGAGTATTTTTTAAAAAGCAACTAAAACTCTAATTTTGCAGTTTTTTAAAAAATAATCTGTTTTTCAGGGCTAAATTTTTTTTATTATTATTAGGAAGACTTTATCGAATTTGGGTTTTCAATGTCTTAACATTTAGACTGGGATTGATGAGTCAGTCAGGATTATAAAAGCAATAACTCTGGCGCAAAAAGCTTTTGGTTGAATTCATAGCTCCAATGGACAAGGCAAAAATGCAGCAAATTCGGAAATAACGAGCAAGGTAATGTCTCGAAAATTATGAAATTTTTATTGACATCAAGTTTGATTGATGTGATAACTACTTTATCAAATATATTAGTGTTAGAGTCAAGCTGTACAGTTAGTTATTTGCAAAGACGCACCGCTTGTGATGTGATAAGTCATCTTATAAAAACTAAGCCACACGATGTGGGTGTACCTACTAAAGTGTATTTACACGAGCACTTTTGGGGGCTGTTCTATTTATTTGTTACATAAAACTTCTGAAATTTTCGAGTAAAAACGCTGCTCGTGCAATTTATTTGAATTTCGCGATACTGCAACCATCTTTTTTTTTAAACTGACCCAAGAGTGACCACCATCTCACCTGATGAAAAGTGTAGACGAGGCCAAAGGTGTATCTCACTGGATCAGTCAGGCCTATTCACTCTAGCCTTGAAGAGCCCTAGGCTGTATTTGTCTGGAAATACAGACGACGGATCTTACTCGGACGGGGATCTTACTCGTCAATCCTCCCGCCAAGCAGCAGTACTTGTGCTACTGTGTACCGACACGGAGTTATTCTGTCTTCTATTTTAGCCCTGCAGACTGCCACGCAGAGGTTAGAGGAGTTGCTGACCCATCACCAGGTGATCCACTTTTTTGTTTACCACCCTGTTTTGTCCTGTTTGACGACCGGATAACCTAGCGGTCAGAGAACCTGACTACGAAGCTAGAGGTCCCGGATTTGATTCCCAGTCAGGGCAGACATTTGTATGAAAAAATTCGAACGTTGATAGTAGCGTAATAAAAAGGTTCCTCACTTTTTGACCTAAACTCGTTGACTTAGAGTCGAAAAGTGACGAACCTTTTCATTCCGCGACTGTACTCGAGTCTTGGCCGTTTAATATGTTTTAAGTAGGTATCCGTTGTCTCGTAACCCTAGTTTAGTATAAATCTTCCCAGGTGAATTTTTCGCCTTGCTTAGTTTTAGTTTTGCTTAGTTTGGAAGCAGGTTAACTGGTAACTGGTATCAATCGTTCCATGACTTATTTATTATTAAAAAAAAATGTTTTCCCTGCGCAACGTCCTCTTGAGACACACAATACGAACGAATCTTGATGTTCTGTTGCATTGGTTTGAACAGTGAAAGTTCATCGACCATCCAAGAATACCGTAACACCGTGATAATGGAAAATAACCTTTTCCACAAACGCTGGCCTTCACAGTGCGCAGGAGTCGATACACGGCATATATTAGAATTAATTCGCTGCACCAAATGCTGTTGAACCTTTACGAGTAAATAGGCAATATGTTATACAAATGGAGGAAAGTTATATATATGTTGGAATTAACTAGTCATTTGGAATCCATTGTTGTCTACTACAGAGCACTTAGCAGAAGACCTTGGGTTCAAGCCCAAGCTCACACCTATTAGTTTTTAAGGAATTCAACATTTGAAAATAATCATGAGCTTTACGTTGAAGGCAAACGTCGTGAGGCAACCTGCACGCACACACCAGCGAAGTGAATCAATGGTGTGTGTGAAGTTTTAAATCTGCACTGGACCCGCGTGGGAACTACAAGCCAAACCCTTTCATTCTGTAAGGCATGTGTACTGTAGTGGGACATATTGTAAGCTGGGATTATAATGAGCATCGAGTTATTGTAACTACAGGTTGATGTCTCTCAATGAGGGTATAACATAGATGGCGCTGTATCACTGCAAAAAGTTATCTAACAGATTGAAACGTGAGATGTATGGGAAAATTCCGTGTTTAAACTCCTGATCAGTGGTGGTGTAAGGGAATGGCACGCGGCACGGAATGCTAAGGACCTGGGTTCGATTCCCAGCGCTGGTCTTTTTTCTGGGGTTTTTCTGTGCATCCATGTTTCAGTTTGTATTTAGTTTGAAATATACAGGTTGAAGTTGAAAAAAGCAACTTACACTTTAAATTGAAAAAAATATCTTTATTTCCTTTAACAAGCGTGTTAGTAAATGCAGTTTTCCGGGGCCTCCCTTTAGGCTTACAGTGCTTGTGTTAGGTGCCTGTGTTGAAAGTGCTTATACCCGTCACAACCCTGAGCACATGCTTCCTCACGGAATGAGAGGGCTTGGAATGTAGTTCCCACGCGGGTCCAGTGCATTAGGTAGTTTTATCCCATGCAAGCTGCTTGAGGTATTCAGGCGCGATGGCCGCCGCATCTGATAAGATGAAATTAGTGGCATAAGGTGCCACAGTATTCATAAATAGTTAATAGTACATTACTGCAGCGGCCGCGAAATAGGGGATTGCCGGCCGAGTAGTTATAGATGGCCGAGTGTTAACGAGGCCATCTAGAGATACGAGGCCGGCAATCCCTGTTCGTGGCCAAGGCTTGTATAGAGTTTTTCTCAAACATGCATCATCATCATCACCACCATCATCACCGCCATCATCATCACCATCACCATCACCAACAACATCATCAACATCCATCAACATCCATCAACAGCCGTCAACATCCATGAACAAGAACATCCATCAACATCCATCCATCCATCCATCCATCAACATCCATCAACAACCATCAACATCCATCAACATCCATCAACATCCAACAACATCCATCAACATCCATCAACATCCATCAACATCCATTAACCAACATCCATCAACCAACATCCATCAACATCCATCAACCAACATCCATCAACATCCATCAACATCCATCAACATCCAACAACATCCATCAACATCCATCAACATCCATTAACCAACATCCATCAACCAACATCCATCAACATCCATCAACCAACATCCATCAACATCCATCAACATCCATCAACATCCATCAACATACATCAACCAACATCCATCAACATCCATCAACATCCATCAACATCCATCAACATCCATCAACATCCATCCATCCATCCATCCATCAACATCCATCCATCCCTCCGTCCGTCCGTCCGTCCGTCCATCCATCCGTCCGTCCATCCATCCATCCACGTCGACCACGTTGACCTATTAAACGTCATGGTGCTGTGTCACATAAAATAATAGACGATCACTTTGCTGGCCTTGGCCAGCAATGTTGTATGAAATTCCATTATTGACCTCTCGTCTAGCCGCACCTGCAACATGACAGTTCGTGGCGTATTTTAAGGAACATAACATCAATATTTCATAGCATATTTGAGAAAATGAATTTTATGATTACAACACTCTCTATTGTATTGTATTGTAAGGTAACGGCAGCGATTTCCGTGGTATTCAAAATCGGCATTCTATTCCGTGGTATTTTTATTTATGCGTTTTGTGATGTATTTAAGAGACTTGCAGTAAATTTGCTCATACAGGAATAAAAAGTAATTTTTTGTCAACGAAATTAACAGCACTAGTGAACATATATCAAGCAAGGGTCCATAATATTGTCAGTAAACGCAACGTTGCCGCAGAAGCAGGTTGTGTCATACAAACGCAAGATACCTCGCGTAAGTACAACCGTGTTTCTAATTAGTGATTTGGATAATAAATATAACAGTTACTTTAATGATGATGATTTATCAGATAGCGATCTCAAATGGTTATACAAAATCAATGGTAGATAGTTTAGTTCAAAAGAAGCAGGCACGGTTAGTAAATAGCATGCTTTACGCTGCGTTACCTTCTCAGTCTACTAACAAATATAGATCTAGCATCTCTTACGTCGGGGGTTTGTCTGAAAAGATTTATGGCATTTTAAAATCAAACAATATTAATGTTGCCTTTAAGACTAACAACTCTTTGTACTCTAGGCTATGTAACCACAAAGAACAGGTAGATAAGGGAACTAGATCGGGGGTATACAAGCTTACTTGTAATGACTGCAATGGGATATACGTAGGACAGACAGGCCGAAGTTTTAATACTAGATTTAAAGAGCATGTTTCGGCATATAGGAATGAGCATCCAGATAGATCGAATTTTGCAAAACATTTGTTGGAATCAAATCATTCATTGTTAGATTCAGATTCTTATGAAGTGTTACATTATTGCGGCAAGGGGTTGCGTCTGGATGCTCTGGAATGCATGGAAATAATTAGGTACAACACTATGGGGTCTATTATTAATGAACAGGTAAATTTAGTATCTTCTCCTTTACTGCGGCTTGGGTCGAATTTGAACAGTTAGTATTAATTAAATATGCCTTATAAATAAATAAACAAAAAATTCAAGGTAGTTTTAAATATGTCAATAAAAGTTAATTTTTGTGGGGTAGTTTGAGAATAAGAAAAATAAAGTGGGTACTTGAGAAGTTACAGTGACAAGTTAAAACATTTGTTTTGGTTTGTTAGTTTAACATTTGGTAGCATAGCATACGGTTGTGGTAACTCTGAAGATGAGCTCTGGTTGAGTTCGAAACGCGTCAGTGTAGCTTGGTGGTGGTGATGGTTGGGTTTATGTGATTTGTGTGTGTTCGTACAGTGTGGAGGTGGAGGAACTGCATGAGCGCACATTTCTTGCATAAACGTAACTATTGTAAGGTCGCGGGTGAGCAAAGTAATTGTTTTAGTTCATTTAATGATGCGGTTTTGTAATGTTAGATAGTAGTTTCTTTTATGACTTAAGATCATAATTTTTTCATATTTTTGGACAGAAATACGTTAAAAACGGTAAATTAAATACAGCGGAATAAGCATCCATATTTTTGCAGTGGCAGATTATTCCGAGGTATGCCTCGGCTTAAGATGTAACAATACTTTCCATTCCGAGTTAATTTATTTTAAATTTTGCTTAGCACTTATATTAAATATTTATGGAAATGTAATCTTTAGCTAATACAGCAGGTAAAGAGCAATATCCGTGGTATTAAAAAGTGATCAGAACTCTTAATTTTTAAAGATTCGCTGATCACAATAAAGTATGTTTTCTTAGAAACCCTTAAATATACACGTCATTTTACTTTTATGAAAAATTGAAGTATTTTGCTTGTTAAGATATGAAAGTTGAGTTTTTTGTGAAGATTGGAATATGAGCTTTCGATTTACATTAAAAAAATCTCTGTTTACTTGTTTTTTTATGGGTCGGAATTATGTTTTTTGATAACCTGGATTGAAGATAAATCCGATGGTGGGAAAACCCCAACACACGGAAATAGCATATATGGGAATCTAAATCCGTGTTACGAAGAATTTGTACCCCTCGGAATTATCTTCTCATATAATGTAATTCCGAGTGGTATTGCCAACAAAATTGAAATTTAGGGTACCGTAAAATTGGATATAAAGTAGTGACTTGTTTCAATTGAAATTGCAAACAATGTAAAACAAACTTTGTATTTAAAATGTCTTTAATTTCCATTTTTCCTCATCAAATACTGCTAAATGCATGTGTTATTTAATCTATAATTACCACAACATTATCCTAAACCATTAAAACTATAAACAAGTGTTAGAATATAGATATTTCATTAAATGGTTAAGATATAAGTAATTATAAGAATTATTTTTGATAGGTACAGTCCTCAAAATTAAATTATTATTCTTATTTAAGTATCTCTACCAGTAAACCTTTCTTTTCTAACCTTTCCATACTTTCTGGCCATTATTAATTTGATCTCTAACTTGTGTCCATAGTTCTGTATTTTTGTAGTAAATCATACTAAATATTTTTTTAATTTATTATGTGTATTTTTTTAGGATAGGTTATTAAAATATTTAAGTCTGCGCAAAATATACAAAAATATTTTTATTGTACGGAACCAAGCAAAATATTTAGTCGTTACCCACGGAATTGTCAGCCAAAACACACGGAATTAGATTTACTAGCTATGGAATACCACGGAATAAGAATTTTTCACATTCCTGCCTTTAAAAAATATTTTTTACTATTAAATCATCCAAGACAAACTACAAAAGTAAAAAAAATCAAAGTTCACTTAAGGTACTCCTAAAAAAAAAATATTTTCTGACTCTATTTTATTCAGAAGTGCTTATTTTTTTGATGTATTTGAAAAATGTCCTTAAACCCCACGGAATTCGCTGCCGTTACCTTAGTGTATTGATTTTATCTAAGTTTAAACCTTAGGCGTAAGCCACACAGAATAGATGAGAAACGGCGGCGAGACGTAGTCGCGGCGCCTCTTGAATCAGTTTTCATACTAAATGTATAGAAGCGTCGCGATCCAAAAGCAGACAGAAGAAACGGGGCGGAGACGCGGCCTGCGGACAAACGACGCGGACTACGATACGCCTCCGTCCCACGTCTCCTCTGTGTGACTTGCGCCTTAGACATTGCAAATGGTTGTGTAAAGACACATTTGTTTCCAATAAGCGATTTGTTTATTGTATTTCTGAACACCTTGAAGAAGTATCGTAACCCCGAAGATGACTAGACATCAGACAACCAAACTCTAGGTGAACAAACTGACACAATAAGTTTCGTGTTTTCCAGATCGTATACGGATAACCTTTGCGTATTGACGTTCGAACAATCAGAAGATATATGCGGTGACGAGTAGTGGAATCTGTATTTTACTAAAAAATATGAGAGAAAATAAAAACAGCTCCAATTTTAGAGTCCTCTATTAAAAGGATCCCCTTAGCTATGGTAGTCTAGTTGTTTAACCTATGGCATCTAAGCAGAGGTTTGTGGATTTGAGTTTGAGGAAAACATATAAACATATCTGGTAAGGTGGCGGGAACGCATTGGATGCGGATGGCGCAGGGCCGATCTGCTTGGCGAGCCTTGGGGGAGGCCTATGTTCAGCAGTGGACGTCTTTCGGCTGAAATAATGATGATGATAATGAAAGGAAAACATCGTGATTTGCAGAGACCTGTGAAAAAAAATCAGTGGTGTGTGAAGTTCCTAATTCGTAGCGTAAATTAGCTGGAATGATGATGATGGTCAAAAGGATAACGGTTTGGGGAGAAAAGTTCTCGAATGAGGAGCACGAAGTGGAAGATACAGCTTTGGTTGGCCTCTCACTAAGCGGACGACATCGGGCAACCGGTATATGCAGGAGGCAAGTTGTGACGTTCAAAAGGGTTCTCTATTTGTTCGACAGAGGGGTCTTTCAGCTTATGATGAAAGATGGCAACGGAATCCTATAAGGCTTTGGGAAAAAACTTAGTAATTTGTTCATGTCATCATTTTTATACCTCGTCATTTTTCAATAAAGATATTATTAGTCGCCCAACTCAAAATAAAATCACTACGTGTATAATAGTGCTGGAGATGTACTGTATTTGTATGGAATGGTGGTTCACTGGTAATACATATAACACTTGAAAATTTCGCAAGGGTCTATTGATGACCTTTGGCTACCGAACACAAAACAAATTTTTGTAACATTTACTTTGCAAAATTAAGCAATTGCACAAAAAAACAAACTAAAATGCACATACAGCATTCTACCCGGTCATTTGTCCAACTTTATTATTAAAATTGGCTTTAATGCCCTCGGATCTAAGAAAGGGCCGGCTGGCGCTTCCGTAATCAAAGAGCTGCTCCAAGGCCGCCCGGTGCCGACTCCACTTATTGTAGCACATTTCGTAGCTTTATGACTCTATCTCGTTTTGAATTATAACTTGTATGCAAGACCACGAATCTGTGTTTACGTGGATGGCAATAGTAAGCCTATCAACTTCCTAACTTTGATTTGAATTCGAATGTGTCGTGATGCAGCTGTTTTGCAAATGTGGTTGCAAGTAGCTTACTTTTCCCTGAGAAAAAAATTATGTATTGTATTCCTTAAACTAATCAGTATAGCATAAGTATAATAATTTTAAACACAAATCTCTATGTAGTCATTCCTTTCTTAGTTTGTTTCTCATCTCAAGGTTCTATGTCAGTTATATGGCTTAAACATCAAAGGTTATTTTTACTTCCAAGTCGATATAACAATCAGCCTTCTTGTTTTTATTGTGATGTAGGAAATCATACATAACAAATGGTAAAGCAGTTACTTAGTCGACTGCGCTGTGACTGTCCGGAATGTAATCGTAAATTACGCGCGGGAAACTACACTGAATATTTATTTACGGAAGATCTGATTATCAAAATATGATATTATCTTTGAGAGTAATATGTTGGCTTCAATACGAGTAAGGGACGTTCAATAACAGATGGTTCTGATCTATTCTATATTCTATGTTTTTAATCGTACTCACGTAATTATCATCATCACGTAATCATTTCAGCCAAACGACGTTTACTGCTGAACATAGGACCCCCTTAGGCTCGCCAAACAGACCGGGTATGCGCCATCTGCATCCAGTGCATTCTCGCAACCTTAACCAGATCTTGTTGGAGGCGTCCCCCACCCTACGTCTTCCAGTTTTTGCTGGTTTCGGTCCGTCCATTCAAGAAGCTTTTGGTCCCGTCACTTCTACGATCGATGTGCGCTGCCTACTGCCAAATGAGTCTAGCGCACTTACGTCATTCACTTCAATATAAGACCGTGGTCAGAAGACTCTGACACGGCGCTCTATACAACCTTGTTCCAGTGAGACATATTTGAATCTACCAAGGATATTATTGTAGCATTTCTTGAGAGAAGGTATTGTACGCGATCGGGTTTAGGGCACTAGGTTTTTTCGTAACATAAAACTTTTATCTTTTTCTGACTATAAGTGCGTGTGAAAGAGATGCATTATGTGATAAATAATAGTGTTAAATCTCAGGCAAACACATTTAAACATGATGCTTGGTGTAGAACTTTGTCCTGCTAAGATAGTCATTGTAACATTTTATGAGGTGGATGTGGGATCGTGATTCGAGTGGTTTACTGGTTCATATTGTTGTCACTATCTAAAGAATCAATTAAAAAAGAGATGACCTGAGTAGACGAATGACTTAAGCATAACAATACTTGATTGATTCAGGCGTTACTTTGTGGTGGCCCAAATCAGTATACTACAGCATTTTTATATGTATCCTTTCGTATCGATAGCTACATCTGCGTGATGCATAATGTAATATTATTGAGAACCGGGCTCCTCTGATTCCACATAAATAGCACAACTACTTATCATAGTTACCATGTAAAATGCTATCGCGTTTTGAACTCCTGAGCTCGTCATTCTCAAATCTAAACCCAGCGCACAACTGTTCCCAAATAAAACGAAATGACGTACAACGCCGAGTATCCGAGATTTTTCAAAAAGGAAAAAGTGTTTTTTTGTGGCCGGATAGGATTTGAACCCATATTTCTTGGCTATCCGTGCCAAGTACGATAGTAGAAATTAGATGATTTTAGGGATCTTTCAAAAATGAGCCTACTCTTTTTTTAAGGGGCCGGCAACGCATCCGTAACTCAACTTGTTTTATAGGTGTCCATGAGCGGCGTTGATTGCTTTTCATCAGGTGACGCGTCTGCTTGTTTGCCCATTTTGACAAAGGCGGTATTTTGAGAACGTGGTATTTTAGGCACGAGTGATCTAGAATTCGGGTATCAACTAAGAATGTCTTAAGAAGTTTTAAAAACGTCGCTTTAAACGTTTAACCACTGACTAACTCTCAGTAACAGCTCTACAAAGCATAAAACAAAACAATGATGCGTATAGGCCGTTTGCAAAGCATGCTCAAGGCTGTCTCGGGCCTTTTCCTTATGCGCAGGAGTGCATTTAGTTGCAGTGCGGCCGCAAACTTACCAAGTGTTAAGACAAGGTGAATTGAACTGTATCTCTACGCATTATGGGGTATACCAAGTGCGTTATAGATGTGGTTTTTCTAAACAGATACGCCCTTGCAATAAATATATATTGTGGTATACTTTATTACGTTTATTTGAATGGATTATTCGACTGCATTTTTGTGTAGTTGTATTTTGTGCTGATTTCCAATATGTATTTTTAATCTTTGTAATTATCATTACCACGCATAGTTTTTATTAAACCCAGGGTTTATAGCAACAATTTACTGCTTAAATTACCTCGACGTTTTAAACACATTCAGCGGCCGTGGTCACGAGTAAACGAAAACAAACATTTTTCATACAATATCGGTCCCATAACTATTAAACTAACCGGGACTTATCACGCAAACAATATTTACCTCGACGTTTCGGCCACATTGTAGCGACCGTGGTCACGAGTTGACTGAAGTCTCGAACTAACCGCACTTGATCGAGATTTTGTAACGGCACCCCATCATACCAACATCATCATCATCAACATCATCTCGATCAAGTGCGGGTAGTTCGAGATTCGGGCGGGGTAGCTTGAAAGACTCGGTTAGACGAGCTTGACACCCTACACTTAAGTCAACTCGTGACCACGGTCGCTGCAGTGTGGCCGAAATGTCGAGGTAAATATTGTTTGCGTGATAAGTCTAGTTATGTTATGAGTGAAAGTCACGAAAGTTTAAAACAGTATACCTATATCTGTCCAAACCAGAGATTGAGCCCAGAAACCCTTCGTATTCAGACTTCTTAATCACTCGTCTATTGGGGTATTTTCATACACATCCTACTAATATTATAAATACTAATCCTTACTAATATTATAAATGTTGATGGTGTCCTTACGTGCTGCCACTGTTCGCGTACGTTTAGGAATAAAATTGGCTACTATAGCCATTTAAGGGCACATGAAAGGGCAAAGAACCGCAGCCCTCGTCCAACAGTTTAGCAGTCGCTGTAGCCGAAATCGGTTAGGAGATATATATATGTAAATGTAAGTGTGTTTGTCAGTTAACTCTTCACGCTTAAACCTGAACTGACTAAGGCGAAATTTGGTATGGAGATAGCTTGAGACCCTGCGAAGGGAATAAGGTAGAATTTCCCAAAAAAATGCATAATTCCCGCGGGACAACGATAAATACGAGGGGCGTTCAATATAAAGTGAGAATGAGATGCAAACTCTTTTAATATTACGAAATTAAAGACTGGCCGGTAAAGCTAATCTATCTAGCTGATTGCTATGAAAAAAAAAACTAACTGTCTTTTGTTTAAAAAAATATACTTTAATTTCTTTGCAATGCTATTGAGTACGTTAGCGAAAATGGAGAAAATTGAACTGCGCGCCGTTATCAAATACATGTATTTGAAAAAAATTTCTACGGACCAAGTCAATTGGGATTTGCGGGACACTTTAGGGTCTAATGCTCCTCCGTATTCGACAGTCGCACGTTGGTGGGCCGAATTTAGACGTGGAAGAACATCGACAATGGACAACCCCCGCTCCGGACGCCCTACTACAGCAGTAACTGAAGAAATTGTGAAAAAAGTCAAAAACTCAGTTTTGGCGGATCATCGTGTCACAGTTCGTTTTATTGCTGAAAATGTAAAGATTTCAACGGGGAGCGTGCATAATATTTTACATGAACGCTTGGGTATGAAAAAGGTATCTGCGCGTTGGGTACCAAGAATGCTTACTGACACGCAAAAACAAACTAGACTAGAGATTTGTCAAGAAGCTTTGAACCTGATGCAGCAAGACCGGGAACTTTTTTTGGCGCGATTTATAACAATGGACGAAACATGGCTCCATCATTACGACCCTGAAACGAAACTGCAGTCTATATGACATGGAAAAGGCCATCATCTCCAACTCCAAAGAAATTCAAGGTGAGCCCATCTGCCGGTAAGGTCATGGGCTCTGTTTTTTGGGATGGTAAAGGGGTATTAATGATTGAGTATCTCGAGCATGGAGCCACTATTACGGGCACTTTATACGCCAAACAAATAGCAACATTGCGCAATGAGTTCCGCGAAAAACGGCGAGGTAAACTCTCGAAAGTTGTGCTGTTCCACCAGGACAATGCCCCGGCACACAAGTCCGCCGTTGCAATGGCTGCAATTCGTGATGCTGGGTTCGATATCCTTAAGCATCCTCCGTATTCACCAGATCTTGCTCCCAGTGATTTCTACCTATTTCCGAGATTGAAACAATACCTGAGAGGCCAGAAATTTAAAGACGACGACGCGGTAGTCGCTGCAGTACAAGATTTTTTAAGTACTCTAGATGAGACCTTTTTAAAAATGGAATTTTAAGTTTAGAAAAAAGATATACTAAGTGTATTATGCTAAAAGGTAACTATGTCGAAAAATAAAATGACATTTAGTAAAAATTGTTTATAACATACTCATTCTCACTTTTTATTGAACGCCCCTAGTAGTTGCGGGCAAGAGCTAGTAAACAATAAAAATAAACTTGGCTGTGAACTCTGACTTTTGTCATGTCTACGGAAAAGACGCGCACAAAATTCTGCGTATGACCCTACCACAGAAACGCAGTTGAAACATGCTGGGAAAATTTAGCCAGCACGCATTACATTACTGGGCTAAGAAGCTAATGATTTACAAGTGATCAAGTGAGCGCCGCATTGTACAGCTATTCAGACGGTTTTCCTTGCTTGTGGATGTTAAAGCATGTCATTGGACTATAAATAACAAAGACAAGCAAGGTCGAAAAAGGGGAGGGTAGTAAGGTTGCCACTAGCCATCAAGTTCGGTCGGTAACGCGCGAGTTATTGCAAATGATGACAGGTTGCGGAAGTATATATTTAAAACTTACAAGACATCCCTTCCGCAGCTAACAAAAGAGCTAATAACTTTGAAACGACTGAACCAATTTTTATGAAAAATGTCCAAGATAAAAAAAACCGATTCCAAATCGGTTCACCCATTTAAGAACTATGATGCCACGGACCTCGTAGCCACAGACACACACACACACATTTAAAAAAATCAGTATAAAAGGACATTTTTTGTCATCATCATTTCAGCCGAAAGACGTCCACTGCTGAACATAGGCCTCCCCCAAGGCTCGCCAAACAGATCGGTCCCGTGTCGTTCGTATCCAACGCGACCCGCAACCTTAAGAGGGTACGATGCGCACCATTTCTCCATACAAACGTAGTCCCCTGTTTCCTCCCTGGATAATGGCTTTGGAGCCAATTTTTTTTTACTGTGTAATCTGTATTTACCACAGCTATGTTTCGTTTTTTTCCATATTTCAATTAACATAAGAAATTCAACTACTATCCCAAGAATAGTTTATTCGCTCAGAGTCGGAAGGGCCCGGCTGAAAACCAGCGCCGAGCCCTCGCGGTGTGCCGCGCGGGTTCGGCTATTGCTGAGCCGGTTCCTTTTGCCACAATATGCTTTGTAGTCATGTACCTATTGTTTTTATTTTGCTTATTTGTGCTCTCTTTGTATTTTGTGGCAATAAATGAATTTGTATTTGTATTTGTATTTGAAATATGAGCTTTCAAAAACTGAAAAAATTGCCCAATTACAACCTCATTTTCAGACACTCACCAGAAAAGAATCCCTAATAAATAAAAAAAGGAAAACATAGGGGCATAGTTAAATCTGTCCTCTAATTATTTTTGAAAAAAAAAAAATATTGGTCCAGTTTTCGAGAAGAAAACAGGGGACTATGAAATGCTGTTTTTCGAAATTTTACGCGCCTATTAACGGTCTGAGCTGCAGTTGTCCCGCTCTCGCTGTACTGACACGGAGGGGTTAGGGCGTGACAGCGACATTTCATTAAAATACCTATTTCTTAAAAGTCTCTCAACCATCGTACCCTCTTAACCAGGTTGTCACTCCATCTTGTTGGAGGCCTACCTACACTGCGTCTTCCGGTCCGTGGACGCCACTCGAGAACTTTTTTGCCCCATCGGTTCTGCGACCGATGCGCCCTGCGCACTGCCATTTGAGTCTGGCGATTCTTCGAGCTATGTCGGTGACTTTAGTTCTTGCGCGAATTTCATCATTTCTAATGCCATCCCGCAGAGAAACTCCGAGCATAGCCCTCTCCATCGCCCTCTGAGTGACTATGAGTTTCTTATACGAGACCCATCGTTAGCGGCCACGTCTCAGTGCCATAAGTCAAGTCAAGTATTGATAATTAATATTTTAACAATAACTTATCGGACTTATTCGTACCTACCTACTTTTGCTCCGTGTAGCTTTTGTATTTCATGTGTAAGTGGCATCCCTAAGTAACCTTAGGCTGGTTTCGAAAGTGCGCCTTGGCCTCGATGTGCGCAGACGCAGGCGGCTCGTTTTCCGCGCAGATGCTTTCTTCACTCAGTGCTGTGTCAAATGCTATCCCTCTCACTCACAAAGAAAACGCTGTTAGTGAGAAAGGAAAATGGAAGCTTTTTTATTTTCAGAGTGATTTAGTTTTTAATAAAAATAGAATAAGTTTTTGATAAAAATTTAATTTTCAATACAAGCTTTTTCGCTGACTTCACTTGCATTTTCATCCAACCTACATAAGTAAGTAATTTGAAGTAAATCCGACCGCTGGAAGTGGATCAAAGTCTACTTCCAAGATTTGGTCCGTACATACATACTTACATACCTACATTGCAAGTTAATAAAAAGCTTTTAAAAAATAATACAACACAACACAACAAAAAGAGTATAAAGGCGAACATATCCCTAAAAGGGATACAATACTATACAATGACTCTTTATTGTACACCACAAATATACAATACAGAAAAACAAGTACATCAACAAGGGATCTTACAAGCTAACCTGTAATTGGGTCATACGCAGTGTTAGAAATAAAAGTGGTCTCTCCTGTGGAAAAATTAACAACTCCGTGTCAGCAAGCTTAAGATTAGATTAGATTTATTTATTTCATGATAAAAATTACAATATAAATTTGCGTTGATGTCAAAATTACAAGAATCCATACCACGATCGTCAAAATGATGTAAAAAAAATAATTATAGTGCACGGAATGTCAGAAATAAAACGGTCTCCCAATAAAAATAGTCGTTATATGTACAACAAGAGAAAAAACACTTTTATTAAAACTATCACTATATACTTACTGTTTTAAGCTTTCGTGATTTTCACTCATAATTATTATACTAAACGGGACTTATGACGCAAACAATATTTACCTCGACGTTTCGGCCACATTAAAAATAGGATTGTAATTGGTCAATTTAAAAAACTATTTAGTATACAATCAGAACAGGAAACATATACATTTTTTTACGATAATAATAATTTATACAATAGTTTTTAGAAATTTAAGATTTCATGCTGAGGATCGTGACTCTTAATTTCGTCCACTAGTTGTCGCCACCGGCTGCGTTCAGTAGCTTGATGAAGTGCAGCGCTGACCGTTAAGTCCAATTGCTCCGAGATCTGGTCTGACCGTCATTTAAGATTTACGAATATTTAAATGGCCCTAAAGTTGGCCTCCCCGCACGCGTGTAGACTTGACCAAAAAATATTGGCTTTAGACCCTTAACTTTGGCCATGACCACAGGAGAGACACGAACAAAAAAATGTGCGTGACCCACACATCTAGTGCATTCTGTAGATGCAGGACGCATTTCTATCAAATAATTGAAAACTGTTTCAGAATCTTCTGCCACTTCTAAAAAACCGGCCAAGACCGTGTCGGACACGCAGAAGATAGGGTTCCGTAGCCATTACAAAAAAATCAAGTAATATTTTTCTAAGGATTTCGTATGTGTACGGAATCATCCAAGCTTAGGTATGTTTTATACCTTAGGCTACTATTTACTCTTAAACTACAAATAATTTCCAAGCAATCGTAGCCGCTATAATTTTCCTAGTAAATTTGATATATTTACTACCATTCTGAATTTTTTCAAATTTTTCCACCTAACAGTTTAGATTTTAGAGGGGGGGGGGGGTGACGCTCGATTTTAATGAAAATTTTCACTTTAAAGTTGAATATTTCGCAAACAGATCACTGAATAGAAAAATCATGTTAACAACCCCGCAATGGTTTTAAAAGACCTATCCAACGATACCCCACACTATAGGATTGGTACCCTAGGTACCCTAAAAAAAAATATTTTTTTATTTTTTATTTTACCACTTTGTTGGCATGACTGATATGTATATTCATGCCAAATTACAGCTTTCTAGTACTAACGATCTCTGAGCTTAGCCGCGGACAGACAGACAGACAGACGGACATACATGGCGAAACTATAAGGGTTCCTAGTTGACTACGGAACCCTAAAAAATGTATTCACGTAAGTGATTCCGAGCAAATTCTGAAATTAACGACTTGTGTTATCCCAGATATCCAACTATAAATATGAAAATGCTATCTAAAATACATCAATTTTTAAAATAACCAATCATCATCATCATCATCATTTCAGCCAAAAGACGTCCACTGCTGAACATAGGCCTCCCCCAAGGCTCGCCAAACAGATCGGTCCCGTGCCATCCGCATCCAACGCGATCCTGCAACCTTAACTAGGTCGTCGCTCCATCGTGTTGGGGGCCTACCTACACTGCGTCTTCCGATCCGTGGACCAACCAATAACCGTGGATAACCAATCCGTTGTCTGCAATGTATTTCATCATCATCATCATCATCGTTTCAGCCGCAAGACGTCCACTGCTGGACATAGGCCTCCCTCATTGATACCCAATCATTACAGAATGAGCTGGCAGTCTCATTTAGATTTAACAACAACAAGGATTAGGAAACTTGTGTGGGTTTTTAAGAAACTGAGAGATGCGGCGGATTTCGACCTGTTACGTGTGGTTTACTACGCTCTGGCGCAGTCGATCCTTGGGTACTGTAGTGTTGTGTGGGGTGGTGCCACAAAAACGCATATGCTAAGCTTGGAAAGGGCGCAAAGATCTTTGTTAAAGGTTATGACGTTTAGCCCATATAGATTTCCGACAAAATTACTATATGAAAAATGCCAGGTTTTAACTGTAAGGCAGTTGTATGTATTGGCATTGGTAATTAAGCAACATAAGATTACCCCCTATGATAAGGAAAAATGTACCTCTAAGCGTGTGCTGACCAATGTTTGCTTGTCTTTTAAATGTCAACTGTCAACTACTAAAAGACAGCAAAGGTTTATGGCCATCTATTTATATAATAAAATTAATAAAATCATAAATATGTATTCTCTATCTACCTACGAATGTAAAACCAAACTAAAAACTTGGTTACTAACACTGAATTATGAAGAATCTGAGGCGCTGTTACCGTAGACTCGTTGTTGTAACATATACACACGCACATCACACACACACCACAAACACATACACACACACACACACATACACGTACGCACGCATCTTTTATTTTTTTTTTAATTTTTTATTTAAGGCTAAATGTATCGCATGAATGGGAGAGGACACTGACTTCTGTAACACAGGTTTCAACCTAGCTCGGAGGTCAGGGTACTTCTATTGTATTTGTACTTAATTGTCAATAAAACATTATTATTATTATTATGTTGGTACGGATTTCCGATCACGGGCCCATGGGGACCCGGTCATTTGAAAGGCATTCATGGGGCCGAAGCCAACATGAAGAGGCCTTTGGTACCATATAATATAAATGAGATGGGCGCAACTATGGAAGTCTATCCCCTAATACACCATGAGGATGTGCTAGCGGACAGTCCTCCACAGTTGCCAAACTATTGCCAGGTAGGAAGCGACATGGAATTGGCTATGGGGTTGGGATGTTGTGGACAGGATTACCGGGCTATGGAGTGAGATAACGGACACCTACCATTTCAATATCTCATAAACTGAACTTTTGGTAGGCGGTGACTCGCCATTCACTAAATGGGCCCCTCAAACTATTGCCCACTCGGGGCAACGAGGCGGCAACATTGGTGTGAACGGCTAAGGATGGAGAGGTGTTCCTGGACTTTAAACTTCAAAATGCCAACTCGCCACTTACGGAAACACATCCATCCTTCGAGCATTTAGCTCTTGCGCTCCACTCTAGGCGGCCAACAAAGGCAAACTAGAGGCGGGGTAGGTGTGTAGCTGTGTGTGAGTGTGTGTATAAGCGCATGTGTGTATGTGTACCCTTGGAGGTCTTGGGTTCGTGGTGTCGCTACGCACCAACAGCTCGCCACAAGCCGCCCTGCGATGACTGACTGCGCTGGTGACAGACACCACAACACCAGCGGGCGATGGGGTCGTCACGTCCCTACGCCTTTTTATTATTATTATTATTACGGTTGGAAGGTTGGTCGGCCTTCACCAAATCGTCCGTCCATCTCGTTTGGACGTCCCACGCTGCGCTTGCCAGTCCATGGCCTCCATTCGAGAACTTTTGGGCCCCAACGGCCAGCTGTTCTACGTGCTATATGACCTGCCCAATGCCATTTCAACGAGCTAATCCGCTTTGCTGTCGGTGACCCTTGTTCTTCTACGGATCTCCTCATTCTTGATTCGATCTCGTAGAGAAACCCCGAGCATAGCCCTGTAATGTATTTATAAGAACGTAATTTTCAATCATTTCTCTACGAATCTACGCCTTCTCTAGGCCTACGGCGTAGCACTAGGCCTACGCTACGTAGCTATCTAGGTCTATGCTACGACCGTAGCCCCGTAGCGCTACGCGTTCATTCACAAAACCACCCACTCAACAGATTGATTCCTATTTCTAAATATTAATCTCGATCGGTTGCGTAAACAATTTTATTTTTACTTTTATTGAATGAAATTTTTCCTGCACAGGTTTAAATTAGCCGCGGATGGATTGGAATTTACGCACGTTTGGATTTTTTTTTGAAATACTTATTTTCTGTTTGCAGTTTATTTTTAGGTAAAGCCTGTTTATTCAGAATGGAGTAAATTTTTTATAAAAGAATTCGGGTTGTATCCCACTGCCAAGCAGTGACTTTTGCCGTTTAAAGGAGTTTTAAATGTGTACTGTTGTTACAAGCTTTTATTTAAATTCCCATATTTATGTCGCACCTTTAGAATTAGACTGACACAATTCGAATTATTCTCATTTCAGAAATAAACTTTTTGTCAAAAAAAAACAGAATCTTTTGTATTTGGATCCCTATTCCACCTTTTAATATTCGGCTCTCCTCTCATAGATCATTATCAGAATAGGTCTTCTGTTTTCGGGATTTCGTACTTTCGGTCATTTAATATTTCGGTTATCGGTATTTTTTACTCTCGGTATTCTGAATTTCGAAGCGATAAACTTCGATATTTCAATTGTAGGTATTATGATTTTTCTGTATTGTAATACATAACCATATTGAATGAATAAATAAAGTAATATCTTAAATTGACTAACTACTACTCGTATTTTAAAGCTACCAGTAGTGTAAAATAGTTGTTTACTGTGGCCAATTACCGCGTTCACCGACAGCTGCGCCCGCGCACGCTGCACTTTTTTAAATTTTAACTGGTTAACTAAGTTTGGTTTTATTGGTTTAAATGTAACTTCCGTATTTTATGTTTTTATTTACGACTAGTATTTACCCGTGGTTTCGTTTACGTAAACCATTAGGTCTTTTTAGGGCCGATACAGCCGGACTGCATTCCGACTGCAACGTTACTGCTAACTGCCGACTTGCCGACTCCCGAAATGAAAGAGTTTGGGCCGTAGTTCCCACACGGACCCGTTGCGGATTGGGAACTTCACACATATTTGAATTTCTTCTCAAGTGCGTGTAGGCTCGCGATGATTTCCTTCACCGCAAAGCTCATGGTAAATTTAATTAGAAAAAACGCAGAGGTGCGAGCCCGGTTTCGAACCCGTGACTCCGTACTTGAGAGACCATAGGTTAAACCACTTGGCTACCTCGACTATTTGATAAAGTACAAATTTGAAAGCTTAATTTGAAAATCGAAAACTGTGCCAAAACCTTTTTTTCTAATTTGCAATTTCTAAAGGGATTACGGACACAAAGCAAGGGTACTATCAACTAAAGAATCGTAAACACATTAAAATGGTAATCGGTTCGTGGAAGCCGAATGGCGATAACCCGCCAACCGTGTCCGTCTGTCTGTGCCTAACTGCATGCTAAACCTACATAGTAAGTTTACTTGTGTCTAAAAATGACCAGTACACAATTTTTTAATGGAAAAATTTCCCTTCAAATAGGCATGTTTGCTTGAGAGTTTAATTTGCCAGTAAAAAGTTCTACTAAGCTAAAAAAGTCAATCAATCCTATTCTCACAAACACATTATTTTTTGGTCTATCTGCCACATCGGTCGATTTTTAGTCGATTGAATATAAACAACCTGTCTATACTAAATATCAGTCATGAATAGGCGACTTGTTCAATTTACACAAAAAATCTTATAATTATTTCATTTCATTGCATTGCAGACCAGAATTCTCATTATAATAGACAAAGAACTAACGAATAAAACCTCCACTTTCGAACCAAAAACTTTATTTAATAAACAACCAGACAGAATTGCGATCTCGTTACCGCTCTCTAATTACGCCGAAATAATACACGAAACGCAGCCATTGTTAAAAAAAACAACGTTTAAAAGAGTACCTCGAACAGCCTCGAACGACGCGGCGTTCCCGCGAAAACCGTCAAGATGGCGGACCTATTTAGAATCCTTCTATTGGCGCTAGCGTTTTTAAAAATGGAATGCACTGTCCTTGGCGCGCGGAGTTCGTTGACCCTCCGATGCATTTTGGCGGTCCGCGCTAGAACTGAATAGCCGTTAGTAACGCGTTCGATATGCGAATTTTAGATTTAAAGCTTTGGAACAAAGTAGGTTTCATGTTAGCTTGAATTTGTCCATTGGAAACTGCGATACAATGTTTTTTGGTCAAATGATTTTGAGCTTACGCTCAATGAGTTAAGATTCCATTCTTAAAGTATTTTGGTATCAGTTTTATAGACGTTGTCACAGAAATTTAACCTGTATGTTTTGAGACTACAGCTCAAAATGGCTACGGGTGAATGGTTTTTTTTTTATTTGAGCTAGACTGGACTGGAGTGCATTAGTATTTTTTCATACAGCTTTGTTTTGTTTTATTGCTTCACAAAGATTAACGTCATTCATTAAATATCTACCTAATTAGTGTTAATACAGTGAATATCGTCAAGTGACTTTATGTTAATGAAATATTCAGTATTATAAATTTAAAATGTAATTAATTATTTTGGCTCGTCATTGTTATTTCCTAGAAATGGTAGGTAGTTTTTTAAATGATGTCATGGGTAAAATGTTACATATGAAAAAATAGAATACGAACTTTAGTTGAGGAAAATAATAATTATTCAAGTGACTCATACGCAACCTAATAAAAGTAATAAATTTCCTAGATATAATTACAAACTTAAAGATTCGGTGAGAAAATTCGGAACTAAATTTTACTTCTAGTAATATAACGTCATTTAGTCGACCACAACGCCATTTCTGTCGGTTGAGATAAGTTTGCAATGCTATTCACGATTCGATACGTAACTATTAAGAAAACAAAAATAAATTGGTCTCGTACACTGAGGCTTCGTAGAAATGTTATAAAAAAACGAAACAGTTTCTTGTATGAGTCCCCTTTATCTTTTTTTATCTAAGTAATTGCATTTCTCACACGTTGTCACGGTGGCCATAGAAACTTTGAGATAATTTCTAGCATCTACTAATTACAGTTTAAATGATACGTTTTACATGATGATATTCAATTTTGTTTTTAAACTGGTGATGACAAAATGACGCAGATTCTAGATATGACCTAGACAATGTGAGACGCGTTGTAGCTGGCCACTTGACAGATGCCGCGGTAAGATGAATTTAAAAATAAATCTAGCTGTAACTTTAGAAAGCTCGTCTGTTATTTATTCAACGTGAAAGAAACTTTGCTACCTAGTAATAAGGTTCAAAATTAGTGTTCACAGATTATTATTTTGCTATGACTTGTTATATTAATTGTAACTAGTCTTAACTCCGCGTACGAAATTCGAAATACTTTCATGAGAAAAATTTACAATCTCAGAGTTTTACCCGGAAAAGGTTGCGGTAACATTTTTAAAGTACGTCCGTTCGGAAAAAGCCATCTATTGATTGCATTGTCATCTTGAAAGCCAAGTTACCCACCTCAGCGTTCTTGAACAGCAGCCCCTCTTCTTGTCTAAAGTTAAAATGTATCCCACGGAATCGCATTATCGAGGTATTAAATCATCATCATCATCATCATCATCATCATCATTTCAGCCGAAAGACGTCCACTGCTGAACATAGGCCTCCCCCGAGGCTCACCAAGCAGATCGGCCATACGCCATCCACATCCCCGCCACCTTAAGCAGGTCGTCGCTCCATCTTGTTGACTTAAGTGGTAGTGTGCAGGGCACATCGCTCGTAGTATTGACGGCCGATGGGGCCGAAATGTTCTCGAGTGGCGTCCGCGGACCGGAAGACGCAGTTTAGGTAGGCCTCCAACAGGATGGAGGTATTAAATGCCATGTCAGATCTTTGTATATTTGTACGCTCGTTATTGCGTGATTGAGTAACAAACATCCGACCGAACATATTAATATCCAGACATTTTCACACACTCTCATTTACCTTTGTGCAGAATTGAAGAAAATCGTTTTCTAGAAATGGAATAGAAATCAGATAGCATACAAGTAAAACCCATTAAAATATTTTTGATCATTCCGAAATGTCACAACCAATGTAAAGAAATTAACATTTAATGTTGTCAATAAAACTGTTTAACATACAGTAAAATGAAAAAGTAAGAGCCTGTTGAACGTGACAGGCGGAGCTGTGGAAACTTTATTATGTTTAAGTGGTGCATCTCTAGCATGATCAGCATTTAGAAAGCAAGGAAGTCATAGCATAAACTAACTTAGTGCGCTACTGTTAGATGTACCTATACAGTCAAGGCATTTAATTCCCTACCTATTTCGTCAAAATGTTGTTAAACATTCGCAATGCATTAAGATTACACATTAAAGCAACATCGTAGCAAGCTCTCATGGCGACAGTTTGTATGTATGTATGTATGTATGTAAACTCTTTATTGTACAAAAATAAGGAAAAAAAAAAGAAATACATTATTGACAACCGTTGAAATGCATGTACAAAGGCGAACTTATCCCTTTAAGGGATCTCTACCAGTCAACCCTTGAGTTTGCGGCATAATTTTATTTTTATTTTTTATTATGAGAGGGAGGCAAACGAGCAAGCGGGTCATCTGATGGAAAATGATCACCACCGCCCATAAATATCAGCAACTCAAAGAGAGTCACCGATCTGTTGCCGGCCTTTAAAGTAAGTGTAAAACCTTTTCTTGAAAGCCCCGATGTCATAGTTGTCTGGAAACACTGCTGTCGGAAGCTGGTTCCAAAGAAGGGACCAATGAACCATTGATTTTGGTGTAAAATGTCATCATCATCATTTCAGCCGTAGGAAGTCCACTGCTGGACATAAGCCTCCCTCATTGACTCCCAATCATTAAGGTTGGAAGCTACTTTGCATCCATCCTGAACCTGCGACCTTCACCAAATCGTCCGTCCATCTCGTTGGCAACACTGCTGCCAGAAGCTGGTTCCACAGTTTCACCGTACGTGGCAGGAAGTTCCGAAGAAAACGTACAGTAGTAGACTGCCATTCAATGACAATATTCAAACTTAGATGGGTTAGAAATTAAATTCCTTGACTGTATAGCCCGAGACATGACCCTCTACTTGAGAGGCCATAGGTCAAACCCTTATAGTATCTTGTTTATGTATACTCTAAAGTCAAACCACTAGGGTATGACGGCTTTTTACTATAAATAATGATGTATACGAAATATAAAAAGTAGGGTAGGGTTAAGTCCTCATTTTGCCAGTACAAAACCATGCTAGCCCCGCTTCCGCGTGTCCAAGGCCGCTAACGTCGAGCCATGTAAGGTCACGCCAACAACCAAGCGTCTGCACTTAATCTGCGCACGCGTCGCTTAATCACTGTCCACAGTATGTAATGTCTATTAACTAAAGTCTTTTATCAATTGAATACTTTCATCATCATTATCTCTGCCTATATACGTCTCAGT
This sequence comes from Archips crataeganus, assembly GCA_947859365.1. NCBI lineage: Eukaryota > Metazoa > Arthropoda > Insecta > Lepidoptera > Tortricidae > Archips > Archips crataeganus. Next base: position 1,310,091 of record OX402057.1, on the reverse strand, counting down.
GCAGGGCACAGGTCTCCTCTCAGATTAAGAAAGCTTGGGTCGTAGGTCCCACACGGTCCCAGTAAGTAGGAAATTAACGCACCATTGAATTTCTTCTCAGGTTTCCTCACGATGTTTTCCTTGCCGTAAAGCTCATGTCGTGATAAATTTCAAATATAATTTCGTACATCAATTTCAAACAACTCAGAGGTGCGAGCCTGGGCTAGATCCCCCACTCTTTTCTTAAAAGACCATAGGTCAAACCACTATACTCCATTTAATTTAGAATTATAAACCACAACAACATTATATTGCGGCTCGTGAACTGTAATCTCTTTACGATTTGTACTAGAGTAACAATTGACTACACGCAAATAACAATTTTATTTTGCGGCTCCCAGACTATTGTACTGTACTATTTGCTAGGTAAGAAATAGTTGACGAGCGGCAATATTATAATGATGCTGTGGTTTTCAATTCTAAATTAAATGAAGTATAGGCTCAAACAGTCGCCTTGATCACTGTCTAGTCTACAGAATGTAATGTAATCTATCAACTAAGTTCTTGTATCAAACAAAGGTTCGCATTCGATTCCCGATTCCAATTCCAAATCCACTATAATATCACTATAATTATAGTGATACTAGTTGTTTCCCGCGACTCCGTCGGCGAAGAATACGGGTATAAAAAATAGCCTACGACCTATTCTCAGACCTACCAGATGTAGAGAAAAAATTCTATAAAAATCGGTCAAGGCGTTTCGGGGGAGTTTGATAACAAACACAGTGACACGAGATTTTTATATATTAGAAGATAATAATAATCCACTGATTGTTCCCTGTAATTTGTTGTACTACTTTTAATGACAGAGCAAATTACTATTTTTCTCCATTTTTGTATACTAGTTTTAAAGATATTATAGGATAGATATGCAAAGAATTCGTTTATCGCTTTCCCGCGGGAACTATGCAATTTTTCGAGATAAAACTCTCCTATGTTGTTCCCAGGGTCTCAAACTATCTCCATAGCAAATTTCATCTAAATCAGTTCAGTGGTTTAAGCGACAGGTAATAGACAGACAGACAGATATACACATTTCGCATTTATAATTACTAGTATGGATAGTGCGCTGGCGCAGCCTAATATCACGAAAATAAACCGCGAAGAGCGCTCAAAGCAAACAAGTAGTGAAACCGAAATTAGTCACTCTAGTGCAACGACTCGTTAGGGATGCGCGGTTGGCTATCGTCTGATGCCGATATCGATAGGATGGCGTAAGTATCGATATTTATGAAGTCAAAAGGTAAGGTTTTTTTTATATTGGATTGATGTGAATTTGTTGATAAAAATTGTAGCGTTACAAAATTTTGCAAGTGATAAATTTTATAAGATACTAGCTGTTGCCCGCGGCTCCATCCGCAAAGAATCGGGGTATAAAAAATAGCCTACGACCTATTCTCAGACCAGCCGAGTATAGAGAAGAAAGTTTCATAAAAATCGGTCAAGCCGTTACGGAGGAGTTTGATAACAAACACCGTGACACGAGATTTTTATATATTAGATTAGAAAACACACCGACACCGACGTTATGTTGAGCCAACGGTATAAACAGCAGATACCTGAATTTGTAGAAAATCCAAGCTCATACGCTTTATTGCAAAACTAAACCTTAATTAAGTCCATTTGAGCGTACAAAAGTGTCACAATCCGTGTCCGTTTCACAAGAATTTGCCTGAGAACTGCTAAAACGATGCTAATTTAAGTTTGGTAATGTATGCTAGTCGGTATGCTCATTTAAATGCACAACGCAAGCCGTAGTCGAATGTGTGACGCTTAGAATAATAAAATAGCAATAAAATGTAATTCTTCATGGTTTGCAATATTTAAATGGTAATTCTGAATTAGTTGCAATTTAAGGTAACTTAAAAACAACTTTTTGCATTTTTCAGATTGATTCTCAGAGAAATTCGCATATTGTTTGAATTTCAGCTGTAGAGAACTTCAACCATCACCTTTATTACTTACTATATTACGTACCTGTATTGGTATTACATAAAACTTTTGGATCAATCGGATAAATTGCACAGATAAAATTAAAAAAATGGGTAAATTAACGATTTTAGATATTTTATGTTTCATACATACATTGTGAGCAGTAATTGCTTAATTTAAAAATCAAGCAACGTTTTCGCCTTTTTACAACCTCCGAGAAGCCAATGTATTAGCATGTGCAACATAGCGACGCCAGGAAACGTTCTTTTTCATGCTAAGTCATTCGTCTGTCCGCCATTTGCATTGGGTCGATGATCGCTAATACTCGGATTAAACGTACATTGCATATTCAAAGTAAACAAATTTCGGTTCAGTAGCATTGTTTTTAAAGGTCGATGAACTATCGGAATGATTCCAATGAAAAGTAGTACGGTGGTTAATTCGTTAACCTTTGTTCGTTTACAATGGTAATTACGGACATGCGCATCTAAATTGTTTTTGTGAGAACAATAGCTGGGGGTCTCCAAAAGTGCATAAGCTATCTCAAGCTATCCAAACCATTTAACAAAACAATTGGCATATAGGTACCTATATCAAAGCGATTGGGAAGATTCAAAACATGTATCAGTCGTTCTAACTGTATCATGTTATAAAGCAGTCTCGTGATGCTGTGGGTGTCCATAGGGGATTTAATATCTTGCCGATTTTACAATGCTTATAGAGCAGCCCATAGTATATCTCTGTTTATTACGTTTAGTCGACTAATTATGTAAGTGTTTTATATTTTTTTTACAGTTTCTACGTCAGTGTGAAAAACAATAAGGCTGTTTGTCACATTGACTTGTACGTGACTTTAGTCTTCATTGTTTTTAATTGTCCAACTGACATCGAAATAAGGCGTGGTAAAGGACTTTTTTGGTTAACTAAACATGCATTGAAATCAAAAAGTAAAAGGAGATAAAATGAGGATATTAAAGCTAATCAATTGCTTGTTAAAACTATATCAAAATATATATTACTAAAAATCTATCGATATATCCCATCGGCATGCGATCGACTCGCGCCAGCACTAGTATTTCTAATTTCACGGCCGGCGTCTATGTGTGCGGCGCGCTAGTGTGCGTGACCTTGTGCGAGCTGCGTTTCGGCGGTCATCGACCCCGATGCATTCCAACCCTTGACTTTGGCAAATCTACGCGTTGCAAATGGCGAGTCGCCGGCCATTTTGAAAAACGAATTCGGGAAAAGAAATTGGTTATGGCGGTCCAGTTTGTATTCGCCAGTCTTAAAAATATTACATAGGGTTGTCCAAAAAAAATCACGCATTAAAAATGCGTCCTCTAAAATGTACCTACGTAATCCAGATTAGGTTAAATAATTATTTGAAAATTTTGAAATAACAATGTACCTAGGTTTACGTACGTACTTTAGTTGTTTTGCGTTGCTATCGGAATAAACATGATGACTATAATATAATATTATGATTCCGGTTTCACACATCGGGTCCCGGAAAAGCTTATCTGGAAATGGAACCGTTGATGCCTCCGGTTTGCCGATCCGGCGAATCTACCTCCTCTGAACAGAAGTATTATTTTGTTAGGAATACACAGAAAACAACAGAAATAGCTTTTGTCAACTTAGGTACTTAGGTAATGTGTGAAAGATATTACATTAATTAATATTCACTGTAAAGTGCACAACGACGTGACAACATATCTACATAGATCGTTGTCTAGCACCCATAACACAAGCTTTGCTTAGCTTACTTTGGGGCTAGGTCAATTGGTGTGAATTGTCCCGTGATATTTTTTTTATTTTTTTATTTTTATAGATAATGTGTCTCTCTCTCTCTCTCTGTGTGTGTGTGTGTGTGTGTGTGTGTGTGTGTGTGTGTGTGTGTGTGTGTGTGTGTGTTATTAGTTTACTTAAATTCTTAAATTGTGTAAACTCGATGGCATAACAAATGACATAAGTTGTAAACACGAAGTATGATATTTAACATATTATATACCTACTAGCTCTTACCAGCGGCTATGCCGCGTGGATCATTAGGTTCTGAATTCCCGTAAAATTCATCGAATTCTTCATTCACGTCGTATAAAAATCATACGTGCAAAATTTTGTCTCTATGTTTTTGTCTTGATTTTACATGTGTAGCTCTTGATCCCATGAGGATATCAAAATAAAAATTAGCATTTATATTACTACTAAAATCCAGCTATCTACATATCAATTTTCATTTAAATCCATCCATCCGTTTTAGCGTGAAAGAGTAACTAACACATACAATAAAAAACATTCACATTTATAATATGAATAAGATACAAATGAAAATAAACTGACCTAACCTAAGCAAAACCCTTTAAACAATAACATTTTCCCATCTAACACTGAGTCTATAAACTTAGTTAAATATTCAAACCCACAACCCTAATTAAATCCGAGCCCAAATTCAACTTAGAACTAAAGCATTCCGAATTCAAACATCCGAAACCGCCATTACCGCGTTCGTAAGCAACCGTCTACGCCTCGTCTAGTCACTATCCACACGTCCAGTGTACAAAGACCTGGGCATTCATATTGAAATGCACCCACGCCGTACAAATTACGCGTAGAACGGGAGGCGGGGGAGCTCAAGTTGTTGTGGGCGCACCGTATAGTGTGTGTAGTGGTCCTGACCTAGAGACGATAGTCGCCGTCTGTAGGTCAAGGAAGGATAGACGCACACATCTATAACTAACGTGTTTACGGCACACATGCATTGTTCTAATCCGTACTATTTGTGTTCGATTCACACATGGAAAGATGATATAGTGGCCGATATTTGAACTTATTCCGAAGATGGTTAATGTGTTTTGATCGAATTCGAGTAGTTCTTTAAATTCTGTTTATTTAAATACAGAAGTTTTGGAGAGTATGTGTGTTGTCGGTTTGTTCGTACTCTTTTACGTTCTAACGAAAGTTTATTTCATTGTGATATTCCCACGAAATTAAGTAGTGTCATAGAGAAAAACAAATAGTTCTTTAATATATAAAAATCTCGTGTCACGGTGTTTGTTATCGAACTCCTCCGAAACGGCTTGACCGATTTTTATGAAACTTTTTTCTCTATAGGTACTCGGTAGGTCTGAGAATAGGTCGTAGGCTATTTTTTATACTCCTGGGTGATAAATGGCAAAACAACGTTTGCGGGGTCAGCTAGTAATATTACTTATAGTTTAGTCCGTCAATTGAATTATCAAAAGATATTGTTATAACGGACAATGAATGACTAAGTTATAGCACTACACAGTTTGGGGGAGTGTAACGTCACGTCTAAGTAAGAAGTGTACCCAGGCGTGACGTGACACGGAACTTTAGAGGACTGAATCTTCATTTAATTGTTTGTTTATTCGACAAAACAAGAAATACCTGTCCAATTTTTTTTACATAAAACTGATCCGTGACCGACCACTATCTCACCTAATGAAAAGAGCAGACGAAGCCAAAAGAAGGTGTATCTCACCGGTTCAGTAACAGCCTATTCACTCTAGCCTTGAAGAGACCTAGGTTGTTTTTGATAATGTACCTAACTGACGGACTACTGATAAGTATTTTTTTTCAAGAAATTTAAATATTTGTACCCACGCAAAATTCCAAAATCACAATCCCTAGGTCTAGAGAAATGAAATTCTGCATCAATGTTTTTACGCTTGAAGACCACGATATGATTTTTGGGAATTTTTCAAAGAAAATTTTTAGTGCATTCCGGGAATAAAGTGAGCGAATCCATAAAGGCTAATAGTTATTCTGAGAGGAGGTCTGCGGCCTGAAGTGGGACATCTATGCTGCGATGATGATGATGACGATCATATATAAATAAAGCTATTCGTGTTCCTATTTTTCCAACATTATAACATCACATTAAACAGAAATAAGGCGAGTTGTTTATTTTTTTATCAAGGAAAATGCAGCATCAAGGCTCATGGGATCTTTTCCTGTAAATGTTGATTTTCCGCATGCGAAAACGAAATTTGTATTCGCTCGCGGATTTTTCCCGCGAGTGAACCTCGCTTTATAAACGTTTATCAAAATGTGAAAAATTGGTACAACTTAAAAGGAAACTGGCTAAAATAGAAGCGATACGTTTGATAAGAAAAAGACTAAGACTTAAAGTTCCATTTTACAGACTGGCTAAAACCATGAAGTCTTATATTTAGATAATCATTTAAAAGAATAAAAAAAAACATTTTAATCGTAGCATATCCACTGCTGGACATAAACCTTCCCCGTTGATACCCAATCATTATAGGTAGGGTCAACGTCATTTATTTTTATTTATTTATTTATTTATTCAATTATTTACACGGTATTACAGCGAACGAATACACCGAGAAGACCAGTGAGAAACCAGATTACTTAATAACTAAGAATTAAAATGAGAATAAGAATTAAATAATAAATATTACATTTATTCATAGAATACAAATATTAAGAAACAATAACAATAATTAAAACTTGACTAAACTAAATATCTAACGTAAGTTAAATTAAACATCAATTATAAATAACATTATTGAGTAAGTAGGTACATACATAAATTAAAAAACACTTATAAAATTAACAATATTCAGTAGACATACAGAAGAAAACAGCTGGACATTTTATTGTTGCACGGTGGTCGGCCTATTGTCATAAATAAGTGATTACTTTTGTACCTTGTCACTTTAACGTCATATTTGAAAAACCATACGAAATTATGTAACGACTAAAAGCGACAAGGTACAAAAATGATCATTGACTTATTGACTTATTTATGACGTTGACTGTACGGTTGAAAGCGGCTTGCATCCACCGTGAACCTGCGGAATTTACCAAATAATCCGTCCATCTCGTTGGTGGTCTCCGTTCGAGAGCTTTTCGGCCCCCACAGCCATATAAAGGCGTATATATTTTTTTATAATAAAATTCCAAAAACTATAACCGATCAAGCGATAAAATTCAAATTCATCGTCAAGAAAACATTATTAAACTTCCCACTGTAGGGCACAGGCCTCCTCTAAGAATGACCTAGCTCTACGCGGGCTTAGTGCAGATTGGGAACTTCACTCACACCATTGATGTAGTTCAATGCAAAATTATAATTGCGCATTTCAGAAATAATATTGAATTATCTATTCAAATAATTCTAAACTAAGAAGAGATTTTTCAAACTCGGTCAAAAACCGGGATCGCAGTCCTTTCAATCTTGAAGGGTCCAGTTAGGTTGACCTCCCGCTCCCCGCGAGCTCATATTAATCAGTATGAGATCTGAGGGTGGCTTAGTGGAGACTGAGGTCTCGGTGGCTGGTCTGTAGTTTTATAAAAACAAGGGCCCTTAAGACTTGTTCAACTAGATCCGAAGGGCAGAGGGTCGGGAAACAGGATTGAAATGGTTTTTAGTTAGATGTGTGGGATATTTTACTACCCAATTTAAACTACACATGTCTGGCATGGAACTGCAATTAGTTTGCAAGACTGTGTATGGTTCATATTAAGTTACAAATATTTATTTGACTTGCAATGTTCATAAGTATGCAAGATTGTCTTCAAGTTTTAGAGATGGATATTATGTAGCTTGAATGACAATACAAGTTAGTTAACAAATTCCACAATCAGCAAAAAAATCTTTGGCTAAAAATAAAACTCTTGAAAGGTATTTTTTAGGGTTCCGGAGCCAAAATGGCAAAACGGAACCCTTATAATTTCGTCGTGTCTGTCTGTCCGTCCGTCCGTCCTTCTGTCTGTCTGTACGCGGCTTAGCGCAGTGGTTATTAGTGCTAGAAAGCTGTAATTTTGCGTGGATATATATAGCAATGACCCCAAGAAAGTGATAAAATAAAATGTAAAAAAAATGTTTTATGCATGGTACCTCCCATAGACGTAAAGTGGAGGTGATTTTTTTCTCTCGACTAACTTTATAGTAAGGGGTATCGTTAGATAGGTCTTCTAAAAATATTATGGAGTTGTGAAGACAATTTTTCGATACAGTGATTCGTTTGAGAAATATTCAACTTTAAAGTGTTTTATAAAAAATCAGGATGGGAGGAAATATCTCAAATTAACATCGAAAACTATACGGCTAAGTTTGCTTGAGATTTATTAGTAGTTTAAGAGTAAATAGCAGCCTGACCTAGAAAGTATTGGGAAGTTCCGTAAATACAAAATCTTTAAAATAATATTAGGTACTTGTTGAATACAGATAGCACACGTCGCAATGGCTGCGGAACCCTATCCTGGTCGTGTCCGACACGCTCTTGGCCGGTTTTTTTGTTTCACATCCACATACTTGTGTTCATCCCGTATACCATATCGGTTTAATAAAGCTTAGTTATTGAACATAATTTAATTGAAATGTATTTCGCGACTCTCGTGAAGGCACGTGTCAAAAATGATAGATGATGACAAATCATTAAATTTGTAACAAATATTATTATGTTAAAAAAGCGTGAATTTCAGAGAGACTGAAGCCACGAGCTATTACTTACATCAAATTATAAAAATACGTCAGCAACATTAACTCAGAACAAAACACCCACCATAGAGAACAATAAAGATGGCTCAACATTTCCACAATCCATTCATTAACAATCCAATTTAAAATTTTAAAACTTCATTTCAAATTTCGAATTCCGTTTTAAAAAACATGCACTAATTATCGATGGCCGGCAATTTATGTACTGGCCAGTTACATAATGTGGAGAGGTTGGTAGTGTGTGCTATGTGTTAAAAAAAGGGTGTTTTTGGTCTATGTGCCCAAATAAAAATGAGCGCGTAATGTCCAGCTGCACTGGCCGTTTATCGTGGATACACGCCGCGCAGCAAAACTAGATAACTAACAATTAAGTTATTCGAAATCTTTGTTTCGAAGCTAATTGTGAGTTTTTTATAATGCGAATTTCTTTTGGACATGTTCATATTGTAGCTATCTAAATAATTAATAGGCAGTACAATTCGAATTCAAGGACTGATAAAAATAATTGAATAAATTGCATGTTGCCGAGACATACTTCACTTGAAAAAAAAAAGAATTATATCTATCTCTAATTTCTATACATGAGATAAAAACAAAGTTGTTTGTCTTGTTTAGGTTGTAATTTTTGATAAAATATCTCGATTCAAAAGTATTTTATAAAACTCAATATTATTTTTTAAGCGTCAATTTAACTGTGAAATCTCGAGGGGTTTCAAGAATAATAAAAAAAAACTTTTGCATTATTTTTGCTCGTTGGGGATTTAATGGCTTGTTGAAGGAAACGTAATCTCGAAAGGGCAAAATTACGTATTTTCCATAGAGATTACTCTTCAATTAGGTAATTAATCCTCTTATTGTTTTACAAATAACACAGTATTATTATCAGAATTTACAGGATTAGAAAATGAAAATTAAATGTTTCCTATCTGTTTTTTATATCCTTAGAATAAAGCGTGCATGGTAAGTATTCTATTTAAATTAATATTTATTATTAAATTAAAAGTTTGCAGTTCAAAATGCATGTCTTATTTATAATATTAGATATAATGGAATTGATTTACTAAGATGTTGTGTATATTTTTTTCTACAAAAAGGATGATTATTGTATTAAAATTGGCTCACAGAATAAATTATTTAATTTCAATACTAGATGAAAAAACCTGCCTGTAGAATTCCCGTTTCCATGGGAATTCCGGGAAAATATTATATCCTATGTCACTCGCGGAACTGAGACGAATCTAATGACACCTCACACTTCAAAATCAATTGAGTCGTTTAGGCTGCAGGGCTTGCCAAAGAATGATACATACATACGCTCGAGAAACATAACCCTCCTTCGACAGTCGGTTAAAAATACAAGCCATGGACTAGGCTTTCGTGAAATAAATTAAAGATATTTTTAGGCTTAGATCACACGCAAATGTTATGAACAAAATAGGTACATACGACTATTTTTGGGCACTTTAGGTACTTCGTTTTCATTATCCAAATTACTTTCGCAGATGCTCATATAAGGGGAAACGTGTATAAATTATTATAAACCATATAATTTCACAAAAAAACTAGTTTAACAGGATGTCACAGATTTCAAATCATTAAAACTAACGGTCAGGCCGACCGTCGTAAACGTAAGATAAAACGTGGGCCGCGATTAAAAATAACTTCCAAGCTTTAACGCGAATTCATTATAAAATGCAAATTTCCTAAGTTTCACGCAAGAAATGGCAACTTAAAAATTCACACTTACACGGTTTTCGCAATCGACCGATTGTCATTCGAAATTTAAATGAAGTAGCTATCGCAATTAGTGTGCATTTTGCGCCGATGTGTGCACACGCACACATGTAACAGTGCAAATAAAAATGTAGTGATCAAAAAATGTGTGGAGCACGCACACAGACGAGCGGCCACAATTCAATATCGCCCGTCATGCTGTAGGGTTGGCAAAAAGATGCCATAAGAAAAAAAATAAAAAAAAAACTTAAAACTAGTAATTAAATTTTACTTCAAATATTTATAATATTTTGTTCCAGTGTCGATGGGTCAGGTAAGTACTTTAGAAGACATTAATTAAATTTTTCACTGTATTCATTTGTCTACTCAAACCATTAAGTACAACATAGTTGTAAAAAACCGGCCAAGAGCGTGTCGGACACGCTCAAGATAGGGTTTCGTAGCCATTACGAAAAAGTCAAGTAATATTTTTCAAAGGATTTCGTATGTGTACGGAATCTTCCTAGTTTAGGTATGTTTTATACCTTAGGCTACTATTTACTCTTAAACTACAAATAATTCCCAAGCAATTTTAGCCGCTATAATTTTCCTTGTCAAAATAATATATTTCCTACCATTCTGAATTTTTTCAAATTTTTCCACCCAACAGTTTAGATTTTAGAGGGGGGGGGGGACGGTCGATTTTAATTAAAATTTTCACTTTAAAGTTGAATATTTCGCAAACAGATCACTGAATAAAAAAACATGTTAGCAACCCCCCAATGGTTTTAAAAGACCTATCCAACGATACCCCACACTATAGGGTTAGTCGAGAAAAAAAAATCACCCCCACTTTACGTTTATGGGAGGTACCCTAAAAAAAATTATTTTAGTTTTTTTTATTTAATCACTTTGTCGGCGTGACTGATATATATATTCATGCCAAATTACAGCTTTCTAGTACTAACAGTCTCTGAGCTTAGCCGCGGACGGACAGACAGACAGACAGACGGACAGACATGGCGAAACTATAAGGGTTGCTAGTTGACTACGGAACCCTAAATAGAAGAATGCTCTCCTTTTTTTATTGACATAAAGAAACGTTACGCACTAAATAAATAAAAAATAAGTAAAACTCCAAAAAACTTCAGCTCCATTTCGGTTAATGTCGTAATACTAAAATACGTTTGACTGAATTGCATGACTTGGTATAATCTCGGCCAAACGGTTTTCTTCGTACTTGAGTGGTGTTTTACAACTCCAAGCTGCGGAATAATATTATTATAAAATGAGCTTAAACTTCCTGATAAGAATTTGCAATGAATTACTGTAAATAAAAGAATAACAAATACCTATGTAGTTTGGAAAGCATAGAGTGTTTTTACAACACAGTCTTGATTGTTGAAAGAAAATCTAAATTTGCCTAATAGCTAATGTACTCTTAAATCCATATCCATACTAATATTATAAATGCGAAAGTGTGTCTGTCTGTCTGTTGTTCTTCTCTTCACGCTTAAACCACCGAACCGATTTAGATGAAATTTGGTATGGAGATAGTTTGATATCCTGGAAAGGACATAGGATAGTTTTAATCCCGGAAAATTACAGAGTTCCCGCGGGATAGCGATAAACGAACTCTGTGCAGACGGAGTCGCGGGCAACAGCTAGTACTCTATAATAGACTTTTTAAGACAGTTCATTTCCAAAAGCTTTAAGCATTGGCTAATTTACATCTTTTAATATTAACACACTACATAATTTTTACAAAATAAAGACAAAACAAATAATGATCATTAACTTTTTTTCCGACTCTACAATAAAAAACAACCTGCACACATTCAAAATTTCTCTCACACATTAAAAGCTTGCGTACATCAATTTGACTGCGTGCGTTAACGCAGCGCGACCATGTGGCGTATTTGGGTCAATTGCTCAAATAATCACGCATCGTCGGGTGATCGTCTTGTATTTTTTTTTCGAGCCCAAGGCGACGCGTACCATGTCCCCACTCCTTTATTTTTAACTCGCCTCGTCGGTTAGTTTAAGAATAGCATAAAATTATATGGTACACATTATTTTGAAAGTTGTTGACTCGGAATTCTTGTATATACTTTTTATTGGTCCGGTTATGTTTATCTGTTTTAAATTTAAACGTCAAACGCAGAGTGCATGTTTAAAATTAAACGACCAAAAACTTTTACATTGAAAAAGCAACTAAAATGACACATTAAAAGTTATTTAATTATTTCCGCCGTAAACAGTCCGTTTACAGTAAAAATGACAAAGTTCAAGCTAATTGCAGTAATTTTAGTAAGTTATATACACTGTCATTTTGTATATTCAAGACCATAAAAATATCATACTGATGGTCATCAAGACAATTAAATTAAACGTCATCGAACATTTATAATGTGTACGGGTTACGCTGGGAAATGTCATTATTTAGGACCTACAGGTCAGGTTTTATTAATTTTCGATGTTGTATTTTGTTCAGCTCGGCATGTAAAAACAAAAAAAAATCCTATGTACTCACTCTAAACTTAGATAAGAAAATCCAGGCTGATTATTATACACGAATTGTTGAAATATATTCTTATTCACGTGTTTTATATGTTTATTCATTCAGTTAGTGATGAAAAATGCCGTTGCTGATATCTATGTAAATTCTTTATTGCACATAGCAATTTCAAAATACAATAGTGGACAGAAAGAAAAATAAATGCAAACTTCTCTAGCAAAAGATCTCTATCATCTAACCCAGTTAAGAGGGGACAACTTACAAAGATAACCGTAAAATTTTTGATTCTGTATCTATACTCGTAATGACACAATTAAATGTATATTTAACATTTTTGTTGAAAAGGTATTAAATAAAATATCGAATCAGAAAACCGACTACCAGCCTTTAAATATTATAATTTTTTGCTATGCCAATTGAACATAACGTTTTGTAATTGTATTTTTACAACCGACAACATTACTACATTGAACACGTAATTTTCAAGATCAATTTATCATGAAAAAATAAGCGTATTTTCTCCCCAGCTCATGTGAACATGACCTCTCGTCTCTCCTCCAAAAACCAATATAAGCAACTCGTTACCAATTTTGTATAATGAACTTTATTTCGATGCCTTTAGAGTTTTTTTTATGTGAATTAGCTGCGGTGGTTGAGTCGAATTGGTTATCGCTGGCGGTATTTTGACAGGCTGCGCCAGGGCACAAAGGCGAACAGGTTCGTTGATTTTGTGCAATCAATATCGATTCATTACTTGTCTCGCGACGATTTTCGATTAAATGGCATTATTAAGATCTTACTCGCTTTTTTGTTGTCGGTGCGGGTACGACATCGCGTTTTTCTTTTATATTGTTTTGCTATATAATCTACAGCAAATATTTTTCCTTTTACTCTCACTGCCCACCGCAATAATGTCATTATATTTGTAGTCAATGATTTGAATTTTGATAAAAAGAAGTAGGTAGATACTTTCCAAAGTGATTTTTTTTCGCAATTATAATAACTACTACCTTTTTATCTTGCTTTTCCCCTACAACACGTGCCTCATAGCTATGTTTGTGCGACACATTATTATGCACGATCAATCAATTATAGTAAGTTAGTTATTCATTTATTAGCGTTACAGGCGCTTTAGTTTTTACTGTAAGCCTATAAATGTCAACTGTATAAAAAAAATACTTAGTAGAATAAAATGTAAAATTATACAAATGAAAAAAAAAAGAAAACAATAACATCTAGGAGCCTTGCTGGCTAGACGCACATAGCGATTGTCAATTTTTAATGTGTTGTTGCGACATGGCCTGCATTTTTGGGCAATAGAGTACTCTCGCCGGGGACGTTGGTAATTGACAATTTTATTTAATTAAGTACCTTTTTAGATTATATGTTAATAATTAATTGGTATGCCCGTCAATACGATAATTAGAGGAATTGAATGGGCTAATGTTGAGTTTTGTAAACGTTCGATTTCAACACAAATGCTTCGTTATTTTCGGGTATATTCTAATTTCATACTATATAAATATAATACGTAGATTTATAATAATGATAATTTTAAACATCATTCCATCTTCACGTGTAGCTAAGAAAACAGCTTTCAAAATAAACAAATCTTGCTTATCGATTTTTTACTTTCTTCAAATGATCCGATTATCTAGAAATTTCGCACACGTTTAGGTTCCGATGACAAAGCAATAATCAAGTATCTTGTTCACGGAAAAAAAGGTGTTTTTAAAATTACGTTTTTACATTTGGTTGTTTTTTTAAATGTTACGTGCGATCAACTACCATAAATGTATTTTTCATGTGCGTCAAGTCATCCAACAAGTTAATTTTAAAAATTTGGTTGTATCGTTCTCTTTATAACTGTAACCCAAATTTGTTCACAACGCGGATCTTAACATATGAATCGAACGCCTAACACATCGTCAAACAATAACCGCTTTAAATGCTGACCCAAATTTCACCGAATCTGGCACAGCATTAAACAAGATGAACGACGCGAGATGACTAACAGCCGCCGCGATTTATGTGACACATTTTGTAAATTGGTTGAACACAACTGAATTGCTTGAGTGATGCGCAACTTAAATTTGTTTTTTAATACCATGATGCTAAGGTATGGAAATAAATGATTTCGGTTTAATAATCAATACAATTCATCATACGTACGTTTTTAAATACAATCCTGATTACTTATTTTCGATCTCTTGCTAAATGCTCCTTTCATTCACTCAAAGGCTGACTGGTAGAGATCCACTGAAGGGATAAGTTCGCCTTTGTACATTTATTTCAACGGTTGTCAATAGTGCTTTGTTCTTTTTCTTACTATTTTTGTACAATAAAGAGTTTACATACATACATACACACATACAAACATACTATGTAAAACAACATTATGTAGGGTTTATAGGTTTTTTTATTGCTCTTTATAGTATTGTTTTAATTCTTGTGTTCTGTTCTTTTATCATCAATTACCATTAAGTACATAAAAAGGTTACTATAAAACGGCGAATTAAAAGTTCGTGAATAACTTAATTATACAAATACACATTTAAAAATAACCAGCGTACAAAATAAAACTCACAACACGAAAATGCATTCACATTAAGTGCTCAATTTTTTATTGCAAAATAATAGTCCGTATTTTTACCGCGTACAATGTAATTTAAAAAGTCCACAGACAAATGTCAATCGGTCCTAACGCGTCATCGCGAAACGAAAATTACAAAACACAACTTTCCAATTTCGAGAAAACGATAATTTTATTTTTTGCGGGTTGCGTCACTACCTCGTCCCGCTGTACGCTGCAATGTGACCTCGATATGCACACAGACGCGCGCACTCACACAACTGCTGCGTTGTTATGCATATGCACTAATACAAGTATTTTTTCCGCCTGTACAGGCTGTTCTGATTTGTTTCGTTTTGTTTTTCTTTTCCATATCTAGTATTACTTGTTTGGTAACTTATTTTTCAAGCATTAAGACTACTAGTCTGTTTAAAAACAACTAAATATATTAATTAATACAAGGCGTGACTTTGAACTATTGAGATCCAAAAAAAATAACTATTATGTAAACTTAATAAGTTTTTTCATCGTCATCATCATCGTCAACCGGAAAACGTCCGCTATTGAACAAATGCCTCCCTTAGAACATCACAAAGAACGAAAACTCGCCTGCATACTCGGGTTGCCCGCAACTCTTACCATGTGGCCTTTAACTGTTGCTCAGATTCACGCAACGAGCTACAGAGAGAGCAATGCACGGGGTTTCTTTCCACGATAGAGTCCGATACGGAATTTCGCCTAAGAAAGCTCAAGTACAAAATTATATTTATTGAATAGCTTATATGCTGTAAGTGATATGTTATTTTTTTACATAGCCTGTAATATGTCCCACTGCTGGTCATAATCCTCCCCTTTCCTCCGCCATTTTTCCCTAACCTAAGCATGCACCTGCCAATTGGGCTGATAAGCGCTCAGGTCGTCGTGCCATCTCACCCATCATCATCGTCGTCTAGTTCCCATAGTACAAGCTTTGCTTAGTTTGGGGCTAGGTCGATTCGTGTAAGATTGTCCCCTAATATTTATTTATTTTTTATTTATTTCTTTATCTACTCTTGGGTCTGCCTCTGCTCCTTTGGCCGTGTTAATTATTGATAGTTGATACTAACAAAATAAGTTAATAGCTAACATAAAACAATGGAGCGACGAGCTGGTTAAGGTTGCGGGAACGCGTTGGATGCGGATGGCGCAGGACCGATCTGTTTGGCGAGCCTTGGGGGGCCTATGTTCAGCAGTGGACGTCTTTCGGCTGAAATGATGATATTGATAAAATAATTTGCACAAAGTAAAAAAAAATCGAATGCTTGCTGGTCCCACGTGGAAACTATGACCAACTCCCATTCTGAAAGAAAGCCTATTCCTAGCAGTGGGACGTATAAACCTCTCCATATTTCACATTAGGTATAATACTTTTAAATTTGAAAAAATCAGAGCAGCCTGTATCCGCACTAACACACACAAAGCGCGCTCTCATCCAATCAGCTCATAATAAAATGTGGCTTTTTTATCATTATTTACTTTTTTCTATGTACTGGTTAATCTCTATGTAGTACATACGCTCATTGCCTCGTAATAATGATCGGCTGCATTTTGTGCGTTTTAAGCGAAAGCTCATATTTTTAAAGTGTTTAAATTTTTTGTGTCAAAGAAAAACGTCATAGTGGCCTAGTGGTTTCACCTATGGCGTCTGAAGCAGAGGATCGTGAGTTCGAACCGGGACTCGTATTTCCGAGTATTTTGAAATTTATGTGCGATACATTTTAAATGTGTCCTCGACCCGCGTGAGAACTACGTCACAAGCCTTCTTATTCTAATAGGAGGCCTCTTTTCCCTGGATTGGGAATGTATACATGTTGGAAAAATATCAAAGAATTTATGATTAAAAATGCCTACTACTGTAATAAATCGAGAACGCAAGAAGAAGAGAGTTAGTATACCCATATTGTAACAAACTGGAGGTTTAGGGACTTCAAATTTTGTAGACGTATTCCTTGAGAATGATAAAGATGCACGATAAAGTCAGTGCCAAATAAAAACTGTTGATTCTCGCTTTTATAATTTAATTTTTATCACATTTTTTTTATATTTTGTACTATCCTCGTGAGTCCTTGTGTACGGGAACCTATCGATGTTTAGAAAATTTTATTTCCGAAGGTTTAGAATTCCGAAAACTTCATTTGTCCGAAAGCATTTTATTCTGAAACTGTAAATATTTCAGGAGTTATTTCAGGACCATCGTGTAGAACCCTTTAGGTTAGGTTAGGGTTGTTTTATAAAAATCCTGAAATATTTACAGTTTCAGAAAAAAATGCATTCGGATAAATGAAGCATTCGGGATTTAAAATATTCGGAAAAAATATTTCTAAATTTTGATAGGTAACCCTTGTGTACTTGTGTTTAAAGTCAAAGTCAAAGTATTTTATTTTGTAAAACATAGGTAAAACTGAGTACAGTGATCGAAAGATATTATTTATTTCACTATGTTTTGCCAATTGGCGTACAAAAACAAATTAGCAGTTAAGTGAAAAAAACTACATTAAAAATAGAATGTCATTAAATTAAATAAAATAAAAATTTATAAATTTTATAATAAAACAATTTATAAAGAACAAATTCACAGTGAGTATAACTGACGGATGTAGGTACTTTATAATACCGCCTGCGAAGAAATTGAATGGTGTGTGAAGTTTCCAATCCGCATTAGGCCCGCGTGGGAGGGAACTACGACCCAAGCCCTCTCATTCTGAGAGGAGTCCAGTGCTCTGCAGTGGGACGTATATAAGCTGGGCTGATGACTTTATAAAGCAAAAATCGTTCATTTAATAATAAATCTTAAATATGCTGAAATAATTTCCAAAATAACAATACTGGTATAGGTAACGCCACGAGAGTTGAGGTCACGCACACAACAACACGTCATGTAGTGACAGCGGGATTTTGCAATTTTTTCGTCCGATAGCAAGTTCAACAGACTCAACATAGAATTACAAGATTGACTAAAAAATTATTCAACCTATCTAGTTCAAACAAAACAGAAAATAAAATATCTTGATCTATTTTATTGAAATCAGATAAGCATATTTTTCGCTATTTATAAAATACAGATTTTTTGTTGCGAATATTTCTTATCAGTTTCAAATTGTTCTATTTCAAAAATGCATAAGTATTTCATCATAAGATCATTATAACTCACATTATCATTCACAGACTCATTAATTAATTCATTCACTTCTTTTTTTTCAACCAGTACTTTATTTGTAGTTGTGTGTGTAAACATGCGCCTCATCTCGTGGTTTTACCTAGAACTCGCGTCTCGGTTTTAAGTAGTAAATTTGTTAAAAAAAAAGTCAGGACACAAGAGGGTATATTTGCAGCTATGTTGCAAGAATGTGAAAGCTATGCTACGAAATTATGTGACTGTTTCCAATGCTAAGCTATGTAGTCGTTCGAGGAAGATCGAGAGCTTACATCTTTTGATATAAAAAAAACATAGGTTAGTTGAACCCAATGCCTCCAGTGCTATGCTATTTATATAGCAACGTAGCATAGCACACCTTTAGTCGAAAGGCATTCTCAGAAAATACAAAAAAAAAACAATTTACTATTTGTCTCGTAACGGGAAAACAAAGGCGTTACGATTTCTAATTTTTGTACAAAACATACAGTTTTAATGTACCTGCCTCTTTAAAATCACCTCATCATCTCCTTTCCGGCGCAGTCAGTTAAAAAACACGAGAGCATCAAAACAAAATTTAAAATTCGAAGTAATTCGAACGCATTGTTCCATTTTCCAAAACGCATCCGTAACTAGAGCGCGAAAGTTGAAAAAATATTTAAAAATAGAACGGCAAATCGGCCAATGAATGGAAGCGGGACAAAAAGAAAAGGTCTTTACTCCGCCGCCGGCACAGCGCGCGTCGTGGAGACGCCAACAAAATATTAACATTATAAGAATTTAAAATTAATATTTAATTAGTCATCTTTTTCACTATTATTGGTTTTTATCTTTTTGTCCGTCTGTAAGTAAATGCTGCTCTTATCCACTCTAAGCTTGACTGGTCTATTTTTGCATGAAACTCATCAATGATTGATCCCATCTCACCTGATGAAAAATACTTACAGATGATACCAAAGTACCAGGATGTATCACACTGGTTCAGCCTATTCATTCTAACCTTGTAGATCCGTAATTTGTAGCTATCTGGCAAACAGACGATGGGAGCGTATTAAATTTTTCCGTTTCTTAGCAGTTCGTATTAGGAAAGATGAAGCGAACCGCTTCTTGCGGGCCATTGGAATACTAACCACATAAGGGTGAAGACGCTCTACCCGCCTCGCAGAGATAAGTTTGCCTTTGTAGGTACTAAAATATGTTTATTTCAAGGTTTGCCAATATGTTTTTTTTTGCACGATAAAAGATGTAGATTTATACATACGAATAAGGCACTAAAATGGATATTGTTATCAAACTCAGTATCGCACTCGATGTATCAAATCATGTAAATTAAGTAAAACATGAATTGAAGTCTCTGAGTTAGGCAGTTAAAGATTATTTACATGTTAACCTTTTATTTGGCAAAATTTATAAAAGTTGGTAATTCAAACCTCGTCTTAAATTAGGTCTCCTGAAAATTCTATATTAAAAAAAAATACAAAAAGATGGTATTAGGTAATGTGTATTGTGGTATACATTTCCAAATAAAGGGACGGCATATTTTAAAGTTTTTAAATTTTGATGCGATGCGAGCTAGGTCTCTACTAAAGTTTTTTTCAATACAATATTTGGCTTTCGTTTGACCACAATCACGCCTGATGGAAAGCGAAGATGAGGCCTACGATGGAGCACGCTTGCCTAGACTTTGCTCATTCACCCTAGACTTGATTTAGGGGAATTAGCAGAAAGCAGTTGAGCGAGGTGTTAATACACGTCTCTGGGTATGGCGGTGACGCGTGTGAACAGCTACATAATATATGCTGATTACATGATCAATAAACATTCGTCACTCACGTGAATCTTTTGTTCTTTAAATTAAAACTACCGCGTGACATAATTACTAAAATAAAACAAAAGGAGTGTTTCGAACCAACCTGCGGTTTTTTTTCAAGGCTGGTTCACGGTTTTTTTCCCTTTTCAAACAATTTTGAAAAAGAACCACCAGTACTAAAACGTAGGTGACCCGTGTTTCTAATTTTAGTAATTGAGTATTTTGTTCTTTATTTTCAAAACATTCCTACATATTATTTGTATTTGTAGGAAGTTTTTTTATTTCGCCCATTGCATATTAAAAGAGATTTTCATAAATTATTTGAAAGAAAGAAAGAAAAATATTTTATTTACGGTTTTAAAAGTACCACCACCAAACATTAGAAAATAACATTAATAACTTAATCTAAAAGACAAGTGTAACATGGCAGTGACACCAATAATTGCCACCGAAAAAGGGTCTCCAAGCAGCAACGCTGGTTTTCAGTAGAGCCCAGATTTGAGCTACACGACAGCTCCACTTGTTACATTAATAATACTCACGAGCTAAGCTTTAATACAAACTAAACTGAAGGGCGCAAAGCAAGAAATGTGGCGTAAAATAAAAAACAATTCACATTATTTGCTTACTAGCAAATCAAATACTTAAGTACTATCAAACCTTGTAAGATGAAATTCCCCTGTCAAGCAATACGATGTCATCGTGACTTTTTGTGTAACAAGATTCCACATTTGGTTACGCACCGTTTCAGTTTGTTCGACATCACCTACCTCGGTATTTTTTCTTGACAGTTCAACTTCATTCCGATATCAGTATCAATAAAAAAATTAAAATTAAAATTCATTGAAATAAAATATTATTTTTATTAATTAATTATCGCGAAAGGACAATCTTCGATGTCGCAGTTCTTTAAATAACAGTTTAAAAACCTTTTGCTGTCGTTCATACCTTAGATTCTATTTTCAATTCACGACGCAAATCTACATTCCGTTAACGACAAGACTTAATCGAAATAAGTGATAAATAATTTATTTTGTAAAAACGCGTGATAATTTAGATGCGTTCATAAGTAACGATTATTTTTTACCATCGAAGAAAGTATACCAATAATTTAACCAAAAAATTGCAGATTATAATTTACGATTTGTAGCAATTTTCGATGTCTTTTATTACAACTAATTCATTCGTTCTCTGTTTCAGATGAACACACCAACACAGCACAGGTGAGTGAATGACTGAATGGAAACTAATAACACTTTTGAATCGGCATTTTTCCGGCAACACATGTCCGAAAACACGAAAAAAAACCACCGTCGGCGCGCGTGCTATTTGAAAATAGAACTCTCGCTCTCGACGGCCGTTCGCCATTTTTTCTTTTTTCTTTTTTCCCAGCACGATAGGAATAGTGACGTATTTTTTTCCAGCCACTCTCGTTTTCACTAGTTGCTCGTAAAAAGCAAATAAAGATCGGTGAAAAAATACCAGCGGATTTTTCAGCGGGCCAGTTTGTGGGTTACTCCATTTTTTTCTTTTTTTTTCATAGCGATCGGTCACTATTTTTACTGAGGTCGTATGTTGATTGCTTTTATCGCACCTCTCAAATTTCATTGACCCCTTTGTTCCATTGAAAAACCATATTCAGCTGCACATTTTTTTTCTAAAATACAATGCAATTTTATCAATACATACAAAAATATCATTTTATTTATAATCAAAAGCACTTAAGTGTTCGTGTAATGCGTTATTCGAACTAATTAATGTTAATTATCAATATCATTCATTAACCATTGAAAATATCAACTGGTTTTGCCTTAAAAGAAAGCATGTCATAATCTGTACTGAGAGTGAAACGATTTCAAAAAAGTGCTCAATGTTTTTTCGACTTGTAAATCCTGCCCTCTCTTTAATAGACTTAGTGCTGCAGACCGAGAGAGAACCCAGTTTTGTGATTTTGGAAATTATGTGTACAAACCTAAAGTTCTAATTTGATTGAATAATCAGTACGTTCCGGAATAAAAACTCGAGGTGGCCTAGTGGTTTGACCTATAGCCTCTCAACTAGAGGGTCGTGGGTCGGCGCCCAGATCCGCACCTCGGAGTTATTCGGAATTTATGTGCGAAATTACATTTCAAATTTACCGTAAGCTTTACGGTGCAGGAAAACATAGCGAGGAAGCCGCACACACATGAGAATAAATTCAACTGTGTGTTAAGTTCGTGATCCACAGTGGAACCGCGTGGGAACTACGACCCAAAGCCCTTTCATTCTGAAAGGAGGCTTGTGTCCTGCAGTGGGACGTATATAGGCTAGTATGCTGATGGTAGTACACTCGGCAGTTATTCATAAGATGAATTTGTACTTTATAAATTACTAGCTTTTGCCCGCGACTTCGTCTCCAAGGAATTCGTTTATTACTACCACGGGGGACTATGCAATTTCCCGGATAAAAATATCCTATGTCGTTCCTAGGGTCCCAAACTATCTCCACACCAAATTTCATCTAAATCGGTTCTGTGGTTTAAGCGTGAAAAGGTAACAGACAGACAGACACACTTTCGCATTTATAATATTAGTATGGATGACGTCCGGATAGCCTAGCGGTTTGAGAACCTGATTACGAAGTTTGAGGTCCCGGGTTCAATTCCTGGTCGGAGCAGGTATTTGTATCAAAAATATGAATGTTTGTGCTATGTATTTAAGTATGTATTTATCTATATAAGTGTGTTTATTCTGTTGTCTAGTACCTATGTATATAGTACGAGCTTTGCTTAGTTTGGGACTAGGTCAATTGGTGTGAATTGTCACTTGATTTATACGATGAAATACAAAGATAAACAAAACAACACCCGAAGAATGACGTTATAAATCTTTTAAAAACATCCTGCGCACCAAATTATTAATAGATTTAGAAAATTAATGGCAATATGGCGGTTTTTCTCCACCTAAAACCGTCCCAACGCACCAAATACATGTAAATACCTTCATCACATCAACCTAAAACCTCAACACCCAAAACGAAACTACCAACTGAATTTTTCGCAATCATGTAGGCAATTACATCTAAATCTAAACGCCACCATCCGGCGCAGCAGATCAATACTCATTCTCCCGCTTGCACTAAAACACCACTAAAACCACCCCATTCCCATAACCCTCCGAAAGTTGGTAAAAAACGCGACCGGATTCATAAACCGGCATCTGCATAGCGCCTAAGCATCACGTAATCCCACTCACACTTGTCGAATAAAATACAAACACACTAACACAAATAATAAAGTACAGCAGTAATATAAAACTAAGAAACATCAACATCTTGCCCCCTACCACCCTCCCCCCTTGGGGTGTAATTTCTCCCTGAACTTACTAAAATACTAAAAACGGAGATACAGAGGGGTGAACTCCCCTCGTTTTCTTATGCAAGATCCTTATATTTTAACCTAAAATGTTCCCGCTAGAGATTCTGGGCACACACTTTTAAATTATGTAATTCTGTTATGTATTTGTCTTTTGGGTTTTCTGCTTTGGGCCGATATCATGTGGGGACGTTAGTAGGTGATTCGTATGATATTTTGATAATTCGCGTTTTAGGCGCTCGTGTCAAACGTAGCAACATACACTTGGCATTCATTTTTGAATAATGTAGACGTAAAGTCATGAAAAAAGCCATGGTGGCACAGCAGTTTGACCTATGGCCTCTCAAGAAGAGGGTCGTAGGTTCAAATCCCGGCTTGCACCTGCACCTCTGAGTTTTTCGGAATTAATGTGCGAAATCACATTTGAAATTTACACTACGTCTTTCTACTTTTAAAACACCGTGAAAAACCTGCGAAGAAATTTAATGGTGAGTGTGAAGTTTCCAATCCTCAATGGAACTTCCCAGTCGTCTCATTCTAAGATATTCTAAGAGGAGGCCAGTGCCCTGCACGGAAAAAAATATAGACGTGACGATGATGTTAGCACTAGGGTAATCTGTAGCAAATTTAGATTGAGTTTTGTGAAACCCTTTTCATTACAAATATCACGTTGACATTCCATACATTTGCCAAAGATATTATCGTGAAATTGGCTGTGTAAAGGTTCCATTCAGCTTCAATGACTGTAACTACATATTAGATCTAGTTGAATTGAAACTTCCGAGTTTACAAAATTCGAGTGGGAATTTCAAAACATTACATTGTGGTCGTCACTACCATTGTATGAAGAACACTAATGCATTTCAAGTCCCTAGACTTAGTTAAGATTTCAGGACTTTTTACACCATCCTAATCCTGGAGGATTAATGGAATTAAAACTAGCCTACATGTTAGACATCTTAGCGTGAATGAATAACACACACTTCGTTTTTACAAAATCGCACACCTATAAGGAGTTGACTAACTTGAAATAATCCTCATTCTAATTTAGACTTCATCTACTTTCAGGAGGGTCTAAACTAATTGATGGATTATTTTGAGTAAGTCACGTCATTAATTTTTCTATGTTTTCTTTTTAACCTTTTAAGTGGCAAAGGGAATGGGTGTATGCAGTCACGTTTTTAGGGTTCCGTACCTCCAAAGGAAAAAACGGAACCCTTATAGGATCACTTTGTTGTTCGTCCGTCCGTCCGTCTCCGTCTGTCAAGACCCTTTTTCTCAGGAACGCGTGGAGGTATCAAGCTGAAATTTATATCAAATACTCAGGTCTACTGTCCTTTGGAGCTGTGAAAAAATCAAACTTCTAATCCAACGCAATCAAAAGAAACAGCCGTTTATGCCGCAAATTTATGCAAATTATCGAAAATCGCAAGGGAATCTAAACCTACAGGGTACTTCCCGTGAACTCAGAATCTTGAAATTTGGTACGAAGCAACGTATTATAGCACAGATAAAGGAAAAATTGCGAAAAGCATAGATTTTTAACGCAATCAAAAGATAAAGCCTTTTATGCCGCAAACTTTCGCAAATTGTCGACACCGGCAAGGGAATCAAAACCTACAGGGTACTTCCCGTGAACTCAGAATTTTGAAATTTGGTACGAAGGTAGGTACTTCTTATAGCACAGATAAAGGAAAAATTGCGAAAAGCATAAATTTTTTTGTCTGTCTGTCTATATCATAACCAATCTACAAAGATCCCACACTGTGCACATTTTGCTCAGGCGCAGGGGTCTGCTAAGACTGGATGTTCACAGATACATATAAATTTGTACGGAACCCTCGGTGCGCGAGTCCGACTCGCACTTGACCGGTTTTTTCTTTTGTAGTTTAAGTATTATTGTTTTTTGTGTTGTATATTATTAGGTTAGTGTATTGTTTAGTGAAAAATTTTAGCTGTCGTGTTCATTGTTGCCGTCAATCTAGTATCATCTCGGACTTAATCACGCAAGTGTATATTTTGTTTAAATGACCTTGACATTTCAACCACACGGCAAGTAGAATTAGCAACACAGATCGTTAGTATCGTACAATGATTCTAAGAAAACATCACAGAAGCTTAAATTTTATTTTCTGAGTATTTGTAATCTAGTTAGAGCCCCACAAGATCCCACATGTCCTTGCCCACTCACCGACTGACCCACATTGTGGGAAACGCACCCCCATGGGCAACCGGACATAAGACGATGGGGCGTCTAGCTTATGTTATGTTATTCATTGGCCGATAGGGAGAAATACCCTTTGGTATTTTCTATTATTAGATGATGGAAACTTTGCTTTTCGTAACAACATAGCTCAATAACAGAAGCCTAGTAAAAAAATGTAAAAGTTAAAAAGTCAAAACAAAAATATGGAATGTAAAAATTTAATTAAACAGAATCTAGCGAAAAATGATTTGAGATCATCGATCGATTAAACATTTTTTTTATTCGTGTGGGTTTTTGAAAGGAAAAACTGCTAAGGCGTTAATAAAATTATGCTCAGAACAATGAAGTACGATTGCATTATTTTCTGCCTCAATCTGTGCCAATTTGATGAGCACTTTTTGGTGTTTTAGCATTCTGTAAACTGTGACTAAACTGCCGAATTTCCCAAATGTACCATTTTGGCGTTTTGGAGATTTTTATCTTGCATTGACTACTGTAGAGAGAGAAACTTTGTAACAATATGAACATAAACGTGTACGTAGTGTGGACAAATAACTATAATTTTGTTTGCATTTTTCTGTACAAGGACATTCCACGTCGATACGACTGCCTTAACTGCTAATCTTAAAGCCAAGCAGTGGTACTTGTATACTACTATCTTTCAGCGTAGATAGTAAGACGTGCCGGGAAATTACTGACAAATGAGGTTTGCAATTTTAGCCCTAGGGCGACAACCCATCTGCATTCCCTTTGGTGGAAATGATGCTTACTATCATTCGTGTTTTACGACGGGATAGCCCTGTGGTTCGAGAACCTGACTACGAAGCCTGAGGTCTCGGGTTCGATCCCCGGTGCGGGGGCAGGTATTGTGTATGAAAAATAAGGTAGTTTGTTCTTGAGTCTCGAGTGTTTAATATATGTTTCAGTAGTCTCTTTGGATTTGCCACACTGAATGCGTTCTGCGGTCGCGGTCAGGTCAAATTAAACGCAGCCCGCATTATGTATGAACAACATTGTCGGTCTCTATATTATTTTGTATAGATATGCGATCTGACCGTGCGGTCCGCGCGGTCAGATCGCACGCACGCGCAATATATAGAGACCGACAATGTTGTTCATACATAATTCGGGCTGCGTTCAATTTGACCGACCGCAGAACGCATCCCGTGTGACAAATCCTTAAGTACGTTTATCCGTTGTCTAGCTTCGATTACTTTGGAACTAAGTACCTAAATTGACGTCCCATGATATTTGTTGTTTTTTTATTATAACGAAACACATTCCTCGTCCTATTTTATAAAAAAATCCTCCAAATGGTTCTAATTGACTATAAGTTTTTTTTAAGATCCCGCGATGAAATTTTGTTGATGTGCTAGTTCTCAATTTGAACGCAAGTACATACAATGCTAATTAAGTTATAGAATTAATTTATTTCGATGGTACTCTCAAGCAGCACCTACAAAAGGGCCTTCAAGAAAAGAGTCTGTTTGTGTATCTACCTACTAAGTCGGAAACATGTCCCGATCCAGTACCATTCTGGCTTGGCGCTTTAAGCTACGTAAAAAAGTCATGGAAAAATTTTCAATCTCCCCAAATTTCACTTTAACTTTTACTCCACGCCCTTTTATGTTCCTTTTACCTCCACAATAGTCAGAAAGCGAGTCGAAAACTAATCTTAAGCAACCCCTCAAGTATTCATACATTAATTTCCGCACGCACACACGCACGCATACATCTGTGTCTACGCTTGACAGGGGGAGTCATTTCGTTTGCTCGAGAAATTTAGGAGTTCTCATTGAGAATAATTCTTACCGACTTTTAAAAATGCTCTTAGACTATGCTACAAGCTTTTTTTTAACTTACATGTTTATATCGTGTAAAGCTGAGTCCACATTTGTATCATTTGGCCGTATCGTATCGCCGTCGCGTAGCATCGACGCATATCGTGATCTTTAGTAGGTATATACGTAATAAGTTTATGTTAAAAATTTTACTTTCAATACAAGTATTTTTTGCCGTCTTTACTTTTTGCCCCTGTTTACCAAAGTACTTGCCAAGACGAATCAAATGAGCCCAAACTCGATGCAGTCGCATCGTTTTATTACAGAGTTCCTATGGCCACTTTCCAGCTCCATCATCAGATCAGCTCCATGTCATAATAATATTGCATTGTTATCCGATTTACACATGCATGCAAAATTTCAGCTCAACCGGAAGCCGGGAAATGGCTTAAATTTAACAAGACTTGCAAGATTTAATTAATAACAAGTTAATAAACAGCTTGTAAAAATATCGCGATCATGCTACGCATCGCAGCAGATCGCTCGCGATCCATATTGATACGCGGTTATTAACTACCACGTGTGTGTGGTACGATCGGATACGCGTATCAAGATCGGTAAGTGTGGACTTGTTTTGATACTGTATCATGATACGCAGTTAGATTTGATACGTGATACGCCGCAATCCGTTTAGCTGGGTCCACATATTTGTATCATTCTACCGATCACGATCATGCGTATCGTATCGAGATCACGTATCATAACATAAGTGTGGACGTTCACTTTAAGCATACCGTATCACCAGCAGTGTGGCGTGAAAAATTCGTCGACACTGACTACACTATTGCATCCTCTCCATCTCGATGGTTGGCAGTCTAGCACCGTCCGCTATAAGCGGAACATTTCCCACTCACGACGAAGTCATGGAACCAGCTTCCCAGGACAGCATTCCCGGAGCGATACAGCTTGGAGACCCTTAAAAAACGAGCTTATCTATCTCACAAGGGGCTAGCAACGCACCTGTGACACCCTTAGCGTTGCGGGTGTCCATGAGCGGCGGTGATTACTTCCCACCAGGTGACCCGCATGCTTGTTTCCCCCCTTTCACATAAAAGGCTGTGCAACTTATCGGGATAAAAACTATCCTATGTCCTTTCCAGGATTTCGAACTATTTTCACACCAAATTTCATCTAAATCGCAGCAGTCGTGCAGTCGCGCAGTGTGCTGTCCCGCACACCTCGCTGGCTCTGCAGAAAACCAGCGCCGTTGACAACGCTATAGTCGTGCCAACGGCATTGCTGACTGGAGACCATTTCGGCTTCACATCCTTATTTGTTTGTTTTTGTATTCTTTCTCATTTTGTAAATTATTTTTTGTTGTGATGTGTTGTCTGAATAAACGTTTTTTCTATTCTATTCTAAATCGGTTTAACGGTTTAAGCGTGATGAAGTAACTGACAGAGAAATAGCCAATTTACTTTAGCCAGACTCTTATCTAATTTTGAATAGCATTTAAAGGTTAAGGTGCACTCGAATATACCTAATTTAGAAAATCCGTAGATCTACGGATTTTTATTCAGGTGATTTACGGAATTCTACGGATTTATTCGCCTGGACCTACGGATTTACATAAAATGGATATGGCAACACTGCCTGGTTGTTAGACCCAGTCCCGGCTCGCGCCTATGTGTTTTTCGGAATTTATGTGTGAAATTACATTCAAAATTTACCATGAGCTTTACTTTACACCTGCGAAGAAATTCAATGGTGTATGTGAAGTTCCCAATCCGCAATGGGCCCGCGTGGGAACTACGGCCCAACCCCTCTCATTCTGAGAGGAGGCCTGTGCCTTACAGTGTCCTGTGCCCTATACACCGTGAAATTTTAGTGGTTGTTTTCCCGAAACGAGGTGATTTAGTATCGATTGTACAATCGATTTATAATTACTATTTTGACTAGAGTCAAAAATCCAATTGTGAAAAACGAAAGTCGAAAATGACCGCAAACCAATAGTAACGCTTCGTTGGTACCTAACCTATCGTACGATCGTACGCTACTTGTACCACTAAAATTTCACGGTGTATAGGCTGGGATGATGATAATGATGATTCCCATTTTGAGCCGTAGCCTTCCGGCCCCTGAGTTTATTATTATTTTTGTTACAACATATTTTTGGTCTATGTCAAGTGGAAAATGTTCCAACGTCATTGGATTGTATCTGAATTAGAACTGACGTCAGCGAACGGTGTGTACGTCTGTTCTGTTTACTGTTACGTGCGAACTTCGAGTATTTAAATTAAAACGTGTGTGACAATGACTATTTAAAACGTTATTGTGTTACTGACGTATTTTATAACTCTTTGGTAAGGTTAGATAGTATTTTTTTTAACTAAGGGACCCAATACATCCCTGTATTGTTTTTTTATATAATTATTATTATTTTTTATTTAATTCTATATTTGTATGGTTTTTTAGTTTATAATTTATTATATTTTAATTTGAAAAGATGACTTCCTGCCAAGTTTCTTGCGGCGCATTCTTCTTGGCAATGATGGTCCTTACGAAAGCGCTGGTAGTTTAAAAAAAGTGACATGTAAAAGAGCCCTTTGCGGCCTATTTGCAGAATAAACGTTTTGATTTTTTTGATTTTGATTTTTTTTTGATTATATTTAATAACAGCTAAAGTTTTCTTGGAACATAACAGCTAAAGTTTCTTAGCACCATACCAGCTGAACCCATTCACAATCCGCAATGATCCCGCGCTGGATGCTGGCTGCATGGGAACCACGGGCCAAACATTTTCATAATTACTACACTAAACGGCGGGACTTATCATTATCACAAACATTATCCGCCGCCGCCTATTGTCAGCCTGATTTTTTATTGTTATTAATTTTGTCTGTAATGTTTTGGTGATCAATAACGAATATTTGTATTGTATTATTATTATTTTATCATTTATAATAATAATAATAATAATAAATCTTTATTTGGAACAGTAACAATTAGGTGCATTGCAAAATATGAAAAACGATGTCACCCGCAGAAGTTAAAAACTGTGTCGCAGGTAGCAACGCCCCCCTCCGTAAACAAAGTGATTTTAGTTCCAAAAAGTAATACAAAAGTTTAACTAAAATTTAAGTAAATACACAAAAGAAATATAAGTATTATGGTCATTATTTAAACTGGTTGTGTGTGTGCATGTGTGCGTGTGCGTATGTGCGTGTGTGTGTGTGTGTGTACGTGAGTGTGTGTGTGTGTGTTTGTGTGTGTGTGTGTGTGTAATCATTTTATTAATAATATTATAAAGTAATTGATAGCAGCTAAAGTTTTATTGAATACTAGCATTTCTTCGCGGCCTCGTTTGCTTGATTCCTGGCATCTGACCCCACCACACCACTACCACCAATACCACGATGTCTGGTGCTTTTTTGCCGTCAGATGACCCACATACTCATTCCCCACCCTATTTCGTAAAAAACAGACAACAAAAGTATAAAAATCTGTCATATTGAGACCCACGTCAAATTTCAATCATCAGAATTTGAAACTTAACTCAATTAAGAAAACCTGACATTGGCTTAGAAATCTGTCCTATGTTTAGGGGATTGGGCTTCACGAGTTTAACATCGACAATCCCTAGCAACGTGTTTGTTAATTGAACAAACTAAAACCTCAATACAATGTCTAGTTCAAATAAAATCCTTGTCTCTTATCAAATTGTTCTCAAACCATTCTCGAACAGAGCACATGGGACGTCTCCAGAACAGAGTCGACTCGTAAAAAAGCAGCGAGATGCTTCCCCAAACACGTGCCTCTCACAACAACATAGAACACATTAAAACAAGCATGTATGTAAAACCGGGGTGGGACATCAAAAACTCTAATCAACCCCCCCACATTAAGCCGGAAAACTTTCAAGGACCCCCCCATCAATATTCTTACCAGAATATAATCAATTCTTAGAGAAAGAAACAGTCTCAGTGTGTATTGATAAATGAGAGCTCCCTTCATATTTCCGCGTCGCCCCTCCCCCCTGGGGGGGGCACTCCCCACCCTCTCGTCTTAGGAACGTGCAAGATAGTAGGCAGGGCTGGCAGGCTAATGAACTTTTAAGTTTTTAGGGTGATATTAAAAGGGATGTCGGTAGTTGGGATCTAAGACGCTGCGGAAAAATCAATAGTTTGGGATTGCGCCGTGACTTTTGGTTGGTTGTTTGGATTATTTAAATGGGAAATAAAAAATATTGTGCGAGTAAAAATTGCGAGGCGCTATATTTTCGTTTCTTGTTGAACATACTTTCATAGACAATTTTTGATTAATGAACAAGACAATTTTTATAATCTAAAAAAAATATCATAAATATGAATATGTAACTTTACCAAATCTCTTAGATTTGAACATTTGTTTTACCTTTGAATTAAGTTATGATTACATTTAAAAATCATCTTAAATTATAGTCATCTTTTAAACGTTGAAAAGACGGCGTATCCAAATGGGCATATTTTTTAATATTATAACAATCATGTTCGCGACATTTCGAACGAATCTACCAATAAAACAAAACATAATTCTACCATTCTACCAAAAAAATCTACTACAAATTACCAAATTCGCGATGACGTAATACATTTGCATAGCCCTGCTACGCCGTAGCGGGCCTACGCGGCGTAGCAGCTACGGCGTAGGCGCTAGTGCCGCCCCCCCACAACTTTTTACTAAGAACCACGCGAAATGAGTGGATAAAACATAGGTAGCTTCACTCGGTACAAATTATATTAATTATGTGTAACATGTTTTATTGTAATTTGTCCATTTTGAAACTGAAAGCTGTCGTTTTATGTTAGGTGGTTTAGTCTACCTTAAGACCAGCGATACGTTTGGATATCTAAGTGAGTATATAGGTTAATACAACAAGTGCTTTACCTTGGATTGGAATAAATATGTTTTTATATAAATCAAAATTTAAACATGAAACTCACTCATAGTAAAAATAAACGGATCACTCACGTCTTAAAACTAGTTTAACTCGAAGAAGAAGGGCTACGGATTAGCCCGAAACATGTCGAGTTAAACTCGTTTCAAGACGTGAGTGATCCGTTTATTTTCACTATTTATAAATCAAAATTATCAGTGTTTTTTCTGCTGCCACTTTATCATTACATTGTCATCAGTCTTTTTTTTTTATTAGCCTGTTTTGTTGTCCCACTGCTGGGCAAAGTCCTTTAAACATACCAAATTTTAAATTAATCAAAACTTTGCAAGTGGATCAACATTAAATTAATTTGTAAGATTTGATGATGCAAATAAACAAACAAACGAAGAGAAATCCGCATGTAAAAAAAAAATTTTTTTTCAGCCTATTTTTGATTGCATTATCGTCATCAGCTACATTAAATATACTGAACGTTTAGTCTTCGAAAGTCGTATTCCGAGAATTTTTACGTCATTTGTGTGTAGTCTTGTATCTATACTGAAGAGTAAGTATATTAAATAAATAAACTGACTCTTTGTTTTTGCTCAAAGTATACAGTGCAACTGTAAAACTCGTCCAATTATCATTCTTTATTAGAAATTACTGTCACAGACACGAATATAACTCCGATAATATTCAAAACAAGACGTGAAACTCATTTTATACATGCTTGAGAAATCGTTAGGATACGCTTCTATAGAGGCGGTACATTGCTCGGATCAATTTGTAATTTCACAAAGATTAGTCAAGTCTACACGTCTCTTAACTGTTATTTTTATCGCTTCAGTAGGTAGAAAAAATTTAAAAACAAGGTCATCCTGTTGAAGAAAAAAAATACTTCCACGAAACGCCTCTCGGTATTCGAATAGTACCGCCACATACACTGTTTTCGAAACTATTGCGCCAGACTGGGAATTATGAAAGCCAAGAGAAGAAGCGTTGCTCCAGAAAGCAGACACTAATAAAGCAAATAAAAAAATAGAAACAGCAAGTGAAACTACTCGTTTTTAGCTATCACAAACAAACAAAATCTAATACTCAAATTTCGCTTCCACTTCATCCGGAATCGAACCCGCAACCTGCCTCCTTCTAACCGCCGCGCCGCCGCCCGCTCCCGCTCTTATTTTAAACAACTACCGCCTTTTATAATACATCCCGTTTCGCGACTAAATATCAGCGAATGTAGCGGTGTAGCGCGACGAAACTGTCTTGATAGTTGCGGAAATTTAGAACTAGAAATCGGAATTGATCTAGAAAATTGGTCACAAGGTTTAAAACGCCAATAATTTTACCCTGCTTTTTCACTACAAAACCGTGCACCATACTCGTAGCTGTGCGACACATTATGTTAACATGCAGAGCTCTCATTCTCTTCGACATAATACATACGTCAGACGTATCCAACTCTCACAAACTTCACATAAAATGCTATCGTGTTTCAGACACTCTACGTGCTCATCCTCGAAGCAACCAATACCAGAACATATTCGCTGCCAAACAAAACGAATTTCGCACTGGAGAAACACACTAAAAAAGATTAAAATAATGTGAGTCAGTATGTAAATGGATTTTTAGAGTATTTGGGTAAGAATGGAATTCGCTCCCTTCGTCTGTATTTTCAGATAGATACAACCTAGGCCTCTTCAAGGCTAGAGTGAATAGGCCGTTACTGAATCAGTTTGATA
Source organism: Archips crataeganus (assembly GCA_947859365.1). NCBI lineage: Eukaryota > Metazoa > Arthropoda > Insecta > Lepidoptera > Tortricidae > Archips > Archips crataeganus. The sequence continues at coordinate 1,275,842 of OX402057.1, read as the reverse complement.
TACCTTAGGCCTCATCTGCACTTTGAACTCTATCTCAAGTGATATAAAGTTCAATCACGGGTCAGTTTTATGTAAAAAAAATAGTTCTTTTTTGCCTGAACTATGATTTTACTGAGCAGCACTTATTTGAGGCAACTATGACAGATATTTTTTTAATTTGCTTTACAAACTTAATCAAAACGTACAACTATGATATTCCAGCCCATCACAAAGGATAATCAAAAATATAACCGCATATCCAAATCTTCTATGTAACAAGTTAGCTATGAAGTATCTTTTTTTTTGTACTTATTTTTTCAACTTCATTTTTTTATTACTTTTACGGTCATCCCGTGAAATCATATATTTCGTACTAAATACAAACTGAAATATAGATGCACAGAAAAAACCCCAGAAAAAAGACCAATGCTTCTATGTAACTCCAAAGGCTTTTTCGCTATCACATTTCTCATTTACTGATTCGTATCGTATGTCACAAACCACACTAGTTGAACGTAAACACTCTCCAGCCAATTAAGCCTTATCAAAGTGCAATTAAAATCAAAGCGAATCACTTAGCACGTTCATTAACATAACCCAAATAATGAGCAAAACTAAACACCGAAACGGAGCGAAGTGCCAAGACACCTCCCGCGCCCTACTTCCGCGTGCCGTATTTACAAGTATTGTAAGTATAGAATTATATATTTTATAACGCCTCCCCACCCCCCGCGAACTAAGTCTTTGCGCATCTTTCTATCCCCACCTTTTTGCCTTCTTCTTTTAAAACCACCCATCGTATGAACCCCTTTCCCCTCATTCGACTAATTTTGGGGTACAACTGGAGAATTATTTCTTACAAACGCACCGGCAAGCGAAAACCAACCTTAAATACTACCATCAAAGTCCGGTTTAAGTCTGGCCACGCACACAGTCTTGGGACTGTATCTTTTCACTTCGGAAACTAATTCGGAATTAGAAAATAGCAGCAAGTGCGCTCGCGCGGAAATGTGAAGTGTGTTCAAGGCGTTGGGAATAAGGTTGAATTTCGTTGTGATGAGGAAGTAAAATTAGAACCGTTTCATCAAAAATATGAAATTAAAATCTTCATACTAGCGAAAGAAGTTTTAGCATCTTTGTTTTAGAGTGAGAGGGGCGATGCTGCGCTTAGTCTCGCTCTGGCAGGGGGGGAGGTGGGGGCAAGAGATGGGTAGTTTGGAGTAAAAAGCCGTTTCTTGATCAATGCGAGGCGCATTTGGAATTAATCATAACCGGGTATTTTCGTCTATGCGGGGGGAAGGGGGCATCGAGAATTCGTATTCTAAATGAAAATACAGCTCTTCCTGTTTACATTTTGTAATAAATTGTTTTACCCCGATGTTTGTGTGACGGGAGTGAATCGAATTTATTATTTAGGCTGAGGCTGCAGCGCTGAAAAATAACGTTTTGAATTATCGAAGGAAGCTGGCATTAGTATCTTCTGAGTAATTTGGACGTTCGGGAGGTTTGCTATTTTATTTTGTCAGGCGACTGAATCTTCGTTGGTGTATTCACCAAAGGTATTCACAGGTTCGTTCTAGTAGGTAACTTTATTGTAACGATATTCAGACTACGCTTTTTTTTTGAATCAATGCCTTATTTAACGTAGTATTTTTATTCAGAGATCGGTTCAAAGTTCGGACATTTTATTAACTGTAACTAAGTACTAATAAATAAATTAGAAAGTAAGTTGTGGTGTACTCGTTGACAAAAAAGAACATCTAAAATGATTATTCCAACGTATTTCCCCAAGTGTACATACATTTTCATTATAATTCCTTGAAACTTATGGCATACTGTAAGTTTCTTTTAGGTACTTTAGATTACGTCAAGGCTCTTAGTACTTTTTACGTGAAAGAAGACGTAAAACTTTTTTTTTTTATGTCATACTATGCTTTTACCTTCGGATTCCCTCTCGTTGAAATTTACTTAGAGATTTCTTAAAATTTTCATAGGGATTCCCAAAACGTATCGGTCTTCATGATCTCCTGGAAAAATACCAATAGAAAGTAGCCTATTCGTTTTTCCAGACTTCCAGCTATCAACATACTAAATTTTATCCAAATATGTTTAGGCTTTTTAGCGTGAAGATATAACAAACACACACTTATAAAATTCTCATTTATAATTAGCAGGTTTTTGTCACATTTATAAATACTAGAATTACAAAACAAAAAGCTCGTTTTTAGCGTTCCCTAATGTAATGAAAGACCTCTGCTTCGTCTGGTGTGGCAATCGTTCTAGTCGAGACTTGCATAATGTCTATCATACTAGCGCCTGTAAGAAATAAGAAGACGCACGACGCGCTGCGATTTATTGCTATAATGCAAGCGGCAGGCGCTTGAGGCGTACGTACTTGACTTGGTAATCCTACTGAAATAAGTAACTAGTACTAAATGAAATAGTGTTTTCTTTTAAATAGTTTTACTGTGGAATTGATATTTTAGTAGTATTGTTAATGGGGTTCTTTTTCGGTTTATTATAAATTATAATTGAGCTAAAACAATAGGAAGAAAACGAGCGTGTCGCAAGATCGATTATACTATTGCATATTCTATCAACTTCCGCCTGTGTAGAATAATATCAATTAAATTTTTAAAAATATAGCTCCATCGATACTATCGATGATTCTGCCAATGTCGAGGTTGAGAAAGACACTATCAGTAGGCCATTGTTCGGTAACTTTGGTGTGTGGTAATCGGCTGAGAACCTAAAGTATAGAATTTTTTTTTTGTTTTCTAAATTATGTCAAGACAAATATCAAAATGTACACACTAAAACAACACAAAACGAAAAAAAATCACATACAAATGGACGTAATAACAGAAAATATGACCAATTATCAACATTGACTACTAAAGAGTGAACGAAGAAAAAAATGGCACACAACCAAAAAAATTTTAAAATTAGTACAAGTAGGATTTTGAGTTTTTTTTGTATTTATTAATGCATAATAATGTATTCGTATTAGAATCGTATTGTCCTTATTTTTGAAATGTGATATCATCCATCATTCTGGTTTCCCACCTTAAATAAAACTTATTTAATAAGTTTTTATTTTAACCGTAATACTTAATATTGCAGAATTATTATACTTGGATAAAAATAACATTCGGCAGGCAAAAAAATAGCGTGATAACTTTATTTAAATATTACAATTTTACCGAAACAAAAACCTCAGCATTAATGCCCTTGATACTTTCACAATCAATCAAATCTGCCCACGTCCACCTGAATGATTCTTTATTTTTAGTTCAGTTGTTTTGCATTTCTATATCCACATTTATCCAGTCCCATGGAAGCTTTAGAAAAATAAAGAAAATTACCTAATTTATTTTTAGTGTAGCTACTGCCCGCGACTCTTTCTGCGAAGAATCATGAAATTTTCCGAGATAAAAAGTATTCTACATATGTGGTAATCCCGGTTATAAAATATCTGTGTGCCAAATTTGATCAGAACCCGTCTAACCGTTTTAGCGTGAAAGAGTAACAAACATCCACACATCCATACATCCATACAAACTTTCGCGTTTAAAATATTATATAAAATACATACCTACTATAAAGTAAGATTAAATATATTAAAGAAATATAACTTACATGCACCTATTGCATGCTTTCATGAAAGGGGAAAACGAGCATGAGGATCACCTGATGGGAAGCAATCACCGCCACGCATGGACACCCGTAACACTATGGGTAAAGGGACGGTTAAAGGGTAAGAGTGAGTGGTAAGGGTAAACTGATTTCAGTATTTCCGGAAATTCCAACGGAATAAAGAAAAACCGGAATTTAAATATTCACTAACTAATAACAATGATGATGAACTGAGACGATTACTTTGCTCAGACGCGACCTTACGATAGTTACGTTTATGTAAGAATTGCGTGTTCATGCAGTTCCTCCACCTCCACACATAACACCACACTGTATTGACAATGATGATGCCGGATTTTCGAAATCGCTTTGTCGGTTTTTTGCTTTATTCAATGGATGAGACGAAGAGGCTTTAACACAAGTTTAACATAAATTTGAATTCTGTGCGGGTAAAGTCGCGAGCGAACGCTAGTCGATTCAGAAATGACGGATCTCTGAGGTAACAAGAAAAAAAATACAATCGCATTGAGAAGCTCTTTCTTTTTTGTAACTGTCTAAAAATAATGAAGTTTCATAACAAAGCGGTCAAAAATACTTACAACAATAAATATTTTTTAGCGTACAAAAAGTCTGTTTGCTGGATTCATTGCTTGACAAAACCCCAACATTTAGAATGAAAGTTACCCCATATGAGAGTTGATGCAAGCCGACTAAAAGTACAACTGGCTACTTTTTAGCGTACAAAAAGTCTGTTTGCTGGATTCATTGCTTGACAAAACCCCAACATTTAGAATGAAAGTTACCCCATATGAGAGTTGATGCAAGCCGACTAAAAGTACAACTGGCTACTTTTGGGCGTACTAAAAGCACTAGTAAAATTTAGTGTGACTTCTAAAGTAAACAAAAATACCAACAATAAAACAAAATAACTACATCTCTCAAAACCCGAATAGTCGGCTGCCAACGAACTTCTGATGGGCTTGATTCCTTGGCGCTGCGTAGAGATGTAGCTTCACTGTGCATCTTCTATCGCATGTACAACGGAGAGTGCTCCGAGGAGTTATTCGGGTTGATCCCTGCCGCATCCTTCCGCCACCGCCCTACGCGACAACACTTCCATCCTCACCATCTGGATGGTTGGTTGTCTTCTACTGTGCGTTTTTCCAGAAATTTCCTGCCTCGCACAGCAAAGCTCTGGAATGAGGTTCCTGCTGCGGTATTCCCGGACCGATATGACCTTCAAGCTTTCAAAAAAAGAGCGTACTCCTACCTAAAAGGCCGGCAACGCACTTGTGACTCTTTTGGTGTCGCAGGTGTCCATGGGCGACGGTAATCGTTTACCATCAGGCGATCCGTCTGCTCGTTTGCCTCCTATATCATAAAAAAAAAAAAAAAAAAAAAAACCCCCCATTTTACAACCATGAGCGAGCAAATACGAAGAAAACAGAATTACCAATTTACTGTTGCTTTCTTTGGTAAGCTTTCCACCTCTTTAGATTCTTATGAGCGCGCGGTAGAGTCGCTATTGTAGTGTAGCAACACAGCCAAGGGTGATACGTATTTTTTATAGATTGTAACATTGTGGCACTCATGCCTGACATGTCGGTTTGATATGACAGCCGCTTGCATACAGCCGCTTTCAAAGGTGATACGAGGTAAACATACTTTGTACCTTATTATGTACCAAATAGAGGTTTGTTTAACTTTGGAGCGCATTTAAGTTGGTTTCCTGTACCGATGTTCTGCTGTTAGGATGTAACTGACTATTTGTGTCACTATCAAAATATGGGGGCGGCCACTTACGCAATGGGAGCTTTTGAGATCGATTTGTGTATGATAATAAATATGCTGGAATTCGTGAATTATTAAAGGTTTACTGAAGTCCCAAAGAAGAGAATTGGAAGTTAATCATGTGAGTTGAATTACTTCGATAAAGCGATACAATATGTATTTGGCAGTTAGGAACTCTATTTTATAATGATAACTAAAAGAGGCTAGGAGTCGATAAGTAAGATAATCCGGCTTCTAATTAGGTTTTTGTTGCGAACTATTCTTTCCGCTGGCGTTCATGTCGTCATAGTGTGTATGTGTATGTTTTTGTGTTTAGTTTTAAATGGGTCCTACTGAAAAACAGCGTTGTGGCTTGCCACAACATTATGCTGAGTGGGGTCCAATTTCTACTATTCGATATTTTGTTGTTATTTGTAAATGTATTTTTTTTTCTGTGTTTGTATTGAATTTGTGTAAATAAACATCTCTCTCTCTCTCTCTCTCTCTCTCTCTCTCGCTCTCTCATAATTATGAGCAAATAAAAAAACTTTAAGTACCTAACAAAAATGACGGTTTTTTTTGTAATTTACGTATTATGTTGATAGAAAATCAATTTTTTAGCTGGTCTACTTCGCGTAATATATTTAAATTTTCTTTAATAATCGTATACCATAAACTATCCAAATGTTTGTCGACATGAAATTGTGCTTTCTCAATGTAGACATTTATGTTAACTACTGTAAATACGTGCCACTTTATTTTTAATTCCACTAAATTACTTATTTTAGTACCTACTCCTCTAGCAGACTAAGCAGAAGCTATAGTTTCAGGCGACCGCCTGCTCATGCGACCCAATTTCATTTTTAAGGTGGATTAACCTCCTAAATTTAGCGTTCACAAAAATAGTTCTATCACCCCTATGTAGCCTTAAATGACCTCAAAAATCAGGTTTTTTTCTCACCTACGAACGGACAGAGCGAATAAAGTACACGCTCGGTTTTTTTCGCAGATGATATTCAATATCACTTGGATCTTATACTCGTATATTGCATTCATCCATAGTTATCTTATTTAGTATACAACTTTCTAACATCATCATAATGCATAACTTTAAGCTAGAAACGACTACTTTATCGTAAATAAAGCTACCAGAGTCAACATTTTGGATACCATGGTTACTTTCTGTCTGAGATTGCTTTATTTATGAAGTAAAATAGCTATTTTATAAGAAAAGATTTTTACTGTTACACCTACACGTTTGCCTAATTTGAAGAATCTAGTAATCATAGTTACCGAGATAGGGTCACTCTGAATCGATTTATTCCCTATTCCGTTGGAAATTCAACAAATCCGTCTAAATGGTAAGGTCTTTGCAAAATTTGAGGCTTCTAGGGCCAAGAATTTGTGCTGGGCGCTGATGAATCAGTCAGTAAACCAGTCACTAATTTTCTTTTTTATATGTAGATTTGGAATTTTCTTTATGTTTATTTAAATAAAAAAAAATACCATCAATAAGGAGCACTTTAAAGTCAGTTGTTTTTTCTTAAAATTAAACATCTGTAAGAAACCATAGTCTTAAGTATTTTACATTAATTTCAACTTATTACCTTTACTCGTTTCTGACAAAATAGCCTTTAGGTAAAACTGGTAAAAGTAAAAGTACATTGGCAGACCGACAACGAAGCGATTTTATAATATAGATGGTGCTGTCTGAGCAAATGTTTCTGACCAAATCTTTTTAAAGTTTTACCGTAACATTTTTAGGCCAAACTTTAATACAAGTAGTCAAAGTTACTCCTGTAGTTATTTCCAACACAGGTAAATCCGCAGATCAAGACCAGTTTTGGGTGATTCTTCAAGGTCGTGATTTTTGTTTTATTCCTCTGTCGTATTTTTTTTTTACTTAGTACAGAAAAAATACGACAGAGGAATAAAACAAAAATCACGACCTTGAAGAATCACCCTTTTATAGCGTGAAATCTAAATGGTGATAAAAAATTAGAGCTTCTAACTCAAAAAAGTAAATGCTGGACAACAATGCATTAACTCAACTATTAAAATTAGTCTGATAAAATTTAGAATTAACATTTTGTTGAAACAAAATCACAAACACAATGTATCCATACATACACCTCAAATTAAATAAGACTAATCAAAACAAATGATTTAGTGCATTGTCCAGCATTAACTGAGTTAGAAATACTAATTTTGTAATACCATTTACAACCCTTTTGACCCTGTCAAGTGCAAAAATATGGTTGCTCTTAAACTTGGTCACAAATTATGTCCTATAGCTCTTAGGTCGTTGAATTAAGGTATCCGTATATAACGATGAGAAGATTGAATCGATAAATATTTTTACATTTGACCATATACCGTCGATTTTAAACTTACAATTGTTTAATGCTTCAATAGTTTATAAATTAGATACGCTGCCGCAGCCTTGGAGCAAAGCTAATAAGTAAAATATTGTACCATTTCCTCACAAAAGGCAGTCTGATAGATGTTTGATCAAGTGAAATCTTATGCATTTGTTGGAATCGAAACTAATTAAACTTTTTAGTTGGCTGAATATTTTCGTGGCTACGTTGCTATTCGACGTCAATAAAATGTTTAATTTTGCAATATTTGCAACCTGGGATGTTTTATTCAAGCAAAAAATAGCTTAGTTTTGCAATTCAAACCATCGAAAAACCATGGCAGCAGTGTTTCCAGACAGCTGTGACATCGAGGCTTTCAAGAAGAGGGTTTATACTTCATTTAAAGACCGGCAACAGATCAGTGACTTTCGTTGAGTTGTTGATATTTATGGGCGTTGGTGATCATTTTCCATCAGATGACCTGCTTGCTCATTTGCCTCCCTCTCATAATAAAAAAAAAAACAAAAATCGATTGTCAAACTCAAAGTCAGAGTCAAAATATCTTTATTCAATTTAATGAAAGTCAAAGAATTTACCACTGCATCGGAATAACTCTTTTGAGAATCCGGCAAAAAAACTCAAAAAAACTCAAAAAATCTGTGTTTTTTCTGCGTATCCATGTTTCAGTTCGTATTTAGTATGAAATATATGGATATCACGGGATGACCGTAAAAGTAAAAAAAAAATACAAAAGATACTTCATACCAAACTTTACTTAAACATTAAGAAAAAGTTGGCTTAAATCGAGCCCGACTCTAGAGCTAGACTTTCCGAGCCCTAATCAAACCTAACACGGCCCGAACCACCGAAATCAAAACCTGGAAAGCATCCCGTACAACTAAGCACCACGCCCGCATGTAGAATTTAAAAATACGCAAAATACAGCCACTTCACTTCTAACCCACCCTGCGTATTTTTCGGTATGCGTGGCAGGGTGGTGGGAGGTTCGTTAAAAAGCACCCGTGAGTACGTAGTATTATAAAAGTTGTGCCTGCCGCGTGTAAGTAGTGGGGTGGGGAGGGGGCGCCCCCCTGCCCCCTCCTAGTTAGACAGTTAAAAGTATGCGGTATTAACAGTACAGAACGGAAATGAATATACGGGTAGGCAGAGGTTTTTGGTGGCTGCGAGCTGCGACGAAGCTTAGATAATGAAAATACTTTTGTCGGTACGGTTTTTCTCGTTTTATGTCAAGAGGGTTGCTCTAGCGTTGGCTTGGCGCTAGAGCTCGGTTGCGTTCGCTGTTTTAGATAAATAATAATTGGAATGATATTAACGACCGCTTTAGCCTAGTAGTCCTGGGTTCGAATCCCGGTAAGGGCATTTATTTGTGTGATGAGCACGAATATTTGTTCCTGAGTTATGGATGTTTTCTATGTATTTAAGTATTTATTTATCTATATAAGTATGTTTATCGTCGTCTAGTACCCATAGTACAAGCTTTACTTAGTTTGGGACTAGGTCGATTTGTGTAAGATTGTCCCATAATATGTATTTTTTTTTTTATCATAGGACATGTTGGATGTAGCGTTGGCGAAAATGGATTTTGCAGACTATCTGAAGCGGAAGTATTTTTTCTTGTTGATTAGGCTTTAGCTGCGTAAATTCCAGAATTTTCCAAATTCGCGGTCTTGATTTTAGTTGAATGATGAACACGCTTGCAAATTTTAATGTCTCTAGACAAAATCATCATCCTCATCCCGGCCTATATCGATACCGGAAATCTCAAATGGCGTAAAGGACAAAATGCGAAAATGCGAAAATGTGAAAATGAGTCTTAAATGCCATCGTATACAGCTTTTTTTCCCTATCGCATTTTTGTCCTTTACGCCATTTGAGATTTCCGGTATCGATATACGTCCCACTGCAGGGCACAAGCCTACTCTCAGAATGAAGGTACTTGGGCCATAGTTCCCACGCGGGCCCCGTGCGGATCGCGAACTTACATCGACCATACGTACTATCCCTAGCCCTTTACCGACGGGTGTCAACTATAGTTGACAGTATGTTTAGTATAAAATAGACTTTCTGTCACTGTCATTAGGTAGAGAATTCATATTTACTTAGCCCTTACTTAGTATTTCAAACTAAATACAAACTGAAATATAGATGCACAGAAAAAACCCCAGAAAAAAGACCAATGCTGGGAATCGAACCCAGGTCCTCAGCGTTCCGTGCTGCGTGCTTACCCCTACACCATCACTGGTCTAGAAGTTAGCGACGAATCTTTCCCATACATCGTACACTTCAGTCTGTTATAATCACATTAGGCAGTGATAAAGCGCATCTATGTTTATGCCCTCTACCGAGAGACTTCAACACTCCTTCGGAGCTACCCGCTCACCTGGACCAAGAGATGGCGCTACTAGGCCAACTTTTACAAGTTAAGTATGAAGTATCTTTTTCTATTTATTTTTTTATTTTCTTCAACTTCATTTTTTATTACTTTTACGGTCATCCCGTGAAACCATATATTTCAAACTAAATACAAACTGAAATATAGATGCACAGAAAAAACCCCAGAAAAAAGACCAATGCTGGGAATCGAACCCTTACTTAGTGGTTAAGATTTTGGGGTTTACACGGAACCCGTGGGAGTATCGGAATAAAAATTATCCTATGCGTTATTTGAGTCGTCCAGCTATCGCCATACGTAAATTCAGGAATCAAAAACACACACATACTCACTCACTGACTGACTGACTCATTAACTTACTCACTCACTCACTTACTCACGCACTCACTCATTCACTCACTCACTCATTTCACAACGACCATGATGATGATGATAAAGCAAGAGAAAGAGGAAGGCGGGTTCTGCATGAGAACTTATACGTGTCCCACAGACGCAGATGTCGCGCATGTGTGATGGTGGAAGAACAAGGTAAATAGGTGTAGGTGATAAACTAACAATATAATTAGTAGAGTCATTATTCGAGCGTTTGTTCGGTACCTATCAATTTCGTGGACACATTTTTGTACAAATGGCAGAAAATTCTGATAGTTTCCATTTTTCTAGTAGAAGTATAGAACCTCTGATAAATGATAAAAACGGCAAAAAAATCACGTTTGTTATATGGGAGCCCCCCTTAAATATTAGTTGTACTTTAATTTAATTATTTATTTTTAAAGTGAAAGTAAATGTTCCGTGAATATTTCAAGCGTCTACCTGTTGCCGTTATCAATATCGAGCAAAAACGAGCAAAAAAAATCACGTTTGTTGTATGGGAGCCCCTTAAATATTTATTTTATTTTGTTTTTTAGTATTTTTTGTTATAGCGGCAACCGAAATATGTACATCATCTGTAAAATAGTCTCTCTTGTGGACATATAATTTGTACTTATGTATAATAACTTATAGGTAAGTATATTGTATAGGTATAGTTAGGTATTTGAGATTTACATATAATAAATAAAATAAATAAATAAATAAATATCATGGGACAATTCACACCAATTGACCTAGTCCCAAAGTAAGCTTAGCAAAGCTTGTGTTATGGGTACTAAGCAACGGATAAACATACTTATATAGATAAATAAATACTTAAATACATAGAAAACATCCATAACTCAGGAACAAATATTCGTGCTCATCACACAAATAAATGCCCTTACCGGGATTTGAACCCAGGACCTCTTGCTTCGTAGGCAGGGTCACTACCAACTAGGCTAAAGTGGTCGTTATATGCATTTATATTTATTCAAATGTTTTGCTCTATTTGTCGATCCTTGTTTTTTGATTGCTCTTCTCTACCACTCAAAGGCTGACTGGCAGAGATCCCTTCAGGGGTAAGTCCGCCTTTGTACTTATTATTTTTTTTTCTGTAACCTTTTTGTTTTCCTTTTGTACAATAAAGAGTATAAACAAACAAACAAACAAACAAAATTAGCGACTCCTAGACAGTAAACTTACGATTTATTTAAATGTGCCGAAAGATAGCCGGCACACTGTCACGCCGATGTAGACTTGACTAAAAGTATTGGCTATAGACCAACATATTATGCCATGTCCACAGGAGAGACACTAACAAAAAAATGTGTATGACCCAAACGACTGAAAACGATTCCAAAATCTACAATAGATTCGTTAAAAATGTGGCTACGAAAGTGAGGCTTTCGTAACTCTCGAATAATTACCCAGTCACTGAATCCTGTAGTATAATGCCTAGGAATCTTATCTTAGCATTTATTTAGCTCTATGCGTTTGTTTCCACCCTACGAAGAAAGAGGTCCTGGGTTCGAATCCCGGTAAGGTCATTCATTTGAATATTTTTTCCTGAGTTATGGATGTTTTCTATGTATTTAAGTATTTATTTATCTATATAAGTATGTTTATCGTCATCTAATACCCATAGTACAAGCTTTGCTTAGTTTGGGACTAGGTCGATTTGTGTAAGATTGTCCCCTAATATTTAATTATTTATTTTTTTATTTAATTATGGCGTATTGCCTATGCACAATGCTTTTCGTGGCTGATTATCCCGATGCGAGAGCGACATGTTCGTCCACAAGCCTGAAAGAGAAGTCTGCGGAGATTGGTGCAGAGCTGCTTTGATGTCGTTTCTGTCTCTTAACAGCAAGTGCTTTGAACCAGGCCTCATCACAATATTTGCGACCCTCCAAAACACGTTCTCAACATTAAGACAAACGATTTAGAGTAAGCACAAGGGAAAAACATCACGTCTTTGAGTTTCTGAGAGTACTGAAATAAAACATAAATAATATTTTTAAAGTAGGTACCATGGTCGCTCACGCTCGTGTTGGATGCGGATGGCGCAGCACCGATCTGTTTGGCGAGCCTTGGGGGAGGCTTATGTTCAGCAGTGGACGTATTTCAGCTGAATTTATGATGATGATGATGAGGACGGTCGCTGGGACAACTCCATTTATTGATTCCAGATGAAGCACGTCATCTTAATAGCCGAAGAACTTCAAAGTTTTTGAATAGAGCCCTCTATTCTTGTTTACAGTTAAAATATTATTCCACAGGAACGCATTACCCTATGTCTCAATCCAGATTTTTGTCTATCGGTATGCCAATTTTCATCAAAATCTGTCCAGCCGTTATTGCGTAAATGACTAACAAACATAGATACATCCAAACACCCAAATATCCTTACATCTTTACTTTTTTTTAAATTACGTCTTTATTTAACGATTTTTTTTTGTGCCCGTTTACATTTCGTTTGATTTTTAATTATGTTAAAAGTAAGACTAATAAAGAAATATTTAAATGTTTAAAAAAAATTAGTAGGCTTACGATTGGTTGTTACTGAATAAATTATGAAAATACATAACCATTTATTATTTCTTTAGACAGTTGTGTCAAAAGTAAATGTGTGCTTCTCTGATAAAGGCCAAAAAACCTTGAGAGTTAACAGAAACCTATTTATACTAGAAATACCACTGAAGTTTTTTAAATAAAAACATAATTCTTAGACAATAAAATCTGTTTTTTTTTTTCTTAGTATAGTATCTTTACAGTCTTCATGGGGCTGACATATTCGTAAAGATAGATGCTTAAATCTTTACTTATATTATAAATGCGAATGTAATTCTGTCTGTCTGTTTGTTAGCTTATCACAACATGCTTTAACCGCTGATTCAGTGTTGATGAAGTTTGGCATGAAAGCCTAGAACGGACGTAGGGTACTTTTATCCTAGATAATTGCACAGTTCCCGCGGGAAAGTGATAAATGAAATCTACCCAGATGGAGATTATAAAAACAGTTTTCTGAAATATGACGTGACTTCGTTTAGAATAAGAAGCTGTATGTTTGAGATGAGTGAACTTATAGAAATTATTTCACCCAGTTGGAAGCAAATTAATATTTGAATTAAAACAGCGCGAGTTAGTAACGCGGCAAAAATTTGCCACTCTTTACCCCGCGCTCCCACATGCCGCCAAAAAACGGGGAACCCAATCCTATACCCAACCGCGACCCTACCCCCACATTAACAAAAGAACTTTCTAATGACAAATTTCCTACTGAAAAATCTAATTCACGCACGGGAGGCGCTCCCTCCCCCACCACCCTCTCAACATCCGTACATATACGCAATTTTTGATCAATACTTAAAAATTAACCCAGCCTCCGGTAGTTTTTAAAATTACTGCGCATGTCATGATTTTTAATCAGACCCCTTTGTGACGCCTACATTTGTACACACACACACAAATTGTACATGTTTAAACGTGTCATGATGTGATTATACTTTTTGTACGTTCGATTGGATTCTGGCTCTAGTGTAGGCTTGAGATGGCTTGGCTCTCGGTGCGGCTTTTAGGTGTTGTAAGGATTTGATGAGATCGTTACTTTTTCATGTTCTACATTTAGAGAGTTGTTTGATATCATGGTTGCAAAAATATTGACTATTTTGCTCTGTTTTTGATGGCGGCTAAATCAAATTTAGCTACCTGCAGCTTTCAGAGTTAAGGGGGCATTAGAAGTGCTTTATTAGATTTGTGTATTATGTAGGTTAACGCAATAATTTTTAACTCAAGGAACGTACGAGTATTCGTTGTATTTTACATAGAGAAGCTTTCAAAGCGGATGTATTTAGATTCTGTAACGTTCCAGCAGAATCTCTTCAAAGCGATTCAACTAATAATTATGACGATAGTTAGGAAAATGAATGAAAATACTGACTCACGGAAGCCCCTACTAAAACTAGCTCCTTTTAAAGACACTTCTTTGGTCCGGGTACCCTCGCAACAATAAATTATGTCCCACTAAGGCTGATGCGAACGCTTGACATACATATACGTAGGTGTATGCTACAGGCTGTAATGTGAAGGTAAAAGAGACTTAGTAGGAAACACCTTAATGTTGTTAAGCGGGACATGTTACTAATAAAATTAAGTGTTTTCTACCTAAATTTTTAAAACGAGCATTATACGGCTCCTGTTTCTGTCTGATCAATCTCCTGACTTAAGGATTGTGGTCATTAACACTTGGAAAGAATTATTTGATGTCCATGACGGCCTTGAAAAGTGAACTATATCTCAAATTTTAAGTCTTTTAATTGTTTGGTCCCTCTGGTAGGACAATGGATATGAATTCCTCCAAATTAAATTATATCACCCCCATTTTTGTCTCTGAAAGAGAACGCCAGGAAGAGTTGACATTAATGTTTTTTTTTAATACCGTTCTCCACGACAGCCCATAAAAATAGTCTTGAGCTCTTTGAATGCTAAGTAATTGCAGTATAATTTTAATTTAAAAAGAAGAAGAGTGAAAGTAAGAGAAGTATTAGTAGAACCGATACGAATAAGTACGTAAGACGAAGATTTGGCCTACAATAAAAACTTTGGCATATCAATATGATAAATACTGATGAATTACATCCTATTAACAAATATTGTAGTATTTAACGAGGATGTAATTTAGCGTAGTGACGTTTATTTAAAAAAAATCTAGATTCCTTAATTTAATAGGTATAATAAATTTCACGATATGTCAGTACGCATCGCTACAACAATGGAGACGAACCTGCCTCTACATCCATTACACGAAGTCTATGAAACACGTCACAGGTACTAAAGTGATAAATATTGAAAGTCTAGATTTGCCTGTATATAGCATTAAATACCAGTAGACCACAGTATTTATTGAACGACTAGCTTTCGTCTAAGTAAATATCTCATTGTATCGGCTCCGAAATCTGAAGGAGCACTCAACAAAGAAATAACTAAGCATCTAATTTATTTAATATATAATAAGGCGAATCGGTCGATTTCCTGCAAGATGGAAATTAGGTCGGAAGCGGAACTCGGTCAAGGGAACACAGTGTTTGTTCTACGTCTTGCTTCCTTCACATAATATACTCGAATGTTTGAATTACGCCGTACATTTTTTGTGCGTCTCTTACGAAGTCGATCTGGGCACTACCTCACTCGCTAAGTAGCT
Organism: Archips crataeganus; assembly: GCA_947859365.1. NCBI lineage: Eukaryota > Metazoa > Arthropoda > Insecta > Lepidoptera > Tortricidae > Archips > Archips crataeganus. The sequence continues at coordinate 1,260,130 of OX402057.1, read as the reverse complement.
TGCTGTTGTCTTCCGGTATGGCGGGTGCTGTATCGTCTTTCCCTCTTTTTTCCTCACTGGGGTCCCGAAAGTCAGATTCTGATAGAGGCAATAGACGGCTGGACTGTTATTGGCGTCGATCGTCGTGATGTATTATTATTATAATCACTTATTCTATTTCTAATGTAAATAAAAATAATACTTTTAAAAATAGCATTTTTTCCAAACAGTCCCAATTTTAACGAAGTTATCGGTGGGCATATTTAAAAACATTCGGACGAAATAAAAGCTGATCCTTTCTTGAAGCCGGTTAATACCGTTTAAATAAAAACTCTACGACAGTGTTATTAAATAAAACATTTACAATATTACGACGGGCTTCCTGGCACCAGTCACTCGTAGCGTACTACGCCGTAGCCCGCCTACGTTAAGACAATATTTTTACTAATTTGAAGAATGAGATGGCTATTTTAGCTCTGCTAATTTATTTTAAGACTAGGAAAAAAGCTCGCGAACAACCTGGTGTGAATTAAGTCTGCGAGTTTAAAAGTTTTGAGTAATTTTAGATTTTTTTTGTTGTCATTTCGGGCTGTGTTTTTAACTAGCTCCGTTTGTCAGATTGTGCAGACAAGGATATAAATATATACAGTATTGCGTCAAATATGTAAGCACCAACCATATGGTAAGTGGCATAGAAGGGTTATACATAATTTTGTCATAATGGTAACTCACATGTACACATATAATCATCAATAGAAAGGCAAAATCAGTACCTAAAGCGCCAAAATGGTACTTATAGAAAATTAATTTTGAACATTTCTTAAAAAAAAACATACCTCCCTTGCTTTTAATGATAAACAGCTGAATCCAGATAAAGTTAACTTTAACAGGCTGACTTTCCAATATAATATTTTTATTAAAAATTCGTTAAAGTAAAACAAAAATTAAGCTTAAATTATGCCCTGTAAAACTACATATAGTGCAGATATGTGGTACTTGCGTATGGTAAAGTGGTTTGGGCTGGGTGTTGATAAGTCAGTCAGTCAGCACTACTCGTTTATATATTTATAGGTTGTCATTTTATCTTTTTAATCTACAGGTATTGAAGCAGTCTTGATTACGAAATAGTTTATTTGGATAAAGATTTATACAAAGGTATGGATAACATGGTCTGATTTTGTAAATTAATCAACTTATTTGACAGTCACCTTATACCAGAACAGGATCGTGGCATTTGGTCATTCTGCCTCTACATACAGAACAGGTTTGTTCAATAGAAACGGTTAGTCAAGAACAGATTTAAAATTAATAATTTAAACCACATGTTTTTTCCCCCGCTCTCGTTATTGATCACGAAAGTGGGACTCCCGAGCCCTCTAATTTAGGGGAGAACTAAAAATGTACTACTGCCTCCTTTGGCTTCGCTCGCAATAAATGGATCAATTACCTTGATGAATGACGCACCGAGAGATTTTATTATCTAAAAATGGACGCTGCATGAAATAAAACCCCATGATAGGTACTTTTTTATTTCACAAGGATCGCGGAAAAAGATATTTTTAAGTACCTATTTATTTAATTAGGCAAGTTTAGTCTGTTTTTAATTATAGGTAAAGTGATAGCTAAATAGACAGTTCCGAAAGCATTTTTGTTTATTTTTACATTGCACGTTTTTACATGGTTCTCTCTTGTGATAGAATAAAAAATTGGTTAGCTATTTATCCTATGGTGCCTCATGCTTTTAGTAGTGGTTTAGGCTGTGCGTAAAAACCCTTGGTAGTCTAGTGGTGGTGAGCAGAGGGTCGTGGGTTAATGACCGGGATCACACCACCAAGTTTTTCTGAATTTACGTGCGAAATCACATTTGAAATTTACCGTTAGCTTTACGATGAAGAAAAACATTGTGACCTGCAGAGACTCCAGAGTAATTAAGTGGTGTGATTCTAAGAGGAGGCTTGTGCCCTGCAATGGGATGTATTATAGGCTGGGATTTAAGTAAACATCCATTAAAATATAGGATATGTAAATAAAGGATTTTTTTCGAGATATTCATCCAACACAAACTCGTGGCGTAAAACACATCCGAATCCAAACTAAAACCCTAATACGTATCTCTTGATAACTCTGCACACACGACACCCGGTTGTAATAAAAATTATATGCTCCAATTTACGATGGAGGGGGTGGGCCCAAAAAATACCCCCCAAACCCCCTGATTGCGGGATCGAATCTCGCTAAATGGGGGTGAAAAATTCGCAGGGGGGCGCGGAGAGAACGATACATTTTTACCATTATCCCTTTCTAGCAAACTATGAGCGTGGGTTAATTATTAATTATTATTGTGTACTTTTGATAACTCTTTGGCGGAATATAGCAAATATGTTGCCTGGATTTGAGCGTGGTGCTGCTGCGAGAAATGAACGGTAAGTCTGCCGTCACATGTAAGAAAGACGCATGTGACATATTTTTTTAAAATGCGAATGTAAGGCGTATTAAAAAAAATGTTAAATGCTTTTATCACCATCATCATCCCAGTCTATATACGTCCCACTGCAGGGCACAGGCCTCCTCTCAAAATGAGAGCGCTTGGGCCGTAGTTCCCACGCAGGCCCAGTGCGGATTGGCTGATACACACGCACATCAATATAAGTTTTTTAGAATTTATGTGTGAAATTACATTCGAAATTTACCAAGAGCTTTTACGGTGCGAGATAAAATCTTGAGAAAACCTGTTAAGTAATCCAAAACGATGAAATGGCCTAGTAGTTAGAGAACTAGAGTACGAAGCTTGAGGTCCCGGGTTCTAATCCGCGTCGGGGCAGATATTTGTATGAATAATACGAATGTTTGCTCTCGAGTCTTGGGTGTTTAATATGTATTTAAGTATGCATTTATCTGTATAAGTATGTTTATCCGTTGCCTAGTACCCATAACACAAGCTTTGCTTACTTTGGGACTAGGTCAATTGGTGCGAATTATCCCTTGATATTTATTTATTTATATTAAGTGGTATAAGTGATCCCGTCTAGGTAGCTGTGTGCGACAGTAGCAGATGTACGAGTTTTCTAATCGTGTTGACACACACAGTACATATAATCTACGCTCTTTTTAATTTAAACAAGTTCCTAGATCAAGACTCGGATGAAAAATATTTCATTCATCACACATACCACTTTCACGTTCGTTTGCACGTTTTTCGCAAAAAAATCACAAAAAAAGGACCATTCACAAAGCTAGCGTCCTAAAATTCCACTCTCACTACTGCGTGAACAAACAAAAATACACAAAATCCGTTTCGAACTAAATTTTTACGGTTATTTTTTCATACGCGGCTTAGTCCGCGTTCGATTTTTACTTTTTTTTAAACGCTGTGGCTTTTTAAACTTGAAACTGGCTGGAAAAATGAATAATATTTTTTAGCTTTTTTTCTCGCCGCAGGCATTTATAGTAGCCAGTTAGATTTGATGCGAGTAAATAAATGCTATACCTACGTAGTTTGAATTCAATATATTTTGTATAAATATGCGTGTATTTAAAAAGTAAGTGTACCACTTTTTGGCAGGCCTGTAACGTACCAACAGTTACAATGATATCCTTGGGTGGCGGTGACCGCATAACATCAGATCAAACGCATGCCCGTTTCTCGGTTTTTGTACAAAAAAATGGCGAAAATCTTAAATAATTAAAGATTTTAACTAAGTATATTAAGAAAAATTTTTGTAACACTCTAATTTGCAATAAACAGATTATTATTTTTTTAACCCTTTACGGCCAAAGTAACCCTTGACGTCCACGGACCGGAAGACGCGGTGTGTCGGCCTCCAACAAAACTAAGCGACGACCCGCCTTATTGTCAACAACAATCGTTAACACCATTTTCTTTCGCTCACACAGTGTACAGGATGGCTGTTGAAAGAAATGGTGAATGCTATGGCGAGCGCCTGGGCGTTAGACAAATAGGCCATTGGAGATTGCGGGGATTGGATGCGGATGGTATGTTTGGGGAACCTACGAAAGCCCATGATCAGGAGTGGCTTTCGGCAGAAATGATAATATAATAATAATAATATAATATTAGGGGACAATCTCACACAAATCGACCAAGTCCCAAACTAAGCAAAGCTTGAACTATGGGTACTAGACGACGATAAACATACTTATATAGATAAATAAATACTTAAATACATAGAAAACATCCATAACTCAGGAACAAATATTCGTGCTCATCACACAAATAAATGCCCTTACCGGGATTCGAACCTAGGACCTCTCGCTTCGTAGGCAGGGTCACTACCAAATAGGCTAAAGCGGTCGTTAAAAAATACATCATCTATACTTATATTATAAAGAGGAAAGATTTGATTGTTTGTTTGTTTGTTTGTTTGCATTGTATAGGCTAAAATAAAATAAAAATGATTTAACAACGACAGTGACACCTAATTCGTTTAATTTTCTCCAAGATAGATTTTCGTGCCCTAATACAAAGTACGTAATTTAAATATTACCTTTCTGTAGTCAGATTTCAACTCCAAGTCAACATACTAAGTTATCAACACGCCGATATTCGGCTCTAAGCCGAACACTCCCGCGAATCAGTGAGGCGGGCAACACTTTTGCAAGAACATTATGAGTGAAAATTTCCTTTGAACCATAGACCGTGTATCACAGAACCGACACTCGTAATACCTAAAATAAAGCTTAAAAGTCTTAAATTGTGACGTGTTGATGAACGAGCAAGCCTTTAAATGCTCTTGAGTTTGATTGTAAATACGGAAGTGGTTGTTATCCTCGTAAGAACCACGTCAACATATAATTATTATAATTTTAAACTTAATGTCAATGGAAAAAAGTTGACATTTGCTTCCACGAATTTGAATAAAATTAGGTTAAAAATAGCGTATTGCTTACATCGTGAGTTTTCTCAATGTAACTGTTTTCTATGTTGCTGACTGACATGAAAAACACCCTCAATATTACAAAGGTTCACTAAGAAGGGATTTTAAAGTTCATGCAAGATATGGGAATAGCCTTTTTTTGTTCATTCTCTGGGAAGAGAGCATGCAGGCATAAGCTAATTTGACAAAAGTAGCACAGAAATGGTCTGCATTTGGTACTAAATAAAACAGCTCAAGCACAAACCCGTACATCATCCCAGGCTATATATAGCCGGACGACGCGAGACGCCAGACGTATACGTCACAATGCAGGGCACAGGCCTCCTCTCAAATTGAGAGGGCTTGAGCCGTAGTTCCCACGCGGGCCCAGTGCGGATTGGGAACTTCACATACACCATTAAATTTCCTCTCAGGTGTATGGTTTCCTCACACTGTTGTCCTTCACCGTAAACCTCATGGTAAATTACAAATGTAATTAAGGTGCGAGCCCGGACTCGAACCCACGACCCTCTGCTTGAGAGACCAAACCACTAGGCCACTACGGCTTCACTCTCAAACTAACTAACTAACTACGGCTCAAAAGCTATAAACAAATTTGTTCTAATCTAACTTAGGTATACAAAAGTGGTCAGCCTCATCTGTTCGACTTTTCTACTCTCTACTGCCAATACAAGGCACATTAGACGAAGTATAGATATGTGGAGTTACCCCCTAAATTATTTCGACATATGCAAATTTGCGCGCGCCTACAGATGTTGACATAGATTAAGGGTTACAGACGCGACGCGGGCAATTCGGGCAGGAAATAAATTTAAATTCTCAAAAGTTTAACGAGATACGTTTTGTGATGCAAAATATACTCAATTCATAAGGCACTTCTTACAGTGAACTAAAACAATTACTTTGCTCACCCGCGACCTTACAATAGTTACGTTTATGCAAGAAATGTGCGTTCATGCAGTTCCTCCACCTCCACACTGTACGAACACACACAAATCACATAAACCCAACCATCACCACCACCAAGCTACACTGACGCGTTTCGAACTCAACCAGAGCTCATCTTCAGAGTTACCAATACATTTGGTAGCATAGCATACGGTTGTGGTAACTCTGAAGATGAGCTCTGGTTGAGTTCGAAACGCGTCAGTGTAGCTTGGTGGTGGTGATGGTTGGGCTTATGTGATTTGTGTGTGTTCTTACAGTGTGGAGGTAGAGGAACTGTATGAACACACATTTCTTGCATAAACGTAACTATTGTAAGGTCGCGGGTGAGCAAAGTTATTGTTTTAGTTCATTAATATGGACCTCCGCAAAGTAACGCCTGATTCAATAAATTACTTCTTACAGTTTCAAATTATTAGATAAAAAAATAAGTTCTGTGCTTTAGGATAAGCCTGTCACGTGAAAACTGTTTTGAAGTTAGTAAGTATAGATAATTTACTAAAAGATACGAAATAACTAACTTTGACTATATTAATATATTAGGTAATTGCAACGATTTTATCACTTTTAGGGTTCCGTACCCAAAGGGTAAAAACGGGACCCTGTTACTGAGGCTCCGCTGTCCGTCCGTTTGTCACCAGGCTTTATCTCATGAACCGTGATAGCTAGATAGTTGAAATTTTCACAGATGATGTATTTCGGTTGCCGCTATAGCAACAAATACTAAAAACAGAATAAAATAAATATTTAAGGGGCTCCCATACAACAAACGTGATTTTTTTTGCTCGTTTTTGCTCGATATTGATAACGGCAGCAGGTAGACGCTTGAAATATTCACAGAATATTTAGTTATATATTCACTTTTAAAATAAAAAAATGAATTAAAATAAAACTAATATTTAAGGGGGGCTCCTATGCAAAAACCGAGATTATTTTGCCCTTTTTATGGTACGGAACCCTTCGTGCACGAGTCCGACTTGCACTTGGCCGCTTTTTTATTTGTATTCTGTATTAAAATGATAAGAATGGTAAAACATTTTGACGTCTGATAAAAATACATTTTGCTATCAGGTCTAGATTTTGTTACATGTTATAATGAATAATGATAATGATATTATAATGTTTCCGCTGCACTTGATCTAATGTTGCTGATTTGGTTACTATGATAGTTTCTAATTTAACTATATACTATCAAATAAATTATAGCATAAGACCTTCGAGAGCGGTTAAAACTGTACAAAAATGTGTATATTTTAGTTTGGAAAAAAGTTACAACTGAAAAGGATCAGAACAATCTAGAACACATGCTATTATTTGCACGTAGTTTCGAATATGTACGTGGACATTTATTTAATGTAAGGGCAGGTCCAGATTTCTGTCTTTTTAGTATACTCTTGCACCTTGCAATGTGAAACTCGTCAACGTTATGCAAAACGAGATATTATGCTATATTAAAATTATATTAATGTGAACCAATACTACACTTACCAAGTCCTTATACATACATACATCGGTGATTACTTACTATCTGGCTACTAAAAATACAGGAAAGCTTAAAGTTCCATCTTGCAGACTGGCTGAAAACAAAAAGTCGTGACTGAGAAATTGCTTGCGCGTTTTTGTAAAAAAACTCCAAAAACTATAACCGATCGAACCGCTACAAAATTGTAATCTATCGTATAAAAAGAGAAAAATATCTAAGGCGTATTATTTTTAATGATTGTTATTATCATTGACAAGAATGTTTGAAGATAATTCCGATTCGCATTGGCGATCCCTAGTTTCAAAATAGCGTATCTACTTACTGTGTTAAAATTTTTTTTGATGTACACGTTTGTAACTTTTTTTTAATTATTTTTTTACTCAAATAAAAACAAAATAAATCCCAAAAATACTTAACTCTAAATACCTCAGCCAAACTGAGCAGTTAGATGGCAGAAAGTGTAGAACTCTTATTTCCTATTTTTAATTTTTAGGGTTCCGTAACCCAGGATGCCTACGGTACCCTATTACAGAAACTCCGCCATCCGTCTGTATGTCTGTCTGTTTGTCACTCTGTCACATGGCTCCATCTCCTGAACCGCAATAGCTAACACTCATAAACTTCACCAACTATGTATCACTGTGGCCACTAAAACAACAAATACCTACCAAAAAACAAAATAAAGTAAAAAAAAACAAGGGAATTGTCATACAAGAAACGTATCATTTTCAGCGCTTCCATCTCTATCCTCGTAATGGTATCAATTAAACCCTTGAAACTTTCACCAACTTGAAACTTTTTTTAATATTATTCGTCGAGTTTTTTGCCGGATTCTTCTCAAAATAATTTTTCCGAACCGGTGATTCCTTGAAATTCATAAATGCTTGTTATAGCTTAAATTAAATACAGATACTTTGACTTTGGCTTTGAGTTTGACGTATCACGGCAAGCTTTGCTTATGCACTCTAAAAAAAATACTTACATCCTCTGGCTACTCTGTTTTGATCTTTTGCCCTATTTATGTTCTGCGAGAAACTTTCCCCTCTGCGCTACGTAATCTATGAGGGTACACCTAGCGACGCTCTCCCAAAAAACGGAGCGCGCAGTAAAATTGTCTAACTACCCCCCGCGCGCGCTCATTACGACGCGTGCGTGTGCGACGCACGGGGCCAACGGTCACGACAAGTCTTGAGACATGAACTACCATTTTATTACAAGTTTTTTTTTGTGTTTTTATGTTTGTTTGTAATGCTATATTTAGCTTTGGTAACCTTTCACAATCACAAACGTGTAAACAGGGGCGTTTGTCTTGGCTTACGTGAGCTTATATTTAAGAGTTTTTCGCCAATCTAGGCAATTATCGGTTTTCGAACACAAATAACACAGCCTTATTTTCCTAGAAAGAAAAAACAAGGCTCATCCCAATTTCAGCCCAAACCTCTCGCAAACCAGTGATTTTTGGCGTTCCTGAATAGCAGTTCATCCCTATCCTCTCGCAAACGATCGAATTACCGCTCGCAAACCGTGTTGGACCGTTCCTGAATTTAGCCCCTGATTTGATTTTTTTTTTATTATTAGAGGGAGGCAAACGAGCAAGCGGGTCATCTGATGGAAAATGATCACCACTGCCCATAAATATCAACAACTCAAAGAGAGTCACTGATCTGTTGCCGACCTTTAAAAAGGAGAGAGTATAGGGGAGAGGGAGGGGGAGAGGTATTGGGCCCCCGGCGCTCTCACTGGCCGTACGAAACGCAGCAGGAGTACTGCTGCTTCACGCCGGTGTTCTGTGAGAGGGTGGTACTGCCCCGGACGAGCCGGCCCATCGTGATACAGCGGCTGGCTACAACATGGCTCTACCACTACTATCGTGCTTGATAAAAGCTAGTAAAAGCAAGATATCTTCAGACCAATCCATCTAACGCATCCCATGGAACCCGCCCCGCCACACACAGATCGCGATACTAACGCGTGTTCATCTCTTTCTAGTTTTGAAAAACCGGCCCCCACCCCCTCCTCCTTTCCCCCTCCTTACCCCCTTCCCCTTCCTAATTCCTTACATATTTAAATTCCACTTTCAACGTTGGTTTGGTACCTTATATTGTCTCCTATGGTTTCGTATGTTATTCGGTTTGAGAGTAATGGATTTAAAAATTAAACGGAGATGGTTTTTGGAATTCCTGTGAGCTGACTGGAACTGGGATATGTTTGTTGTTAACATTTGTTTGGGAAATGATTTGGATTATCGTTTTAATTTCAATAAAGTAATTTATTCACAGGACTAGTATTGTGAGAAATCGAAATGTAAAAAATAGCTTACGACCTTATTCTCAGACCTACCAAATATAATATAGACAAAAAATTGGTCAAGCCCTGGTCAAGCCGTTTCGGAGGAGTTCGATAAAAAACATCGTGACACGAGACTTTTATTTATTAGAAGACTAGCTGTTGCCCGCTACTCCGTCTGCGAAGAATAGGCATATATAAAATTGCCAACGACCTATTCTCAGACCTACCGAATATAGAGGCATTATCTTATAAAAATCGGTCAAGACATTTTGGAGGAGTTCGACAAACAAAGTGACACGAGATTTTTTATACAGTAATGTTGTTTTTACTACCGATGAACTGAAACAATTACTTTTCTCACCCGCGACCTGACGATAGTTACGTTTATGCAAGAAATGTGTGTTTATGCAGTTCCTCCACCTCCACACTGTACGAACACACACAAATCACACAAACCCAACCATCACCACCACCAAACTACACTGACGCGTTTCGAACTCAACCGGAACTCATCCTCAGAGCACCACAACCGTATGCTAAACCACCAAATGTTAAACTCAACACAACACACACACACACACACAAATATCTTTTATTGGCCTGAAAAAAGTCTACGGTAACATTTTTAAAGCACAACGCTTGCTCGTATGGTCAACGTCATAAATAAGTGATCACTTTTGTACCTTGTCACTTTAACATCATGTTTGAAAAGCCATACGAAATTGTGTAACGGCTGAAAGCGACAAGGTACAAAAGTGATCAGTGATCACTTATTTAGGACGTTGACTGTACAACGCTATATACCTATTGATTGCGGATGGAGTTAAAACTACGTCTTGAAAGCCGTGGGACTTTTACGTTTTTAGACAGTGTCAATTCTTATTTAAATAAATAAATAATATCGCACGGGAAGGATATTAATCCTATGTATCAATCCAGATCTTTACCAGTACGCTAATTTTATTATCAGCTATATCAGTTCAGCAGTTATTGTATGATTCACTAACATAAACAGCCAAACATCCTAACATATTTACAATATTAAGTATGACAGGATATAGCTAAATCACAGTATTCACTAATTAAAAAGATGAGAAAAGAATTCGTGTTTCCATCTTATTGGAGGCCTACCTACACTGCGTCTTCCTGTCCGTGAACTCCATTCGAGAACCTTTTGGCCCCATCGGCCTTCAGTTTTATGAGCGATGTGCCCTGCCCTCTGCCACTTGAGTCTGGCGATTCTCCGAGCTATGTCAGCGTTTCGATAGTACCGTACCACAATATTATTTATTTGAAGTTGAATTGTAAATTGGTTCCAACAAAAGACCAGCGTCGGCTGCAAGGCCGCCATCATGCTAAGTTGAAACTATTTCGTGTCAATTATTCTCAGTTTCCGTTTTTGTCGTTTCAACCTTAAAAATGTCACGGATAAAAGTTTATCCTTCTTTTTCTTTTTAAAATTAGTTTATAATTTTACAAAAACTTTGGTCTATCATTACAGGTATGCCTAATAGGACAAACAAGTGAAATAAATCAAATTATGGCTTAACGATTAAGTTGTCAGTGTTCTACATAATTATTTAACGTAAAATTCTAACTAGATCAACAAACAATATCGATAATATAATGTTCGTGCGTAGTTCACGGTTGGTGGTATAGCTCGACCAATTTCATCCGATCTTCTATAGAACCTTGCCGTAACACGACATATTAACTTCACTATATAATTGAAGTCGTATGATAATAATAATAATAATTTATGTCATTATGACAAGGTTCTACGGGGGTTAATATAAAATTGGAAGTGTTTTGATAGCAACTGGGTAAACATTTAGTGTAATCCGAATATTTAGCGCGGGTTTAGAAGCCAACTGTTCCAACTTATTTGTGCAAAGTCTATGTAGATGTCCTTCACAGAGTAACGACCAGACGTTTGGCGAAAAATGATGTGGCAGAAATTGTATTACTAGCATGAATTTTTATTATATAGGTAGTATTGTATTGTATAGTGTTATAAGTTTGACCGCTAGGTGTGTATGTGTGACTCTTAAACGAGTTAACCGATTTGGATGCGGTTTTTTTTTATTTGAAAGCAGGTTTTTTTGGCGATGGTTGCAAGACAGTTTCATCAAAATTGGTTCGGCCGTTTCAAAGTTATCAGCTCCTTTGTCAGCTACGGAAGGGATCTCATATGTATAATGGGCATTTACTTTATTTTCAAACATATATATATATATACTCATATGTGACCAAATTACGTTGGGGGTTTTTTTAATTTTTCATTTATAGTTAAAGATAATAAGCAGTTTTGTATGTGTATCGAATATGTGCAAACACTACACTCTGATAATACTATTAGCTTGTAATTTGTTATGAATGAATGAATGAATTAAATTTATTTCAGACTAAAACATTGGTCCATTTTGATAGAAACAATTGTACTGAAATCTATGTTAGTAATAAGGAAGTCAGAGAACATAAAATAGTCAATGCTGCAATTGGGCCCTGGCCGTTTTCAAGTCTAGGGTGAATGAGCATTTACTAGGCAAGCGTGCTCCATCGTAGACCTCATCTTCACTTTCCATCACGCGTAACTGTGGTCAAACTGTATAATAATTAGTAGTACTGTTTAAATACGTCCTTCTGATGAATGAGAGAGCCTGGTTTGTAGATCCCACACCGACCCGGTGCGGATTAGAAACTTCATACATACCAAAGAATTGCTTCCTAAGTGTGCACAGATATCCTCACGATGTTCTCACACACTGTAAAGCTCGTGTAAATTTCAAACCTAATTCGCACACGGATTCAACTCAGAGGTGCGAGCCTTGGATTTCAACCCAATATCTTCTGCCTGAGAGGCCATAGGGCAAACCACTAGGCTACCACGGTTTTATGAGGTAATTAAATAACCAATAATTCCAAAATAAGGCTCTAAAAAAACCATTTTATTATAACTTGAAAAATGTTAGACCCAGAGCAATTATTTGGGTTAGTTTGACTATTTAACAATCTATTTTGCTGAAATTAAATAATAAACTCAAAGTATGGATGGATACCTATGCTAAAATAAATAAAATTTATAAAAACATTCTTGCTCTATATATTGTGTAAAATTACCTAAGATATATCTTGTATAAACAATGATTTTGTATCACGTAATATGTCTATTCCGTCGGTATTTAATTGTTACGGGCTTTTATTTATTTAAAATAAATATTATCCTATTAAAAATACATGTCAGTATCGTTTACTTTTTTCGTCAATCCGATTCCATACAATACCTTTCTATTTTCCTAACGTTAGTACAAAACCACTTGTCTAGCTACAAAGTTGTATTTCTCGCTGGTTTTTGCAGAAAAGAAGGTATTGATTTCAAAAGTAGATGTTGTGATTTTTGTGAATAAAAACGCATGTTATAAGATAATGTGTCATTCCTAGAACAATATGCAGTGCTACAGATATGTTTACCCCGTCATGTTTTAAATAGTATCGTCAGTAATGTTTCTAAAACAATTATTTCTTATTTTATTATAAAGGATAATATCCTTATAGCTAACTTCAATACTAATAGAGCCCAAAACCTATCAAACAAAGTCATTTGTTTTTAGATTTCTTCCACTCCCGTAAATTTGAATTTTGCACCTGTTTAGTTGAAAGTTTTGTTATTAGGAAAGCAAACTGTTCATCGCTACATTTTTGAATACTTAAATTAATATTCTGTGTTTTGATTGCAGGTTCAGAGGATTTCGGTCGTTAAAAAAGGTAAATACTCAATAGGTACTTAAATAAACTTGGACAATGTTAATGAACTGAATCAATTACTTTGTTCACCCGCGACCTTACAATAGTTACGTTTATGCAAGAAATGTGCGTTCATGCAGTTCCTCCACCTCCACACTGTACGAACACACACAAATCACATAAACCCAACCATCACCACCACCAAGCTACACTGACGCGTTTCGAACTCAACCAGAGCTCATCTTCACATGAACGCACATTTCTTGCATAAACGTAACTATTGTAAGGTCGCGGGTGAGCAAAGTAATTGTTTTAGTTCATTAATATGGACCTCCGCAAAGTAACGCCTGATTCAATAAATTACTTTTCTCAAACATGCTATGAAATATTGACGTTATGTTCCTTATAATACGCCACGAAGTGTCACAATGCAGGTGCGGCTAGACGAGAGGTCAATAATGGAATTTCATACAACATTGCTGGCCAAGGCCAGCAAAGTGATCGTCTATTGTTTTGATGTGACACAGCACCATGACGTTTAATAGGTCGACGGGGTCGACGTGGATGGATGTTGATGGATGGATGTTGATGGATGTTGATGGATGGATGTTGATGGATGTTGATGGATGTTGGTGGATGGATGTTGATGGATGTTGATGGATGTTGATGATGTTGTTGGTGACGATGATGGTGATGCTGATGGCGGTGATGATGGTGGTGATGATGATGATGATGCATGTTTGAGAAAAACTCTATACAAGCCTTGGCCACGAACAGGGATTGCCGGCCTCGTATCTCTAGATGGCCTCGTTCACACTCGGCCATCTATAACTACTCGGCCGGCAATCCCCTATTTCGCGGCCGCTGCAGTAATGTACTATTGTTCACCCGCGACCTTACGATAGTTACGTTTCTGTAAGAAATGCGTGTTCATGCAGTTTGGACAATATTCTTTCCGTTAATTTCAACAAGTTTCTATTTAAATCTTAAATTCCGTATATCATAATTATCAGCCCTAAGAGGGTACGATGGCTGAGAGACTTTTGAGAAATAGGTATTTTAATGAAATGTCGCTGTCTCGCCCGAACACCTGTGTGTCAGTACAGCGAGAGCGGGACAACTACAGCTCGGACCGTTAATAGGCGCGTAAAATTGATCAAAACAGCATTTCGTTATCCCCTGTTTTCTTCTCGAAAACTGGACCAATAAAATAATTTTTTTTCAAAAATAATTAGAGGACAGATTTAGCTATGCCCCTATGTTTTCCTTTTTTCTGATGAGTGTCTGAAAATGACGTTGAAATTGGGCAATTTTTTCAGTTTTGGAAAGCTCATATTTCTTATGTTAATTGAAATATGGAAAAAAACGAAACATAGGGGCATAGCTATGGTAGATACAGATCACACAGTAAAAAAAATTTGGCTCTAAATCCATTATCCAGGGAGGAAACAGGGGATTACGTTTGTATGGAGAAATGGTGCGCATCGTACCCTCTTAACACGTACCAGGACAGGGTACAGGCCTTTTAGAATGAGAGGGCATGGGTCGTAGTTCTTCGCAAGTGTTTGCAGGTTTGGTTACGTTTTCCTTAACCGTAAAGCTCGTGGTAAATTTCAAATATATTTTAGCGCAATAACTCCGAAAAACTCAGGGGTGCGAGCCCGGGCGGGAGCCCACGACTCTCTTGAGTGGCCATAGGTCAGATGAGGGCAAACGTATCTCACTGGTTCAGTAAGAACCTGTTCACTCTTTCCTTTAAGAGCTGGTGGTATCTACCTATCTGGAAATGGAGACGATGGTAGCTACTTAATTCTAATCATGACGACCGGACAGCCAAGTGGTTTTAGAGAACCTGAAGCTTGAGGTCCCGGGTTCGATTCCCAGTCGGGGTAGATACGAAAAAAAAATGAAAAATGTTTTATTTGTTAAGTAATAGGATTTTACATAATAGTGGCAGGAGCCTCCTTTTAAGCTTGAAAAAGCCTGATATATTTGTGTGAATAATACGAATGTTTTTACTCGAGTCTTGGATGTTCAACGTGTACTTATTTAAGTATGTGTTTATCTCTTTAAATATGTTATCCGTTGCCTACTACCAATAGTACAAGCTTTGCTTAGTTTGGGACTAGGTCGATTGGAGTGAATCGTCCCTAGATTTATTTATTTATTATTATTTATTCATTAGCACTCCGTATTAGGAAAGGTGAATGATATAGCGAACCATTTTGTGCGGGCTAATGGAATATTAACCACATGCTTGAATTAAATAAATAAATAAGGGTGACGATGCTCGCCTATATCCACTCCAAAACAAATTTAGACATTTTTTTAACCCGAACACTAATCCAAATGTAGTATTCGTATAAATTACTATAAATAAAATTAAATGGGAGATAAAAGCTTTCATTATTCCCTACAGTCAAAACATAGCCATTTAAATGATCCAATACGTCATTAAAACGACAAAGAGCCCTAATGATTTTGTGAAAAAGAGATAAAAAAACGCACACACACGAATGGAAGTCATTCCTCCAATGGACGAAATTATTGGAAAAACTACAGCCGAATATATTATGGACCGCCCACCCCCCACCCCCGCATTATTTTATTTTAATATGTTGATACAGTTATTATAGCTTTTTTTGTGTAAATAAGCGGGACGGACGTTTTGGAATGGGTAATGAGATATATGTTATTATATGACGCGGCATGGAGAGCTAATCAATTATATCTACGTAACACAGTTGTGACAGAATCATCAGCATCATCATCCTCATCATCATTTCAGCCGAAAGACGTCCACTGCTGAACATAGGCCTCCCCCAAGACTCGCCATAGATCGGTCCCGTGATCGAACGCGATCCCGCAACCTTAACCAGGCCGTCGCTCCATCTTGTTGGAGGCCTACCAGTATCATCAGCATCATCCACAGGATTTAATGATTTATCATGGCCAGCTTAGGGATATTTGGAAATAATTCCGTTCCGCATTGGCGATCTCTAACTTCAAATAGCGTATTTACTGTGTTAAAAAAAATTTGTTAAATACCTTAAATGTCCAACGCGATCCCGCAACATCAACCAGGTCGTCGCTCCATCTTGTTGGAGGCCTACCTACACCGCGTCTTCCGGTCCGTAGACGCCACTCGAGAACCTTTTTTGCCCCATCAGCCATTTAGTTCTACGAGCGATGTGCCCTGCCCACTGCTTCTTGAGTCTGGCGATTCTCCGAGCTATGTCGGACGTATCATTTCTAATGCGATCCCGCAGAGAAAGTCCGAGCATAGCCGGGCCATTCTACTTTTAAGTAACCATTAATCTTTTGTGAAATATAAGGCATCCCTGGTAATTTTTTTGAAGTATAAAAACTGTATATAAAAACTGAAATAACTAAATTTAATATTTAAAAGCAAAAGAACTTTAAATTTAAAGAAATTTTGTAAAAAAAATTGGTAACTCAGCGGAGAATACACCAATTTCCATACAAATGGCGGGGACATGCATGTCCACTGCGTTACCTATTTTATAGATAATAAAGATTACTTTTTATAAATAGTGATAATTTTAAATGTAAGCTTAATTATGTCCCTATTTAAATTTTTAATGATAAAACCGAGCACTTTCCAGTTTTTGTAAAAAAAATATTTGAAGAGCACATTACAAAAAAAGACTGGTCAACGAAAAGTAGAATGGCCCAGCCCTCTCCATCGCCCTCTGAGCGTTGGATGCGGGTGGCGCGGGACCGATCTGTTTGGCGAGCCTTGGGGGAGGCCTATACCTATTCAGCAGTGGACGTCTTTCGGCTGAAATGATGATGATAATGACCTTAAATGTATTTAAATAAATTACATTGTAGATCCTTTTGAAAATAAATGTCTCGTTGAGCTTATTGCCGGGCCCCTTCACAACAAGGTTTTTCCGAACCGGTGGTAGATCCTGTGGCATTCATTAGTGCTTGCCCTAGCCTGAATTAAATAAAGATATTCAGACTGTGAGTTTGAAATGGGTCCTGTACGCGTCTCTCCTGTGGACAAGGCAAAACTTAATAATAATGGTAATAAATCTTTATTTCAGACGCGGCGTTTTTACACCCATATTGTGTTAGTAATTAAATCTTAATCTATGTTGGTACAGGTTAAGGGTCTATCTATAGCCAATATTTTTTAGCCAAGTCTACATCGGCGTCGCTAATTTTATGTTCACAGGAGAGACAACATTTGTTTCTCACACAGTTTATGACCCCCTACATTCATCAACATGTCATGCACTCAAGTAAAATGTCTAAAATTAACTCGCATACAAACAAACACGTCTAAATCGCAAGCATGAATCAATTTGTCACCAACCAAAGCTCTGGTTGGTCTATGCTCGACCCTTATTAAGGGATAAACATCTTAAATTGACCACCGTGTAAATTCCGAGGGCGCCTTAAGTAGGGTGACCGTAGGGCTGCCAGAGCTAAGTGGATTGGTCATGGACGATGCAAGAGCGCGATGTTTTGGAGAATCGGACGCTAATTTTCTTAAGCATTCATTTTCAATTATAGTCTAAGATCACTAGAGGCGACCATCACCCATCTCTAGAAAAAAATTATATCAAACTAGCTGTTGCCCGCGACTCCGTCTGTGAGGAAAATTAGCCTACAACCTATTCTCAGACCTACCGAATATAGAGAAAAAAGTTTCATAAGAGTCGGACAAGCCGTTTCGGAGGAGTTCGATAACAAACACCGTGACACGAGATTTTTATATATTAGAAGAAGATTACATTTAATACATCGTAAAACATATCTATCTACCTTTAGTGGACATACAGTGGGTGAAATACATATTTGAGAAAAACTGTTGAATATTTTTTAGTAGATGTAAAATTGGTAAAGCGAGAGAGTAAATTCTTCTTTACTCTTTTTCTTGTACATAATTTTGATTTTTATTGTCTGCAAAATTTGTAATGTGCGCTGTTGTCTTTTTCTTAATTAGAAGTATATATACAAATCCTTTACTATACAAAAATAAAGAAAAAACACAACTGACTACCATTGAGATACATGTACAAAGGCGAGCTTATCCCTTTAAGGGATCTCTACCAGTCAACCCTTGCTTTGGAATTGCTTTACGTAGTTTCTTGAATTTAGTTTAATTAAAATTATGGCTTTTGTGATCTGGTGTTTCCGCGACCCTTTTTAGGGTTCCGTAGTCAACTAGGAACCCTTATAGTTTCGCCATGTCTGTCCGTCTGTCTGTCTGTCTGTCCGCGGCTAAACTCAGAGACTGTTAGTACTAGAAAGCTGTAATTTGGCATCAATATATATATCAGTCACGCCGACAAAGTGATTGAATAAAAAAAAGTAAAAAAAATTTTTTTAGGGTACCTCCCATAGACGTAAAGTGGGGGTGATTTTTTTTTTCTCGGCTAACCCTATAGTGTGGGGTATCGTTGGATAGGTCTTTTAAAATCATTGCGGGGTTGCTAACATGATTTTTCTATTTAGTGATCTGTTTGCGAAATATTCAACTTTAAAGTGAAAATTTTCATTAAAATCGGCCGTCCCCCCCCCTCTAAAATCTAAACTGTTGGGTGGAAAAATTTGAAAAAACTCAGAATGGTAGTAAATATATCAAATTTACTAGGAAAATTGTAGCGGCTAAGATTTCTTGGAAATTATTTGTAGTTTAAGAGTAAATAGTAGCCTAAGGTATAAAACATACCTAAACTTGGATGATTCCGTACACAAACGAAATCCTTAGAAAAATATTACTTGATTTTTTCGTAATGGCTACGGAACCTTGGGCGTGTCCGACACGCTCTTGGCCGGTTTTTTATTTCAGCTGGCCGCCCTCTAACACGGATACTCGCGTCTGCAAATCTTGGTCATTAACACGCTGGGTGCACCCAACCTTTTATATATATACATATAAGAGAAGGCAAACGAGCAGACGGCTCACCTGATGGAGAGCGATCACCGTCGCCCATGGACACCCGCAACGCGAGGGGAATCACAGGTGCGTTGCCGACCCTTTTAGGAATTGGTAGGCTCGTTTTTTAAAGATCCCTAAGTTGTAACGCTCCGGGAATGTTGCCGCAGTAAGCTGATTCCAGATCTTCGTCGTGCGAGGAAAGAAGTCACCTTGCATCGCATTACGCCGTTAGCAACCCTACTGGACGGTCGAGGCGTGAATGAACGACGATTAAGATCCATCATCATCATCATTTCAGCCGAAAGACGTCCACTGCTGAACATAAGCCTCTCCCAAATCGGTCCCGTGCCATCCGCATCCAATAATAATAATAATATAATAATCCCAACCCCATAGCCAATTCCATGTCGATTCCTACCTGGCAATAGACTGGCAACTGTGGAGGACTGTCCGCTAGCACATCCTCATGGTGTAGGTATTAGGGGATAGACCTCCATAGTTGCGCCCATCTCATTTATATTATATGGTACCAAAGGCCTCTTCATGTTGGCTTTGGCCCCATGAATGCCTTTCAAATGACCGGGTCCCCATGGGCCCGTGATCGGAAATCCGTACCAACATAATAATAATAATATATTTATTTACATAGAACATGGTACAAAATAACAGTTCTGAAAATATAAATAAAAGGCTCTCACATGCGATCCCGCAGGACGATTGACACCAATTAACCAAAGCATGTACTATGGGTACTAGGCAACGGATAAACATACTTATATAGATAAATACATATTAAACATCCAAGACTCGAGCACAAATATTCGTATTATTCACACAAATGAATGGCGACCGGAAATCGAACCCGGGACCTCAAGCTCGTAGTCAGGTTCTCTAACTACTGGGCTATCCGGTCGTGAGTGGATGAGAAAAATGTTGACGATGTGGTAATTTTTTACATAGTTTCTTGAATTTAGCCGTTGGACTTTAAAATTATGATTATGATCATTGTAATTTAGTGTTTTTTAACCCTTTTTCTTTCATCTGGCAACCCTCTAACACAGTATACTCGCGTCTGCAAATCTTGGTTATTAACACGCTGGGTGCACCCGACCTTGCATCGCATTGCGCCGTTAGCAACCCTACTGGACGGTCGAGGCGTGAATGAATGACGATTAAGATCCAAATACTTGTATTTGTAAAGCCTTCTTTGTCTAAAGGTTACACAGCCTAAGAAACAAAAGTTGCCTCTCCTGTGGCTCAAAAAACATACAGACGAATTGAGAACCTCCTTTTTTTGAAGTCGGTTTAAAAGTCAGCGACACAACAAACTTGAGGTCAGCAGCAATTAATTTTAGGTTAGTTTTTTTTTATTGGCCAGGCGCTCCACACGTCGATGTTTGACTAAAAATATTTTTTTGCAATAGACACCTTAACTTCTGTCATGACCACAGAAGAGACGCGAACAAAAAAATGTGTATGACCCCGCACTGGGAATCACAATTGTTCAAATATTTTTTATTTTATTAGCAGTACGGCTGCTCACCGAATCTAAGATTATTTTTAATAAAATAAAAAATATTTGAATAAATAGATGTGGTACATCATTTCTTACGCATTTCCAATGTAATTTGGAACGTAGGAGTCGTAGCTTCTAATAGTTGCGATGGATGTTACCACACGCCACTGTTGGCGTATGTAAGCGATTAAGAATTTTGGGGGAGTCGGTTGGATGCGACGTGGTTCAATTGGTAGAACACCCGTTGGGGCGCATACCCGGGAGACGTGGGTTCGAATCCCGCCGGCGCACCCGAAAAACTTTTTCGCTTTTAAATAATATCACAATTGTTTTCACTACCTACTTCTTTCTGTCATAAAGTATACAATGAGGGTAGAAAGAAATGGTGAATGCGGTTGCGAGCGCCAGCGCGTAATCAAGGCTTCAGGTTTTACAAGATGTTCCCAAGAGCTCCTAGTTTACAGCTGATTTTTGTAAAAAAATTCAACTGTATATTTTTCTGGTTGAAACGTCTCAATTATTACTTTTCTCGACTTCAAGGTTTTTCCGTATATTTATATGCGAAATGACATTTGAAATTCACCATAAGCTTTAAAGGAAACATCATGACGAACCCTATTATACATGCGAAGCAATTGAACGGTTTGTGAAATTCTCAGTCTGCCCTGGGCCCGCATGGCGTGGCGCACAGAAATAAGAGCCCACGGCCCAATTGCATAACAAAGTACAACTAATATTACAAGAGGAACTCTCGCCTCAGTTATAGTAACTAGAAAGGGAGTTCCGCTTGTAATATAAGTTGTATGTACTTTGTTATGCAATTGGGCCCAGGTCTTTTTTTTTCTGAAAGGACGCTTGTGTATTTATCCCGCTTTCTTTCCATCTCCTTTTGCTGCTAAGTGGAGTGGTCATCTTGGTCTGTATAAGCCGCACCGCAGGGCACAGACTTTCTCCCAGAATTAAAAGACGTGGGTTGTAGTTCTCAAAAAAAAATAGAAACTTGACACGCCATTGAATAGCTTCGAAAATGTGCGCAGGTTTCCATCGCCTTAGCTCATAGTAAATTTGGGACATAAATTCCGAAAAAACTCAGAGATCAGATGCGAACCCAGATTCGAACTCACGATCGCTTCAAAAACACAGTTTAGAAATTAATCTGACTCCAATCGTGTTATTCTCATTTCAAAACTAAACCCGATTATTTTTAAACAAAGGTTATTTCCGAAATGAGATTATTTAAAATTGAGTTAGTTATATTTTAAACATTAGCTAGGATCATCGCCATCCCAGCCTATATACGTCCCACTGCTGGGCACAGACCTCTCAGAACACATCACATCACATTGTATGTGGGACTCCTCGTCCTGAAATAAATGATTTTTTTTTTTATTATTATTATTATTATTATTTATTTTTTTAGAACAACATGGTCGTAGTTCCCACGCGGGCCCAGTACAGATTGGGAACTATAAACATTGAATTACTTCAAAAGCGTGAGCTTGCCTCACAGTGTTTTCCTTCACCGTTATGCTCATGGTAAATTTCAAATGTAATTTCGCATAAAAATTCCAAAAAACCTCAGAGATCCGAGCCCCGGTTCGAACCCGCGATCTTCTTAGTACGACTCTTTTAAAACAAAAACAAAGTAAGTCTTTAAATATCCCGTCTTTGACTTACAATATGTCGCCGGATCTAAAAAGGACTCCTTTAAGCTCCAAACGCATAGACAGCGGAGGCGTGGCGGTGCGGTGGCGGTGATGGATGTAATATTCTAACTTAAATGAACGGTTGTACTGTACCGTACCGCGAACTCGTTCATACAAGTTAGAATATTACAACTATCACCGCCACCGCACCGCCACGCCTCCACTGTCTGTGTGTTTGGAGCTCAAGGGTGCCTTTCCACCAGAGATTAGCACTGGTGGAAACGGGTTCAACTAAGCTATGATTTTCATATGGAAAGATGCGTGCCCTGGATGCGTGCTATGGATGCGTGCTACGGATGCGTGCTACGGATGCGTGCTATGGATGCGTGCTATGGATGGATGGTCGCAAGCGTCTCCCCCCTCACCGCGCTGCCGCTCCGTGCGCCCCTGTCGATACATCGCATAGCTCGAGCTGCGCATCTTCTTCACACAGCTGCCTCGCGGCTGCTCAACTACATAGCGCATCTCTCGCACAACTTGGTGGGAACGGACACACAGTTTCGTAGCGTAGCTTTCACATCTTCGCAGCATAGCTGCATAGCACATCTCTGGAGGAAAGGCACCCTAAGTGCGCACAGCCCCTATCTACCATCTAAAAGCAATAGTAAAGCAAATACACAAACATTCCGTGACAGGCACCTATACAATTGTCATCGCAAATCATCAAACAGCATAACGGTACAACCCGGGAAAACGCAAAAAATCCACCGCATTGTTTCTACTAATAAAAACTTCTAATAAACATGCAACTAAGCTACGGGCTTCCGGGCAAATAAAACATAAAAATATATCCTATTTTCATAGGGCGAGGGTGGTGGGCTGGGGAGGCGGCCCGCTTGCGCAAAAACCCAAAAACATCGAAATGAAAATGAGTGTAGTAGGGGGGCGGCTGGCTGTGTTAGTAATTCATTTTTAACATTAAGCCTGTGTGGGTTTTAAAGTACAGTCGGCAATATGTGCGCTAATGTGTAATGCCGTATGTTTCGATGATTATAGGGGTATAGCGTACCTTAGAAACGTTTAAACAAACTGTCCGTGTCAGTAATCAGTCATTTATTTGCTCAAATATGGTAAAAAGATGGTTTACGATTATTTATGTTATTATGTAGTGCTACAAACAAGCTGTTGTCCGCGACTCCATCCGCGAAGAATAGAGGTAGGTATAAAAAATAACCTACGACCTATTCTCAGACCTACATAATAATAATCGGTCAAGCCGTTTCGGAGGAATTCGATAAAAAAACACCGTGACACGGCATTTTAGAAGATTAACAGTGTAATTTAAATACTCTTGAATTGAATTAGTAAGCCTTAGTAGCTGTTCTAGGTAATCTTGTAATTTATATCATAAATGCATCTTTTTGTCATTTAAATGATGTCAACATTTTGAAATTAAACACTATCCCTATATTATAAATGCGAAAGTAAATTCGTCTGTCTGTCTGTCTGTCTGTTAACTATTTACTGCTGAACCAATTTAGATGAAATTTAGTAAAGAGATAGTTTGAGACCTTGGAAAGGGCATAAGATAGTTTTTATCCGGGAAAATCCCCCAGGATACCGATAAACGTATTCGTCGCAGACCGAGTCGCGGGCAACAGCTAGTTTATGACACTTTGAAAACTTAACGTACCTACTTAAAGTGAGCCAGGGTTTTTTTTTAGATCGTGCTAATATTAATATGAGTTACTAATTATTAAGTAATTTATTGTATTTGTGCGTTTATAACAATTTTTTGCCCATTATTTATGTTTTCTCATGTAAGTGATGTACAAATTCTTTATATTAAATGATCTTAAACCTTAAATCAGTAGATGTTTACTTAACTCATTAGCTTCGTAATCAATAATAAGTCAAACAAGATTGCTTACAATCACGTGGAAAGGCGCCGTCTTGTCTAGCAGACCAAGCTCCGCTTCGGATTGCTAAATCATCGGCCTGAATGTTTTTTTTTTAACAATCATAATGTTCATCTAATTATAATTAAGTTGCACTAAAGACGTCGCGGCCGAGTGTACCTGACGCGAGTTCGCATTGTGCCCTACACACACCTACACGCACTAGCGTGAACATAAAACGCAATTTTGTATTAGATTTAATTTGAGTCGCACACAGCGACGCGGCAGTGTGCGTGCGGAAGTGCCCGCTTTCTACGCACAAATTGATTACGATCGTCGCCGAAAGAGGAATTTGCATACACGTGGAGCCTTTTTCCCTTTCTCTAAAAAAAAATCAATCCATTTCCGCGCAAATCATACCGGGGGTATCGTTCGGCTCTTTTTCTTAATTCGCGCGTTACGGCCGTTCGCCGTGCGGCGGGCTGCTGAAAGTTGGGCAAAGTTTGTAGTGACTCGTGCGTGATTGTTCGCGCGGGGCATGGGGCACGAGGCATGGGGCATGGGGCATGGGGCATGCAGGTGCAGCAGTGCCGCGGAGTCCGCGCGCCGCGGCGCCGCCTCGCCGAGTGAGCGCCCGATTTAAAAACTATACGAACGAACCCGCGCAGCGAGCGCCGTAATACCACCCCCCGCGTAATGATTTTTTGGCGATGAATTTATATTCGCGCGCGAGCGGTGCCACTTTTTCGACCCCCCACGACCCCCTCTCCCCGCTCATTAACGCAACCCAGATATGCAATTCTGATCTTTGACGAGGAGGCTGTAGTGTCGGCGGGCACCTCGGCGGGAGAGGTGGCCCGTTTTGTTTTTTCCCGCCCGGTTCATTATTGATGGCATCGGACGGTAATGCGGAAGCATGTGTGAACGTTTCATTACAAAAGGTGGACGCGGCTCGTGTTAATATTGCAGACCGGCCGGACCCGACCGGACGGGTGGACGCCTCTGCAAAAAAAAACTTTTCACAAATAAAAAATTAACGGGCGCAATTAATTTTTTTGGCGTTAGAAAATTTCTGTTTTGGTACAAGCTTGTAGGGTTGAAGCGCAACTATTCTGCGCTCGTCGGAAAGTTTTCGAAGTTCGGCCGAAGTTTTCTCACGTGCGTGTGTGGACGGCCGGACAGTTTGGCGGAGTTTCGTTCGCGCCGAACGCGTTCACGTCGCTTTTTTTTAAATATTACCACCGCCGCGGCTGTTTGTTTATTTAACGGACATTGACTTGTGACTCTGTTGAAGTTTTGTTGATTGTTTTTGTTTTTTATTTTTGGAGTTGCCACGGGCCGAAGCTACTGCGAAGGTAAGTCCCACGAAACAACTACACAACAATTCCCACAGACGTTATTTTTGACAGCTCGAACCGGAAATACATTTTCTATTCATCTAAAAATCTGTAATCCTTTTCAAATTGTCGAAAATTTGAATATTCAAAAATACTTTATCTCGTTTTTTTTAATTTGTCTCGCTAACAATTAGCTTGACCCCTTTTGAAGTTAGCTATTATGATGGTAATCTATGGAACTGGCCGATGGGGCTAGCTGCCGTGCAAGTGCCGCACAGGCTCAACATTAGACGCCCTTGCATAAATAATTTAAAAGTAATAAATTAAAAAGTTGCATCGGACCGTTGAACGCGCGAAAATCAAGTTAAGATTTCGAAACGCGAATTGCCAGTGTTATTTTTTTAAAATTTTTGGGCCTAATGGCTTGGACAAAGTTTTATCGGCTGATAGTGTTATTTAAAATCGTTCGATGCACTTAAAGAATGAATGGAGATAAGCATAATCTTCTGCTTATTATTTAATTGGAAATACCTTACAACTCTTAACTACATTTTGTATAATAATAAGTTACATTTCTTGTTAAAGATAAGTTCATAATAATATATTATTATTCAGATTAAAAATCCATACTTTGTTAGTTAGTTACAATATTTTATTTTTATGTTATAGTAAGCACATACACATTAAAAACAATTTAACAATAGGTAGCTATTGTTTTTAATGTGCATGTGTTTACTAACATAAAAATAAGATATTGTAACTAACTATGGATTTTTAATCTGTTTAATCGGTTAAAAAAGTTTTCAAACACCCAAAAAAATTCTATAATATATGATAAGTAAAAATTACATTAAAAAAAACACTTTTTTTTTAATAATAAATAATACCAAATTAATTTTAGTGACCATAATAAAAAGCTATGAGTGAACTAGCCTTTAAAAATTCATTTCATATCCTCGCAGCTCACACAAAATCATCTAGGTATCTCATCTACATGCCAACACTTATTCCATACACTATTCTAAAGCTTTACACAAAGCGCTTTTGGTACGCGCAACGCGCACATTCGCGCGCGACGCGCACCTAGGTGTCTCCTGCAGCGACGAGCCTGCAGCATCGCCGCCGTTGCAGCGACCCTTCAGCCTAAAATACCTTTTATCTATTCTTGATCGTGTTTTGTTTGCAGCATACCAGTTTCGTCGGTTAGATTTGCGTTGTCGATCCAAGGTAATGGTTTTTAGTATAGATAAAAGCAAGTAAGATGACAGGATGGAATAAAAAAATATGAATCTTTACGCGGTATTTGTCTTGAAATTTTTAAGGCTTTAAATAAATAATTCATGTTAAAAAAATCGTAAGTAGTTGGTAATATTACGGCCGTAATCCGTGTTTTTTACATCACCGATAACCCAAATTTGAATTGCGTAATAAATAAAAACACGTTACTCTAATCGGAAACATTCTCGTTGTTCATACGTATGGAGTCCAGTTTAGTGCCGCCTCCGCGGAGCACTCGCAAATCGCAATCAAACAAGGGAGGCGGCATCGATTCCGACCAGCATCCGCGCTGCCAGACTAGAAAAAAGTAAAAAACGGTGACAGACTCATTCCAGCGTCTCCGTTCTAATCGCGCCCCCTCACGCACGCGCGAGTTTTTAATTGCACCCCACCCCCACCCCGGAAAAAAGGGCCCGAGCACACGATGGATTAGCATACAGCCTCACAGAGAAACGGTGAGCGCACCCCTTCAGTTTTTGCGAGGCGTCCCGCCATATTTTTTCGCGGTAATTTTCGGAGGGGCGCGGGGCGCTCTCTGCGTACGCGCCGCCAGTCGGCCACTGCCGGCGACGCGATGTGCAGTCTCACACTCAGACTGCACTGACATGACACACGAAAAAAAAATAATTTAATCATCAAGTGCATAACCAACCAGTGCTGTGTAGTGAGGATTGTTTTTTTTTTTCTAAAACAAGGTAAGTTTTTTTTCTAGTTTTATCGCTTAGCAAAATTTGGCGATAGCTGGGAGCAAGGTCGACCGATAAAATTATTTGCACAAAAAAATAACGTTAGAGTGATTCGGATAACCTCATTTCGGGACAACGCTCGCTTTGTACTAGGCGAGTGCCTATTTTTTATAATATCTACTTTATTATCAGCAGACGTCAATGATTAGCGCTATTCTAAGCGGCTATTGCTAAAAATCTATCTCTTTCTAGAGCGCGAATCAAGCGCATTTTATAACCAAATTATTCCCTAAAAATTGACCGTCAAATTAGCTTCAATCAAATGAACTATCTCTTCGAACTTAAACTCACTAGTAACTTTAAAAATTGACTTTTAATATTGCTTCAGACTAATTAATGTTGAAAAATCGTGTGCTCTTCCTGAAACTATCTATTTGACAATGTACCTACTTTAGACCACTTTAAAAACATAACTAAAAGTAACCTCAACAGTGACACTAAAAATGGAACCCATGTGTTTTCGGCGGTCTACAATCTCAATAAAGTGCAAAAAACTAAGTAAAGTTAATAACATTAACTCTTAATAAAAATAGTCAAAACAACTTAACCGCTACATAGTAAAGTAACTTTAATTTCACTTTATCTATGCGACTTTTTCCTTCTACTTCATCCAACTTGAACTTTGGTAAAATAATTACCAATTTCTTGCAAATACATGTAAACTAAAATAAGGAGAGATAGCTAAAACTATATGTAGTTCTGTATTAATTACGCTGCTAAATATGCAAGTAATAAAGGTTATTACTTATAGTTAAATTAAGTTCAAAACGCGTGTTAGTTTAATAAAATAGTCTGTTTTGTTTTCAAAACATTCAATTAAATTAATTTTGAAACATGTTGTTTTTTGTGTTTTCACTCTTATTTATAAATATGAATTGCATTATATTTATTTTATTGCAAAAATCAACGTTAAGTTATACTAAGTCTATTAATTATTAGGAAAAATAAAAAAGTTTAAATTGTGCTTTAACTTGAAGAAACAAGACTTTATAAAGTTTTTCTAAGCGGAGACCCATTTAAAGGGCAACTCAATAATAAATAAGATATATTATGAAACAATAATTGAAACCAATTGACCCAGCACCAAATGTAGCAAAGCTAGTGCAATGGATATTAACGAATAGATAATCATAATAGGTAGGTAATTAATTCACCTCTATATAGGTAATGATACTTTAAAATGTCTTACATACAGTCAAGACCTAATCACACATACTTTTTTAAGCTTTATTTATTTCACATTGCATCAGTTGTAATTTAAATAATTAGGATTTATAGTATCCTATTGTACTTTGACATTAAAATTTAAATGTTGTGTATCATATACATATGATTTATAGCAAATTATTACTTCATCATCAAATACAAAAAATCGAGAAACGGCGTAATTAAAAGAAATAACATTGATTTAAAGTTTAGGTATTAGAAACATGCATAGTTCTAAACCTAAAATGTAACAAGAAAATTAAATAACTTAATATGTATTCTAATGAAGAATACTGAACGCCAAAAATTATCCAGCTATTCTCTATGCTAAAGTAAAGAAGACCGTTGATTAGTATTTACATTTCATAGCTTAAATTTTATACCTAATTATTCGTAATTAAATACAATCAAACGATTTAAAATTAAATTTCAGGTTTCATTCGCTTGGTAAGTCTAGGGATATATTATGTAAACTCTCTTGAGAATATGATTAACAAAAAATAAATATTTAACCGTTTAACTCGCGATTATGAGAAAGGGATGAGCCGAACAGTAATCAAAAATAAACTGTTTAATAATAGAATAGAATAGAATAGAATTTCTAAATAATAGAATTTTATTCACAGCATTTACTTTGACCTTTTAAGTTTTGATTATTTAGTGATAACTACGATAAGTTAAAGTAAAAAGCAAATAAAAGAGAAAGTAACATTTTTCATAAAACAAATAACATCAAATATGTGACAAGACAGTGATGCCTTAAAGTTATAATAAACGATTTTCGCTTACAAAAAAAAATCACTTACTGAAATAAAGATAATTAACCAAAACTACGAATCATTTACATTTTGTAGCTGAAATATATTCTACACGATATTTTACCTCAGAAAATTGCTAAACGTCAAGCAAATAAGTACTTTAAAGTTAATAATTCCTCAAACCACAGACTTTTAAAACGCAAATATTTGGAAAGTGTTCAGCCAGTTCTAATTCCTAAATCAGACTTAAATGAAAACCAAGCTAAGTAATGCGAATTACAAATAAAATGTACCTACAAATCATTTACGGTGGGACATTATTAATTTAGCTTTACACCACATTTCTTCTGCCACTTTTCTTAGTGCGTTGTCTACACCTTTGGCAAAATGTATCGTTCCGGCAAGTCCATATCAAAACAAAACCATCACACAAATTCAAAATACGCACACAAATAATTCCCGTGGCCAACGGTCTACGCTGTCATATTTTTTTAAAGAAAACTCGTAATCATCTCCTGTGATTGACTGATTCAGTAGGCTAATTGTCTAACTCTCTCGCAATCGCCTTCGTGTTAATTTTGACTGTACTTGTATGGGCTGACAATTGGTATCGGAAACAGCCAGCTGTCACAGTCATACAAAAACTATAATTTCAATCCCATGCCAAGTGTCAAAAAAGTTACACAATTACCCTGCAGGAGTTTACAGAGGTCATGTAAATAAACTACCATTTATAAAGCAAAGTAAAAATTAGTAAATAGCTCATTATCTCTTATCTCAAGTACATGTTTACGGTCCGTCGGGATAGCTACCACCATCTTACGCTTGTCCTGCCGTACTGCTTTTGGTTTTTAATTCTAGAATAGAGTAAAAGAACATGTATGTTCTTGTATACGAGGAAATTATTAACGATGATTCCACTTAACCTCGCTTTGTAAAATATTACAGACTAATAACATAGTCTAAGCTAGCCAAGCCTCCTGAATAGATTAAGAAGCAAAGTATAACAGGTGTTACGAACCAAACCTAGTAAAGTAATTAATTAATTACTTGCTGGAGGGAAGTAAAAAACTCATGGGCTGGCAAATTATTTGGTGTTACGGATACCTTTAGACGGCAATGAGTTACTAGACAAAAAGCCTTGCTTATTTGTTTTTATCCCGTAATAAAATTTGTTTACACGTGAAATGGAAATTACTTGAGTCAATGATCAAAGTTAAAATCGTTATATAAATGACAGTTAGCGTAATCGACTTAAATCTAAACCTAGCTCGAGTTACGGAGCGAAGCAAAACTAACTGGGTTTCGTGATAATATTATTATAAAAGCCAGAAGCAAGATCTAGCGGAACGTTATACTTTGGGACAACGACAAGTCTAATTTTTAACACTTTCGCGATTTTCACACTCATATACTTGACACGAACTTATTCCCTCTTCTCTGTTTCATCACCGTACGATCTAGTCCATCTTTATGTAGTTAGTTAACTAGCTGCTGCCCGGGACTTTGTCTGCAAATAACTAGTTTATCGCTGTCCCCATGCAATTTTGTGGGGTAAAAAGTATCTACATATATAATACTAGCTGTTGCCCGCGACTCCGTCCGCGAAGAATGGGGGGGGGAGATAAAAAATAGCCTACGACCTATTCTCAGACCTACTGAGTGTAGAGAAAAAAGTTTAATAAAAATCGGCCAAGCCGTTTCGGAGGAGTTCGGTAACAAACACCGTGACACGAGATTTTTATATATTAGAAGATTATGTTAATATCCGGGTTATAAACTTTTTAGGTGCCAAATTTCATCAAAAATTTAAAGCAATTTGATCACACATATGTTTGAAAATAAAGTTAATGGCCATTTTGTGTCTAAGATTACTTCCGCAGCTAGCAAAAGAGCTGATAACTTTGAAACGGCTGAATCAATTTTGATGAAACATGTCGAAGAACTATCGCCAAGAAATCTGTTTTCAAATAAAAAAAACGCATTCAAATCGGTTCACCTGATTAAGAGCTATGATGCCATAGACAGATAGACAGACACACACACATAGCGGTGAAACTTATAACACCCCTCTCTTTGTGTCGGGGGTTAAAAAAATCAAAACTTTTATTCTGCGGGTAGGCCACAAAGGGCCTTTTTACAAGTCACTCTTTTTAAACTACCAGCGCTTTCGGAAGGACGATCATTGCCATGCTAAGAAATCGGCAATCAGAATCAGTCAAAGCATTTTAACGTGAATATTTTTATTATTTTATGTTATATACTGGCTACAGTAATACATAATCAGTGAAAATTTCAACTGGACAGACAGACAGAGGGACAAATTCTCTTATAACTGCAAAGTTGAATATTTAGTTGCTTAAAACAAATAAAATAGTCGATGGAGTTGTCCTAAAAGTGACTTAAAAACTAGCAATTGGAATATAAAATCTATGACAGAGTCATGTTTTGACAGGTCGTAAAAAGTATGTCACTTGATTTTTGGTGGCATCATCATCATCAGGAGTGGTAGAAGCCCAATAGATAGTAGGTATGTATGTAGGTAAGTAAAATTAGTGGGTCCACTCCTGCTGGCTCGAGCTGAGCCACCAACTTCACACAGATTCGTAGAAAGATATTGTCATGTATTTCACACGAAATACAAACTGAATCATAGATGTACAGAAAAACTCAGAAAAAGAGACCAGCGCTGGGAATCGAACCCAGGTCCTCAGCATTCCGTGCTGCGCGCTAAACCCCTACACCACCACTGGTCATCATATATGGATTTCACGGGGTGGCCGTAAAAGTAACAAATTTGGATTTGTAAAAATAAAAAATACAAAAGACTCCAAAAAACCAATCTTGATACTGTCATGCTCATGGAATGAATAAATAAACTAAACTATTTACAATACAGTTGAGGGGTATGCAATCAAAGTAATTGATTCTATACCCCTCACTTGCATTTGTGCAGTGCTACGCGGCTCTACGCACCGTAGATGAAGTCTACGCATTCGTAGACCCAAAATAGAACATCGTCAGCAATGCTGCCCTAGCATTTGTTTTAAACTTTTAAGCACTTAGGCCGATAATTTAGGCACGCAAAATGCGCAAACAATCAAAATAAACAGTCGGAGTAAGAGAAGTACCGCATAAAGCAATAAATACTAATTATAATAATTTAAGAAAATTGACATTAATTACTATTTCACTTTAAAACGGATTGACGGATTCGGATTAGATTTGGCGCACAGTTTATAACCTGGATTAACATAAGATACTTTTTATCCCGGAAAATTGAATAGTTCCCGCGGGACAGCGATAAGCGAATTCTTCGCAGACGGAGTCGCGGGAAACAGGTAGTATTATAAATGCGAAAATTTTTGATTGGTTTGACCTTTCGCCTTTATAGGATATTTAAACCCTACGCATAAAAATATCACGGCACCAAAAATTTACTTAATCGGAGATAGGTAGGTTTGAAATTAGCTACCTACCTTTCCTTTATAGTTACTTGTCTCGGTCAACGACCGCTTTAGCCTAGTTGGTAGTGACCCTGCCTACGAAGCAAGAGGTCCTGGGTTCAAATCCCGGTAAGGGCATTTATTTGTGTGATGAGCACGAATATTTGTTCCTGAGTTATGGATGTTTTCTATGTATTTAAGTATTTATTTATCTATATAAGTATGTTTATCCGTTGCTTAGTACCCATAACACAAGCTTTGCTAAGCTTACTTTGGGACTAGGTCAATTGGTGTGAATTGTCCCATGATATTTATTTATTTATTATTTATAGAGAATCGCCAGACTCAAGTGGCAGTGGGCAGGGCACATCGCTCGTAGAATTGTCTACGGACCTTGAAGACGCCAAGTAGGCTCCAACAAGATGGAGCGACGACCTGGTTAAGGTTGCGGGAACGCGTTGGATGCGCATGGCGCAGGACCGATCTGTTTGGCGAGCCTTGGGGGAGGCCTATGTAATAATAATTTAACAATAATTAGACATTCATTTCAGGTTCCAGCCCCATATTGTGTTAGTTAGATTTTTTAGGGTTCCGTATTTTTAAACTATATTAGTGGTGACGAATTAAAAATTGAGCATTTAGGTACCTTAACAAATTAATACTAAAAATCGAATAATCAGCAACTATGTTCAGAGTGGATCTTTTGGCTAAAATGATGATGATGATGATAGTGACTTGTAACTCATATTAAAGTGTCTGAGTGGAGACTAAGAGTAAGGTCAAACTCTAACTGATCTCTAATATAAAAAACCGGCCAGGTGCGAGTCGGACTCGCGCACGAAGGGTTCCGTACAAATTATCTATAAAAATCACGTTTGTTGTATGGGAGCCCCTTAAATATTTTTTTATTTGAATTTAATGTTTTTTTTTTAAAGTCAATATATAATTAAATACTCTGTGAATATTTCAAGCGTCTACCTGTTGCCGTTATCAATATCGAGCAAAAACGAGCAAACAAATCACGTTTGTTGTATGGGAGCCCCCTTAAATATTTATTTTATTCCATTTTTTAGTATTTGTTTTTATAGCGGCAACCGAAATACATCATCTGTGAAATTTTCAACTCTCTAGCTATCACGGTTCCCGAGATACAGCCTGGTGACAGACGGACAGAAGACGGACAGCCCTTTGGGTACGGAACCCTAAAAAGCACCGGGTTAGATTTCCCTAGACTGTTGGCCGGCGCTTATCTAGGTTCAACGCCTGCGCGAGCGCCGATAAAAATGTGATTGCCAACGCACACACCCGCTGTGTACTTAAGGACATCTTCACCCAGCATTTTATTAACTTTAATGTAGTTACTGTTGCCCATAATATCGCCTGCGAAGAATTCGTTTCATCACCATCGTTTCAACCGAAAGACGTCTACTGCTGAACATAGGCCTCCCCCAAGGCTCGCCAAACAGATCGGTCCCATGCCATCCGCATCCAACGCGATCCCGCAACCTAAACCAGATAGTCGCTCCATCTTGTTGGAGGCCTAATTATACCTACACTGCGTCTTCCGGTCCGCGGACGCCACTCGACAACCTTCTTGCCCCATCGGCCATCAGTTCTACGAGCGATGTACCCTGCCCACTGCCACTTGAGTCTGGCGATTCTTGGAGCTATGTCGGTGAATTTAGGCACCTTTAATAATAATAATAATAATAAATAAATATCACGGGACAATTCACACCAATTGACCCAGTCCCAAAGTAAGCTAGGAAAGCTTGTGTTATGGGTACTAGGCAACGGATAAACATACTTATATAGATAGATACATACTTAAATACATATTAAACACCCAAGACCCGAGAACAAACATTCGTATTTTTCATACAAATATCTGCCCGACACGGGAATCGAACCCGGGACCTCAAGCTTCATAGTCAGGTTCTCTAACCACTAGGCCATCTGGTCGTCAAAACCTTTACCTTCCTTTAGTTTAAGAATTCGTTAATCCCGTAGGAAATATGCAATTGCCAGGATGAAAAGTGTCCTATGCGCTAAACCAGGTTGTAAGACTTCCATTGGAGCGCATATTTCGATGAAATTTGCTGCTAAATAGTTTTTGGGGACGAAAAAGCGATCTAGCTTGGCAATATAATATCTCTGGGCATCATCATCATCATCATCCCAGCCTATTTACGTCCCACTGCAGGGCACAGGCCGCCTCTCAAAACGAGAGGGCTTTGGCCGTAATTCCCATTGAATTTCTTCTCAGGTGTATACAGGTTTCCTCACGATGTTATCCTTCACCGTAAAGCTCATGGTAAATTACAAATGTAATTTCGCACATAAATTCCGAAAAACTCAGAGGTGAGAGCCAAGACTCGAACCCACGACCTTCTCCTTGAGAGACCATAGGTCAAACAGTGGTTTAACCACCAGTGGTGTGGGCCACCGCGGTTTTTTTTTTCTCTGCGCCTAACATTGGTGTTACTTGGGCAAAGCTCGGCCAATTGACTATTTATGCGGCTCATTTGGATATTGTTTTCTATTAAAGCAATTATTACCTCAATTTTGAATATAATTAAGTAATAACAATCCCATGTTTCCTGGTTATAACAATTTTTATCAGTGTTTTTGCTACCTAACTTTAGTATGCTGAATTATAGTAAAGGATGTATAATGGTGCACAAAAACGTTTGAAGTACGATAAGATTTAATAATTATAGAAAACTGCACAAATACTGCTGCAAATGCTGCTGGGTTTATGCTCTTCTTCAACCGTACAACTAAGGAGTGGAATTCCCTGCCTGCGACTGTGTTCCCGGAACACTATAATTTGGCCGCTTTCAAGTCTAGGGTGAATGAGCATTTACTAGGCAAGCGTGCTCCATCGTAGGCCTCATCTTCGCTTCCATCAGGCGTGATTGTGGCCAAACGCCAAGCCTATAATATTGTGTAAAAAACTGCATTTGAATGAACATACAGAACCGAATCGCGAAACTCCAAAAGCTAACCCAAATTTCACTAATGGCGAAATTTCACATAGTTATGTTACAATTAGGACAGTCGCGTTTAACGACCGCAATAATAATAATTATAATAATAATCTTTATTTATTTAGGGATATAATTGACGCATTAAATTATTATCTTAACCACAGACAGCTTTACATGGTTGTCGATTTAGATGCGTCATTGCAGTATGGGTAACTCTGAATTTATGACATGAAAAGTAAGGAGCCATGTCATCAATATTAGTGATTTTAATAACTGCATTAATGAAGAAAAAAAAATAAAAATAAAATACTTTTGATAGTTACAGGTTTTTTTTTTGCTTATTTTACTTTTTGTGTACTCTACTTGTACCAATAACATATACCTGTCAAGTCTATCTGACCACCAGAAGTAGGTCAAGTTTAACTACCAAGATTCCGAGGCACTTATTTAGGATAGATAAGTGAGGTTTTTAGTTACTAGATAATAGTCTAATAGTACATTACTGCAGCGGCCGCGAAATAGGGGATTGCCGGCCGAGTAGTTATAGATGGCCGAGTGTTAACGAGGCCATCTAGAGATACGAGGCCGGCAATCCCTGTTCGTGGCCAAGGCTTGTATAAAGTTTTTCTCAAACATGCATCATCATCATCACCACCATCATCACCGCCATCATCATCACCATCACCATCACCATCACCATCAACATCCATCAACATCCATCAACATCCGTCAACATCCATGAACAAGAACATCCATCAACATCCATCCATCCATTCATCCATCAACATCCATCCATCCATCCATCCATCCATCAACATCCATCAACAACCATCAACATCCATCAACATCCATCAACATCCATCAACATCCATCAACATCAATCAACATCCATCAACATCCATCAACATCCATCAACATCCATTAACCAACATCCATCAACATCCATCAACCAACATCCATCAACATCCATCAACATCCATCAACATCCATCACCATCCATCAACATCCATCAACATCCATCCATCCATCCATCCATCCATCAACATCCATCCATCCCTCCGTCCGTCCGTCCGTCCGTCCGTCCATCCGTCCGTCCATCCATCCATCCACGTCGACCACGTCGACCTATTAAACGTCATGGTGCTGTGTCATATAAAACAATAGACGATCACTTTGCTGGCCTTGGCCAGCAATGTTGTATGAAATTCCATTATTGACCTCTCGTCTAGCCGCACCTGCAACGTGACAGTTCGTGGCGTATTTTAAGGAACATAACGTCAATATTTCATAGCATGTTTGAGAAAAATAGTACATTACTGCAGCGGCCGCGAAATAGGGGATTGCCGGCCGAGTAGTTATAGATGGCCGAGTGTCAACGAGGCCATCTAGAGATACGAGGCCGGCAATCCCTGTTCGTGGCCAAGGCTTGTATAGAGTTTTTCTCAAACATGCATCATCATCATCATCATCATCATCATCACCATCACCATCACCATCATCATCGTCGTCGTCATCATCACCATCATCATCACCATCATCACCCACTATCAACCACCATCATCATCATCATCATCATCACCATCACCATCATCATCGTCGTCGTCATCACCACCATCATCACCCACTATCAACCACCATCATCATCATCATAACCATCATCATCATCGTCACCATCATCATCATCATAAAATCATCGTCATCATCATCATCAATCATCATCACCATCATCACAACCACCTTCACCATCACCATCATCATCACACCATCATCACCATCACCTACCGTCACCATCATCATCATCATCATCATCATAAAATCATCGTCATCATCATCATCATCATCTTACCTTACCTTAAATAAGCGTTGTGGCAGAATGTCATAATGAACCAAAACGCAAATATTGCTTATAGTTTTTTTTAATGGCTAAATGCTATGATGCCATAGTCCTATAAACGTCATGGTATGAAACAAAAGACGATCACTTTGCTGGCCTTGGCCAGCAATGTTGTATGAAATTCCATTATTGACCTCTCGTCTAGCCGCACCTGCATTGTGACACTTCGTGGCGTATTATAAGGAACATAACGTCAATATTTCATAGCATTTTTGAGAAAAATACATTACTTCCCACCTACCGCTTACTTCCCGCCAGGTGTCTGGAATCCTATTACAAATGATACTTAATTGTAATCAACAAGCTTCCGTTTATTTTAATTACTTCGTTACTTTCTTTACATTTTATAGTTTCAACTTACAATGAAAAAACTGGTCAAGTGCGAATCGCTCTCACATACCTAAGAATATAATGATATAAATAAAATAAATAAATATCACGGGACAATTCACACCAATTGACCTAGTCCCAAAGTAAGCTAGGCAAAGCTTGTGTTATGGGTACTAGGCAACGGATAAACATACTTATATAGATAGATACATACTTAAATACATATTAAACAAAGATTATTTAAAAGCGAAAAAGTTTTTCGGGTGCGCCGGTGGGATTCGAACCCACGTCTCCTGGGTATGCGCCCCAACGGGTGTTCTACCAATTGAACCACGTCGCATCCAACCGACTCCCCCGAAATTCTTAATCGCTTACATACGCCAACAGTGGCGTGTGGTAACATCCATCGCAACTATTAGAAGCTACGACTCCTACGTTCCAAATTACATTGGAAATGCGTAAGAAATGATGTACCACATCTATTTATTCAAATATTATTTATTTTATTAGCAGTACGAAAACTTTTTCGCTTTTAAATAATCTTAGATTCGGTGAGCAGCCGTCATCGATCACCGATTAAAAATCACCGTGTATACTTAGTTATAAGTAAGTATATTTATTTGTTGAAATCAGGTGTACATAAATGATCTTAAAACTAGTCCGAATCTCCACTTTCTACCTAAAAATAGGCGTACAAAATTAAATTCCCTATAATATAGCCAAAAAAATAAAACATGTCATGCATAGTAATAATAATAAAAAAGTCAGCTAGCAAATAGGTACAAAATATGTCCATACAAAATAAGTCAAGGTGAATAAATTAATTAATTAAAATGAATTACAATTAGATTACAATACATCAAATGTCCCAAAAAAAAAATTTTTTTTTCAATTCGGCCTTTTATCAAAATGTTCAGAACAACAATAATAAAGTTTGTCCATGCACCAATTGAACAATTTTCTTGAATAATACTATGCAGACGTAGACACTTGTGCGCGCGCAGGTCTGATATCGCATCGCGCGCTAGACACCATGACGCATACGCTGCAGGATGCCGGCTAAAAAACAATTTGTTATTGCTTTATAGCAAAATTCTATTTCATTATTATTTATTTGTAATTTTATAAATGAGATACCTAGTTGCTAAAGATAAATAATAAATTAATTAATTAAAGACAAATAATAAATAAACCAATTGACCAAGTCCCAAACTAAGCAAAGCTTGTACTATGGGTACTAGACAACGGATAAATCTAATCTAATATATAAAATCTCATGTCACGGTGTTTGTTATCGAACTCCTCCGAAACGGCTTGACCGAATACCGATTTTTATAAAACTTTTTTCTTTATATTCGGTACGGTAGGGGTCGTAGGCTATTTTTTGTATACATAAACCTATTCTTCGCGGACGGAGTCGCGGGCAACAGCTAGTAATAAATAAATTAATAAATCATGAGACTATTGACATCAATTTGATCTAGTCCCAAACTAAGCAAAGCTTGTACTATGGGTACTAGACAACGGATAAACATACCTATGTAGATAAATACATACTTAAATACATATTAAACATCCAAGAATCAAGTACAAACATTCGTATTTTTAAACAAATATTTGCCCCGACCGGGAATTGAACTCGGAACCTCAAGCTTCGTAGTCATGTTCTCCCCACTACGCTATCCGGGCCGGACTGAGACATGGAATACTTAATATCCCTGTATTCTATACTAATATTATAAAGAGGATAGATTTGATTGTTTGTTTGTTTGTTTGCATTGAATAGGCTCCGAAACTACTGGACCGTTTTCTAAAATTCTTTTGCCGTTAGAAAGCTACATTATCACTGAGAGACATAGGCTTTACTTTTACTTTTTACCGCGGGAAAATACCTTTTCCTACGGGAAAATTAATTTATAGCGGACGAAGCTGCGGACGGAAGGCTGGTGGATAATATTTAAAATTTAAACAAGAGTAGAGGGCGCGAGGAGGGAGAGGGGGGCGCTATGAGCCGTGGTGGCCTAGTGCTTTGACCTTGCTCGCACCGGAATTTGAACCTACGACCCCCTGCTAGGGAGGCCAAACCGCTGGGCCACCACGACGTCACTCACTCATCCCAACCTAAATACGTCCCAGTGCTGAGCGCAGCCCTTCAAGAACAACCGTAGTTCCCACGCGGGTCTAGTGCGATCTGGAAACTTCACACACACCATTGAGACACTTCGTAGGTGTGTTTAAGTTCCCTCACGATGTTTTCCTTCACCGTAAAGCTCGTGGTATTCTATCACGTAAACTTTCTATAACCTATGAAAATACAACATAACGTGTGCGCGTATTAACTACTATTATGTAGGAGGGACGAAAAATGACATTGGTTTCGGGAGGAAATACACATAATAATGTTACTATTCCTATATTAATAGTGCTGTGGTTTAATTAATGAATCATCGAGATGAAGGTACTAGAAACAGTCTGCAATGAAACATACATACGACTTTAACAAAACATTGGCAAATTAAACAGAAAAAAAGGTTAAACACTCGTAGTTTCAAGATAAAGGGAAAGCAATATTTACAAACTACATTTACCTTATTTACCTTCTATTCTTTTCGTTTCTTGTATACGGATGAAGAGTAGACGCGTATAATTTGTCCGATCTCAATTTTAATTACCAGCTCTTATTAAATTAACAATGTTTGTTTGTTTGTTGTTAATTTTTTTAGTCGAATTTTACCTATCTACTTACTTCTTTTGGTTAAATTCTACTGAAATTTTGTATACACCTACAAATCGTCACTACTTTTAAAAAACTCTCATCTAAAATTGATAATGTTACTAAATGAACTTTACTTCTTGTGCTTTAAGGTTCAGAACAGTTTGCATATTGATTTGATATACGAGCTTTTTTCAAGGCAGTGGTGATACGAAAGTTAGGTGACAAAAAATCTTGTTTTTTTTATTAAATTTTATTTTCTTCAGAATCAGTCCAGTAGCTTCAGAAGAGTATAAAGAAATATAAAAACAGACAAAGTTTTTTATGGATAGCAAAAATTTTACTTGGGTAGGTACCTAGTGGTGTTAAGCGAACATTTTCGTTGTTGAGACCGGCAGAGGAAAGGGATAAAGTGGCAATTATAATACCGATAAAAGAGCATTTCTTAAATGATAGTGATGATGATTAGCCCAGCAAGTTGCGTGAGCTAGGCAGATCAGTTACAATACCTCACGGTTAACGTACATCCCGTTACTACAGCCCAAGCTCTCTCATTGTGTGAGGAGGCCTGTGCCCTACAATGTAACTTATGTAGACTGGGTTGATGATGGTGATTATGGTGATGATGATGATGATGATGATTATTTGT
This sequence comes from Archips crataeganus, assembly GCA_947859365.1. Lineage (NCBI taxonomy): Eukaryota > Metazoa > Arthropoda > Insecta > Lepidoptera > Tortricidae > Archips > Archips crataeganus. The sequence continues at coordinate 1,218,471 of OX402057.1, read as the reverse complement.
AAGGAGAGCGCACAAACCTACTAGAACACTTCGTAAGCAAACCTAGACGGACAATAGAGATAATAACCACAAATTCAGCACACGAACTACTCTAGTTACGGAATAACTAAAAATACATCCGATCGCCTTGTGTTCCAAGAACAATAACAATAGTTGATTCTTGCATTAAAAATGACTCCTTTAGGCTACGCTTCCATAAGGGCGGCAGAGCTGAGGCAGCCGAACAAGCACCATTAGCAATTAACTTACATTAATCATTCATCGATTTTTACCTATTGATTTTTGGCCTATGACACTAAAAAGCCTTATAAAATTTTTGACTATTAAGTGAGCAATTTTCATGATATGGTCTTCTCGAAGACTCTAGTGATAAAGAATATTTAAAATTGACAGGGAATAGGAATTTTTAAACGATGAATAATTACGAACAAATTCGATCCAGGAAAATTCATTATTGTACTTTAAACGACCCTAGCGCCACCTAGTCATTGAATTGAGAAACTACGACGCATTCATAGCTATATAGCAGCACTGGTGACGTCATTAATTATATGACTAATATGACGTTATCAAAGTTTCCAAAAATGAGTAGCTTGCTATCCCGAGGGAATTTCGTAACCTCATTGCACTTTTATGATCCTCAAGGAACATATCAAATTTTGATATTATTACTTATCTCTAAAATTTCAAGGCTTTTTTAGTCCAGTGGTTTAGACCCGTGGTGGTTAAAGTACGGCCCGTATAAGTATATCCGTCCTTATGAAGTAAAATAATAGCATTTTAATAAAAGTAGCCATTTCAAGTATCTACCTTTAATGGTTTAGGCCAGTGGTGGGCAAAGTACGGCCTGCGGGCCTGCTCCGGCCCGCTGCCAGTCCTTCGAAATAATTAGTACCTCTTACCATCCATAAAAAGTAAAATAATAGCATAAGAAAAGAAGCCAGCTAGGCTAGCCGCGTAGGTTGTGTCACCGACTTAAAATATTTGAAATAAAAAATATTGATGCTTTTATATTGGTTAAATCGAAATGCATTTCATAGTGTTTTAAGCTTTCGTGATTTTCACTCATAACTATTGCTATAAACAGGACTTATTAGGAGTCAACTCGTGGCTACGGCCACTGTCGTCTGGCCGAAACGTCGAGGTTAATATTGTTTGCGTGATAAATCCCATTTATAGTAATAGTTTTGAAATGCATTTCCGCTGCGATTGAGGCCCACATTTGAAGCTTCTTACAATTTCTGGCCTCCGATCAGGAAAGTTTACCCACCACAGGGGCTAAATTCAGGAACGGGCCTTCGCGGGTTTGGTAGCGGTAATTCAATCGTTTCGGTTGGGTTTGGTTTGAACTGCTATTCGTGAACGCCAAAAATTACTGGTTTGGTTTGGTTTGGGCTGAGTTTGTGATGAGCCTTATTTATTTGTTTATTTATTTATTTATTTACATAGCGAATTAACAGGAAAATAAGGCTCATTCCAAGCTCAACCCATTCCAATCCTCACCCAAACGATTGAATTACCGCTCGCAAACCGTGTTGGGCCGTTCCTGTATTTAGCTCCTGGTTTAGATTGTCTGATATCTCTCAGTCAGTCACGTTACGATAGGTATAAGATACAGAAAGTGTTACACCCGCGTCCCATTTTCTAAGTACATTAGTTTCAAAGAACATTGTAGTTAACAAAACAATCGTCGCTGAGGATCCAATGTGCAATGATTTCGGGGAAGCTATTGTGTCAGTCCGTACGTCAGCGAATTTTCACTCGGACGTGCCTTAATTGATTATGAATTATGACTAACTGTACCTACCTAATTGTTATTAAGTTATGCTTGATTGATGGATTTTTAGAAAAAATTGAAGTCATAGTGGCGTGGCGTGGCGATCCCTAGCTTCAACAAACGTCCCTATTTTGTTAAAAAATTGCCTGTGTTAAATACATTATGTGAGAAATAGAAAAACATTGTAGAGTTGTTTTGAAAAAATACACCTTGTTCAGTAGCTTGCCAGATTTTTTCAAGAAGATTTTATCAAATGGTAAATTCTTCGGCATTCAATAAGAGATAGTTATAGCCTAAATATGATACTCATCCATTTTTTTAGCTGACTGCGAGAAGGGTTATTTTTATTATTTAATATTACTTTAGTTGCCTTAATTCATATTGAAAGGAAACTAACTAAATATTTATAAAAAACTAGCGACCCGCCCCGGCTTCGCACGGTTACAATACATAATAAACCTACCTCTTGAATCACTCTATCTATTAAAAAAAACCGCATCAAAATCCGTTGCGTAGTTTTAAAGATCTAAGCATACATGGACAGACAGAGGGAAGCGACTTTGTTTTATACTATGTAGTGATAAAATAAAAGTAAAATAAATAAAGTATAGGCTCTGCACTCTTTCTTTATTATTGTAGTATAATGAAGTAGAAATTATTAAAATATTTTTTTCGGTTGAATACAGTAAACTAAAACTAGAAACAAATTACAAAAGGTTCCACCCGCATAGAGTTTGAATGGCAATAGCAACTTATGACGTCACTTGTTCGCCAACTCAGTCAACTGACTATTTATTTGTTTTAAAACAACAAAAATCTAATTTTACAGTTAATCGAAAATTAATCTGGTTGTCAGGGCTAAAATAAAGCGTTTTTTTAATGGAGTCGTGTCTTCGAATTATTTTTTAATAGCTTCATCATCCCTATTGTATCGATATTGTTGATTATGTAACAGGAACTAAGGGGTTAAGCTGTTTTTGAGGTTGACTGTACACGTTACAGTTTGTTCGACAGCACTATTACTCGGTAGCCAGCCTGGCTAATAAAGTGAGGTATTATTGAATAAATTCAAAACTTTATTCAATATTTAGTTACGAACTTTATGCAAGGTAAACAATGGCGGCAACTTCCTTCGTCACTCCTAAGATTTAAATTTCATTTATGTTTACATTTGTTTATGCGACACTAGTGCTTGTTTACTTTTGTTTATCCGGGCCTGATATTAACTAAGAAACATTAACATTCCTGCGTTTGATTATGAAAAATAGATCACCAAATTTATATAAGTAATCTAAGAGGACTTCATACATAACTGACTTCTTTTCTTCACGTTTGACGTATTCATAAATTGATAGTTTGTTTATCGAAAGGCTCTATTTCACCTCTGTTATAGGTTCATGATATTTTAATAGACTGGTATCTCTGAAACATCTCTCTTGGTGGCCTAGTGGGCTGTGTTGGCCTAGTGGACCTATGACCTCTCAAGCAGATAGTCGAGAGTTTTTGGAAATTTATGTGCGAAATTACATTTTAATTTTTGAATTTACCTCGAGCTTTACGATGAAAGCAAACACCATGAGGAAACCTGCATACACCTGTAAAGAAATTCAATGGTGTGCGTGAAGTTCCCAATCGGCACTGGGCCCGCTTGGGAACTAAGGCGCAAGCCCTCTCATTCTGAGAGGCCTATGCTCTGCAGTGAGATGTATATAGGCTGGGATGATGATGATGATACTCGATCTCCAATGGGGGCCCTTTAGATCCATGGGGCCCTCTAGACAACTCAAAAAGCCCTTATATTGATCTAACCCTTCGATCAGGAGTATAAGGCCTGGTCTAGCCTAATACGCGTAATTGGGAATGTCTAAAAAAAATTACCAGTGGTTTTTATATTTTTTTTGTACCTATAGAAAAGTCAATTATAAGAAACTAATTTCAATATTTTGTCATATAGTTCTCTACTTTTTTCAAAATTTATTATTCAAACTATTTTAGTTGATGACGTCAGATTATAATTGAGGGCTCCCACAATGCCAAATTTCTAAATCTATCTAAATGCGTACGATAAGGCAACCCCTTTAATTATTTTTTGCGTAGTGGTACACTATACACTGTGTCACTTTACTAGTACTGACAAAGTGCTAGATGTCAGACAGCGGGTCCAAATCAAACTCCGTAGTATAATCCACGCGTAAATTATAACCACACAGAATAAAGTACGACTTGAACCGGTCACGCAATTTACACCAATGTCAAATGAAGGTCATTGCTTATTTGTTATATAATAAATTCATTACATAATATTAAAATTAAATAACCACAGAAAACGATTTAAAAAGCATTTATCTCGAAATGGTTTTCGATTTTCTATACATTGCAAAAAAATAGACATCCCCAATTGTCAGGAAGAAATCATACATCGGTGTATCTTGTAATGGTCTTATCATGGCAGTATTGTATAAACTTTCAACTCTGTAAGAGCATTTATTATTTACTCTGTGATATTTAGCAAAGGACGATATAGTAACAGGCAAATTTGACGGCTTATTTAACAATTTATAACCTATTTACCTTCACATTTTGATTTATTTATGCATGTACAGGAAAATAAAACAGCTAGCCAACTTGGTCGTATAATTTGGTGTAACATTTTATTGTTGTAGTTGATACGAGTGGTGCAGTAGGCACAGTTATCGTCATCGTTTGTTCCCGGAATTGTATTTGGTAAATAGTTTTATTGCAATTTTGTGTGGATTACACCACATATTCTAATGAAATGTAGTTTTCACGAAACATTATTTACAAATTACATGCGTAACGGGCGATCTTACGCACACATTACATTACTTACTGCTGAGGACCATGACTCTTAATTTTGTCCACTGGCTGTCGCCTTCAGTGCAGCGCTGACAGTTAACACCAGTTGTTCTGAGATCGGAGGCCGTATTGTCCAACACTTCTGACGCTTGCCTTCGATTTCACCGTCTCTTTCTGTCATCATCTTCTACCGTTTAACAGAAAGAAATAGTGATAGCGAGCATCGTTTGGGACTTCGGCCTCGAGGTCTTTTACCCTCTATTTTTCCGGTCACCATTAACCTCTCCAAATTGTCCGCTTCCCTACGTGCCATATGACCGAAGTAACGCACTATGCGTTGTAGGCAGATCGAAGATAACCGCTGTGTTCCCTACAATTTGAGCTCCTTCAGCACAGAGACGTTTGTACGGTGGCAGTCCTTGGTATCCTTAATAAGCGACGCCAGCACCACATTTCAAAGGAATCCACTCTTTGTCTATCAGCGGCTTTGAGTGTCCATGTCTCTGCACCATAAAGCGCGATGGAGAAAACAAGTGTGCGTACTAGGTGCAATATTATTGGCGGTGGAGTAATATATAACATTAGATATTGTTACTACGTAACAAATTCCACTTTTGTGTATGACAATCGCTTTGTACCTACCAGCGGGCTTACCGCCATCGGTGTTAGGGTCAGCTAACACCAAGATGCGACGTTAAGTAATTACATTCTCAATGATACGTCAACGAGTTCATAATGTCAGCCATAAGTCGACCGCTGCTGGGTGAAGGCCTCCCCATAAGAGATGCACAATTATCGGTCCTGCGCAGCCCCATCTAATTGCCTCCTGCAACTTTTGTCAGATCTTACGGTAATTTCGGGGCACAAAATCATTGCCCTAACAAACTCCCTGTAGCTTTCCCATCACAAGAAAGACAATACAATACAAATATTCTATAAAACAGTACAGTGACATTACAAAAATAAAAATTCAGGCAGACAATAGACGGTCTTATCGCTAAAAAGAAATCTCTTCCAAGCAACCAACATATTTTTAAATAATATTTTTCGAGACTTGATTATGAACTACTTATTGCTAGAATTATAATATCTTTAATAATAAATCTTTATTTACTCTCACACAGGCTTATAAACTACATATTACAATGTTTGGCAAAACCAGGTGGAATTGAGCCGGATTAGTGTGAGAACTTGGTGTCCGTAGTAGGAAGACATGTATGACAGAATAGTCACGAATCGACTCGGGACCACGGCCGCTGCAATGTGGTCGAAACGTCGATGTATTTAGCAATAAGTATGTGATTAAGTCCTGAAAAATATTAGTTATGTTTATAAGTGAGAATCGCGAAAGTTATACAATGACATTTTTATTCATAAACACAAAAAGCTGAAACCTAAAACGAGTATTTGATTACTTTTCTTTTTGTAGGCCATAACTAGATCGTCTAACCATACCTATCTACCGTAATCTAATATAATTCGGCCCGCGTTATCTGTATGATATGAAAATATTCGCAATCTCGTGCAGCACTATCTAGCCGTGCCCTAGGTTAGGGCTGCGACGCGCCTGATATCGATAAAACGTGCTTCATCGATGAAGTCACTCGATGTCGACACTGACGTATTATCAAACTGTAGTAGCGTACGCCGGGGATTTGCGTGGTTATCTTGTGAATGGAATACTTTGATGATTAATGAATTTCAATTTGACATTTACTGCCAGCTATTAGTTAATATTCTTTAACGTGTTAGTTTTTACGCAGATCCCACGATAAAATATTTAATTTGATTCTTATTGTACTGTTTTAAATTATTATTATACTAAACGGGACTTATCACGCAAATAATATTTACCTCGACGTTTCGGCCACATTGCAGCAGCCGTGGTAACGAGTTGATTCTTATTATTTTGAGCAATTCAGCAAACAATTTTAAAGACAGTGCTGGTTTTCTCCCCAAATTTTTATGACTTTTACAATACAATACAATACAATACAAATATGCTTTATTAATCACCAAAAGCAGTACAGTGACATTACAAAAATAAAAATTCAGGTAGACAATAGGCGGTCTTATCGCTAAACAGCGATCTCTTCCAGACAACCAATTACTCAGAAAATGACTAATGATTAATGACTGGGTTAGTTTGGTTAATGTTTGATTCAAAATGAAGTCACCTTTTTTAAGCCGCACACTTTGAACATCGACCAATATTATGTAAACATTTGTCAACCACTCCTAAAAAGTCTCGATAAACATTTTTATTCACAGAGATATTCAGTGAAACTAGCCTAAGAAATTGTTGAAATATTCGTAAACACGTACCAAACGAGCACGAGTAATTATTGTACTTTTTATACGTATCGATATCAACGCAGCCCATCACTAGAGCTCGTTGCACTTTCGTTATCGCATTTTTAATGTCGACAAACGTTAGTTTAGCAGGCTTAGACAAACAAGTTGGCATTTTTCTGTTTGTTTGTTTTATACATACCTACTTAGCTACAACGAACTAGTATTAAGTTCAGCGTCCGTGTAACTCAAGGCTAGATAAGAAAGTACTAGGTGAAACCTATTTGATAACGTACTAGTTTAAGGTCGGGACTAGATTCTGTCTATTTCTAATTGTATGTCCTACTTTCACGCCTTATCACCCAAATCGTGTGATTTGGGGGACGTGCCGTATCCCTCTTGACTTGAGCCATATTTTTAATGGTAGGCTTGGAACTGACATGTTCTATTTACCTGATCAAAGTTCCATAAAAAAATAAAGATTAAAAAATTCGCCCAAATCAAATATGGAAACTGTTTTTTTATGAATTAAAGCAGGGCATTACGTGCGAAATTGCTATTTCAAATTTTACTACGAGATTTCTTTATTCTTTCTTATCTCAAAAATATATCTTTGTTAAAAACTACTTAATGTTACTTCAAAAAAGAAAGATTTTATCCTGTAATCCGAAGTTGGAAGGATAAAAAGCACTTTTTATTGGAATGTGGACCTTATCTAAACCTAAGAGCAACGTTCGGGTCAACGAACTTCTAGGACAATGCCAATAAGGAAGTTTTTTATCATCTAGTATGTAATAACAACTTCATAATGTAACATTATACTTCTTAAAGGGCAGTCACCATGTCCTTATTCGATTAAACATGACTAATGTACATGCAAATATAAATTGGTACATAAACATGACAAAAAGCTGTATTTAGAGTTTACTCCGTTATTTGTCTACTGTTTGTCTCACAAAGGGATGTATCTTTTAAACCGTAGATAGACAAAAGCAATATGCAATGGCAAGAAAAAGAAAAATAGCCAAATTCATTATTCGGAACTTTTTCCCACGCATGACGAAGTTATGGAACCAGCTTTCTACCACAGCATTCCCGGAGCGATACAACTTGGAGATCTTTAATACGCGAGCTTATATATCTCTCAAAGGGCGGGAAACGCCCTGTGATACCCTAAGTGTTGCGGGTATCCATGGGCGGCGGTGATAGCTTCCCATCAGGCGACCCGCATGCATTTACGGTCGAGTGATTGACTCGAAATTTTGTACAGATATAAAAATTAGGTGCCAATGCGATTACCAGTCAACAAAAAACCATCATCCAAACTTAAAAGTTACACTACACACAGTATCTTCCACTCATCCCTCCTATGTGCCACCTCCTTGCCTTTACTTGACCCATGTAGCTGCGTCTAGAACGACACTCCCTCTCGTCCCCTCGATCTCACCTTCTAAAATGGTCTTTAAGAAGCTGGCGCAACAAAAAAGGGGTGTACATATTTGAAAAGGTTCTCCATTAGTATTCCCAAATTTCATATGTCATAATTTTCATTTGACATAATTTAATTTATTACGGAAACAGTATTTTCTTCAGCATTTTTATAAAACAAATCTAACCTAACCCTACTGTATTCTAAGATGACATTTTAAAAAATCCTGGATAATGCACGCTTTTATATATTTTGTGGCAAACGTTGTTATGGCAAATGAAGTTCTGGCAAGTTAATAAATAAAATAAAAAAATAAAAAATATCTTTATTCTCAGACATCTTTTAGGTCCATAGAGTGTTAGTAACAAAAGTGACTCAAGAACTATATTAGTGCCGCGTGTTAGAGTGTTAGTTAACAAGAGTATTCTAAAAACTATGTTAGTAAATGTGAGTGTTAGATAAATAATAAATAACAATTAATAATCAATTTTTTAACTAACTCTTATTTCAATAGATATTATTTCGCATTATTTCTAAAAGTAACTTCCCCTTTACATAGAATCAATAAAAATAATCGCGCTTTGACATCACAGAGAAAAGTACAAGGACCTCTCTGTTTGTAAAATGTTAATGCACTTGCATGAAACTAATACCTATTGCTTTATCGGCTTAGGATTGCAAAGCACATTCCCAAAATGTGCATTTTTCCTAAGTGTCTTTTTCGCAAAATTAACGCTCCCAAACATAGACTTTCCAAATTAGGGCGCCTTCACGAGATAGCGATCGAGTTATTCGAGATGACGCGTGTCGTGGTTCTTATTGCGATCTCATTAAGGTCTAGTTTTGACAAATTCACTCTTTTTCGTAAATAGCACTAGCTCTACACGCTTTCCATGCGTAGGCTAGCCCAATAAGTTAATTTTCCTCAAAAGGGCACTTTTCCAAAACGCTCGTCTTCCCGGTACGTACAAGTATCTACGGGTATGTATTACAATACCGAAGTACGAAAGACCGAATGTATTAAAACATCGAATGGGTCAAAAGACCGACACGATTTTTTTGTGAAACCGTAAACTTTTCAGAATTTATTAAAACGACATCATACAGATCCCATTAGGTTAGGTTTGTTTTTTAACAATCATAAAAAATTAACGGTTTCAGAAGAAAATCGTGTCGGTCTTTTGACCCATTCGATGTTTTAATACATTCGGTCTTTCGTATTTCGGTATTGTAATAGGTACATACCCGTATCTACACGTCTGTGACGCCGCCGTTTATGTACAAATACGGCTCTTGAAATAGTGTATTTTCTGGAAAACTGTACCATCTGAGACAGTGTATCTTCCGAGAACGTGATCTGAAGAATTTCACCTTAAGGATGCGTTTCCACTAGAGCTGTGTCAGGTAGCTAAGCGGTGTGCGAGGAAAAAAACCACCAATAGGGATACTTCATATTTAAACTACGAAGTCTACATCATGATCATCCGACGCCGCCTTCTTCACTCTTACCCTTTACATGCCGAAGACCTGAATAATTTACGCCTGATGCAGCCGCATGGTTCAGCAATTTAAGTATTTTACTCTAAAGCCTGTAGATATTATTATGCCGTACGCCTAAATAAATAATTATTTCCTCGTATACCGCTCGGATCGGCAAACGTAGCGTAGGACGTCCTCAGACTCGGTGGAGCGATGATCTTCGCAAGGCGGCTGGCAACAGCCGGATGAGAGTGGCCGAGGATCGTGCTCAGTGGCGTGCCATGGGAGAGGCCCATGTCCAGCAGTGGACGAGCATAGGCTGATGATGATGAAGATGATACCGCTCCGCTAACTCGCATATCTCTGGTGGAACCGCACCTTTAGAGAGTGCACGTTTTGGGTAAATGGGTTTTGTCAGCCTAAGCCGTTTTATTTAACGACTTAACTAAAGTCTATTCTAGTCTGGTGAAAAAGGCAAAGGAAACATATCTATTCTGTGGTAGTATTGGTTAATTCAGATACTTATTTTTTTTTTAATTCTTGTATTTTTTTTAATATGGAGAAATAAATTATAATAAATATTTTTCCGTGTTCAGGAGGCCAAACTCTTTCGATTCCTTTAGTAATTTTCAGGTGTCCAAAAAATGAAATCTTGTCAATTGATACGAAATACTTTACTTTAGGTATCTTCTGAGATTTCTGGGCTAGCGACGCATCTGCAATCCTCTAATGTTGTTTTGGTGTCCATGGGTGGTGGTACTCACTAACCATCAGGTGACCAACTTGCTGGTTTGCCACCTTATGTCAAATAAACCTTGGTTCTGGAAGAAAATGCACATGATAACATTTCATCATCATCATCCTAACCTATATTATATCCCACTTCACGTTACAGGCCTCCTCTCAAAATGAGAGGGCTTCGGCCGTAGTTTCCACGCAGGTCCAATGCAAATTTTATTGTTAACTTCATTCACCGCATCCAATTTCTTCGCAGATATGTGCATATTTCCTCACGATGTTTTCCCTCACCGTAAAGCTCATGGTAAATATGAAATGTAATTTCGCACGTAAATTCCGAAAACTCAGAGGCCATAGGTCAACCCACTATACCACGACTTGACATATGAAAACATTTATATTCCTTTTATTATAAGTTAGTTACGTTAGTACGTTTTATTAGTTAATCGCTTCCCCAAAATATTGTGCGACTAATCTTCCGATCTTAATCCCGTAGTCCCAACACGTATTACGTAACGTTAAAGTTAACGTGGAAACCTCATTCATAACTCCCACACGCGCAACCGGCCTATTTACACACATATACGGCACCACTACATCGGAACTAAGCACGCTATTGGCCCTTTCACTTTCATATCAAGCCTACATAGTTTGCATTCCGAAACCCGGGCGCCCATTGGCCGTTTCAACTTTGACCTTTGCTGTGATTGGTTGGTCCGTTTTACATATTACCTGGGTTATAATATATGTGAGGATTTGGGTTTTCCTGGATGATATAAACACATAATCCCGGTTATGTATCGCGACCTAGTTTTGCTATTTGTCGGATGCTCGTAAGTTTTAGGTACATCTCGATTCTTTATTTACCTTCGTAAGATAGTATATGTTTACGGTTTCGCTTGTTATTTTATATTTTACTATGATCTTTAAATTGACTTCCTTGCTTCCTTACTAATGTTATAAATGTCAAAGTAACTCTGTCTGTCTGTCTGTTACCTCTTCAAGCTTAAACCGCAAAATCGATTGAGATGAGTTTGGTTTGGATTTGAGACCCTGGGAAGGACAGGATAGTTTTTTTTTTATCCCGGAAAACTGCATAGTTTCCGCGGGATAGCGATAACTAATTACGCGCAGACGGAGTCGCGGGTAACAGCTAGTATTAGTAAAAGTGACATGTGACACTAGCAGAGATATAGGGCGATATCAAAAGTCAAAAGTATTTTTCGACAAAAGTCATAAAAGTTGACATAATAATACACACAGTCACAGGAATCACGACTTTACTATAGTCAAGTAAAACAACTTTTTATTCTTAGTAGAAATAGGTATATATATATATATATCTAGGTATATCTTACTCAGTTAATGTTGGACAAAATAATGCATTAACTCAATTTTTAAAAAATATTGTGATAAAATTTAGAATTTTCATACTTGGTTGAAATGAAATCGCGAAATGGGTACAAAAACATAGGTAGGTTTAGGTAATGTTAAGTTTGTATCATGCACACAGTTTATGTGTCAATTCAAATTGGGAAAAAAAAACCGGCCAAGAGCGTGTCGGACACGCCCAAGGTAGGGTTCCGTAGCCACTACGAAAAAATCAAGTAATATTTTTCTAAGGATTTCGTATGTGTACGGAATCATCCAAGTTTAGGTATGTTTTATACCTTAGGCTACTATTTACTCTTAAACTACAAATAATTTCCAAGCAATCTTAGCCGCTATAATTTTCCTAGTAAATTTGATATATTTACTACCATTCTGAATTATTTCAAATTTTTCCACCCAACAGTTTAGATTTTAGAGGGGGGGCCGTCGATTTTAATGAAAATTTTCACTTTAAAGTTGAAAATTTCGCAAACTGATCACTGAATAGAAAAATCATGTTAGCAACCCCGCAATGGTTTTAAAAGACCTATCCAACGATACCCGACACTATAGAGTTAGTCAAGAAAAAAAATCACCCCCCTTTACGTCTATGGGAGGTACCCTAAAAAAAAAATTTTTTTTTTCTTTATTTTACCACTTTGTTGACGTGACTGATATATATATTCATGCCAAATTACAGCCTTCTAGTACTAACAGTCTCTGAGCATAGCCGCGGACAGACAGACAGACGGACAGACATGGCGAAACTATAAGGGTTCCTAGTTGACTACGGAACCCTAAAAACGCTACTGTGAAAATAAGCTTCAGTAATAACTATACTTATAGTGAGAAAAAAACATCGGGGAAAAATGCGAATGGAAATTTTGCTATTAGGAAATAACTATTCTGGCAGATTGATTTAACCATTTCATGACTTGATTGTATAGAGAAAGTGCTTGATACAGCCTTAATTGGACAACCTTTCATTTTTTTAACACCTGAAAATTACTGCAGGAATCGAAAGAGTGTCGCCTCCTGAACACGGAAAAATATTTATTTTAATTTATTTGTCCATATTTCAAAAAATACAATAAATTTAATAACATATATGTACTTACAAATAGTGCCACAGAATAGATATGTTTCCTTTACCCTTTTTACTAGAAAAAAGAGCTGTCATAATTTTCAATTTGTTAACAACCTTAACGTCAAATTTACGTCATCACTTTTTTTTAATAGAGACTAGACAAAAGTAATGGATCTATTCTGTCGTTACGCTCTTTTAGAATAAGCACATCTTTAAAAAATTGTAACAAAATAATTAATAATCCTAGTGAAAATTTAAAACTATCAGCCTCTTTCTCTTTCCAAACAGAATACAGAGAACGAATCAAATTATAGTCTTAGAAATATGAAATGTTGTCAATTGAATAACAATTTGACTTTGCCTATGATAGTGATAGTAATACTGACGCCGATTTGGTTGGTCGTGATTGAGTTAAACATTTATTCTGACCAATAAGAAGCAAGAACGGTAGTGTGCGTTTACCTAATACCCTACTATTTAATTATGCTAAAATACACGTATATTATCATTTATGTTCCGTATTAGATTCCGGAGATTGCTATCATGTCGTAAAGATACCGTTTTATCGTTCGTCATTCTCTTTGTTTTGTTTATACTCATAAAATAATTTCTCTTTTTTCAGATTTTACAAGAAGTAGTTCGGAGGACTGAGAAAATTATAAAGGTGAGTTTAAAGTTGACGCTACGACATGCTCGCGTTAGGGTGCGATTCTTGTTGTGAAAATAAAATAAAATTATTCCTATTCTTATATCATATTGTCACATTCAGCATAATTATGTGATTTGGTTCGATTCTACATGATTTTACTACGGTTCGCTTCAATGGAACAGCACCCTAAAGGACGATCGAAAAAATCGGCAATTAAAACATACTTACCCCAATCAGCCTTAATGCAAAATAGGTCAAAGCTCAAAATGCACTGGGATAATAATAAACAGTAAGAAACTACAAAATTATCTTTACAATGGTCGAAGGGCGAGACGTGGAGCTAACATCAGTCGGGTTCTGTCCGCTACGTCTAAGTAGACACAAAATTCAAATTCATCGTCAAGAAATCATTAATATCTAACGCATACTATAAAATGAATGATTAAGTATATCATGGGCAGGGATTTTTGGAAATAATACCCATCCCCATCCGCATTGGCGGTCACTAGTTTCAAATAGTGTACAGTAAGATTATTTCCACTTTGACACTCGGGACGTCTCAGTTTTAACCGCAAAGGTTCGTGTTATCTCATAGAGTACTTATATAAAATCCTAGAATGTAACCACATAAAATAGCCAAACCTATTGAACGTAATTAATAACAAAGCCTCAACGTAAGTATTGCACTTCCTATCTCTCTCGATGTATGTCGAGCATTGCCGAGTGCCAAAGTGGAAACAATCTTACTGTATCTACGGTGTGAAATAAATTTAGTTCTGATAAAAGGCCTTAGATGTGTATTATTAAATAAAATTGTTGATCTGTTTGAAAAAAATATACTTTGTTAAGTTTCTTGCCGGTTTCTTCTCAACAGGGTTTTTCCGAACCGGTAGTAGATTCTTCGACATTCCTAAGTCCTTGACTAAATATAAATAAGTACCTACTTTGACTTTAAAATGCACTCTAAGTCACAAATCCTTAATAATATTAAGAAGTTGATTAAAACTATAAATACCTCGAAATGCAAGCGTTTCACGTAATCATTCATCACATATGCTATGACCAAATATTATTATTTCCTGTTGTATTTATTAGGAATTGGTTATGGTAATTGTCTTAATATATAAAAGAAGAAACTGACTGACTGACTGACTGACTGACATATCAACGCACAGCCCAAACCACTGGGCCTAGAGATACCAAATTTGGCATGTAGGTTCCTTTTAAGGTCTAGGGGTGCACTAAGAAAGGATTTTTCAAAATTCACTCCCTAAGGGGGTGAAAAGGGGGTTCAAAGTTTGTATGGGAAAACAAGATTAGTTCGATTATTTTATTCGAAACTTCACAGAAGTACTCCTAATAATAAATGAGTAAACACGTGTTTCAGGTTTTTTGAGAATTCAACCCCTAAAAGGGGGGTAAGGGGTAACAAAGTCTGAAAATCAACATGGGTGTTGTTTCTATGGTTTATCGGGTCGCTGGTTATGAAAACAACAACGGTTTTAAAATCCGACGTGGCAGACGTAAAATACCATCTCCCTGGATGGGGTGCGATGGGTTTGAAATGTCTAAATATCAATATGGGTGTCGTTTTTAAGATTTTGCCCAAACCACTGGACCTAGAGACTTGAAATTTTGCACATAGATACCTTATACAATGTAGGCATCCACTAAGGAAGGATTTTTGGGAATTCCCTCGGGAACGGGAAAAAACGGGATTTATATATTCGATTCCGAGTGACTCTATCTCAGTAACTATAATAACTAGACTCTTCAAATTTGATACACAAGTAGGTATTACATTATTTAAAACATCAATTTCAGGATTTTTCAAAATTCCCACGGGATAAGGAAAAAACTGGATTTATATATTCAGTTCAACGGGATCCTATGAACTATAATTACTAGACTCTTCAAATTTGGCAAGTAATTATAAATTCCCATGGGATATGGAAAAAACGGGATTTTTCGTTTAACTGGTCGTAGAAAGCTGAAATTCGGCATGTAGGTTGTTTGGGGAGTGTTGAGCTGGATTGAGAGAGGACTTCTCAAAATTCCTACGGGAACGGTAAAAACAGGATTTTTCGTTTTACAGGTCGTAGAAAGTTGAAATTCGGCATGTAGGTTGCTTGGGGAGTGTAGATGAGCATTGAGAGAGGACTTTCCCATATTCCTACGGGAACGGGAAAAAACGGGATTTTTCGTTTTACTGGTCGTAGAAAGCTGAAATTCGGCATGTAGGTCGTTTGGGGAGCGTAGAGGAGCATTGAGAGAGGACTTTCCAAAATTCCCACGGGAACGGGAAAAATGGGATTTTTCGTTTTACTGGTCATAGAAAGCTGAAATTTGGCAAGTGGGTTCCTTGGGGAGTGTAGAGCTGGATTGAGAGAGGACTTTCCAAAATTCCCACGGGGACGGGAAAAAACAGGATTTTTCGTTTTACTGGTCGTAGAAAGCCCAGCCCAGCCATCTCATCATCTTGGAGAGTGTAGAGGAGCATTGAGAGAGGACTTTCCCAAATTCCAACGCGAACGGGAAAAAACGGGATTTTTCGTTTTACTGGTTGTAGAAAGCTGAAATTCGGCATGTAGGTTGTTTGGGGAGTGTCGAGGAGCATTGAGAGAGGACTTTCCAAAATTCCCACGGGAACGGGAAAAACGGGCTTTTTCGTTTTACTGGTCATAGAAAGCTGAAATTTGGCAAGTGGGTTCCTTGGGGAGTGTAGGGGAGCATTGAGAAAACATTTCTCGAAATTCTTACGGGAACGGGAAAAAACAGGATTTTGCGTTTTACTGGTTGTAGAAAGCTAAAATTTCAAAATTCATAAGTACTGTAAGTAGGCTGCAAAGGGCACTTTAACCGACTTCTAAAAAAGGAGGAGGTTATGCATTCCACTTTATGATTTTTTTTTGTAGGTATGTTCACCGATTTCTCGGTCAATTGTGGACCTGCTTGCTTGCTTGCCGGTATGCTTGCTTGCTTGATATCTTGGTTCTTTGGAATACTCATAGTACACGCGAGCGAAGCCGCGGGCAAAAGCTAGTAATTATATAAAAGCTGTTCTCCGCGAAAGGGACAATTGTTATCTGTGGTAAAAGCCCGAGCGATCTTCCGATGACGAATAGGCAGCCAAGAAGCTATACATAATGTGTTAGGTGTTTAATATGTATGTTTGTTTGTATTTTTTTAGGCTGTTTATGTATTTGTGTTATTGTAAATAAATGATTTTCTTTCTTTCTTATAAAATTAGTCATAACAATGAAATATTTGAAAAAAATTGGGAATTCGCTTCTACTCGTATTAGGTCTATGTTAACTAATAATTCTATGCCACAACTCAAATAACACTTCGACTATTTTAGCTCTAAAAACTACAAGATAAATTTTCAACTGGGTAACTATTTATATATAAATAGTAAATTATATTTATTTATTTGTGTAAGTCTAGCTAAATTAAACTGCAATGTTTAACGAAAAAATAGAAACTAAGGTCCTCATGATATATATATTTTCCTTCACCGTAATGCTCATGATAAATTTCAAACATAATTTCGCACCTAAATTCCGGAAAACTCAGAGATGAGAGCCTGTGCTCGAATTATGACCCCTCTGGTTTGGAGGCCATAGGCTTTGACGTATCTTTTTCGTCTCGCCTATATTGAAAATATTTAAGCGACTAAAATGTGTAATAATTTTATTGTACCTATGTCTTATTTTATTTTATATCACTTTATTTAAATTTTTAACGTTTTTCAAATTTTAAATTATTAATTGGCATTGTATTATTATTATCGTATTTAAAAGTGATTCATTAATTTAATTAATTGTAATTTGTCATAAATGGGATTATTGCCTAGATAAACAAGTTATTATTATTAATGTTGCTACGGATTTCCGATAAAGGAATAGCGGCATTTAATATGAAATTTTAATAAATTTAAATTTTACCTCAAGCACATTTTATAGTTTAATGAAAACCTTGACTACGTGTCCACTGAGATATACCAAAAAAAAAAAATTAAAATGAATCACCATCCAAAGTCGAAACGATATCACTGGTAAATCCACTAGGTATTACCATTTTAACCACCGCCCGGAAAAGAAATATTTTGTTGCTTTTAACCTGGTAAAGCCCACCTCATATTTTGACTATTATAATCTACCTAGCTTTTTCCCGCGACTTCGTCCGCGCACAAATTGAATTTTAGGCCTACTCCCGATCTCTATCCCGCGAAAAATTAAAAAAATCCCTTTTTACTGCACCTCTATGATCCTAAAGGAATGATTACTGAGATACAGCCACATTGAATTAAATATATAAATCCCGTTTCCCGTTGGACGTTCCAAAAATCCTGAAATTAGTTTTTTAACGTTATAATCACCTACTTGCATGACTTATTAGTAATAAATGTAATTTCTAATAAATGTAATTTTGTAATAAGTTATTACAAATTACATTTATTAGAAATCTCTAATAATTATAGTTGGCCAATTTAAAGCGAAAATATAAATCCCATTTATTCCCAGTTGTCAGTACACACCAAATACAATAAAATAAAAATATAAATGTGCTCAACACACTAGCCGCATTGCCCCACTGAACCGCGATGGACAACCTTTGCACCCATTGCATTTATTCCCTATCACGTGTGAATTTCGAAAAACCCCTTCTTAGCGAACGCCTACGTCATAATAGCTATGTGTGCCAAAAATTATGTATTAAATACGAATTTAGACTTAAGTATTTAGTTCGCTCCGCATCTAATACGTTCGCGAATCGTCAGTGTGGCTCTTCCTACTAATATTATAAACGCGCAAGTTAGTAAGTATGGATGGATGGATGGATGTTTGTTACTCTTTCACGCTAAAACGGTTTAACGGATTCTGATGAAATTTGGCACACAGATAATTTATAATCCGGATTAACATATAGGATACTTTTATCCCGGAAAATTGCATAGTTCCCGCGGGATAGTGATAAACGAATTCTTCGCAGACGGAGTCGCGGGCAGCAGCTCGTACTATATAAGTGACTTGGATTTTGTTTTTATTTTTTTACCAGAACTGTTATAAATTGGTCTCTCGCCTGGTACAGTCAACGTCATAAATAAGTGATCACTTTTGTACCTTGACGCTTTCACTCGTTACATAATTTCGTATGGCTTTTCAAACATGAAGATAAAGTGACAAGGTACAAAAGTGATCACTTATTTATGACGTCGGCCCTACCAAGTTATAGCTGAGTGAGACACCCATACATTGTATAGTCAAAGTATATATGCATGACATATTTAAAATTTTTAGCTCCATCTCTCAGTTACTCTGATAGGTTGCCTGTACTTCGCATCCGATAACGCTCGAGTCCCATTAATCCAAGCGTCCATCTCTAATTGCTCACCATTAGGAGAGCCACGTGCTTGTTTGCCACAGACGTGGCTTAAAAAACTTATCATCACCGGCTAATGAAGACAGCTGATAAGCTAGGTCACCCGACGTTGATAGCACTGACACTAAGCTAGATAAAGCCTAAGTTTTTAGACTTTTTGCGATAAAATAAGTAATATTTACGCAATAACGATCTATAAAAATGGTATCAGTTGGAATGCAATGCATTTGGATACCTATTTTGTTTGGTTTTGTTGCTTTTGGTGTAATGACTTGCGACCTGACGACTCATGATTTCATTCTTGAGATAAATCTAAGAAAAGTTTTGTAACAGTCATCAAAACCCTTATCTCTTGGCTATACGCGCCCAAGTGTGCCATCAACTGCGTCACGGAGCTCCCAACCAACCTTCCCGAAAATAATGATCGCTCCTGGGCCATTTTTATTTTGTTGTACCTTTTGACTTTTTTTTAATTCGGAAAATTTTATGTAATTTCTGCTCAGAATCACGAGCTTTCCATCATACTAGGAGGAAAAAAAGTGTCCCAAAAATTTAATATAATTTTCGATTCTTCCATTCCGTTACGATCATAAGTATAAAGTCTATGAAAACCGGTAACAGAACGGAAAAAAAACTTGGGATAAGCCAACAAGTAATTTGTATTATTGGTTTGTAGCGTCTCTCTGATATACACACAACTTTCATACCTACTTAAGCCCTACACCACGATGCATATTCTCCTCGCTACGCCACACTACTCTCTAAGATAACCTCTTCTTTCTCACTCTTGCCAGTCATGACGTGAGAGACAAGAAAAGAGCTGCACTGGGCATGACAATTAGCATGACATGCAGCATGGTGAGTATGGTAGCTACACCAAGTATCTGACTTTCCTCGTCACTTCGCATGTCACTTGTTGCGTTTGTGCGACAGATGTAATGCTACAGTTACACGCTTCCCGAGACTTAGCAAACGTCTACAAGCTCCAAGCCTGTACAGACGCTTGAATGCCAATTACACGCTTGCAAGTGCATTATCTTCTTCTTCTCTTCTGTCTTCTGTATAAACAAAAGGCGTCCGTTACTGACTGGTCTATCAACGTACAGCTCAAACCGCTGAACGGATTGTGCTGAAATTTAACACATACTTTAGATAGCTATTATGACGTAGGCATCCACTAAGTAGGGATTTTTTGAGATTCCCACAGGATAGGTAATAAACCCAAATTTTGGTCCCAAAGGAAGATCAGCGCCGTTCGCAAGACTGGCACTTTGCTGATTTGGAACCATTTCGTGATATGCGCGTTTTTTATATTTTTTTTTATTCCTTTGTTATTTTTGAAGTTTGATATCACGAATAAAATGTTTTCTTTCTTTTTTTCTAAACGGGATTTGTATATTCCCGTCAAATTGGCCCTAACTTCGTAACTATAA
The DNA here is from genome assembly GCA_947859365.1 of Archips crataeganus. NCBI lineage: Eukaryota > Metazoa > Arthropoda > Insecta > Lepidoptera > Tortricidae > Archips > Archips crataeganus. Next base: position 1,198,014 of record OX402057.1, on the reverse strand, counting down.
TTATAAATTTTTAGAACTTCCCACGGGATAAAGAGAAAATGGGATTTATATATTAACTAACTGATATCGTCGATGATCGTGATGGATTTTAGGATTTTTGCTTTATTCAATGGGAGAGATGAAGTACTTACATATTTACGAATTCTTTGCAGACAGAGTCACGGACAACAGCTAGAAGTGTATAAAAAGCGACCCTCTCTTACCTCTTTACGCTTAAGCGTCACCGATTGAGATGCAATTTGGTATGGAGATAATTTTGAGACCCCGGAAGGATAAAGGATATAGTTTTCATCCCGTTCGTGTAGTTCCTTCCGGATAGCGACAAATGAATTCTTCGCGTAATGACAGCTAGTGTTACAATAAAACGTATTTGAATTGTTAACCAGGTTACGACTAGCACCGATCTTATTTTTCTACTTTCTTGCTACGACTAACGCAGACAATACCTCATTTCGTATTAATAGTTTATAGACAAATACATTTTGTATTTGTACAATGTTTTATCACGCAGAAACAAGGACAAATGGTATGGATTGTTCTAACGTGAACAAACTTGGTAACATCTGTTACAACAATGCAGCATGCGAATATGCGAATTTTAAGTTATTTTATAATTAAATGAAAATGTTAATTAGGTGAGAATTTGTCTCCTGGTAAGGAAGGATGTGTACGTGTGCTTATATAATACCATTTTGCCATTTCACGATGTCTCTCTATTTCTTCTCGGTTCTCTATCATCGTTCGCCGGAATTTCATACGCCATAATGTATCGTTTTACATAATTCTCATTGGTCATAAAGTTATTTATTTCTTAAACAGCGTTTCCTTCAGCATTGTTATTTAACTAACCTAACCTAACCTCCTGTATTCTGTAAGATGACCTATCAAAAGATTCTGAAAACATCTCGGTTCTATATATTTTATACCAAACGTTGGTATGGCAAATTGATATTTTTGTAGTTGACTGCACTAGTGTTTCCCACCAACAAAGTTAAATAAAAACTAATACATTATTATATAACTAGACGCTTTGAAACCTAAGCCGGACGGTGATAAGCTATCTCGAAGCCTAGGTTTCGATAAAATGCTAAAATACGTCCAAAAAAACTGCGATAACACTAGGCTATCATGAATGTCACTGCGTCCCGCCGTCTAACACCGATTTTGTTTAAATTCGATGTGCTTCATAAAACAAAGTGATCACCCAACTCTACACGAGTTTTGTTTGGCATTTGGCACGATCAAAATTAAGTTTAAACGCACGCTGCTACCACCTAGGTTTTTGATAGAATGCCGGTCGGGCCCCTATGTCCCCAATGACACCAAGAGCAAAAAGTGAGCCAGCAAAAAAGCTAGAATTAAAAATATAATTTTTAGCAAAAACTTATAACAACTTTATATTATATAATATATAAAAATTTCGTGTCACGGTGTTTGTTATCGAACTCCTCCGAGACGGCTTGACCGTTTTTAAGAAACTTTTTTTCCTTATTCGGTTGGTTGAGAATAGGTCGTAGGCTATTTCTTATACCCCTAATATGGCAAAACAACGTTTGCCGGGTCAGCTAGTTTCCGAATAATATTTGTGAGTCAAATCATGTAAATCACCTATACCTACTTCCTGTCGTTGGATTTACTTGAAATTTGGTACAAATATGTATGTATGTTAGATGACAACGTAAATGATTTTTTTTAAATAATCTTATGTTCAATCAAATTTTTTGCAATGTTCAAGTATTTTACGTCAAAATGTACACAGAATTAGCGTCCTCCTTTAAATACAAATCTTCATTGCTGTTAGACCGGCATTTATTTTTTCTATAACTGTTCAAATCTGGCCAAATAGGTACCCATACCCACCGATAAATGGAATGATAAATACTGTTTATACCTAAATACCTAACTCACTCAAATATTTATTTTCCTTCAAAATGAAATAATACCTATGTGTCACTCATTAATAAAATGGTTTTACCCATTCACCCATGATTTTAGATAACATTTTATTCATGCGAGAGTGTTAACATTTAAACAGATTTCGACGTCTTTCAGGTAGACGCGGCAAAATTTATACAATGTCCTTATTAGTTGGGCTTTTGTTTCATAGCTCTGACAGGTTACTAGTGACAATGATATTTTGAAATACATTGTTGTCTTGACAAGTTCCATGTTAAACCTTCGATCAGATTGACTACGAAACGTATACCAAATCGTCAGTGTCGTTTGTCACGTTTATGGAACTGTACGCTTAGTATAAGTTTTACTTCACCAAAATACTTCTCGATCGCGTTTACGTAAAAAAATCAATTACTAGGGAAACATGGACAGCGCCTCCGCGGCCGCGCGTCCATGTTTCCGTAGAATTGAAATTTTTACGTAAACGCGATCGAGAAGTAGGTATTTTAGTGAAGTAAAACTTATACTAAGCGTACCTACTGTTGGTGAAAGAGATGGTGAAAGCGAAGGCAAGCGTCCGTGCATTAGACTTGATGGAAAAATATTATGTACAGTCGAGGTCAAAGAAATCTTTACACTTTAGTACCTTGTCACTGTATGCCTTCTGACAATTTCGTATAAAAGTTCAAACACGAAGCGACAGCGACAAGGTAGTAAAGTGTAAAGATATCTTTGACCTCGACTACTTAAATGAAACAACAATTTATTTACAATAATTTAACAGACGTTAACTACATCAAAATAATTTACTTTAAATAGGAATTAAGAAAACTTTTATATGAAATTTTTATTTTTATTTTCCGAAATTAAAATTCTGCCCTATCAGGGTGTTAGCACGTGACACAGTTGTTTTCCTAATTCTCTCCAAAAAGTGACATAAACTTTAAATTAATTTTATTTTTAAGTCTAATTCTAAGGGCGTGTATTATCAGCTCTAAAAGTATTGACATCTAATTTGTAACCACCTTGTATATAAAACGTTGCAAATTAAATTGTACAAAATAAATCGAAAGAAACCATTTTGGTAAATTTTAGACACAGGATAATCAAAAACACTAATATAAGTAAGTATTTAGTTCCAAAAAGCTCCTTTATCAGTTAATTTAGGTTGCTATCTAAAACATTTAAAGATATCTCAGCTCAAGGTTATACTACTTATTTACCTGACCTTAGACACGTTGCAGTGCGTTTCGCCAAGCGCAACGTGTTTCTTTTACCACGACTGCAATATTCTGTCACTCTTAGCGATAATAATAATACGTACCTACAGATTTCGCCATAACTTGAGAGACTACTGATTTAATTCATCTTTTTTTAATGATTTCTAATATCTTTCAATCATTTTGGTCATTGTTAAGTAAGGGGGTAAGCTGGAAAGTTTTCCGGGAGTTTTGAAAATGGGTAATTTGATGTGCTCTTTTCGAATTTTAACTTTGCCACCTGGATTGTTTGCCGCTCGCGCCGCCATATTGGAAAAATATTCATAAAGGTGCAGTGAGAAGGCGTGTTTGGAATTTCCCGCGGGATAGAAAACAGACGAAGTCGCGAGCATAATAATAATAATTATAATAATTATTATTATTATTATAAGCTAGTAAAATACATAAATCATGGGTCGCTTGACACCAATTTATACATACATATAGTCTTAAACTAGGCAAAGCTTGTGCTATGGATACTAGACAACGTATAAACATACTTATACAGATAAATACATACTAAAATACATAACCTAAAACTACACTTTCCGAACTCAATTTTTTCACACAAATATCTGCCCCGACCGGAAATCGAACCCGGAACCTCAAGCTTCGTAGTCAGGTTTTTAACCACTAGGCCATCTGGTCGACTAAGTAAACCGTGTATGTATTATGTATGTGTAAATTGAATAAAGGTAATGTTGCCTTCGATTTTGCCTTTGGCTTTTACTAAAAGAAATATTAGTCGTTTTCAAACTTAGCATGAAGTAAGTTTTATAACCAGTTAAACCTTTAAGCTCCCAAACCTCTCTGTGTTGGTTATACCATCAGCTAATTCTGTTAATCATAGTTTCTAAATTGTTATCAATGGTGATAGTGGTTATCTCACACGCACACACGCACTGCTCTGAAGGTGTTATATAACTTTATGTTTATCATGTACTCGTATTTGATTGATAATAAAAATTTCTTGTCAAATAATGTGAATGCACCTGGAGATATTTTTAAAAATAAGATAGATAGTGGGGGGCATTTGTTTTTATTTTAAGTTAGAGTCATGTAAAATTTTAGTTATAAAAAAAAGTCGTACCTTAATTGTTGAGTTTCTAACCGGATTTAACATTTGTTTGACGACCAGATGGCCTAGTGGTTAGAGAAACTGACTACGAAGCTTGAGGCCCCGGGTTCGATTCCCGTGTCGAGGCAGATATTTGTATAAAAAGTAGGAATGTTTGTTCTCGGTCTTGGGGGTTTTATATGTATTTAAGTATTATATATGTATCTATCTATATACTCTTAAGTATGTTTATCCGTTGCCTAGTACTCATAACACAAGCTTTGCATAGCTTACCTACTTTGGGACTAGGTAAATTGGTGTGAATTGTCCCATGATATTTATATATTTTCATTATTTTACTCCATAAACAAAAAAAACTAGCTGATATCAAAAGTTGCCCTTTGGCCAAATGTACTTTAAATAGATAAAACTGGTATTCAACAGCCATATTACAATAATACATTATATGCCATTGAATACATAAGGTGTCTAAATCCGTGTCATTAATTATAGGGCACAAAACCATTGAAAATGTGACAAAGATGGATGGTTAGACACAGACAGGGCACACGGCCATATTCGTTTGGATTATAGCTTGGTCTAAAAGAAAAGCAAATAGCGGATGATTCAAACCACAGAAGTAACAGTAAGAGGGACAGAAATGTGACGCGAAGTAAAAACGCGAGGCGCCTGTGTGGCTACAAAGCCTAATATTTATTTTACGAGATCAATATAAAATAAAGGCTTTTTGAGCTGCACCCCAGGGCCCCATGGATCTAAAGGGCCCCCATTGGATATCATCCCAACCTATATACGTCCCACTGCAGGGCACAGGCCTGCTCTAAGAATGAGAGGGCTTGGGCCGTAGTTCCCACGCGGGCCCAGGGCGGGTTGGGAACTTGACACGTGACATTGAATTTCCTCGCAGATATCTGCAAGTTTCCTCCGATGTTTGCCGTCACCGTAAAGCTCATGGTAAATTTCAAATATAATTTCGCACATCAATTTCGACTAAATTAGAGGTACAAGCCAGATCTCTAACCCACGATCCTCTGCTTTAGAGGCCATAGGTCCAACCACTAAGCTACCACGACTTCAATAAGGATTGTATTCCTCTTGTTAATTCTGTGGATCTAACATTATTTTATTAGTAGTGTGACAAAGATGTAAATGATATCTATTGCCAACTAATGAGTCGTCACAATTGCTTACTCGGAACTGCTTATTCTATAACTAAATTCTATATTATGTCAAGGTGCATTACAAGTTCTGTGCAGGAAATCATTAAAATTATAACTTTTCCTTTCAGCTATCGTGGACTTATTATGCAGAACTTTTTAGAGCCGACAAGGAAAAATATTTCGTAGAAGTTAATTAACACATTCATGTAACATTCAAATTATTTGTAAATTTATAGTAATACTAAAAACTTCGGTTAGACGGTGCAGAAATATAATAGAAATATCTTACGAGTTTCGATACAATGCAGGGCGGGGCTAATAATTTACTAACTGTTGCCCGTGATTCCGTTTGCCAAGAATAGGGTATAAAAAAAATAGCCTACGACCTTTTCAGACCTATCAAAAATAGAAAAAAAAATATGTCAAGCTAAATAGGCAGGAGTTAGACAGCAAACACTGTGACACAAGACTTTTATGAATTAGAAGAAACATTTATAAGTGATCGATCGTCGATGACAACTATTACAATATAAAACTATTTCATCAAAAAAGCCGTGGTGGCCTAGTAGTTTGACTGTATTCTGACACTTTTAACTGTATTCTGACATCTACGTATATTCTCTACTATTCTTATACTACGGCTTGTATAGTCGAAGAAACTGAACCACGTACTTTTAATTGCAAATGTCATGTTGATGTTCCATACATCTGCTATAGAAGTCATCGTGAAAACGGTTGTGAAAAGGTTCCATCCTGGTATGCGATTAAGTTTCCTTGATTGTAGGGTCAACGTCATAAATAAGTGATCACTTTTGTACCTTGTCACTTCAAAGTTGTGTTTGAAAAATCACGCGAAGTCATGTAACGACTGAAAGCGACAGGGTACATAAATGATCACTTATTTATGATGTTGACTGCACGTTAGGGTTGGAATTTCGCTTGCGTCATGTAGCGATCCAGCTTAAACGGTAAGGTTCATGTCAGTATCGCTTCCGCTTGTGATTTAAACCATTATTTAGAAATTAGATTACAGAAGGGTAACTCTTTTCAATTTGATTGAATAGTCGCAAAAACGATGCGGTGTGTCGCAATTCTATTTCTGCTTCAATTTCTTTTGTAGAAGTGTTAAATGTGGACCCAATAGGATACCTAGGGTCTTCAAAAGTTGAGTTTGAATTGGTAGGTATTTCGCGTATTGAAATGTAAATAGGTTTGAAAGAAGCATTAGTGTGATTTAGTTGCTCAACGGCCCATTGCCACACAGATTCTCAATTTATTTAACTACATATAAATACCTACATAAGTTATCTTTATATTATGTAGCTCAAAGAATCGCCAGACTCAAGTGGCAGAGGGCAGGGCACTTCGCTCGTAGAACTGATGGCCGATGGGGCAAAAAGGTTCTCGAGTGGCGTCTGCGAACCGGAAGACGCAGTGTAGGTAGGCCTCCAACAAGATGGAGCGACGACCTGGTTAAGGTTGCGGGATCGCGTTGGATGCGGATGGCGCAGGGCTGATCTGTTTAAAATCGATCTGAAAAAATTTACTTATATAATATCATCATCATCATCATTTCAGCCGAAAGACGTCCACTGCTGAACATAAGCCTCACCCAAGGCTCTGATTCTGTAATAATGATTCGTAATTATTCTTTCAAAAGAACAACCCACTTGTTTACCATAATTTAACAGAAATGCCATAGAAACTAGCAATTTCTCCAATTCAGCACAACATGCAATATTAAGGGGGGGTTAAGAAGCCCTTAGTGCTCTAGATTTAAGAGCTTGATTTCTTCAATTAAGTGATCAAGTGGTGGAAGGAAAGTTTGCAAACATAATGACAATGACACAGTGGTCTGAGACAATGCTAGCTCTCGGGTTACAGGTATGCCAAACGGATGGCATCTGGTTCGGTGACTAGTTGAACAACTGCTAATGAAAAATTGTATTGGTCGAATTAGCCGAAACGCGTTGGCACTTTGTATTTATTTGTAATTGGATTTGTGCGACGATATAACGTTTTATATGGAAGTAGAGGATGGTTGTGCATGATCAAAGTCCAACTCAAAATATCTTTATTCAATTTAGGATAAGTATAAAAAGCACTTAGTGAATGTCGAAAAATCTACCACTGGTTCGGAAAAACCTTTTTTTAACAGATCTAAATAGTAGATTATTCAACAAGGAAGAAAGGGTATCAATATCACACGAGATAACTTGCCACCCGAGCATGGCGAGGCGATGTTTTTCCCGAGTTAAACACTCTGATTTTCAATAAATTATTGAATCAGGCGTTACTTTGCCGAGGTCCATATTAATGAACTGAAACAATTACTTTGCTCACCTGCGACCTTAAAGCCATAAAAGTCACTGGTGAGCAAAGTAATTGTTTCAGTTCATTAATCTGATTTTCATTTCGACTACATCGTGGATCGAAATAATCACTAATTTTATATTACGTGGTAAATTTCAAATGTAGTTTCACGCGTGAATTCCGAGGTAAAACTCATAAGTGCGAGCCCGGGGTCGAACCCACAACCCTCTGCTTGAGAGGTCATAGGTCAAACCACTTGCCCACCACGACTTTAAAAGAACTTATTGTAGTTCATTTCAAAAATAATCATATCTATAGCTTCATGTTTTTCAAATTTGAAAAGAAACATTTTTTACAATAACCAAATTTTAACAACGAAAGCACAATAACTAAACCTTCTACTGTTTTAAATAGGAAGCCCCTCAAATGACTAACAAAACTGAAAAGTTTTTTAGGACTATTTTTATTGTTGCCGAACCTTTTAGAGAAAGCAATACAAATATTTTCAAGGCTTGCTCTGTGTTGAATTCAGCAAATTGGCTTACAACCGAGGTTTCAACACAAAGAAATAAAAATTGTTCAGTTCCCTGCCTGGTAGAATTTAAAACAATACCTTCTTTATTCACCTCCATGATATTAAGTCGAAGTACCTATATGTTTTTAGCGTCCGCGATTTAGGTTGTGCGTTTTCCATCAGTTAGTCAGGCTAGCACTGAATAAAAACAATAGATTAACATGAAACTACCGTGAGACTGACTGAAAGTGAAAATAAACGGATCACTCGCGTCTTAAAACGAGTGCGCGTTTGGCAGCCGCCGTAACGTGTGACTCCGGGAAGAAGGGCTACGCATTAGCCCAAAACATGTCGAGTTAAACTCGTTTTAAGACGTCAGTGATCCGTTTATTTTCACTGTGAAAAACAATAGGTGTCACATTGACTTGCAAGTGAAAATAGCCTTTGATGTTTCGAGTTATACCTATAACTTGACATTGAAAGGTTACCTCTGGAAGAGATCGCTTTGAAGCGATAAGGCGGCCTAGGCAGTTTACCTTGTGTATTTTGTCCATGTCCTTGTTTTTTGTATTGTTTTCTTTTTTTTCTAAGTTATGGATAGTATATTTATCTTCTTCTTCTTCTAATATAAAAAAATCTCGTGTCACGGTGTTTGTTATCGAACTCCTCCGAAACGGCTTGACCGATTTTTATGAAACTTTTTCTCTGCATTCGGTAGGTCTGAGAATAGGTCGTAGGCTATTTTTTATACCCCTATTCTTCGCGGACGGATTGGCGGGCAACAGATAGTATTATTATATGATTGAAATATCCATATTTAGTCTAATGGTAAGTCATTTAATTCATTATCAATTACAATAATAATCAATTATAATAATAGTCATTGTATTGTATTGTATTGGACCTTAGGGTGATAAAGGAATTCCTTGATTGACTACACATATTTACAATATGAAACCGCGAGGCCATGCCATTTTGAAAAAATTTCAAAAACTAAATTGACGTAAACATTCCATAATAATAAAAACCCGCTCGCAAAATTTTAAGAGAGTAAGTTTAGAAATGCGAGTTGTAGAAGAGAGTTGTAGTCAGACATAAGAAAGAATTTTCTGCCCTTGCTGAAAATATGTTACACTAATTATAATTTTTATGGTGACAACCAGTCATTTTATTGAAAACTAAGAAATGAAAATTACTTACTTCTTAGCAGTTTTTTTTATTTAACTGTGTTTATTCATACTGCAAATGTAGATCACGTTTGTGATATACGAGTATGTGTTTTGTTTTTCCTTTGCAATCACAATAGTGCAACAATATTTTTGCAAAAAATAGGACAAATACATAATTCATTTTTAATAAGCAAATGTGACATTATGCAAGATATTTTTATCTCGTTTGACCCGTTTTTTAATCGTAGCTGTTGTTACATTTCTATTGAAATTATTCTCTCTTATGTACTAAAGTGTTATCTTTTAAAGCTTTATGATAAATTATATTTAAATGTTGTTTTATTAATTGTAAATATTATAGGTATGATGCTGGCAGCTTGCACTTGTTATCTATAGGTTCATTCGTGATTATGCGAAAGTGCAGAAGTTTTTAGAACCCTGATAGGTAAAGCAATAACAGATGCAAAAACTCGGTTACATACTTAGTTGTACATAAGTTAGGTTAGTGATTGATAAGTCTTGACCGCAGAGGGAATTATAAAAACCAGCGCTGCGCATACACAAATCATTTTGATGACACATTTCACGCACGAAAGCAATAAGTGTGCATTTCTAAAAAATCCGTTCCGTCACAAATTTCTAGTTATATAATATTATGGTGTAAATGACCGTAGTATCCATGAAAACCAGTGTTATGTGAGCAACATTATTAGGGCTCCGTTTGAACAATTCGGGTACGGATCCCTAAAATGCTTGTACGTTTAATTGACGACTCCGGTTGGCAAAAAATATATTATAATTTTTACATATACTACAGAACACCACAATCTGGCCGTTTTCAAGTCTAGGGTGAATGAGCATTTATTAGGCAAGCGTGCTCCATCGTAGCCCTCATCTTTGCTTTCCATCACGCGTGATTGTGGTCAAACGCAAGCCATTATTGTATAAAATAAAATAAAAAATAAACTTGTGACTCGAACGGCCAGTCCCAAAAATCAATCCACGGATAATATTTTTTACCAACAATAACATTTTGATAGACAACACATAGCAAGTGCATTAAATTGTAAAGTGGTGAATAAAATTATCAATGTATTTATTATTGGAACCGTTTCTGACGTCGGCTGCTTAGTCGTATCCTTACTTATCTTTAAATAAAATAAAAATTATAACCTCCATAATTTTCGCAGGACGCCATTTTGGACACATGACTCGCTAATCAAAACAAAATGGCCGACACGCAGCACTTCTGCCTGCGGTGGAACAACTACCAGAGCAGCATTACCAGCGCGTTCGAGAACCTTCGTGATGACGAGGACTTCGTCGACGTCACTCTGGCCTGTGATGGGAAGAGCTTGAAGGCGCATAGGGTTGTCCTATCTGCTTGCAGTCCATATTTTAGAGAGTTGTTGAAAGTGAGTATTAGAAGTAAGGCCTGTGCCGAAAAGTTTCTTTACAAATGTGTATCAAAATAAACTACCGGCCGTAAAGCAATGCTCGTATCTACTATGTGCTACTACCATGTCTAAATTCCTGACAGTTTGAGCTACCAATTGATATGCTTAATTAAGTATATATTGTTAGAAAAATGTTATAATTTTACAAAATGAACTAATCAGGATCAGGTCATAAACTATTTTGCGAACTTGCCATGAAAATCCTGATTCAACTTTTGCGACGAATACTGAAAGCAAGCTGTGCTACTGTTCGAAATATAGTTCATCGATACATTAAAGAATTCAGAATCGAGGACAAAGCTCGGAGTGGACCCCCGAAGGGTCCTTCTAATAAAATTTAGGTAGGTAATAAAAAACCACCCAAACCACTGTGCAAAATCTAATGGCAGCTTAGGGTTCAAGAAAAATTCGCAGCTTTAGCCGCCAAACATCAAACCATAGTTCCATTTTTTTTACTGTAGAGGTAAATAGACACTATGTAAACAACACATAACCGAATTAAAATATCTTAAAAAAAATGGTATATCAAATACAAAACGTAAAAAAACTTTTCAGTACAGGCCTTAATTTTGTATATTGATAATATTGATACTAAGTTTACCAACTGATCAGGGTCTGATACCGGTATACCGCTTTAAAAGGCACAGAGTATTCGTGGTACCGGTTGGGCTCTGGTGTCGAGTAGTAGAGGTAGTAAAGTAAAGGAGATGTTTAAATTTCTCAATGTTTCTGCAGTTGAAGCAATGTTTGTACATTTTTATACAAAACTTGAAACATGAAGTAACAGCGACAAGGTAGTAAAAATGTAAACATATCCTTGAGCTCGACTGTACACTATCAACTCTGAGTATTGTTGGTTTTTTTGCGTGTTAGGGAAGAAAATGGAATGTCCTGCGAATTGTTTGGTTACAAGCAACCAATAAAACATTGAAATTTGTTAGGATACGTTAAAATGACAAAATTGTCAAAACACTATCCGAGAAAAAAAACTTACCGAACAAAATAAAACATAAAAAAAATAAAGAATCATGTCTTTTTATAATGTTTTATGATTGTTAAGCAAATAAAAAAAATAAAAAAGATCGAAATACTTTGTCAGGTGTGGGGTTCGAACCCACGCTCCCTCTCGGGAACCAGAGCTTAAATCTGGCGCCTTAGACCACTCGGCCAACCTGACTTGGCGGAGACGCCCGAAATTTTGTATCTGTTTACACTCACTGGAACGTTGTGAAATTTATTAGTTCTCTTTTTTAAAATGCATGACGAATGCACGTCACACTTATTATTGATTAGGTATTACGAATAGTTTCTTGAAATAGTGAATTTGTTTTTAGCAAAATATACGCAGCTGAGAGTTAAATTAATACGTTTATTTTATCCTTTTCTATTGAACAGTACCTAATGACAATGAGAACTGACCTTAGGTCAACGACTTGTTGCATTATTGCACTGCAGACCTTCATTTGGGTAATTCCACAATTATTAAAATGCAGTTATTATTTGAAATGTATTTGTCCCGCTATTTATCGTAAATATGCGTAATAATAGATTAATTAATAATAATGGCGTCAATTAAGGACAAAATGAAACTCGCCCCTGGGGGTTTTCAAACTTTTTTAATTAAATAAAATATGTTAGTTACTTATTCACTCTTCAATAATATACCTAGCTGGCTAGCTTTCACTATTCACGGTGTACTTTATGCCGAATAAACTTACTCTTTCTCTTGGACTGAAAATTTTGACTTCATTGGTTTTAATATTTTAATTAATAAGACGGTTAATTTAGAGACTCATCTTCACAAGGCAAATAATAATAATAATAATAAATAATAAAAATAGTTTATTTACCAAAAACAATTGCTACAAAAAAAATGCGGTACATCTATCAGACTCCAAACTAGGCTGAGCCTGTATGTTGGTAGCCTGCGAGTGCGATTAACTGGATTAACAGAACTAAAGTGTTATAGAAGTTGATATTAGATACAAAATAAAAACGGATTACGCGATTGCAGTGTTTGAATTTGTGTGAAATAATAAATAAATATGCTTTATATGTAGAAGCTACTGCAAATTGTCAATGACATTTTCGTATATGCACATCAGTTCATTTTCTTATCTAGAAAAAAAATACATAAATAGTACGCATAGGTACAGCGGCAGATCCAGATTTGTTATCCAATCATATCATCAATATACGTACTCTCGCCTACAGCTCGGGTGAATATAAACGCTTCGGGTATAACAGCGCGTTTTATGCTCTGTTTTCAACGTACTCAAAAACCCTTTCTTCCCCAGTCAACGCCATGCAAACACCCGGTGATCGTTCTCCAAGACGTGGCCTTCACCGACCTCCACGCCCTTGTGGAGTTCATCTACCACGGGGAGGTGAATGTGCACCAACGGAGCCTCTCCTCGTTCCTCAAGACTGCCGAGGTGCTTCGCGTGTCAGGGCTCACGCAGAATGACGACGCTCAGGGGGTGAGTTGGGAACATGAGAATAAAATAAATAAATAAATATCATGGGACAATTCACACCAATTGACCTAGTCCCAAAGTAATACCTATACTGCATTTAATTTGGAATTATAAACCACAACAACATTATATTGCGGCTCGTGAACTGTAATCTCTTTACAATTTGTACTAGAGTAACAATTGACGACACGCAAATAAAGTGACATTAAAACAATTTTATTTTGCGGCTCCCAGACTATTGTACTGTACTATTTGCTAGGTAAGAAATAGTTGACGAGCCGCAATATAATGATGTTGTTGTTTTCAAATCTAAATTAAATGAAGTATAGTCGCTAATATCTACCACATATTTAGTAAAATTGATAGTGAGTTTACCTCGACATTTTTAGAACTAGAGTGCAAGTTCTGCAGCAGCCGCTATGGGGTGTGTTCCCGGAGGAAGGGCTAAGAAATAATTCGAAACATGTCGAGCTAAACTCGGTTAAAGACGAGAGTTATCCATATAGGTACTTATTTCGCTATGAGCGAGTCTCTCGTTATTTTTATATTCAAAACATTATGTAAGTATACTTAACTTACAATAATTTAACTTGTAATATTACTTAGGTATACTTTAGGTTCATGGATATCCCAGTAATAATATAAATGAGAGAGTTTGTAAAGATGTTTGGATGTTTGAATGTTTGTTAGTCAATCAAGCAAAAACATAACCCTACTTCGACAGTCGGGTGAAAACATCAGCTTAGATGAACCTAAGACCTAGCTAGATTAAAAGATAGGATTCTTATCCCGGTAATGATTTCCCGTGGGACAGTATTTTTACTTTAAGCAATAGAGGGCGCTATTTAAGAACGTTAAAGTTTTCAAGATGACGTTTTTACTTCCCCTGCATTCAGTAGATGGCGTTGTACGAGCAAACGTTGTGTTTTAAAAATATTACTGTACCCTTTTGTCATGAATTTCTAACGCGGGTGAATCCCCGCGATAAAGCTAGTTATAATATACTTGGTTGCGGGCAGCGCCGCACCGATCGTTGTGGAACCCTTTCCAGTAATAGGCGTCTTTTGGCTGATATGATGATAAATGGAAACACCACTTTGGTCCTTCGAAAATACGGTTCGACATGTGTTTGATAATCCACGTGTTCCACAGCACCTGGTGCAAAGCCTGGCGCGGGCAGCGGCCGCCGCAGCGTCCCCGCACACGCCGCCCCTGCACCCTGCGCACGCGCACCCTCACGTCCCCAGCTACACCGACAAGCTGGAAGAAGCCCTGCTCTCCCACCCTCCCCACTCTAGCGTTCCCTCCATGATGCGCCGAGTTCCCCTCCCCCCGCGCCGCATCTCCCGCTCCGCTGACAACTCCCCCGACGTCATCAAACGCGCCCGCCATGACAACAACAACGAACAACCACAGATCCACGCAGCTGACTTCTCGACCAAGAACCATAACATGATCAATAATACCAGAGCCCACGAGCCAGGGAACAATGGGAACGGGATCTCCAACAGCAGCTCCTCACCGTCTCCGAGGCTGATGGACGAAGTGAAGAATGAACCTCTGGACATGATATGCGGATCCAATGCTGACATTGACAGGAGTACGGATGACACGCCGCCCCACCACAGACCACACGTGAGTTTTAAATCAGAACGAAACCTACAGGGGCTACTACAAAATTCGAAGTTCGTATCATTCCGTCCCTTTCGCTCTTCTCTTCAATACTATTAGCGTAAACGAAACGGCACGACGCGAGGTTCGAAAATCGAATTTCGTAGTATAAGGCCAGGTGCGATTCGCATTGATACATTCGCGGAAACTGACATTTACTAAACCGCTTCCTCGGAATTACTATAAAGCGATTTTTAGTAGGCAGGTATCGCATTTTCGTATTAATTAAGTAAGTATAACAAAAGTAGAAAAGTATATTTGGGGCTAGAAATTGAATACAGAAGTCTTGTTTTGTTGGAATCACAATCGTTTTCACCACTTTCTGCCGAACGATTCAGGATAAGGATAGAAGGAGATAGTTAATATGATCGCAAGCACCCGCACGTTAGAGAATATAGCCGCAGTTCTTCATCATGTTCTGGTGTGTGCTTCACATACAGGTTGTCCCAAAACTCAATTATTAACTGGTACCTACCGGGCGAAAGGTTAACTCTCTATCTCACTTTGCTAAGCGATAATAGATCGATAATATCTAATACTAAAAGTTATATCTAGGTATCCTATACTCGCTCTGGGTCGTTTCTGGTGCAAAGGTTACACATCGCGGTTCAGTAGGGCAATGCGGCTAGTGTGTTGGGTAGGTACCTTTGCGGCTGGTAAGTACGACTCGGAGCGGTTTATTTGACTGACTTTTTTTTTATTGTAAAAAAATACTAACAGTGATAAGTGACATGATTTTTTTCTTATATTTTCTAGAGCTGGTATACCTATAATTTTCTCCTCTCGCCCGGTATCAGGTTATCAATATTGTTCGTAAAACGGTAATTTTCATATATACATACATGTAGGTACAGCTTGTAAATTTCCAGTCCTCTGTGCTTTACTTGTTTCTCAACGAGTTCCAGTTTCATTCTAAAAAAAAACTGACGGCAAAACCGTAAAAATAAAAACAGTAAGTAAAACTTTCGAGATTGTTTGAGTATGTATCACGACTCATACGGGAGAAAGGTGTATCAACGTAGGTATTATAATGCCAGAAAATTACTTCCTAAGTCAATATTCCGACCGACGTAGCCAAATACGAATAAACTCACATTTCCCTTTAGGCCCGGCGTAAACATGAATATTCTTGACTTAAGCGGTCGTGACCTTGCTTTTACGTCTTGTTAGTGTCACGATACCGCTCCAGAAAAGTCCATACCACGTTAATTTTAAATAGAAACCTTCCGAATTTCGATTTTAGCAGTAATACGCGCAAAAACGCGTAAAGCGCTGCGGGTGTCTATGGACAGTGGTGATCATTTAACATCAGGTGACCCACTAGTTCGTTTGTCTGGCCTTTCTAACATAAAAAAAAAAAAAAAAATACGATTACTGTATTATAATTTTGACGAACTTTGGAACATTAATAAACGTTTATTTGAACGGAAAATTTTTATTTCGGCCAAAATATTTCAAGTCGTTTTCATCCACTTTTAATGATCGGATTGGATAGTTTCCGATGTAATTTGTATTTTGATATTATCATTATTATAATATCTTTTTCTCTTTTCTACTATAAGCAAATCGCTGCTTAATAGCAGCTGTTGCTATGACCACACAAAAACAACAACAAATTTAGTATTCTATGGATAATATCGTTAACTGTACCTACTACTAATACAAAGTGTGTTATTTTTACGCTACCACCCACTGTACAATTTTATTGTTTGATATCCCTAAAATAAATAAAATTACATACTCTGCAAATTAATAATACATATAATAATAAGTTTAAATTAATTAATATTAATAAGTTTGTCCACTAATACAATGAGTCATGTTACTTGAAATAAATTATTTGAATTTGAATTTGAAGTCATACAATAGCTTATATTATTATTATTTTTTTACAAATATAAGTATTGCAGGTTACATAAAAGCATGTGAAATAACAACACCAAGTGCGTGTTACATCAAGTCAGCATAACGATAACCAATACCAAACAGCCATGAAATTTATTATTATTAGAACATTATTATTAGGTTATAGGTATTGCGGTAACTTAGTGCAACTTAATAAACTGTAAACAAATCGGGGATCTGGAAGTCCTTCGTTTAACAGCGATGGGTTCTTTCGTGGAGGGATAGCTGCCTTTTAGTGACCATTTGTGTCGACCAGGCCTTTTTGTAAATCCTACAACTTCCGATTAAGTTACGTAGGTACTTACGGTGAACGATAATTGTGTCGTCAAAAAAGTAATCTAATGCTCGAACAGTTCTAGAAACATCCTCAGTTATTAAGGTTAAGGTTACCAAGTATTAGACCCGTCTAGTGGGCTAGAGTCCATACCCGGAACTCCTTTAGTGTCAAATGGCATACGATTGTCCGCGGCGACGCGTTCAAGTGACAAATCATCAGCCAGTATTAGCGTAACGTTGCCAACGACAAAACAGAATTCGATCTTTAAATATTTTTCACAGAAAAAAAAAATAATGTATCAGAAAATACGTCTTTTGTTTTTGATTAGAACGCCCCATAAATTAGACGTAAGGAAAACTTCAGAACAAGATTTCAACAAGTTCAAGGCCGTTGGAGAAATTAATCTGGAATCCTTAGGTTAAATATTACTTTCTCAATATCGGACGTGACTCCTGGAACTACGAACATTAGAAATTATTTTTACTAAGTAAAAAGTTTGTTTCGCGAAGTTAAATTGGAATACCAAGTTGGATAGTTGACGAGTCCTCGAGATAATTTTCCTAAACAACTTTTTTAATTTGACTTCGCTTAGGAAGACCGAGGAGTCTAAATTTGTTGAATTGCTGAAATATTTAGTTTTGCGTCGAAAAAAGTACGGAGTTTTCTATTTAAAAAGACTGAAAAGTAACGTTGAAAGCAAAGATTGTTTTAGAATATCATCATTGACTAATATGCCTATTTCTACGCGGCTCAGGGAGGCGGGCCGCCGTCACGCGACAGCTCAGCCGATGCCGATGACCGTACGCCGCCACCGCAGCTGCCGCCATCACCATTCATACAACCGGCCGACACCAAACTCTTCGCGCACTCCAACACATACAACTTCAGTATGGCGGCACTGACTGAACATCCATCATTGCAAGGTATTTTATTATACTGTTATTGTGATGTGTTTGCGTAGTATTTTATTTGATATGTGACTTTGAAATCGTGACGGTCCCTAAATAGAACAACACCAAGCATGGTACAGATGAATGCAATGTCGATATGGTGTTTCCAGGTCTGCAGAGTCCACTGGCTCCGGACGGCATGGCAAGCACATCTCAAGGTGAGTCACGGCTTGTCTAGCAACAAGTTTATTTTATGCATTACCTACATATATTGAAAAAAAAAAACGATATTTTTAATGCACTGTCTGTCGTATGCCACCATCACCGCTTCCTCTCTGCTCTGTCATTATTAGGTTTATATATCATTATTAGGTTTTATATTTTTACAAAATGTATGAGGCAATTATCACGTGACATATAATATTTTTATGTATTATAATTATGATATTATCTATCTCCTTTAACCTTTAACCTCTTTATAATATGTCTTCATTTTGTGCTCTGTGATCTGTATAATAATTAATGTTAGCTTTTGTGTTCTGGTTCGATGTTATTTTACTGTTTAGTTTTGGTCCCTGTCAGTTGGCAGTTCTGAGAGTTGTTGATCATTGAACCAAAACGCAATGCAGCGTGCATGTTTGTATTGTAACCATAGTTTACGATGATATGCTAGCTTGTTTACTAGATGTGATTTGGAGACACTGTGTGTTAGGTATCCCTCACCCCATGTATCCGGGTTAGGTTGATTTGGTTTTTAATTTTTATTAGCAAATTTCTGTTCTTTTTCCAAAATCTTATTTCATTATTTATTATTTTTAACTTCCTTTAAATCACTCTCGGTTATTTGTAAGAATTTTGTCATTCACTACGCACCTGGATTTATTTAATTGGCTAAAAAACGTTATTGTTACCTAAACAATGTACATAAAAAGATTACAACATTTTTTTTATAAAATAAAATGCACTCTTTCCAAGAATGTCGACAGTCTCGAGTACGTGTGTTAGTTTTGAAGAAATTGTTTCTTCATAAGATAAGCTGATGTAGAATCACGGTGGATCCCATGAATCATTCATGTTTCTAAAAACAAACTCGAATTACTCGTAATCACATTGCCTTGGGAAAAATATTACATGTGTCGAATTATAACCGGGAACATTCAAGATTGGACAATGGAATTTTAGTAATGCTATCGCGGTGTCAGCTTAAAAAAAACATTCGATTATTTCATTGAGGAATATTAAAGCTATTGTTCGAGATATTTGAAACTGCGCTCAAACGACACCGCGTCACAGGTTGTTGTAAAACAGCTGATTTCATTCATTTCACCGTAAGCATAACTACGCTGTCTTAGGTCGGTTAGGTAGAGAGAACAATGCATTGCGTTACTAATACCGCTTTATACGACACGACGGATGGCTATCATCAGACTTTAAAGGGGGGTGGCGGTGCTTAAGAGAGGCTGCGTTATGGAGAGTGCATTAAAAGTGCGTTCGAAGCTTCGAAGGGGCTAACAGCTTGTGTTGTGACCAGGTGGCGCCCGCACCCCCCAAGAAGATTACAGATGCGAGCCGTGTAACAAGAGCCTATCCTCGCTGACGCGGCTCAAACGGCATATTCAGAACGTTCACATGCGCCCCTCGCGAGAGCCAGTGTGTAACATATGCCGGCGCGTGTATTCCAGCCTCAATAGCCTCCGGAACCACAAGTCCATCTACCACCGCAAGCAGCAGCCGCCCGCGACCCCCGGCCAGGGCCCCTTCTACCCCGTCAACTGACGGCGCCCCCGCGCCGCGAACCCCCAGCCATACGAAACGTTGCCATTCGAAGACACAAAACTGCCATCCTAACCACCTTAGAGCCATACTCTTGCCCGTACCTTTGTTAAGTTTAAAAAATGTAACGCGATATGTTCCTAACACTTGTATGTAAATAGCATAGATTCACTTTGTACTTGCATGCGCATTGCAATCTTTATCTTTATATGTATACATAATTTATCGTTACTAATAATGTAAAACGCTTCTGTGCGAGTGTGGATCGCCGATATCGATTCATAATCCGAGGTTGCCCGGCCGATGCACACTCGCGCAAACGTCTTGCCTTTCTGGAACCAATTGGGACATCTATGATCGGTACACACATAACCACCAACGTTCCATTTACAAAAAAAGAAGCGCATTAGTCAAATTCGATCTTTCAAAACACGTTGAATTGCCTCTACAATACAACAGCAAATTTAGCCACGTTTGTGAGTGGTGCATTTGTGCCAATTGGTTCCTTCTAAACGGGACCCGTTGGAGCGAGCGCGGTCGCAGTGGTGTTGGCTACGTCTAGTCTAGCGAGGGGTCGAGCGGGTTGTATGTTGACTAATGCGCTAATGTTGGTTGTTATGTGTGGCAGTGGGGCCGCTGGGGGCGGGGCACCGCTGCGAGGTGTGCGGCAAGCTGCTGTCGACGCGGCTCACGCTCAAGCGGCACACGGAGCAGCAGCACCTGCAGCCGCTGCACTCGGCGCGCTGCAGCCTGTGCCACAAGGTGTTCCGCACGCTCAACTCGCTCAACAACCACAAGAGTATCTACCACCGGCGCCAGCGCGGCGCGCCGCCGCCGCCGCCCGCGCCGCCCGCGCCGCAGAACCTCTCCCTCGCCCCCGACGCCAAACTCCCGATCAACCCGCCCCACCACAACATCGACTTCTACAAGTTCAAAGATCAGTTCAACGTCTAAAAATTAATCTTGGACGTTTTTCGGTTGTTTCAAAACACGTTGATATTCGTTGATATTTTTATGTTAGGATTTATTAGTTTCGACTTTGAACTTGTTAGACGTATGTAGTGACCATGACAGTGACTATCATCACAATTGCGAAGCCCTCGCGGCTTTCTTTGACATTCCAATGTTACAAGGGAGGGCGACGCCCAGCGTGCAATACTGCGGTATATGACTATTCCTGAATTATACACTATGTTAAATGTGTGACAATAAGGCGAAGAGAAAAAATATTTTGAGAAAAGATTAATATCTTGGTGCTGTAAATTTATATATTAGGCTTAAATTTAAAAAATGAAACGGTGTTCGTGTAAGTAAACTAACTAAAGAGGCATATTGTTTTCAACCTTGTGTTCATTTTTCGGCATTTTGCAATTTATTTATTCTGTATTTTTACCTACATGATCTCACTCTTAGATATTTATACGAGATTACTAAAATGCTATTTAAAAAAATATACACATTATGTAATTGGCTTATGAGGCTTTTCAAATTCACTTTTATCTTAGGTGATTTTGTTTGTTATCTGTAAGACTGAATTCAGAACATAGCACCAGAAGAAGGATTCGCAAGGGATTATTTTTGAACAAAATTTTATCAGCAGAAAGCACAGGTCACCACAAATATAATATACCGGACTCTTACCCAACTACTGAAATAGACATAGTTATGACAAACATACACACTTTATGACAACGTTGATTATTTATTGCTTGCTTACTCAGTCGATTCTACTTTTATTTGTTTGTTTTATTACTTATTAGATTTATTTAATTTTATTAGTCGACTTTAAACTTCTACACTGCCACCAGTGAGTCGATTATCTTTATTTCTTAATAAATTAAAAATCAATGCAAATACATTTTGCGAAGTGAATATCGAGGTGCCATCTAGGAACGAATGACTATGGCTATATTATAGTTATGCTTAAGTTTAGTATAAACTTAGCTACTTTCAGACTAAACTTTTATTACGACTTGTGTTCATTTAAAATTATTTTACATATAGTTGTTGCGTTTTATTCTTGTTTAGTATAGTGTTTTTCTTTACGTAAACAATTATAGTTTTATAATTTCTTTGTACATTCAAAATACACGTATTTTGTTCTTGTTTTCTTTTGTACAATTGTAATTACAACACATCACACATTATTATATTGAACTACATAATATGAAATAGAATACATTTAAATAATTCTCAGTGTTAATGTTCCTAAATTTGAACAATGTCGATTGCTGACTCAGAATATTTCGTGATCAACGTTAAATCGATTTTTTGCTTGCCATATAAATAGTTGTAACGGTTCCGAGACAGGCTCGAAACTTTTATTCAACAGTATACACCAAATTGATCGATGTGTTCTCTAAGCGCATTATGGAATATTACTAAATGAGTTGGGAATAAAACTATAGAGGGAATATAAATGAAAGTTCAGAGCCTGCGTCTAAGTTCTACGTATTTCATGTCTAGTTGATTTACTTCTAGTTAATAAACATCACTTTTGCTCTCGACGCCATGTCGTTAAATACTATTGTTGTATTTCTTTATACTAGGAGTAAGAAATTCTTAAATGTAAACACATTATTTATTGTAACGATATACACATTAAGTAATTATTAGTGCCTGCTTTACATAATTATTGTGTTTTTATTGAAAAAAAAGACATATTTTGCGTGTACTTCTAAATAATTTAGAGGTCGTGTTGGACACGTCTTTACGTACTATGCTAGTAATGGACCGATGCTTTATACTTCTACTAACAAGTATGAGAGGCTTCCTAAAGTAATTGTAATGCTATGTTATAAGATTCTGTTGTTATTGCTAGATACATAAAAGCTTAGCCATTACAAAGTTTAGTTACATCGTATGTAGTAGGCTTTATAATTATACTTTATCGAATTGGAAGACTCGTGATTTGGTGCTAAATTGGAACGATGTTCTTGTTAGAAAAAATTAAGGATGTGGAAAAAATCGGACGGAATCTAAATTAAAAATAAAAATTATTTCGCAACATTCCGTGTGTGAGGAAAATGTTAAGTTTTTATTTGCTTCGACTTGCAAAGTTTTGAACGTAAACGGTAGAATTGTTGTTTTTTTTTTCTAGTAATTTAGTACTAGGTTCTATTGTTAATTTGGGTTTGGGAACTACGTTAGTTAACTAATTAGGATTAAGATTTATCTGAATTCATATAGATAATAGCGTCTACGTGTTTATTTATGATTACAGGGATGTGCTGCTAAGGCAGTACGGTCATTCGGTCTTGCATTATATATCTTTAGGCGGAACGTAATGAATTTATTTAGAAAAACGAGTGACGCGATTATATATGTTCGAAAACTTTTGCCAAAATCTAATAAGCGCTATAGACTGACTAGAGTAAGTACGCGTTTGAATTGTACACTATTAGGCGTATTTGTAGGTAAAAAAAATGTACAATTATTTACTAAAAATTGATAATTTTATAAAAAAAATGTCGCTAACGACGCGAAGTCTAAATCTGATTTGGTTTCGTATTTAAAGTTCGCTTGTGATTCGATGATCTTATTTCGGTTTAAATTGGAGCTAAATTAAAATGTGATCTCAAAATTTGGGGAGACGGTTTTAAAGGGCGAGTACTACACCGTGTTCTAAGGAGCAGAACACATCCCTGTCGAAACTACATTAGTTAGGATCTTAGCAAGATTAAGACTGTTTCTGTGACCTGTTCGTTTTACTTGTACGTGAGGTACACTTCACGACTTTATCAATGTGTTCTTATACTTCTTGTTGGCGTTTTTACTTATTTTATAAGGAATCTAAATTAATTTATTGGTTGTTGTATTGAAATTTTTTATATTTTTTTCTCTTAAATTATTATTCTACTCTCCGAAAAATTATTATTTTTGTTAATCGGCTTCTGTGTAACGCAGTCCATGTTTAACTCTTGTTTAACACGAAATGTGCCAAAAATGGAGAGTTATAGTTTTGTCTTCCATTTTTAAATGAATTTTATTTGTGAACGCGCCAAATTGAACGTAAACTTTGTCTGGCAACTATAAAATTTATGATGGGCTGCACTTTGAAAAGAGATGACAAATTCACATCACTATAATAATATGTACGAAATAGTCTATTCTTTCTTTTACTTTTAAATAAAATACTTGAAGTAACTACTCATAAAATGTAATTGTAATCGTTATACCGAACTTCATAAATCCTAATATTGATGATAATGGCGTTTTTAATAAAAACAGATATACTGAAATAATATTGTCAGTTTTATTAGTACCTCACGCATCACCCGTAGCGCTTCGTGTTCCGTTGTCCGACCGCAGTGCCCGCAGTACCTAGAGCCTGGCTGTGCACCGTCTTATGTTTATCTTACCAGAACACGCTTGGCATTTGTCTCCAGCCTGGATATATCTGTCCCGCCTTCTCTGCATGGTGTTTTGTTTCCTTAACACAATATTCACCGGCCACTACGCAGCTTCGCCATCATTTCTGTTATTCTTTATTTACCTACTTTACATTTTATTTTATTATAATTTTAAGTCACTTATTTTAGTTTTTCGATATCAGTTCCGAATACATTATGATTTGTACACGATTGCATTTTGAAAAATGAACTTGTCAGAATCCCAGTTAGGTTACGTTTATTTTTCGAACGCGTGCGGGGACCAACCCCAACTTTGTTTTTTGTTTCGATCTGTTTGCAGGTAAAAAGTTATTCTCCTGCTCGTTATGCGGGAAGGTATTATGCTCGAAGGCGTCCCTCAAGCGGCACATTGCCGACAAGCACGCCGAGCGGCAGGAGGAGTACAGGTGCACGATCTGCGAGCGGGTTTACTGCTCCCGGAACTCGCTGATGACGCACATATACACCTACCACAAGTCCCGGCCGGGGGAGACCGACCAGATTCGGTTTTTTTAGTGACTACTCGGACGGAGTTGGCGCGGCGCGCGGCAGTGCTCGAAAGAGAACCACCACCACTTGTCCGCCGTACATAGCACCGCCCACCAAGGTCAGCCTTAGTTCTAGACAGTTTAGGGCATAAGACGCTAACTCATTAACAATGAACTTTCTAATAATAATCATGCACCGTTTTAGTCATAAGTTAGGGTTAAGGGTCCTTTTTCGTTTACAATTTTCAATTATACAATACTTTTTTTGACACTTAATTTTTTTGGGAAGTTTTTTTTTCAATTATTTTATTCCGTTGACATCCCGAGCCAGATGCCCTCTCCCATCGAGATTCGCAGTTTTGACGTTGTTGTGTTGCTTGAAGCATGCTTCTATCATTTTGTTATCACGTGTTTCTGTGTCATTGTGGTTGAGAGAATTTTCTAAGATTTGAATAAAAAATTCGTGATTACTGTGTAGTTAGTCAATGTGTACAGTGCATATTATTAGTATTATGATAATAACTATTATTATTACTATAACCTCATACATTCTCCATTTATTCTAACAGTAACTTTCGATTAATCTGCTGTTTTCTCGTGTTGCCTGTGGCGACCCGGCAGGCCGGGCTTGCGGAGCGCTAGTCAGAACGCCTCTGTTTGCTGTTGCAGCTGTCCCGCCCCTCCGTATGCCCCCGCCCACCGCCGGCGGGATCAACGAGCCGCAAGAGTGTCCCTACTGCCGCCGGACGTTCTCTTGTTACTATTCCCTGAAGCGACACTTCCAAGACAAGCACGAGCAGTCCGACACCCTGTACGTGTGCGAGTTCTGCCACCGAAGGTACCGGACCAAGAACTCCCTGACGACGCACAAGAGCCTGCAGCACCGCGGCTCCAGCGGCATGCTGAAGCGGCTGCTGAAGACGTCGGCGCTGCAGAGCGCGCTGGCGCCGGCGCCGCACCACCTGTTCGACCTGGGCGCCGGCGACCACCCGCAGCTCCCGCCCGGCCTTCAATGACCTCAGACCATGGCTTAAACCGGTGGCTACTACGCCCGAGCGCGGACACCCTGCGTGTCCGCCCCGAGGCGACTGGACGCGGATACGAATGGGATAGCATCATGTGCAATATAACGGACAATGCCAAAACAATGCAGGACTATGCCGCATTATTAATTAATCGTATTATAATTAGTTAAATATTGACGTTAGTTTTAAAATTACATCAACAGTATTGTCGCGCGGCCAGCGCCGCTAGTGTACGCTTCGACGGTCGAACTTCGCTTTGTGACATTTATAATGTAACCAGTGACTGATGTTACTGGCATTTTCTAGTGAAAATGTTAAAACAGTGTTCAATATGACAATGTAATCCAGAGCAATACTAAAGTATTAATATTTCTAGTACTGCCAAAATTATGCCAACCGTAATGTAAATGGAGAATACGTTTTTTTAAATCATTTTTCGATTAATATCTAGTGTCAAATTAGAATCGCTAACTGTACAAAAAGGAACGTACAAATTTTAAACAGTAATTTTAAAAGGCAAAGAAAATATTTTTTAAAGCGACTTTTTCGGAACGCCAAAATTTAAATTAAAAGATACAGATTATTTAGGAATTAATTAACCAAAAATGTTAGATTAAAATATTGATGTTGAGTAAAAAAAGAAAGACTTCTTAGAATCTGATTTCGAAAGTACAAAATTAATGTCTAATTGAACAATATGTGTATTCTATGTGCGTTTGGCTTCAATTCTAATGATGATCATCAAGTAGCCGTGCCTTCATTCGTCTTCATGCCATGGGTGTCGGGAGCGGGTGGTGTGGGAGCGGGAGGAGGCGGTCGGCGTGGCGAGCGCGAGTTTACAGGGTGACGACGGGGCAGGCCGCGCCGCCTGTCCGAGGGTCTTCGAAAAGCGGTTCGACGATCGTATACGTGTGCATGATTCCAAATCATGAGGTTAAAGTAAAGCGTTTCTTCTGTAATAAATTACGTAGTTTTAGGTATTAATAGAATTATATTTAATCTGTATCCATTTTCGGATTTCTCTCTATGAGTGTATAGTGGTTCTTATTTAAATGTCGACCAACGTAGCGGACGTCTCGTTATTGAAAATTTATTAGATTATTATTATTATATTATTCTCAAAAATCTTAGGATAACCATAAGATGGCTGCAGATTGTAAAAAAATATTTTATTTACTTATTTAATGATATTGTAGGAAATTGCTTAGGAACCGTGCTTCGTCTGGAAATTAAGACATATCTGCTCAGGGTGACCATGCGACGGATCAAATAACTATCACAACAGGCGACCAACTCTGCCCGACATATCACAAAATATCTACGAATGCACCTCACGGAGATAAAACTATATTTAACACCGTGATATTTCACAAAGCCAAAGAAAAAAGGGGATAATATTAATGCCGACATGCATTTATTTCCAGTAGAATAAAACATTCTGAAAAAAATATTTAAAAAAGTTAAAAATAGATATTGTGCCATATCCAAAATTATAATTAATCGGTATCTTCTTCCGTATATACCTATGAATTTAACTGTCAACATATCAGTCGCTCAAAGTGCGCAGGGGCCGAGGCAATCAGCCTTAGGACTCCACCGTTTATCAAACAATGCAATCTTCAATGGAAGACTCTAATTTCTGCATTTATTTTTCCAATTTTATTTTAACTTGGGTTAAGAATTTTAATTTAAGATTTTGTATTCTTACTTTCATTTTCGGAATGTTACATATTCGTACTTTGTGATATGATTATATTTAATGGAACGTTATTTGGTTTATATCCAAATACTTAGTTTTAACGTTTAATTTTTTTACGTATTAGAACCTCAGCTTAGATATTAAAACAAGAGCAGGGTTCTCCCGTTTATATACGATTTAACAGTTTTTTTCTAATTTTGACGAGGTTATCCCTGGCTTACAACGCATATACCTCCTTTTTCGTAATACCTCACGAATATTATTTTGTTTTTAATTTTTATTTCAATGTTACACTGACTGGCTGTATAGGAGTATTTTCGTTTACAAAACGCCTCCAGTCCGGTTCGTGAGAGCGCGGAACTTAAACAATCATAATCATTATAGCAGAAGCTTAGATGATACACAACAAGCGGGTAGTTTGAATTGTAAATATTTTATAAGTTAGAATTTACATCATAATTGAAGAATCGTGGCATCATTTGGGAATAGAAGCCTCGTGATATTATTAATTAAATGGTAAAATAGATAAAATCATTAATGGAAAGGATTTTTATATATTCTACTAATGGATTTATTGATAGTGAAACTTAGGCGTAGTGTTTCCATAACGATTACTTAGTGTTTGTGTTTGTTGTTTTCGCTGTGCAATTATTTCTTGTCGGTTTGGCTGTTTGTAAACTAGGTTGTTGACATCGTTATTTTTTTGGTAGTTTCCCACCAATTTATGTTTGGAATTCTTAATTCAAAATTTTTGATCTCAGTTGACAGCTGCGAACTACATCAATTTTGGAGACAGCCGGTCTAGATTGTTATTAGGTCTATTATCGTGATTCGCGTTAAGTTTGGACATTGTGTCGGCAAAAATGGTTTCAGAACAAAATCGCAGCTAGGAAATTCAAAAACAGAAAATTAAAAAAAAAAACAGCGAAACGATGGAAAAACGTTTGATATTTTGCAATGTATACCAAAATACTGCATTTTTAAGTATAGTAAGTCGATAAGTGAGAAAGTTTTGTAATAAATTAAAATAACGCCCTCTGATTTAACGTTACTAGGTATGATTTTCACATCTTTGCCAGTTGAGTTTTGTTAAGTTTACCAATGAAATACTTTATAAACCGACTGTGTTACTAAGTAGGGTAATGCACTAATCAAGAACAAGATGCCTTCTTAACAGTACAACTTTAACAATAGCCTAACTAAGTAAATATGTAAGATACCGTACTGTGACAAACTTTGTGGGGCTCGAATACTATGAAAAATTAGGTGGTTTAAAATAAAAAAAATGTTTTTGACTTGTCATCTACTGAAATACACAAATAAAATTTTGACATGTCGTCAAAAAATTCTTAAAAACGTCCTATCTCCAATCTTTGATAGTTGAAAGTATTTTTTTCTAGAAAACTGCTTAATGTTTAAGTAGGCTTCATAAACACATCCCAAAAAAATATTAAAATTAAACTTTTAAGCACGCACATTCATTTAAGTGCAGTGAGCAAGACACTTGACAGGTGAAGTGTCGCAATTTAAACTTTAGCCGGCTGCAAATTAAGAATTAACGCAGAAACCCCACAAAGTTATTGAACAGCAAGCATTTTTGCATCTTAGCGAAACGTAAATGTGTTGTTAAGCGCGATCTTACGCTACATACATTAATATAATCATCAATAAAATGCAAATTAAAATAAGATTAAAGTCTAATATCATTATAAAAAATGTTCATATCATAAATGACAAGTTCACAAACCGATTCACAAAGTTACAGTTTTAAGAAATATGTCTTAATGATTTTAAGTATTACCTCCAACTACTTATAACTTTTAATGTATTACTTAAACACTTTACGCAACCTGGACAAGTCAATATATACGTGATTTATATTTATCTAATACAATATAATATATTGTAAATGCCAAACTAAGTTATAACACTTGTTACATAGTTTTTCCCATACATACATTATTTTTGTTGATCCATTTCCATATTTAAAATGCAATAGATAATCGTCTTTAAATTTCTGGTTAGTATCTGTTATATGACCAGATTTTATATAGATGAACCCAGTACCTACAATAGTTAATTATAAATATTTCAATTGCTCGGCCTGGGGAGTGAAAATCATCAAAGGATGCAGCGACTTTATAATTTTTCGCAGTTTGTTATGTATATTTATTATTAACGAACATTGACGGGTGTACAGTATCTATTAAACTTTATTAATGTAATCCCTTTGATCCATCGTCCTCATCATGTTCTAAGGTTGTTGTCATTTTTCATAATGAAAGTCGGTGCACCCTTAATTCAATAGCTTTAATGTTATATCAGTATCTTCCACTTTAATATAATAATGCCTACAGTTAAAGCAATAGTTCCCAATCTGCCAACGTAAGTACCTCAATAATTATAGTTATATACTCCATATAAGCTATTAAGCAGTCACGCCAGCAGTTCTGTCGTTATCAACTTCAGTATTATTTCATGTTTATATATTTTAAGTTGGGTCCCGTTTTCCGGGCGGACTCTTCGGGGTCGCGTCTTGGAACCAAAGTCTGCGACGAGCTACTGGCCACCACAGCAGTGACATTAAAATGTAGTTCCGTAAATCAAAGTGCACTTACAACTTTTTTATAAAATACCTGATAAGTATTATATTCTAAGTAATAGAATTCGGAAACTCCCCGGTCGAGCAAGCATCGTTGATTACCCGTCTTTTACAATATATAAATGTATTTACAATAGATATACACACTTATGACATACAATATACTCACAGTTATTGCTAGAAGTAACTTTTTATCTACAGATAAAGTAAAGTGTGGTGGGATTGAGTTAAAAATGGCGACTGGCCCTTTGTGCTTGCGTTAATCTTGCTGGTTTTTATCGGCGACAAACTGCCAGTAGTATTTAAAACGAGTTGTTAAAACTTTTTTGGACTAATACAAAAGTCATTTGTTTTAAGCGTAAGTAAAATTCGGACGAAGACAGTAATTCATTTTTAACGGAATGACACCACCCCCTTGTTATACATACTCGGGTAAAACATTTTATACACAGAAATATTTTTTTATGAGATAACAATTATATGTCAACGTTAATTAAGTGGCAATTCTAATTTTAACTGCACTATATTTTGCTGACACACTTAGGATTAGATTTTTCTTTTTTTTCATAATTTAATGTATTCTTGATCTGCGTTTTTATTATCAACGATTTCTTTTCATGTAAGACGGCTCGGGTGGTGCGGACTCGCGGGCATCTTAAAAGTAATTTGTTTGTTTAATTAATCTTATTGTAATTGACAATATGAGCCGAGGGTCCTCATCGCCGGAGTCCGACAAGCCTAACTAATATTGTGTTACTATTGTGTAAAAGTTATAGTTTGCCATCGTTGATCAAAGAAAGAAATATGTGTTAAACATTTAGTTAGTGAGTTTTGTTATACTTTTAAAGTTCTGGTTCGGTCTGAGGGCGCGGGTTGTACAGATATGTTTCATAGTAACGTGTATCGATTCGAGTAAGTAGATAGTGAGGTGGGCTTCGGCCGCATAAGAGTTAGGGCTTCTCTTGAAAAATTGTTGTAAGTTGAAACATCTATTTCAGTCGGTGAAGACACTTAAAGTACTATTGTTGTAGAATGTAATATGGAATCGATTTTAAAGAATTTGGGAGCGTCCGGCGTCCACTGGCAGAGCAAAAGCTTAATAATAAAATAAAAATCTGTGTAGTAGATGAAGTTGTAGGGTAAATTGAAATAGATAGGTTTTGGAGATGCCAGTGGGCGCGGGGCCTGAGTGTCTTTACTTGTTTGATGTTGTTGATAAATGTGATTAAGGAATCAACTCGGGGCGTTGGCACATATCAGTAGTCGGAAAACTTAGTACTATAAGTATCTTTGAATCTGACTTTGCAAATTTATCTACGAAACTGTCACATCAACTTGTTTTAAAAAATGTTTTTAGATTTCCTTTATTGAAATCTGCGTTTGAATTCTCAGAATAACAGTTGAGTGTATTAAAGTATAAAATAAACTCGCAGTGATTCCATTGAATTTGCATTTTTATTTCCACCCCTCCAAAGTCCGCTAACATAGTTAGGCCGGCTTGCACAGACCCGAGTTAACTATATAACTCTGAGTTAAGTGCTAACCCAGGGCTAATAAGTGTCAAAATGTATGGTGGCCCTTAATGACATTAGCAAAATCAATATTAAAATCAAAAGTTTATTCTTCATATAGTTCACACTGAGTCTCTTTAACATGTTTTTAGCTTACGTATGGTTAGGGAACATGAACATCGCTAAGAAAAATGCGTCACAAAAAACTAAATTTAAAGAAATAAAATTAAAAATAGCCCTGACAATAAAAAAAATCCATTATACAGATCATTATCATCATCCCCAGCCTTTATATGTCCCACTGCAGGCCACAGGATTGGGAACTTCACACACCCCATTGAATTTCTTCGCAGGTGTATGCAGGTATCCACACGATGTTTTCCTTCACTGTAAAGCTTATGGTTAATTTCAAATGGAAGACATCTAATATATGTGTAGGTACAGATAAAAAATAATAAATTGTTTCGTCAGGAAACCCTTAAAGTTACATTTTCTACTTGTATCTAAAATACTAGTTCTGGTACTGCGGCAATTAGTTTTAACTGTTTTAAACTTTCGTGATTTTCACTCTTAATTACTATACCAAAACGGGACTTATCACGCAATTATTATTTACCTCGACGTTTCGGCCACATTGCAGCAGCCATGGGCATGAGTTAACTGAAGTGTAAGGTGTCAAGTTAAACGTCGAGGTAAATATTAATTGCGTGATAAGTCCCTTTTAGTACAGTAATTAATTAGTTTTAACTTGTCAATTAATCATGGGAACCTATCGATGTTTAGAAAATTTTATTTCCGAATGTTTAGAATCCCGAAAACTCCATTTGTCCGAAAGCATTTTTTCTGAAACTGTAAATAATTCAGGATCTATTTCAGGCCATCGTGTAGAACCCTTTAGGTTAGGTTAGGGTTGTTTTATAAAAATCCTGAAATATTTACAGTTTCAGAAAAAAATGCATCCGGATAAATGAAGCATTCGGGATTTTAAATATTCGGAAAAAAAATCTAAATTTTGATAGGTAGGTAACCATTAATCATACATGTATCGGGTCACATCGACCCCATACCGCAGCAAACGTGTTTATTTATCTTGAGATCCTGTCAGCAGTTCCAAAGAAAGGTGAATACTTATACTCGTACAGGGTGGTAAAACGGGGCCAGTCTCGTCGTCACACCAGGTTGTCACACCATTGCTAATCGACGGAGACCTGCCTGAGAGAGGGCTCCTATTTTTAGCCTATTTGTCTTTCGAGCATCTACAGATACCTAACGAGCCTAACATACCTACTTTTGAGGAATAAAAATGATTTCTGACGAATTTCCGACGAAAGCGAAAACTTGGTGTGACCAACGAGTCTGCCCCTGAAAAAACGAACGCCACACCTTAAATATTGGAAAAAGCACAATCTATGGAAATGAGACTTTCCTTGGCTTTTAAAAACAATAAATACTGCATTTATGGATTTTAGAAAAATCGCCCAACCGGTCAAATGTGACAAAAAATAACATGCCGTATTTTACAATGCAGATCGAAACGGTTTTCTTTGTTATGAGAGGGAGGAAAACGAGCAAGCAGGTCATATAGGGGAAATGATCACCACCGCCCATGAATATCAGCCCTCCTTTATTTAAAATGACTTGCTTTTATTTCCACCAAAAATAGTTAAAAACCATCTCCATCACAAGCTATAAAAAAAATCTCATCAAAATTGGTCTTGTAATTTTTTCACACTAATGATTTTTTCGAGTTTTATCAATTTAGGCATGGAAGGGTGCGTTTTAATGTACGCCCTAGTAATTGTTGACCCTTATATTCTATGACAATAATGCACGATGTGATCATTTTGTACCCTAAGTAATGTAGGTACCTCATCATCATCATCATTTCAGCCGAAAGACGTCCACTGCTGAATATAGGCCTCCCCCAAGGCTCGCCAAACAGATCGATCCCGTGCCATCCGCATCCAACGCGATTCCGCAACCTTAACCAGGCAGTCGCTCCAACTTCTAAGTCTAAGCGTCTAAGTAATGTACCTAGTTTGTAGGTATAGGTACAGTTTGTACAGTTCACAAATTACCAGATCATGCATTAGGTACATTTCGGGTCGACAATTATGGGGCGTATATTACCCGGACCCCACTTGATCACTTCGCTCTTTCCGTTTGACTACCTACCAATAAAAATT
Source organism: Archips crataeganus (assembly GCA_947859365.1). Taxonomy (NCBI): domain Eukaryota; kingdom Metazoa; phylum Arthropoda; class Insecta; order Lepidoptera; family Tortricidae; genus Archips; species Archips crataeganus. The sequence continues at coordinate 1,164,273 of OX402057.1, read as the reverse complement.
AAAATCATTCAAGTAGAGCGAGAGCGAGTAGAGTAGAGTAGAGCGGTAATTTACCTACCTATGGATCTGAGACAGGACAAGAGCGACAAATTATACGAATATGGGTAAGTAATAATATTTTTTGTAAAGTAAAAACATCCTGAGAATGATAGGGGACAGGTACGACTGCCCCTACATCCGTCATTGTTGTGGGCTGCATGCCCCAGTTAATTAATTACTAACACTTAGATCTAAGCTACTAATCAACATTTAATTCAATTTTAATTTTAATTTAATTTTAATTTAATCAATATTTCAATAATGTACTTAGATGTTAATGTATGGACTTATGTTGTTGTCTGAAATAAATTATTTATTATTATTATTACATACATTACGTACGTTTATATTTATATTTCGAAAAAACTTTTTTTTTCCTCAAAAATGCAACAACAGTTCGTTCGTACTTAAGTATTCTTAATACAAACATTCAAAAAAATTGTTGATGCTTCCACTGTCTATGCATAATAGCTTTAAATAAAATAAATTTACTTACTGAACTGGCTTACACATAAACAAGAATATACGTATACCTCACTAAATGAAAAGAAGTTTTAACTTCGTTTGAGTACACAAACATATATTAAACAAGTAGGTACTGAACAGTTTCAAAACACAAACCCGAAGCACATTGAATAAAATATTAAATTCAATGCAAACAAAGAGACAGTCAATATTATAGCAATACACAGTCAGAAAAATATCACAAAATTAAATAAATTTGTGTTGGGGCGCGGGGAGGATTATATTATTAAATTTATTTAAATGGGAGACAGAAATCAAACACACGTACTCTCAGTTCCCTGCCGGTCGTCCATTGACATTAGTTATTTTTTTTCTAAACTGCTAAGACCACAGATAATAAATAATACAAAATTAAACACAGGAAACCGTAAGACTACGTGAAACTTAATGTTTTCAAGCATTTGGCGCCTTGGCCTCTGTCAAAGGCGTCACAGAGCGCGGGAAAACTTACTAAGCGGCATTATTCGGTACACTGTTAAAAGCGCCCACTTTTTCGCTACTTACAGCAAACGGTGTATTTTTGGAAAAATACGTATTTATTAGTTTTTTTTTTAATAAACCAATTCATGTTAGAACTTTAAAAGCCGAAATAATAAAAAAGTGATTTGATAAAGATAAAAACAAGACCATTGACAGCCAGCCGGGATGAATGACATGACATTGACAATGACAGCTGGCTGTCAAACTAGCATTGGGTTGGTTGATCGGATCGAAAGAAAACAGTTGCACGTGGATATTGGTTAAAATGCTATTGTAAAACATTGTTAAATACTCTAAAATGGACGCGTACGACATATTCAAGAAATTAACCAAGGGCTTAACCTTTAAACAGCGCGTTCTAGGCGTTAAAAATAATGTAAGTACTTATAATAACCTCATCTTTTGAAACAACATTACGTTCGTTTAAAACTTCTATTATTTGTAGGAAACTATACTTAAGCCTTTGCCGGCAAAGAAAGAGGAGGAATTAGACGTAAAACAGGAGTTACAAAGTGAGAGCGAAGAAGAGAATCAGAGTGTAAGTGGCGGCAGTGATCACAGCGATCTGGAATCGGGTGATAACAATGATGTAGATCTGCAAATATTGGAAGGAGTTAAGGTGGGAGAGAAAAAAAAGAAAAAGAAGAAAGAGAAAACGGAAGACGCGTTGAAGAAACAGGAGCTAGCAGAAGTAAGTCTTCCTGGAATTAATAAGGCTTATTTTTCTATCAAATTCAGTATCATACATCAACAAAAGAGATGTAAGTATAGATTGTACCTGTGGAATTTGTTATTAGAAAACTTAACCTAATGTTTTAGCCTGTGGAATATCCTGCGTATCTCCATAAGTGGCATTTTTGGGCAGACAGTGCCCCACATGCCAAACAGTAGTATGAAACTAATTGTTTGTGAATGGCCAAATTATTTTAATAGTTTCGTTCACCTTCTAGCATAGAATTAAACAGAATGAACCAAAAAAATTGGTGGTCACAAAAGGCATTTTAGACAAGTGCTGGTTGATCAAGGCACACATTAAATTTCTTGCAAAGTTTATTATCAGATTTATTAGAAAAAAAAATTAAATGTACTCATTCTAAAGTTGCAAAATAATTTAACTTTGAATCTGAAAGTATAAATTTATTTCATGTTATCAGTATAGTCTTCGTAATAAAAATACATAGGGTTTGTACGTAAGTCCCTTAACCTCACAGGAGTGTCTAAAGAGTATCAATGTGTATGCGTAATTTCATGAATAAAATATTTTTGCTGTCAATCATCGTATCAGCCAAAAGACATCTACTGCTGGACAAATATCTCTCACAAAGAGTTCCGCAACAATTGGTTGTGCGCTGCCTGCATTCCAGTGATTCCTGTAACCTTTATAGTATTTATAAAATACAACGGAGCCTCTAATTTGTTGGTGCGTTGTGTTTAAGGACCCCATCATGCTATAAAACTCTTTTGTCTTAGTTTGAAACAAGTGTTTAACTTTTCCAGCACAACCGTTACCGCAACGAGCATGGCATCAAAGTAGTTGGTCGCCACGTCCCTCCAGCCCTCCACGATTTCTCTGAACTGGTTGCTCGGTACAATGTAAAGCAAGCACTTGTGGATACCGTGGCACAGTGTGGATACACCGAACCCACACCAGTGCAGAGACAAGCTGTGCCATGCATGATGGAGGTATGATTTAAATCCTGTTTTACCATTCTCTAATAAGTTCTGGATATTCTACGTGTCAGAATTTGAATTCTGTGAATTCGCTCCCGTCATCTGTATTTCCTGATAAATACAACCTAGGGCTCTACAAGGCTAGAGTGAATAGGCTGTTACTGAATCAGTGAGATACACCCTTGACCTCATCTACACTTTTCATCAGGTGAGATAGTGGTCAATCACGGGTCAGTTTTATGTAAAAAAAAAAGATGTTCCAGATGCAGATAACCAATATTAAAATCTCTGTATTGTTTTTTTTATGAACTAAAACAATTACTTTGCTCACCCGCGACCTTACAATAGTTACGTTTATGCAAGAAATGTGCGTTCATGCAGTTCCTCCACCTCCACACTGTACGAACACACACAAATCACATAAACCCAACCATCACCACCACCAAGCTACACTGACGCGTTTCGAACTCAACCAGAGCTCATCTTCAGAGTTACCACAACCTTTTTTATATAATTATTATTATTTTTTATTTAATTCTATATGTGTATGGTTTTTTTAGTTTGTAATTTATTATATTTTAATTTGAAAAGATGACTTCCTGCCAAGTTTCTTGCGGCGCATTCTTCTTGGCAATGATGGTCCTTACGAAAGCGCTGGTAGTTTAAAAAAGTGACATGTAAAAGAGCCCTTTGCGGCCTATTTGCAGAATAAACGTTTTGATTTTTTTGATTTTTTTTTGAATAATGTTTCAATCCACAAAAACTCGAAAATTGAGATTTGAACATGAAATTGTGGTACCTTGCTGTCTTCTCTACATTTTATAAAAATGGGTTAATATGACTTAACTCTTCACAATATTGAAAAAAGACAAAATAAATATTAAAACAAACTGAAATATCCCTAATATTTTTTTGCAGCCATTTTCTCAAACTGATGTTAGTGTTAGTGCAGATGTTAGTGTACTAATGCCATCTCTGTTTTATTAGTTTGAACAAAGTTTGCTTTTAGAAAACAATTGCTTCTGCCAAGTTTCTTGCTTCTCTATCTTCTCGACAATGATGGTCTTTCCAAAGGAATTGGTACACTAAAAAAACCGGTTGTCTATAAAGTCGGTTTACGGACGATAGTTTAACGTGACTACGTCATAACAAAACATTCAAGAACCCCCCCCCCCACACTCCGCCCCCCCCCCCCGCATTGAAAATTACCCCAGCGCTAGTACTAAGATGCAACAACCTTCACTTTTCTGTAACGTTACATAACGTTACATGTACGTTACATTGCGTCATCCTTTTTCGTGTATGCGGCCGGCGTTCATCGATTTATTAGACGTTATCACGTCAAACTCTCTCTCTTCTAACCTTAAATAACCTCACCAGGACCGCCAGATCCTAGCCTGTGCACCAACCGGCTCAGGGAAGACCTGTGCCTTCCTCCTTCCCATCCTCCACGCTCTGGGCGCTCCGGCGGGCGGCCCGCGGGCCCTAGTGCTCTGCCCCACGCGAGAGCTGGCCCACCAGATCTACCGGGAAGCTCTGAGGCTGAGCGAGGGTACGGAGCTGAGGTGCAGCGTGGTTAGGAATATGAAGGAGAGCAAGGTTAAGGAGCGTGAGGCTACTATTAGGAGGAGCGGTAAGTGTTTCTTATAACATTGGTATTGTGTAATCTCTATACTAATCTATATCAATGTTATACTTCTATCAATACTATAGCTAAACCGTTTAAATAAGTCCTCGCCCGCGGGGTACAAAGGCGCGGGGGTGGACGACAAAGGGGGCTTAGAGGGGTGCGGGCGGCACACGAGGCGCGCTCGCCGCCCGCACCTCTCCCGGCCCCCTTTGTCGTCATACCCCCCAGTCCCTGTACCCCGCGGGCGAGGACTTATTTAAACGGTTTAGCTATAGCATTATATTAGTGTAGTCTCGAACTAAGGAATTGGGGATGTCTATTTTTTGGAAATTATAGAAAATCGAAAACCATTTCGAGATAAATGCTTTTTAAATCGTTTTCTGTAGTTATTTAATTTTAATATTATGTAATGAATTTATTATATAACAAATAAGCAATGACCTTTATTTGACATTGGTGTAAATTGCGTGACCGGTTCAAGTCGTACTTTATTCTGTGTGGTTAGAATTCTTCACAATTTACGCGTGGATTATACTACGGAGTTTGATTTGGACCCGCTGTCTGACATCTAGCACTTTGTCAGTGCCAGTAAAGTGACACAGTGTATAGTGTACCACTACGCAAAAAATAATTAAAGGGGTTGCCTTATCGTACACATTTAGATAGATTTGGAAATTTGGCATTGTGGGAGCCCTCAAGCCCTCAAGCCCTCAATGACGTCATCAACTAAAATAGTTTCAATAATTAATTTTGAAAAAAGTAGAGAACTAAATGACAAAATATTGAAATTATTTTCTTATAATTGACTTTTCTATACAAAAAAAAAATATAAAAACCACTGGTAATTTTTTTTAGACATTCCCAATTGATTAGGCATTTTATTCTGACAATGTGCAATGTTACCATGGAACACAAAATTAACTCATGGAAAACAGCATAAATTAATGAGATATGTATGATTTATATTGTCATAGCAGCTTTGTTATGTTTCTAATCTGTCACTCAGATAAACACTATTTTTGTTTTGTTCTATTTTATTAATATTGTTGGTTTATTTACGCAAATATTTCCACCACAAAATGTTTAATTACAACACAAAGTTTTTACAATGTCATGCGGCGTTCCTTTATCAAGGTTAAACCTTTTAATTCTTTTTTTGCAGATATCGTCATAAGTACTCCAAACAGATTGTGCTACCTTCTCAACAGGGACAGTGTTAATATTTCCCTAAACAAGCAAGTATCCCGCCAAATCATTGTCAAAATTTTAACCTTAAAAATGGTAGAGGCGATTTGCCGACCACATGCATTGCTTTGAAAATTCAATCTTATTGCTTTTATGATACGTCACAATATATATTTCTTTATTAACATCCAGAATTCGCTGGCTGATAATCGATGAGGCCGACAAACTCTTCGAAGGCTCCCCCGACGAAACCTCGGCCTTTAGACAGCAACTGGAACAGATAATGGAGGCCAGCCTGTCGCGGGACCGGCGCATTGCCATGTTCAGCGCCACGCACACCCCCGCCGTGGCCAAGTGGTGCCGACACCACATGCGGGGGCTCATCAACGTCACTGTGGGACAGAGGTATGCAGACAGGCTGGAACAAGTTATAGTATACTCATACACTCGCTGCCTACGGTGCCGTAAGTCATTGGTGCCCAGTGCAACGCGGATAGTTTTTTTTTATACAATATGGGCTTGCGTTTGACCACAATCACGCCTGATGGAAAGCGAAGATGAGGCCTACGATGGAGCACGCTTGCCTAGTAAATGCTCATCCACCCTAGACTTGAAAGCGGCCAAATAAAAACATATTTGTATTAAGTGTGTATGTATGTCATAACCCTTTAAGTAATCATCACCATCATCCCAACCCATATGCGTCCCACTGCAGGGCACATGAGAGGGCTTGGGCCGTAGTTCCCACGCGGGCCCAGTGCAGATTGGGAACTTCACACACGCCATTGAATTTCTTCGCAGGTGTGTGCGTTTCCTCACGATGTTTTCCTCACCGTAAAGCTAAATTATGGTAAATTTCAAATTTAATTACGCACATAAATTCCGAAAAACTCGAGGTGCGAGCCGGGATTTGAACCCACGACCCTCTGCTTGTGAGGCCATAGATCAAACCGCTAGGCCACCACGGCTTTTTTATGTAATGATTGTACTTTTTATTAACAGAAATGCAGCCACAAATCTCGTGGACCAGGAACTTTTGTACTGCGGCAACGAGAACGGGAAGCTGGTGGGTTTCAGGCAGCTTGTTCAACAAGGACTTAAGCCCCCTGTTTTAGGTAAGACATTCTGCCTCATTGCTGGCCTAAAGACTGATGTAATGTCCCGTTGAGTCTCATGTGCGAGGAATGCTATCCCAACATTTCCCACAATTTAATTTTGTACTAATTTTATTTGCCATAATGGTCACTGGCCATAATATTCACGACCAGATGGCCTAGTGGTTAGAGAACCTGACTATGAAGCTTGAGGTCCCGGGTTTGATTCCCGTGTTGGGGCAGATATTTGTATGAAAAATACGAATTTTTGCTCTCGGGTCTTGGGTGTTTAATATGTATTTAAGTATGTATCTATCTATATAAGTATGTTTATTTGAATAAATTATCTTATTTTATCTTATCTAGATTAAAATATGATTAAAATATGATTATCCGTTGCCTGGTACCCATAACACAAGCTTGCCTAGCTTACTTTGGGACTAGGTCAATTGGTGTGAATGGGGATGTTGACACCACCAATCAACTGACGTTATTTTTATGAGCTGTCAAAACACAATCTCCCATAGAGTTTGAATGACAATAGCGACATATGACGTCATTGTTCGCAATGCTCAATCAACTAACTATTTATTTGTTTTAAAGCAACAAAAAATCTAATTTTGCATTTAATCGAAAATTAATCTGACTTTCAGGGCTGAAATAAAGCGTTTTTTTACTGGAGTCGTGTCTTCAAATTCTTTTTTAATGGTGTCAACATCCCTATTGTCCCGTGATATTTATTTATTTATTTTATTTATATGCCCTAATATAACATGCCTGCAGAAACGACTCGGATAAGTTAGGTTTAGTTTGCCTTCAATGTTAGGTATATGTTTGCTTCGGCCAGAAAAATTATATTATGCATTCAGAGTGTTTTATGGTTATGGCATATAATTATGGCTTTTGAATTTTCGGGCATATGATTTTAGGATGTTTGATAATAGCGGAAAATTAAATGAAAGCCAAACGTATCGCTATGGGAAGTAACATTATGGCATATGATTCGTTATGGAATATAAAATTATGGCAAATGCAATTCGGGCCAACGATAGACAACCAGAAATAATATAATAAAATAGAAAGCATAGTATATGAATAGAAAAGTCATCCTTAAATTTCCTTTGTTTATTTTCAGTGTTTGTACAAAGCAAAGATCGAGCCAAGCAGCTTTTCAAAGAACTCATCTACGACGGTATCAATGTGGACGTCATTCACGCCGACAGAACGCAGGCGCAGGTATATTGAATCTGCATTGAATGTTAACCTTACAATCATCTAGAAGTATAAATATTCCATTTTCTCTTCGATCATATAATAGGTAGATGCAAGGTCCTATACTAAATCAAACTCAAAAATCATTTCTATCACGCCAATACTGACTTAAATTTTTTTTTTTTTTATGTTAGAAAGGCCAGACAAACGAACTAGTGGGTCACCTGATGTTAAATGATCACCACTGTCCATAGACACCCGCAGCGCTTTACGCGATGCCAGTGCGTTGTCGGCCCTAAAGGAAAGGGAACTGGGGAAGGGGGTGAGGGAGGGGAAGAGGGAAGGGGTGAGGTATTGGGCCCCCGGCACTCTCACTGACCGTACGAAACGCAAGCAGGATTACTGCTGCTTCACGCCGGTGTTCTGTGAGAGGGTGGTACTGCCCCGGACGAGCCGGCCCATTCGTGATGCAGCGGCTAGCTACAACATGGCTCTACCACTACTAAATAAATAAATATCACGGGACAATTAACACCAATTGGGATTGATCATTTTTTCTAACCCCCCTTTTTATTTTTTTTATCGAAAATATAGAGCATTTTAAGAAACTAATTTGAATATTTCAGCAATTCATCACTCCAATATTTTTTTATAATTTATTGAAAATTTGAGATACGACTTCTCGTAAATTACATGCCGCGGCTGAATCTGTGTATAAACCAGACATAATGACAAAAAAAATGTGTCACAATCGATGGTTAGTTGTCATCTGACAATGTCACTTTACATTACAATAACAATAACACTAAAGTTGCCGATTCTTCCTAGAGAATAGGTAAAAAAAAACGATTTACGGCTATAGCATTTTTTGTATGTATAAAATAAAATGGTCAGAAGTGTTCCCTTGAAAGTTCTTTGGCAGATTTAATCCATACTTACATTAAAATGATCCTCAAAACAATAAGTACATCTTGTAAACTTTGAATTAACTTTGCGGCACCACTTCTCTTGTAAATCTTCTGTAATGCAAACAATTAATTTGTTTGGGCTATTGACAGAATCATTTCCACAAGTAGGAATGAAACACTTCCTGTATAAATCTATTATTAAAATATGAAAAACGCGAAGAATGTTTTTCAAAATAGTATCCTTAAACTGACAGATGATAACTACGTCGAAGTGACAGAGAATAGTATAGAGAAACTAGACGGACGGCTTTTTTTTTCTTGTTGCAAAGAATTTCAAAGTTAATGCCCACAGAAAGGTCAAACAAAGGTCAAACATTATTTTGCAAAAATACACACGATCGTTTAATATTTTTTTACTACAATGTTATAAAATGATTTAATAAACCTATTCCTCGAAATGGTTTTGGAATTAGACCACATTGTAAAAAAGTGATCAATGCCAATTGACCTAGTCCCAAACTAAGCTAGGCAAGCTTGTGTTATGGTGACCAGGCAACGAATATAAACATACTTATATAGATAGATACATACTTAAATACATATTAAACACCCAAGACCCGAGAAGAAACATTCGTATTTTTCATACAAATATCTGCCCCGACACGGGAATCGAACCCGGGACCTCAAGCTTCATAGTCAGGTTCTCTAACTACTAGGCCATCTGGTCGTCGTGACTTATGACAACACTGACAGATTAAGGGGCTGTTTCACCACTTTCCTTAAAGTTCGGATTAGCTTAATCATAACCTTATTTGACAGATGGAATTAAAATTTCTGTTTCACCAGTCTCGATTAGCGCTAAGTGACGGACAAACTGTTTCTTAATTTGACCATCAGATCAGGAGGCATTTAGCATTTTTATCCGTCACATAAAGTTAATTTATTTTTTTGTGGCCATGGTTAGAGAGCCCTTCAGCCGGTTTCAGAAAAATAAGTCAAATTATTTTTTATTTTTTAAAGAAAGGTCATGCTAAATTGCATAAAATAATTTAAATATCAAGATTTGAATAAAAAAAATGTAGGTACACTTTTAGTATGTAAAAATAAATCCAAAATTTCGTAATATTTTTTAATTACAGACTTTTATTCAGTGGCTCAATCGTTTGTTCTACCTGAACTTGCATATCGCCATTAAAAAAAAGTTTATCTGTCAAATGGTTTGGCGCCACTTTTCGATTCGTTTTACGTGATTTTATTTTTCTTTGTTATAGTTAACAAAGTATCGTAAGTAAATACCGTTTTTGGATCAATTATAATGTTACATATTTGTTTATGCAAAAAAAATAGATGTATTCAAAAATTATATAGTTAACCATTTCTTTTGCTTTAATAATGAGTGACTCTTTGAACGAAAGTGTGCGAACAGGAACGCGTGGTCGTGAAATGCGACGTTGCCATTCCGACTTTTTGTTAAACCCACGATTAGTTAAGTGGTACTTAGTTTGCACAGGACCGGAGTGGTGAAACTGAAAAAACACTAGCTGACAGATTTGTCCAGTACTTAGTTTATTCATTGGTTACGTAATCAGCAGTTTGACAATAAGGTGGTGAAACACCCCCTAAGAGTGATATAGTAAGTGTAGTACATTTTAATATATACCTTACGTAGTAGAACATAACGTCGTAAATCATCTGTGTGAGCTTCAGTTTTGTTACCTTTTTTACCAAAAATGGAATGACAACATTAACAACGCACGACAACAGTGTTGAGAAATAAAACAAAATATCTAAAAGAAAGTGTATTGTAAAATGAACCTTAAAGTTAAGTAATAAGGTACAATCACGATACAAAAATATGCGAGTTTCGTTATTTTGGTATGAGAGGGAATGAATGCAATTGATGATTTGATTGCCTCATTTATTTTCGAGCGGCTATTGTGCATCTACGTAATATGATCGAAGCATTTTCTTATTATTGACGACCAACCAAGTGGCCTAATGGTTAGAGCAGCTGACTACGAAGCATGTGGTCCCGGGATCAATTCGCTTCGGGGCAGATATTTGTATGTAAAATACGAATGTTCGTTTTCGAGTCTTGGGTGTTTAATATTTATTTAAGTATGACATGTTTATCCGTTACTTAGTACCCATAACACAAGCTTTGCTTAGCTTACCTTGGGACTGGGACAATTGTTGTGAATTTTCCCGTGATATTTATTATTATATTTATGTAACGATGATGTATTTTTTAACGACCGCTTTAGCCTAGTTGGAGTGACCCTGACTACGAAGCAAGAGATCCTGGGTTCCAATCCCGGTAAGGGCATTTATTTGTGTGATGAGCACGAATATTTGTTCTTGAGTCATGGATTTTTTCTATGTATTTAAGTATTTATTTATCTAACTATGTAAGTATGTTTATCGTCGTCTAGTACCCATGGTACAAACTTTGCTTAGTTTGGGACTAGGTCGATTTGTGTAAGATTGTCCCCTAATATTTACGAGGGCAGGTCCAAAAGTTTCCGGCCTAACAAGGAAAAGAAGTACATATATTCACAAAACTTCTTTTATTTTTCTACTAGCTTTTGCCCGCGACTCCGTCCGCGTGGAATGAGTAATTTGGGCAACTTATTTTTTATATCCAATTTGCTTTTACATCAATTACCCCCCCCCCCCCGCACCCCCCCTCCCCCCACTCCCCCCTTTAACCCCCCATAACCCCCCCCCCTGTAACCCCCGCACTCACCACTCCCACCGATCCCCCCCGCACACCCTTCACATTCACCACCGTACTCCCAGAAGTTTTACTTCAAAAACCCCCGATTTTGAAACATTCCTCCGCTCCGCTCCGCTCCGCTCCGCTCCTATTGGTGTTAGCGTGATGTTATATAGCCTATAGCCTTCCTCGATAAATGGGCTATCTAACACAGAAAGAATTTTTCAAATCGGAGCGGTAGTTCCTGAGATTAGCGCGTTCAAACAAACAAACTCTTCAGCTTTATTATCCCTCTATTTCAATGCACTTTTCAGATTGAATTGAAATAGAGGAAGACTATATCGAAAAATAAAAGAAGTTTTGTAAATATATTATGTACTTCTTTCCTTTGGTTAGGCCGGAAACTTTTGGACCTGCCCTCGTATTTATTTTATTTATGTAATGGCGGCTGTACACTCTCGTCGAGACAAGCCGAGTGTGGGAGTGAACATGGCGGGTCTATAATGACTCCCATAAAATTTTTTTTCCGAATTTTCAAGACCATAACGTTTTCTGTCATAATTTTTATTTGTCATATTATCGGAAGTCATAATATTAAACAACATAAATTGGAGCTACGATTTTCTTAAGTCATAATTATTGTAAGGACTAATAAGTAAACTCATATCATTCAGTTTCAAGAAGCATCACACTTCATAATATGAAAGGTACTAAAGTCACTCATAATAATTATTGAAAGGTCTTTTTTCGCAGGTCATAATTATTTTAAGGCACAATATTACTTTGTAATAACATTCAATGTCATGTTTGTATGACATTTCATAATATTAAAGGTAATAATTCTTTTCTGTGCTGTCATAAAAAAATACCTAACATCGACGGCTAAGGCGGGAGCTACGCTTACGCTTCGCTCGCGCCTTAGCCTTCTGAACCTAACCTGTCCGAGTCGCTTCTGCCCTGAAAGTCTTGCTCGCTCGCTTCGCTCGCTCGCTGCCAGCGATATGTCTTACAATGTCTCTGAATAATTATCAATATTCCTTTGGATGTTATAGATTTCAATGTAGATGGTTAGTGCATTTTAGGTAATGAAAAATTAAGACTAAAAACAATTATTACTTTAAGATATATGCCCTATAAAGTTTCTGAATAATCAACGATATTCCCTGAAATGTTATTGATATCAATATTATGACTTTTTAAAGTTATGATCAATGGGATTATGGCTCATTGCAGTTAGAACTATTAAGCGATATGCTTTACAAAAATTATGACCATCGATATTTATGAGCAAGAATATTATGGATATCAATTTATGACTTTCAAAATTCGGATAAAAAAGATTACGGGAGAAAAGGGGCACCCGAACATGGCAGCTCTCGGCTCGCCTCGGGCTTATTCGCCCGCTCACGCTTCCGTGGCGAGAGTCGGCGAGAGCACTCGTTCGAGAGTGTACAGACGGCATAAGGATAAATCTAATTCTCGTCTGTTATGGGACACCTTGGGATTAAACTTTGACCACACACATGCAAGGTGTCCCATAACAGACGAGAGTGTGGTCAAAGTTTAATTTGGTATTTCTTGATGGTCAGCGCGACAACGTGGTGCGCAGTTTCCGCGTGGGACGCATATGGGTGCTGATCTGCACGGAGCTGATGGGACGCGGCATGGATTTCCACGGGGTCAATCTGGTCGTCAACTACGACTTCCCGCCGTCCGCCATCGCTTATATACACAGGTGACATGCTAACAAATTTACCCTTTTCCAGGCATATATCTACACAAAGATTCAACCTTGCTACCTTTACAATATGGTAGACAGCAATTAAATTTGTTTAAAATAATCAATATCAATAATCCCTTATTTTCACTTCAAAAATAGTCCAATATCAACTAAGTATCAACTTATAATTCCTCTCGATGTACCTGCGCAGAAGGCAGATTTTTTAGCGCGGGAAATACCAACGGCAAAGCAGAATCCTACGCGCGCTAAAATCTTGCGCTGCCATTGGTTGATCGATTACTCGACTAAATCGTGGCAGGTCGTCCGCCACATTGTTCATCAGTTCACGCGTACATTGCGTAGCACGCAATTTTCCACCATTAGACCTTACAAATAAAGTTCGATATAGATTATTTACGAACATGTAAACTACTATCAGAAACCGTCTACACTATTCTGCGCGAACGAAAACTACCGATCGGAATTATAAGTCGAGACAATACTGTAACTGTAGTTTTACATCCAAAATTATATTGACAACTGACTCTCTGAAATTGCAGAATCGGCCGCGCCGGACGAGCGGGGCAGAAAGGTCGTGCCGTAACCTTCTTCACGCAAGATGACGTCGCCAACCTAAGGAGGTAGATATTAAACTACTTTTTTAACACCTTTAAACGAACAATTCTTCTAAATTCGAATTATATTATATTAAAGACATTCCTCCAAAAAAATCACCTCCTTAAATAATGCGTGCATCCTCCCTGAATAATCTCCAATTTTGTAATGTGGTGCAACAGAATCTGCTAAGCTACAAATGCGGTGATTATTTTCCATCACATGACCCGCTTGCACGTTTTCCTCCCTCTCATTATAAAAATATATATATACATAATATATGTTTTCTTTTCTACATTATATCAACTAATTGAACTTTCCTTTAGCATCGCATCAGTGATGAAACAGTCCGGTTGCGCGGTGCCAGAGTACATGCTGGCGCTGAAACAGAACCCCAACAAGCGGAAGAAGTTGGCGAAGAAGGCGCCGCGAAGAGACGAGATAACCACCATCCTCGGGAAGGGGCCGGACAAGTAAGGACTGACTGATTCAGGAGCTGTTTAGCGAAGGTCTACGTCAGTGAAAAGGTTATTCACTGACGTAGACCTTCGCTAAATAACCTCTGCCGCACGTGTAAGATATTACCGGCTGTACGCCACATGTCTCATCATTACTGTATTACCACTTATATAAGGGGTATGTATTACAATACCGAAGTACGAAAGACCGAATGTATTAAAACAACGAATGGGCCAAAAGACCGACACGATTTTTTTCTGAAACCGTTAACTTTTTAAGATTGTTATAAAACAAACCTAACCTAACCTAATGGGTTCTGTATGATGCCGTTTTGATAAATTCTGAGAAGTTTACGGTTTCAGAAAAAAATCGTGTCGGTCTTTTGACCCATTCGATGTTTTAATACATTCGGTCTTTCGTACTTCGGTATTGTAATACATACCCTATATAAGTTACATAAGCAATAATCGTTTGCGCAGAATAGTGCAACCTAACACCGACTGAAACCGAACGTGAATATCAATGAAATTAACACATTATTTTACCTTATGGCTTCAAATACAAGAACAACACGGAGTCATGCTATCTCGCTCTTAATATAAGTACATGTGAGGTTTTTCTAACGTGAGGCATCGAATTTATTGTATAAAATAGCACAATTAAATATCAAAGGAATCTTTACCGAATTTACTCAATCTTTGTTATGACAGATAAACAAGCTTGGTTGCTAACCACTAGAAAACCATAGATGACAGGGCAGTACGGAACAACCAATAGTGGACAGTCGCGTGACGTACGTACGCGTGGTGTGCTATGATTGGCTGAAAATTTTTCGCGCCACATCAAAATAAGTTTTCTGCGCTGGTACATCGGAGTAACTTATAAACGTGGTGTATTACTGTAACTCAATTGGTATTGGTAAAATAATTCTGACAAAATTAAGAACGTTCATAATTTTTTGAAGTTGAATCACAAACTCAATGTATGAGCACCTCAAATTAAATAAGACTAATTAAAACAACTGTCAAGCATTAACTGCGGAAGACGCAGTGTAGGTAGGCCTCCGACAAGATGGAGCGACGACCTGGTGAAGGAGGCGGGAACGCATTGGATGCGGATGGCGCAGGGCCGATTTGTTTGGCGAGCCTTAGGGGAGGCCTACCACGAATTATGTATCACGATTTAAATTGCATCTCTCTCTCTCTCTCTCTCTCTCTCTCTCTCTGCTTGAAAGGCCATAGTTCAAGACACTCGGCTACGACCACTTTCTAAAAGTAAGCGTTGTTTTTAAATTACAGAAGAAAACTAGAAAATGACAAAGACCCTAAAGAAGAAAAAAGTAAAAGTAAGGAAAATGGCGAGAAACCCGCGAAACGAATTAAGATACATAAAGGGGAACAGATCAACAGTAAAAATAATAAAAAACAAAACAACAAGCAAAACAACAAAGGAAAAGGCTTCAAAAAGAACAAGAAGAAGACTGTTGCTCATAAAAAAGTTAAGTAAGTAAGTAAGTGTTATTTGTGATAAATTATGAATTAAATAAAAATATTTGAACAATCGCTTGTTTCCATATTAGTGATTTATTTTAATTGCAAAGTTTATCCTAAAATGATAACTAGTGACTCACGGCTAGTAAGTACAGTGGGCAGCAGAAAAGATGGTAGTAGGTCACCCTCTTATTATTTAAGCAATGCATAATAAAAGAGATACGGATTTTAGCTGAAAAAAACTACAATTTTATCCAAAATTAACCCTTTATTGGCGTTGACACGTAAAACTAAACCTATACAAAATATACAGTCTTCATAAGTTCATAACATTTATATACAAAATAAAGCCGTTTTATACAAATTAAAAATATGTTCAGTTTAATTCAGTGGATATTTTAAATATGGCACCGACTCAATGTAACAATCCGACCTGCAGAACTAGAGGCACTTGTTTCACTAAATAAATCCATAATCAATTAACTGCCACCAATCCTTTGACTTACGGGCATTTTAAAAAAAAGTGTGTGCCGATGGAGCGTGCCCAGCGCGCTCTATAACGCTGAAAATACAGTGGCACACACTGGCAGCGCACATCACAGAAATAATAATAAAGAGGATAGAAATGCCTTAGTTCCTATTTTCTTCCGGAACTCGTGTCGCTGCTTCATCCCCTCTACTTACTGTGTTAATGCACACACGCAAAAGACCGGAACCGTACTACGCAATCACGCACACAATTACTAATAATTTTGCTTACAAACAAATATGAACCTTACACCTTAGAGATGGCGTTAAATAACACTCAACGTAAGTCATACCCACATTTACACAACGGCGCTCTTTATTGGCCGCGTCGGCATTATGTCTGCACTAGTCGTAACCTGTTTTTTTGTCCGTACCACGAACTTTTGTGCAAGACAGAAGGGTTATCAAAAATTACTTTACATTGCTGCGTGTAATTCAAAACGATCTGCGTTTTTATGGGCATGAGTAGCAATGGTATATGAAGTTTCGTATTAATAACGTGTAAACCAATATTTCATAATGAAATATTTTCTCAAGTTGTATTTTGATATAAACCGCATTATTACATTAAATTAATACATACCAATGAAATGTAATCCCCTTATTAGTGTAATTACACAGTGTGGACGAGTTTCCGCAATTGGGGATGTCTATTTTTTTGCAATGTATAGTAAATCGAAAACCATTTCGAGATAAATGGTTTTTAACTCGTTTTCTGTAGTTATTTAATTTTAATATTATATAATGAATTTATTACATAACAAATAAGCAATGACCTTCATTTGACTTTGGTGTAAATTGCGTGACCGGTCCAAGTCGTACTTTATTCTGTGTGGTTAGAATTCTTCACAAATTTACGCGTGGATTATAACTACTGAGTTTGATTTGGACCCACTGCCTGACATCTAGCACTTTGTCAGTGCCAGTAAAGTGACACAGTGTATAGTGTACCACTACGCAAAAAATAATTAAAGGGGTTGCCTTATCGTACACATTTAGATAGATTTGGAAATTTGGCATTGTGGGAGCCCTCAAGCCCTCAAGCCCTCAATGACGTCATCAACTAAAATAGTTTCAATAATTAATTTTGAAAAAAGTAGAGAACTAAATGACAAAATATTGAAATTATTTTCTTATAATTGACTTTTCTATACAAAAAAAATATAAAAACCACTGGTAATTTTTTTTAGATATTCCCAATTGCTAATGCTGCAAAACACCATTTTAAAGCACTTGTTATCATACCCACGTTTCAGATAGCACTGAGCCACAAGTCGCGCGCTTGTGACCTACGAGTCACAAGCGCGGCGCCAAGGTCACGCGTCTAAGGCACTTCTTTCCTCTTTATTATTATTTCTGTGGCGCACACCGTATTTCATTCAATGTTATTGACCGCTTTGGACACGCTCCGTCGGCGCCCCGCGCTCCCGGTTTGTTGTGGCCTTAACTTTTTTTTTAATTAGATAATTTTGTGGTTTTCTTTTTCAAAATCACGAGCACAGTTTTTCACACAAATGTCTGCCCCGACCGGGAATCGAACGCGAGACCTCAAGCTCCGTAGTCAGGTTCTCTAACCACGCGGCCATCCGGTCGTCGCCTACCTACCTAAGACCTACTTATTTGTGTAGTGAAACAAGGCCAAGTTCAATTTAACCTATATTTTGTCTTAAATTATTATTAATGTATAGCCTCTTAAGAATTCATAAAACATTAGTCCAAAAATATATTTTTAAATGGACACTAGTAAACGCTGCCATTTATTCCTACAATGTTTTTTTTCATTGGTCACAATTACACATACCGACTTGATATAAAACTAGATTTTGCTTCGACCACACGCTTAAATATAAATTGACCCTCTCCTTTTCCCTGGAATTACTGCGCCAACATTTCAGCCCTTATTCCACCCCATTAAGGTTTTATTTTCAAAAAACAATGAATGGGTTTTGATTTACCATACAGCATTCATTCATTAAAAAATCTTAAAGATTATAAACTAAGTATTATGTAATGTTTTTCAGCTTTTGCTTGCAATAAACATAAAATTTTATAAAAATATTTTTTATTTTTCCCATATTTCACCCAATCAGAGGTTGAATTTAAAAAAAACAATGATCGCAATAACTGACCTAAAAGAGATATCGTCACTACTTATACAAAAGCTCGTATCTCGAATCCATATGAAAACATAAAAGGAACCTTAAGGCGACGGAGTAATGTTAATTTTGTAAGATTATCGATTTTGAGATGCGAGTTTTTTCCAAAGTACCTAACGACGATATGTAGTTTATGGTTTCGAAGTCGCAATCCTGTTTTAGCCTGTGTTTGTCTGTATTTTTCAAATATCACAATAACACATAAAAAAAAACACAAACTTTATACTAATAGACTTCAAGAGAAAATGTTTAACTCACAAAAAATGGGAAACTGATTTTTCTTGAAAAAAATATTCTAGGCAATGATAGTATTAGCGGGAGAGTTGTGATATTAACACAGAATACACGGACCACTCACGTATTTATAGTCGTATTATGTTCGATGGTCCTTCGTCAAGGTTTGCTCGTGCAGATATGATGAGATCTCGCTTGATTATTCGTAAAAGCCCCGTGTATTCTTTTTTAATATAAATGGTAGTTTTTGTTACCATATAATGCACGTGACTTGGACGGATATTATGAAGTGGTACTCTTGTCATTTTGACAGTTACCTGTTCATGTTTAATTATACCAAGATTTTTTTTTCTGATATTGTGACGGCCAAAATGCCTGAAAAAGATAACTAAAAATTAAATTTCGCAAGAATTCAATAAAGTAAAGAGATTCGTTAAAAACATAATGTCAAGTCAAAAAATCAAGTAGAACAAACCGCCCTACAAACTTTGTATATACCTACTAAGCATCCGTTCGAGACTTGATTAAGAGAACGCCACTTGAAAAAAAAAGAAATAATTAACTCAAAATTAGAAACCATACAATGCGTAACTTTAACCTCGCGAGTCCCAGCGTGCTTTATAACGAACAAATCATCAGTAAGAATAACGGCCGAATGTACTATATAAAGTACAAATTATTCAATGAATAAAGAACTTTAAAGACGCTTAAATGAGTTCCAAAATTACAAAACGTATGACTCTTGTCTTAAGTTCTACATCGGTTAGAAAAGGCCGGGACTTGGGAGATTAAAAACCTGCTCATACATTTTTGACATCATCCCACACTTTTTTTATAGTTGAAAGTATTTTTAATTTAAATAAGTTGAATAACGACATGATTTTCATAAACCTAGGTACTTTGAAGTTTCCATGCAAAAACAAGTTGATCAAAAAAATAAATATTGTATACATATTACAGAGATCTTCCACAATTTGACAACATTTTTAAACAACATACTTTTACAGCTAACTCTTAACCCTCCAAACGCCAATTGATTCATATATCAAAAGCCTTATGATCCTTTTAAAAATCATTATGGCCGTTAGAAGGGTTAAATAAAAATAAAAATAAATTACAAAATTTGTGACCTGTTTCACTACTCTCTTATAAGTTCCTGGTATTCTTTGTGGCAGATAGCTTTAATGTCAGACGGCAACACTTGACACCTGTCTTAAATTATCCAAAATTTATCAGACAGTAGTGAATAAGGCCTTGTACATACAAATTATTCAGTTCACTTCTTAAGCTGATCAATAAAAAAAAACAACAAGCTACACTCACTTCAACTGTCACTTTTCAAATTCAAAATATTTCGACCAATAACAACGAAGCGTCACTCGCACAGCCAATCACAGGGCAGCCTGGGCATCTTATTCGCCGGCCATGGCAAATAGCCAGCCGTTTTGAAAATCCAATAGTCATAAGAAACTTTGCTTATTAAAAGTACTAGTATTAGTACTTCTAGACCTATGATGTAGTAGATATAGTCCGTCCAGTCTCTGGGTGTGTGGCAAACTTGGAACTCCTTCAGTTCAACGACCGGGCCCATGCCGTCGAGGCACTGGATTTCCTTGTAGTCTTGAATTGTTTTTGAGTTTTCTATTATCCATGGCTGAAATAAAAAAGAACACAACTTAATCTATCATGCTTAGTAAATAAATAAATAAAACAGAGTTTATTAATAAATCGAGACTAAAAGTAATCTACTTAAATGTTAGCTATAATCATTACTTCGCACTAGGCTCTGAGTATGTTGCGCGGCGACCAATATTTTCAAAAGACCTAAAAAGGTACTTAATAAAATCCACCTCATACTAAAATAAATGAACTCTATTCACCCATGATTTAATTCATTTTAGTACAAGATGTTAATAACTGGCCACGTAATATTAAATTGAATTCTGTTTGTAGGGGAACAGAGTTCATTTTCAGTATGAGGGGGCCAGTTATTGGCGATTTACTCTACAATAGGGTAGCTAACGTTATAAAACAATAATTCCAAACTTTGTTTCAGCCCCGAAAACCAGACCAATTTACATCTAACTGCAAAATTCGATTTCTAATTGCTTTAAATTACTTCATATTGACGTCAACACTGCCTTACAAAATAGTTTTGACAGCTCCTTAGATAATTTAAAGGACAGCTCAGATAAAGCACATCAATTGATGAATATCATCTACCCTATCGTAGTCAAATACTGTAAAATACGAGTTCGTTGCATGTTACATTACATTCGTTGTATGCTACATTTTTTTTCATCTTAATACCATTTAACAGTGACGGTGAATGCGTTTTTTATTCTAATTGCGTTAGAAAATAATAATTTATTGAATCAGGCGTTACTTTGCGGAGGTGCATATTAATGAACTAAAACAATTACTTTGCTCACCCGCGACCTTACAATAGTTACGTTTATGCAAGAAATGTGCGTTCATGCAGTTCCTCCACCTCCACACTGTACGAACACACACAAATCACATAAACCCAACCATCACCACCACCAAGCTACACTCACGCGTTTCGAACTCAACCAGAGCTCATCTTCAGAGTTACCACAACCGTATGCTATGCTACCAAATGTTAAACTCCAAATGTTATGTGATTTGTGTGTGTTCGTACAGTGTGGAGGTGGAGGAACTGCATGAACGCACATTTCTTGCATAAACGTAACTATTGTAAGGTCGCGGGTGAGCAAAGTAATTGTTTTAGTTCATTAGAAAATAATGTCCCTGGCTCTTTAAAAAAATATACCTCTATTTCCGCACAGTGGTTTTAGCATATTTATTGTGTAAGTCATACTTTCAACACTTTCTGCACTCTGGTTTTAGCATATTTATAGTGTAAGTCATACCTTCAACACTTTCTCGGTGTTGCAGTCACAGTGCATATAGTTCCCGCCGATCAGGAACGTGGTGTAGCCGCCCGACGTCTCGAACTTATTCGAAAGCATGTACATGTGGATCTGCCAAAAAAAATGATTATAACTTAGACACTGGTATCCCGTAGGTGTGCAAAAGCTTCCTTTTTCTACCTCTAGTCTTTTCGCACCTTGGCACGTTCTCCCCAATCCCCAAAGAGTCCACGTAATAGGAATGTAGACGCCATTAAAAAATAATTCCAATACACGACTCCATTAAAAAAAGCTTTATTTTAGCCCTGATTAATTTTCGATTAACTGCAAAATTAGATTTCTGTTGCTTTAAAACAAATAAATAGTTGATTGAGTTCGCGAACAAGTGACGTCATAAGTTGCTATTGCCATTCAATTTCTCTCGGAGAATGTGTTTTGACAGCTCATAAAAAGTACGTCTGTTGATTGGTGGTGTCAAAATCCCTATTAAGAAGTTGAATATCTTACTAATATTATAAACGCAAAAGTTGTATGGTTGTTTGTTAGGTACTTTCGCTCTAAAACAGTTTGATGGATTTCGATTAAATCTGGCACACAGATAGTTTATAACCTGGATTAATATATAGGATACTTTTATCCCGGAAAATTGCATAGTTCCCGCGGGATAGCAATAAACGACTTTTTTGCAGACGGAGTCGCGGGCAACAGCTAGTAGTACAATAAGTATGTATGTACCTATATCGCGTCTTGACAAGAGCCTAACGACCAACAGCGCACCTAGCGCTTTCACGATTCATTGCGCGGCCAAATTAGAGAAACTAATGAGTACAGACTTACGTTTTTGAGTTTGTTGTACGTAATAGAAAACAGCATGAAGTTGTCGATGAACTTGGTACCCTCTAGCGGCCCAATATTGTCGATGTCATTATAGTCTGCGATAAGTTGTCGCAGGTGTTCGTACGAGGAATCGTCACCGACTGCTTCCAGGCTCGTGATCTGAGGAATGATACAACCATTTATCTTCTATAATAAACAGAAGAGTAAAAGGGACAGCACGATACTAACTTCGAACATCGTATTTTGTAATAGGCTCCGGTATGCCATGTTGTACATTGTACCTACGTCACGACTGTCGAGCAGCTCCATCTAGTAATCACAAACAAACTCACGTTGTTATACGACACGTTGAGCTTGACGGTATTCGGTGGTAAGTCATACGGCATTTGCTTCAAGTGTCGATGGGAGCAGTCCACGGCTACCAGGTAAGTCACGTCTTTGCCAAGGAGTTCGAGCCGGTCCGGCACACACGTACAGTTCACATTCAGGGGCTTGATGTTGCGGCAACTCGCGTACAGCTGGAGAGCAAATTGTACCGATGAGTAAAAGTACCTGGACTATCGACTTTTATCATAATCATCATTTTGGCCGTGGACATCCACTGCTAATATAAAGATACAGACATAGGCCTCCCTCATTGATATCCAATCATTACGGTTGGAAGCGGCTTGCATCCACCGTGAACCGGCGGCCTCTACCAGATATTACGTTCATCGCGTTGGTGGACGTTCCACGCTGCCAGGCCTCATGCATGCCATGTACTTATGCGCGATATTTACCTACCGCGGGGACGATCTCCTGCGATCGAAATTCCAGTAGGTTGTCACAAGCGCGCGCCGACGCACGTTCATTCGTGTTACGGAAAAAATATGCCGCCTGGACTTTTATAAGTGAATAGTGAAACAGGTTTTTTTTTTTAACTATGTGACCCAATACATCCCTGTATTGTTTTTTTTATATAATTATTATTATTTTTTATTTAATTCTATATTTGTATGGTTTTTTTAGTTTGTAATTTATTATATTTTAATTTGAAAAGATGACTTCCTGCCAAGTTTCTTGCGGCGCATTCTTCTTGGCAATGATGGTCCTTACGAAAGCGCTGGTAGTTTAAAAAAGTGACATGTAAAAGAGCCCTTTGCGGCCTATTTGCAGAATAAACGTTTTGATTTTTTGATTTTTGAGGGGGCAAATTTTAATATATGCTAGAAATAATAGCTAATATAACAATTTGGAAGTTCGTATCGTGCTGTCCCTCTTACTCTTCTATAAAAAACTATAAGCATGAGCGGGATGGCACGATGCGAAGTTCGAAAGTTGACCTTCGTATCTAGTATAACGCTAGGGTACTGTGAGCATGGCAATGTGTTCTGCGCATTACAATAAATATCCTTTTTTGTTAGGATTCCAGAGCTAAAATGGCAAAAACGGAACCCTTATAGTTTCGCCATGACCGTCTGTCCCTTTGTCCGTCCGTGGCTTAGCTTAGGGAATATTAGTGCTAGAAAGTTTGCATATAGCAATTATTCCGACAAAATGGTAAAACAACATGTAGAAATTTTTTCTTAATCCAAACTGCCAGCCCTTGGCACTGTCGGCACGCACACATTCTTAAGGAGACGGAGTAGTATAATCTGTGGCTACAATCGCGGTAAGTACCAAGATTTTGTACGGGATGCAGTATCTGTTACGAAGTAACTATTAAGTAATCTGTGACGCTGCGCTTGTCAGTCCATGGTCTCCATACGATAACTTTCCGACCCCAACGGCCATCGCTCTACGTATTGTATGGCCTGCCGGTTGCCATTTCAACGAGTTAATCCGTCGACATTCGCTCTATACGTTTTCCCAGAGATAACACCAAATTAATTACTAATCAATGACCATTACCTCTCTCTCCACCCTCAAATGCTCGATTTGCACAATCTGGACATCCTTGAACCAGTTGAACTTGAGGTCCAGCGCGCAGTACGTGTTGTTGTAGTTGAGGAATGTAACCAAAGAGTTGTTGTTGCTCTCCATCGCCTTTTGGAACTCTTTGCATGGCAAGTAATTGTTCCCTGGAAGAACATAAGGTAGCCAGTTAAGACAGGCATTGAAATATAGATGCCTTAGTAAATGGAGCATTGCATGTTTATGGAAATAATTGATATGACAAATTAAGCTATGAGTAACGAAGTGGTTCGTGTTATACACGGTTACAAACCTGCTAAATCCACAGAAATCTTCCTGTTACTTTGCACCAGGCTCAGCGGAAACTCTGTCAGATTGTTAGCTGACGCGTCCAAGACTGTCAGATTGAAGAGGTACGCGAACGGTCGCATGGAAGACGGCAGCTTAGCCGTCGTCAGGTTATTGTTGGAGATGTTCAGACACGCTATTGAGGAGTGCTTTGGAAACTGACCTGGAATTAACAACGAGAGTTTAAGCAGATTGATGAAAGGGCCTGAGCGCTGAGCAGATAGATGCTAAAAGATTGTCATACAATACAATACAATACAATGACTCTTTATTGTACACCAGAAATAGTAAGCGATACAGAAAACAGGTACACAGAGAGAAAGTTACAATGGTTAGCAATAGGCGGCCTACTGGCGGTCATTTGAAAATACCTTGAGTGGAATTCCAGTTTGAATACGGTTTATACAAGGTACCTATTATGAAATAAAACTTCAATGAAATATATCGTTCAAACGTTGAATAACTCCAAATAGAGGGGCAGGCTCGTGGTCAAACCAGGTTGTCACACCACTATAGAGACTTTATCCTTTCGCTTTCGTCGGAAATTCGCCAGAAATCATTTTTATTCCGCAAAAGTAAGTTGGTTAGTTTCGTTAGGTATCTATAGAGGCCCGAAGGGCAAAGAGGCTAGAAATAGGAGCCCTGGCGCAGGCAGGGCTCCGTCGAATAGCAATGGTGTGACAACCTGGTGTGACGACGAGTCTGGCCCCACAAATAGGTATACCTACCTACAAGGTATCTCGAAATTAATCTGAAAGATTTCATCAGGTTATTAGGCTCATCTGAGTGAAACATCCCTGTTAATGTTTTTCAGAAATTTTTAATTGTTGTTGACAACTTCCATACATTGACCAAGTGTACCCCATCAAAGGCTTGACTTTTGAAACAAAAATGTTGATGAAAAATCTTTGTAGGGTTGTACAGTGAAACCAATCAAACCACCTAATAAATGTAAAATAATTTTGTGATATCTTGTATACCTATAATTAATCTGTATTAAGGATGATTAAATACTTACTGCTGTTTTTCATTTCGTCCAATTCTATTTCGTCGGCTTAGGCGTGCGCAAAAAAAGATCAGCTTCAAATTTAAATATCACCAAAAATTTACAATGCAGTTTCAATTTAAGACGTAATTGTCAAGATTACTGATTTTGCCCAATGTTTTTGATAGTAGTAGAGTAGTGATGTGAAATACATACTCGTAATGTCATTTGATAATCACATCGTTTTTTTAAAATGTTATTAAGTACCTACCTCAACCAGGGAACAAGCCGGATAATTTCCTCGTGCACTCGAGCTTTATGGTTTAAGAGAAAAGTAGCGTTTGGGCTGGTGCACCATGGCCAAAAATGGTTAACTAACTTGTCTATAAATGGAGGAGGTGGAGGTTAATAGCAAGCTAGGTACTAGATACAGAACAAAAGCTAAAATTGAAACGGCGTCTACTTCAGCCTCGATATTTTCGAATTCGTCGATGGTATCGATCGACGGAGAGCCTGCAGTAGGTAGGACCCTGAATACACGACCTGATAATTAAATGACATCAAGGTTTGCATTATCAGATTGTAAATTATTGTTGTTAATTCCGGGTCGACAATTATATGTCGTCTTTTAACCGCATCCAGCAATCTTTTTAGTTTTTTATTGAATTATCTCACCCACGATCTTTCCAATGTTGCCGTCGGTGAGCGCCATGGACACCAGTCGGCGGAACACGGCCTGGGACACGTCCAGCTCGCCGATGTTTGCGTTTAGCACGTGCAGGTTCGTTATGTTCTGGTTCACTGGAAACAATGGAAAAATACAGATAAGATATTAAATAGGTACATGAAAAAATTGCGAAAGCCTGTGATGGTCCTTCGAACCGCTAAGCTCTGTGGCACACGGCTCTCCCAAGCCGTATGGCTGCTTTCATAGAAATAGTGAAAAGTGATACAGACCTGTTAGAGAAATTGTATTGTTTGTATTGACGACCGAATGGCCTAGTGGTTAGAGAATCTAACTACGAAGCTTGAATTCGATTCCCAGTTGGGGCAGAATTTTTTTAAAAAATTTAAGCATGTTTGCTTTCGATTCTTGGATGTTTAACATCTATTTAAGAGGATACGATGCGCATCATTTCTCCATACAAACGTAATCCCCTGTTTCCTCCCTGGATAATGGCTTTAGAGCCAAATTTTTTTTACTGTGTAATCTGTATCTACCGTAGCTATGCCCCTATGTTTCGTTTTTTTTCCATATTTCAATTAACATAAGAAATATGAGCTTTCCAAAATTGAAAAAATTGCCCAATTTCAACGTCATTTTCAGACACTCATCAGAAAAGAATCCCTCACATAAACAAAAAAAGGAAAACATAGGGGCATAGCTAAATCTGTCCTCTCATTATTTTTGAAAAAAATAATTTTATTGGTCCAGTTTTCGAGAAGAAAACAGGGGATTACGAAATGCTGTTTTGATCAATTTTACGCGCCTATTAACGGTCTGAGCTGCAGTTGTCCCGCTCTCGCTGTACTGACACGGAGGGGTTTGGGCGAGACAGCGACATTTCATTAAAATACCTATTTCTCAAAAGTCTCTCAGCCATCGTACCCTCTTAAGGCCCTACCGAGCTTTTGGCGCAAATCGATTTTAGGTATTCTATGCACTCGTGTATGTGTGCGTGAAATGGGCTAGAATCAAAGCCGTGCATAAGCGCGAGCGACACGAGTTCCCCGTCCGATGGCCGAAGGAGAACTGACGCACCTGACTATCGGACGAGGGGGAATCACGATGGCTCAAGATAGGTTGGTTTATAGACTGCGTGTATTTAGGTGTTTTCATCGTATTACTAAAACAAAAAAATCGGGTTTTGTTCCGCGTACCTTGATTTTGAAGAAGCCCGATATTTCGACGGTCGTCTCGTGATCATGGCGCATGCAACTGTGCCGAAATATCGGGCTTCTTCAAAATCAAGGTACGCGGAACAAAACCCGATTTTAACTCATAAAATTAGTAACTTTGTTTCATAATTGTTTTTGAATTACGTATCGACATTGCTCGGTGTTTATAATATTTTTAATTTTTAATTTTGTTAATTTAAGTTACTGTCTGACATTTTCGATTTTATAATATTGTACACCATAAGTTTGGTAGACTATGGTATAGATCTTAATTTTTATTGTACCACCTACTATTTTTACCTATAGTCTGGCAATAAAGTTCTTGTATTCTTGTAATGACCGCGATAGTCTAAAATATTGTGTTATTTCAAAAATGTAGCAAAACTACGCCCTAGACAACATCTTCCTTTATTAACATTCAAAAAGTCAAGACCTCGCTGCACCATTGCTATAACAAATACATACATACATATTTACATAAATACATACGCTCGACTAGTGGTCAATACAAAATAAAAAACAAAATATATCTGGAATACATAGATGAAACTGCTACAATCCATGAGTAGACAAGACAGAGCCTTAGTAACGTCATTCTCTTGTTCTACATCGTGCTATTTAAGTTCGTAAAATCCGATTTCTCAAGTTCTGGAAAATACGCCGTATATGTACCATAACCTTTTTACCTCGCTCATCCCTTATTTCTTACGCCGTATCTACAAAACAATATTCCATTGTATTACGGAAACAAAAAAAAACACTACATTGTTTCGTTAGGTACCTACCTATTAGTCCGTAGGAATAATTTAATAAATATATTTTCCTTAAAAACTAAAATGGATGTTTGCGGCTTCGCGGAATATAGGTCAACTAACTACGTATTCATTCTGTTTTCCTTAAACTGTTTATTGATCGAGCGAGTGAGAAGCGCGAGCGAAGCGTCTTCGTTTCAGCTTACGCAAAAATGCTTTCATAAGGCTGTCTGTTCTCCGTCGCATTTGTCAACCGATTCTCGTAAAATTTTGTAAAAATTTTGTATAATTTGGTGAAGTACCTACTTACTATGGCAGTTAACAAATAGGTAATAAAAATAATAGGTTATACACATAACTTATTTGCTAGTTGTTTAATTAAGTACTTGAACTTAATTATGGCATGGTATTGCTTACGCCAACTCGCACTTGACCAGCTTATTTTATGTCTTCGTCATCATCTAATTAACAATGGAATAAAAACAACCCTACGCGCTATACTTAGCATACATTGCTATGACAAGGTTCCATTTAAGCGTACAATTACAACACTACGATATTGAGTCAAGAAGATTTACGACCCAGTTTCCCCACCGACGCCTGCCTCACTCGCGGGTAAATATTGATTCTGTCGTTATCGTTGTGCTGCTTAATAACAGGGACAACATTGCAGACTGTAAGAATCCTTTATATTACTAGGGTTCCAGACGACGACTCCAAGGAGAAGAGCAGTGCTTGAGCTTTTGCACCTTGGCCATTGGTCAATGATTTCGGTCAATTGACCGTAATTACGGAACACCACTGGCCGATGGCTAATTCTCGACATGGGAGGCCTATCCGACATGACTTTTTAGTGTCATTTTTATAGGTACCTATGGGTCTACTTATATTGGCATAGACGCCACCATTAACGAAGAAGAAGCATGCACTAATGTATACATATACAGCTAGGTTATTGACACTGCATTTGGAACTCTAACGATCAACAAGCTGCTTTAAATGTTGGAGTAGGTACACGGTGCCAGTAGAATCTTGCCAGTAGCATGACAATGCGGCGCTCAATTAGTCGTCGGTAACTCGTTAGACTTCACAGACCAGGAATCTAAGGCACTTTGCAAATAGAGCAACTAATACAGCAACTGGCAACAGGCAACCAGCTGTTTACGTACAAGACATAAGTATCTTGATGGAACGACTGCCTGCACAAAACAAATCGAGTTGCGAGTTTCGGTTAAAAACAAGTTTTCAGTTGCTGCAATCGATTAATAAGTTAGTTTCTAATTGCCGCAAGCAGCAACTGTCAATAAAATAAGCTGTCAATAAGCCATAAAATTGCGGTATATAGCATATACCGTAAGGTGAATGGTGTAAATAAAACTACGGCCTTTAAACTGGGCTTGTGATTGCAGCAACTGGCAACTTTTAAAGGAAACTTTTAAACAGTTGATAGTTACCTCAACTAAAGTTGCCTCATCCGCAAAGTGCCTTACGCGACTAGCACCGTATCAGGGCTGTATTTAGGGGAACATAGCCACAGCCCCGGGACCTCCACAAAGGGGCACCCACAATAGAGACTTCGAAAAATTATGTAATGAAATCTTGACTAAAAAAACTGGCCAAGAGCGTGTCGGACACGCCCAAGATAGGGTTCCGTAGCAGGTATGACTAATCTGCAGTCTACTAGAACTAGTAGTATGCTGATGGTTTTTCAGATGTACCTAATTCTTTATTATATGAACCGATTTCAATTTTATTTTTTTTATTTGAAAGAAGATACTGTTAGCGTGATCTTATAGGTACTTAAAGAAAAAAAATGCTTGCAATGGCGGTAAATTACAATCTTAGTTTAGAAATATTTTTTTTACAAAAACTTAAAAACTGCTCAACTGATTAAGTTGAAAATAATTTTCCTAGTAATTTTTTATTAAATTTAACATACGTGATTTTTTTTTTATTTTTTAGACTTGCTGTTCAAAAGTTAGAGGGGGGGACACATTATTTTGAACTTTCGGAGTGAATATCTCCGAAAATATTCACTTTATCACAAAATGGTTTTAGCAAACCCCTATTTATTTTTACATACCTATCCAATGATACCCCACACTATAGGGTTAGTCGAGAAAAAAAAATCACCCCCACTTTACGTCTATGGGAGGTACCGTAAACAAATTTTTTTTACTTTTTTTTATTTAACCACTTTGTCGGCGTGACTGATATATATATTCATGCCAAATTACAGCTTTCTAGTACTAACAATCTCTGAGCTTAGCCGCGGACAGACAGACAGACGGACAGACATGGCGAAACTATAAGGGTTCCTAGTTGACTACGGAACCCTAAAAATGGTAATTTTATGTGGAGAATAATTTGTGGCCAATGGGGTCTCCGCTCATTTAGTGCCCCGAGGCCTCCAGATCTCTAAATCGGGCCCTGGCCTTATAACGTAGCACTTATCAGACACTTACTGGAAACCGTCAGGCCTTCCTTCAGCGTGAAGCTGTCCACGTCGCAGCAGAAGACCGACGAGGCCCCGATGGTGACGCACCGCAGCTCGTTCGTGGGGCACTGGGAGCGGTCCATGTGGAAGCACTTGCCCAGGTTCAGGTTTGGCTTGGGGGCTTCGGGACGAGGCGTGGAGGCTGGGGCTTGCTGAAAACAGTACATGCATAAGTCAATGGTCAACGATTTTAACGGTTTTATTTATCGAGGTTTTTGGGGGTTTTAAGGAGGTTTTAATATCTGAAATCAACCAATTTTTGGCTGAATTTATCACATTATATTCCACGTTTTTTTGATCCCACTGCAGCGCACAGGCTTCTTCTCAGAATGAGATAGCTTGGGCTGTAGTTCCCTCGCGGCCCCAGTGCGGATTCACAAATAAATAAATAAATTATGTAATAATATCATGGGACAATTCACACCAATTGACCTAACCCAAAGTAGACAACGGATAATCACACTTAAATAAGTAGATATTATGTAAACATCCAAGAGTCCAAGACTCGAGAACTAAACATTCGTATTTTTCATACAAATATCTGCCCCGACCGGGAATCAAACCCGCTTCGTAGTCAGGATCTCTGACCACTAGACCATTCGGTCGTCAAACACCATTGAATTTCTTCGCTTGTGTAGGTATGCAGGTTTCCTCACGATGTTCTCCTTTACCGTAAGGCGCAAGTCCTACAGAAGAGACGTGGGACGGGGGCGCGTCGCAGTCGCGTCGTTTGTTCGCAGGCCGCGTCTCCGCCCCGTCTCTTCTGTCTGTTTTGGATCGCGACGCTTCTATACATTTAGTATGAAAACTGATGAAAGCGTCGCTGTCGCGGCGCCCCCCCCCCCCGTCTTACGTGTCTTCTCTGTGGCTTGCGCCTACAGCTCATAAAAAAAGAAGCGATCCAAAAACAAATAGTGAAATTTAGAAGAATTTGTCATAATCTGAAAAAATGCTTTTATGTTCCATTTTTGCAAAATTTCCCATAATAAGAGAGACGTCAGTAAAATGTATTCCTTGTGAAGGTTCAAGGAGATCCATAGCCTCACCTCTCTGTACTTGGGCGCCGCCTGTTCAGACTCGTCAACCCTCATCTCGATGGAGGGCACGTGTCCCAGCAGGTACACCACCAAGCACCACAGCGCCACCTGCCGAGGAAACATACTCATTAATAACTGATAATATGTTTTTAACTATATACTAACGATCATCATCATTATCATCATCCCAGCCTATATACGTTCCACTGCAGGGCACAGACCTCTCAGAATGGGAGGGCTTGGGCCGTAGTTCCTACGCGAGCCCAGTGCGGGTCGGGAACTTCACATACACCATTGAATTTATTCGCAGGTTTCCTCACGATGTTTTCCTTGACCGTAATTGGTTGTCTTCTACTGTGCGTTTTTCCAGAAATTTCCTGCCTCGCACAGCAAAGCTCTGGAATGAGGTTCCTGCTGCGGTATTCCCGGACCGATATGACCTTCAAGCTTTCAAAAAAGAGCGTACTCCTACCTAAAAGGCCGGCAACGCACTTGTGACTCTTCTGATGTCGCAGGTGTCCATGGGCGACGGTAATCGTTTACCATCAGGCGATCCGTCTGCTCGTTTGCCCCCTATATCATAAAAAAAAAAATTACGCACTTAAATTCCGAAAAACTTAGAGGTGCAAGTCGAGATTTGAAACCACGACCCTCTGCTTGAATAGGTACGGAAATCATTCATCCCAGCCTATATTCAGTCAAAGTCATAAATATATCGACGGTTAAAAGGCGATTTATAATTATATATTGAGTTATAATTGTACGTCATTGGAATCAGCGAAATCGCCTTTTAACCGGCGATATGTGCGTTACCAAGATCTCAAATATATAAAAACCGGCCAAGAGCGTGTCGGACACGCCCAAGGTAGGGTTCCGTAGCCATTACGAAAAAATCAAGTAATATTTTTCTAAGGATTTCGTATGTGTACGGAATCATCCAAGTTTAGGTATGTTTTATACCTTAGGCTACTAGGTATTTACTCTTAAACTACAAATAATTTCCAAGCAATCTTAGCGGCTATAATTTTCCTAGTAAATTTGATATATTTACTATCCTTCTGAATTTTTTCAAATTTTTCCACCCAACAGTTTAGATTTTAGAGGGGGGGGGGGGGACGGCCGATTTTAATGAAAATTTTCACTTTAAAGTTGAATATTTCGCAAACAGATCACTGAATAGAAAAATCATGTTAGCAACTCCGCAATGATTTTAACAGACCTATCCAACGATACCCCACACTATAGGGTTAGCCGAGAAAAAAAAATCACCCCCACTTTACGTCTATGGGAGGTACCCTAAAAAAATTTTTTTTACTTTTTTTTATTCAATCACTTTGTCGGCGTGACTGATATATATATTCATGCCAAATTACAGCTTTCTAGTACTAACAGTCTCTGAGCTTAGCCGCGGACAGACAGACAGACAGACAGACAGACAGACGGACAGACATGGCGAAACTATAAGGGTTCCTAGTTGACTACGGAACCCTAAAAAAAGACCTCAAATACCTATCTAAAGGTACACCTCTATTACTAACTACTAATCATAAAGTCATTGTTTACCTAAATATATCATACAGATGGCTGTATAGATATGTATGCCCTGGACTGTACGTTCCATTACAGGGCATTAGGCGTCCTCTCATCATGAGAAGGCTTAGGCCATAACTTACACAGGCCCTTAGATTATTTATGCACTAGATAGAGCTTTGGTGGCATGGAAACGTCCCGTAAAAATATAAGCCAACTTGGCTTATATGTCATTTGCGTCATTTGCAGGGTTGCCAATAGTAATATGCTAAAATCCCCAAACGCATTGTCGAAATTCCCCACGTGTGGGGAATGAAAAATTATGTGGGCCGAGTGACTTAGTTTAGAGCTGTTGCGAATAATCAATTGTAGGAAATTAATCAAGACTAGCAGAAATTTGATGTCAAATGTCGCGTATTTGTGTTCATACTTAAAATCCCCTCATTTTCCCCGAATTGAAGCTCTCCCCACACATTCCCCAATCAGCTTCACTTTCCCCACATTTTGGGGAATGTGAAATTAACTGGTATCATTAAGCACGCACACAGTGACAACCGGAATGACGTAACGCGATCGTAATATGAAGCTGTCAAATGGATTTGTGGACGTTTTGTATCGCAATGTTTGCTAGTGACGCTCCATCTAGTGCATAAATAATGTAAGCTGCGATTGAACAACATCTGGGGGCACGGCAGTGCCCCCGCCAAGTCGAGCAAAACTAAGGCACGGCCGTAAATACCATCCTTTTTTCGAAGCAATTCATGCTATTTTTATTCTCTTTGTTATTTCATTTATTTCGAAATCTTTTCTTTAACGGACAAAATTCAAACGTAACTTTGAGTCATAATGTTCATCTCGTTTAATCATACCCATATCGGGCGACACGCGCTATTTTTAAATGTTATTCATGTTTTCTAATGTTGCATACATCAACGCGTACCTACTAAATAAAATATATGATTTATTTATATCCATAGCAACAGTTGGTTCGGATCGGACCAGCTGCGAAGGTCGGGAAGACACGTGTACTGTAAATACGATAAAACGGATAAAAATACTCGCGACGTAAACACTCAGGTGGTCCCATATATATCTTACATGCCGGTAGTGTGAAGCCATTCGCCATAACCATAACGTAAATTTTTAGAGTTCAAAATAACATAATCGGAACCATTATTATTTCGACTGAAATGATGATGATGATGATGATGATGATGATGATGGCACCATTACAGTTGCACTATGTCCGTTCGTCCATCTGCCCGTGGCTTAGTTTAGAAAATCTGACCTACCTATCTATCTTGTGTCTATCTATTCGATTTAGGCCATCACAAGCTCTTTTGAATGTCGAAGAGTTTGCCAAAGTTATATTTTTAAAAGCTCAATAAAGGTATATTTAAAAAACCGGCCAAGAGCGTGTCGGACACGCCCAAGATAGGGTTCCGTAGTAGGCAAGTAGTAGGTACGAAAATCTTTGCTTACTTTATTAACGTGGTTGTTTTGGTCCCAACGTCGGCGGTACAGCGCCATCTATAGGCGAATTGGGTAACTAATCTACTGCAGTCTACTAGAACTAGTATGCATGTTGATTGTTTTTCAGATGTAATATATTTTTTTTATTTGAAAAAGATACTGTTAGCGTGATCTTATATAGCTTTTTCCGTAAGGTCAAATTTGTCTAATTTTCACTGTTATTTCATTTCAAATCGAGCCTTATGGAAAAAGCTAGTTACGCGGTATTGCTGTTTCACCGACGAAACGAAATGCTTAGTTTTCAACGATGTTTAAGTTAAACGTAGATGTTATTGCCTGCAAAATGTTAATGCTGCGATTCGAAACAGTAGGTATCTGTTTTACAAAATAAAGTGTCATTGTACCCGTAATGCGTAGTTTTAAATCTAGGTTGCAGCAAAACAGATGGCATAGCGAACAGCGCTCGCATGTGGTTTGCGATAAGTCTTTAGAGTTTGTCTGACGTAATATATGATGCAATACAGAATAAGTTTTTGTTAAAAATTTAATTTTCAATGCAAGCTTTTTCGCTAACTGTACTTTTTGTTGACTGTACTTGCATTTTCATCCAACCTACATAAGTATAATAATAATAATAATAATAATAATAATTCTTTATTTCCATAAAAGGTACAGGTATCTTATACAAATATATGTGGAAACTAGATAAAATCATAAATAATGTGGGCCACAGCTGCCAAACTAGGTGTAAAACCTGTATTTCAGCAGATAAGTAAGCCAAGAGTATAAGTAAGTATACCAAATTCCAAGATTTGACCCGTACATACATTGCAAGTTAATAAAAAGCTTTTAAAAGTAGACTGGTTTAACCAGCACCAAACCCAAAATCATATGAAAGAGTGAAAGTGATTGTTTGCACATGTTCGAAACACAGGAAAAAATATATTTGGAAGGAAAAGATACAAATAAAAAACATCGAAAATTGGGCCTCGCTCAACATGATAAGAGCAACGCTGTTCTTCAGAGTTCAGAGGGACCCGTATTAAACCTCTGACTCTCTTGCTTACATTAATATAGAACAAGCGTGAAGTGTAGGTAGGTATATAATTTAATTTTTGAGTTCCATTTGCGTACCGGCCATTTACTTCTGTTGTAAATACAAGTTTTCTACAAATAGTTCCGAAATATTTAAAAAGATTAGGTCAGTTTTACGGAACACCTGGTCCTCTATAAAAGTTTTTGATCAGAATTTTCGATCTAAGACGTGGTGGACTAATTGGTTTGACCCAAGGGCTTTTAAGCAGAGGGTGGTGGGTTCAAGCAGCTCGCACTTCTGATTTTTTAAGATAAGATAAGATAAGATAAGAAAAACTTTATTTTTTCACAACACAATGCACACACAAAAAAAAATGCAATCAAGTGAAACAATACTTAGAACTAAAAATATCAAAGCGTTAGAACAAAATCAACAAGAACAAAAGAAACACAAGCAGAATAAAAATAGAAATAAAACAACAATAGGGATGTTGACACCATTAAAAAATAATTCGAAGACACTACTCCAGTAAAAAACGCTTTATTTTAGCCCTGAAACCCAGATTAATTTTCGATTAACTGCAAAATTAGATTTTTTGTTGCTTTAAAACAAATAAATAGTTAGTTAATTGAGTATGCGAACAAGTGACGTCATATGTTGCTATTGCCATTCAAACTCTATGGGAGAAATGTGTTTTGACAGCTCATAAAAAGTACGTCAGTTGATTGGTGGTGTCAACATCCCTATTTTGCTGTATGCAACCAAGCTGTGGTATGGATGCCATGTGTCGTGAAAAGAAAGGTGCTGACTCAGCATAAAGCTGCGGAAGCCGCAGCGCTGATATTCTGCCAGTACCAACTGAGCCAGACCTGTGGAACACATATAAGGAGACGAAACAGAGTACAGTATCATAAAACTAAAGTGTGGATGATGTACATAAATTGAGTAAAAGGAATAAAGATAAAAAGAAACAATAGGCGCACTATAAATACCTATGACAGGTATCCCAGACATCTAATAATAAACAAAGAAGAAAGTTACATAATAATCAATGAAAAAGCCGGAACTTTTAGGATCTAATCTATGTGGAAAGTAGGGTACAATGTAGAAATAAATAAAAATAATACATTCAAATATATTCAATGCAGATGAAATGAAATATAGGTAATGAGATATAATGAAATATAATGAGGGCAGGTATTAGACACAGTTTTTTTGCAAGTTTAATAAGTGAGAACGAAATTTAATTTTGAAAGAAGCCTTTGAATTAAGATTACGAAGTGGATGGGGGGATATTATTCCAGCATTTAGTAGCTCTGTATCTAAAACTGCCCCTAAACGCAGCAGTGCCGTGGCGAGGCATAGCTAACAAAACAGCACGAGAGGGCCAGGCACCGAAAAATCTTTTTGAAGCAGACCAAGTTAATTTATTAAAAAGATAGCTCGGGGATTTAGTTTTCACAATGTCGAATAGGAGGCAAGCGAACATAAGTTCCTGCCGATTGATCATCCTGAGCCAATTCGCATTATTTATATATGGCGTGACGTGGCAACGCGGAGGGATTCTAAAACAGAACCTAGCACATGCATTCTGCACCCTCTGGAGAAGTCGCTGTGACCGCGCCAAAAGGCAGGGTCCGAACGCAGTCAGACAGTGATTCAATTTGGCCAAAATAAGTGATTCGCAAAGTCTTATACGAATGTCAACACTCAAGAAATCTCTAGCGTTGTATAAAACTTTGAGGCGGTACAAACACTGTCGAGCCATTTCAGTCACTTGCTTTTCGAACCGTAAATTGCTATCTAATAAAATACCCAAATTTCGTGCCTCAGCAACACGATCAACCTCTAAGCCGTTAATCGCAATCCTAGGATTGCATGATAGAACCCTGCTAACTTGACTCAAAGACCCAAGGACCATGTATTTTGATTTTCGGAACTTATGTGCGAAATTACAATTAAAGTTTATGTATACCTTCACCGTAAACGGTGAAGGAAAACATCGTGAAGAATCCTGCACACGCCTACGAAGAAATACAATGGTATGTGCCAAGTTCCCAATCCACACTGGGCTCGCGTGGGAACTACGTCCCGAGCCCTTACATTCTGAGGGGAGGCCTGTGGCCTGCAATGGGACGTAATATAAGCTGGGATGATGATGATTTCAACAGGTTAGTTTACTCCCCTGTAAAAATTTATCATCGGAATTTTTGATTCAAATCAAACTAAGTAGTTTACATGGCTTTGTGGAAACATTTGTCACCGCAATATAAAGATCCAACATTTACACAGGAGTGTTTAGTTAAAATGACTAACCATCAGCTGAAATATTCCAAAATAATTGAAGAAAATTATAAGTTATTACCGTAAATACATGATTACGTAAAACCAAAATGAAAATCGAATTATAACATTTATAATTCGTTTTTTTTTCATATAATCTATTTTTGAAATAAAACAATTTGAAACTGATATGAAATAGTCAACAGATACAGGTCCACTCGTTTTAGCGTAAAACGATATAGTGAGGTTATGTTGTAGTCTGAAACGTGGTCCAAGTATTTATTGACACAGTCATTTGTTTTCCCATTCATACGTCGTACTTTACTACCTATTGTTCTTAGTATAATGTACCTACATTTATAAACATACAAGTATAACACCATCCTTGTTATGGCGCCAGTATGTTTGTAATAGCAAGCAATCAATAACTTTATGGGGTCTTTCCAAATACGTTGTTTCGAAATATGAACCTCCTTAAATATTTTTATATAAATTACCACTAAGTATAATAAATAAATAAATAAATAAATTATTAAAAAAATAAAACTAACTAAACTAAAACTAGATATAAGTAACATAAGTAACAAAAGGTTCCCCCCGCGGCATGGACCCAAAGAAACTGGCAGCATTACCTCGCTGTACAGTAATGCTGATACGTTGTGCGAGGAAGCTGCCAGCTCTTCGGTCTCCTGTGGTATCACAAAGCCATTTAGAAATGACAATAGATGTGACTAATAAGAAATATGAATTTTGCTACGCCCTAGTAGGGTCCATGATTGTACCTACTAGGGGCGTTCAATAAAAAGTGAGAATGAGTATGTTATAAACAACTTTTACTAAATGTCATTTTATTTTTCGACATAGTCACCTTTTAGCATAATACACTTAGTATATCTTTTTTCTAAACTTAAAATTCCATTTTTAAAAAAGGTCTCATCTTGAGTACTTAAAAAATCTTGTACTGCAGCGACTACCGCGTCGTCGTCTTCAAATTTCTGGCCCCTCAGGTATTTTTTCAATCTCGGAAATAGGTAGAAATCACTGGGAGCGAGATCTGGTGAATACGGAGGATGCTTAAGGATATCGAACCCAGCATCACGAATTGCAGCCATTGCAACGGCGGACTTGTGTGCCGGGGCATTGTCCTGGTGGAACAGCACAACTTTCGAGAGTTTACCTCGCCGTTTTTCGCGGATCTCATTGCGCAATGTTGCTATTTGTTTGGCGTATAAAGTGCCCGTAATAGTGGCTCGATGCTCGAGATACTCAATCATTAATACCCCTTTACCATCCCAAAAAATAGAGCTCATGACCTTACCGGCAGATGGGCTCACGTTGAATTTCTTCGGAGTTGGAGATGATGGCCTTTTCCATGTAATAGACTGCAGTTTCGTTTCAGGGTCGTAATGATGGAGCCATGTTTCGTCCATTGTTATAAATCGCGCCAAAAAAAGTTCCCGGTCTTGCTGCATCAGGTTCAAAGCTTCTTGACAAATCTCTAGTCTAGTTTGTTTTTGCGTGTCAGTAAGCATTCTTGGTACCCAACGCGCAGATACCTTTTTCATACCCAAGCGTTCATGTAAAATATTATGCACGCTCCCCGTTGAAATCTTTACATTTTCAGCAATAAAACGAACTGAGACACGACGATCCGCCAAAACTGAGTTTTCGACTTTTTTCATAATTTCTTCAGTTACTGCTGTAGTAGGGCTTCCGGAGCGGGGTCGTCCATTGTCGATGTTCTTCCACGTCTAAATTCGGCGCACCAACGTGCGACTGTCGAATACGTAGGAGTATTAGACCCTAAAGTGTCCCGCAAATCCAAATTGACTTGGTCCGTAGAAAAATTTTTCAAATACAAGTATTTGATAACGGCGCGCAGTTCAATTTTCTCCATTTTCGCTAACGTACTCAATAGCATTGCAAAGAAATTACCGTATATTTTTTTAAACAAAAGACAGTTAGTTTTTTTTTCATAGCAATCAGCTAGATAGATTAGCTTTACCGGCCAGTATTTAATTTCGTAATATTAAAAGAGTTTGCATCTCATTCTCACTTTATATTGAACGCCCCTCGTAGAATTTAGAACATCCTACTAAAACACAAGTCTCTACCAACAGATAGGCACTTAAAATACGGTTTAGGACATACTGCCCTGTGACACACCGAATGAACGGATAGCTAAGTCTCTGCCGTAGGATCGGCTACCTTAAAAAACCGTGAAAGCAACTGAATCTACGGATAATGTCAATTCTTGTAACTTAAAAACAAGTGTACAGACACGGTAAGCAAGGGCCGTGCCGTACGTCAATTATCCAATAGCCACTTCCTCCCAATTGAGGCAAGAGGCAAGGCGACCTGGGTTAAGATTAGAATTCATTCGGATCAGGATGAGGATGAGACGAAACAAGGTCTAAGTACGCTACACCAATTGTCAATATTCTGACAATCTAGCTAAATTAAGTAGGTATAATATCGTCATTTGAGTAATCCAATAAACATCTCTAGCTCTCAACCTTGACGCTGGCAAAATTGTCCCATTGGAGAGACGCCATTTAAAAAATAAATTAAAAAGAAGTACTTCTACTTAATAACGAGTATAAACCGACCAAATGCTGAATCCTGTCTGGTGACAATTTTTTCACGCATAATTCTTCATTTAGCATTATTCATAATTTCGGTTAACTCTTCTTTCTCAGAAACCATTAATTATTCTGCAATTTTAAAATGGTGACCCTGTAGGACTATACCCTCTAGGACTATACCCTGTAGGTTAGCTTTATTTTATTAGGTACAATTTTGAATATTAATGGTTTCTGAGGGGAAAAAAGTGAAGTTATGCGAAATCATGAAGATGCCTGATGCTCCGTCGGTGAAAATCGCAATACATATCCGATACCTATAATATTCGATATTAGGTATTTTTTGATCGACTATACATAAATAAAATTAATATTACACAATTAACCAATATACACAATCAAACATTTTATATACAAGAACAATTAACCTAAAACTGAAAAACTTAAAATTATGATAATAATCGATAACTTGTAAACCCCACTGTGTCATAGTTTTCTCGTTATTATATACTTATGTATTATACTAAGTACTATGATTTGTTTGACCCT
The DNA here is from genome assembly GCA_947859365.1 of Archips crataeganus. Taxonomy (NCBI): domain Eukaryota; kingdom Metazoa; phylum Arthropoda; class Insecta; order Lepidoptera; family Tortricidae; genus Archips; species Archips crataeganus. The sequence goes on along the minus strand of OX402057.1, from coordinate 1,123,016 downwards.
ATCTCTGTAACTGCGATCACTAGACTCTTCAGGCCTGCAAGTAGGTAATTATTTAAATTATAATAGCAAAAATCTGATCAGGAGTTCGGAAATTCCCACGGGATAAAAAAAAGGGATTTATATGTTCGATTCAGAGTTACCCTATCTCTGTAACTCTCTGTAACTATAATTACTAGACTCTTAACTGTTATAATAACAGTAAAAAAAACAATTTCAGGAATTTAGAATTTCTTTTAAGTACATAAAATTTACCTGTGAGTGAAGTCAACTTCTATATCACACGATGAAAAGTGCAAATGACGCCAAAGGAATATATTATAATATAAGTATCACATGATTCACCGGATTTCTATGTATATACATTGAATAATACCAAGGATGATATAGTTGGCAGTCGCCATAGTACGGATCAGCCGCGGTTTTTGTAGTTTGATTATTAAATCTAGATGGCGCTGAAATATAGCCAGAAGCTTTGAAGGCAAAACAATAAGACTACAGACATTTCATATCACTGCACATGTATTATTATGCAATATTTTTGAAAAATAATACATTTGTAATATGAAACATCTGTAGTCTTATTGTTTTGCCTTCAAAGCCTCTGGCTATATTTCAGCGCCATCTAGATTTAATGATTGAACTACAAAAACCGCGGCCGATCCGTACTAGTACTATGGCGACTGCCAATCCAGTCTACATATATATCATCCTTGTACCTACCGACAATGATGATTTGATGATGGATTTAAGGATTTTCCTTTGTTGGTCTTTTGCTATACTTAATGAAAGAGATGAAGAAACTTTACTACAAATTGAATTTTGTGCCAACTAAGTCGCGGACAAAAGCTATACACCAATGTATTTCCAATTCGTATGAGTAAGGAAGTTAGTCTTGTTTATACCTACTAATTTGCGTTTAAAATAAACTACTTCATAAAAGACGTATATTTTGTAGGAAATAATACGAGGTTCAAATAGTCAAGATAAACGTCTAAAAATAGACCAGCGGTGGCAAATAAAATGTAATATTAAGTGTGTAATGCTGGGAATATGTGCGGTACGCGTATCTTATCAGTTCTGAAATATTTGACGCGGTAAGCTGGAAGCTAAGTAGGTATAACGCATTTTTATTTTGTGATACAAAAGAGACTAGAAGTAAATTACGCAAGGAATTTTGCAATAGTCTGTCTACTTTGAGTATATCCATCTATACTAGTAGTATCACTAATATTAGAAATGCAATACATATGTCGTGTCTCTTGGCTCGAATCATATTTTTAGCTGTATGGTTATAATAGTCAAGGTACTTAGCTTTGAAACTGACATGTTCATTTCTTGATCATAGTTGCATAGTAAATAAAGATTTAAAAATTACATAATTATGCGTAGACCATTCGACGATTATTACCACAACCGAAGGACGAATCGCGCGAAATTTTATCAAACTAGATTCAGCATCGGTACTGTCTTAAGTTTTCATAAAAAGTTAACCCTAAGCATCATCAATTTTAATAATTTCTGCTCAAATATGGTAATGACAAAAAAAAACGCCGTAAAAACGCTGAATATTTACCCGTCTGTTACCAAGAACCGATTTAAATGAAATTTGGTATGTAGATAGTTCAAGAACCTGGTAAGGACATAGGATATAAAATATAAATAAATATCGCGGGACATTTCACACCAAGGATAGTTTTATCCTGAAAGAATGAATAGTTTCCGCGGCATAAAGGTAAACGAATTCTTCGCAGGCGGAGTCATGGGCAACAGCTAGTATCTGTAGGTAACCTATATACCTATAACTGCTTCAACTTCGTTCGAATCCGAAATTCCTATGAAAAACTCTCACAATATGCTCAGACTAATTTAACGATGTGCTGAAATATTCCGAACATAATATTGTATACTTCGAATATTTGACTTTTTCGGAATTTATGTGTGAAATTACATTTGAAATTTACCATGAGCTTTACGGTGAAGGAAAACATCGTGAGGAAACCTGCATACACCTGTGAAGAAATTCAATGGTGTGTGTGAAGTTCCCAATCCGCAATGGGCCCGCGTGGGAACTACGGCCCAAGCCCTCTCATTCTGAGAGGAGGCTTGACCTTGCAGTGGGACGTATATAGGTTGGGATGGATTGTATTATTTACTACATAAAGTGGTCAGAAATATTTTGTCCATTTTATGATTTCTCTCAGAGATTAGGAATAGCAGTTTAGGCAGGTAACGCAGCCAGCATGGGGTCAATGCCTGTGGAAGAAAATCTCAACCACATTTTGAGCGCTTAACTTCGAACTCGGATAAATCCACTCTACTCGGCGAATGCATGTTGGACCAATGCAGAAACGGACCGTATATTATATGTATAAGTACAGATTTTCTCTATCTTTATGGTAAAATGCTAATACATATAACGGGGCATCCATCACCATCAGTACAGGATACCGAGCATGCTGATGCGAGTGCGCGTGTGGAATTCTAATCGCATGCCTCCTGTCAATATGTTGATTATTACATGCACATAATTATCCTACAGACATATGACACACTAGACATATCTGTCTGCGTCTGTGTTCCGCGTATGATAATCCAATTAATATTATAAAAACAAAAAAAATGTGAGTACCTATGTATGTGTGCATGAAATACCAAAATATCAACTGCTAGGTTTAAAAACATGAAATTTTGTTCGGGTTTCGTTAATGAAGAGATATAATTTTTGGGAAATTTGGGAAGTTGGACGTCTGATATTGTATTATATCAGACGTCCAACTTCCCAACTTTCATAAGCAACTTCTTATCCCGATATTCCCACGGGATAAAATCACAAATTCTCAACCATTGGGCTCAGAGACGTGAAATTTGGCACGGGAGTTTTTGTGTAACGTTAATGAACACGATTTCATTTTTGGGCATTCCCACTGAGATTATCGGGAAATCCAGGGATTTCAATTCGAGTGCCAGACCTTTAGTATTTAAGCTAGACGTCTAGCGTAACACAAATCCCAATATTCTCACGGGATAAAATCCCAAAATTTCAACCACTGGGTTAAGTAACCCCTGACACAAAAAGAGGGGCGTTATAAGTTTGACCGCTATGTGTGTGCGTTTGTGACAGTCTGTGGCATCATAGCTCTTAAATGGGTGAACCGATTTGAAAACAGGTTTCTTAGCAATGGTTCTTAGACGTGTTTAATCAAAATTGGTTCAGCCGTCTCAAAGTTATCAGCTCTTTTGTTAGCTGCGGAAGGAAACTTAGACGCACAATGGGCATTTACTTTATTTTCAAACATATGTGCGACCAAATTGCGATGGGGATTTCAAAAAATTTATTTATAGTTATTTTGCTACGTTAATGAGCACAACGTTATTTTTGGGAATTCCCACGGTGATTTTTGGGAAATCTCGGATTCTCATTTCGACTGCCAGGCCAATGGTTTAAGCAGGCGAAGCCACGTGTTAATACTAGTTAGTACATGAACACAGCAAACAACTGCGGTTATTATAATTAACAGTAAATAATGAATGCTATCATCGCAATGTTTACAAAGTGATATAACCATCAGTACCTAATAAACATACAGATATATTTATATGATGTTTGCAGTGGAAATATTCGTCATTAAACGTTTAATGATGGAATAAAATCTGTTCTCAACATAGCTTAGGGCTTTATTCGATTTGAGTTAATCTAAAATTTTTCTGCAACGTCACTTTTTATCTATTCTATCTATCTATACATATAATAAATCTGTAACAAGTCGGTGTCTGTACAGTCGACTACAAAAAGATCGATGCAGCCAAAGTTACAAAAATATGTATACATGACCTTAATGGTAAGTTAATAAAGTCGCGTATACATATTTTTGTAACTTTGGCTGCATCGATCTTTTTGTAGTCGACTGTACATTGAAGATATTTGAGAAAAATTGTCACTAGGGCTATTTATTAGCGCAATAGAACCCAAACCAATGATTTTTAGAATTATTGTCTGTTTGTCTGTTTGTCTGTTTGTCTGTTTGTTTGTGCGCGCTAATCTCAGAAACGGCTTAACCTAGAAGGATGCGGTTTTCACTGATATGTTGGTATTTTCTTGGATTAACATTTAGTGTTTGTTTCATTTGAATCGGTTCACAAATAAGAAAGATACGTCTATTTTAAGAATTTATCGAACAGGTTTTTTGTTTGAACGCGCTAATCTCAGGAACTACTGCTCCGATTTTAATAATTCTTTCAGTGTTAGATAGCACATTTATCGAGGAAGGCTATAGGCTATATATCATCACGCTAACACCAATAGGAGCGGAGCGGAGCGGAAGAATGTTTCCAAATCGGGGGTTTTGGAAATAAAACGTCTATATCTCGGGAACTACTGCTCCGATTTGGAAAATTCTTTCAGTGTTAGATAGCCCAGTTAGATAGGGCGGGTTGGGAGCGGTTGGGGGGGCGGGTTGAGAGCGGGTTGGGGGCGGCTTGAGAGCGGGTTGGGGGCGGGTTGGGAGCGGGTGGGTGGGCGAGTAGGGAGCGGGTTTGGGGCTGGTTGGTAGCGGGTTGGGGGCGGGTTGGGGGCGGGTTGGGAGTGGGTTGGGGCGGGTTAGGAGCGGGTTGGTAGCGGGTTGGGGGCGAGTTGGGAGCGGGTTAGGAGCGGGTTGGGGGCGGATTGAGAGCGAGTTGGGGGCGGGTTGGGAGTGGGTTGGGGGTGGGTTGGGAGCGGGTTGGGAGCGGGTTGGGGGCGGGTTGGGAGCGGGTTGAGGGCGGGTTGAGAGCGGGTTGGGGCGGATTGGGAGCGGGTTGGTTTATTATGAAGTTTCACTTCTTCCGGAAGGATCTAAGGAGAGCCATAATTGATGAAAAAGCAAATTGGATAAAAAAATAAGCTGCCCAAATTACTAATTCCACGCGGACGGAGTCGCGGGCAAAAGCTAGTCATTAATATATTTATTTACGAACAGATTTATTTTCCATTTAAGGTACGGAATCCTTGTCCTTTTTTTACTACTAGCTGATGCCCGCGGCTTCGCCCCCACTGAAGTAGAACAAAACGTGTTTTCCCGTGGGAACGAGATATTTTCCCGTGGCTAAAAGTAGCCTAAGATGTAACTCTCCAGCCCTTCAACTATGTCCATCCAAAAAATCATGGCAATCCGTCGGACAGTTTCGACGTGAAAGAAGGACAAACAAACAAACAAACACTTCATCATCATCATCATCATTTCAGCCGAAAGACGTCCACTGCTGAACATAGGCATCCCCCAAGGCTCGCCAAACAGATCGGTCCCGTGCCCTCCGCATCCAACGCGATCCCGCAACCTTAACCAAGGTCGTCACACCATCTTGAGTGTGGACATGTGATAAAGACAATTAATTGGGGAATCGCACTGCGAGAGGCGTCGGTTGTAGCGGCCAAGGCCAAGTATGACACGGGAACATTTGTGGGAAATTTAGCCCAGTCGGCTTCAGACATGGTGTTGATGCTGTTCAGGTTGGTTGGTGTTATGAGGTTATTAACATTGTGAGCATCTCGTTGGAGGCCTAGTTACCTACACGACGTCTTCCGGTCCGTGGACGCCACTCGAGAACCTTTTTGCCCCATCGGCCATCAGTTCTACGAGCGATGTGCCCTGCCCACTGCCACTTGAGTCTGGCGAAAAACATTGATTCGATTGACTAAATTTTAACCCTGTTGTCAAAAAGGTGACAACAAGCTTGCAAAGTATCAAATTCTCGTAAAAGGTGAGTCATGTCAGCCATGTGCTTGTAATGTGTCAAATGAAAGGTAACATGTGTTTGCTAAGTGTCAATTTAAAGTATTCTTTCGTTATGCGACTGTACTTATATTATTTCTTCAATTCTTCATACCAGTACTCGCGTCATTTACTTACTTAATATTTTTATTACCTTAACAACGTGCATACGTAATTATAACTCTATTCTTAGACATAATGAAATGACATTAGTTGAGCCTGTTCAAACAAATCATGTGGAAGTAAAGTCTGTGCAGAGATTGCGCGCTGATGGATAAACACAGGGGAATCAACTCTCAGATGTTTCGATATTGTGTCTATTACAATAATGTTGAAATAGCTTTTGCCGGCAACTTCGTTTGCGCAGAAATAAATGTTTTAAATCATCTCAGCCTATTTACATCCCGCTGTAGAGCGCAGGCCTCCTCTCGAAATGAGAGTGGTTGGACCGTAGTTCTCACGCGGGACCAGTGCGGATTGATAACTTTTTTTAATTTATTTATAAATTGAATTACAACTTAGTTACTAGGTATTACATAAATATTCTCGCGAAACTGCTACGTTTGAGGGCGAGACGCGCTCAGTTTTTATATAATTAACCTATTAAATTTATCCTATAAAACTTCACACACACCATTGGATTTCTACACAGGTGTGTGATTTGCTCACGATGTTTACATTCACCGTAAAGTTGATGGTAAATTTCAAATTTAATTTGGCACGTAAATTGCAAACATCGAAAGGGCTAAGGGGACGGAAGCGGAATTAAACGATTGGCCAAATCTGGGCGCTACTCCGAAATTCGAAAATCGAAGTTCGCATCGTACCGTCTCGCTCGCTCTCGTATTAAATACTATTAGTATGAGCGGAATAGCACGATACGAAGATCGAATTTTACACTTCGGAGTATAGGCCCTGGCTCAAAACAGGGAGCAATGGAGGACCAGAGGGGAGGCCTTTGGGACACTGTTATAGGCTAGTAAAAAAAACTTTTTATTATTAATGTACTTAGATTAAGATAAATTCTGGGTTTGCGCTAAAATATAATTCCGAAAAACACAAGTGCGAGCGAGCCCGTCCTTTATGTATATTGTCAAGACAGATAAGAACCTATCTTTCACTTTGAGTCTCCTCTCTTCCTTTGTCTTTTATAATTAACTACAAATTAAATTTGAAATATCAACTACATCTCAATGTCCTAATTGGGATTGATCATTTTTTCTAACCCCCCCCCCCCCCTTTTTATTTTTTTTATCGAAAATATAGAGCAATTTAAGAAACTAATTTGAATATTTCAGCAATTCATCACTCCAATATTTTTTTATAATTTATTGAAAATTTGAGATACGACTTCTCGTAAATTACATGCCGCGGCTGAATATGTGTATAAACCACAGACATAATGACAAAAAAAATGTGTCACAATCGATGGTTAGTTGTCATCTGACAGTGTCACTTTACATTACAATAACAATAACACTAAAGTTGCCGATTCTTCCAAGAGAATAGGTAAAAAAAAACGATTTACGGCTATAGTATTTTTTGTATGTATAAAATAAAATGGTCAGAAGTGTTCCCTTGAAAGTTCTTTGGCGGATTTAATCCATACTTACATTAAAATGATCCTCAAAACAATAAGTACATCTTGTAAACTTTGAATTAACTTTGCGGCACCACTTCTCTTGTGAATCTTCTTTAATGCAAACAATTAATTAGTTTGGGCTATTGACAGAATTATTTCCACAAGTAGGAATGAAACACTTCCTGTATAAATCCATTATTAAAATATGAAAAACGCGAAGAATGTTTTTCAAAATAGTATCCTTAAACTGACAGATGGTAACTACGTCGAAGTGACAGAGAATAGTAAAGAGAAACTAGACGGACGGCTTTTTTTTTCTTGTTGCAAAGAATTTCAAAGTTAATGCCCACAGAAAGGTCAAACAAAGGTCAAACATTATTTTGCAAAAATACACACGATCGTTTAATATTTTTTTACTACAATGTTATAAAATGATTTAATAAACCTATTCCTCGAAATGGTTTTGGAATTAGACCACATTGTAAAACAGTGATCAATGCCAATTGGAACTATGCAAGGTTGCCTGCCTGCTTTTAGGGGGGAGGGGGAGGGAAAACGAGAACTTGGGGCCCTTTTGAAAAGTAAAGATAGTGAATTCATCTCTTCCTTTTACCTTCTCCGTACCTATCCTGTCACTTTCTTGTACTCCGTTTTCCAAGACCTCTACCAACCTCTACTCATGTGATGACATTTTGTAACGGAGATGGAATGTCAAAACCATCTCAAAATAGAAATAAACGCTCACGAAACTGAGAATTGCCTCCTGCTTGTCGTATTTGCTGACCGATAACACATTACGACGTATTACGCGGGTTGGAGTGTTTAAATACTCTAGGTATTATTATAACCTTGCAAGTTGTACTAAAATAAGTGTTCGCCGTCATACGTGACATTTTTAATGACCACTTTGTTCTGAGTGCAAGCAGGGATAAATAACGGAGCTAATTTTATTTGCACTGAACACTGAAAATTACTACTGCACGTGAACCAATAGCATAACCGAAGAAGTTGATTCCACGGGCGTTTCAACCGCCATCAGTCCCTAGATTAAGATATTATAAATTGGAAGGCAGATTGTTTTTAGGATTTCGTAGTCAAAATGGCAAAAACGGAACCCTTATATAGTTTCGCCATATCTGTTTGTCCGCCTGTCCGCCTGTCCGTCTGTCTGTCCGTAGAAAGCTATAATTTTGCATGGATATTCAATTATGCCGACCCTATTACCCTTAAAGTGTGGGTTATTGTTGGATATAGGTCTTTAAATCATTACGGGGTTGTGAAGTCGATTTTTCGATACAGTAGTTCGTTGCCGAACTATTCAAGTTTAAAACTCAAATTGTCAGACCTTTATAACCGACTTCAAAAAAAAGAGTAGGTTCTGAATTCGTCTGAATGTGTTTTTTATTTGACGAGTTCCAAACATACCAACAGATGAAGTTAAATAGAATCTTATTAAAAGAAGTAACAAATTTATAACCTTTTTTGTTGCGAAAGTAACAGTTTATCTTTCCACGCGAGACAAGTTGTTTTTTGTGACATTGTTCATCAACTTTTTATAGGCAATATAGGACCGCCCGCCGCGCTCGCCTGGGTGGCAGCATTACCACGAGGTTAGGTATGGTTCCAAACTTCGATCAACAATACATGATGATAATTGATCGAAGGTTCCAAAGAACAAAATAATAAAAGTAATAGCAATGCCACACGAGCTAGTAGCTTAGGGGCCTATATAATATAGCTAATGAAGCCGTATATTATCCTCCCGGCTCAGACTCAAAAGACGCGCCGCTCGTTTTGATTGCTCCGTGACTAAAAGGCTCGATCGCCGATCGGGGCAGCTATTTAAATAAAAAATATGATTTTTTTGTTCTCGAGTAAAAAAAGCCGAACTAAGAACTCCTTCTTTTGGTAGTTGGTTAAAATGGGTTAATACAGATATTGCATGGATTAAATTTTCGCTGCTGAGTACCATTATTTATTAAAATCTACGAAAACACTGATACCTAACCCAACTGTGCGCGATAATAGCACGAATTTCGGCTTGATTTAGCGTAAGTTTAGCTTAGCGGCGTATTATTTAAAGTAAGACCTTAGGGAGGGAGTTACCTGCAGTGATGAACCACTTCCCTCAAACAATCATCTCCTTAGATATGGAAAACGTCAATCAGAATGAAACTGCTTTTTAGATATCTCCCCATAAATTTGTTGCTCCACCCCCCGAATCCATGGTCATTTGAAAGAAGTTAAGTATCAGATCTAAGTATAAATGCTAGAAGAGTGCAAATCTCAAACACCAACGAGCGTAAAAGGGACGCGCCAGCCTAAGTAAGACTAAGTTTAGGTATGGTATGAAGCAAATATTTGGCGAGCATAAGTCACGTTCGATTGTTACTGGCCACATACCGATGTTTACCCACTGCTGTGACCCACCCTAATCGCGAATAGCACGTTTTCCACCAACACACACAGTGTCAGTTTCGACACAGTTTTTAACCGACTTCAAAAAAAGGAGGAGGTTCTCAATTCGATTGTATGTTCTTTTTTTTTTTTAACGTGTGTTACCTCAGAACTCCGTCATTTATGATCCGATTTGGAAGATTTTTTCGTTGTGTGAAAGCACAGGCTTCAAGGTTGGTCCCGTTATTACCAGAATCCAGTTCTGATGATGGGATCCATGAGGAATTGAAGAAACTCCTCAAAAATTCAAGAAAAAAGTATAGCGACTTTAGTATTTTCGGTGACAAGTCGAGCATTTGCATTCAGAAAGTATCATGGAACTCTGTAATAAAACGACGCAACCCCGTCGAGCATTAAAAATAGAATTTTCAACATAAACTTATTTCGAAGTCAAACTGATGATTTTATCCTACGCATCTATTTTAACAGAAATAACTAAAAAGCAAAAAATAAAAATTTTAAATAAAAAATATAACCTCCTTCAAAAAACATCCAAAAAACTATGAAATAATAATTGAACCAAACCGACCACAATAAGCATGAAAATATCTTTCTTCTAATCTGTTCGAAGTCGGTGCCTCAGCACGAGCCAGCAGGAGTGTAGAAGCCCTATAGATAGTAGGTATGTAGGTAAGTTAGATTACTAGGTCCACTCCTGCTGGCTCGAGCTGAGGCACCGACTTCGAACAGATTAGAAGAAAGATATTTTCATGCTTATTGTGGTCGGTTTGGTTCAATTATTATTTCATAGTTTTTTGGATGTTTTTTGAAGGAGGTTATATTTTTTATTTAAAATTTTTATGTTCTCTAACGTCTGAAGTGATGCCCTGTCGCGATGTCGTATTAATTAACATTTCGGTAAAACCAGGCAAGTATGCGAGTCGGACTCGTACAGTCGACCAACTGAATCGTGACACAATGTAGAACCTTGTCACAGAAAATGTCACAGTTATAACGCATTGCTTGACAAGGAACATCATTATGATGATTACTGTGATGAGTATTAATCTACGATGGATGCAGAAATCAAATGGTTTGACTGCATGTGAAGGGTTTCGTACTTCAGTACAATGTTTTATAAAGTAGTTGAGTAAAAAAAATATAAAGATCGAGTTAAAAGCGCTGAAATAAACACGTTTCGTGCATGACGACTCCTTTAACTTTTTAACCGACTTCAAAAAAGGAGGTTCTAAGTTCGACTGCAAGTTTTTTCAAACTTTTTTTTTCTATGTATGTTCATCACCATATCATATCTCCGCCAATTGTGGACCGATTTTCATAATTATTTGTCGTTACAAGTATAGCGGCCACAGTAATACATAATCGGTGAAAATTTCAAGTGTCTAGCTATTACGGTTCAAGAGCATTGTGACAGACAGACAGCTGCGAGCGGATCCTCAATAATAATTATTTCTTTTTGCTAACGAGTTTTTTTTTTAAGTAAAATCAACACGGTCAGGAACATTTTCGTGACGAGGTTCTTGTTTCCGACTCTGTGTCAAAGTTGGAGCGTGTTGTAGCTATGTTTGTGGAAACACGGTTTCTTGAGGCAAATATTTAGTGCCACGTCAATATTTGAGTGCCATGCTTTCGTCAAAATAGTATGTATTGCAATGTATTACCATGGTGTTATATTTTCGTAGATCGAAAACTATGTTTAGGAACAGTCAGCTTAAAAATCTAATATTATAAATATCTCGTGTCACGGCGTTTGTTATCGAACTCCTCCGAAACGGCTTGACCGATTATTATGAAATGTTTCCCCATACATTTTTAGTAAGTCTGAAAATAGGTCGTAGGCTATAAATTATAGCAAAAGTCGTTTTGCCATATAAATTAAATTTATATGGCAAAACTACTTTTGCTGGGTCAGCTAGTAATAAAATAAAAAGGAATCCGTTTAAGTAGTAGGAAAATGTATTAAATTTTCTCGCGATTGCCTAGTACTTCGAATAATGAAATTTATAAAAAGCTAAAATACTTACATCAAAACAAGAGAAAAATGCATTTTCTGTTAAAACTATGATTGGATTTAACTCATCAATCTATCCGACATGAACAAAAAAATAATGTAAGTGTAAGTGTTGGAACAAGTGATTTACGTTCTAATATTTGCTGCATTACGACAAAAACTTGGACAATCGTCGAACATGGTGTTGAACATGTCAGTTCATGGAAAGTTATCTATCATCCTAGACATAAAGAAGACGTGTTAACGCTATCGAAGTCGTAAAAACAGTTTATATTGTTAATTCAAAATTAAAATGCATAATAGTGATGTGATGTGTGCACATGTCGCGAATTACCTACAAATTATCGATAACTTGAAAAGCCCTAAAATTTAACTAAAAAAATTTGCTTAAAACACTTTATTATAATTATACAAAAATCTCTATTCTCAGACATGAAATGAATCATTCATTGGCAGCGTTACGTCTGACAAGAAAATATTTTTAGAAAAATAATGAAAGAAATCATTACTCGAAATATAAGCGTCGAAATCATTAAACAATAATTAGATTTGTACTTTAATTTGGATTAAGATATCGCTATATTAAATAGATAGATAGATAATAATCTTTATTCTTCAAAACAAAGACATGGCTTAGTAACTAAAGAGTACCTATTAAGACTAACAAATCATATCTTAAAATTATGCTCGAAAACAAAGTCGATTACAAAGAAAGACAATAAAAATTAAAGCTAAACATATCAGATATGTAAATGAGAAAGCCTGTGATGCACTGAAGAATAGGCGCTGGCTCAGCATAATGCTGCAGCAAGCCGCAGCGCTGGTATTCTGCCAGTACCCATACCGAGTAAGGACGTCGACCAACGTGATAAACTCAGCCCAATCTCGTCATCAAATGAGTTTAAATATTTATTTGGGTCGACGAATGGCAAAAAAATTTAGAATAATTGAATTAAATAATATTACTATTATTTTTTTAAATGAATGATTAATTAATTATCCATGATAATAGAGGTTTTAATTTATAATTAAATTAAAAGGTGAAACGAAAAAGGAAAAGGCAAAATAAGTATAGTCGACCAAGGTAGTGCTTTACCATTTTTTATGACATTTTCTACATTAAAGTAAGAACAAGAAGGCTTATTGTCACATTGACTTGTGAGTGATATTAGCCTTTCACGTTCTAAGCCATACAACTGATATTGTACCTAAGGGTGGTAAAGGAATTTCTTGGTCAACTAAACTTCATTTCAATAGAATCTGACAATCTTGTAGACACTAGTAGCTCACTATAGCTAGTGCCATTCACAAAGACGCGTGAATTTGTCAAAATTAGACGTTAATGCTAATGCAATAAGAACCACGGCACGCGTCATCATGAATGACTCGATCTATAACATGGACACCGAATTATCTAGTGATGTGGTTAAAATGGTGTACTTCCGTTTGGCAAATTATTTTTCCCAAACAGATTCATTTGGCAAATGTTTCATTTCCCAAATGTTTAGTTTTTCTGAAACTGTAAACTATTCAGGATATATTTCAGGACTATTCTATAGGTTAGGTTAGGTTAGGTTTGTTTTGTAACAATCCTGAAAAGTTTACAGTTTCAGAAAAAATAAACATATGGGAAATGAAACATTTGCCAAATGAATTAGTTTGGGAAAAATAATTTGCGAAACATTAGTAAACCGCGTACCGCTTCATAAGAATCATAAGAAAGTATAATTAAAATGCCAATAAAGCATATTGCAACCTGAACTTCGGCAAATTTATTTCACCAGTGTTTTTTATCACTGGTTGGTCACAAGAACAATCGTTAATAAACAGGGGCAATGTCACGTTGCCGCACAATCCAAGCTTAACAATAACACTTTTGTTTTGTGTCATATACTATTTCACACGGGTAAACAACAGGACATACATATATTGCAGCATTTGTAGCTATGTTGTTAGCGTTCCATTCCATTTAAAAGGTCTTTGGTGAATTTAGTTCCAAGTTAATAATTATTGATTTGGCACACCAGTATTTTAAGTGGTTTTAAGCTAGCAATGCTTGCTTTTATGCCCTGGTAATAGAGTCGTGGATGCATATTTTTGGTACTTTGGGTGTATTCATATTTTTGTTGCTGACTGTACATAACTGATTTCTAAGTTTGATTCTAAAAGTGTTTCTCGTTATATAATCTGCTGAGAAGCTTTATCAAGATCAAGATCAAGATTTAGCGGTCTTAGTTAATAAAGTTTAATAAAAACACAATAACACAAGAAAACATATGATAGGCTGGCATATGCAGCAGACAATACCAAATTAAGGAACTTTGTGTAATCAATGCTGGTACTTGTTATGAGGTTTTATCTATGGTCATTTAATTGTTCTTTTTCTTAAAGGATAAATCTAATACGAAGGTTTGGACTTCAGTTTTGAGCGAGTCTTTCGTTATTTTCTTTTATACAAAATCTCATGATTAAATTTTTACATATTAAAATGACCGTGTCACATATTCGGGTCGTCGCCCTTCCGAGGCCGTAATTAAATTATTGAATAAACAACCATTTATAACTGCAGTGCATTGGTAAGCACAATGATAGTCATTACCTCTCAACTTGAGTACTTAGTGCAATGAAATATTGCATAACTTGCCACTGCTAGGAATGTACGCATACAATTAGCTTACTATTTACGCAAAAAGTTAGTTTATGTATTCTAATGAACGTTTGTTAAATATTTAACTGATGCGTTTCTATAACCTTCGTTTATAACAGATTTTCAAATATAATTTCTATTGAACTTAATATTAACGGTTTCAAGGCACAAGACGCAGTTATTTAAAAAAACTACCGACACTGTAGCTTGTAGCTGTGGCTGTTTCACCGACGCAGCACAAATAGTAGACTTTTGACTTACGGACTATGGGTTCATGGTAATATAATGACATGAAGTTATTTTTAAGAATGAATTTACATGATTTTTTTTTTGTGGGATTAATTTTACCGTTAACTTGCTTTTTGCACGTTTTTTGATACCACTACTTTTTGCGTCACAAGTGACGTTCGCCTATTTTTGTCATTTTTGTTTTTGGTAAGATTAAATGATTTACGGATAATTATATTAGACCATATTTCCTACATTGCGGTATAGAAATAGTGACTACAGCTCATTACCATCCCGTAACTTAGTTGGTTTCACGTTTGACACAGTGACAAAAATAAAAAAAACATTGTACAAAAACAAATATCGATATCAATGTTAAAATCATAATTGTAGTCTCAAATAGTATTTGCTAATGTGGAGTGACATCAATTTTACATTAGTGAAATCATCGATATCGATAGTTATTATCGTTGAATCTGTACTGATACTCACAAAAAGCATTGAATTGAATCAAATTACACAGAATTATAACAAATTTTCATAGCATCATAAACCCGCTTGTTTGCAGCGTAAACTATTAATAACCACGCGTTAACTGTAAACCAATTAGAATGCAATTAAAGCAAGTGGAGTGCACGCGGGATTCAGTGCCGGTCAGACTGAATGAGATAATTGAATCATACGTGTAATATGATTGCGGCTGTCACGGACACTTTACGACACCCAGCGTTAGGTTTCTCAGGTTGGTACTTTTCTTGTTTACCTGGAGTTTGAGTAGAAACTAGATTTTGCGTCTTTCGAGAAATGCCATTCCTGCCACTAAATATTTCGTATTTTTATTTTACTTTACAGACTGACTAAAACCAAAAGCTCGTTTCTGGAAAATACGTGTTTTTTACAAAATGTCAAATAATATTATCGATTAAACAAGTACAAAATTCAAATCATTTTCAAGAAGACACAAATAGGTATGTAATTTAAGTATCTAAGGCAAGTTATAAAATGAATTATTGAAAATTGAGAAGTTTGGATGTAATTCCAAAACGCATTGGCGGATCGGTTCAAACGGCGTATGATACCGTGTTAAGAAATTTAGCTGTGTTGAGTAAGTACTTTGAATGTAAGTAGGTAATGAAATAAATAACGTTGCAGATCTATATATTTTGAAACAATATACTTGTTTGTTGAGTTTCTTGCTGGATTCTTCTCAACAGAGGTTTTTCTGAACCGATAGTAGGATTCTTCGACATTCGTCCTTGTTATAGGGTAAATTGAATAAAGATACACATTTTAACTTTGATTCGCACTATGACTTTAAACTGAATAACATAAATAACGTAATTTTTTAACATCAATAATGTCTTTCGGAAAAACATATCGAACTAGGTATTGCAACGATGAAATTCGATATTGAAAAAAAAAGTAAAATCCTCGGTTAAAATCTGGTAAGAAATTTAATAAAGGTAATTTAAATAAATGTACATTTTCTTGATAACCTTTTAAGATGCCGTAAACCTAAGCCTTAAACTTGAAATAAAATGCTGCAGAGATATTTAAAAAATTGTTTTATTTATCAGAGGTTGGAATACTTATCCTATTCATAAAAAAAAACCGATTTGGTTTGTAATTTTGCCGATTTGTCACTTTAATGAAAATAAGAGTAGTATAGCTTAGCCTCATCACATCGCAAAATAGGTGCGGTTGATCAGTTAACAGATAACGAAGTACAGTGCCAGTAAAATGCGTAATTTTACCTAATAGAATTCTAAAATGGTTGTTACTCCATTATCCCAATTAGTTTAACCATTACTAAACTTGTTTTCCCGAGTTTATTTCTATTTTTATAAATTGAAACATTCACACGTTTCATTGCTCTATTTGTGTACTTCCATTATAAATTGTGTAGTATATTTTTACTACAAAAATTACATAAATAGGTAAAGGACCAAACCTGTGGGTTTCATTAGCTAGACGCTGATTTAAAAAAAGAAAAAAAAGTGACAAGACAAGTTTGTTCTATTAATAAGTGGAACCAGATTTTACATACTATACTATACTGGATATTCATACCTCCCTGGGTAATAAAAAATAATGATTACGTAATTAAATTTTATAAGGCTTGAAAAGAGTAATATACAAAATACATAATGATAATTTGACATTATGTTATTTTCTCAGAAGTAGTCAACTTTACAGAATTGTAATAGAATAAACCTAATCTATCCTAAACTAATTTGTAGATTATGTTTTCCAAAAAAAATCGCATACCTATTTAATAGTTTCACCAAAAATTATGTTATCAAATGAACATAACATGACGCGTGTCATACATTATTCTTTTTAAATTTTATGTATTTGGACACGTTTTCGTAAATATGTAGATAAAGAGGGTTATTTTCAGAAAGTTAATCCTAACATTGCGCTGTATTTTGCTAGGCACTAAATCAGTTTTCTTTGTTTTTTTTCGACTGCTATTTTCAATCAAGACCTGCAAAGGGTTTCGCAACCTATAAAAAATATTTTGTTAAGTGAATCAAATTCAAAGTCAAAAGGTAGATCTATAGGTATGCGTGGCAAAAAGTTTGGAGACGGTGTCGCGTAATATCAACAGGTTATTTTCGAACAATGTTCCTAGACATTTGACTTACAGTATTTCACAATGAAGAGTTAATCAAGATATATGGGACTAACAGACACAGCTGCTAATTCATGACGGCACGAATTTCGATACAAAATAGCTTTTACAAAATTACTTTTATAAAGTCGTGATCTTGACTCGCTAACCTAATTTCATTGTGTTGCTAAACAAATTTAGCAAAATGTATATGGGTGTAATTAGAGTGATAATTAAATTTTTAGATTTGAAAGGTTGATATTAAATGTCTAGACGACTCTTTGGCAACGCCAAAATAATAATAGTAAAGAGGTTATAATCAAAATTGAATGAAATAGAACTTGCGTTGGTCATTTTTTTTTTAATTTTCTTGGCTTTCACGTATTTTGACAATGTCGACGTAGAGACGTTGTTTTTTTTTGTACCTATAAAAATACAAACTCCCTCATTAATAAACTCTGGCTATACTTCAACATTCGTTTCCCTTTACCTGTCAATTTGGAATTTGCCTCTACCAGACATAGACAAAACATTACTTATCTATAACAGGTGGACCCCCACAAAGTAACGCCTGAATAAATACTACACATAAGTACTCCATAATACAAGCTTTGCTTAGTTTGGGACCAGGTCGATTTGTGTAAGATTGCCCCCTAGTATTTTTTTTTAAACTTTCGTGAACTCCCGTGATCCAAAACTTTTTGATTAGGGCCGTTTTAAATATTCGTGATGTTTCTCATAATTATTACACTAAACGGGACTTATCACGCAAACAATATTTACCTCGAAGTTTCAGTCACATTGCACCCGCCGTGGTCACGAATTGACTCACGCACCTTACGCACCTCTCTTATTAGCTAGTTCCTTTGTTTTTTAAATAAAGCATTAAATTGTGTCTAACTAGGCCAGTAGCATGTATTCAACCACTTAACACCTGACATTTTAATTAACTTCCTGTAAAGCTACCAGCTTTAATTTATTTTTATTTGTTTTGTGCGTTTCATTAACATTAGTCAGTAAAAAACAGCAATACCTCGTCAATGAGATTATTCTGGGAATATTTACCTTTAGTATGAAGATAGTGTAGGTTTTGTAGTACTTTTTAGTCATCGCCCGTGTTTCACGGAATGATTTAGGTATCACGTCATGCATGCTATTTTTATTTATTGATTAATAAATCTTAAGATTTTATGAAAAAAATTTCGTGCATCTACACCTGCATTGATTTTTTTTACAAAATCTTTACCTACTTAACACAACAATGAATAAAGAATATCTAAATTAAGAAAAAATATTTAGCTCTTTACTTCGTCATTATTATTTTTATTTATTTTAGACGACCAGATGGCCTAGTGGTTAGAGAACCTGACTACGAAGCTTGAGGTCCCGGGTTCGATTCCCGTGTCGGGGCAGATATTTGTATGAAAAATACGAATGTTTGTTCTCGGGTCTTGGGTGTTTAATATGTATTTAAGTATGTATCTATCTATATAAGTATGTTTATCCGTTGCTTAGTACCCATAACACAAGCTTTGCTTAGCTTACTTTGGGACTAGGTCAATTGGTGTGAAATGTCCCGTGATATTTATTTATTTCATTTATTTATTTATTTATTATCGTTAATCTTAAAATATCTATCGCATATTAAATCAACATTATTTATTATGAACAGCCTTGAATAGTAACCTGAAGTAAAATAACTGTTTCTTACCGTTATTAACCTTTCATACTATTTACTACCTAACTATATACCTGCCTACGTAAGTGTACAATTTATTGCTCGTTAAGTATTCAAATTACTGATTATCTACTCTTATTACATAGATATTTATTTTCTATGACCTTCAATAATATATATTCAATAATTATCCACTGTGCTACTTACACTTATTGAATATTTATAAGCACGCAGACATAATTATTAATTTGTTTGCATAGCGCTTTAAATGTTTTTAGTCTGTACCTAATTATGACCGACAGTACAAATGTAAATACTGGGATGGAGCCAATTCTTTGTTCCCCGATAACATATTAATAAAATCGAGAAAAATATTCTCCAATCCTAATAGCTATTGAATTGGAGCAGACGCATTCATACATAAACAAATAGGAAATCTTCACAGCAAAACAATAACAACTTTTGTGATAAATTACAATCATTCTTCCGTCGAGTTATTTCAAGTTACTTTATAAAGATACTTACGTCCACAAAACTGAGTTTCGTATGCTTCATTTCAATCCAAAATTTCACCAATAAAAACAAATCACAGCTTTACATAAAAATAAACACTAAAACACACACAAATGCATCGCATAAATATGCAGTTTCAACTTTCGAATCCTATCGGAATCTAAAAAATGCCGCGTTCTACGCTCCTCCCGCGCACCGCGGCATTTCTTATTTATCACAAAATAATTCACAACACTTTCGAATGCGTTTAATCGAAGTTGACGACACTTTTGACACTCGACACAACAAACCGCGTGTGTCGGTCTAATTCCGACCGACTCTTGGCAAACTACAATACAACACAAAAGCGAATAGTTTACCACCACTCGTGTACGTATGCTGTACGGAGGATGGCGTGACAGCGTGCGCCGCCGCTGCTAGACAGGGACAGACTGCGAGTTATCAGCCTCTAAAACCCTATTACATATCACACGTTGCTTTCGAGTCGACGCGGCTACTTCTGTCTTTCTTCTACACATACTTAAGAACAAGGTGGAAATTAGTCAGTTTCAAAACGAAAAACAGTAGGGTATCGCCAGTCAAACTGCATGTTACATAGTGCGAAAAGGACAGGTATGTTTTTGACGGTGTGGCGTGTGTCCGGCATTCCCGTTGAGTTTGTATATTTGTGCACCGCGGTGATAACAGTTGGGTCGGTGGTCATCCTGTGTGCTGACCTCTATAGACTACATTGTAAATTACTATAGATAATAATATTACAATATGTTTTTTACAAAGGGATATGAATACAACTGTCATAATAAATTATAAAAATTGCAATATCATATCAGATTAGATTATAATGAATGTTATTATCCCTTCTTATAATGCATTCAGCACTGACAATAATTATAATATCGACATCGATAAGTCAACACGCGTGTCCCGTGCCTAGCAAGGACAAAGTTGCAAGTGAGTAGATGCAAAGAAGTTATTATTGAACTTCCTTCAGTTTAAATTGATTTAAAAATTATTGAGTGCAGTAAAATCAAATTTAAACCATAGTGGAAGCATACGGATAAATCACGTCTGTGATCGAGTTTAGCTGGACATGTTTCGAGCTAATCCGTAGCACTGCGCGCCATCGCTCTGCTCAAATTAAATTAAAACCAACTAACTATTCCCCGCGACTCCGTCTGCGAATAATTTGTTTATCGCTATCCCGCGGGAGCTATGCAGTTTTTCAGGATAAAAACTACCCTGTCCTTCCCAACAAATCCTCAAATTGTTGTTCCTCTCAAACGATCTCCATATCAAATCTCATATAAATCTGTTCAGTAGTTTAAGTGTGAAGAAGTAAGAGATAGACAGAGTTATTTCCGCTTTTAAAATTGAGTAAGGAAAGGCTAGGAAAGATTGTAATAAAACTGACATTATTTAATTTATTACTAGCCGCTGGCTTTATTATCGCAACGTAAATTGGATACTAGAGATTTATAGAATATCCAATAGCTATCCGGGATTCTGGCTTTTTCACCCGACTGTCGAAGGAGGGTTATGTTTTTCGAGCGTATGTAGGTACTTATGTATGTATGTATGTTTCATTCATTGGCAGAATGTGGGTGTACAGAAGAATTCTGAAAATATCGTGGATGGATAGGGTATCGAATGTAAGACTTTTGCAGATGGTTGACAAAGAGGTAGAGATCTTGAAAACAGTCAAGAAGCGCAAGCTGCAATACTTAGGTCACATAATGCGCAATGATAAATATGACCTACTCCAACTTATTATGCAAGGGAAAATCCAGGGACGGCGACCACCCGGAAGAAGGCGTACTTCGTGGCTTAAGAATCTCCGGACTTGGTTCAACCTTAGCACAAGATCCTTGTTCCGAGCTGCTGTGTCCAAGATAAGGATAGCACTAATGATAGCCGACCTCCGGTAGGAGATGGCACCTCAAGAAGAGAAGAAGATCATTCTTTGGCACGCCCTGCAGCCTAAACGGCTCTTGAATTTGATTTTGAAGTGTCAGGTGTCATTAGATTTGTTTCAGTTCCACGAGTGGCATAGGGTATATGTTTTCCCGGAATTCACATGGGAACGGGAACTATACAGGCGGTTTTTTTTTTCATCTAATATTGAAATTAAAGTTATTTAATAAGTTATTTTTTTTAACAAACTGTAAGACAACACGACTCGACCAGATACGAGCCACCCTCGACCACGTTCACTCTCTATGCTATGTGGTTGGAAATTCTATTTTCAATACAAACTTTTTTGCTGACTGTAGGTACTTTTTTAACCTGGTTACCGATGTATTCGTCAAGACTAATCAAACGAGCTGAAACTCGATATGGTCGTGTTGTTTTATTACAGACTTTCTATTGCCACCCTCCAGCTTCATCATCAGATCAAGTCCATGTTTTAATAATATTGGCAATATTGCATTGGCATGGAATTTATACACGCATGCAAAATTTCAGCTCAATCGGTTGAAGATATCTTACTTCAAATTTGAGTTGAAAGATTCCACCAGAATAAACATACATTGCAAGTTAGTAAAAAGCTTGTAAAAATAGAAAATACCGTCCCCGTCGTCCGTATTTACCCCTGCAGTATCAGTATTTTGGTACCTCTTTTTGCCCTACTGCCGGAGGGTTATTGGTACCTCTTTCGGGTGCGGTTAACACACGACCTGTCCTGTAGGTATATGTCGATTCTGAATAAACGGCAATAATGCACGACCTGATAATTGAAATCCTCATGCCATAGCCTTAAGGGTCTGAATTATCAAGTCAAGACAAGGTATTCCCGGTTGACAAATACGTGGTCTTATTTTAATCGCACCCCCGTCTCAAGCTTTGCTACAAAGTAACGCCTGTTTCAATTAATCATGCAACAAAACTCGTATCGTCTGTTACCACAATGCAAGGCGGACGTATTATTTGTGTGTAATAAAACTAATAAATAATTAATCTATAGAGCATTAATTAAGACACATATTCCATTGAAACATACTACTTATGTTACATCTCCTATAATTTTTAACCGACTTCAAAAAAAGGAGGAGGTTATCAATTCCGTTGTATGTTCATTTTTAGGGTTCCGTACCCAAAGGGTAAAAACGCAAAACCCTATTACTGAGGCTCCGCTGTGCGTCTGTCACCAGGCTGTATCTCGGGAACCGTGATAGCTAGAGAGTTAAAATTTTCACAGATGATGTATTTTGGTTGCCGCTATAACAACAAACATTAAAAAATGGAATAAAATAAATATTTAAGGGGGCTCCCATACAACAAACATGATTTTTTTGCTCGTTTTTGCTCGATATTGATTACGGCAACAGGTAGACACTTGAAATATTCACAGAATGTTTAATTATATATTGACTTTAAAAATAAATCATTAAATTAAAATAAAAAAAAATGTTTAAGGGTGGCTCCCATACAACAAACGTGATTTTTATTGATAATTGTACGGAACCCTTCGTGTGCGAGTCCGACTCGCACTTGGCCGGTTTTTTATTAAAATGTATACGACTGCCTAAAGAAAAAGAGTCAATTGTTTCAAAGTGTAATTGCTCGGTGTTTTGTGTCAGGCGTTTTAAACACATAACTTCCTTCCTACTAGTACCTATTTATTATTATAAATGCAGTATGTGTGTGTGCCATGTCATGATAAACTCAGCTAAATGGATTTCGATGAAATTGGGTATGTAAATAGCTGGATATGGGGAATATCGCATAGGCTACTTTTTATTCTAATATAGTATTATTTTAGTATAGTCGTCTCATCACGAACATTACTAGGTATGATAACCATTTCTTAAAAAGTAAAAAAAAAATTGTTTTCAGATAACCATATTTAATTCGACGGGAAGTCGTAGTACTTTGCGAGCTTTATATTTTGAGATTAAAACCACAATTTTCAAATAAGGTGACTATAGTCATAGATAGAGATGTTATAACATCTCTCCGTGGCCGTGGACGTTTCACCAGTATCTACTATTATCCCGTTTGGTCCAATCACCACCTCTATTAATGTTCTTTGAACAAGTTTTTTTTTGTTAAAATCATTACAAGCTTTTTATTAACTTGCGATGTATGTAAATATGTATTGTACGGGTCAAATATTGGAAGTTGAATTTGACCCACTTCCAGTGGTCGGATTTACTTGAAATTTGGTATGTACTTATCTAGGTTCGATGAAAATGCAAGTACAGTCAACAAAAAGTACAGTCAGCGAAAAAGCTTGCGTTGAAAATTAAATTTTTAACAAAAACTTATTCAACTTCCAATGTACATACTTCCTTGTATCTATGTATGTACGGGTCAAATCTTGGAAGTCGAATTTGACCCACTTCCAGTGGTCTGATTCACTTGAAATTTGGTATACTTATGTAGGTTGGATGACGATGCAAGTACAGTTAACAAAAAGTACAGTCAGCTAAAAAGCTAGCTTAAAAATGAAAATTTTAACAAAAACTTTTTTTCTCAGAGTTGTCTACGATATTTTACGCTACGCAGACGCAACTCTAAAAATTAATAAAGAGATTTTAGTGTCAGCCTCGGTAGGTAACATATGAATGCATACATTGAAGCCAGTAATCAATTTACTTCAATGAAAATCCAATTAACCCGGCCGATAGACGTAGCGATTTCACGCCGCCGGCGCCCTTATCTCGCCGCAACTACAACCTGAACAATTAAGACTTACGATTCAGAAATACATAGGTTATAAAAGTGGTTGCTAAGTTACTAAGCTTCGTTCGGCAAACTTCATTTTAATAGAATCTGGCCACCTAGAGACTTCTAACCAACTGACATGAACGGGTATTACACAGATGAAACAAATGTTGTCTATCCTGTCCTGTGGACATTAAACTAGCGACTAAAAAATATTAAGTTTTATCATGTCTACAGCAGAGACGCGAACAATAGTACATTACTGCAGAGGCCGCGAAGTAGCCGCCAATGTTGTATGAAATTTCATTATTGACCTCTAGTCTAGCCCCACCTGCAACGTACACGTGATATTTACTTCGCGGCCTATAAACCTGTGGCTCTAGTGAAAAAGGGGTTAAATCTTCAGAAGTTGAACAGCTGATTTCGACTTAGCCCCCTTTACACATAAAATAGAAAATAGCTGTTTAATTTCTGTAGACTTAACCCCTTTTTCACTAGAGCCACAGTAAGGAACATAACATCAATACTTCATTGCGTTTAAGAAAAAAAATGTGTATGACCCGAACACCAAATTGTCTAGGTCCAATGAAATGATTAAAATGTGTTTTACTTAGTTTTCAATTTTGTTATAACCCCATTTTTAGGATCCTAAACATTCAATTGTCGATATTAGTTGGCTTTAGATATCTAAGAGAGTGCTCAGATGATATTGAAATGAACTGTACAGAGTTTGCAGTCGAGATTTATTATGGAAAACTAGCTTAGCTTTTATGAATACCTTCACAATGAGGGTTTTCTGACAGGTGGAATATCGCTAGATGGCGTTAGTATCGTAAGGTCTATTTGACGTTACACCCATACAACAAATGTCAAAGTTGACAAACGGACCTGATGATACTAGCGCCAAATAGCCTCTCATAGAAAACCCTCATTATTTAAAATCTTATAGTTTGGCCTAAAAAGGTTACGGTAACATTTTTAAGTACAACGTTGGCGGACAACGCCATCTGTTGATTGCAGACGACGTTAACACGTCACCTGGAAAGCCGAGGTGCATCAACGTTCTTTACCCTCGAGGCCTTTCACGGGGGATGGGGCTTTGAAGGGTATTAACCACTGTATCCCGTGTTACGAAAATCTAAGAGCTCGCGCAGACAGAGAGCGGTCTGGAGTTCTGAGTTCCACGTTACCATGAATTTACACTAGTTCACAGTGACCGTACTCGTTAGCGACGGCGTAAATGATTTGTATGGAGAATTGTACTTCCGTAAGTGACCGCTAGAGGCGCTGTACAATTCTCCATACAAATAATTTACGCCGTCGCTAGCGAGTACGGTCACGTAAACTAGTGTAAACTCATGGTAGAGGTACAGAGTTCTGCGTTCTTTCGAATGTACTACGTCTCTTACGATAACGCACACAGCAGGCGACTGGAACTCTCGAGAGGTCAATACACAGAACTCTGAACGCGGAACTCGGAACTCCAGACCGCTCTCTGCCTGCGCGGGCTCTAATGCCCATGAACTAAAACATAATGCGATTCTGCGATTTCATTGGGAATTTTAGTTGACGGACATATTATTTGTCGATTTCCGTAACACGCATGACACGAATATTCACTGACTTACCGAGATATAGGCGATTTAAGATTTTTCCTAAAACTGCCGGAATTCGTTTATTATTTTTATGAATTTGGAATAATCACCTAAAAGTAACCTTTTAAGTAGTATAGATAACCTAGAAACAATCTGATTGAGTTAACAATCACCTAAAAGATTACAAAATTAACCTCTGCCAACACTGTACCTGCGTGACCCTTGAGTCGTGCCAAACAACCGATTCTACATCTCCAGAGGTAAGCATCGGCCGTGTCTGGTCACCTCCTTCCAGGCGACTTAGGTCTCGTCTAAAAGCTTGGGCTGTAGTTCCTAAGCGGACCCAATGCGGACTGGCAACTATACGCAGACCATTGTGCTTCATCATTTCAGCAGAAAGACGTCCACTGCTGAACATAGGCCTCCCCCAAGGCTCGCCAAACAGATCGGTCCCGCGCCATCCGCGTCCAACGCGTTCCCGCATCCTTAACCAGGTAGTCGCTCCATTTTTTTAAAACGGCTTCTTTTAGAACCCATTAGCTCAGGTTAGGTTAGATTTATAACAATCTTAAGAAGATTGCGGTTTCAGAAAAAACTTTTTGATATTTTAATTATTTATCGTATGGCTTCTGGTTCTCTACTTAAACTAAATATTTAATAAACTAGATTTAAGGTATGCTAGTGCACCTGTCGAGAGGGTTTAATGTCTGCCGGTTGCTCGCTAAATTTGGTGATTGGGCACTCAAAGACCATAGGTCGGACTGTTTGCTCCGGGCAGCCACACTGACACCGTGGCGACTCGCACCACTCCCATTTGTGCCACAGGGACGCACAGTTACCAACCTCTGTTCTGATTCTGTTCAGCAGGCACCAGACACGCCGGGGCTCCTCAAAACCCGCTGGTCGGCACTTGACATCAAGCTCGAACAGGTCCACGGGTAAATGCCTAGATTCCCAATCTGCTGTCCAGGAATCAAGCAGGGTTTTCTCGGGCTCTGGGTCATGAACCTTTAGCGCGGGAGGGTGGCGGGACTTTAGCCTAGTGGTCTTGAACTCATCAAGGTCGTGGTGTATGGGGAGCCCCGCGTTTGATCGAATTTTTGTCAGCTTACGGTTGAGGCAATTCTCCCTACGCGATGGTGGCGGCAGAATGTGACTGAGTGCTGGTAACCAGTATGTGGGAATCGATTTAAGACAGCCGGTGATAAGGCGCATCGTGTGGTTCAATTGGACATCAATTGCAGAAGTATGGGCACTGTTCAACCAGGCCGCCGAGCAGTACTCAGCAGTCGAGTACACCAACGATAATGCCGTGGTTCGAAGATATTTTAATTCATAACTTTCGATATTCCCCGACATGTCAGTCGAGGTCAAAGATATCTTTACACTTTACTACCTTATTGCAGTCACTTCGTGTTTTAACTTTTATATGAAATTGTCAGAAGGCACAGTGCAAGGCACTAAAGTGTAAAGATATCTTTGACCTCGACTGTACCCGAAGATGCTGGCAGCATTTCCTTACTGTAAAGCAATGCAGACAATGTGCGAGGAAGCTGCCAGCTCTTCGGTCCGCTGTGTTATCCGTTAATCGTTTTGCAAGTTATTATTAGTTCGCTGTCTACAATATTCCCTCGGCTAAGTTAACTAAGGTTCAGGCCGCTAAGTTTATCAACATCGATAAACGTCTCGATCGCCCCGTACGTACTCGTATGTGGGTCGCCACTTGTGCACACTGGACGTCGCTGGGTGCCGCCAACTTGTGTAAATTATGAAGTTCCCAAGGCATAGAACTAATATAATGATTATACATAATTTTTAGTTCACGTCTGTCACTGTGGATATGGTAAAAGTTAAGGGTCTATCCATACTTAATTCATAAATTCGAAAGTGTGTCTGTCTGTCTGTTACCTCTTCACGCTCAAACCGCTGAACCAATTTAGATGAAATTTGGTATCGAGATAGTATGAGTCTCGGGAAAGGACGTAGGATAGCTTTTATCCCGGAAAATTGCATAATTCCCGCGGGATAGCGATAAACGAATTATTTGCAGACGGAGTCGCGGGCAAAAGCTAGTAGCTAATATTTTTTAGTACATAGTCTACATCGGCGTGTGGGACGCCTGGCCAACTTTCAGCTCATTTAAATAAATCTCAAGTTTGCTGACTCGGAGTCGCTAATTGTATGTCCACAGGAAAGACAACTTTTGTTTCTTACGCTGAGTAGGTACCTCTGAATATAAGGTACTTAAATTAAATGTCTTTTTTATGATACGAGAAATGTGTTTTATGCGCGTTTTGGCACTTATGGCGCACGTGGAGATTGCTGACCCCCACTCCCCCTAGTCAGATATTAGCCAACTGTTAACGAATTCTCTAGAAGTTATTTAACCGTTGTTGACCAGGGTGCACCGGCCTACGGGTAGGTTGAATTTCAAAATCCGTATCGTGCCATCCTTTTCACTTTCTGTTTCACACTATTAGTGTAAACGGAATGGCACAATAAGAAGTTCGAAAATCGAATTTCGTAGTATAAGCCCTGACATTACTCTTCCCTACCCCATGAGGCCTGACACCTAGAGTAGAAGGATGTCGTAACGCCCGAGCGCTCTCGGAGTTTTCCGAAGTCGCATCCCCAGGTAAATATCCTAGTGATTGACATGCCCAGTATTGCCCAGTAGATGACATATATTAAAGATCGCAACTGCTCTCAGACTCGAGTGAAAGGGATGGCACAATACGAACTTCGAATTTCAAATTTCGTGGTATCATCCCAGCTAAGCTAGGTACCTTATATTACGTAACGCGATTCCCCCAATCGCCTCTCAACGCGCACCGGAGAGAATGCGATTCGCGCGCAGCCGTTCGCGATAAAGCCTCGCCGGCGATACGCCCGCGACATTACAAAAGTAATAGTTAGAAAACTCCTTCACAATTGTTTCAGAAAACAGTTGCGCAAACACCACATTTTCTAGCAGTAGTCCGTGGCAGTTTGAGGCGCGCGCATGAGTTTTACTTGAAGTTCTTATGTGACAGTGAGACGACCCGAGCGGTATGAGCAAACTAAGGTTGCAAAGCTAGTTTGTTCGCCCCGGCTCGTGTCGTCGCGCATCACGATTCGCCGGAACCGGCAACCGGACCGATTTGTACGGTCCAGATTCGTAATCGGCTGCTGGAAATACCTAACGAACGCAAGGTAACATTCATTTTTCTAACTTCTTTTCTATGCATGAAGTATAGGTACCTGATTGTCTCTACGCCCGTGGAAGAAAAAAAACCCTCGTGGGAATTTCGAAAAAACACTTTAGTGCACGCATAGGCATATGCAATCATAGGATTCGCAAGAAATATCTGCCGAATTAAAAGTCTTTTAGCACCAGTAAGTAGTTAAGGTTGTGCGTTGGTTTATTCTGTGTGGAAATAAGTATCATTTCAAATTGGAGAAAAACAGTTTTAAGACACATACGCAGCGTAAGAAACAAAAGTTGTCTATCCTGTGGACGTAATATAATATTAGAGACTCCGAATTAGCAATCTTAAGATTTATTTAAATGGGCCGAAAGTTGACCAGGCGTCCCACACGCCGATGTAGACTTGACTAAAAAATATTGGCTATAGACCCTTAACTTTTGCCATGTCCACAGGAGAGACGCGAAAAAAAATGTGTATGAGCCTTAAATCTGAAATTCATATGGAGTACGGAAAAATTTCACCCTAGTTCATTTTCACTGCTACTCAAAAAAATATTCTAGCTGCACCTATTACTTAAGTACCTATTGTAGCAATTCACGTGCATACTCAGATTAACACTGAATACATACGTATTACATAAAATCTGAAAAGAATAATAGACTTTTTGTAGTGGTAGAGCCATGTTGTAGCTAGCCGCTGCATCACGAATGGGCCGGCTCGTCCGGGGTAGTACCACCCTCTCACAGAACACCGGCGTGAAGCAGCAGTACTCCCTGCTGCGTTTCGTACGGTCAGTGAGAGCGCCGGGGGCCCAATACCTCTCCCCCTCCCCTATTTCCTCTCCTTTTCCCTAGGGCCGACAACGCACTGCCATCGCGTAAAGCGCTGCGGGTGTCTATGGACAGTGGTGATCATTTAACATCAGGTGACCCACTAGTTCGTTTGTCTGGCCTCTCTAACATAAAAAAAGACTAAATAAGTAGGTAAATAATACTTTTAGACTTTAGACTAAATATTTTTTACTTTTACTGTAATTTTTTAATGGTCATTTGACATTATGCAATTTCCTTAAAAATTGACAACTTTACAGGGTTGATTTACTCGTATAAAATAAACAAAACCTAACCTAAAACAATCTGTATCTGAACAAAAATATCGTCTACCTAATTAATAGTTTCACGGAAAATTATATTATGTCAAATTACCATTATGTGTTTCGGCAATTATTACTTTTAAACTTTGTCTATTTTCACGTTCCCTTTAACACCATTTTCGGATGGTATTTTCACACGTGTGAATTAAAAATATCGACCCTATTATTTTTTCTCTTACTTGTGAGTTCTCATACCTGCGCACTTGATCCCTAAACATTTTTGAGAAGAGAGGCTAAGCTACATAGATCTGAAGCCGTCTTTCAGAGGGAATTTGTATCTTTAGTTAACAATTTTATTACCTACTAGCTGATGCCCACGGCTTCGCCCCCGATGAAGTACATTAAAACGTGTTTTCCCGTGAGAATGAGATATTTTCCGTAGTAAAAAGTAGCCTATGTCACTCTCCAGCCTTTCCGCTATGTCCATACAAAATATCACGGTAATCCGTCGCTCAGTTTCGACGTGAAAGAAGAACAAACAAACAAACACACTTTCACGTTTATAATATTAGTATGGATTAGTTTGAGCCCTTAGTTTAATTTATTGTTGTAACCCCGGCGCCACACATAGCACAAATGTTTCAACAAATATTCTAACACATATTTTAGACGACCAGATGGCCTAGTGGTTAGAGAACCTGACTACGAAGCTTGAGGTCCCGGGTTCGATTCCCGTGTCTGGGCAGATATTTGTATGAAAAATACGAATGTTTGTTCTCGGGTCTTGGGTGTTTATTTATTTATTTATTTATTTATTTATTTATTTGATCACATGTGATGTGAAGCACCGGTATTTGCTTATTTGTTCAATAGAACAACCATACAATCAACCATAGATCAAATATATGTTCAAATATGTGTTGAAACATTTGTGCTATGTGTGGCACCGGGGGTATGGTTGTTCTATTGAACAAATAAGCAAATACCGGTGCTTCACATGTGATCAAATATATGTTCAAATATGTGTTGAAACATTTGTGCTATGTGTGGCGCCGGGGTTACATTCGATCCCAACACTGTTAGTAGGTGTAGATATCGTCGTATCCCTCGAAAGCTGCCCTAATGTCATAAAGGGATTCTTCTTTTATTTATTTTTTACATTCTACTATCATTTACGCATCTTTCGGTCTAATAATTGTCTTAATAAGTTCAACACTTTTCTTGTTATTCAAGTTTATTAGAAGGCCATAACTATTAATGTTATTCAATGAGCGAGAAAATTCGTTTTGCTCGGGTGGCTAATCTCGTGTGAAATTTGTACCTATTTCCCAAAGACTTTTTACTAGTAGAAAAAAGAAAAAAAAACCGGCCAAGTGCGAGTCGGACTCGCGCACCGAGGGTTCCGTACAAATTTATATGTATCTATGAACATCCAGTCTTAGCAGACCCCTGCTCGTTAGCAAAATGTGCGTAGTGTGGGATCATTGTAGATTGGGTACTGACATAGACAGACAGACAAAAAAAATTATGCTTTTCACAATTTTTCCTTTATCTGTGCTAAAAGATCTTGCTTCGTACCAAATTTCAAGATTCTGAGTTCGCGGGAAGTACCCTATAGGTTTTGATTCCCTTGCGAGTGTCGACAATTTGCGGAAAATTGCGGCATAAACGGCTGTATCTTTCGCAATCGCGTTGGCTTAGACGTTTGTTTTTTTTACAGCTCCAAGGGACCGTAGACCTGAGTATTTGATATAAATTTCAGCTTGATACCTCCACGCGTTCCTGAGAAAAAGGGTCTTGACAGACAGACGGACGGACGGACAACAAAGTGATCCTATAAGGGTTCCGTTTTTACTTTTGAGGTACGGAACCCTAAAAAAGAAAAGGGTGCTAGCCCGCTTATTATCGTTTGCCTAAATCCCATGTGTAGGTAATAAATATAAATGTACCGTTTTCTATAATTTTCAATTGTTATAGTGTTTTATTTCCCATACAGTAATTTTCAGATTTTTTTATTAAAGTATATAACCGTCTATAAAATGGCATTTCATAAAATCCTGAAAAGCGTACCTACGGAAACTTATGACAAATGAAATTACGGCGGGAAACGAAGGAAGTATGTAACCAACAACATGAGACCTTCTTACTAAGGTTCTAGGCGCAAGCCATAAGGAAAAGACGTGGGACGGGGGCGCGTCGCGGTCGCGACGGCACCCAGATCGCATCCAGAGCAAGCATCTGGCTAACAAGTGCGAGTCGGACTCGCGCACGAAGGGTTCCGTACAATTATTTATAAAAATCACGTTTGTTGTATGGGAGCCCCCCTTAAATATTTTTTATTTAAATTTAATGATTTATTTTTAAAGCCAATACATAATTAAATATTCTATGAATATTTCAAGCTTCTACCTGTTGCCGTTATCAATATCGAGCAAAAACGAGCAAAAAAATCACGTTTGTTGTATGGGAGCCCCCTTAAATATTTATTTTATTCCGTTTTTTAGTATTTGTTGTTATAGCGGCAACCGTAATACATCATCTGTGAAAATTTCAACTCTCTAGCTATCACGGTTCCCGAGGTACAGCCTGGTGACAGACAGACGGACGGACAGCGGAGCCTCAGTAATAGGGTTTCCGTTTTTACCCTTTGGGTACGGAACCCTAAAAACATAACTTGGTTGAGCCCGTTTCCACCAGAGCTATGCTATGCGGACCAACGGTAAGTACTTAACATAGAACTAATGAACTAAAACAATTACTTTGCTCACCCGCGACCTTACAATAGTTACGTTTATGCAAGAAATGTGCGTTCATGCAGTTCCTCCACCTCCACACTGTACGAACACACACAAATCACATAAACCCAACCATCACCACCACCAAGCTACACTGACGCGTTTCGAACTCAACCAGAGCTCATCTTCAGAGTTACCACAACCGTATGCTATGCTACCAAATGTTAAACTAACAAACCAAAACAAATGTTTTAACTTGTCACTGTAACTTCTCAAGTACCCACTTTATTTTTCTTATTCTCAAACTACCCCACAAAAATTAACTTTTATTGACATATTATAAAACTACCTTGATTTTTTTTTTTTTTTGTTTATTTATTTATAAGGCATATTTAATTAATACTAACTGTTTAAATTCGACCCAAGCCGCAGTAAAGGAGAAGATACTAAATTTACCTGTTCATTAATAATAGACCCCATAGTGTTGTACCTAATTATTTCCATGCATTCCAGAGCATCCAGACGCAACCCCTTGCCGCAATAATGTAACACTTCATAAGAATCTGAATCTAAAAATGAATGATTTGATTCCAACAAATGTTTTGCAAAATTCGATCTATCTGGATGCTCATTCCTATATGCCGAAACATGCTCTTTAAATCTAGTATTAAAACTTCGGCCTGTCTGTCCTACGTATATCCCATTGCAGTCATTACAAGTAAGCTTGTATACCCCCGATCTAGTTCCCTTATCTACCTGTTCTTTGTGGTTACATAGCCTAGAGTACAAAGAGTTGTTAGTCTTAAAGGCAACATTAATATTGTTTGATTTTAAAATGCCATAAATCTTATCAGACAAACCCCCAACGTAAGAGATGCTAGATCTATATTTGTTAGTAGACTGAGAAGGTAACGCAGCGTAAAGCATGCTATTTACTAACCGTGCCTGCTTCTTTTGAACTAAACTATCTACCATTGATTTTGTATAACCATTTGAGATCGCTATCTGATAAATAGTACTCAACTCTAAATCAAAATGTTCCTTAGAAAGAGGCACAGTCAACAATCTATTAACATAACAATGGAAAGCAGCCAGTTTATGCTGCCACGGATGATTAGAAGATGCTGGTATAACAGCATCTGTGTACGTGGGCTTACGGTATATTTTAAATTGATGTTTACCATTTAATTTTGAAATCGTTAAATCCAAAAAGTTCAACGAACAATTTTCCTCCAATTCTTTTTTGAACCTTATCTTTACGTGCCTGTTATTCAAACCATTAATAAACACGTCAAGCTGTCTCATACTCCCTCTCCAGCATAGGATCAAATCATCAACATACCTAAAATAGTACACAATATTACTATTACCCACAATATACTGATTCTCAAAATGATCCATAAATATATCTGCCATTAAAGAAAAATAAAGTGGGTACTTGAGAAGTTACAGTGACAAGTTAAAACATTTGTTTTGGTTTGTTAGTTTAACATTTGGTAGCATAGCATACGGTTGTGGTAACTCTGAAGATGAGCTCTGGTTGAGTTCGAAACGCGTCAGTGTAGCTTGGTGGTGGTGATGGTTGGGTTTATGTGATTTGTGTGTGTTCGTACAGTGTGGAGGTGGAGGAACTGCATGAACGCACATTTCTTGCATAAACGTAACTATTGTAAGGTCGCGGGTGAGCATTGTAATTGTTTTAGTTCATTAATATGGACCTCCGCAAAGTAACGCCTGATTCAATAAATTACTTAACATAGCACAATCTCTGATGAAAACGCACCCTAAACCTCATGGTAAATTTCAAACGTAATGTATGTTGTAGAATAGTGTAGTGTAGCATAGTTTTTAATCCACATTACCGAGGTAACATTAAGTTCCTCACCATTACGAGTATAATAATGATTAATGTATAATTTAATGTTCTACAGCGTAAACTGTGGCGGTTATTCCAACTATTCCGCTTAG
Organism: Archips crataeganus; assembly: GCA_947859365.1. Classification (NCBI taxonomy): domain Eukaryota; kingdom Metazoa; phylum Arthropoda; class Insecta; order Lepidoptera; family Tortricidae; genus Archips; species Archips crataeganus. Next base: position 1,088,334 of record OX402057.1, on the reverse strand, counting down.
AAACAACGTGGTCATAAAGGCTATGTAGGCCAACTTATTCAACACCTGGACGACGCAATTTATGCGAAATAAACTTTATTGCTTACCGATATAACGTTTTTTAGAATGCCCGACGTGAATTTCGTTTCATGGTGGCCATTTTGATGTTTTCAGGCGTGTAAGAATTATTTGATCTTTTAAAGCACCTTTCTTAAGTTTTTTACTTAGGTATAGTAGGGACGTTGTAAATATTTCAATAGCTAGTGTTATTAAAAACTTGAAACGTATTTTTTACATGCCTAAAATGACCATTTCAGATGAACTAACATGTGTTAAACACACAACCAAAAATAGTCTAAGTCAGTGTTACCCAACCTGGGGTCCGCGAGTATATGTATGGGGGTCCGCGGCAAACAGTTCATTCATAACGATTGGACCACGCGAGGTCCACGCGAAGTCCACTCGTTGACCACTCGAGGTGGCAACGCGGACCACCGCCATGCATTCATAGTTGGATGTCGACAGCGAGTGGACGCCGAACGAAGAGGCGGTGCGAGTGATCTTTTTGTAAAATCAAGAAATTACTCTGCATTTAATATTTCACAACCATTTAAACTTCTTCTAACCAGACAGACATATTGATTAAAAAGAGAGGGAAAACATCCTGACAGATGATAGCTGTCAACTAGGGTTGTCCCTCAACATCCCCCCTTTAGGCTGCGTATCCACCGGAGCTGGACCAGGACCTTGTAAATGAAGTGTTTCTATTGGTTCATGACAAACACATCCCTCGCAACGCATCCTCGCACATCTCTCGTGGAAACGCAGCCTTAAGCTTTACAAGTCTACATAATTTTGAAATCTACTAGGTTAGGGTTGCCATAAGTGTGGGGACTCAGACCGGGACATTTAAAGAAAAACTAGTAAAGGTAGAAAAAAATAAACTTTTATTACAGCAATAGGTAACTTTAAAGATTTAGTCCTTGCCTAAACACAAAACAACTTTTAACACAGCCATTTCAATGCCAGCGAGTTTTTTACTTTTTTTTTATGGTTTTCTGTTTGTTCGCGCTTTTCGCTACATTGGTGAAAATGCACATTATCGGCTACGAGCGCAGCGTGTAGCATGCGCTGCCGCTAGGTATATTACTGTTTACCAAGTCCAACCCTCTATTAAATTACTATGATTTTTAAACCGGGACAATTTGTTTATCGGCCGGGACGCCGGGACACCAAGCTTCAAACCGGGACATGTCCCGGCGTACCGGGACGTATGGCAACCCTATACTAGGTCGATTAATTTGACGTCCACAGCGTGTGAATTTCGGTTCATTACAACTGTTGTCACCTGGCAAAACATTTGATGCTCCTTCAACAGGATTAAGAGGGTTTATACCTGCTGAGCTAGCAACGTTGCATTTCTGTTAGTTTTTCTCGATTATTCCATAAAAATTGAATGAAAATTAAAAGTGTTTTGTATACAAGTTGTTCTAATATATAAGTTAATGTGTCTACTGCAATAATAATTCGTGTTAGACTTTTATTTTCTTTAAAAACGAACAAATTATTACCTAACGGTTTTTAAAGAAAATAAAAGTCTTATCACGAATTATTATTGCAGTAGACACATTAACTTATACTTATATTAGAACAATTTGTATACAAAACATTTTTAATTTTCATTCAATTTTTATGCAATAATCGAGAAAAACTAACAAAAATGCAACGTTGCCAGCTCAGCAGGTATAGACCCTCTTAACATTTGATTCACCAAAATCAGGTTCATCACCAACAGGGTCCACAATTGCGGGTGCCGAGTGGCTGTAATGAGCTGTGACCTGTATGGTCAGCGCAATCTGCTAAACCAAGAACCACCCGGAGCGAGTCGCCGTAAGACTTTCGTTATATACCTACGCAATACTATGCATATTATATTTTCTTTTTTTACTATTACTATTTTTGAAATAAAAGAATTTGAAACTGATAAGAAATACTTATTCGTAACAAAAAAACGGTATTTTATAAATAGCGAAAAATATGCTTACCTATCTGATTTAAATAAAATAGATCAAAATATTTTATTTTTTAATTTTGTTTGATCTAAATGTATTTTCCTAAATAGTTCTTAATGAAATAGGTTGAAGAAATTTTTAGTCAAACTTGTAATTCACTGTTGAGTCTGTTGAACTTGCTATTGGTACGAATAAAAGTCAAAATCCCGCTGGCATTACATGACGTGTTGTTGTGTGCATGACATCAACTCTCATGGCGTCACTTATAGTTAAAGCTTTTTTACTGGTTTTCTCTATGCGACAAAACAAGGGTAGTTGGTGGAAAGATTCCGTTGCATAACCCAACCGATTCATTACACAGCGCGATTGCCACAGCGTAAAATTGTCAGCAACGCTTATCGCGTCGTAAAAGATATCAGAAAGTATATGCAATAAATCTCCTTCGGGTGGGTGGGTTGGCTGTATGGCTAATCAAAACCATGTACCACCCGCGATTGCGGATGAAATGAGGTTCGTTATCGAGCTTTCGTTTTATGCGTTTGCGCATGGGATTGTGCAACGAGTTATCAATGTTTTGCGAGCGTATTTGGAAATTGTGCGTACTACGTCATTAAAAATGTGATTGGGCTACGCTGGCGGTCAGTCCGTCTCTATCCTACTGGCTTGGTAAGAAAGAGAGGTCTGGGTAAATTAGTACCTAGTTGATGTATTACCGCAGTATTTATCTGAATACATGTAGAGGCGGATAGAGCGACAAAAAAGAAAAATGGTACACGCGTGCTAGCGCGGATCTATAGTGGCCCATACCTAGATATATTGCGCAGAAGATAGTTTACTTGACTTAAACCTTACGATGCTCCGTAAATAACGGGATTTTTAACCAATTAAGTATATTTTTCCGTTCCTTATAGTAATACTCAGTAAGATTAATTTGCTAGGAGGCCCTTATCGCAACAATATACTCGTAGCGCTAGGCTTTTGTAGCCAGATCCAAATAAGACTTAAAAAACTTGCCACATTCAAACATAATATGATTGTGTATTTTTTTATTTTTGGCTATATGTTTATCATATAGCCAAAAATAAAAAATACACAATCATATTATGTTTGAATGTTTGTTTGTTTATTTTAATGTTGGTTTATCTTACTAGGTATTTGTTTTAAATTGCACCACCTGCTGAAATCCATTCCTTAATTTTCTTTTCGTTGTAAAAGATTGCGCGAAGCGATAATCATAGGAAAGGAAGTAGGGGGTTTGGACTTCGATCTGCCCATTCACTCTCTAATAACATCATCATCAGGCACAGGCCTCCTCTCAGAATGAGAGGGCTTCGGCCGTGATTCCCACGCGGGCCTAGTGCAGATTGGGAATTCCACACACACCATTGAATTGCAAGTATGCAGGTTTTCTCACGATGTTTTCCCTCACCGTTAAACACATATGGTAAATTTCAAATGTAATTCCGTACATTTGAAAAACTCAAAGGTGCGAGCCCGGACTCGAACCCGCGACTCTAAACTTGAGAGGCGGAAGGTTAAACCACTAACACTAACAGTTTCGTTTTAATTTCAAATGCCGTGCCAGATCGAAGGGAACGTAGTAACAATGGCGTTCATGGCAGCTAATCGCGATAAGCAATCCATTGCGCGTGCGCCGGCGACTGCAACGCCACTGGTGGCCAGTAGCGAAAACTGGTTGCCAATCCGCAGAAAGTATTACGACATGACATTAAACACATATATTTCGTCGGGGGTAGTGCAAACCTGCTTATTTACCATACGTAAATACCGCGTAACTGCACTACATGTAGTTTTACAGGGGTGGCTTTAACTTGATATTTCGTCGATGATATGCAATGCCGCGTAACTATCTGACTAGAGGCAAATTATACTGGAGAGCGTAAAAAATTAAATATCTTTAACTTTTGTAGGTTACGCGGAATTTGTTTTATTTTTACGAATTTGGAGTAAGTATCATTTTAAGGGTTTGAATATAAGGTCGTGCATTTATTGTCCTTCATTCCGGCTTGATAAATACACAGGTCTTGTAATAATCGCACCCGGGGTATATATTCATCTTACTAGCCTACTGCAGGGCACAGACCTCCTCTCATTATGAGAGGACTTAGGCCGTAATTCCCACGCGGACCCAGTGGGAAGCCATGGTGGACATTATAGTCGATGAAACTGCAATGCCTCGTAACTTAACAATGGCTAAAGCCGCGCAACCAACAAAATGAGTCAAATTTTTAGTCTAAGAGCCGGTGGGAGATCGACCTTCACCGATCTGATAACTCGATGAGACATATTTTTTATCAAATATAATTTATAAACAAATATGCCTATGATAACTTGCCTATTGAAAAGTGTTCATAGCTATTTTCATTTTAATTAATTTTAATCGATTTTCTTTCATCACCTTCACTCTTGTCATAACCGAATGAGTTTTATTTAGTTTGACTATAGTTTGACGTGTGTGTCTGTCTGTGGCATCATAACTCTTAAACGGGTGAACCGATATGGATGCGGTTTTTTTTAATTGAAAGCGGTTTCTTGGTGATGGTTCTTAGACATGTTTCATCAAAATTTGTCCAGCCGTTTCAAAGTTGTCAGCTCTTTTGTATGCTGCGGAAGGGATCTTAGAATTAATTGCGTTGGGGGGTTTTTAAATTTTTAATTCAGTGTTATACACCGTGAAATTTTAGTGGTTGTTTTCCCGAAACGAGGTGATTTAGTTTCGATTGTACAATCGATTTATAATTACTATTTTGACTAGAGTCAAAAATCCAATTGTGAAAAACGAAAGTCGAAAATGACCGCAAACCAATAGTAACGCTTCGTTGGTACAAGTAGCGTAGGATCGTACTATAGGTTAGGTACCAACGAAGCGTTACTATTGGTTTGCGGTCATTTTCGACTTGCGTTTTTCACAATTGGATTTTTGACTCTAGTCAAAATAGTAATTATAAATCGATTGTACAATCGATATTAAATCACCTCGTTTCGGGAAAACAACCACTAAAATTTCACGGTGTAGAGCGCGCTGGGCACGCTCCGTCGGCGCCCCGCGCTCCCGGTTTGTGTTGGCCTCAAAGAGTATTGTAATATTATATGAACAAGAGTGGCAACTTTATGGTCAAATATGCATGTATGGAAGGTGCTGCTGCCCTACGCCCTGGTGAAGAACTAATGTGACGTATCTATAGATACCTATCTATATGTATATGTTGGTAGTGATGTACAGCTATAATTACGCGTAATTTTAATTGATAGGCTAATTGCCACTATTCGTATTTTAGCCGTCTAATTCAAATCAGCATATACGAAGTATAAGCGGCTAAACCCGATTTGCACTATACGGCTAAAATACGAACATTGGCAAGTGGCCTATCAATTAAAGTCCTTGACCGTACAATTTGGTACGCCATGGCCATGGCCGATGAATGACAACTGACAAGTTTGACAAGTCAACCAAGATGGCCGCTAATTTAGTTCTTTACCAAACAACCAGAGATCGCTGTAGTCGCATGAAAAGTGTGATATATGTAAGTGTGCCCCCCCTGGTTGGCCTTAAATGCGGCCCAGGGGGGGCTACCGCGAAGTTTATATCGTGCCGTCCCGCTCACTCTTCTGTTTAATACTATTAGCGTGAACGGATCGGCACGATACGAAGTTCGTAAATCGAATAGTAAGTACCTTTAGGTAGTACCATTAGGTATATTCAGTCTCAAATATAAAACTTAACGGTCAAAGTATTGAATTTGTAAAATCAACGGTATTCTTAGGAATAACACTGGACTCTAAATTGCAGTGGGGATCGCACACCACAGCCATTGCGAATAGGTTGAGCTCTGCTGCGTTTGCAGTCAGAAAGATACGGCAGCTAACCGATGTGGCGACGGCACGGTTGGTGTATTTTTCCTACTTCAATAGCATCATTTCATACGTACGGCCTTATTTTATGGCGATCTGCTGCAGACTTGGAATCAATTTTTATTTTGCAAAAGCGAGCTATCAGAGCGATATATAACTTAAGGACACGTGATTCTTTAAGATCTTTTTTTAAAGAAATAGGTATCCTAACTAGGGCATCGAGCCCGGGTTTACCCGGTCCGGACAAAACCGGGTTTTCCCGGTTCCGAGGATTACAAAAAAACCCGGGTTTGATTTTTAAAACTCGGGTTTTTCGGGTATTTTTAATACTTTTCTTATTGTTATTTATTAAGTATAAACCACTTCGAATGCAATAATAAATAAATTATTACGTAAAATTCTTTTTACGTAATAATTACTTAGCCAGCTTAGTTGCTACCTTTCTACTATGTTCCTACCAAGAAAAGTATTCGCGGGTGATGAATACTTCCCCAGCCATTTAGTTTAGTCAGTCTAAATAACTGTCAAACACAAGTAAACGTATTCGATGCAAGTCTGTGATTAAAAAAACGGCCAAGAGCGTGTCGGACACGAGGGTTCCGCAGCCATTACGACGTGTACTGTTTGTATTCAACAAGTAATATTATTTTAAGGATTTTGTATTTACGGAACTTCCCAAGTAGGTATATTTTCTAGGTCAGGCTGCTATTTACTCTTAATAATTCTCAAGCAAACTTAGCCGTTATAGTTTTTTTTAGTTTCAAAATGTTTATACCAACAGTTTAGCTTTTAGAGCGGGGGAGGCGCTCGATTTTAACAAAATAATTCACTTTAAATTTGAATATTTCGTAAACGAATCACTGTAAGTATAGAAAAATCGTCTTCAAAATCCCTAAAGATTTTAAAAGACCTATCCAACGATACCCCACGCTATAAAGTTAGACGAGAAAAAAAAATCACCTTCACTTTACGTCTAACGTAATTTTTTTTTACATTTTATTTTATCACTTTCTCGAGGTCATTGCTATATAATATATATATATATATATATATATATATATATATATATATATCCATGCAAAATTACAGCTTTCTAGCACTAATAGCCACTGCGCTAAGCCGCGGACAGACAGACGGACGGACGGACAGACATGACGAAACTATAAGGTTTCCGTTTTGCCATTTTGGTTCCGGAACCCTAAAAAAGACTAGATTACTAACTTAGTTTTAAGATATTCTGAAAAAAAAATCTATAGGTAGGTATGAGTTTTTAAATATTAAAACTGTTTTTGTTATTTGGAAAGTACTGTCTCTATTTTAATCCTTCCTCATCCTTTACATTTAGTATTTATTGTAGAAAATCGATATATGGACACAGTTTCTTGTATTTTTAAAAATTAGGTATAACAAAAAGATAGAAAAGCTCGAAATAACCGGTCTACCCGGGTTATGATTACTCTTAGACCCGAAAACCCGGGTTTTCAAAATTGAACCGAGTTTCGATGGCCTAATCCTAACCCCGCCGTCGTTGTATATATTTGAAATAATCATGTATGTAAGAAAAAACATATGTGATTTTCCCACTAACGTCGATAAGCCAAAGGCTACTAGAAACACAGGGAAGCTTAAAGTTCCATCTTACAGACTGGCTAAAACTAAAAAGTCGTTTCTGGGAAGATGCATACGTTTTTATAGGAAAATTCCGAAAACAATAACCGAACAAACTGATACAAAATTCAAATCCATTGTGAAGAAGACATTAATATCTAAGGCGTACTATAAAATTAATGACTATATCATGGACAGGGATGTTTGGAAATAATTCCGATCCGCATTGGCGATCCCTAGTCTCAAATAGCGTATCTACTGTGTTAAAAAATTTAATTGTATTAAATACTTTAGATGTATGTAATTTAATAACAATGTAGATCTGATTGAAAAAAATAATACCTTGTTGAGTTTCTTGCCGGTTTCTTCTCAACAGGGTTTTTTCCGAACCGGTGGTAGATTCTTCGACGTTCATAGGAGCATCAATTGATGCCTAAATTGAATAAAGAATTTTGACTTTGACTTTTGAGGTAAATAAGGCCTGGCATCGCAATATCCAATCCTACTACTTCGTTTAGATACTTCATATAAAACTTGGTAAAGTTTGGCTTAGTAGCGACATCTCTTGTCCGGGTGAGCGAATAGTTCCGAAGGAGTGTTGAAGTCTCTCGATGAGGGTGTAAACATAGATGGCGCTGTATCACTGCTATATAAATTAAGTGATTATCTAACAGATTGAGATATGGATGTATGGGAAAAATTCGCGTCGGAAGGAGTTTAGACAGGTCAGGAACCAGTGGTGGTGTAGGGGAATGGCACGCGGCACGGAATGCTGAGGACCCGGGTTCGATTGCCAGCGCTGGTCTTTTTTCTGGGTTTTTTTCTGTGAATCCATGTTTCAGTTTGTATTTAGTACGAAATATATCCACTCCTTAAGTTTTACACAAGGTTAGAAATAAAAAAAATAGGTTAAATATATTCAGATATTTATTTAATAATCAATAAATTCCGCTAAAATTAAGTTTATTGTTCTTAATCTAAATAAATAACGCTTTAATAGGACCGGCTCCCTGCTTCATGCATTTTCATTTTTTAAATTTTAAGTCATTTTCTGGATACGAGTTAATTGCTCAAACTTTCACAACTCATGGGACTCATACTCATACTCATAGTCATTTATTCATAATATTTATTACATGTAATTTTTAAAATTATTTTGTTATATTATTCCAAAGTCATCATTAATAATTAGTAAATCGAAGTTTCTGGCTGAAAGTTAAGGAATTCATCAAACGTGTAGAATGAATAGCTCATCTGACACCTCGTAACGCCCATACGTTCATTATTTCATTAAATGTTTAACCTTATGTCACTCACCTTAGGTACTAAAACAATTAAGTTTGCTTAAAAGGTATTAATCGGATTCCCTGAAATGTAAACTGTACAAAAAAGCACCGACAAGACAGCCTCTAACCGCCTGTTAGATCGAAAGGAAATCGTTCTGGGAACAATCTGATGTATAGCACCGATGTTTCACATTCACGGATTGCACTTTCTGAGGCAGCGGCGTATATCTGATCTGTTAGCCAGATGTGCACACATTTTTGATCGACAAAAGGGGTCTTTAGGTTGCCTTGCCGATATTAAAAAATAATAATAATTCGTTTACCTCTGCCAAAATATAGTATAAAATGTAGTATAGTTTCTTATTTTTATTATTTAACTAACTCTAGAAATAAGTTTGTCCACTGATACAGTGAGTCATGTTACTTGAAATAAATTATTTGAATTTGAAAATTAAATCATACGCAGAAAGGTTTTAAGTAATAAAACTATTTAAAACACAATTTCTTTTCAACTATGTTAAAGAAGAACACTACCTATAGACGCAGACGATAATTTTATTGTAGAACTGCGTCATATTAACAAGACTTATTACTTGCTAAGCGTTTTAAACAATCACAAGCGCGTCTTATTACTACAAGGTTCTATGAACAAGAGATGACAAGGTTCAAGGATCAAGTCCGTGATAGTTGAAACGATTGTCTGTTAATTTCCTATTTATAATTATGAATTCTAAATATGACACATTTTTTGGTAGCAAAATTAGGATATGTACGTATTATAGGCGATGTTTTGTGCTTCACAGTTCAATATTTGAAGTAAATATAGCGTTCGTAATCAAAATAATGTATTTGTTATTCTTATAGAATGTCCAATGTATACAATTCCACAAAATAATATCAAAAACTGTGAAACAAAAAGTGTCTAAAAATACTTATGTTGATAATATGTATAATTCATTATGAAATGAGGTTGATTTCTATGTGAATCTAGTGCCTTTAACTGACAATTCTTGTATATTATATATGTCCGAAGTGGCTCTACTAATTTCGATGATGATGATGATGATACTATGTGGGGAAGTCCGGGGCGAACTGTCGATCTAGTTTGGCCATTATCATTATTGTTTTTGGTTATATTATTTTGTTATCTCTGGACATAACACGTGTTTTCAAGTTTTAGCCCGAGCGAAGCTCAGTGGCCCAGGTATCGTATTAATTTACCTCATAATAACCCTAATTTCGTAATTGTAACCACGAAGAAATACAAATTTGTAAGTTGTAATAATACACTGAACTAATTATAATAAAATTATTTCCACTGAATTTTCGCAATAAATCGTTGCGATAAGTTTCTAGTCCAAATTGATCCACTGGCTACAAAATAAATATTTTTTATAGTGTAAAAGAATACTTGGCAAATCATGGTTAATGTATATTGTAGGGCATTTTAATTAGATTAACCCCTGTTTCACCATCCATTGTTCAAATTTATTTGACGGATAAATGTGATGCCGTCTCTGTTTGTTATGTTCGAATAGACGGTGACGGCATCACATTTATCCGTTAGTTAAAATTAATCAATGGGTGGTGAAACAGCCCCTTAGTATTGTATAATGTATTTACCTATGAAAATTTTTTGCTTATTTAATGTGAGTTATGACTTTTTCAATTGAGTTGGATTATTATTGGACATCAGATCTGTAATAAATGAAATACTTAGTACTTAGTAAAAAAAAAACTTAATTACAGATTCTCAATGGGTATACTTAAGTAATTTTTAGTACAACATGCCCATGCAGGCTGGATGCAACAGACAAGAAGATTGTAACACATTTGGTCAGTTCCTGGTGTAATAATGATTATGAGTGAAAATACTTCATTTTGAATCTAAAATTCCAATAGCAAAACTTTACAGCGATGCTCCGGTCACTGAAATGAAATATTCCTGATTCATTTTTAGAAACCTTATATAGTGGTTTTAAATTTTCGTTATTTTCACTCATAATTAGTAATAAATATACTATAAAAAAAAATATGTATATTATTTGCGTGATAATTCCCGTTTAGTATAGTAATTATCTGAATAGTGGACCAAGTGTATCAATTTTATGACAGCTAAAGACCTATTTTTTTATAGGTAAGATATATTTATGAACTTGTTTTTCTGTATTGTTTTCTTTGTGGTGTACAATACAATAAAGAGTCATTGTATTGTATTGTACCTATTGTATTTAGCGAGGTCCTATAATGGCGCACCACACATTAAATGATGGATTTTTGATTGAGCAAAAAAACGAGCAACTTTCGAAGCGCGAGGCCTTTCAGACTGCGAAGCCGTTGGAAACGGGTCGCTTCTCCCACGCCCACTGGACACTATTTACAGCAGAAAAAACAATAAGGCCGTCGCACTGACTTGCAAGTGAAAATAGTCTTTAAAGCCAAGATTAGACCTGCAAGAAAAAATGTGCATGTTGCATTACATTTCGAAGCCGTAAAGGGAACGAGTTCGAAGTGGGCAATAGAGCCCCGCAATGTAAAGCAACTTGCACGATTTTCCTTGCTAGTCCAAACCGGGCTCAATGTTTTAAATTTAAGCCATAATGGCATACCCTTGGCGGTAAAGGAATTTCCGAGTAGTTTAAGGTGCTGTTTTTATTGGTAAATTAATAAAGAACATCCAATTATCAATGTAGTTTAATTTCTATACATATAGGGCATTCGACTCTTTTAACCAATTTTAAGACGGTTCTAAAAGACCGTATAATTTTATCTGAGTAAACTCCACGTCAAATTTTGACTACAATAATTTGAAACTTATTGTCAATGCAGCAGAGTTGACATTTGCTTTGACATATGTACTAAATTTAGTATGTTGGGTCTTACGAGGTTAATGCAGAAAACCATATTAATCTTCAATTAACCGTAAAAAACAATAATCGATCAAAAATCTTTGAGAGATTTTTATTCGGCGGATTCGTTACCATAGTCCGATAAGCTCGTGCGCGACCCTCCGCGGAACTCTGTCGCAGTCAGCGTTTGCCGCACTTATTAAAATGACTACTTATTATTAGCAGAGGCTCCCTGCGACAGGGTTCCGCCGAGCGCCACGCACGTGCTTGTCGGACTATTGTGCTCACTAGGAATATCATCTGAACAAAACATAGAAATTATGTGAGTACAGTGACAACGAAAGTTGGGACCAAATATCTAAAATTAGGGTCACACCGTCACTCTTTCTAACCACTGATAACAGTTTAAATCAATTATTTTCCAATTTTTACCGGCGCCGACAACGGCCAATAGGGATGTTTCCTAGGTAAAAAAATAATAATTCTTATTAGTCCGTATTTTACATTATCAAAAAATATTAGACACGTAATTTTTCTTTTGACAATTAAACAAAAAATGACGAAGACATGGCGCGTTGAAGTTCCGCGTGACGAGGCGTGACGTCACTTGTTCCTAAAACGCTCATACAAAGTGTAGGAACAAGTGACGTCACGCGAAACTTCAACGCGCCATATCTTCGTAATTTTTTGTTTAATTGACAAAATAAAAAATACGTGTCCAATATTTTTTGATAATCTAAAAGACTGACTAGTTAGGAAAGTAGCCAATTATCTGTCATTTTAGAATGGCAGTTGCTACGTAGATTCACTGAAGAATGGTGACGTACTTTTCATGAAACAGAGTTATAAACGAGCAGGGCCCAAATGCATAACAAAGTACAACTAATATTACAAGCGGACTAGTATAAGTTGTACTTTGTTAATTATTATGCAATTGGGCCCAGGTGATGGTAAGCGAGCACCTCTTGATAACTTGGACCTTTATACTGCCAAAGGCAAGATTGAAAAAAGTAAATCCAGCCGTCTGATTGTAAAATCATGGTGACAATTTAGCTTTTGTAAATAAACCAGAGCCAACATAGTTTATAGACCGTTTAAATGAGTTCTCGCCCACGCGGTACAGGGGTTGGGGGGTATGACGACAAAGGGGGTCGGGAGAGGTGCGGGCGGAGAGCGCGCCTCGTGTGCCTGCCGCCCGCACCTCCCCCGCTCTCCTTTAACGTCAAACCCCCCAGCCCCTGTACCGCGTGGGCGAGAACTCATTTAAACGGTTTAGCTATATTTGCTAGGCCAACCGCACTGTCACGTCAGAAATAGTATAAAACATGCGTGTATTATCGGGTTTTGTCATGCAAACGGAAAGACTATTGTGTATGTTACAATATTTTACTTAATTACTTTTAAAACTCTTAAACTTCATGGATATTTACATAGATAGTTCCGAGCTAATTTTAAAAATATTGGCAATTTGATATATTTGAATGTACATCCTCAAATATTGAGATACTCTCCTTACGCTTCACGTAAACTGTCAATTGTGTCTTACGATACCTTTGAACCTTAAATTAACAAGATAAGAATCATTTTTCAACGACAGAATTAAGTAGAATATCTCGCTTAATTCAAGTTATCAAAGAGCGATGACAGTTATTCAGATGATTTTTACGCAATACTAAATTAGCGTTCCTAGCTCAGTCAATGCTACCATCTAGAAAATTAAACCAATTTAACACTTTGATTTAAATTTAACAAATTACGAACATCCTAAACAAATGAGCTAATGCATTATGTTGTACGGTCGGCCTCAGAAGTTGCTGAATACTTTCACTGACGTGACATATTTTAAACTTCACAATATACCTAACTGGTTATTGCAATAAACTACTAAAGTGTTCAGCGACTTCTGAGGCTGACTGTACCATTAACTGAGCTAGAAAAGTAAATTTTGTATCACATACAAAATCACTCTATATTTATTTTTAAGTATATTAAATGACAGATCTTTCAATCCCACTTACATCGAGGACAATATCAAGGCTTAAGTGGAAATAGATGAAAAAGTAAATAACGTATCGGAATCTTTACCGAAGGCGACAAGATGTGCAAGAATCACTAGTACAGCTTTCCTTTTTGCGTCATATCTTTCTTATTTTTAGAGTGCGACGTTATGGCATCGTAAGACATAATTGATCAATCTTATTAGGTTGGAAGTAAAATTTAATACTCATTTGTAAATATTGCACTAATTGTAATTGCACTATTGCATTTGATTTTATTTCCAATCTAAATTGTTTCACACATTACACAATTTTTGTACCCCATTTTGTATACTTATTCGTAATGAAACTGAGCGATACGATCCATAGTCTAAATTCAACCGTCTACCTAGGAAATAGTTTGAAAATTCTTTAGGAGCTACAGACTCAAGCACACAAACGTTTATCTCGAAATTAAAGCATGTATCCTTATCATACACACAAAATTGTTAGAAAGGGACATGTACTTTAATTCTGCGACAGTACCTAGTGTGCCGAGTCCACAAATTCGCCGTTATTAAATTGGCACAGATAATATCACTCTATTCGCAGTTTCACATTCGTTATGTTGGTGCACCTGACCAACCATACTGAACTATCTGATTAAAAATAAAATCCTCTTAGACGTATATTGAAATATGATTTCTTTTATTTATTATTGCAAATTAAATATAATACCTTAAAACTACGAATTAAACTACTTAAAATAGTTCTATTAATTATTAAGTATAATAATATTCAGATTGCAATTTAATTGTTTAGCTAGATTGAGCTTCACTTTCGAATTTCCTACTTTATAAGTAAACAAATTCATATTTAACATATCGTATTTTTATGTTTGTCTATAGTCCATTACAGGAAACCAGAGTCAGTGTCCTGAAAAGTTCCCGCTTCGTCGTTGCCTTTTCAAATGACAAATCCTTATTATACACCTTAAAGATAGGTGTAATAACGTCAAATCAGTTCTAAATGAACTTTAATAATCATAAGCTCACAGAGACGTAGACTTTAAGTAAAATAAAGTGATAACTTCAAAACCCTTGAAACCAAGGATTAATAAAACAGAAGCGACAAAAACCTTATTTGTTGTCTGGTTTTCAATCCGGGAAAGGGCTATAGAACTGAAAGAGAATTCACGTTTCATCGTGCCTATCAAACTATAAAATCAACAAAACAAATCGTTAATCTTACAACCAATAAAATGGAAATTGCAATTTCATATTTTACTAAGAAAATGCCTATAGTTTAGGCTGATCATATTTAACTTTTACGTAAACTTAGTCCATTGTAAACTTTACGCGATTGCAATAGAAGGTATCGCTTGTATTTTGATGCCATACTTAACATACTTCTCAACATTAACTACAATGCTACAATTCCAATCAGTTCATTATCATCTTAAAATTGGACTAAAGCATGTGAAATAATTGTATCATTTACTACTTCATTTAGGCTATGTAACTGCCATGGTCACAAGAAGACTGACATAATAATTATTCTTATTTAATAATGTAACAACCAGTGTTAGCTTACATCAAATCATCCTTTGTATTATAGATAGATTTAGCACTATTAAACAATCTCAACTTTACTTTTTTTTTAAATATTATACCCTGTCCATAACAACGAATTTTTGTCCCATTTGCATACAAAAGTGCAAAAGGGAGACCACTATACCAACTCTTTATCATGGACAAGGTATAATACATATTTTGACATAATGCGTTAAATCCATATCAATGTTATTTATAATGTATAACACTTTCCTTGCGAGTTCTTTAGCAAACATTTATTATGCCACTGTAAAATAGTGCTATACCCTCTTGCAAATACATCCCAACATCAACATAGTAGAGGAATAGTATTAATCCAACTGTCATAGTTTACTTACATTGTATAATTTCATTTAACTACGAGAACTACAGTTTGCTCGACATTTGATCTTAGATCTTAACATACAAACTGATTCTAGATATTATAGATGTAGACAATGCGTCAAAGTAATGTTACTACCAGCAGTTGCTACTCTCGAGAGTGAACTGCTTTTGGTAGTGTATAAGTCGTAATCATCAAGCATATAACCAAATAGAGTGGTAATACTGGCCGGCCACCCAATTTCGAAACTCATTATTAATTTGTCTCGGTACATTATGACTCATTATCACTAGTTCTTTCGTGATAGTTTGTCCTTTTTAACACATTCTCTGTTCAAGCCTTGAAGGAGAACCTTATTACAATGGAATAAGAGCTATCGTGTCCCTACATTGGGGCCACTGGACAGTGAACGTGTTAATTACTATTGTACTCGCGTTTATATCGACTTTTTTTAACTGTTTGAGGTTTCAAATGTTCTTCATTTTGATATGTTACATTTGAATCTACTCGTGACTACGGCCGCTGTAATTTGGCCGAGACATTTTAGACAATTAATACCGGTACAATATTAATTGATGAGTTTTCCCTTGGAAAAAAATATTATTGTTATTAAAATTATGATTACATACTTGCATTTTTTTATATAAAAAAAGCAAGTCACTCTCATTTACTATGCTCTACAATAAGCAAACATCAACACTCTCAACATCGATTGTAATGACCGGCCAATCACAGCACAATGATTGCAGTGGTTTTGATTTCCTTTCCGTTGGCCTTTGAATGTTTTACCCTCTCTATTGGTTACATGCCCGATGGTTTTAACCATACAAGCTACGTCAGTTGCAACTAAAGTCAATTAATTCACAATGTGGAATAAAATTGCCAGTTACTTAATACTATAACAAAGCCGCGTGAACTCGACTATAGGTGTCATTGAACTTTCAGTCACTGCAGGTCGCTACTCACCGTTGGTTGACGGGGGGTAGGCGGGCGCGGGGGGCGCGGGGGCGGGCTCTCACCGCGAGGGGCACGAGCTCGCCGCGGACTTGGTGCTGAGGCAGGAGAAGCCCGAAGCACCGGACTGCAGGCTCGACATGGAACCCCTGTGGACACAGAGCTAGTATAAAAAATCATGGAACAGGAAAAACTAGAAGGAAGAATTAGTAATTTATTACAACACATAGTTCTATAGTTTGCTACAGAGTGATGCCCGCGGCTTCGCCCCTGCTGAAGTAGATTAAAGCGTGTTTTCCCGTGGGAGTGAGATATTCTCCCGTGGTAAAAAGTAGTCTATGTCACTCTCCAGCCCTTTAACTATGTCCATATAAAAAAATCACGGTAATCCGTCGCTCAGCTTTGACGTGAAAGAAAGACAAACACTTTCACATTTACGATCGGGTGTGGTGGCTTGGGTCTATAATTACTCCCATACTTTAACAAGTCATAATGTATCATTCTTCATAATCAACGTTAGTCATAGTGATTTATTTCTGAATAATTTTTTTTTCCGATTTGTTATAAAAAACCTAACCTAACCTACTAACATTCTATAAGATGGCATTCAAAAAAGTCCTGAAATAAATACCGTTTCAGAAATAAATCTCTGTATGACTAACGTTGATTATGTTTCCCCTCCCTATCGCTCCCCTCCTCAAAATTTAAAGCACACGTTTTTTGTTTTGATAACCAATAGAGAAGGGGACTTGTGACCGGGTTTTTTAGTCCGTGCAAGTCGGACACTGCCTGGGCCCTCCATTCCCAGTTCGTCCGAAGGGATTTTTCCCGAGCACAAGTCACCCTTCCAATCCTTAAAGTAAAACACAGCAAAGACTTCGCGTCTTTGGCCCCTCTGGCGACTCGTTCAAAAAAAAAAAACGTTGATTATGACGAATGATTCATTATGACTTATTATATTATACGAAACAAAGGGGCCCCGTGGTGGCTTACTTGTAGTGGTGGCTGGCGAGCGTTTCGTGGAAGTACATGAGCTGCGCGCGCGCGTGATCCAACAGCTCGCAGCGCCACTGCAGCACGTAGCTTCCCCGCTCGAGCATCACGTGAGAGCCCTACACACAATATACATCTATGAATAACACAGCAAAACAACAAAACAAGCCTGGCTAAAGAAAAATTGTAATAAAATTGAAATTTTTAACGTTAATCAATCATTAAGAACATATTCTATACAAAATCAAACAAAAATAGTGAATTTTCCAGTATAGTGTAGTGGGTTGCCACTCAATAACCTTTTAAAACGGAAACAATTATTTTGCTCACCAGCGACCTTACGATAGCTACGTTAATGTAAAAAAAATTGGGTTTGTGTGATCGTACAGGTGTACTTCCGATTGGCAAATTATTTTTCCCAAACTGATTCATTTGGCAAATGTTTCATTTCCCAAATGTTTATTGTTTTTTAAACTGATTCAGGATACTTGGCACAGAGGATGAGCATTGCCATCCAACGTGGCAATGCTGCCAGCCTTCTGGGCACGCTACCCATAGGCAGCGATCTGGGGCAAATTTTTTATTTATAATTTTTATTTTTAAGTCTAGTTTTTAATTTTAGTTTTAATTTTTATAATTACTGTGTAAACTTAAATATTTGTAGCATAAATTAGTTGACATATTACGGAATACCATACAAGACAGCCCTAATAGAGTTAGTACATTTTGGAATATGGCAAGTTTTAATGTACGGGAGATGACAAGGTATTCAAGTAGTTTTTACCTAAATGATCTCATTTATTTATTTTGGTGGTATTTTGTGCCTAGTATGCCTACTTTAAAAAAAAGTAATAGCCCTTGACTCTGGCAAAGGTTTATTTGATCTCTTACCAAAGGAGGGTGGAAAAATTGAAAAAACATAGACGCATGTCGTACATACTTGACACCACCATTTAGGATATATTTCAGGACTATTCTGTAGGTTAGGTTAGGTTAGGTTTGTTTTATAACAATCCTGAAAGTTTACGGTTTCAGAAAAAATAAACAGTTTGGAAATGAAACATTTGCCAAATGAATCAGTTTGGGAAAAATAATTTGCGAAACATTAGTGAACCGTTCGTACAGTGTGGAGGTGGAGGAACTGCATGAATACACATTTCTTGCATAAACGAAGCTATCATAAGGTCACGGGTGAGCAAATTAATCGTTTCAGTTGATTGATATAGGTACAAAAAAAAATCACGGGACAATTCACACCAATTGACCTAGTCCCAAAGTAAGCTAAGCATAACTTGTGTTATGGGTACAAGGTAACGAATAAAAATACTTATATAGATAGATAGATACTTAAATACATATTAACATATTAAACACCCAGGACCCGAGAACAAATATTCGTATTATTCATACAAATCTGCCCCGACGCGGCAATCGAACACGGGACCTCAAGCTTCGTAGTCAGGTTGTCTACCTACTAGGCCATCAGGGCCCAATTGCATAACAAAGTACAACTAGTATTACAAGCAGAACTCTCGCTTCAGTTATATTAACTAGAAAGGGAGTTCCGCTTGTAATATAAGTTGTACTTTGTTATGCAATTGGGTCGTCTAAAAAGGTAAGTGTTAAAGGTAACGACGTTACCGACGTTACGTCGTAAGGTAAGTGTTGAAGTACCTGTATGCTCTCTCCGTCGTGCGCCACCAGCGTGGGCTCCACTTTGTGGTAGTGCTCCCCCTCGCGCCACTCGGCCCGCGCCAGCGCAGATGGCATCTCCTCGCCGCCCGCGCAGCCGCCCGCTAAAACCAGAACTGTCTATTTATTTCAAACTAAATACAAACTGAAATATGGATGCACAGAAAAGAGACCAGCGCTGAGAATAGGGATGTTGACACCATTAAAAAAGAATTTGAAGACACGACTCCAGTGAAAAAACGCTTTATTTCAGCCCTGAAAGCCAGATTAATTTTCGATTAAATGCAAAATCTGATTTTTTGTTGCTTTAAAACAAATAAATAGTTAGTTGATTGAGTATGCGAACAATGACGTCATATGTCGCTATTGTCATTCAAACTCTATGGGAGATTGTGTTTTGACAGCTCATAAAAAGAACGTCAGTTGATTGGTGGTGTCAACATCCCTATTACTTCATATCAAACTTGTTAAAGTTTGGCTTGTTGGAGGATTGTTGAAATTTAGGGCCGCACTGGCAGGATCGCCATGTAAGGATGGCGTTAGAAAAACAGCCGATAGGTCTAAGATATGATTTATTACTACTACTTAAGCTAGGATACATGGTTATATAGGGAGATGTAGGAAACATGATTGTGTGAGTGCACACTACAGCGGATTGGGAACTTCACATACACCCTTGGAGTAAGTAGCTTAATTTGTGTACTTCATTTTTGGGGGTAGTTGCAATAGAGAGATCTCTCTCCAGGCAGATGTTATGCCTGGAGACCGAAGTCACAAGTTAAGTCGAATTATATATCTATTAACTATTATATTATACTAGCTGTTGCCCGCGACTCCGTCCGCGAAGAATAGGGGTAGGTATAAAAAAAATAACCTACGACCTATTCTCAAACCTAACCGAATGTAGAAAAAAGTTTCATAAAAATTGGTCAAGCCGTTTCGGAGGAGTTCGGCAACAAACACCGTGACACGAGATTTTTATATATTAGATATTAATTAGCCTGCAGAAGTGTCCCACTGCTGGGCAAAGGCCTCCCCCCATTCTCTCCATGTATCCCTATTTTGAGCGGTGTCGACGAGGCAGGCCCAGGGGGCGTTGGCGGGACGACCTAGACGTGTACCTCCGAAACTATTAACTATTAAATTAATAAAAAAAATCCTAATTCATACCGGTTTGCGTGTCTTGCGGCAGGTCGTGCGGCGACCGGTACACCGTGAAGCCGACGTCGTGCCGTAGCACGTCAAAGTCCCACGTCAGCACGCTGCCGGGGTCCGAGTTCGCCACTATCACTTCGTGCACCTGCAATTATGGTAGTTTCGTTCCATTACATCTGGCAGTCGAATTTAAAATCCTGAATTGCACAAAATTAACATCGAGCGAAGTCTCCAATTCTAGACGTCCAGCAAATTTCATCCTAATCCTTCTAGACCTTTAAAGGTCGATCCATATTTACAGACACCGTGCGTGGCAGACAAAATAATATTCTTCTATACAGTTTCTATTAAATAATTCATATCGATCGTAACACGACCACGGTAAGTACGCGCGGTTCATGTCTGTACGTGTCTGTGGCTATCTGTCGGTCAGTGTGAATAGGGTGACGACGGTGTCTGTCGATGGCACGCTTCTGCTACATGTGAATAAGTCGGAGTCTGTCTCGGCACATGTCTGATGTGCTCAATGTCTGTAGATATGCATCGACCTTTAGCATGAACGAGTAACAATCAAACAGCAGGCACGCACGCACGCCGTACTCACAGTACCTTGCCTTCGACGTCGGGCTTCTATACTTGAAAGGCTTAGGTAATTAACTAAATGTAAACAAAACAATGTCAACTGATGTCTTAAATACTGTAATTCTCCCATTAAACTATCTAAACATTTACATTTCTGTATTAAAATACGTTAGTCTAGTTGGTATTACAATGATATATAAATAAAATGTTTTGAATCCTTGAATGTGCCAAATTTGGAAACTGAAGTTTGTTTATAGTCAAAAAAGACGTAAGAAAAGGTTCGTCACTTTTCGACCTTAACTCATTGACATAAAGTCGAAAAGTGACGAACCTTTTCTTACCCCGACTATACATTATTTATGGTTAACTACCTAAACTTTTCAAGTAAATAGACACTCGTTAGTAATCCCCTTCTTACGGCCCTTGATGCACAGTGTACTATTCTTAGCCGACTATATACAGAAGGATCAAGGAAATCGGCCAAGTGCGAGTCGAAGTTATCATCAGCCTATCGATCTCGACTCAATAGACCGTGAAAGTGTGACGTCACAAGTCTATTCTATAAGGGTTGTAGGCAAGCCCAGCGTGCCTACAACGGTGGATCCACCCTTGGAAGGATATATACTCACCTGTCCTTTGCCGAGGCTGACGGAGCGGTAGATGCTGTCTTCGCAGAGAGGCTCACCGTCGCGCTCCGTGAAGGCCCCGCTCACGTACAAACTCTTCGGCACCAGACCGCCCTCGTGCACGAAGCTCTGAATAAAACAGTACATTACTTTGGCAATTTGTTTCAGTATTCACAGCCATGGTGGCCTAGTGGTTTGACCTATGGCCTCTTAAGCAGAGGGTCGTGGGTTCAAGCCCGGGCCCGTTCTTAAGTTTTTCGGAATTCATGTGCGAAATTACATTTTCTATTTGAAGGAAAACGTCGTGTATGCACCTGAGAATAAATTCAATGGTGTGTGTGAAGTTCCCAATCCGTACTGAGGCCGCGTGGGAACTACGGCCCAAGCCCACTCATTCTGAGATGCCTGTGCGCTGCAGTGGGACGTATATAGACCGGGATGATGATGATGATTCAAGGTCAAGGGTGAACCGGAAAATGCATCGCTGGCCGGCCTCCTATAGATGGAGCGATATCGCTAGAGTTGTGGGCAAGCGGTGGCTTGACAGGAAGCAATTTGCATCATCTTTACTAATGTTATATATAAAAAAAAAAAAAAAAAAAAATATCATGGGACAATTCACACCAATTGACCTAGTCCCAAAGTAAGCTTAGCAAAGCTTGTGTTATGGGTACTAAGCAACGGATAAACATACTTAAATACATATTAAACACCCAAGACCCGAGAACAAACATTCGTATTTTTCATACAAATATCTGCCCC
This sequence comes from Archips crataeganus, assembly GCA_947859365.1. Lineage (NCBI taxonomy): Eukaryota > Metazoa > Arthropoda > Insecta > Lepidoptera > Tortricidae > Archips > Archips crataeganus. The sequence goes on along the minus strand of OX402057.1, from coordinate 1,066,052 downwards.
GACACGGGAATCGAACCCGGGACCTCAAGCTTCGTAGTCAGGTTCTCTAACCACTAGGCCATCTGGTCTTCAAATAACTGGTCGTTATATATGTATAATATAAACACGAAAGTAACTTTGTCTCTGTTCTAAGTTACTCTGTACGTGATGGGTCGGATTTTTAAGAAGTATTAAATATTTTAAGCTTCTATTGTACCATGTATGTGTACACCTCACAACATTAAATTGGGGATGTCTATTTTTTTGCAATGTATAGAAAATTGAAAACCATTTCGAGATAAATGCTTTTTAAATCGTTTTCTGTAGTTATTTAATTTTAATATTATGTAATGAATTTATTATATAACAAATAAGCAATGACCTTCATTTGACATTGGTGTAAATTGCGTGACCGGTTCAAGTCGTACTTTATTCTGTGTGGTTAGAATTCTTCACAATTTACGCGTGGATTATACTACGGAGTTTGATTTGGACCCGCTGTCTGACATCTAGCACTTTGTCAGTGCCAGTAAAGTGACACAGTGTTAGTGTACCACTACGTAAAAAATAATTAAAGGGGTTGCCTTATCGTACGCATTTAGATAGATTTAGAAATTTGGCATTGTGGGAGCCCTCAATTATAATCTGACGTCATCAACTAAAATAGTTTTAATAATTAATTTTGAAAAAAGTAGAGAACTAAATGACAAAATATTGAAATTAGTTTCTTATAATTGACTTTTCTATACAAAAAAAAATTTAAAAACCACTGGTAATTTTTTTTAGACATTCTTAATTATTGTCCGAACATTAAATTATTATGCAATTTTGTATCCTTGTTTTATAAAGATTTTGATAAGAAACGTAGTAAAATAAGTTGTTAAAAGGCGTATTATTCAGATTATTAATGATTACTGTCTCTTAGTTACTTTCGTAAATAAAGTAATTTTATATTTTAAATAGTACAAAAAACAAACTATGGTATGTTTGGTTTAACATTGAGGTATGAAATCTAGCCCAAAATAGACAATATACGATCAAATGACTCGTACCTTCTGAGAGTCTAGCTTAGCTTACATCTAGACATCTTAGTGAACATTAATGTAAGTGATATTAATAGTTACGGCCCGGTCACAACAACACGCGACCGCTGTTTTCTGTGGTCTTTGCGACACCAAGTGACCACTGCGCAATGAATACAAAACGCCCGCCGCGCCGCCGGTCGCGAATAGTCTTGCCGGGCCCTTAGAAGTGTTATCTAAGCCGACGCACAATAGTGAACCTTGTGTATCTGACAATACAGTGGCCTAGTCGTTGGACATACAGATTACAGATGCGATACGAATCGATAACACAATGTGACGTTCGTCAGGTCATAGAGTAAATACAGAGACAGATCGTTCAACCGCGGTTAGAGTTACAAATTAATGCCTGTCTTCCACTGATAAAAGGTAATGAGCGGAAACGGAGGTAACGAGCTGAGCAGACCGGAGTAAATTAGTTGTGCACTTCCACTAAAAAACCGGCCAAGAGCGTGTCGGACACGCCCAAGATAGGGTTCCGTAGCAGGTACGAAAAAATCTTTGCATACTTTATTTAATGTGGTTGTTTTGGTCCCAATGTCGGCGGTACAGCGCCATCTATCGGCGGATTGGGTAACTAATCTAACTAGTATGTACTATATGTATGTTGATTGTTTTTCAGATGTAATATATTTTTTTTATTTGAAAGAAGATACTGTTAGCGTGATCTTATAGGTACTTAAAGAAAAAAAATGCTTGCAATGGCGGTTAAATTACAATCTTAGTTTAGAAATATTTTTTTACAAAAACTTAAAAACTGCTCAACTGATCAAGTTGAAAATAATTTTCCTAAAAAGTTTTTATTAAGTTTAACTTACGTGATTTTTTTTCATATTTTTTAGACGTGCGGTTCAAAAGTTAGAGGGGGGGGGGGGACACATTATTTTGAACTTTCGGAGTGAATATCGCCGAAAATATTATTTTTATTAAAAAATGGTTTTAGAAAAGCCCTATTTATTTTCAAATACCTATCCAATGATACCCCACACTATAGGGTTAGTCGAGATAAAAAAAATCGCCCCCACTTTACGTCTATGGGAGGTACCCTAAAAAAATTTTTTTTAGTTCTTTTTATTTGACCACTTTGTCGGCGTGACTTCATGCCAAATTACAGCTTTCTAGTACTAACAGTCTCTGAGCTTAGCCGCGGACAGACAAACAGACGGACAGACATGGCGAAACTATAAGGGTTCCTAGTTGACTACGGAACCCTAAAAAGAGTTTCAGCATTTCATTTGCCTTCCACTGCCAGCGGACTTTGCGGAGCGAGCGAGTGAGATGGGTCAGTCCGAGAGGAGTCCATTCAAAATTAGCGTGCGACGCCATGATACAGCGGACCCATTTAAACTCGCTCAGTTCGCTTGTAAGCGCTCGCAGTGGAAGTGCTTGTATGAATGCTGGAATCCGCTCGACTCTCCGGTCACTTTTGTGACTCTTTGAACTCGTTTAGTCCGCCCCGCTTACTCCTATTCAGTGGAAGCACTACAATTTGCACTGGAGCCTTACTGGAGCGGAGCGAGGGTGTAAACTGGAGCACCGGGGAGTGCGGGGGGGAGTAAGAAAATTTACTAAAAAAGTCAGCCCCCCCTCCCCCTACATTAAGCAATACGGAGTACTCTTATTTCCATGGTCCCGGAGTGGTGTGAGCGTAACCTACGTAATATCAATCAGTCATCACCTCACCTTGCCGTAGTGCAATTATCCTAGCGGATGTTTGAATCGCCGAGTATTTACTCTACGACCATCTAGCGGTACATTTATTAAGTACATGTGAACTAAACAATGATGAATGTCGTCTCACGTAATCGTAATACTGCTGTGGCACGTGCGACGACGCATCTACAATGTCCGTCTGCCGCAAATATAGTGAAATAAGGATAAAACAAATTAAATACCGCATCAAGAACCTATTGTAATGAATAAAAGATATCAGAACACCTTTTGCACGTATGGTCGCAGACTAGCAGTTTATGGATCTTTACAAAGTAACGCCAGATTCAATAAATTATTCAGAACGCTCCGTTCGACCTGTTTTGTCGTTGCCAATTTAACAATTAAAGAGCAAAATAAAAACAATGCCGCTTAATTTTAAAAGTGATACTAATTAAAATAAGTATGGAAAACAAATTCAGGATCCATTCTTTAAAGTACGATCATACGATCTTATGTATGACCTTAGTGAATGCGAACACAATACTAGTATTAAATTTTGTACTATCGATACTTTTTCGAACTGTACCGGGTACCGTACCTTGCAAGGTCCTCCGAGGAAGTCCGGTATCAGTTCCTTGGGGATGTAGTCGAGCAAACCCCCCGGCTGCAAGTAGTCCTTCCCGCCGTAGAACAAGAATTTGCTGCGTGTGTTTTCGTCTGGAAATAGAAAAAAAAAGCCGGTTGTCTGTAAAGTCGGTTTACGGACGATAGTTTAACGTGACAACGTCATAACAAAACATTGATGAAATGATTGCATACTGTTGCCGATTGTGCCTTTCGCTCGCTCGTGCCGCGCTCTCGCTCCGATCGTTCATCGGCTCGAGCGTAACGGGACAATGCGTTATGTACGTTACACTGAGTCATCTCTTTTCGGCGTTCATCGATTTATTACACGTTGTCACGTCAAAAAAAACTTTTAAGAAAATTGTTAAGTACTTAACATTTAATTGTTGTAGATAATGGACTTCGATTAAGGAGAAAAGTGACGTAGCTTAAAGAGATTTTACTATAAGGTCGAGGTCGAATGTTCTGAGATTAACAATTTTGTTCGTTTTTAGGGTTCCGTACCCGAAGGGTAAAAACAACAGAATAAAATAAATATTTAAGGGAGGTCCCATACAACAAACGTGTTTTTTTTTTGCTCGTCTTTGCTCGATATTGATAACGGCAACAGGTAGACGCTTGAAATATTCACGGAATATTTAGTTATATGTATGTTTATTCAATTAAAAAAAAATATATATATAAGGGGCCCCCCTTACTATTCGAGATTTTTATTTGTATCTTTTCCTGTCAACTGTAATTCCTGTGTATCTGTGTATCGAATATGTGTAAATAAACAATCTCTCTCTCTCATACAACAAATCTCTCATGCACTTGGTCAACTACACCAGGCGAACATAACCTCGAAGCACTTACCTATAAACGTGCTAACAATAGTCCACAGAATCGGGAACACTCTGGGCGCTCGCACGATCAGCACGCGCCCCATGGTCTCAGGGTAATTCGCCTCCACGATCTGTATGATCCTGAGGAGCGCCCGGACCCCGGGCCGCCAGAGGTGGCGCATGTTCAGCCCGTCCAGGTCCACCAGGAGGCACCAGGAGTGGACCGCGTGCTCGGACGAACGGGTGGCCTCCTCCAGGAGTTTGAGACCCTCTTCACAGACGTGAAGTGTCTGGAATAGAAGGTTTTACGGTTATGTTAATATACTGTCGGCATTTTAAAATAGGGTAAATTGCCAATAACTGGCCACCTCATACTTAAAAATGAACTGTATTCACCCATAATAGAATTAATTTTTAGTATAAGGTGTTAATTACTGGTCACGTTATACTACATTGAATTCTATTTGTAGGGGAACAGAGTTCATTTTCAGTATGAGGGGGCCAGTTATTGAAGGGTGCCTAGTTATTGGCGATTTACCCTATTACTATAATATTATTATATTATATTATATTTCTTGCATAAACGTAACTATTGTAAGGTCGCGGGTGAGCAAAGTAATTGTTTTAGTTCATTATTACTATAATATCATGACTACGACTGCGACAATTTGGCAAAAACGTCAAGGTATTTTTTTTATAATGAGAGGAAGGCAGACTAGCAAGCGGGTCATCTGGTGAAAGTGATCATAACCGCCCATAAATATCAACAACTCAAAGGATCACTGGGCTGTTGCCAGTCTTTAAAAAAGGAGAGGAATAAGGGAGGGGAGAGGGAGAGATATTGGGCCTCCGGCGATCTCACTGACCGTACGGAACGCAGCAGGAGTACTGCTGCTTCACGCCGGTGCTATGTGTATGTTAAATGTCCCTTGCGAAAGTATACAAACGAGTTGAAGTCGTTTCGAAGTTTAGGCTAATAACTTCACAAGAGCGAGAATAAAACATTCCTTATTTATTGTTTTTTCATGATTCGCCCTAGAAAAAATATTCATTCAGTGAATGACAGGAACTCGGTCGATTCCCAACATCTTTTGTAGTGAAAATAAACGGATCACTCACGTCTTACGACTCCGAGAGGAAGGGCTACGGATTAGCCCGAAACATGTCGAGTTAAACTTGTTTTAAGACGTGAGTGATCCGTTTATTTTCACTATGAGTGTATCAGCTTTTGTGTCATATTTTATGTTTTCTAAAAATAACCTATAGCTTGCCATTTCGCTTCTCTTTTCTAGTCGGGAATAACGACAAAGCTGACGAGTTGTAAGGTAAACGTACCAATGCTCGTACACCTCAACACCCAGTAGATGGCATGACACCCACCTGTCACCTCTCTTACTATCACGTGGTGAAACTAATAATGTGCATGGATTGTAATAGGATTGAGGCCTTAATACATTTTTTGGTGGAGTGTATACTGACTAAGGATGACCGTGAGACATATTTGACTGACTTATGCCTTTTCAATGGGGCAGTGAATATTATTTTTCTCAAACATGCTATGTAATATTGACGTTATGTTCCTTATAATACGCCACGAAGTGTCACAATGCAGGTGCGGCTAGACGAGAGGTCAATAATGGAATTTCATACAACATTGCTGGCCAAGGCCAGCAAAGTGATCGTCTATTGTTTCATACCATGACGTTTGTAGGTCTATGGCATCATAGCATTTAGCCATTAAAAAAAACCTATAAGCAATATTTGCGTTTTGGTTCATTATGACATTCTGCTACTACGCTTATTTAAGGTAAGGTAAGATGGTGATGGTGATGGTGATGATGGTAATGGTGGTGGTGATGATGATGATGATGATGATGATGGTGATGATGATGATGTTGATGGTGGTGATGATGGTGATGATGACGACGACGACGATGGTGATGGTGATGGTGATGATGATGATGATGATGATGATGATGATGATGATGATGATGATGCATGTTTGAGAAAAACTTTATACAAGCCTTGGCCACGAACAGGGATTGCCGGCCTCGTATATCTAGATGGCCTCGTTGACACTCGGCCATCTATAACTACTCGGCCGGCAATCCCCTATTTCGCGGCCGCTGCAGTAATGTACTATTGAGTTGTCCGGAATCGGAAGATGCAGTATGAATATACAGGTTCATCAAACATTCCTTTGCAGCCCTCTGGCCAAATTCATCAAACACTAGAGACTAGAGACTATGCCTATGACTAGAGAGTCAGGACATAGCAGGATAAGTGTTTGATGAATTTGGCCATTGGGTCTCCCAATGAAGCTATCATAATCACACAGGTGCACTTTAGCCTCGGCAAAAAAAAAAGAAGTATTATATACTTTTCTAGTTAATTACACAATGTAGTGATTAAATGCTTTCGCTACACTTCACGGTCGATAAAAATATATAAATACTGGTAGGTAATTATTGCACAAATAGTTATACAATTCAATTACATGACTGACTAGTTTTAATTATTCATCTGAACGATCTTAAACCAGTTGTGAAATTAAGCAGAAAATTATAGTCTATCTATTACTAACAAAGATAACAAAGAGGTAAACTTTGTTTGTATTTATTCGATTGTAAGTGTATAGAGGGTAATCTTTCGAACTATTGAACCGATTTCCAGATGTTGTCTAGTTTCATGCCGAATTCTTCTCAACACGGTATTTCCAAACCGGTGGCAGATTCTTCGACATTATTAAATAAAGATAATTTGTCTTTCGCTTTGAGATAAAATATTTTGCAATTGGAAGCTAATCCATAATTAACAATTAGTAAAAAGAAAAAAAAACCCTAGCTAGCCAAAAACTTAGCTAGGTACCCTTAGTTGCCAGTAAAAGCTAGTCTGTTGAACACTAAAAACTTTCTTATGCTTGGTTCACATGTCTTTCCAAAATACCTAAAAGAAGCCAGCAGCGCAAAAAAAAGATTCCAGACATCTTAAACTAAAGTACAGGACTCAAAATATTCAAAGAAAAACAAACAGCGGGATATAGCGCTCTCTCTATGCAGGTGAGAAGTTGTTAGGAGTCAGACTTACCAACTTTAGGAGGCCATCTTCGCCGACCGATTTAAGCAGCCCTTTCACGTCCATCTGACCCAACCGCAGGATGTACAGTGGACGCCCGTCTGGAAAACAGAAAACCAGTAAATTATAGGTGAATGGGTATTATGGGGGTGGGGCCGTATTAAGGTTCTAGCGTGGCTACCGCGAACCAGAAGACGTGGCGAAGGAAGGCCTCCAACAAGATGGACCGACGATGTAGTAAAGATTGCAGGAGCCGCTTGGACGTGGGCTACGCAGGACCAGACGTCGTGGAGACCCTGAAAAATATGGAACTTCTGGGATATACCCTTCGTCCTGCTAAAAGTCGAAAATAAATATGCTGAGCTGACTGCCAATCCTCATTAATTGAAGAGGTACTATCACGGTACTATAAAAAGATATTACACTATATAAACTTTACGACGACTTGGACGCATATCAAGTAGGGTGGCAGGAGCATGCTCTCGATAGAGACGAATGGCGGAAAAAAGGGGACACTTTAAAAGACTAAAAAAAAAAAACTTTACCTTTACGTAGTGGTGCCAGCCGCCAGGGAAGTAGGTACTGTGTAACGATGGGTGGCGCGGCGCCTTGTCCTCGACCAGCAGCCGATTGACCTGGTGTCGCTTACCCTACAGAAGTGACTGGGATAGTATCTAATTCTCCACGCCAAGTCAAATTACTCTTATCATCTTCACCTTTGTCGTGGTGGTGCCGGCCGCCGAGAAAGTTCTGCGTGACGACGGGCACTCGGCCAGCAGTTGGTCAACCTGATATCTTATTGTCTGACACACTTAGCTTCTCAATCGTTTTCACCACTTCTTTCCTTTCTTTCTTTTAATGAGGGTAAAAGGAGACGGCGACTGTGACTGCGAGCGGCCACCCGTTAGAAAATACGGCTTCTGTGTCGCTTCGCTTGTGTCACAGCGACTGCGACAGTACCTAACCCACGCCGAAGTTAAAGACCCTATCATCTTCACCTTTGTCGTGGTGGTGCCAGCCGCCGGGGAAGTACTGCGTGACGACGGGCGGCGCCTCGTACTCGGCCAATAGTCGATCGACCTGGTGTCGCTTCCGCCACAGAAGAGACTGCGACAGCATCTCGCGCGATTTCTCCACGTTGAAGTCGCGCGCGCGCAGGAAACGCAACAGCGTGGTGTCCGACGGTACCTGAAGGAAACCGTACATAATGAAATGTCATAGAATGACGTACATGACAATTTTACGGCGCCAAAGTCTCGCCGCCATAACCGCAGGCACACAGCCATACACACTGTAGGATACTCGTACTTACCTAACATTAATTTCGAAACAATGTTAATGAAATGATTCGTGGTCCTATGTAAGAATTTTCTTAACCATATTCTCATGAGTTCGTGGAGGTATTGCAAGAATTTTTCTTTCTTCTCACCTTGCCCTTCTGTAAGTCTGCAATCCACTTCCTCAGTTGCAGTAGCCTGGACTCCTGCATGGGAGTCAGCTCGCCGAGGTACCGCTTTATGTATTCGCTGTCCAAGGTGTACTGATCTGGAACAATCGTATATCGCCATCAGCATTGATATCAGACTATGGTCTGACTATTGATATTAGACTAATCAACCCAGCTTATATAGGTATGTCTTGTCTACGTTGTTTTAGACGACCAGATGGCCTAGTGGTTAGAGACCCTGACTATGAAGCTTGAGGTCCCGGGTTCGATTCCCGTGTCGGAGCAGATATTTGTATGAAAAATACGAATGTTTGTTCTCGGGTCTTGGGTGTTTAATATGTATTTAAGTATGTATCTATCTATATAAGTATGTTTATCCGTTGCCTAGTACCCATAACACAAGCTTTGCCTAGCTTACTTTGGGACTAGGTCAATTGGTGTGAATTGTCCCGTGATATTTAATTATTTTATTATTATTTACGTCCTACGTTTCACTACAGGGGACTAACCTTCTCTCAAAATGAGAGTGCAGGGCCCTTGTTCCCACGCGGGCCCAGTGCGGATTGGAACTTCACACACACCATTGAATTTCTTCGCAGGCGTGTGCTGGTTTCCTCGCCAGTTTTCCTTCACCGGACAAGTACAGACGAAGAAACTGAACCCTTTTCATTGCAAATATCACGTTGGCGTTCCATACATCTGCCATAGAAATCATCGTGAAATTAATTGTGAAAAGATTCCACCCTGTTACGCGATTCAGTTTCGTTGACTGTACATGGTCGACTATACCAAGACTATATATAGCAAGCTTGGCTATATAGTAAGCTACCTGTCACGAACCTTATCGATAAATAATTAATAGAATGAGAAGTAGTGGAAACATTAACAATTAATACCTATAACTGGCTACACTCAAATGCATAAATTATTGAATCCTTGAGTTTAACATCGAAACAACTCACACACATATCTAGCTAAGAGTTAAACGTGCCAGTATAACCAGTTTCTCAAATTTTATTCGATAGGTATTTTATACATCTTCCTGTACCATGGTTAACTTCTTATAAGGAAAAAACCGTTCAATGCTGCAGTAAAACATGTTTACGCGATAGCCAATACCATCTGATTGGATCACATGTACTTAGGTAACTATCTAAGCGAGTAATAATCGCATTTTTTTGTTAATGCACAAACTGCATTGAACGCAAATAAGCGTTTTGTTGACTTTCTCCCAATGCCTTGAACGCCACTGTGAGCTTATACAAGGTTGTAATAGTAGTACTACTAATACAAGGTGATTTATTAAACGCGATACAAAATTAGTGTATCCAGGTCATTTAATGCTGGACAATAGAATGCATTAAGAGGGTACGATGCGCACCATTTCTCCATACAAACGTAATCCCCTGTTTCCTCCCTGGATAATGGCTTTAGAGCCAAATTTTTTTTACTGTGTAATCTATATCTACCACATCTATGCCCCTATGTTTCGTTTTTTTTCATATTTCAATTAACATAAGAAATATGAGCTTTCAAAAACCGAAAAAATTGCCCAATTTCAACGTCCTTTTCAGACACTCGTCAGAAAAGAATCCCTCCTAAAAACAAAAAAAGGAAAACATAGGGGCATAGCTAAATCTGTCCTCTAATTATTTATGAAAAAAATAAATTTATTGACCCAGTTTTCGAGAAGAAAACAGGGGATTACGAAATGCTGTTTTGATCAATTTTACGCGCCTATTAATGGTCTGAGGTGCAGTTGTCCCGCTCTCGCTGTACTGACACGGAGGGGTTCGTGCGAGACAGCGACATTTCATTAAAATACCTATTTCTCAAAATTCTCTCTGCCATCGTACCCTCTTAACTCAATTGTTTTAATTTGTCATCACCATCATTTTAACCAGGTCGTCGCTCCATCTTGTTGGAAGCCTACCTACACTGCGTCTTCCGGTCCGCGGACTTTGAGTTTGTGATTTAATTAAAACAAAGTGATTTTGATGTTCTGCATGTCGTGTCCGACAAGGGCGAACCTTTAAGCTTTGTTACTTGTGTGCCCGAATATGGCTGGCAAAGCCAAACTTTGTTTTGAAGGTTCCATTACACAGTGCGCAATGTAATTGACCACTGTCATTGTATGTGTAAGTGTAGGTAGGTCTGAACATCCTAAATATCATTAAACTATTTTTTTTAAATCGAGTTAATGGTTTACATTAACCAGCATTAACTGAGTTATGTGCAGTAATTTTGTATCACGTTTAAATTTCTGCCTTTATAAGACTAACTAAAACAATTCACCTAATGTATTGTATTGTCTAGCATTAACTGAGATAGAGACACTAATTTTGTACACAGACAGCTTTCGCGCAAGATTGACAACGAAGAAGTCAGATAACAATATTGTAATTCGAAAACTACAAGGAAAACAGGTCAACATCCCCATTGCTGCCTACAAATGCTCCTCGCTTACTCATCCAATCGTTAATTCACGGCAATTGCATTAGTGCACCCACTCGCATCTAATGTTGGAACTGCAGAATGCACTCAGCATTAAAGGGCAGTAGCAACTTTGTGATGCTCTACATCTGAGGTCAAAGGACACGCGAAGGATTCTTTCGCTACCGGGAAATTATGCATGCACTTCCCTATCTTAATAATCTTGCATTTAGTGGGCTAATTGTTAATTAAATTGCTACGACAATATCCTATTTACCCATTAAATCTATTATTACACTAGTTGATGCCAGCGGTTTTGCCCCCAGTGAAGTAAATTAAAACGTGTTTTCCCGTGACAAAAAGTAGTCTATGTTTATCTCCAGCCCTTCAACTATGTCCATATTTAAGGACGAACAAACATAGTTTCACATTTATAATATTAGTATGGATTTACTGAGACAGTTCAATGAACGCGATTGTTTTTACCACAAAAGGTAGGCGTCAGTCATTTCTATCTATCTACATTTCAAACGGTTTATTCAGTGTATTTTCAGACAAAAGATGTCAATAGCAGAATTTGAAACAAATGAATCCATGAATAAGCTAAAACAATTACATTTTCATTGGGAAAAACAGTAAAAGAAGCGTGAGATAGGTCTTCGGATTTCGGACGCATCACCTAAAAGTTAAGTGTACACAGCAGCAGTTAGCTTTGCCATACTTGTCATGATGACATTAACGTGACAAATATAAGCGATTCGGTGGGGTTACAGAACCACGCCGCTGGTTGCTCCAAGCCAAGATGTTATTCATTGAACTGTAGGTATATCTAATTCATTGAATCAGGCGTGACATTGAGAAAGGTCTGTTGCAAGGGTCGAAGAACTGAGATGACGTAGCATGGATGGGCCACATTGTCTAACACAATTGGGATACACCACCAGTTTTTTTAGTCATACGTTAGAGGATGATGGTAGAAAATGGTTAATACGATTGCAAACGCAAGCACATTGAAAAATAAAGAAAGATATTTTTAATTTGAACAAAATTTGGAACTAAATAAATGCATTAAAAATAAATGAAACATAATGATGCTTCAGCGCCGCTGCGTTCCTTCTGATAAAGGTAGCAGGAGTCCGCTGGATGCAGGGGCGTAGCTACCGCCGTATCAGCCGTATCAATGATACGGGGCCCCCGGGCTACAGAGGCCCCTAACGTGTGTAAGCAAAAATTAGTAAAATGTTATACACAATGTCACTTAATCTCGTGCTTCGCGAGAAGGCCCCCAACTAATTTTGATATAGGGCCCCTCCAAGACACGCTACGCCACTGGCGAAAGGACCGCTCATTGTGATGCTTTTTGGAGAGTCCTATACCCAGTTATAGACGTCTGCCAGCTGATGATAATATTGCTGACATCCAACCTTAACCTTGCTACTCCGCGAGCATACGTGCAATCAGGGCCGGATTTAGGGCAGGGCATCCGGGGCCACTGCCCCGAGGCCTCCACAATAGAGGACCCCCCACAATAAAGACTTCGAAAAATTGTTTAATGAAATCTCGACTGAAAAAAAATAGTCATTTTATTTGGAAATTAATTTGTGGCCAAGGGGCCTCCACTCCTTTTTTGCCCCGAGGCCTCCAGACCTCTAAATCCGTCCCTGCGTGCAATACAGAAACATCATGCAAAACCCACCACAAGGTTTTCTACTTTCAATGGAAATGTTATCTGCAAGCCGGATAGGCAGCTAGATTTTAAGCTCGCACGAGATGCTGCGGCCTCGGTGCGCTTTGCTAGCTCCATCTCATGTTATTTGCAAGCTTTTAAAAGCTTAAATGAATTTTACCATTTCTCTATCGCAAATATGGGTATGTATTACAATAGCGAAGTACGAAAGACCGAATGTATTAAAACATCGAATGGGTCAAAAGACCGACACGATTTTATTCTGAAACCGTAAACTTTTCAGAATTTATTAAAACGGCATCATACAGAACCCATTAGGTTAGGTTAGGTTTGTTTTATAACAATCTTAAAAAGTTAACGGTTTCAGAAAAAAATCGTGCCGGTCTTTTGACCCATTCGATGTTTTAATACATTCGGTCTTTCGTACTTCGGTATTGTAATACATACCCCAAATATCCTACTATTATAAGGACCATTATTTTAGCGTTTATTCTAAATCTCTTTCGTGAAGACATTTGTTTGGGAACACCCGAATATTCTAATACAGTTTCTAGTTATCTGGTAGAAGCGCAGAACCTCTATTAAATAACCGAATATGCCATCAAAATCTACAGCCAATTCGCAGAATGTGACTACGAAAGTGAGGCCTTTAGAACACTCCAATTGGCCTAATATTTTCACGTAAATTTCGAAAAACTCCGAGGTGCCGAGTCCGGCGCGAGCCTCTGCTTGAGAGGCTATACGTCAAACCACGGAATCAATCAATTTGAAGAAAACATTGTGGAATTTTGATAAAATCCTCACCAACCCAGGCTTCTTCGGTCAGGGTCCCCACAAGGCTTTGGGTCGATACAGACGGACTGCATTCGTACTGCACTTGGAACTGAACGGCAGTTGGAATATAGTCCGTCTCTATCGGCCCATATCGGTATCAGCATACGAACTGCCTCGTGGAATCGCGAATATCACACAGGAAACTCATCGGCGTAAACCTCACGTGCTAACAATTAAGACATTGCAACACCCGATCGGAAGCGAATCGGAAACGGATCGTTACATCGGTTACGTGCCGGACGCGTTACGGACGGATCCGGTTTCCCGTTACGGTAATCTCCTGTAAGTTAGTATTACCGAAATTACGGCAGTTACATTAAACGGTGATTTTCTGGAGCTTCAGATATGATCTCTCTCTCACTTCAAAAGTTTCGAGAAATCAGAGAATTTGTTTCTGCCTGATTTTTTTATTTTTGTGTTGTCCCTGTACTAGTTTTGGTGATCAATAAAGAATATTTGTATTGTATTGCATTGTTTTCGAATAAGTAATTACACTTTTACTACTTGCTAGTTCTTGTCCGCAACTTCGTCCCGTACAATATTCAAAGGAATTAGCTGGATAAAGGAACAACATTAGAATCTGCCATTGTAATATTTTGACTTGATTTCTACCTCTAAAGGAAAACGGAACCCTTTTAACACCCTTTTTCTTGGGAGCGCTTGACGGTAAATGATATTATAACATCAAAAAAAGATGCGGTCCCTGGAAGCTGTAAAAAATCAAGCTTCTACGTAAACACAATCCGAAGATAACAATTTTAACATTTCTCAAGGGAATCAGAAAGAATGAAGAAAGAATGATTTATTCGTGGCAACAAAATGAAATCATAACATAACTACCCCTAGACCAACAATCATGAAATTTGGCATGAAGGAAGGCCTAGCACAAAAGAAAAAATCACAAAATCATTCAATTTGTTGTTGTTACATACAAATACAAGTTTGTATTGCGGGACCGGAAAGCGAACGAGTTTCAAGTTGTCAATCGACCGCCGCAATGTAATGCAAATTGCATGATTTTTCTCGCAGTTCTAAATTGGGCTTTATATCTCTGTTTAAATCTCAGCACTGTAACCATGTATTCAATTGATTTAACCATGAATAAGTAACAAATCGCGCTTATCAACGTCCATTACGATAGGAGTTGTTGACAGTAAAATGAACATAACCAGTTGCATATTGTTCACACATGCTTAAAACAAAAAAGTTCTTTGCGTAATCAACCCACATGCCGCTTGCAACCTTGTCGCACTCAACGTGTAGGTACTATAAAATTTGTGATTGAATTAACAAGGCTTTTCGCATTCAGTTGAAAGCTCAGTAAATCCAAAGTAAATGGAACAACAAATGCAAGCACATAAAGTTTCAATTGCATTAAGTTCCTGCGAGCGCGGAAAATTGCGGTATTGCGACAGAGTTCCATTTGAAGTTACGTGACGAAGCATACAGAACTTTATCCAATTACACATCCAAGTTCAAGGCCGTGGTGGCTCGTGCCAGGCTGTTTGAAATCACTCCACTGCATTGGCACGATGTATGAAATGAACGTAGTCCGAGAGCTGGTAGACATTTTAGAGTAGGTTTTCCAGGCAGCATAAGAAACTGTATAAGGATTCCTTTCATCACCATCATCATCCGAAAGACGTCCACTGCTGGCCAAAAACTTCCCCCAGCGAATGCGAAGCTCCATTTTACTGTACATGGATTATCATGATATCTAAATGAGAATTTTTAGAATTTTTAGTTACATATTCGATTTTTTTTGCGTGAAATGTACTTTTTATTCCTTTCGTTAAATGTTAGAGGTGAGCAAAAATAAACAGGCGGAATTTAGTCGAGTTTATAGCTCAGCCAAATGTTTGCAAGATCATATTTAAAAAAAACCGGCCAAGAGCGTGTCGGACACGCCCAAGATAGGGTTCCGTAGCAGGTACGAAAAAATCTTTGCATACTTTATTAATGTGGTTGTTTTGGTCCCAACTCCCACCGCGCGCAGAATTTCAACGTCGGCGGTACAGCGCCATCTGTCGGCGAATTGGGTAACTAGTCTACTAGAACTAGTATGTATGTTGATGGTTATTCAGATGTAATTAAAGAAAAAAAAATTCTTGCAATGGCGGTTAAATTACAATCTTAGTTTAGAAATATTTTTTTACAAAAACTTAAAAACTGCTCAACTGATTAAGTTGAAAATAATTTTCCTAGAAAGTTTTTATTAAGTTTAACTTACGTGATTTTTTTCATATTTTTTAGACTTGCTGTTCAAAAGTTAGAGGGGGGGGACACATTATTTCGAACTTTCGGAGTGAATATCTCCGAAAATATTCACTTTATCAAAAAATGATTTTAGCAAACCCGTATTTATTTTCAAATACCTATCCAATGATACCCCACACTATAGGGTTAGTCGAGAAAAAAAAATCACCCCCACTTTACGTCTATGGGACGTACCTTAAAAAATTTTTTTTTAGTTTTGTTTATATAATTACTTTGTCGGCGTGACTGAAATATATATTCATGCCAAATTACAGCTTTCTAGTACTAACAGTCTCTGAGCATAGCCGCGGACGGACAGACAGACGGACAGACATGGCGAAACTATAAGGGTTCCTAGTTGACTACGGAACCCTAAAAACGATATAAATAAAAGGTGCCCCACTACCTACCCTTCAGCAATTTATGGATTTGTGGATTAAGATATTAAAAAAATACAACCGAATCTTCCTAATTTTTTGAAGTAAGTATTTTATGCACAAGTTTTCATGTTGCCTAAAATGCCTACTTTTAAATGTTCACGGGCTCTCGGAATAGGTTTGGAGCTGCGCACTGCGCAACCCTTGAATATTAAACAGTACTAATTGGACCAATTCTGCACTGGAAATTCTATTGGGGATTTATTTTAGAGCCTTTACACACTAAGTACCGTTTTTGGCGGCGGTTTCTCGGCGGAGCGTGTATGCGTGTAAACAGCGTCACCGTGGCGGCGTTATACCCACTTCACCGAAAAACCGCCGCTGAAAACGCTAGTGTATAAAGCCTCTAAGTGCTACCTGCATGCATTGCATACTACACTAGCCGTGAACTGCAGTGAACAGGCCTAAGGGTGCTTTTCCAACAGCGATGTGCTATGCTACATTGTTATGGATGTGTTTAATACCCATGCCCACCAATCATATTCATATTCATTCATAGCATAGCACTGGTGGAAACGAGTTAAACTAAGCTGTTTTTACATGGAAAGATGCGTGCTCTGGCTTTTCCTCGAACGGCTACATAGCTTAGCATTAGGGCCGGCGCTCACTGACGGCATGGCACGGCAGGTTACATACGAATTTTACCGCAGCATCCCTCGGCACGTCGCGGCATCGTGATATCGAAATAAAGTAACTTGAATTCTAATCTCATTGAAATAAGATTGAAAATAACTTAGCTGTTTTTACATGGAAAGATGCGTCTGGCTCTTCCTCGAACGGCTACATAGCTTAACATTAGGGTCTACCCAAATCTATAAACGAGGAATCGGCTACAGCCGATCGGAAAGACCTTTATGTCAACGCAATAAGAGCGAAAAATACGTCGATCAGCTCGGCTCCATTCGGCCCGCGTAGCGGAGCTGATCGACGTCTTTTTCGCATTTGGTGAGACCTTTAGTAAATAAATAAAATAAAATAAATATCACGGGACAATTCACACCAATTGACCTAGTCCCAAAGTAAGCTAGGCAAAGCTTGTGTTATGGGTACTCGGCAACGGATAAACATACTTATATAGATAGATACATACTTAAGTACATATTAAACACCCAAGACCCGAGAACAAACATTCGTATTTTTCATACAAATATCTGCCCCGACACGGGAATCGAACCCGGGACCTCAAGCTTCATAGTCAGGTTCTCTAACCACTAGGCCATCTGGTCGTCTCTTTAGTGGAAACATTTACATAGTTTCGTAGCGTAGCTTTCAAATCCTCGCAACATAGCATAGCACATCTCTGATAGCAAGGCACCCTTATACAGCGAAGTTCAAAATTCAAACCTAGTATCGTACCGTCCCGCTTCGCTAATTGTATTTAATACGAGAGTGAGCGATACGGCACAATACGAACTTTGATTTTCGAATTTCGGAGCAGCCTCCCTGATTTCGTTAGAAGAAGCAAAGGGAGAGTTAGGTATGAAACAGACACTTATTATAAAATAACAAATCGTTTTACACACGACAAAGAAGCGTTAACCGCAATGCTAATACGAAACAAGTAACCTAACATTTAGTTACTTCGTTTTCTTTTCCCCAACCGCAAAATCTCCAGAGCTGTAAACATTCTACCTACTCATAGATATAGACATAGACACAGACATATTTATTCAATAAACAATACAAGATTGTGTTTCAATTCCTTACAGCTAACAATACAAAAACCCACACAATAATTAGATTCCACATCCATCAAATATTTCGTCAATACTATAAAAGCAGTCTCTTAATAAAAATTGTTTTAATTTAACTTTGAAAATATTATATTGTACGATACCTTTTAGTTCTACAGGAAGTCTATTGAATAACTTAACAGCCTGGTTTCTACTACATTGCTTCTCCATTTTAGAAATCGGGCGAAAACGGATCCTCATATTTCTGGTGCGCGTGAGAACACGAATCTGTTGTGACATGACAGTTGATATTAGTTTGTTTCCACCGACACACATTTACCAAATCAATTTACGCCAGACATGAGAAATATACATTCCGGGCTACATTTGCTCAAAGAGTTAGAACTAGTTTGTATGCTCATCGACTCTACAATCTTTTAGAGGAGTTGTATTAAATATTTATTCATAACTAGCTGTACGAGGCACGTTGCTGCCTTTTTTAACCTTATTACCTTCACAGACATACGCAGAACAACCCTTCAAACATCCTACTGCAGGGCACAGGCGTCCTCACATGATGATAGGAACATGTCATTGTTCCACTCTTCAGAATATCTTGTTATTATCAAGTTTATATTAGGTTATGTTAGGTTTGTTTAATGATAAGATAATCCTGGAAAGATGCTTTCAACAGAAACTCTTCTCGGAAGGATACTTCCCAAGAATGATGCCTTCGACGAAACGAGATTTCTCGAAGCCAACTTATTTTGCAACCAGCTTCCACACCACACACAAGTCGCAACAATAACAGTCCTTTTAGTTTTCACCCTCATTTGAATCTTTTGCTTGCTCGGAGTTCAATACAACCCACTCACACCAAACTACAACTTTGCAGCCTTGCATAACAAATTCCTCATAATCCTTTAGGTACCTACTCGAATACTACGGTAAATGTCAAAGTTCAGCAGGCCAAGGTATAGGTAAATCATTTGGCGTGAAAAATCAGGTCATCCTAGCACTACAATCTAGGTCAGCACGAATCTAATGCCCATCAATCGGTCATAAATAGTAGTGCTGGAGCAAAAGTAGTAAAATCAAACAAAACTTGAAATTCACAGAAATTCCGTAATTCACATTTTCTTCAAAACGAATTCAAGAAATTTTATAAAAATGGCCAGCGGCCAAATAGAACAACAAAAAAAACTAAAATGAAAAACATAAATATAGGGAGTAAATTTTATTTACACTTATAACAAACGAATAAATAAATTCAGCACAAAAAAAAATAAACAAAAACCTAAAAGTCATCTCCCACACCAGTATTGTATGAGCATATATGCTGATAGAATGAAGATGACAATCAGAGAGAGGATAATTGGAATAGAGCCTTCCCACCTTTGAATTATCGCGGATAAGGTGGAGGCCTGGACACTTGGGCCGGAGCACTGGCAAGCTTTGCTACACATTATGTGACTCAAGGAGTCGTCACTAACCGATAGTTTATTGCCTTTTCCAGTTGGCCTAAATTTCAGTCCACTGTTGACGTCGCTGGGCGGCGACTGAGTATCGCTTGGCGCGGAGGGACTGTCACTGTCTGTTTTTCTGACCACTGTTCGCCAGCCGCCCTCCCCTTCGTACGAGGTACTCGTAGAAGTAAATTTGGAGCTGTTCGAGCTTGAACCAAAAGTATAGCCTGATCGCATGAGGCGCGAAGTACCTGAGGACAAGGGTGGGATAGGTAAGGATAACAGGATACTCTAACAGGCGGGCAAGGATAATCCTACAGAGTATAAACTTCGCAGGGACAAGGACAGGAAGACGTGTACTGTATATTTTTCAAAAGCGGGATTTAACTATTCTACCCACAAAACTCTCTTCTTTCTGTAGCGTTCTACGGTAACGCGTTGTTATGTACTTTTCCAATTACCGCGGTTACCCAGAAATCAAACAACGGGCAACAAAAGCGCGAGCTATGTAGCCTCACAATAGTCCCGACCTATATTGAATGCTCGCGCAATTCCACGCAAAACAATGTTGACTAAACTGCTCCCAAATACGAAGCACGTCGCTCAAGGGGTTAACAGCTTTCCCAGCATTTCGTTTGTAATATTACAGCGGCCTATTTATAATGATCAATTGAGGTCGCAACTGCGAAATGAATTTAGAATTGGTTCGGGGAAAAAAACAAATGGGAACGTAAATGTCCTTCTATTTAACCTTAGAATAATTATCTATTACTATCAGCATGTAATGCTTGTTA
The DNA here is from genome assembly GCA_947859365.1 of Archips crataeganus. Taxonomy (NCBI): domain Eukaryota; kingdom Metazoa; phylum Arthropoda; class Insecta; order Lepidoptera; family Tortricidae; genus Archips; species Archips crataeganus. The sequence continues at coordinate 1,045,788 of OX402057.1, read as the reverse complement.
AGGATAACATGTATAACATCATCTATTGAACTGGGTCACATTTGGCCGTATCAGAAAAACTTCCCTCTAGATATATCGCATAATAATGTTTCGGTTTTTCGGAAAATCTAGGACAGGCCGGTACACTCGCAAAATAAAACTTACTGTCATAAAAACTGTGACAAAACTAGTACGCCGTAGCCTGGGAAGGGAATATTTGAGCGTTTTCGCTCATTTATCATAAGAATTCTTTGCCTGCGTCCGTTTTCCTAAATTGAGACAAAGGTCATTTACTCCTCTTTATTTTAGGCCACAACGTTGCTTACAATTAAACCCTTTCTAAGTTATAATTATCATAAAAATTACAAGTAATATTCGAAATAATTCTTAAGGTGGACTTGAACGGATCTGAGTTTAACGATATAACTCCGAGTCAAGTGTAAAGTAAAAGTACCCAGGATACAGGAGTGTCAAAATGCATGGAACTATCAGTGATCACTTTTGTACCTTGTCGCTTGCAGTCGTTAAATAAATTCGTATGGCTTTTCAAACATGACGAAGTAACAAAGTTCAACAGTGATCACTTATGTATTTATGGCTTATTGTCTAACGTACTTGAAATTACAATAGTTTTCGCCACTTCATTCTGTCACATCACACCATATAAAGATGATGCTAGAAAGAGATAGTGAATGCGGTCGTGAGCATCCGTGCGTTGACAATATGGCCCCAAGTATTGTGTTTGTGTACTAAAACTCTAAAGGTATCGTAAAAAAACTTAACTGTAAGCAACAAATAGGCCTTCTCAAGGGTAAGACGTTAAGAAAGCTGTAAACACTAACAGCTAATACTATATTCATAGCCAATCAAGGGTTGGTAGTTTCAGCAAAATACCTACGTATTCAAAAAACAGCAGGATAATCAAATATTCACGCGTCTGGAGCGTTCTTACAATCCGGGCCAAATGTTATTTCGAATTTGCATATAACAACTAGACTGCGTGATTTTAAGGGGCAAAAAGCGACGAATATATTTTCAGTGGCCGAGGTAGTTTTGACTCGAGACATACTCGTAATATCTGATGAAAGTGAGGCGAACTGCTAAGGAATGATATTCACTCTCACCGCATGTATCTCCGGACAGATACCTACAACCTAGGGTATTTTGAGGCTAGAGTCAATAGACTGTGACTGAACAGCCTATTCACTCTAGCAATAAAGAGCCCTAGACTGTTTCTAATCTGAAAATACAGACGATGGGGGCAAATTCCATTCCATTTTAAGTCATATCAGATGTACGGCTTAAAGCATTTTAGACCTACAAAATAAATGTGACAGTCAACCTTATTTTTTGTGTCTTATTTAGTAACTAAGGCCGCCTATTGCTTACCTTGTAACTTACTCTCTGTGTACCTGTTTTCTGTATTGCTTACTATTCCTGGTGTACAATAAAGAGTCATTGTATTGTATTGTATTGTAACTGTCATAAAAATGATAACTATAACTAGGAACATGGAGCTTCTTAAAAGTAATGTATCTTAATGGGATCACGGCCTGCGGTATCAGTTCGTTATAAATATTTGTTTTATTTCGAGATCCCAAGATCCCCTTGTGGAGTGTAACTTAAAGGTTTATCTAATGAAATTCTGTTTTATTATTAACAAACTAGAAGACCTTTTCAGAAGTTTGTGCTTTATCTTCAGTTAATTAAGTTTCAGCGCCGCAGGTTACAATGGGAAGAATACACGACTCACAAGTCGCGAGCCTACGCTTTTGAGACAAAGGTTGCCTTTCATTAGCGTTTTCATTGAGCAAAAGTTCTGCCAGCCATTTTAGATGCATGCAATTCGTATTTGTACAAGGGTACCTATTAATAAGTTATTCGTGCATACATCTGATGTGCCAAGGAAGCTAATCCGTTTAGGCATCTCATTAGCCAGGCGACGCTCGTGCCACTAAATATTCACTGTGCCGTCGGCATTAATATTTAGTTGGACACCTCGGTCCGAAATTTCACGATAACTACTGTCGTAAAGTCGTAACTTTAATGTTTACTGTGATTGTTTTATAAGTGTTTCTTTCCTTTTGTATGTTTAGACTATAGATGTTATATTGTAAAAGTATTTTTGAATAAAGATTTATTTATTTATTTATTTTATTATTTTGTTTGGAGATTTGCGGTGAGTTGGGCATTGACATTTTTCAATGACACCGCGGTAATTGTTGTGCTGTATTTTTTAGGGTTCCGCACCTCGAAAGGAAAAAGCGGAACCCTTATAGGATCACTTTGTTGTCCGTCCGTCCGTCCGTCCGCCTGTCAAGACCCTTTTTTTCAGGAACGCGTGAGGTATCAAGCTGAAATTTATATCAAATACTCAGGTCTACTGTCCCTTGGAGCTGTGAAAGAATCAAACTTCTAAGCCAACGCAATCAAAAGATACAGCCATTTATGCCACAAATTTTCGACACTCGCAAGGGAATCAAAACCTACAGGGTAGTTCCCGTGAACTCAGAATCTTGAAATTTGGTACGATGCAAGGTCTTATAGCACAGATAAAGGAAAAATTGCGAAAAACATAAATTTTTTATCGTTCTGTCTATATCAGTAACCAATGATCCCACACTGAGCGCACATTTTGCTAAGACTGGATGTTCATAGATACATATAAATTTGTACGGAACCCTCGGTGCGCGAGTCCAATCGCACTTGGCCGGTTTATTTTTTTTATTGCAATACAACAGTATGTTGTGTGTTGTGACCCCACTGCTGGTCAATGGGTGCTTCTCTCTAGCTCCATACCTGTTTATCAAACTCAAGCCATCTAGGTCGTCCCTCCATCTCTGCTTCGGTATATGTATGTGCAACAATATGCTAAGAAATAAGCTGTGGTACTACGTAATAGAATCGACACTCGTGTCAGACAGCGGTGTTGCTATTAGTAGCAGCTACAGAGTATATTTTTGAGTGACAACTGGTCTGTAAAAGAGAACATAATCACCATACCGGTGCAAGCAAAGGAGCATGGGTTCGTACTCAGTCTTGCTTCTTTAAGTAGTTGAACCGATATTGATGAAATTTGATAGTTTGAGAATCTAACAGCAACAGATATTCATGAATATCAAGTTAGGTATAATAAGATTAATTCTTTCATTTAAAAACTAGGTGAATAGTTAATCGTTGCAATTAATCGCCCTCTGAGCAAGTTAAAAAGTTAATAGTTCAACACCTTTACAACACACAATTCCCAAACCTCAACACTTATATTACCGTTATTCGTCAACAAACTTCTGTACGCCTTTCATAAAGGTCAAGAGGTTTTTTTCACGTATCAAACTAGATTCCAAATTAATGTATGCGGGAACGTCCAGTCTGCGGGCCGAGGATCCAGCCAGTGCCAGGTGAGCGCTGACGCGGCGTTTCCGAGGCCTTGGGGCTTGTCCTTAATCGTGCGTGGACGGCCTTAGGTACACGATCGATAGGATAAAGTGCACGTTTATGTAATGAATCGTGATCGATGAAGCCGGTGAAACCAAGTTAAAAAAAAATATCACGGGACAATTCACACCAATTGACCTAGTCCCAAACTAAGCAAAGCTTGTACTATGGGTACTAGACAACGGATAAACAAACTTACTTATATAGATAAACTAGCTGACCCCGCAAACGTTGTTTTGCTATACTTATATCACCTAGGGCTATAAAAAATAGCCTACGACCTATTCTCAGACCTACCGAGTATATAGAAAAAGTTACATAAAAATCGGTCAAGCCGTTCCGGAGGAGTTCGATAACAAACACCGTGACACGAGATTTTTATATATTAGCTTAATTCCCTCGGGATAGCGATAAGCAATTTTACGCAGACGAAGTCACGGGCAACAGCTAGTTCATTGCAATGTCAAAATTTCAAATCATTTAAGTGCTTTTGCATTAACCAAAAGACAGCACTTAATTTTATTTCATACGCTATTACTCCGTACCATACATTTGCAAAGCGTAATAAAACACTTTGTCGCCAAGAAGCAATTTGTTCACAATGTCGCCCGCGAACTCACAATAGGATCGTCTTAGGAGAGCGAAGAATGTCGTAAAGGCGATATAATATTGCTTATTTGTCTAGGATTCTCCGTCGTAATTGGAATGACACTTAAAGTAGCTTTGAGAAGTCGCAGCTAGCGATCGACTTCGCATTGTTTTATCGCACGTATCACATACAAATCTTTTGCCCGCGACTTCGTCCGCGCACAAATAAAATTGAAAATTAAAATTTTGGTCAACTCCCGATCTCTATACCCCAGGAATAGGGCATCTAGAACCGGTTGGTTATCTTTGTAATCGAATCGAAAAAATCCCAAAAATCTATTTTTACTGTAATTATCTCTGTGATCCTAAAGGAATTCTGATTGACCGAAAATCTTAAAATTACTTTATTCCTTGCATGCCAAATAAAAAGTTATAGTTACGGAGATTTGAAGCGAAAATATTAAGTCCCATTTATGCCCTATACTGTGGAATTTAGAAAAATCCCTTCTTATTTTACACAGAGGTACCTCTATCTATGACACTCAAGATATGTGTCCCAAATTTCAACTCTTTAGCTTCAGCGGTTTGGGCTGTGCGTTAATATATCATCACATTTTAGTCAGTCAGGATTTTGATTTTTTTTTAAGTATATTTATAGAACCTTAATTTTATGAAGACAGATACAACATGCTCGTACGTGTACGTATAGTCAACCAAGAGCTTTTCCAATTTTTTACGACATTATCACATTGATTCATAAGTTAACTCGTCACGCGTCCACGATACAAAAATTAGTCCCTAACTTTTTTGTGCGGGACATGTATGTCCTAGAGGCTTCAGTAGTAGTCTCTAAAACATTTCCCGCAAAAAAAAGTTAGGGACTAAGGTAGTCCCTGGGACGCGTGACGGGTTAAAATAGTCTTTGATTTTTCAGTCGTACAAATGATATTGAACCTTTAGATGGTAAAGGAATTTCTTGACCGACTATACTGAATAATTATACCATTATTAATTACTGACCGTGACAAAAGTCACGTGCGGCCACACATGTCAGTTATTTGAATAATAAATAAACTACGACTATTCCTTAGAAACGAGAACCAAAAGATGACCTAATGGTACACTTGGAAAATGGGTCTCATTTATATTTCAATGGATGAAAACGTATTTTTTACAAACACGCAGGTAGGTAGTAGTTTGACCAGAGTTTCGTCACGCCATACAATAAAGTACTGCCCCAGTGCTAACGACAGCTAGTTGAGCTAGTGTTTCTAATCTCTTTGGCAGTTGCCAGACGAAAATGTACTCTGTGACTGCTACTAACACCGTTGGGGGCCGCCTGGTAGGTGAATATAGCGCCTGTGAAACGCAGTGTCGAAACTGTTTTGTAGTAATAGTAAACAAGGGTGACTAAATCAAGAGGACGTCGCGTTCCTTTTGACCTTTTCAACGCTATGACAACAACAACAGCTCTCACTCACACGCCATGTCATCGGAATGTCTAAAGCGAAGTTGAACCCTACAGAAATTCATGTAGATAGATATCGCTCTGCACGCCGTGACTGATATATGAGTCGTTGGCGTAGAACCTGCGCACAGTATGGAATTTGACTTTTATTGTAGTAGCATGCTGCGGTGCTGATATGTGTCGTTGGCGTCGAAAAGGTTAAAACAATAGATGATAGTTTTACCATAGACAGTTTTCTGTCTGTACCATTCATTTTGTATGGCATTTTACCTCTGCTTAGCACAATATCTAGCTTAGCCATCTATGAACGCAATGAAGAATCTAAATAGAGATGGATAATTGTATGAAGCAGAGGTCTAAGTAACATACAAAATTAATGGTACAGTAGCGAAAGTAGCTACAGCACGTTTATTACTCTAACTAAAGAAATGCGATATTGTGTAGAAATATCTACACTGCCAATGGGCAGCCCTCTTAACTAATCAATCATTTAATCATCCTTGGTGGTACAGATTGTCTAAGCTAAAATGACGCGCGCCCCTCTACCGAATCAGTTGATTTTGATGTGTGATAACTACTATGTGATCCAAGATTGACTGGCATGATCGCTGAAACATCTTCTTAATCTATGGTTGAATTTCAGCGCGTATTGCAAGCGCTAGTTTTAAGTCTTCACTAAAAAGTAAAAGGTGAGTTGGGGTGGGGCTAAACTTCTCCAGTCTCAAGTTTTAAGACGTGTAGCAGGACTTGGATACTAATTATAAAGTCAGTAACCCCGTCATTTACCCAAAACGGGCATTAAAACTGAGAATTTTAGGTCCCTTGGCATAAAATCTTATAGCTTGAAACAAGACTTCAAGAACATATCATATAGAGGTCGCTAACCTTTCTAAACCAGTGGGAGATAGTGCGTTTTTGTTTATCAAATCGGGACGTGTGTATCGCGGAGGAAGGCCGATTACTACACATTGTTTAGTCAGTATTTCTGTCACAGATGATCTGGTTCTTGTGTAGGTACTTACGACCTCTATCGTAATGTGACACATGAGTAGATAGATATAACGGGTCCTTGACTTAAACTTCCGAATGACTAGTTTCTACAGTACGACAGTTTTTTTTACTTGTAGGCACATGACATAAAAAAGTTTTTCATAATTTACCCCAGTTTGCTGGTCAAGAATAATCAATGATTATATTGTTCAAGTTATAGTTTGACACGGTTCTTGGCCACGCGCTGGGCTTGGGATAACCTCATTTTTTGCCTAAATAAATATTATAAGACCCATTTGTCGTGACAGTGATACATGAGGGGAATTTAGCGCGTTGACCAGCAGTATAGGCTGTTATGTTTAGGGAAGTCGTAAGGAGGTCGGTTGCTATGTAGATAAGAGGGGAACTTTGTGAATGAAAAACGTGGCTCTGGTGTACACTGGTCTTCATGTCTAGGTTCACACCTAATTTAATGCTGTGTGTCAATAGTTTCTATAACAGGCTAGTTGGCGCTAGTGTTGTGAGGTCCGTGTGACGACTTTGACATTTGTCACGCTTACGATTGGGTCATAACTAAATGATCTAATCACACAAAGACTGTAACGTGACGTACAGTAAAATTACATAAAGTTTACCACTGACAGATGGTTTGCCTTCAGTTCATATTCAACTTTAACGACCTATTAATAAAGCCAATTTTAGAATACTGTTACCCACGTTTGCAGATTTTGTAATAACTACTTTATTTGTATGGTGTTAAAGTTGGAAATGAAATTAAGGCAAGCAATCTGTCAGTGGTAAACTAAAAGTAAACGTATTGTATGCAATATATGCGTTTTCGTGACTTGCGCCTAGTGCCGCTGTTATAGTTTGGCAGTAATTTGAACGCACATGTGAGTTTGTGGCACCTGAAAAAATCTCAAGTCCGATAGCTGGCAGCGAATGCGTTAAGACTTTTTTTTGAAATTAAATATTTGCTGCTTTTTAAATTTTCTTGTTCCATAAATTTAGACTTTATAAGTCATGCAAATATTATCTTTTTCTGATCAAAGTCGCCGAGCCGTTTAGTAATCTCGTAATCTCGGCGACCTTAGGTCGATGATCGGCAACATAAAACCACGCGTCTGCGACTTTAATGTTCATAGATCTTTGTTTGTTTGTTTGTTTGCATCCTAAGAATCGTATGGAGCGACGACGGCATTCTCAATTACGTCGGTGTATGAAACTACTGACGGCAGAAACATCAATAACAGTTTTTTGCCGACGGAGACGCTGCAATAACCATTACAAACCACTACGAGTAAGTATCGCTTGAGAACTGAGGTCATTATCGTCTAACGCGTTCAGAATTACCATCACTTTCATCGCTTCTTGCCTTAGGGTAAAGATCAAAAAGAAGGTAAACACAAGTGGCAGCATATGATGTAAATTTCGCGTGGGCAAGATACTTTTGTGAGGCCCTCCGATGGTGCACCGCACATTAAAGGACGGAATTATAATTGAGCATAAAAACGAGAACCTTTCGAGGCGCTAAGCCCCTCAGACCGTGAAGTCGTGGGCGAGGGGGCGCTTCGCCCACGCCTAGCTACGCCACTGGTAATGCGATTGCGAACAGGCCCGAGCGCTTTAGACAATACTCCTTCTGAGGCCGTATTGTTTGATGCCTCTTGTTTCTCTCTCTCGCTGAGCCAGTCTGGCTGCTCGTCCTCCGGTTAGCTGCAAAATCCATCATAGGCTAACAGCACTATTTTGTCCTAAAAAAAGGTTTTTTTTGAAATACTGACCTGGCTGCGAGAGCCGCGTCGGCTCGGTGTTGGTCCGAGGCGACAGCGGCTCGGTGTTGCGCGACACGATGCGCCGGAGTTCGCGGTTGTGCGCCGGGTCGTCCTTCTTCCACGGCTTCAGCTCGTGAATGCCGTCGGCGTTCACTTCCTTCATGAAGGACTCGATCAGCTCCTTGCCTGGGAGTTACGTGTGTATTATAGAACGAGACTGCGTTGCTATGAAAGTATCTAATGTAAAATACCCATACAAATAAAGCCCTTTTCAGAAAGTGGCAAATCAGCTACTACCTTAAAGATAAGGTAGCGTTCAGATCCGTTAAGTAAAACTGTCCAAGAAAATTGTATAAAACTAAGTGACGTAGGCGAACTTGCATCGACGTGAGTTAACTATAATAACTATGAGTTAAGTACTAACCCAGAGTCAAGTAGTGTCAAAATGTATGGAACTGTAATCGATAACTCAGGGTTAACGATTTAATTGTTCAACCGTAGACCGTGCAAGTGGCGCTTGGTAAAATAAAATTGGAAAAATTCATAAATTGGGTGTAGGCAGTTCAAAAAGTTGGACGAAGTTAAATAGTACCCACCTTTCATACAGAACAACTAACTGGAAAGTTCCGTTGTGACACAGAAATTACCCGCACCACACATTGAGTGTTTATTATTTATGGTAAAAATGCATATTTAGTATAGTTTTTAACTACCGGTGTTAAATATCCAAATAAGTACTACACACCCATTCGCATTGTTTTAAAAACAAAATCTGAACAAAGCGAAAAGATAAGGTTGAACAAGGACATTTTGAGGAGACACCGACGTCCATAAACGTCAACGCTCTACCTTGACATTTCAAAAACATGAGAGAATTTTTACCTCTCACGAAAACAGTGTATCAAGTCCTACAAAAAGCAATTCCACGGACCACTGCATGCTTACCCTTGGCAATGTTCGAAGAGTACTGCTTCATGGCGATCTTTTCCACTGTGCTCTCCAGACCGAAGAAGTTTTTCACGTCGAGCAACGCGGTCTGCTCGAAGCACGTCCACTGCGAGTTCTCGGGGTGCACCTGGGCAACAACACACGGTCAGAGTCAAGAGAGTTTGTATATCTTACTAATAAGTGAATGAGCGGACAGTACCTATGTCTACATAGGTACCATATATTCTGTATCCTACTTCCTACAAATATTAATAAACGTGAAAGTTTGTATGGTTGGATGTTTGTTACTCTTTCACACTAAAACGGTACGACGGTTTTTGCCGAAATTTGACACACAGATAGTTTATAATCTGGATTAACATATAGAATACTTTTTATCCCCGAAAAATGCATAGTTCCCGCGGGATAGCGATAAATGAATTCTTCGCAGACGGTGTCGCTGGCACCAGCTATATAGTACATACATACTCGTAAATGAATCCTGAAAATAACCCTCTTTTTCTTGGGGCAGTCCTGCAAAAATAGTTGGGAACGATATTGGGACAAGCAAGGCAACCATAGTCAACTTTAATTGTGACTAAACCAGACCTAAGTAGAGTTGACCTGCAGGCTTATTGTCTAACGCTTCTGACGCTTGCCTTCGCAATCGCTATTTCATTCATACGGTATGAAATAATGAGAGAAAGAGATGGTGAAAGCGAAGGCAAGCGTCAGAAGCGTTAGACAATACGGCCTCTGGAAAGAGAAGAGCAGCAACATCTGAGAGCGCATAAGCGCAATAGTGTCTGTTGTACCCTCATCTATGTGTGCATGTATGAAGTCGACGAACCCCCCTCAAAATACAATCAATCATTGTCTGTGAGGCGGTAAGCAAAGTACTGATGGGAGACTAATATCATCTTAAAAGGCCAGAAACTTTTGTAATTAAAAAACGTAAGAATAAGGGTCTTTCGTGACCAAGCATTTGCAATACGACCGTCGAAGTACACGTTTAGACGATAAGTATAGTATAAATTTAAAAGTATAAGTGAAAATGGCTAAAGCTGAAGGCGAGATGAACAAGTGTTACTCCCATTGTCATCCAAGACTGGCTAACATACGAATCAACCAAAGAGTTAATGTTAACACGATAAAAAAGCGCTTTATATAACTTTTGCCTCAGTAACTCAGTATCTACTTGAAAAAATATAGAACAAAATTTTTGCATTGGAAATTAACAATCCTTTCGTAGCATTTATTTTTACTTGGCGCATGAACTTTCGTTAAAAAAGAAAAAACTTTTCCCAGTTATGAATTGTTTCGAAAGAGTTGGAGATACAATAAATCTTTCTCGTTGCCAGGGGAAGGCCGTTTCGTATTTCTGATGTTAAAACGAAACTTGTCTGCTAGGTAAGTGTATACAGATATACATTTATTTAAAGAAAACAATTTTTGCAAGTAGTGTCGTTTGTCACAGTGTGCATTTTTGCGTCCTTTGCTTCATTAATGCCAATCGATACAATTTTGCAGCAATTATGAAACATAAAATCCGAATTTGGAGATATAAACATTAATTCTGATTGTTTTCTTTATTACTCATGACAGTATAGAAGTTTAGGTTGAGAGGTTATCTATTTAGAACATGAAACTACCGTGAGACTCACTCATAATGAAAATACTCTTTCAAACAAAAAAAAATTTTGAAAATCGGTTCACAATTGAGGGAGTAATCGCGTAACAAACATACAAAAAAAACATACAGACGAATTGAGAACCTCCTCTTTTTTTGAAGTCGGTTAAAAATACGTATAACGGTATAACTTACGTCTATGATATAATCGAGGGCTAATCCGTAGCCCTTCATCACAGATAAGCCCGAAACATGTCGAGCTAAACTCGATCATAGACGTGATTCGAGTTATCCGTATTTTTTTCACCACAGGTTGTTTGATTGTTTTATTTCGTGCCCAAAAAAACGGTTCGACGAGTGCCTTGCTATCGCGCAATGTACAAATGGCACAATACAATACAATCGCATTAGTATGCTTTGAAATAAACTAGTGCCGCTCAAGTAAGCGCTATATGCACTAGTAATAGTAATCCCACAAAAACATTTCATGTTAAATGTTGCCAAGACGAGACCATGTAGCTCGCACTGTCAAAAAGTAATCAGATCTCTTGTAGAGCCAAGTTTCTAACCCTACGTGCCCAGCTCTAAATCAATAAGCCCTAATTTTACACTAATTAATCTCGTAGGCGTGCAAACCGTGGACTAAACTGGCGAGTCGGCCGCACGAACCTTTTGCAATTCGGAATATGGGTTTGAACTTAAAAATCTATTCAATCTTTTAAACTCTTTCCGTGCGGCCGACTCGCCAGTTTAGTCCACTGTTTGCACGCCTACGAGATTAATTAGTGTAAAATTAGGGCTTATAGATTTAGAGCTGGGCACGTAGGGTTAGAAACTTGGCTCTACAAGAGATCTGATTACTTTTTGACAGTGCGAGCTACATGGTCTCGTCTTGGCAACATTTAACATGAAATGTTTTTGTAGGATTTAATTTTTTTTGGTAGGGGATGATTTACTAAAAATCTTGAAATACATATCTTATTATTTATAACAAGGATAACAAGGACCCGCTATATCAATTTTCAGACCTCTAGCATCAAAATTTGCGGAAGTCTCATACAAGCTTTCACCCCCTAGTTTAACCCCGGCGCCACACATAGCACAAATGTTTGAACACATTTATTTGAATACATGTGTAGCACCGGTATTTGCTTATTTGTTCAATAGAACAACCATAGAATCAACCATAGATCAAATATGTGTTCAAATATGTGTTGAAACATTTGTAATATGTGTGGCGCCGGGGTAAGGGGTTGGGGGGGTAAAAGTTTCAAGTTTTAAGATTTTTTCGTTGTTTGTATACTATTACTAGCTTACATACTAAATTTCAGCTTTCTAGGACTTCAGGAAGTATCTTAAGAATTTTGATGATCAGTGACCAGTGACGAAATCGGGGGTTTTTAGACATAGATAAAATCTAAAGTATAATAGCTACGACATTCAAACTTTGTATGTTTTATGTTTGTATTAGTGTCATTATATCTTGAAATTTTCAAGTATTTAACATCATCCAAAGCAAAGTTATAAGAGTTCAAAAAAACGACGAAACGTTTCGAGAAAAGGTAGGTAGTGCCCTTGCGCTCCGCTTGGCTCGTCTTAGCGGGGGCACTCCCGTGCCCCCAGATAGTAAACTTACTTAGTGACGACAACAATAAACTCTTTAACGCACTCACTGCCACCTGACTTCAACAGGTGCCACCGACGCACATGTGCATTCAAAATGTATGAATAATTATGACAGCGTCACTGGGCGAAGTCCCGAAAACGCATATATGCGTCGGTGGCAAGTGAATGCGTTAACATGTTTTTTTTATACTATCAGCACTTTCGGGAACACCATCATTGCCCTACATCGCATTGCATTTATCTACTACCCACATTGACCTACATACGAGGTTAGGAGAAAATATAGACCTTGACCTATTACGGTTCGCATTTTTTGCAGGGAAAATTTCCGGTAATACAAAAAAACAGTAGAAGTAGAAGTATGTAAAATTACTGTATCTACGAACATTAAGAATACGACGAAATTCAGGTAAACTTACAGCCGTCCATCACTCAACGTCGCTCAACAAGAATCTTAATTTAATTCAAAACATCTGCAACAGGGAACTTGTACTTGAATATTTTGAAGACATAATAAGTACATCACTTATTCTGTAATAATAATAATACGTCGCAACGTTACAATTCTTAAGTATTCCCCTAATCTTCTTATTTTTAGGGTTCCGTACCCGAGGGTAAAACGGGACCCTAATTTACTGAGACTCCGCTGTCTGTCTATCTGTTACCAGGTTGTATCTCATAAACCGTGATAGCTAGACAGTGAAATTTTCACAGATGATGTATTTCGGTTGCCGCTATAACAGCAAATACTAAAAATAAAATAAAGTTAAAAATGAAAGGGGGTTTTCATACAAGAAACGTGTTTTTTCAGCGTTTTTAATTCGTATCTTTATAATGGCGTTAATTAGTACCGGCAGCGCGGCGCAGCGTATATGATTCAGTGTTATACAACGCGCTGGGCCCGCTCCGTCGGCGTTGCGCGCATAACCCGCGCTGCGGTCTGTGGTGGCCTTTATTGTTATTCTTCATCGCAAGACTTGTTTGCATTGCCTTTAAGAATCACACTACTGCTAACAGCTACTGTCCATGACAGATGTAAAGTTGTATGTAAACAACAGTTATCTTATCGGCTTATCAGTGCTACTATCAGCCTATAAATCTAGATACCCTTGACACATATGAGTGCGGAAATAGAAAGGAGTGGTTACTTCTTTTCTTTGTTTTGAAGTGATAATATTTCGCGTCCAATAGAATTTTCATTGTAAGTCAAGAGAGTTCTCACATGCTGAGTATTATATATTGACGAGGAAAAATTAAAAATTTCCGATCAATAAGAGTTTTTAGGGTTCCGCACCTCAAAAGGGAAAAAACGGAAGCCTTATAGGATCACTTTGTTGTCCGTCCGTCTGTCTGTCTGTCAAGACTCTTTATCTCAGGAACGCTTTGACATATCGAGTTGAAATTAAACCATATAGTACTCAGGTCTACAGTCACAGTCAGGTCTACAGGTAAGTTAACGTAAAAAAAAGATACGGCCGTTTATGCTGCAAAAAACATATTTTCGACACTCTCAAGTGAATCAAAATTTATAGGGTACTTTTCATAGACCTAGAATCGTGAAATTTGGCATGAAAGAAGGTCTTACAGCACAAGTAAAGGAAAAGATCCGAAAATCGTAAATCTGTTGTTCCATCACAAAAAAAAACTATAATAATAAGTTTATACGGAACCCTACTTACTACTGGTTCGAATTGAAACAATCTTTTTGTGTTGAATAGAATAGTCCATTTATCGAGAAAAGCTATAGGCCATATAACATCACGTTGCGACCAATAGGAGCGGAGCATCAATGATTAATGGGGACGTAGATTTTTTTTAAATGTCACCTTATTTACAAAGTTTATTGAATCAGGCGTTACTTTGCGGAGGTCCATATTAATGTATGAAGAAGGTCGCGGGTGAGCAAAGTAATTGTTTCCGTTCATTTACAATGAATAGGTTAGGTCAGATTTGTTTTATAACAATTCTGAAGAAAATACTGTTTCAAAAATTCATTATATTATGTAAAATGAAATTTATAGAAAACGATACGAAACGATATAGAAGCCCTCACGATAGCTAGTGACCCAGTTCGAACTCAACACAACCCGACAAGCGAACGTCACTACCTAATGCCATGGTACTAAATTAGGTGCCGCTGTTAGCACTCACTTGTTTTTGTAATACAATGTTTCTCCCGCTTTTCTACCGACATAAATCCTTATTTTCCCGGACGAAAATAGACTGTTATATTTTGAGTGGTCGTAAATTGGCTGGCAGCAATGTATTGTTGCATTATATCAAATATTTGAAGGGAGGATTGAACGCCTACATAAAGGTTAGTAAAAGGCAGATAAGTATTTTTGGAAAACACTCAATAGATTTATTATTTGCGAATTTACTATCTCCGAATTTATTTGCGAATCCACACTTTGTAACTTACCATCATGAGCTTCTCAGGTTACGAAAATATTATGAGAAAACCTGCATACTCCTGCTAAGTAGTTCAATTAGAAACTACGGCCCAACCCCTCATATTGTAAGACTCCTCTCAAAATGGCAGGACTTGGGGCTGTACTTTATGTGCTCCACACAGGTCTCCCCTTTCCCCAAAAGTGGGATGTACAGATTTGTCAGTTGGCACTAGTCTTCCGTTTAAAGCCGGCATTAAGATACAATGGTACTCACATAGTATCGACATTTCTCCAGCACCTCGACCCTGGAGGAGAAGGTCTCGTTGATAGCTTCGATCTCGAGCACTCGCTCTTTAAGGTCCAGGTGGTTGGTCTGCAAGAAGTACACGTAGTCGACGCCGACCATCTGAGGACAAGCGAGAGTTGAGATCATGACTACAACCAACAATATTATATGTATTTGGGAGGATGTTTTTCGATTATCTCTACTTGAAAAACTTAAAGATATTTTCATACGTAAGAAACTTGTTTAAAAACCATTCCGATCAAACTAGTCTTTTTCTAAAAAAATCCGTTACCAAACTGTATCCGTTTGGGAGCTATGTATGATGCCATCTCTGTTGCATAGGACGTTAAAAAACTCTTTTCCGACGAAGTTGAAGAATAAAGCTATTGTGTACAAAACGTATTGTCATAACACCAGTCTACAGACTGTCAAATGAGGAACTTGCACAGAACAACAAACAGCTGCGCGAATCTCTAAATAATCTACGTATTCATTGCTGCGCTCGTCACAGTCATATGATAACCATAACTCGACCAGTTCCCAGGCATTATATGAAGTCAGGGTGTTGACGTTGGTTGTGCGTTGACGTTAACATTGACTAACGTCAAGGCACCTGGTTCCATATAACCCTTACGAGGAAAAGGGTTAAGCTGGAATTGTCTGCCAAGAGTAACGATGAACCTGCGGACGAGGTTTATTTAAAGCATAGGTGGGCGATAATGCAGAGGGCGTTAAAGGCTATCAAAAGGGCCTTGACAACTTCAGAAAAAAAAACTAAAAGGGGGCTGACCTATGAATGACTTGGGGCCTTTACAGACGGACTGCATTCCAACTGCAGCGTAACACATTTTCCATTTCAGTTTCATTGCATTCGGCAAAACTGCACGCCAGCTGCGACTGAAATGTATGGGCAGTCGGCAATTGCAATTGGAATGCAAATCCGTCTGTATCAGCCCTTAGAGAATCACTCCTTTAGTCTGGTGTGGCAGACGTGGATGGCGTTGGACGCACCAGAACGGCATCAGCAAGGGTTGACGTAGCAATAAGCTAGTCTTCGTTATGCTGTACCCGGCATACCTTCTTCAAGAGATAGGGCGCTTCCACGTTGAGCTGGCAGCGGCGTGAGGTGTCGCGCTGCGAGTCATCCGCCGTCCAGCTGTCAGCCGTGATCACGCACTCCACCACCACGGGGATCTGAGGGCAGCTCGGGAACCGCCGCTCGTACGCCTACGGACAATAAATAACTTCAGTATTCCTATCACCAGCTAAAAGAATAACAAGCGCAAAAATCTTAAATGCCATGAGTTAAATACTAGCATAAAAATGCACGTAAAAATGGTAGGTACAAAGAGGAAAAACGCGGTCCCGTGGAATGGAATTTCACTCGTTCAACATCTAACTGTATAAAATTACAAATTTACATATCTATGCATAATTGTCTGCTAGGTTGGCATAAGGTTGAAAAAGCCCAAAAAGGAATTATCAGAAAATCTCAAATTCATGTTTATCTCACCTCCCTTCCTTACCCAACCTGTACAAGATCCGCAATATCCGTATCTTGTCTGTATATTATTTTAACCGCTTAATGCAGATTTGAGATTGTTATGCTTTTCGTTGACCTCGTTTTGAAGGCATCAATTAAGTAATTGAGCAATCTGCTGATTAATGCTACGATGCATTGCTATAATGAACTAGAAATGGCATGCAAATGCCATGTGGCGCGAACGATTCAAACGACACTACACTGATGCCTTTGCCTGGTCTTATAACATCTGTACACGAAGGGCCTTGCCCGGCAATCGCTACGTCACTATTGCATGCCACGATTCATTTCCTACTTGACGGTTCAAGAGGAAGGTCCGTAGAGGCAAAGCAGATCCGTCATTTTCAGTTTCGTATTTAAAAAATAACATTTAACGTATTAAAATGATTAATGCTAGGTTTACACGAGCTTAGTAGCTAATGCTTAGTACTTGTCACTTACGCTTGTCAGATGCGTGTATTGTATTGTATAATACTAAGCGCTTGTACAATATGTTTACACACTTCTGACAAGTGTAAGTGACAAGTACTAAGCATTATCTACTAAGCTCGTGTAAACCTAGCATAAGATAATGTTCCGAAAATGACAAAACTCCGGAACCGACCATTTTCGTACGATCTTTGTAGTGGGCCATTGTGTACAGGGGCACATACCTACACGAATGAGGAAAGCTTGTGACAACAGGAAGTAATACTTGGAAGACCATTACAAGGCAAGTGACATAAATAGATGCGTATGCGACAGCATCGGGGCAAATGTAACTAAAATTAAACAAAATAGGTTCGTCACGAAGATAATTAAGACACGTGTCACGCCGAAAATGTTCGGTTTGCAGGATTCCAAAAGAGTAATTGTTATTTATCAATACAAAACCAATATTCCTGGAAGAATTCATTAATCACAATAGACACCATTGTATCTGATACTGGAACGTCTGTGTCTGTATTTTTCTTTCATTAAGAGTATCTTATTCGTAGAACAGTATTTATACCACAGGGATGATATTACATAAGCAAGGGCAACACAATACCTCTTACATAATCCGCAGACAGTTGCGCAAACTTGCGTCTACTTATAAGAACTTTGATTACTTCGGTCTAGCCTGAGAACAGTTGCTGTCACCGAGACGACGAGCTTTAACCAGAAACACATTTACGATATCTTTTATTCAGCATTATTGACTTCTGTGACACACGCTACCTCTTTAAAAGATAAAAGGCTTAACATTTGTAGAGCGGATCCAACTATGTAATTTATATTTTTGTCCTAGAAACAGTAAATTATGGGTAGAAATGACACCGATGAGATAATCAAAAGTGAAACCACACCATCAAATCAAATGTTGCAGCACTTGCAACGATATTATGATTGCGTCATTATCATTAATCGACAAATGTTCATTGCTGGATAAATTGTTCTAGGAGTTTGAGGTAAGAATTGCCATGCAATTACTGGATAGCAAAGTTGCGGATTTGTGCAAGTTCATCAGCAACATTAACGGAATAAAACCCGGCAAAATCCGGTGCGGGATTGGTAATCTTAGCCTCCAGGCACACCACAAAGAAACTTGTCATATTTTGAACTTATTTTCACCAACTCCGCTATTTCGGGTGGAAGCGATAGCTGGTATATCTCGCTTTAAAAACTGTTCAGTTTCTGCGTATCTGAATAAAAAAAAGAGAGGCAGCATATGACGAAAATCCAACGCGCGTAAAATGAAATCAGTTGCATTTTTTTTCTCAATTGCCTTGATGAGTTCTTACCTTTTCCATTCTTTCTCTTCTTGTATTCCCCAGAGTCCATTTTATCATCTAGTCTAGTCAAGTTTTTCGTTTCGTAAAAACGGTGCTTATTGCGTTAGGACTGTTTAATATTTATTACTCGTTGACCGCTTTTACTCAGCATTGCTATTCTTCCCACGATTAGATATAACGAAGGGGAAAAGCTTTAAATAGAAATGATGTACTTGTCACTACCATACATTATATTTCCCTTGAATCTTTTATTTCGATTTAAATTACTTTTGACTCTTCACACATTTTTTTAAAAGATCTCAAACGCTATCAAACTTGGATCAAAATATTGAAGCAACTAATGAGCTAGAAGATTCGCAGTTAAGTATTTACATTTATCTAAGAGTACACAAAGATACCTCATGACTTCGAACGTAACAGAACCAAGACTTGCATCGTTTATTACAACCAACAGGATCGTTTAAAATCTTCCGTGACGGTAAATACTTATAACAATAATTGGCATCTAGATTCGTTGTTGATCAGCCTCTCCAAAGCACTGCATCCATATCCATAAAGTATACACGAATACCGAATCAACATTTGATTCGATAATCGAATGGTATACATTCCGTCCTTCACTAGCGGATATGAAATCTATATTACAACACGGTGCAAGCCAACTCTCTTCTGTAACCTTATTCTAAACGCTGAAGGTTCGAATTCAAGCGTTGCTTATATTCAGCGTTTGTTTTGATGTTCAGACGCGGAGCGGGGTTTCATTTCCTTAGATAAATTCTTTGCGAGGCTTTACTTTCCTTTGCTCAGGTGAATAGGTGAGGCTGTGGCGGTCCTTGACACAGTTTACCGACAAATACATTGAAAGAAATTAACTAATTAAAAACGAGAAACAAAACTTTGTAAGCAATAATTAAAATTTAAAAAAAAATTGTGAGAAGTAGTCGAAACTAGTTCAAGGAGACAAATTCATCAGTAATAACGACAAGTCTAACTGTTTAATTAATAGAGAAAAGAGTCTAAATAACGACAATGAAATGATAAAAACAGATAAGATGCAATGAAGACCAGGGGACTGGAAAAACAAAGAAAAGGAGCTCTACCAGTGACCTCGCGAGATGGTACCTACGCCTGGATCCCGGCAGTCGTATATAAAGTTGCATCTATTTTAATATCTAATAACAACCTTTAAAGAAGTCGTAATATTAA
Source organism: Archips crataeganus (assembly GCA_947859365.1). NCBI lineage: Eukaryota > Metazoa > Arthropoda > Insecta > Lepidoptera > Tortricidae > Archips > Archips crataeganus. The sequence goes on along the minus strand of OX402057.1, from coordinate 1,026,188 downwards.
ATGATTGGGAACTCCTGATGACGACAAAAAGATATTGAATGGAAGTCCAATGCTGGCTGGACGCTTAGTTAGCATCTATTAAGATCTTGTCTTGCTTGATAGATATTGTCAAAATTTTCAAGACTCAAAGATGACACATCTGATCATTGTCTTGCTTGTATGAATTATGATTTGATAAATTTTCCAGCGTTAAGAACAGGGTCGCTCCGCGCACGAATGAAGGACAAATCGGATTATTATTATGGCCCCCAATAATCTTGTTATTTAGCGGCGCTGCCCTAGGGAGCGATCGGAAATCGATACCATTCGCGCTCTAGGCATTTAGGTCTATCTAAAACTTAGTATCGTACTAGCGGAAAAAGCCCTGAGTCAACAGGCTTTTTAGTTTGGCCAGGTGTTCTGACTAGTTTGTATTATTAAATGTCATACTCATATGTCTCCTTGCTATGCAACTATTGGCAATGGTAACTACTTCAAAAGTCTTTTAATTCCATCTGATCTTTTCAGGCTCTCCAGAATATAAAAAGTATAAAATAAAAACTTTTTAACAAAAAAAATGAAACCGCCGGAAAAACTGAAAAGCAAAAAATAATACCTTTTTTGTTTGACCTTAATCTAGGTACCAGTTTGAAGTCGGTGCCTCAGCACGAGCCAGGAGGAGTGATAGAAGCCAATCAGGTAGAAGATTATAGGTCCCTAACCATAATACTATGTTATACTTATCTACTAACTTCTAATAACAAGCCCACCTCAATACTGGCACACGGCATCTTTGCAAACAGACAATAAGTGTGCGATGTTATTGTTTTCGACAGAATACTCGCGATCAATGCTGCCAACACGACAAAGTGAATAATCTAAGTCCAATATCTTTGTGTTGGCAACGCTGCCTTTACGGGATCACGAGCTCACAATGGAACTAATGTGGCCTCGGTTATATCGCTCAAAGAAAAGGAAAGTTATTCGACATTCGTTATATATGTGTTAACTGCCTGGCTGAATACAGATCAGGGTCAAGTTACATACATGATATAAGAATAAGACAAATTCAAATTCCAAAAAAGGCTACCCAAAAATTAGATACTTATCAACTATTATGAATGTCTAACGCATAGACATTTTTAGAATTGAATCGAAACATGGTTACTTGCAAATTTTCATTGAACCCTACGAATATGTCGTAAGGTTAAGTGGATGACACTTCTTTAAAGGATAAGTTTGCATTTTATTATAAACGATAAGTGTAGTTACATATTTTTCTCCTTTGATTGTTGCTTTACTGTGTTATGTTATAATATAATATTTATACTTAAGACGAATACAAAGTTTTCATATTTCCATACAAAAATTTAAATTTCTGGAGTTTCAATCACTAATCTACTACCAAAAAGGTTTTCTCTCATCCGACTCGAAAGGACCACCCCAGGGAGTTAAAATAAAGCATAATGTCTCAAGGCACTTAGCCGATAATGAATAGGTATCGCATTAACATAAGTGCCTGCCTTCCAGATTTCGACACGTTCAAGCGACAAGCTGTCAGAGACGTAGAGCTATTTTGAGATCATTTGTGTTGGTAAGGCAGCATTTTTGATGACTCAAATCCATTTTCCAAGTTTGTTCTCAATCTCAGTGGAATGAAAATGTTGTCAATTTAGTTCAAATTTAATATACCTATCAGACAATGCTTGACAGGAGTTTGTCACAGGTGTTCATTTAAAGGTATTACTGATTTTCATTTCTTCTCTCAAAAACTTAATTGGTATGGATCTAAAAATAAATAAAACAAAACCTCAGGAGCTGGACGGACATACATAGCGAAGGAAAATAATAGCAGTTTAAAGAAAAGGAAATAAAAGTGAAAGATTGACTCAAATTTAACCCTCAACGACGTCATTTCATGAACTCGGCCGCCCACGCGGCCCGGGGGCTTACCGATTGGTCCTGTGGGGCTTCGCTGACGCTAATGGACGGCGTAGCGTCAAATATTCATTCGCTATTCATTAAAACATCTGATTAATTACCTTTATTTGTACACCGTGGGAAGAAACCCAATTGTTACTTTTGAGTTTGACAAACAACCTACGTCATATTTCGCCTGCTTTCTGACTACACATTAGGTATAGATAGTATCGTGTGTTTTTCTTTCTTGATGTAATTTGTGATAAGTAATACTTCTTCTATAAAATTACCAGCTCAAGATGTAGAGGCATCGTTCGTTCATGGAATTAAAAATTACGGACCACGTTAATGTTAATGGTAGTTAATTTAACTATGCAAAATGACTGACTAAAAATATCCACTGTGACACAAAATTTATTCATACAATGGTTATTTATTTGTTTTGCCACACAACTGAATGATTCAAATTCCTTTCCCTCTACAGGGTTATTTTTAATTCACTGACATCCTCTTAACCCTGAATTCCTATCACTCAAACAAATGTTTTTTGTTTTACGACTTTTTAAAATGAAGCACTTTTTTTCCCATACAAATGACACAGAGTATCATAAAAATAACAGGTAATCTCAAATTTTCAAAACGTTATTACACCAAAAATATTAAGTTATGACAAAAGTCGTAAAACAAAAAACATTTGTTTAAGTGGTAGGAGTTTAGGGTTAAAAGGATGCTAGTGACCAAATAACCCTGTATATTCGGTACGTTGGCAAACGCTTCAACCGCGCCGAATACCGATGAATACAACGAAGGTAACTGAGCGTGTTAAGACATTGTGGCAAAACGGCAGGATTTCACGCGTAAAACTTTATGGTACCTTAATCCTTTTATGGCAGGGATACAATACAGAATACATAAAATTTGCATCGAAAAGCCGGATACACATTCCGGAACGAGTATATAATTTTACAAGTCTTGCGTGGCATCCATAAAGTTAATTCTTTTTTTTTAAAGTTACTTTGTTATTATATCTTTGATCGTAATCAACTTAGGTACGGAATATTATCTTTTATCATTTCTACTATAGGTCGATTCACAACAGCTGACACGAATGAACTGAATGAGTGAATGATAATGTGTATGTCAGTCATCACATAAATGATTAAATACAAGGTTGATTCAATAAGTTATAATCGTGTTTTTTAACAATCTCGTTCTCGCTTCATCACCGCCCAAATGCAATGTAAAAAATTATTAGCATTAATGTTCAATCGTGGTGAAAAAATATTTTTCAATGTTGGGTGCTAAATTCACATAGCTGATATGACGTTGTACATGTACAATATGCTCCACAGTTAGTAATGATATCCCAAGTCGCAATACCCAGTATAATACAGTCAGCTACAAAATATAGAGTAAGTTTTTAAATCTATAAATAATTCGCTACGCATAATTATCCTTGTTTGCACACTGACGCCGTGAACTGCGGAAATTGCACCGACAAAACTAAATTTCATATGAACTGCGCATCTTTTCGCCGTGATTTTACTGATTGCGGCGCGATTGTGAAAGCAAGCTATAAATAAAATAAAACTCCATGATAGTAATATATTTGTAGCGAACCCTTCTGCTTTATGATTTACCTGATGCGCAGATTATACGTAGGTACTTTTTTTTTTTAACAACTTATATGCACTGGTTTACGAAATATTAGTAGGCACTCACTCAAACAGTGACAAGTGACATTACTTTCGTTAAATTTCGTACCAGCTCTTGTGAATCGACTTATGGTCTAGTCTAGACTCTAGACTAAGGAAAGGTTACCGCAAATTTCCGTAAGCTTCCATTGTTGTCTTTGACTAAAAGTGGCAAAGGTAACTAGGTGGCAAATTGCTTTCAGTCACAACGTAACCTCATTCCGCTCGTCCTTTTAGCAAGTGGGTTAAAAGCGTGTTTAACGCGCCAAATACCTAACTATTAGCGTTGATATGAATGCAAATTGTAACATTATCGCGCGTATATTGGAAGCCGATGCTTATTTTCTGCGTAAAAGTTAACGCTATAGTCGTTTCGTTGCAGCGATATACAGACGCCCCTCGAGCCACCCACACAGTCGTAGATCACGCCAATTTGTTTACTAAATTGTCAGTACATAATTATAGGAATCAAAGAGTTTCAGATACACTCAATTGCTACAGGAGCACTTATGTGTAACAAAGTCTTGGAATTCGCAGCACCGCAAGAACAAAAAGCTAACAAGAGGAACGTCAAAGACGTTTAAGTAATAAAGAACAAAGGTAACGACCACATAATGAAACAATACTGCAGATCTGTAATATTAAATACCACTAAATGGGACGCCCCACTTCACAAAAGTATCACGATTCGCACAGTAATCTCGCAATTACGCTTTCCGCTATCACAAAGCAAAGAGAAGGCTTGTAAAGCTTACTCCAATCCCTGATAAGGATCAGCGCTTCGCGGCTGTGACGTCAGCCCCCTTTCACCCTCCCCCCCACGCAGTGACGACAGCCGCTCTTGACATTCGACGCACCCGACCTCGGACGGTGGAAGGAAACACTTTTGATGTTACTGGTCATGTAAGCATGTGTTATGTGGGTAGAGGGTCACAATCACAAGATTTGTTATTGTTGCGCGTTTTCTACATCTGTCTGAAACTGAATCGTAACGTAACTTTTTCTTAAGGAATAAGCAGAGAGCTGTGTATAAAAAAACATGGAATATATTTTCGGTTAGGTCGATTCTCTCACTGGCAATATTGCGTGATTCTTGCATTGCATTGCTTGCAAGTAAAGCATTACTTTCCAAACTCTGGCTTAGGTCCTAAATGTTGTACTAGTAGAGGTTATCTAATTGTAACTAAATCAATTTTGTTTTTATTTACCTATAAAGTTACTAGCTTTTACCGCGACTTCGCCCGTGTTAGAAATCCATGAAAAAGATTACGATAGTATTTTTAAAGCATAACGGTGGCTCGGACAACGCCGTCTATTGAATGCAGGCGAAGTTAGAACGTTATTTTAAGAGCCGAGGTACTTTAACGTTATTGAACAGCATCCTCTATTCTTCTTTAAAGTAAAATTGATCGACTGACAAATATCCAAACATCCTCACCAACTTTCTCATTTTATAATATTAAGTAAGATTAACAGAGGTCTGTTCAAGACACCGAACCGATGTGACATGTTAGGTAGATCGGTATACTCCGTATGAACCTCAATTCCTGGGACAGATTCAGACAATGGCCACCTCGTGCGTCAACTTCCACAGATAACGTCACATCTCACTCTTGTTGCTATCTAACATGAATGGTCGACTGTGCGCCTTTATCGTAGAACCCATATTTGAGTAAAATGTGAATTGTTTACGATACAAAAGGACAAAAGATCGTTATCAATGAATGTGTGAGTGAGAAGTTGGAAATTTCATTCATCGTTATACACGAATACGGCAAGGTTTTTGTTTCCAAGTTGAGTTATTAATGTGTTTACTTTCGAGTTTGATGGCCCTGTTTTGATAAGCTGCTGTAATACTGTTTATATTGCTCAACATTGTCATAAACTTCCTTAAGTAGATAAATGGAAGAACTTCAGGACTGCGACTATACTCCTTTCACTGTAGCATGGTGCAGGTGACACTTGACACACCGTTTCGTTACACTTAGACAAAATTGCTGCGGTGTATTTAATAGCGATTTATTTAAATTCCGGTCTGAATTTAACTGGAGTTAACCATTTAAATTTCGAAAACACTATTGTGCGCGAAAGAAATTTAACCTAATTATTTTTTATTATCAATAAAAAAAAAAATACGATTAAGTCAAGAAACGTAATATGCGTGTAACAGAACATTTAATGATGGGACACAATCTACCACGAGAAGAAGATTTATCATTTGTCAGCGTTTTTACTCGATCTTTATAATGGTATTAACTAGATTCTTGAAATCTTCACCAATTATGTTAATTATGGCCGCTACAACAACAAATGATAAAAATATAATCAAATTAAACATTGAGGGGGTCCCGACTGACCAATATAAAATGATACCCGAATGCGTAGGTAAATTTTACTTAGAAGCAGGGCTCTGCTAACACTGGATTATTATAGTTACTGCTTTAGTTTTGTTTATTATAGTTTTGCTTTATGTTACGGCCTATTTTCGATATACCTAAAAATTTGTACGACCTCGACTTTTTTTTGCATTATAAAAAACGTACTTAGTTTGCTTTACTTAATTTCATGAAGTAATCGTAAATTTATATTATTAATTACACAATATACCTAATTAAAGTTATAAATTTATAGTTTTATCGATTCGAGTTTTATAGCTTTCACTTCTCTAGTCTGTGGGTTTTGACACCTGCCACCCGCACCATGCTACAGTGAAAGGAGAATAGTATAAACAGACTTATATGTATTAAGAAGCGTCTAGAGATCGTATCGATCTTTCGACTATCTGAAATTACAGTTTTACAGAGAAGAGATCCATAGTATTTTCTGAGAAATTGACAATGGAAATTGTATTTTAGGACACACTAGCAATAAAGGTTTATAAACAAATCCCTGGACGTAAGTTTCAAATTCATTCAGAATTTTTCGAACATGATCACGTTAAACTCACAGTGTTCATTTCATTCAAGCAAGACGAAGTTTGATAAGAAATATCCAGGTCATCTGCGACATAACACGACCGGCGACCTCTGTATCGCATCGATTTGATATAGGCCACCGCCAGGCGAAGTTGCTCTTTTAAATCTCAAAGCGATTTCGATTTAAAAGCAATCGAAGCAGAATCTTGCATTATTGAGAGGTATCGTTTACCTTCCGCTGGTGGGCCATAATAAAGCAACTGCGATCACTCAATTGTGATTGATTTTAGATCACCGTGTTTTCAAATCTTGAGAATAACCGGTTCACCAAACAACGCTCTATTCTCTCCAAAATAATCCGTGTTTATTTACGTTTAGTATAACTTTGTTTAACTGCAGCTATTTCAGACACGTGTTTACTGTACAAAGTTTAGAAATCGCATACCGAGATTACGGCGTGGAATTTATTTAGTCAGGAATGTCGAAACAAATTAGCTCCTGCGCTCGACTTCTTCGAGTTGGAAACTTCTGACGCATGAAACTCTACCCCGCCGACCGACGGATTATGTTCATCATAAAACAACACATTATTGCCTCACTGAGCGAGGGTTCATAACTTTATTTAGAACTAAGATTTCAGTAACGATAAAAAAGAATAAGAAATAAAACTGGGCTTCTTTTCCCAAGTGCGAAGTTCGTAGTACTTATAAAGCTTGTTGACTTCTATTGTAGAACTTTCGGAGAGTCTAGAAACTCTTGAACAATAGATAGTCAATACTATCCAATGGTAAGGATCGATAGTTAGAGAACACACAGTAATAAGACCAGATAAAGCACAATCTACATAACAGTAACATAGGTACAGCCGTGAATTCTTCAGTCTGCCCTTGATCATGAAGCTGGTCGATACGTCGAAACATCAGGAGCTCATTGAAGCTTATCACGGTCTACATCTCGTAGCAAATAGGTATGTCTAAAAGTGCGTTGCACTAACAATAAGTTACTATAAGAATAAACAATGTCATATCAGCTGTCAAATCTGCGGATAAGTACTGCAACTAATGTATAAAATAAAAATTGAACAAACTCCAAAAAACGACTAAAATATTTTTCTTCTGATCTGTTTGAAGTCGGTGCCTTAGCACGACCCAGCAGGAGTGGACCTAGTCATCATCTTACATACCTACTATCTAATTGGGGTACTATCACTCATGCTTGCTCCTTCTTTTTTGAAGTCGATTAATAATCTGACTAACCGAAGACTGGTCAGATTGGCATTGGTTATCGTTATAGCTGGCTAGCTGGTTAGCTCCGGTTACTTACTAACCAGTACCTCTACCATGAGTTACACTAGTTTACAGTGACCGTACTCGCTAGCGACGGCGTAAATGATTTGTATGGAGAATTATACTTCCGTAAGTGACCGCTAGAGGCGCTGTACACAATTCTCCATACAAATCATTTACGCCGTCGCTAGCGAGTACGGTCACTGTAAACTAGTGTAACTCATGGTAGAGGTACAGTTAGCATGACATTGCGGTGCCGCGATACTGATGAGTTACCTACCAGAGATCGATTGAGCACCGCAGTGTCTTGCTACAATGTAAACAGCCTTATAGTAACCTGATAAAATTCACTCTAAAAGAAACTTGGCAACTGAACTGAAGTTTGCTGTTGAAAGTTTCCCAGTTGAGGTTCACGATTCTCCGATCACGTTCGGCACGTGTCGGCGAGGCGGCCACGTTCCCACGCACGCGTCGCAATTGATAGATAGCATGTGTCCGGCGCAGGCGCAGTCTTATGGAGGGTGATAAACCGAAGTGACACAGTTTGTGCAACTCGAGTATTCAAGGCATACCGTAGAACCATCACTAAGGGTATTTCTGCTAATATTATAAATGCATATGTTTGCGTGTGTGTATGTGTTTGTTTCGTATTCTTTTTAGTTATGTCCGGACAGATTTGGACGAAATTTGGTATGCAGAGATCTGGATTTAGGGGATAATAATAATAGAAATTGGTTTTTTGGTTGGTCACACATAGGCTACTTTTTAATCATCCATCATACACGTTATCTTGCGTTAACGCAAGCAGACCGATATAGTTACGACCTCTTTAGCCTAGTTGGTAGTGACCCTGCCTACGAAGCAAGAGGTCCTGGGTTCGAATCCCGGTAAGGGCATTTATTTGTGTGATGAGCACGAATATTTGTTCCTGAGTGATGGATGTTTCTATGTATTTAAGTATTTATTTATCTATATAAGTATGTTTATCGTCGTCTACTACCCATAGTACAAGCTTTGCTTAGTTTGGGACTAGGTCGATTTGTGTAAGATTGTGCCCTAATATTTATTTATTTATTTATTTATTTTATAGTTGGCATCAGACAACTGTTCTTTATCATGTCAACTGAAGAGGAGACCACTGATAAAATCAGGCGTGACCTCTAATCTATACAGGCTATTGTGCACTGCGTCTGGATTATTCATGATCATGACTTGGCCGGGCGGGGGTGTGCTAGGGGGGGGGCTTTCGCACGCACAGGACACCACAGTTTAACAAAGTCTATACAGCTGAAGAGTTTGTCTGTTTGTTTGGTTGGTTGAACGACGTTCTAATCTCAGGAACTACTGAACTACTGCTCCGATTTGAAAAATTCTTTCAGTGTTAGATAGCCCATTTATCGAGGAAGGCTATAGGCTATATATCATCACGCTAACACCAATAGGAGTGGAAGAATGTTTCAAAATCGGGGGTTTTTGACGTGACAACGTCTAATAAGGGAAGGGGGGTGAGGGGGGAAGGGGTGAGAGTGCGGGAGAGGGGGCGCGGGGGCTCCAAAGGGGGGTGAAAATTTCATTGATTTTGCCGTAGGATGCACCGTTTTGCACGAACGCGGGTGTGCGGGGGGTGCTGTGTGGGTTGGGGTGTGGTGCTGCCTGCCCAAATTACTAATTCCACGCGGACGGAGTCGCGGGCAGGACCATGAAAACTCAGACTTCCGGACAGTAAAAATTATTGTAGTGCACAAACGCCCATCATCCGTTTTTTTCATGCCACTGCGCCGCACCTGTCAGTAAAAAGACGGACAAGTGCACAAGCCAATCATCCGTTTTTTCATGCCATATCGGACCATGAAAACTCAGATTTCCGGACAGTAAAATTCAGTGTAGTGCACAAACGCTCTATCTGTAGTCTCAAATCGTAACTTAAACAGTAAAACAGAACTGGTGAGTTTGTGTAGAGGTTTTAAACGTTCTCATTTTAAAACATGAAAGCCATCAACTCATCCCACAAGCGTAATAAAACTGTACCGCCGACGCGAACACTGAAACATTCAGCGTTTACATTTTTAATTTACACGGGTCACCCTCGACCCGCCAGTTTAAAACTGTTCATTCTCTTTAGCCGGGCCTCTGTGGACGACCCATTTGCGGCACGTATTTGAACATCAAGCAAAGCACCGCTCTCCGAGTGCTCACAAGAGCAAACAAGTTTGGAAATTAAAATCTGATACGCAACGTTCATTCATAAAATGTTATTACATTGTAAGAGACTCGCCCTAGATTTCCACATTATCCTTTTTGAGGTGGAATGTCGCTGTGGCTGTTATTAGCGTTCCGTTGGCGACTTGTAATTACTTCAAATGGGGCGTTGGAAGAAAACTTAATTGGAATTTTCTCAAGCCGCGACTGACAGTGAGTGTCCGTGTGAGCCCGTGTGAGCCACGAGACTAATAAATCCTATGTTTTCAGGGAAAGTTTCGGTGTCAAACAATAGTACATTACTGCAGCGGCCGCGAAATAGGGGATTGCCGGCCGAGTAGTTATAGATGGCCGAGTGTCAACGAGGCCATCTAGAGATACGAGGCCGGCAATCCCTGTTCGTGGCCAAGGCTTGTATAAAGTTTTTCTCAAACATGCATCATCATCATCATCATCATCATCATCATCACCATCACCATCGTCGTCGTCGTCATCATCACCATCATCACCACCATCAACATCATCATCACCACCATCACCATCATCACCACCACCATTACCATCATCACCATCACCATCTTACCTTACCTTAAATAAGCGTAGTAGCAGAATGTCATAATGAACCAAAACGCAAATATTGCTTATAGTTTTTTTTTAATGGCTAAATGCTATGATGCCATAGACCTACAAACGTCATGTTATGAAACAATAGACGATCACTTTGCTGGCCTTGGCCAGCAATGTTGTATGAAATTCCATTATTGACCTCTCGTCTAGCCGCACCTGCATTGTGACACTTTGTGGCGTATTATAAGGAACATAACGTCAATATTACATAGCATGTTTGAGAAAAACATCTTTATTCATTTAAGGGAAAGCACTTATGAATATCGAAGAATATATCAATTACGGTCCGGAAAAAACCTGTTGAGAAGAATCTGGCAAGAAACTCAACAAGGAATATTTGTTTCAAAACAGTTCTATATTGTAATTTAATTAAATACATGTAAAGTATTTAATACAATATTTTTTTTAACACAGCAGATACGCTATTTGAAACTTAGGATCGCGAATGGGGATCAGTTTGTTCATTATTTATCCTCAGAAATGCTACGCGTTATTTCGCTAATCTCAATGTATAAGTGTCAAAATACTCGGATTTGGTTAACCATTCGCGCTTGGCCCGATCAAGCAACTACTAAACTTCGACGACCAATAAAGACGAAGGATTACAGCCGAACCCATCGAACTACACCGCGCCAAATGGACCATAAAACCATCGCCAATTTCACTGACCATAAACGAATGGAAATCGTCAGTTTCTGCGACGTCGTGACAGTTGAGGACGGTAAAACCTTGGAGCATTAAATCAAACGGAGACGGCAACGAATGAGCCAACCCTAACAGTGGTTACACCCATTTTAAGTGTCAGTGTAATTGTCCATTTCAAGATCGATTTTATTTTATTTCTTACGGGCAAATGGCTACCGTTGGGAAGAATTCGTTCCGCGGGAACTCCTGTAACTGCCATAAGGGTTTGAATTATCAGGTTATTCATTCCAGGTTGACAAATACGGGGTCGGTCGGACACTAACTGCACCCCGCATGACGTATTCGGTTTAGTGTGCAAAGTGCGGAGTAAGGAGAGAATGCAACCGGTTAGTTTGAAAACTAGTTAAACAGAACCGGTCGGTGTTGTGTTGTGTGTAACACGCACGTCACGCATGCGTACAAATCAATAACAACATCAACTCGCTGAACTATAATACTATATCAACACATCTGTGATGTAAAATAGACCGGTAAAAGCAGGCTTGCAACTCTAGATTGAATGTGTTCTAGATGTATGTTAAAATAACAAAGTAGGTATATCTGTTTGAAAAAAATATACCAACCTTGTTGAGATTCTTGCCGGATTCTCCTCAACAGGGTTTTCCGAACCTGTGGTAGATTCTTCGATGTTCATAGGAGCATCAATTGATGCCTAAATTGAATAAAGAATTTTGACTTTGACTTTTAACTAATAAATAATAATAAGAGGAATAGAAACACCATAGGTACGAGCTAAAAGCGTGAGGTGCGTGTATGGGTAAATACAGATCGATTCACAAGAATTGGCACGAACGGATTGAACGAAAGCAATGTCACTTTGACATTTTTGTACGAAAATGACTGATGCATGACATTTTCATATTTGTGTGAAGTGTATTCAGATAGGTAACACATTGATACTTTCATTCACTCATTCGATCCATTCGTGCCAACTCTTGTGAATCGACCGTTACTTATTATATTGTGTCCTAATCCTAAGGGAGGAAAAAAGGAATTACAAACAAGACTTTCGTAATTTCCATACCGCCCGTCAAACATACAATGTTTTTTCAGGGTGCCCCTAGATTTATAGACAGAAATTTCATAGAAAATGCTTCACATAATATTTGGTAAGTACATATATTTTAATTTGGGTGCGCCTCGATAGATATAACAACATTTGATATAACTGTAACATTTGGTATAATGCTACATGTGTGAGTATGTGTGTGTGTGTGTGAGTGTGTGTTCGCGTACGTGCGTGCATATGTGTGTGTGTGTGTGTGTGTGTGTATGTGTGTATGTGCATTCGTGTTGTGTAATAATTTACTAAATACCATATACCCTCCATTTATATTCTTTATTGTTTTCTTTGTACTGGACAATAAAGAGTTATTGTATTGTATTCATTAATAACTAAGCTTTATTTCTTCGATTTGGTAAAGAAAATTGTAACGTCGTTTTGGTTGCAATAGGCTACTTTCCTAACTAGTCAGTCTTTTAGATTATCAAAAAATATTGGACACGTATTTTTTATTTTGTCAATTAAACAAAAAATTACGAAGATATGGCGCGTTGAAGTTTCGCGTGACGTCACTTGTTCCTACACTTTGTATGAGCGTTTTAGGAACAAGTGACGTCACGCCTCGTCACGCGGAAGTTCAACGCGCCATATCTTCGTCATTTTTTGTTTAATTGTCAAAAGAAAAATTACGTGTCTAATATTTTTTGATAATGTAAAATACGGACTAATAAGAATTATTATTTTTTTACCTAGGAAACATCCCTATTATTTGAATTGCTTAGCCTAAATTCAAATCGCCACACAAACTCCAAGGCGCTCGAAAACATCAGAAGATCTTGACAATATCTTGACCCTCTATAATACGCCTTTGATTTATTTTGTTCGCTCAGCCATACCTAATGAACGACAACTCTACCAAAGGTAATAAAAAAGTTGCCGCCTGCCGCTGTTCAGAAATATTTTTATCCGAGGGACAATTTCACAGCTCGGTAATCATCACGATATATCCAAGCAAAGCCAGGTCTAGAACCTTTTTTTAGCCAAAGCCTTAACGAGACAAAAGCCCTCATTGGTCCACAAAGTCGATGACCCATGCGACCAAATTTGTGAAACTTCCCCCAAAACATGACCGCTCCAAACTACGCCTTAAGAACAAGCCCTAGAGCTCACAATACCATCAAGGCTCGTTTAAATAGGTCGTTATGAAATGGACGGAGGCAATCGGTCATGGCGAGTGAAAAATACGCTCTTCCTACTAAATCCGGGCTCGGAGTGCACACAACATTGAACCTTGGCGGTTGCGAAATACGAAAGCGTTTAGCGCGATAGGGGCCAGGTCAAAGCAAATTGATTAGAAAACAAGCACAAAAACAATCAGCGGGATGATATTTGGCTTCCGTTTATGAAAAAGCGTCCGAAAACCGATGTGACGTCCGTCGATGGTCAATTTCGAATCCTGTATTCTTTTTTTTTGCAAAAACCGGTTGTGGGACATGAATTTATAATGGTTCAAAAAGCTGGTTTCCGTATGTTATGGTTGGAGGGACACAACCAGTCAACTCTTATGAAATTATGATCATACATAGGCCTATTAATAAGAGAAATAGCAAAAATATCGTGTGTCCTTCCAGAATTCACGCCATTATTTGAGAACTATTTACCGGTTTCATTAACACATTCAGTGCCAGTGATCACAAAATCTGTGATCAAAAAATTCGTACTCGTATGCCAGTGACACGCATACGTGTCAACAGTGACACTCATTCGTGACTACGATCATTTACGCCGGCATAGGATAAGAGTTTAGCGGAAAGTTGCCGGAGCCAAACGTGTTAAGATCTTTTTCTTTTTTTTTAAAGTTTTCTAATAGGTACTCTGTAGAAGGTTTTTACGGAATAAAGAATTAAGAAAATCGCGCAGTAATTGGAAATATTTCGGAAAACTTAACGACTATATGTATGTATAAACTTTTCTAATGCAACCTCAGCGCGTTTGACAGTCCGTGCGAAGCCGGACCGGGACGCTAGTAGTTTGCTAGTTTGTTTAATATTGCCATGACGCAATTAAGGGATTTAATAATACGCATTATACTGTTAAGTCGTTGGATGCTATGCGCGTACAATATAACAACGCCTGGGGCCAATACACCCCGGAGGGTTTTGTACATGTTATGTGACTCTATTATCGCTTAGCTAAGTGACATGTATGTTTTTCTTATTTTCTCCAGCACTGGTATAACTTAACCGCTGCCCCTGTACCACGTCATCGTTGAGTTTTTGTTTTGTTTCTAGACACGAGATTACCCACGTGAGAATCGCGGTTGGTGACCAGAGCGGATCAATCGGCGTCACGACTCGTAGTTATGCAAATTTTCACATCACACGCAGCGTTTTCATTGTGTTTGTATGGGTTAGGGTGGCCATAACGATACCTTAATTAATTTAGATATCGATGAACTACAACGTTTTATTCAGTCCTGTCTCGGTGTGGCTATTAAATGAAAATATTTTATTGGTCTCGAAAACTTTTGCAAAAAATAATGTTGGGTGCTTGTATCAGGAGAGCCTTCTCTCCTACAAAAATACACGTGTATGACCAATTACATTGGGCATAATAATTATATTATTGTTTAATTATACTTAAAATATCTGTGGTCGTCGGTAATCATATCTTGCGAGACGAATTTGACCCACTTCCAGTGGTCGGATTGACTTGAAAATTTGAAATATTGGTGTATTGTAGATGAGAATGCAAGTACAATCAGTAAAAAGCTTGCTCCTCCGCTACCAACATAGCGTGGGGTATGGTTAAAATTTTTTTTACATATAAAACTGACTCGTGATTGACCCCATCTCACCTGATGTAAAACGCACCGGTTCAATAACAGCCTATTCGGTCTAGCCTTGAAGAACCCTAGGTTATATACACCGTGAAATTTTAGTGGTTGTTTTCCCGAAACGAGGTGATTTAGTTTCGATTGTACAATCGATTTATAATTACTATTTTGACTATAGTCTCTATAGAGTCAAAAATCCAATTGTGAAAAACGAAAGACGAAAATGACCACAAACCAATAGTAACGCTTCGTTGGTACAAGTAGCGTACGATCGTACGATAGGTTAGGTATAGGGAATGCAATCCCGATCTCGCGGGATCCCGATCTCGCGAGATCTCGTGTAATTTTTCGGGATCAATCCCGAAGCATAATATGACGAGATCCCGTTCGAGATTGCCGGGATTGGGCGGCAGCAACGCTACACACATCTACTCGGGGCGCGAGCGGTGCGCGATAAACGAGCTTAGATAAATTAGAGTCAGTCATAAAAAAAGAAATGAATTTATTTGAGTGTGGAGGAACAAGGGGAAGATTTTTGCAGTTTGCATATAATTGTTTAGTCACGCTGTTGCCAACCAGTGTTGAGTCGGAGAGGGCACTCTCAGCAGCTGGGTACATTGCAACGGACATTAGATGCCGTTTAGCAGTTAGCATTCTTAATACACTTTGATTTTTAAGAAGCTACTTTCAAAATCACCCGTAACTACTTTCTAATCTCCTTGAGTTACTACTTTTTGTTTTGATTATGCTAATTTCCAAAAAAAAACTTCAATTATTTCGTTAGTAATATTGAAGAATAAAGGTTTTTGTTTTCTTTCAAATAATATTTTATTTTAAATAACCTCACTATCACAAACAAGCAGTTTTCATCGTTTTCAGTCATTTACATTTTTTTTAAACTAGACGAGATCCCGAAAATTCCGGGATCTCGCAGGATTAATATTTCTAATCCCGCGGGATCTCGAATTTGCGATCTCGAGTCGGGATTGCATTCCCTAGTTAGGTACCAACGAAGCGTTACTATTGGTTTGCGGTCATTTTCGACTTTCGTTTTTCACAATTGGATTTTTGACTCTAGTCAAAATAGTAATTATAAATCGATTGTACAATCGATACTAAATCACCTCGTTTCGGGAAAACAACCACTAAAATTTCACGGTGTATATACCTATCAAAATAAAAATAAAATGAAATATGAAATACTAACGCCAATTCCGGTAAGGGCAAATATTTGTACGCAAATTTTTTATTTATTTATTTATTTTATCTTTATTTTTGATTTTATTTATCTTTTTCGCTAGTCATGCATAGACAGTAGGTATTTGTTTTACATTTAGAGGTCCGAAAACCAGTTTTAAAATCACTTTTAACGATTGAAACAGGCTTACCGTGCTGTTTCAATTACTTCTTCAAAAACCGATGTATTTAGAAATGTAATTAAGCGGAGCCGATGTAGGTAAGGGCAAATATTTGTAGGCAAATTTTTATACTCCATTTAATTTTATATCTTTTTTGCTAGTCATGCCTAGACCGTAGGTATGCGTGTTTTACATTAGAGGTGCGAAAACCAGCTTCAAAATCACTTTTAACGATTAAAACAGGCTTATCAAAAACCGATGTATTTATAAATGTTTAAACCAACCATGGTCCTTAAACCATGGTCGCTGTCGAAAGCGCTGCGCGCGCGCAGTCACGTGCACGTTTCACACACCCGCTGTGTGTACACAACTCCACACTAGTCAAGCTTCGGCTACATGTGTAATAACATCGTTTGGAAGGAAGCGCTAATCTAGCCGTGTCGCGAATGCAATACCGCAATTGCCCGACCAGGTCAAACATCCCAGGGTTGGAGCTGAGCTAGTGTCATCCGTCCATCCATCCCAGCCTATATCCGTCCCACTGCAGGGCA
Source organism: Archips crataeganus (assembly GCA_947859365.1). Classification (NCBI taxonomy): domain Eukaryota; kingdom Metazoa; phylum Arthropoda; class Insecta; order Lepidoptera; family Tortricidae; genus Archips; species Archips crataeganus. The sequence goes on along the minus strand of OX402057.1, from coordinate 1,009,115 downwards.
CAGGCCTCCTCTCAAAATGAGAGGGCTTCGGCCGTAGTTGCAGCTCTGTAGAGTTGTAGCTCTATCTACTCTAGGCCATCATAAACATCGGAGGTCTCTAGATAGATTAAATCTCAACATGCACTTGCACTATTGACATCATTTTTTGGCCTCGCCATGTAGACTCTCCACGAGGCTCCACGAGGCTACACGAGGGAACGCGAGTACGAGCTCGTGTCGCCTGGTCTTGCCTCGCCTCGCTGTCGCTCCGCTTTGTGTCGGTTTTCGGACGCGTATCAAAGGACGTGAGAGTGTGACGTAGCGGGCAACTAAATAAATCGAGAGTGTGAATGGATATCACTCCTGCAGCCTGCACTCGTCAAGACTCGTGCCGAGAGCCTTAGAAAGCGCCTCGCGAGAGTGTGGAGCCGGTCAGATGATTCTGAGCGCCTAGAGAGCACCGATGTTTATATGGTGGCTGTATACAATGAAAAATCGCTTGCCGCGCCTTTGGTTGCGTGTAGTCGTGGCCAAGCCGATACTCCGTCCAAGCTATTAAGTTTTTGCGTTATCATTTGTGCCGAAAGACATCCAATATAGGCCTCCCCCAAAGTTCGCCAAACAGAGTGGTTCTGCGCCATCCGCAGCCCAACGCGAACCCGCAACCTTAAAGCGGTCGCTGCTCCATCTTGTTGGAAGCCTACCTGCACTGCGTCTTCCGGCTCGAGACGCCATTCGAGAACCTCTTAGCCCCATCGGCCTTCAGTTCTACGAGCGATATGCCCTGCCCACTGCTATACTTGAGTGTGGCGATTCTTCGAGCTATGTCAGTGAAGTGACTTTAGTTCTTGCGCGGATTTCATCATTTGTAATGTGATCCCTCAGATATACTCCGAGCATAGACCTTTCATTCGCTATCAAGGTTTTGCGTAATTTCTCGCAAAGGACATCAGAGGCCGTATTGTCTAACGCTTCTGACGCTTGCCTTCGCTTTCACCGTCTCTTTCTGTCATCATCTTATACCGTTTGACAGAAAGAAATAGTGATTGCGAAGGCAAGCGTCAGAAGCGTTGGACAATAAGGCAGCCGATGTACTGGAATTGGAACATTGGGACTGCTATCAGTCCAAGCGCGATTTTTGGAGGGCGGGAGTCTGGAGTTACCAAGGGTAATTTTTTTATTATGGAACCTTAAATTAAAATTGAAATCCTGAATTTGTTTTGAATTGCGAAAATTTGTTGAATCTTGAAATGTGCAAGGTCTCGAGTTTCTGAATTTTTACAGTGCTGCCAAGGTTACCAGCTTTCAAATAAACTGCTACAATTCCACGCATACTGAATATTAAACAGTTTTTTCATATGGAGGTTGCGTTTTTTTCAACCAGTTTACTGCAGATACCTACTAGTCTAGTTTAGCTATACTCAACCAGCGGCGGCTTGGCAAAAAAATCGTATTGATTCTCAACCATTTTGACTTTTAATGCTGTTGTGTTGACTTGACAATCAAATTTGTTACTACGCATTTGTGGCCCACACAAAAAAAAGGTTGAGTATGGCTGTACTAGTTTGTTCAATTAAAATAAGATACATTAAAGGTGACGTAGACATTATTGATGTTGATATAGCCGTGGTAGCCTAGTGGTTTGACCTATGGCCCCTCAAGCAGAGGTTGTGGGTTCGAGCCGGGGCTCGCACATCGAGAGTTTTTTGGAATTTGCGTGTGAAGTTATATTTAAAATGTACCATCAACTTCACAGTGAAGTAACACATTGTGAGGAAACCTGCAAAGAAATTCAATGGTGTGTGTGAATTTGCACTGGACCCGCGAAGGAACTACGGCTCAAGCCTCTCATTCTGAGAGGAGGCCTGTGCCCTACAGTGAGACGTATATAGACTGTGATGCTAAATGATGATTATAAATGACTGTTTTAGCCTACCAATGCCAGCTAACAAAGCGATGATAGACAAACAAGCATTAATGAACCAATTCATTTTTAAATGAGATTAACAACTATGGGAAAGATAAAAATGATTATTGATAGATTCAGCAAGTCATATGAGTAATGCAACCAATTTTCACCCCACTGTCGAAGGAGGGTTATGTTTTTTAAAATCTCTTTACTCTCTACTTATGACCATGGCTGAGCTGTGACATAGCCAAACCAATAAGGCAATTAAAATTTATTTATATAATATTTTGCTCCTCACATGAATGATTGTTTGTTATGAGATTATGATTATGGATATTCTAGCTGGTAAAAAACAATTCAAAATTCAGTCTTCAGGTTTAGTTCCTTTTGATGGTTTTATCTTCCTAACTTATTATGTAAATGTGCATGGCTTAAACTAAAATTAATTTCCTGTCCAATTCATACAATTAAGATTTGCAGTAGAACAATAATTTATTAATTTGCCATTGCTAGGTATATTTATTTGCAATAAATATAGCAATTGCTCACTACAAGGTTACACAGCAAAGAAGTTAGGAGGGCCATTCTACTTTTCGTTGACCAGTCATTTTTTGTACTGTGCTCTTCAAATATTTTTTTTACGAGAACGGTAAAATCCTCGGTTTAAATCATTAAAGATTTAAATAGGCACATAATTAAGCTTACATTTAAAATTATCACTACGTATAAAAAGTAATCATTATTATCTATAAAGTAGGTAACGCAGTGGACATGCATGTCCCCGCCATTTGTATGGAAATTGATGTATTTTCCGCTGAGTTACCAATTTTTTCCACAAAATTTCTTTGAATTTAAAGTTTTATTGCTTTAAAACATTAAATTTAGGTGTTTCAGTTTGTATATAAGGTATTTACACTTGAAAAAAATCACCAGGTATGCCTTATATTTCACAAAAGATTAATGGTTACTTAAAAGTAGAATGGCCCAGGAGTCTGGAGACCAAAAAGTTGGACTTCATTAAAATGATAGTATGTATGTATGTATGTAAACTCTTTATTGTACAAGATAAGGAAAAAAAAAAAAGAAAAATATTATAGACAACCATTGAAATGCATGTACAAAGGCGAACTTATCCCTTTAAGGGATCTCTACCAGTCAACCTTCGTGATAGTTAACTGAATGGAAAAAAATTGTTGTGACAAGCGAATTATCCATATAATTGTATGGTCAATTTATGTGCCACTAAAGAAAACTTTCATTTAATTTTAACTAATAGGCATTATAGTGTCCAATCCAGTTTAAGTCCATGCTGAGTAAATGGCTCATATTTAACTGCCTTCATACAGTTAGTGAGTATCTTAACCATAAATCTACTAAGTTTTAAATATAGTTTGTATTTATTGCCAATTTTAAATGTTTATTGTTTATGCCTTCTCAATATTTGTAAATAATAATTAATTTATTACATCTAAATTATTTTTAATTTAGCTTGGAGTGTACTCATCACACAAAAGATCCCTACGGGTCAAAGTGTATCCGCAAGGACCCCTAATACTAAGATAAGATAAGAATGTAGTCAAATGAGCAAAATGTATAAATTACCCATAAAATATTCTACACCATGTATTATGGTAGACAACGGTCATGTGTTTTGTACCCGTTTCGATGCAATAAATGAATTATTATTACCATGATAGCGTTTTGAACTCCACCCAGAATGGGTTGGTTATAATTTGCTAATCAGTGTGAAGCAGCAGTACTCCTGCTGCATTTTGTACAGTCAGTGACAGCGCCGGAGGCCAAATACCTCTCTCCTCTCCCTACCCCTCCCCTATTTCCTCTCCTTCATATGACCCGCTTGCTTGTTTGCCTTCCTCCCATAATAAAAAAAATCTACAATAATAATACCAAAACAAAGTATCAATTCTTTCCAATTAGAATTTTTATTACCATTATTCTGAGGTGCATTCTTTTAGATTCTTTTTACAGAAAAAAAATATCATTATTAGTTCAAACATGTTTTTAGAATATCTTTACTGCTTGCTTATACAATCCTCAAAAATCCAGTTAAGCAACTACATACCTATTATGAATATTTTAACAAAGAGCATTGATATTGACTGAACTGTTATTTTGCATTAGTGCCTTTGGTATGTTGAAAGTGTCAAAATAACTAGTATCAATGCCTTTTCAGAACAAACACAAAAAAATACTTGACTAAGGAACAGCTAGATACAGGCACCTATCAGTTGCCCTCAACTGCCTGCCTGATAATATAAATAATAATAATAATAATAATAAACAGAACCCAAATGGCTATGAATTTATTTATTTTAGTAGTTGTACTACATCATAGTTTTTTTTTAGTGGAATGTGGTCAAGGGTCACCCTTGAGGGTCTCTTTAATTAATTTGTTCATATACATATTTTACCATGGTAAATTATGTAGAACCAGTTAGGTATTATCCATAATTATTGGTGTTCATAAAAGTTTTATTATTTACAGCTTAAGTTTAAATTATATTCTTGATTTAAGGTTGATAATAACATGAAAGTAAGCTGAAATGCTGAGAAGCCAGATAACTTAATATAAGAAGTTGATTTACATGGACATTTTATATTTCTAATTTATTCATATTGAAAATAAATTATGTCCCTCACCAGCATAGTTGTATTCTTACATTCTCAAACAACTGAGGGTCGTAATTGATACTAAATGGGTCCTTAGGCTCGTCAATGACTAGATCCTTTGTTTAGCAGACGTGCAAAATGATCACAACAGGATAATCCTTTTGTTAAGCTTACATAGATGAACAGACTTAATATAAACGATTTTTCTGAGAGTAACGTATTGAGTACTGGGCATTGCAATTGATAACAAGTGTACTTACAGCCATGACCATTTCGAAGGGGAACTTGTGGACCCTTATGGGAGACACGTATTCCTGAACCATGTTTACGTTTGCTTGATAATTCTTTCAACAATAAATAACAGGCATTAGTCAACCGTCCACAATTTACACAATCATGCCGTAAACAGTACGTTAAATGAAAACACCCGTGTTACAGAACTCCTTTCACTCCCGACATCGCATAACAACATATACGAGCGTCAAGCGTAGTGAACGCGACGAACTCGAGACCGAAACAAGAATGGCTGGTCGGTCAGTCGGGTTTCGTGAACTTGAAAATTCTAACCAGACAATTTGGAATGCACTGTGCGTGAAGTAAGCTGTAAATGGCAATTTGACAAGCAAATAGTGCTGCCATATGTAAAAATGTAAGGTTTATTAATCTTTAAAAATATTTTGCTTTATTTTAGTATGAACATTATTTATTCAGAAAACATTATCAAAATATAAAATAACTGAACATCTTCTACAAAAAATTATTTGATTCTATGTTGGCCACAAAATTTTAAACTAAAGTCAATAATTGTGTTGCCCACTTACTTAGTACACGTTTCAAAACCAAGCATTTTGGAGTAATCAAAAAAAGAAATAAAAAGTAAAATCACCGATATTGATGTAAGACTGCTGTAATTTTTCTGGACTAAATTTAAAGAATGTTCTTAAATAACTTTTAAATATTTTCTACGGAACATATAGCAGTTTGCTAAAATAAGTAAATAAAAGGAAAACAGTAAATTTATCTGGTAATTTTGTCGACGTTGTTCGTTCGTTGCTAACTTCAAGACAGTGAGTAAGCAAGCGGTCCATCTTCTGACGAAGCGCGAATGTCGCTCTCCATAATTTGAAGGCTAATTTTCTTGAATTGTCTTGTAAAAAGCGAAGCGAAATTCTGGCAAAATTGTGCGCGTTCGTGCCCGATGTCTAGTGCTGAAGTCGCCGATAATTCCGTTGACCCCCCGGCGAAAAAGCGGAAGCTAAATACAGGAGAATCCCGTTCCAATTCCTCAGCAATGGCGAACAATGGAACGCGCGTGGAAGATGAAATCGACGAGAGTTTGTACTCCAGGCAGCTCTACGTGTTGGGACACGATGCCATGCGTCGGATGGCTAATTCCGACGTACTGATATCAGGTTTGGGGGGCTTGGGCGTAGAGGTTGCGAAAAACGTGATCCTCGGCGGCGTCAAGTCGGTAACTCTACACGACGACCGCAACTGCACAATTGCTGATTTGTCTTCTCAGTTTTACCTGTCGGAGAGCACGATAGGCCAGAACCGCGCTGTGGCTTCGTGTGAGCAGCTCTCTGAGCTTAATCACTATGTGCCGACGACTGCGTACACGGGCCCTCTGACTGAAGAGTTCCTTCGTAAATTTAGTGTAGTTGTGCTAACTGGAGCCTCTTGGGCCGAGCAAGAGCGCGTGTCAGTCATCACGCACGCTAATAACATCGCTCTGATCATCGCTGACACCAGGGGTCTGTTCTCTAGAGTTTTCTGTGACTTTGGCACGGAGTTCACAGTCCGAGATGTGAATGGTGAGAACCCGGTGTCGGCCATGATTGCTGCCATCACCCATGACAACCAGGCTGTTGTCACCTGCCTGGACGATACACGTCATGGGCTGGAAGATGGAGACTATGTAACTTTCAGTGAGGTTAGTATTTTTACTGCTACTTAACCTTTTGTTACAAACAAAATTGTTTCTTGTGCAAATGTGGGTTGGTTAATTTGTGTAAATACCATAATTGTTGTCTATAGACCATGTTGGCATTCAAAAGGTTAAATAGTTATTAAGGTTAATAAAATAAATATCTGCTCTGACTGTAACTGTAGGGGGTAACCTTAGCTCAGGATATTCTTTGTGTTTTTAATATAAATGAATAGATTGGATAGAAATCTTTGTTTAATATTTATCATCATCATCTCGGCCTAAATATGTCCCACTGCTGGGCAGAGGCCTCTCTAATGAGAGGGCTTGGGTTGTTGTTCTCATGAGAGCCCATGACGAGTTGGGAACTTTACACCATACCATTGAATTGCTTTGCAAGTGTAAATAGGTTTCCTCAAGAACTTTTCCTTCACCTTAAAGCTCGTAGTAATATAATTTTTATGTGTATTCTGAAACATTCAGGTGTGATGTGAGTCTGGATTTAAACCCATGATCTTTTGCTTGAGAGACCTAATAAGTCAAATCAATCAACGGTGTGCTCACATGCCCGCAATGTGCGAAGATCTTCACAAATAAGATAGGCTACACAAGCCACATGCGAGCACACGAGTGAGTCTAAAACTCTCGAAGCGGTCGCCGTGACCGAAATCGGTCGGACCACATCATCATCATCAAGTCAAATAATATTTCAATTATCTACAGGTCCAAGGCATGACAGAACTAAATGGATGCGAGCCCCGCAAAATTAAAGTACTAGGCCCTTACACCTTCAACATCGGAGACACCACGGGCTTCTCCAAATATATCCGAGGCGGCATAGTCAGTCAAGTCAAGATGCCGAAGAAAGTTAACTTCAAGCCTTTGAAGGAATCCTTCAAAGATCCTGAGTTTATTATCACCGATTTTGGCAAATTCGATTACCCTCAGCAATTGCATTTTGGATTTGCTGCACTTTACAAGTTTGAGGAAAGTGAGGGTAGAATGCCAAACCCCTGGAGCAATGCTGACGCTGCCAAGTTCATTGAGTATGTGAAAGCTGTCATGAGCAACCCAGAATATAAAAATGGAGAGATGGAAATCAATACTGAGCTGTTGGAAACATTCTGCAAGGTATGAATAAAACTTGATTTGTTTTTCAAAACTATTTGATAGCTTTCTTACTACTGAGTTTTTGTTTCAACTAGAAATGTTTTACATTTCAACACATCAAAATTGGTTGACTGTTTTGCAAAATATTTGATGTACAGATGTGTTTAGTGCATTTTTGATGTGATAACGTCTAATAAATCGATGAATGCCAGCTGCATACACGAAAAAGGATGACACAATGTAACGTACATGTCCTTACATGTACCTATAGAGCCGCGAAGGCCAGTTGCAAGAGAGCGGCGATCGCCAGGATGTACAATGCGGGGTGCGAGGGGGGTCCGGGGAGCGGGGGGGGCGGTATTAAAAAAAGGGGTTTCATTTTTGTTTTTTGAATGTTTTTAATGGGGGGGTTGTGGGGCAGGGGGTGCGGGGGATTCAAAGGGGGGATGACAATTTCAAGATATTTGACGGTCAGTACTTGGATGGGTGACCTCCTGGTTTAATTTTTGTTTTTTGAATGTTTTGTTATGACAATGTCACGTTAAACTATAGTCCGTAAACAGACTTTACAGACAACCATTTTTTTTTTCTTATTTTTTCGAGGCTTTGAACACTCCAAGTCATCATGTCAGCCTCATGGTGCTTACTCAATTCTCTATACAATAAAATGACATATCAATAAAATGACATATCAATAAAATGACATATCAATAAAATGGTATATTATAGGCTCATTACTTTCCCTGATAACGGCTCAGTTAGCCCACAATTGACCTGGTCATTGTGCATGGATGGAACCCAAACTCTAGTGCATTTTTAAAACAATTTTAATGAAACAGTTTAGATAAAAACTTCTTAGTCTAATCATCTTCTTGAGTCCCGACTTTTTCTAACTGATCTAGGTCTATGAAAGTAGAAGGCTGTCTAATTTCAAAAATTATTTCAGCATGTTATAGCCACGTAATTTTGCTGTAACCAATTTTTACTGGCTTACTGCAACCTTTTGATTTTGATTTAAATAGCTATAAATAAACAAATCCTTTTATGTTACTTACGCATATTAAGTGAATATGCAGAATCAGTTGAGGCTAAAGTAATTATATTGCATGTATTCAAGGTTTTCAAGGTATCAACAGTAACTATGAGAAAATATCAAGAACAATGTTTTTTATGGCAGCCCATTTACATAATACCTTGTATCACCATGAATTGCTCTGATTACTCTATATTTATTCCTTTGGTATGTTTATTTTCAAATTTATGTTAAATATTTTGCATTACGTCTCTGAAATCCATACTATTATTATTATTTTATATAGGTCTTGTTGCTCATAATAAATGAATTCTATTTTATTTATTGATCCCCTATTAAGCCAAATATTATGTATGTAGAATACAAATCTTTCTGCTCAAGTGTTAAGTTGTTTAATAACTTCTTTTTAGGGTTCCGTAGTCAACTAGGAACCCTTATAGTTTCGCCATGTCTATCCGTCTGTCTGTCTGTCCGTCCGCGGCTAAGCTCAGAGACTGTTAGGTCATAGGTAATAACGGGGTAGTTTCCGCAACTCGACGTCTTTTACGCGCCTATTTTGCGTAAGCTCAGAGACTGTTAGTACTAGAAAGCTGTAATTTGGCATGAATATATATATATCAGTCACGCCGACAAAGTGATTAAATAAAAAAAACTAAAATAAATTTTTTTAGGGTACCTCCCATACACGTAAAGTGGGGGTGATTTTTTTTTTCTCGACTAACCCTATAGTGTGGGGTATCGTTGGATAGGTCTTTTAAAACCATTGGGGGGTTGCTAACATGATTTTTCTATTCAGTATTCTTTTTGCGAAATATTCAGCTTTAAAGTGAAAATTTTCATTAAAATCGACCGTCCCCCCCCCTCTAAAATCTAAACTGTTGGGTGGAAAAATTTGAAAAAATTCAGAATGTTAGTAAATATATTATATTTACAAGGAAAATTATAGCGGCTAAAATTGCTTGGGAATTATTTGTAGTTTAAGAGTAAATAGTAGCCTAAGGTATAAAACATACCTAAACTTGGAAGATTCCGTACACATACGAAATCCTTTGAAAAATATTACTTGATTTTTTCGTAATGGCTACGGAACCCTATCTTGGGCGTGTCCGACACGCTCTTGGCCGGTTTTTTTTTTTCAATTTCTAAGTGGAATTTAGGGCCTAAGCACACGACGTTTTGTAAACGCGCCGTCGACGTGCGTTTGTATCGATACAAACGCGATACGCACGCGGGTTATTTAAATAAACGCCGTGTGTTAGGGGCCTTAAGGCTGTTCTAATGGAATAAAAAACGCGCTGTAAACGCGTAAAAAAACGCCGTGTGCTTAGGCCCTGAAGCTTCTCCAGCTGAAACATAAAAATTTGAGATATGCTAACATCACACACAGTATCAATTAGAGATGCAATGGATATCCGGACACAATTTTACTATTCAGCCGAATACCGGATAGTTGCATACTATCGGGCCGGATACGGGATAGTGAATAACTTATAGTTATGGTTAAAAATGGGTATTTATTTGTATATTTGTCTATCATTAAAATCAGTTTATTAATTCACATAGTGTATATCTATACTTCTATATATATACTAATATATAAAGCTGAAGAGTTTGTTTGTTTGTTTGTTTGAACGCGCTAATCTCAGGAACTACTGCTCCGATTTGAAAAATTCTTTCAGTGTTAGTTAGCCCATTTATCGAGGAAGGCTATAGGCTATATATTATCACGCTAACACCAATAGGAGCGGAGCGGAGCGGAAGAATGTTTCAAACTCGGGGGTTTTTGAAGTAAAACTTCTATATCTCGGGAACTACTGCTCCGATTTGAAAAATTCTTTCAGTGTTAGATAGCCCAGTTAGATAGGGCGGGTTGGGAGCGGGTGGGGGGGCGGGTTGGGAGCGGAATGAGAGCGAGTTGGAGGCGGGTTGGGAGCGGGTTGGGGGCGGGTTGGGGGCGGGTTGGGAGTGGTTTGGGGCGGGTTAGGAGCGGGTTGGGAGCGGGTTTGGGCGGGTTGAGAGCGAGTTGGGAGCGGATTGGGAGCGGGTTGGTTTATTTTGAAGTTTTACTTCTTCTGGAAGGATCTAAGGACAGCCATAATTGATGAAAAAGCAAATTGGATAAAAAAATAAGCCGCCCAAATTACTAATTCCACGCGGACGGAGTCGCGGGCAAAAGCTAGTAATTCATAAAAGGACATATAATTACATTTTTTTGTATTATTGTATTGACCATACTGAAGATAAAGACGGAGTGCCGCGCGCACGCTCGAATTAGCTCAATTTTATTGTAGGTAAAACTTGGCCGAATATCCGGCGGCCGGATATCCGACTATCCGGCCATAGGTTTCGCCGGATATTCGGCATCCGGTACCCGGCCATGTAATATTTTTTATTTTTTTATGTTGTGTGAAAGTACTCAAATAAAATGGTAAGTTAAATTAGTAATCACAAATAAAATTTCGGACGCCACGCTATTTTTACTTACGTACTTAAGCACAGAGCCCCAATGTATCTTGTCAGTAAACTCACACTTTCGTCTTGCCTGAGGTCAAGTGGAGAGCGAAAGCGTGCCACATAACTGCTTATGCCTCGACTCAAAACTGCTGCTTTTCGTGGCAGTTTCAGGTATGCAGCCACAAAATGTTGGAACAACATTCCGCCCCCGATCAGAGACCTAAAATGTACACAAAATTTTAAATTAAAGATGAAAAAAATGATGTTTGAGCACCAAAGGGCTCAAGAACTGCTGAGCCATGCATGATACGAGCGTAATTTGAGTGTTTCTTTGTTTGTCAAAATTCATGTCTCAAATAGATATACATACCTCGAGTTTTTTGTCCCATATGCATCGGAGCGGATGTAGTGGATGTACTACTTTTCCACTTTTTCCACTGTAGCTTAACTTTTTCTTAATCTGTGTTTTTCATAATTTAAAATATGTTTCTTTGTTTGTGATAATTTTTAGTTTTAGTTTTGTGATCTGTTTCTCAGTTCAGTCAGAGGAAAATGAAAAACTGGTTTGAATTGGTTTAATTGGGTTATGAGCGGGTTGTTATTGTTGGTTTTATTAAATTTTCTTTTTCTTTTTTTTTTTTGTTTGTTTGTTTAGTTAGTGTTCTGATAGAGATAAAGGCAAAGGTCTCAGAACCATGCAGCCTAGTTTATTTTAGGGCCACCGCAGACCGAAGCGTTTCCGTTGCCGTCGCGCGCGCGCCCTGCGCTTCGGTCTGTGGAAGCCCTGAATGTACAAACATGTTTAGTTTTTAGTATTATGTTGTTTTGTGTGTGGCCTTCCGTGAGTTTACTGCACTGTGGCCCGGCGGAAGACCAGCGCTGGTTTAAACTAGCGACATGCTGAGTCGGGTCCCTTTTGTGACATCATTAATGTGTGCATTAGTGTGTATCTATCTATCTGTCTATGTCTATTGTATTTTTATTTTTGCCTGTGTACGTGTTATTGTTGTCATAAATAAATGTTTTTCTTTCTTTCTTTCTTATTTTTAAAGAAAACAAAACAGCCAAAACTCAGACAGTAGAACAAAATTTGGACTTTTTTAATCCAGGCCGGGGACTCAGACGTGGCAATAAAAACTAAGTCTCACCTGATAGAGGTTCCCAGTTTCGTCTGATTGCGTCGTAAGCTTTGTTATCGGACTCTTATGCCAAAAATAACTTAACTAATTACTATGAGCTAGTTGTACAAATTTACTCTTAAAATTTAACTACAAATGTAATAATTCGGCGTCAACATTCGCCTTCTACTTAAAAAAAAAAGGAATTAAACCAATATGCCAGAAGGGCGTGTTGAATTATACTTCCATATTCAAAAAAAAGCTAAAGTCCCAAGATTATTTGACGTTGGTGCATCTTGCGGTAAAATAAAGTTTTTCACTGACCATTTATGGACAAAAAATAGTTAAAAACACAAACTAAATGTATGGCGGGATCCACATGGCGGCCGGCACCGCGTGCCTTTACATTGGTTCCAGCATGCCGAAATGCGATGCGTAACGGTCGATAGTAATTCCCAAAGAAGGAATACAAATAATTATGTATTATATTAAAAAAAAACGCCTCGCGGCTAGAACAAGAAAGCCACAAGTTAAATCTCAAATAAAAATCGAAATACCAAAAAGTTTAACGACCGCTTTAGTCTAGTTGGTAGTGACCCTGCCTAGGAAGCAAGAGGTCCTGGGTTCGAATCCCGGTAAGGGCATTTATTTGTGTGATGAGCACGAATATTTGTTCCTGAGTTATGGATGTTTTCTATGTATTTAAGTATTTATTTATCATATGTATAAGTATGTTTATCGTCGTCTAGTACCCATAGTACAAGCTTTGCTTAGTTTGGGACTAGGTCGATTTGTGTACGATTGTCCCCTAATATTTATTTATTTATTTATTTGAAAAAAAGCAAGTAATGGTAAAAACTCACCGTTTTTTCCGAAATCAATACATTTTATTGTAAATCACCATTTGGTGAATTGAAACACGGCTTTTTATGCCATTTTAACACAGCACAATGAGATTTTCTCAGATTACATTAATTTCAAATTTCAAGCCATCTTGATGGATGGGATGACGAAAGGGAAGTGAAAAATGTTTTTTTTAATTACTTTAACAAGATTCTTGGCCATGGAATCAAGCCTATCGAGCCTCTTAAGCCTCTGATAAACCAGTTAAAAATAACACCTACCTGAATTTTTTAACAATTTGTGACAGGTGTGGCTGAAACTACCCTAAAGTTAGAAATTTATTAAAGGAACTGTCAAAGCGATCCAATTTGTTTGTAGGGTTGGGAATACAACACTACAGCCAAACAACTATCCGTTGCATCTCTAGTATCAATATTTACATTTCCTCATTTTCAGGTATCTGCTGGTGATCTGAACCCTATGAACGCAGCCATCGGAGGTGTTGTAGCCCAGGAAGTGATGAAAGCATGCTCCGGAAAGTTCCACCCTATAGTGCAGTGGCTCTACCTTGATGCTATCGAGTGCCTGCCCAAAGACCGCACCATTCTCACAGAGGAAAACTGCAAGCCAACAGGGACCCGGTACGATGGACAGGTGGCTGTCTTCGGGCGAGACTTCCAGAAGAAACTTGGTTCTTTGAAATATTTTGTTGTTGGTAAGTTTTTGATATACATCATCACTATAGTAATAACATAGTATATAACATAGTACAATAACTATAGTAATAACGGCAAGCGCAAACAAGGCGGGCAGTTTCTGCGATACAAGGACGTGCTGAAGCGTCACATGAAGAGAGCCAATATTGATCCATCCAAGTGGGAGGCTTTAGCAAAAGATCGACCACGATGGAGGCAGACGGTGCATAATAAATTACGTGACTTTGAGGCTAGTCGCTGTAGCGGATTAGACGCTAAACGCGACGAGCTGAAGGCCAGACCACCTGTGGCCATAACCTATAACTACGTCGGAGGGGTGCTGACCTGTGGCGAGTGTGGCAGAACATTCGCTGCAAAAATCGGCTACGTCAGCCACCTGAGAGCGCATCAGCGACGCTCTGAATTATAGGAAGCAGTCGCTGTGGCCGAATACGGCTAGGAGGGGATGATGATGATAGTAATAACAATTTATTGCAGAGAAAGTTGGATAATAATTAGTATCTACTATAGCTAAACCGTTTAATAACAATAATAATAATAATAATAGAAGCGAGGACTCATTTAAATGGTTTAGCTATAGGTACACTTGCTACAGAATGTAGAACGTGATTACCTTTAATGATATGTCTAATTGCTGCAATAAACGGCAAATAATACAGGTTAAGAGATGGATAGTGGAGTTTTTTTTTATAAATGGAAGGAATGAAGCTTATATTTCTCAAACACGCGCCAAGGGCTTTGAAATTTTTTGTCTCATATTCATTACTTCATTCAAGGCCAATTTAATGTAATCGTAGTCAGTGTATCCGGCTAATATTGTAAACGCGAAAGTTTTTGACTTTGTGTTTGTTAGTCCTTCATGTCAAAACGGCTGAACAGATTTGGATGAAATATGGTACGTGGATAGCTGGACGTCTAGAATAACATTAAAGCTACTTTTTATCCCAATATTTCTACAGGATCCATGTAAAATATTAATCGCTTAGTCTAGAGAGAGACATGATATTTTGCATGGGTATTAATCATACATCATAAGACCACCATGTAAGTTTAGGGCCGGCGCTCACTGACGGCGTGGCACGGCATGGCATTTTATTACTATCAAGTTATTTTGAATCTTATTTCAATGAGTTTAGAATTCATGTTACTTTATTTCGATACCACGATGCCGCGACGTTCCGAGGGATGACGCAACGCATAACCAATAAAGTAACATGAATTCTGAACTCATTGAAATAAGATTCAAAATAACTTGATAGTAATAAAATGCCATGCCGTGCCATGCCGTGCCATGCCGTCAGTGAGCGCCGGCCCTTAGGGAATTCCCTAGGGAATAAGCCTGCTTGAGGTAATAGTTTACGTGACCAAACCTGCAGGAAAAGGCTAGTGTATAATTTATACTTAAGGTTTTTATAATACTTGGGTAAATCAACTTATTTTTGCCACCCATTGCTATGGTTACACAAATTTTGTCTCCCGGACAACCTATGAGTAAGCATTTTTCTTAACAGTATGAGAATGTCACTTGGACAACTGGGGACAGAGTAAACAAAAACACGTTGATTCACCCAATTATTACTTTACACTATGCCCTTACGCCACATGTGATGCTCTTTATTACATAGAGATTTTTACAAATAAGCTACGTATTTGACCCAATTTCCTAATATAGACCCCCGCAAAGTGTCTCCTAATACTTCTAATTAAAATTTTAATTACCGTTAATTTGCACGCGTAAAGCATAAATCTGGCAGCTGTCGTCATGTCTCACCTAGCGGTTGAAATTTCGGGATTTTACTCCAATCCCATAGGAATATTGTGATGAAAAGTAGCCTATGTCGCCTATGTGTTATTCTAGACGTCCAGCTATTTATACAATGTGCCCCTACCCTCTGGTCATAGACGAATAGGACGTGTTCATTAGGGTATTTCTAAGCTATGTACAAAGTCTCACACCAAACGCCACTGTATTAACACAGAGAAATTACTGATTTAAGATTTAATACTTTGGAACAACCTGTATCACGTGGTAATTAAAGAGTATTTCAACTGGGTCAACTTCCGAACCGCAAAACTCATTGCGAACAACTGATACAGTATGTTGTTACTTATTGTTTATTTGTTTATGGGTATTAATATATATATTTTTTTTATTTAATCTATTAATTTTACAAAAGTAGAACATTCCTGAGAAGGAACTCTACTCAGGTTTTCGGTCTGTGTCCAGAGAGTAGACACGTTGTATACCAAATTTAATTTAAATCCATCTTCCCGTTATAGCATGAAGACGTAATAAACACGACATACAAAATTTCGCATTTTCAATATTAGTGGGATTATAAATTTCAGCTTTATATCCAAATCCGTTTGATATGTTTCTTCAAAAAAACTTGCATCTCTGAGTTACTCATGTGATACTGTTGTGAAATTCACCACAATTTATCCAATGACTTGCAAGTTGAGTCACGAGCGCTCAATACCGTCGCCCCCTAATCATACAGTTATTAACTAAGCAGTAATTTATCAGAGTTAGCCGTCCGTTCGTTAGCAGTGAAGCCGTGGTCTAGTGGTTTGACCTGACCTATGGTCTCTCAACAAGAGGGTCGTGTGTTCAAATCCCGGCTCGCACCTCGTGAGTTTTTCGAAATTTATGTGCGAAATTCCATTTGAAATTTACCATGAGCTTTACGGTGAAGGAAAACATCGTGAGGGAACCTGCATGCATACACCTGCGAAGAAACTCAATGGTGTGTGTGAAGTTCCCAATCCGCACTGGGCCCGCGTGGGAACTACGGCCCAACCCCTCTCATTCTGAGAGGAGGCCTGTGCCCTTCAGTGGAACGTATATAGGCTGGGATGATGATGTTGATGAGTGTTGAGTTATACATATTTATACTAGCGCCCAGCGGTGGCTTCGCACGGGTGCAGCTTTGAAAAAAAAAGAAGGGTAAAAAATTGAGAAAGTATAATAAAAGACCATATATAACATTTTTCACCTACCTTTCACACATAACTACATCCCTTACTAATATTATAAACGGGAAAGTTTGTACGGACGTCTGTTACTCTTTCGCGCTAAAATGGTTTGACGGATTGTAGTGAAATTTGGCGCACAGATAGTTTATAAACTGGATTAACATATGGGATACTTTTAACTCGGAAAATGGTATAGTTCCTGCGCGATAAACGATTTTTTTTCCTAACGGAGTATGTTCCTAGGGGAACGCATTAAGTGCGGAGATATTAAGTATCCTATGTCTCAATGCATATTATTGTCTATCTGTACGCCACGTTTCATCCAAACCCGACGCTATTACGTGATTCACTAACAAACATTCCAACATCTTCACAATTTTTTATAATAATAGTAGGATAGTAGGATTATAATCTAGTTGGTTAACTCAACCTTAAAATCTTGACACAGCTCTTGCTTCACCTTTGGATCAGACAAAAGAGACAGCCGACATTCAGCGCCTTATCTATTCCTCCTTCTATCAGTGAACGGCCTATTATCTGTCAACACAATACAAATAATGACTTGATTTCACACGGTCGGTTTTTATCAAATATTTTGCATAGATAACATGGATGTCGTATTTCTTTACTACCTACGATTAATTTGAAAGAATTTGACGCCGTTCGCCATGCGATGTGAGTGCAGTAGCGTGGCGCCGAAACAAGTCAATTCCCACTGTTGCATAAATGTCATTGATGACAAATATGGAAAATATTGTGTTTTAAGTGGTGGAGGTGTTGCATCCGATTCCCTGCTACTGGCAGTCAACATAGTAATGTATACTTGCCGCATTCTCCTCAACAGAGCGTTTTCCCGAACTGGTGGTAAATTCTTCGACATGCAACTTTATCCTTATCAATGTCGAAGAATCTAGGCTATAACAAGCATCTGCTTATAGCCTCAATGAAATAAAGATTGTTTATTATTTATTTATTTAGATATTTTGACTTTGACTATGACTTTAAACGGTGCGTGAGGGGTCAATGCTTTTCACATAATAATTAAGGAAATACGTTTCGCTAAATAATAAATATGAAACTTGTTTTCGTATTTGCTTGTCGGCCTTGGACAAGAGGACGTACTATATTCGTAAATTTATTATTTTTTTACGGTGAAGCCGTAAAATGAAACGCAAAGCCTGAGAAAGCCTTTCGGCTGAAAATATTTTCCCAGTTGTTTTTTTTTCTGAAACTAAACTATTCAGGGTATATTTCAGCACTATATTATACAGGGTTATTTGTAATTCACTAGCATCCAAAAAAAAAGCATCCTTTTAACCGTAAACTCCTACCACTTAAACAAATGGGCCATTCTACTTTTCGTTGACCAGTCATTTTTTGTACTGTGCTCTTCAAATATTTTTTTTACAAAAACGGTAAAGTGCTCGGTTTAAATCATTAAAGATTTAAATAGGCACATAATTAAGCTTACATTTAAAATTATCACTACGTTTAAAAAGTAATCATTATTATCTATGAAGTAGGTAACGCCGTGGACATGCATGTCCCCGCCATTTGTATGGAAATTGATGTATTTTCCGCTGAGTTACCAATTTTTTCCACAAAATTTCTTTGAATTTAAAGTTTTATTGCTTTAAAACATTAAATTTAGGTGTTTCAGTTTGTATATAAGTCATTTACACTTGAAAAAAATCACCAGGTATGCCTTATATTTCACAAAAGATTAATGGTTACTTAAAAGTAGAATGGCCCAAATGTTTTTTGTTTTACGGCTTTTGTGATATCTTAATATTTTTGGTGTATTAACGTTTTGAAAATTTGAGATTACCTCTTATTTTTACGATACTCTGTGTATTTGTATGGGAAAAAAAGTGCTTCGTTTGAAAAAGTCGTAAAACAAAATACATTTGTTTGAGTGATAGGAATTCAGGGTTACGAGGATGTCCGTGAATTACAAATAACCCTGTAGAATCTTATAGGAGTTGTTTTAAAAAAAAAATTACGTGTAAATGAAAACAAAATTACGATCGCGTCCTTTGTGTAAGTTAGTCATGCAAACTATATGGGTAACTTTCGTTACATAAAGGAATCAATTAAATCTATGTTTTAATTAAAGCTATTAATTATATATTTTTTTAAAGAACTCTTAGGATAGGTTAGTTTAGTTTTATAACAATCCTGAAGTACAGTCACGTGCTTTAATTTGAGACCCACTTAAGGTTGATAGTCCCGTCATTGTATAGGAATTCAAAGGTTTTTTTTTAAACGTGACCCGTACCTACAGTTTCAGAAAAAAACAGTTGGGAAATGAATCAGTTGGAAAAAAAAATTTTTTGGCCGGAAAATTAAGGCCGATACAGACGGATTACATTCCGACTGCAACGTAACTGCAACTGCCGACTGCCCATATAATATCAGTCGCAGCTAGCGTCCAGTTTGCGTGGGGTTTTGCCGACTGCAATACAACTACAATGGAAAATGTTAAGAAAATGAAGATGAACGACCGCTTTAGCCTAGTTGGTAGTGACCCTGCCTAAGAAGCAAGAGGTCCTGGGTTCGAATCCCGGTAAGGGCATTTATTTGTGTGATGAGCACGAATATTTGTTCCTGAGTTATGGATGTTTTCTATGTATTTAAGTATTTATTTATCTATATAAGTATGTTTATCGTCGTCTAGTACCCATAGTAAAAGCTTTGCTTAGTTTGGGACTAGGTCGATTTGTGTAAGATTGTCCCCTAATATTTATTTATTTTATTTATTTATTTATTTATAAATAAAGTCTCTGAACTTAGATAGGTAGTGAAACTTTACTTTGCTAAGACTCCAATGGTACTTTGCTTGACAGGCGCGGGCGCCATCGGCTGCGAGCTACTGAAGAACTTCGCGATGGTGGGCGTGGGCGCGGACGGCGGCCGCGTGACCGTCACCGACATGGATCTCATCGAGAAGAGCAACCTCAACCGCCAGTTCCTGTTCCGCCCCTACGACGTCCAGAAGCCCAAGTCCAGCACCGCTGCCAGGGTGAGCACCGGAATTTGATTAGTTTATTGAAATCTTATCTATTGAAATCTTTAGTCGGTACTCAGCCACCTTACCATATACGCGCATACCGACGCGCCCCGACTCCCGCCTGGTTAGCCCCCAACCTTCTGAACATTATGTAAACCGTATTTCCATAGTGTGATATTAAAGTATTAACTACCAACTCTTCTTTAATCATCTCCAGTCCAGAGTCAACAACCCAAAGAGTAGTTAAAAGGCATTACTTTGCGGAGGTTCATATTAATGAACTGAAACAATTACTTTGCTCTCCCGCGACCTTACGATAGTTACGTTTATGCAAGAAATGCGTGTTCATGCAGTGCCTCCATCTCCACACTGTACGAACACACACAAATCACACAAACCCAACCATCACCACCACCAAACTACACTAACACGTTTCGAACTCAACCCGAGCTCATCTTCAGAGTAGGTACCGCAACCGTTCACTATGCTACCAAATGTTAGACTAACAAACCAAAACAAATGTTTTAATTTGTCACTGTAACTTCTCAAGTACCCACTTTATTTTTCTCAAACAAACTACCCCACACAAATTAATAAGATAAGATAAGATAATTTATTCAAATTATTTCAGTACAAATAACTAGAAATACGAACTACGAATAAACGAAATAAATAAATACGAATACGAAATAAATACGAATAAATACGAATGAACTTTTACTGTCGCATAAAACTACCCTGAAGTTTTGTTTATTTAATGATAATGCATATTTTATTAATGCTAACTATTAGTGCTCAAATTAGACTCAAGCCGCAGTAAGGGAGAAGATACTTAATTTACCTGTTCATTGATAATGTGTTGTTGCGGTACCTACTCTGAAGATGAGCTCTGGTTGTGTTTGAAACGGCGATAGAATCTTAACTCTTGCCATATCCACAGGAGACACACAAACAAAAAAATGTTTATGACCCACATAGGCCTCCCCCTAGGCTCGCCACAGATAGATCCTGCGCCATCCGCATCCAACGCGTTCTCGTAACCTTAACCAAGGCCCAATTGTATAACAAAGTACACCTAATATTACAAGCGGAACTCTCGCTTCAGTCAGTTTAGGTATGTTCGGCCGGCGCTCCGCCCGGGCGGAGCATGGCAGTAGGTTGTCAATTGGCCTTCAGTTCGCACGCTAGCCGCGTCGCGCGTAATTAAGAATCTTTTTTTTTGTGTTTTTGCAACAAACAATGACTTCTAAACGATCTTATAAATAACTTACTTACTTACTAAAGGTGGTTTACTGAATTAATACACACTGTTATCTTTCTTGATTTTTATACCTACCAAACATCGGCGAGTCGGAACCCTGTGCCCTTGGTTTCGGATCAGCGGTGCCCAACGGAATATGAACGCTCGGATCACACGATAAGTTTCAATTTCGCATGCAAGCAGTAAGAATAGACAAGTTTTTATACCTAAAGTTGACTTTTGTTCGAGAGTGATCCTTGTGTACGTTAGTACTACTACTTATTCTGTGCTTCAGTTATATTAACCAGAAAGGGAGTTCCGTTTGTAATATAAGTTGTAATGAACTAAAACAATTACTTTGCTCACCCGCGACCTTACAATAGTTACGTTTATGCAAGAAATGTGCGTTCATGCAGTTCCTCCACCTCCACACTGTACGAACACACACAAATCACATAAACCCAACCATCACCACCACCAAGCTACACTGACGCGTTTCGAACTCAACCAGAGCTCATCTTCAGAGTTACCACAACCGTATGCTATGCTACCAAACGTTAAACTCAACTCAACTGAGTTTAACGTTTGGTAGCATAGCATATGGTTGTGGTAACTCTGAAGATGAGCTCTGGTTGAGTTCGAAACGCGTCAGTGTAGCTTGGTGGTGGTGATGGTTGGGTTTATGTGATTTGTGTGTGTTCGTACAGTGTGGAGGTGGAGGAACTGCATGAACGCACATTTCTTGCATAAACGTAACTATTGTAAGGTCGCGGGTGAGCAAAGTAATTGTTTTAGTTCATTAATATGGACCTCCGCAAAGTAACGCCTGATTCAATAAATTATTTAAAATATAAGTTGTAGTTTGTTATGCAATTGGGCCCAAGTCGTCACCCCATCTCGTTGGAGGCCTACCCACACCGCTCAATCAATCATCGATTTCTCAATGTCTTCATCCTCCAGGTGATCAAACGCATGAACCCGTCAATGAACGTGCTCGCCCAAGAGAACCGCGTGTGCCCGGAGACGGAGTCGGTGTACGACGACACGTTCTTCGAGCAGCTGGACGGCGTCGCCAACGCTTTGGATAACGTGGACGCGCGCATATACATGGACCGCCGCTGCGTCTATTACCGGAAGCCGCTGCTGGAAAGCGGCACCCTCGGTACC
Source organism: Archips crataeganus (assembly GCA_947859365.1). NCBI lineage: Eukaryota > Metazoa > Arthropoda > Insecta > Lepidoptera > Tortricidae > Archips > Archips crataeganus. The sequence goes on along the minus strand of OX402057.1, from coordinate 987,002 downwards.
AAGGGCAATACCCAGGTAAATATAAATATTAATTATGGTACAACTAACACGTATTGAACTAGTCCCAAACTAAAAAAAAAAAAAAAAAAAAAATATCATGGGACTATTCACACCAATTGACCCAGTCCCAAAGTAAGCTAGGCAAGCTTGTGTTATGGGCACTAGGCAACGGATAAACATACTTATATAGATAGATACATACTTAAATACATATTAAACACCCAAGACCCGAGAACAAACATTCGTATTTTTCATACAAATATCTGCCCCGACACGGCCAAACTAAGCAAAGCTTGTACAGTCAGCCAAGAATGTTTACTAGTTTTGACTAAAGTTTCTGTGAGATTAAAACGGGGGGTCACTTTTGGAGTTAAATAAGAATATATTTTTACCCAGTCTGGTTTTTTTAAGTCATCATAATTTTTTTTTTTTTGTATGAAATGTATTCTGTAATGTATAATAATGAAATTGTAACTTGTTTTTAGAAAACATGACTTAATGCCAAATTTCTTGCGGCGCATTCTTCTTGGCAATCATGCTCTTTACGAAAGCGCCGGTAAACTAAAAAACCGGCCTAGTGCGAGTGGTTCCGTACCATTATCTTTAAAAACGGCAAAAAAACCTTAGTATTTGTTGATATAGCGGCAACCAAAATACATCATGTGTGAAAATTTCAACTGTGTAGCTATCATGGTTCAACAAATACATGACATAATAAAATTAACTTTAAATAAATTAACACTATAATTAAAAATAATTAATAATTTAATGTTAATTAAGTATTTTATAATGGTTAATTTAAGTGTATTGTTGTGCCCTTACAGGGTTTATATAGGGACATATTTTTTTTTAATTGTAAGACCTTGTAAACATATAAAGCAATAAATAAATGATGATGAAGATGATGATGATGATGATGATGATGAGATAGTCTGGTGACAGACGGACAGCAAAGTCTCAGTAATAGGGTCCCGTTTTTACCCTTTGGGTACGGAACCCTAAAAAGACATGTAAAACATGTCATTAATATTAACCTCTCCATTCCAGGTGGTAGTGCCGTTCCTCACGGAGTCGTACAGCTCGTCCCAGGACCCGCCGGAGAAGTCGATCCCCATCTGCACGCTCAAGAACTTCCCGAACGCGATCGAGCACACGCTGCAGTGGGCTCGCGACGAGTTCGAGGGCCTGTACCGGCAGGCGGCCGAGCACGCGGCCCAGTACCTCGCCGACCCCCACTTCCTGGAGAGGACGATGAAGCTGCCTGGCAGCCAGCCGCTGGATGCCATTGAGAGTGTCAAGGTGATCCTCGTCATCCCAGCCTAACGCCCGCTGCAGGGCATAGGCCACCTCTCAGATTGAGGCTAGGCCGTAGTTCCCACCCGGGCCGAGTACGGATTGGAAACTACACACCCACCATGGAATTTCTTCAAGATGTTTTCCTTCACTGTAAAGCTCAAGCTTCGAGCCTCAAGGTAATCTTGGTGGCTTGTTAAAATAGGATAAAGGCTCAAGAGTATTTGCAGTCAGTTGCGTGGCAGGCCCTTTTCACCCGACTGTCGAAGGAGGGTTATGTTTTTCGAGCGTATGTATTTATGTATGTATGTATGTATCATTCTTTGGCACTCCCTGCAGCCTAAACGGCTCAATGGTTTTTGAAGTGTGAGGCGTCATTAGTTTCGTTTCAGTTGCGCGAGTGACATAGGATATACATATATATATATTTTCCCGGAATTCCCGCGGGAACGGGAATTATACAGGCGGGTTTTTTCATCTAGTATTGAAACTAACGACCCGTGCTTCGCACGGGTGCAATTATGCATGTATTATACATGTAAACCTTCCTCTTGAATCACTCTATCTATTAAAAAAACCGCATCAAAATCCGTAGCGTAGTAGATCTAAGCATACATAGGGACAGAGAGACAGCGGGAAGCGACTTTGTTTTATACTATGTAGTGATTAAAGTTATTCAAGGTGTGCACAAAAAAAAATATGTTCAGAGAAAAAAAAAAGAGTTATGAATAGACCTTCAACAATAGGGATGTTGACACCATTAAAAAAGAATTTGAAGACACGACTCCAGTAAAAAAACGCTTTATTTCAGCCCTGAGAGTCAGATTAATTTTCGATTAAATGCAAAATTAGATTTTTTGTTGCTTTAAAACATATAAATAGTTGGTTGATTGAGCATTGCGAACAATGACGTCATATGTCGCTATTGTCATTCAAACTCTATGGGAGATTGCGTTTTGACAGCTCATAAAAAGAACGTCAGTTGATTGGTGGTGTCAACATCCCCATTATGTGAGCCGATACGGAACCAATGTAGACTTGTAACGACGACGCAACATTGTCATTCCAGAACGCCATCAACGACCGGCCCCTAACCTTCGATGACTGCGTGGCGTGGGCGCGCCTCCACTGGGAAGCCCAGTACGCCAACCAGATCAAGCAGCTGCTGTACAACTTCCCGCCCGACCAGCAGACCACGTCCGGCGCCCCGTTCTGGTCCGGCCCCAAGCGCTGCCCCGCGCCGCTGGCCTTCGACCCTCGCGACGACCTGCACCTGGATTATGTCGTGGCCGCCGCGAACCTCAGAGCCTCGGTGTACGGCCTGCCGAACTGCACGGATAGAGAATGCATTGCCGAGATGGTTTCTAAAGTTGAGGTATGATTTTGTTTATTAATTGGGTGAATCGATCAAGATTTTTAAGTTGTTTGTTCTGTCCCCGGTTGTCCAAGTGACATGTTCGTACTGTTTCATAGAAAAATGCTCAGGTTGTCCGAGGAACAAAATTTTTGTAAGCCTTTTATTAGGCTTCTACTCTCGCCATCCCACGTGATAAATGAGTAGTTTCCAAAAAAAGTGTATACAATTAAGAGGGTGTATACCTGCTGAGCTGGCAACGTTGCATTTTTGTTAGTTTTTCTCGATTATTCCATAAAAATGGAATGAAAATTAAAAATGTTTTGTATACAAATTCTTCTTATATATAAGTTAATGTGTCTACTGCAATAATAATCCGTGATAGACTTTTACTTTCTTTAAAAACGAACAAATTATTACCTAACGGTTTTTAAAGAAAATAAAAGTCTTATCACGAATTATTATTGCAGTAGACACATTAACTTGTATATTAGAACAATTTGTATACAAAACATTTTTATGGAATAATCGAGAAAAACTAACAAAAATGCAACGTTGCCAGCTCAGCAGGTATAAACCCTCTTAAGGGATTTAATAAGAACAAAACTTAATTGATTCCTTTGTGTGACGAAATTTACCTATATATTTTGTATGATTAACTTACGTCACACAAAGGAAGCGATCGTGATTTTGTTTTGATTAAGCCCTTAATACGTACATTTTTTTTAAAACAACTCAAATATCTAGGTAGTTCCTTCATGTTTGCTTCGGTCTGCCTCTTACAATATCCATAGAAACTGTGCCAACGCTTAAGGTTCCTTCGACAGACATGTTGAGCCTAGTCTCATTTCAACTTGGCCGTCATTCAATGGGCACTCATCATTTTTCATCATTGTATTGTTTCATTTTATTGGACTTGGGGTGTTGGCCTTTGGTTTATATGACGGAACCCACAGTCAATTAAAATTTTCTGCATTATAATTTGTTGTTGGATAGAAATATAGATACTTTATGTAAGTAATTCAAACAAGAGAAATATCCATCAGACTCCAAACTGGGCAGGGTTTTTATTTACATTGCGATTATTATTTTGTTAGCCATTGCTATAGTTAAGCAAAGGCTGTTTTTTTTTCGATTTTGAGTGGTGTTCGCTCAATCGCTAAGGAAAACGTTTAGGTCACGCCATTAGTTAAATAAAGACCTTATTGTCTAACGCGCTGGCGGTTGCTATCGCATTCACTATTTCTTTCTGTCAGACGGTATAAGATGGTGGCAAAAAGATATGGTAAAAGCAAGCGACGCGCAAAAGACAATACGGCCTCGGGGCTAAAACAAAATAAGTCAGTTGTAAAGTGTCAATGTTTCTCTCAAAGCTCTCCAAACAACGACGCACTCGTGACTCTTCTAGAGTCGCAGGTGTCCTCGGGCGACGGTAATCGTTTATCATCAGGCGATCCGTCTGCTCGTTTGCCCCCTATACCATAAAAAAACGTCAGATTCAGCTGTAATCTACTAACCAATGCAACCATTTGCAGGTACCAGAATTCAGCCCCAAGTCGGGCATCAAGATCGCAGTGACGGACGCGCAGCTGCAGCAGCACAACGACGAGCTGGACAGCGACCGCGCGCAGTCCGTGCTGGCCGACCTGCCGCCGCCGGACCAGCTGCGCGGCCTCACGGTAACGCCGCTCGACTTCGAGAAGGACGACGACACAAACTTCCACATGGACTTCATCGTGGCCGCGTCCAACCTCCGCGCCGCCAACTACAAGATACCCCCCGCCGACCGGCACCGCTCCAAGCTGATCGCCGGCAAGATCATCCCCGCGATCGCGACCACCACCTCCGTCGTCGCCGGCCTCGTCTGCCTCGAACTGTACAAGCTCGCCCGGGGCTTCGACACCCTCGAAGTCTTCAAGAACGGCTTCGTCAATCTCGCGCTGCCCTTCTTCGGCTTCTCGGAGCCGATCGCCGCGCCCACGAACACCTACTACGACAAGAGATGGACCCTCTGGGACCGGTTCGAGGTGAAGGGCGAGATCACGCTCCAGCAGTTCCTCGACTACTTCAAGAACGAGCACAAACTGGAGATCACTATGCTGTCGCAAGGCGTGTGCATGCTGTACTCGTTCTTCATGATGAAGGCGAAGTGCGCCGAGCGGCTGGGCCTGCCCATGTCGGAAGTGGTGGCGAGCGTGTCGCGCAAGAAGCTGGAGCCGCACGTGCGCGCACTGGTGTTCGAGCTGTGCTGCAACGACGAGAGCGGCGAAGACGTGGAAGTGCCGTACGTGCGGTACACGCTGCCTTAACGCGCGGCGCCGCCTCAGAACGCGACCCCGTCTCGACTCCATGGCGGACGGCGCGGACGCTGCATTTTCATGGCATTTAAAGCATAATAGTTGCCGTTGCTTGCGATGGTTCTCCACGAATTTCGAAAAGGGTATTTTTAAATTGAGACCGACGAGGGCGGCGAGCCGCGCGCGCTGTACAGTGATAAGTGTAATAGTGTGAAGTTTTACTTATTTTGTGCTTGGAACACGCTTAACATTTGTTGTCTATGATAATTGATAAATTTCATATATTTATGGTAACTAGTGTTATTTGTTTGCTCACGTCTCATCACGAAAAGCGTATGAATTTTTTTTTTATTATAATTTTATTTGAACTTCATTGATTTACCCCAAATCTATCGGATGTTTTAATGTTAAAATCAGAAGGGTCTGTATATGAAAAAGTAATAAAAAAAAATTGAAAAATGTTGTCTTTTCATGAATTACTTGATTGTGGCAGGACCTGTTTTTGAATAAAATAATACCAACACACTTAGTTCAAAGATGTTTATATTGCAGATCTTTTGCACAAAATATTACAAAATAATCTCACTTTTTAGGGGGTTTATTATTTCATGGAGTGTCTCCAAAAAACGTCAAGGTCAGATAGTCAATTGTTATAAAAAAAGACTTACAAAAACAATTATTTAACATACTTAAAAATCACTTTGGCCTGTTGAATGTTACATTTAAATATCGTATTAGAAAATGTATTCTAATGTGACCAGCGTTTTGAGAGAGTGCAAATAGTTTTTAGCCCTATGGGCGAAGCCCATGATAAAATTTATTGCAAAATGTCTAAAATAAAGGATATATTCCGGAAAGTTAAAACAAAATGTAGAAGTTGTACCTTTTCTCTATCACAATATTAATTTGTACCATTCACATTTTGACGGTAGTTCGTTCAAAGATAGAGGCTCTCTCCATCTCCAAAACAGTTAAAAAATTATAAAAATAACTGAAGTTTCATGAAATATACATGACATGATCCATAGAAAATAGCATTCAGATAACCATTCAAAAACCCCGAGTTAAAACAAATCAAAAGCAGTGACTAGAAATGGATGCATTCGTTTTCCAGTATTGTGACATTGAGTAAAAACTAATTAAATTAGAAGTAGAAGAATGATCAAGAATTATTTTTGGTGGTATTAAATAATATTAAATCCTTCAGCTGGTGAAAAAGCCGACGTGTAGAGCCGGCCTTATGTGAAGAATACACTTACTATTACTACAGTATTGAAGCTATTTTTAATACATTTTTTAGCGTACAGTGTCAATTGTACATTTAAAACTTTAAATTTTGGTTACACCAACCTATTTATAATAATTTCAAGGCGTTATTACATCTAAGTTTTGTGATACATTTGTGATCTAAGTGCATTAAGCTAGGCACTTGGTTTTGGAAGCTTAGCGTAAGTCATTTTACATGTTACAACCATAATAATTATGTGCTGAATATCACTTAGATACAAAATTAACTAATGTTTAATATGAAAGTCATTACAGTGTTCCCGTAAAAACAATAAATAAATACGCTATCGCCCCATTTCGCCACTCAAAAATAAGTTCCTGATATTTTATGTGACAAATATCACAAATTCATCAGTGATGAAACAGGCCTAAATTATTAAAGAGAGTTAGTTGCATTAAATAGCAATTCCTGCTTTGTGCCAAAATTATTGAGTGTGAAAATTGCAATATGCTCTTTTTTTTTCAAAAAGATAGAAATACAATTTTAAAAAGCGATCTCAAAAACTTGCTACAGTAAATGCAAAAAAATGCAATACATTTTAACACTTTATAACATAGTCTCCATCGGTACCTTTTATGTTTAAACTCACTTCCGCGCGCATTACTTCAAAAATAAATAGTAAAAAAAAAAAATAACAATTTTACTGGCCTGTAGTTTGTATGTGGGCCTCCTCTGCTCCAAATTTGAAAGTAATGAAGGGATCCACTATAACTTAGCCTTTGATGCGTGTCCTAAAGTTAACTTTTAGAACTAGTATCATGCAATTTACAAATTGCCAGATCAGACCAATGTCGTCATTATGTGACTTATCGTTGCCACAAGAGCAGCCTTTTAACCTCTTGACCGCTACACAACGAATGAAGCGACGCGCTCTGTACGCCACGGAACAAAATGTCTTCTAATAGATACATTTAATTCCATTATTGACTCCATTAAGACAGTCGAGAGATTTTACACACAATGAACTTCCATTTGGCAAGCAACTTAGTCAATCCCTATAGCTCTCAGGTTGTACCGTTACCAGCAGTTGAAGCAGCGGGGGAGCAACGCGCGCGGGGCGGGCGGTCAACGCCACGGGCGCCGCAGCGGCGACGGCAAGTAACGCCGCGCGGGAACCTTGTCGCCGCTAAAAGTCTCTGCAAACAACAGTGGTCTTATTGAAAAACTGCCTCAAAAATACGGCTGTCTGTGAGCAGCACATTTTTATACAGGGCTCAAATTCGAACTGTTTGACGCGTTTCACGTCAGGAATTACAGTCGCCATGATAAATATCAGAGCTATCTAGGCGCTCAAATATATCTGAACACAACCTTTTTGTTAATCGTAAGTGCGTGGTCAGATATTTTTGAGCACCTAGACAGCTCCGATGTTTATTATGTCGCTATTCTCAATTTGCACGCGGCCGAACAGCCGGCTGTCAACGGACAAGATGTTTCTCAAATTCAAATCTCTCATTTTGTCAAATTACAATAAGTATTTCAGAAGTTTTCAGGGAACAGATGAACATACGTGCAAACCACTCAACATCATAACCCTCATTGTACTGTGCCGTAGTTGGGAAAATCCAATGTAATTAGAAAAACTAGTGCACTTTTTGCAAAGACATTTCATGAATGCTGTTACCTAGTAAAAACAAAGAGTTCGAGGCAAGGTGTTGCAGTGGCCTGTAACAGGCCACGTGATTACTAAATTCTGAGTTATACACTTGAATTCAGCATCATCTTAGGACACGTCGAGACCCTTGGGCACCAACGAATATGGGCCCCCATTGGAAAGTATTCATTTGACAGCAAAAACTTTGCCATTTGAGAAACTTCAGAAGAGTACTAATAAGTATATATTAGTAATAATTAGTTACTTACATAGCTTTAAAAAATATGGTCAGTCTAATTGAAGAAAATAACTGTACATCTAATTTGTTAATAACAAGCAAGCGCAACTGAAATTTAAAAATTGCTTTAGTGCTAGTGCACTAAAATAAATAAATCAAGCTATGATTGTATAAGTACAAAAAAAAGAACATTAGAATAAACATGTATAGCAAGACATACGTTGCAAATTGCACATAAAATAATAAACAGGCAACATTCATGAGCCTCTAATTTCAACACAGAAATTCAAGTCCAATCGCTAAACAGAACGCAGGCCAAAATCGCAAACAATATTCAACACTGGCAACATTCTAAATGCAGTGTTACCATAGTTGGACTGCGTCATGAGCGACGAGGAAGCCCGCTGCGCGCGCGGCGGGAATACGCCGCTGTGGCTTTGCGACATTAGATCCCTGGTTAACAATATTGGTTCAATAAATTTGAGTAATCTCGTTTCAAAGTGGAATCCTGAAGTTCCATGGGCGGACCGATATAATTCCGCAATTACAGAATTATAAACATCTGAACATGGCTGTTGCGACGGGTATGTGTTATAAATATTATAATACCGAAGTATTAAAATATCGAATGGGTCAAAAGACTGAAAAGTTTATTTTTCAAACTTTTAACTTCTCAGGATTCATTAAAACGGCATCGTATAGAACTCTACTAGGTTACGATAGTTTTATAACAATTTTAAAGTTTCAGAAAAAAACTTTTCGATTTTTGAACCATTCGATATTTTAATACATTAGGTCTTTCATATTTCGGTTGCGACGGTTGGCGAGAAAATACTGTCAAATGCTGCTCCTCAACATTTCATGTTGTCTCAGGAGACCTATGCCCACTTGCTTCGATACTCAACTTTAAAATATGTTGTTACAAAAATAATTTCAATAATGGCGCTGGCATTTTATCCGACGCCCCTATTGCCTTGGCGCTTGCGCCGCACACTCGCACACACGGGCGGCACGGCCTTGCGTCTAGAACGCGATTCGTCACTTTGAGATCATTGCGTCTCCGTCCTTCTTGCTATGTTAGAAAAGGATGCAGCAATGTGCGTGATGCTCCGGGCAGGTAAGTGTAGACTTACGATTTATGCCGGTAATATCGTTCGATGGGCTTTTGGCGGCGGCGTTCGCGGTCGGAGGCGATCTGGGCGCAGCGCTCGGCCGGCGTACTCGTTATGAACGTGTCGTGCAGAGTGTAGCACGCGGCTGTAATCTGTGGGGAAGAAAAGCGGTCACACAATGTCAACAAACAGTATAAAAAGCTATAGTCCCAAATTAAGATGAAGTGGGTACCTATGCGGTCGAGTTTCGCTCGGACTAAAATTCAAAAATACAATTTACGGGGATCCCCTCACCCCCACATAGCTAAATTTCATCGAAATCGTAAGAATCTAAAACTTGTCATACCGTAAATGAAGACCACGATGTCTTTTTTGCGAATTCCCATGGAAGTTTACTAGTTCCCTAATTTCCTTTCAACTGTCAGATCGTTCCGCGACTTTATGTACGACAATAATACACGACCTGGGCCCAATTGCATAACAAAGTACAACTTATATTACAAGCGGAACTCCCTTTCTAGTTAATATAACTGAAGCGAGAGTTCCGCTTGTAATATTAGTTGTACTTTGTTATGCAATTGGGCCCAGATAGTAACAAATTTTAGTGGCTATAATTCGTGCTCTTATCGCAAATTACATGGGAGCATGAATTATCAGGTCATATTATTATTGTCGTTCATTCCGGGTCAACCATTACAGGTCGTACAATAACCGCACCCAATTGCTCTCTATGAGAATATGTACCTACAGCCGGGGAAACTGATTACCCTACCAGAATAGAAACTTTTCACAATCAATTTCAAGATAATTTCTTTGGCAGATGTATGGAATGTCAACATGGCATTTGCAATGAAAATGTTCCACTCTGGTACACGATCCATTCTTCGACTGTACATATTTTAAATAACGCTTGGCGTTGTATTCGTATGGGGAACTTACTCCCGTTAGGAACCAGTTCCGGCTACCTCCTACAAATCTAATATATAAAAATCTCGTGTCACGGTGTTTGTTATCCAACTCCTCCGAAACGGCTTCACCGATTTTTATGAAACTTTTTTCACTGTATTTAGTAGGTCTGGGAATAGTTTGTAGGCTATTTTTTTGTATACCTACCCCTAATCTTCGCGGACGGAGTCGCGGGCAACAGCTAGTTATAATTATATAAATATACATAAATAAAGACGTGCAACCAAAACCCAATTCACACCACGAGCGAAGCAAAAACAGACAATAAGTAGGTATCTAAATATTTGTAGTTTTTTCACACACCGATGAACTCATATGAATGGAATCATAAATCAGCCGAGCATGTTGTCATGAGCTTACAATGATAAGTTCGCACTCCCAGATCAAAAGAGTAACTTAAAATAATGTAGGTACCATTTGAAAATAGACTTCAGTCAATTTCTGGAAGGTATAAATTAAAATGGTACCTATATAGAAAGATGATTTCAAACAGGCTTGACTGTCCTATTGTGAATCACTGCTGTGCGATGTCGAATGGAATGGCGCAGAGGTGATTCAGAAATAGACACTATTTTATGAAGCTTTACCACAAATTTGAAATCTGCGCCAACGAAATCGCGGGCAAAAGCTAGTTACAATCAAATTGACAGAGTTAGATACTTATTTTCAACCGACGAAAACAAAAGGAGGAGGTTCTCAAGTCGACGTGTATATTTTTTTTTTTATATGTATATGATCACGCATAACTTTTTACAGAGTAGTCCAATTTTGATGATTCTTTTTTTATTGGAAAGCGTATACCTCGAGGGTGGTCCCATTTAAATTTGGAAATAATATTCCTACCCTAAGGGTAGGACAACAGGGGATAATTGATTGTTCAGTCACCGATTATACTATATGACCACGCATAACTTATTGCAGAGTAATCGGATTTTGATGATTCTTTTTTATTGGAAAGCGTAAACCCCAAGGGTGGTCCCATTTAAATTTGGAAATAATATTCCTACCCTAAGGGTAGGAAAACAACCATGATTGACTAACTTTTTTACAGAGTAGTCTGATTTTCATAATTCTTTTTTATTGGATAGTGTGAAGTTGGTATTATATAAATTTGGAAAAAAAATTACCCCAAGGATGGGAAAAAGTATAAAATAAAAACTTTTTAACAAAAAATTAAACCGCCGAAAAAACTGAAAAGCAAAAAATAATACTTTTTTTGTTTGACCTTAATCTAGGTACCAGTTTGAAGTCGGTGCCTCAGCAAGAGCCAGGAGGAGTGGACCTTTAATCGTCTAGCTGATTGGCTTCTATCAGTCCTCCTGGCTCGTGCTGAGGGCTGAGGCACCGACTTCAAACTGGTACCTAGATTAAGGTCAAACAAAAAAAGTATTATTTTTTGCTTTTCAGTTTTTTCGGCGGTTTAATTTTTTGTTAAAAAGTTTTTATTTTATACTTTTTCCCATCCTTGGGGTAATTTTTTTTCCAAATTTATATAATACCAACTTCACACTATCCAATAAAAAAGAATTATGAAAATCAGACTACTCTGTAAAAAAGTTAGTCAATCATGGTTGTTTTCCTACCCTTAGGGTAGGAATATTATTTCCAAATTTAAATGGGACCACCCTTGGGGTTTACGCCTTCCAATAAAAAAGAATCATCAAAATCCGATTACTCTGCAATAAGTTATGCGTGGTCATATAGTATAATCGGTGACTGAACAATCAATTATCCCCTGTTGTCCTACCCTTAGGGTAGGAATATTATTTCCAAATTTAAATGGGACCACCCTCGAGGTATACGCTTTCCAATAAAAAAAGAATCATCAAAATTGGACTACTCTGTAAAAAGTTATGCGTGATCATATACATATAAAAAAAAAAATATACACGTCGACTTGAGAACCTCCTCCTTTTGTTTTCGTCGGTTGAAAATAAGTATCTAACTCTGTCAATTTGATTGTAACTAGCTTTTGCCCGCGATTTCGTTGGCGCAGATTTCAAATTTGTGGTAAAGCTTCATAAAATAGTGTCTATTTCTGAATCACCTCTGCGCCATTCCATTCGACATCGCACAGCAGTGATTCACAATAGGACAGTCAAGCCTGTTTGAAATCATCTTTCTATATAGGTACCATTTTAATTTATACCTTCCAGAAATTGACTGAAGTCTATTTTCAAATGGTACCTACATTATTTTAAGTTACTCTTTTGATCTGGGAGTGCGAACTTATCATTGTAAGCTCATGACAACATGCTCGGCTGATTTATGATTCCATTCATATGAGTTCATCGGTGTGTGAAAAAACTACAAATATTTAGATACCTACTTATTGTCTGTTTTTGCTTCGCTCGTGGTGTGAATTGGGTTTTGGTTGCACGTCTTTATTTATGTATATTTATATAATTATAACTAGCTGTTGCCCGCGACTCCGTCCGCGAAGATTAGGGGTAGGTATACAAAAAAATAGCCTACAAACTATTCCCAGACCTACTAAATACAGTGAAAAAAGTTTCATAAAAATCGGTGAAGCCGTTTCGGAGGAGTTGGATAACAAACACCGTGACACGAGATTTTTATATATTAGATTTGTAGGAGGTAGCCGGAACTGGTTCCTAACGGGAGTAAGTTCCCCATACGAATACAACGCCAAGCGTTATTTAAAATATGTACAGTCGAAGAATGGATCGTGTACCAGAGTGGAACATTTTCATTGCAAATGCCATGTTGACATTCCATACATCTGCCAAAGAAATTATCTTGAAATTGATTGTGAAAAGTTTCTATTCTGGTAGGGTAATCAGTTTCCCCGGCTGTAGGTACATATTCTCATAGAGAGCAATTGGGTGCGGTTATTGTACGACCTGTAATGGTTGACCCGGAATGAACGACAATAATAATATGACCTGATAATTCATGCTCCCATGTAATTTGCGATAAGAGCACGAATTATAGCCACTAAAATTTGTTACTATCTGGGCCCAATTGCATAACAAAGTACAACTAATATTACAAGCGGAACTCTCGCTTCAGTTATATTAACTAGAAAGGGAGTTCCGCTTGTAATATAAGTTGTACTTTGTTATGCAATTGGGCCCAGGTCGTGTATTATTGTCGTAAGGGTAGGAAAACAACCATGATTGACTAACTTTTTTACAGAGTAGTCTGATTTTCATAATTCTTTTTTATTGGATAGTGTGAAGTTGGTATTATATAAATTTGGAAAAAAAATTACCCCAAGGATGGGAAAAAGTATAAAATAAAAACTTTTTAACAAAAAATTAAACCGCCGAAAAAACTGAAAAGCAAAAAATAATACTTTTTTTGTTTGACCTTAATCTAGGTACCAGTTTGAAGTCGGTGCCTCAGCAAGAGCCAGGAGGAGTGGACCTTTAATCGTCTAGCTGATTGGCTTCTATCAGTCCTCCTGGCTCGTGCTGAGGGCTGAGGCACCGACTTCAAACTGGTACCTAGATTAAGGTCAAACAAAAAAAGTATTATTTTTTGCTTTTCAGTTTTTTCGGCGGTTTAATTTTTTTGTTAAAAAGTATTTTTGTTGATACATAAGATCGCAACCATTAGGTACAAAGATCCCTGATCATGACCTTATTTCCAGATTTTTGTACATAGGTAACTTATTCTCAGAAATTTCACTGCCTAGTTTCAGTCAAAAAACTAAATGGAACTGAATACATTAACTGACGTAAAATAACACCGTTTAAAAATGAGCACATACCGACGCAAGTTCTAGAAAGAGCTACAAAGATTCTTCACAGAAATCATTACCATATTATCTAAAGACCACAACATTCACAAGTCCCCACCAAACCGCAAGTCACCCCAACCACATCACCTGCTGAATGAGCCGCCGATGCAGATCCACGTCCGCGCCCCGTATGCCGGCGCGGTCCTGATGCAGTTGCAGTGCACACAGCAGCGCGTCTTTGATGGTCTGCACCGTTGCCTGCACACGCTCAGTCCGCATCAGCCTCCTGACCAGGTAGCCCTTAGCGTGCGCGACTATCCTCGACGCGGCAGACACCTGACACCGTCACCAACGTCACATAGTGCATAGTAAAGCTTTAGTGACAACACCAAGGCCAGGATCGGACGGTTAACACAGGTACATCGTGGAAACAACTGGGGAAAGGATAGATAACGACGGAGGAACTTTTGAGGATTCAGGACTCTCGATTGGTAAGCAGGATATTAGGATGTGGTTGCATGTGTGCGCACGGTAGAGCATGATACGATGGTGGAGGATTGGAATTTGAGGATAGGTTAGAATGCAAGAACTTTAACAATAGAACAGACAGGGAGAAAAATGGGATGTAGTTAAGAAACGAGGACTGGACAAAAATATCGTAGGATCAGGCAGGATGTGTTTAAACTGTTGGTAAAACGCGAGGAAGCAGTGGGTAGCAATGACAGATAACTTGACAAATAATGTGCTCAATGTTGCAGGAATTTAAATAAATCAATTTTAATGACGTCTTACAATAATGAATTGATTACAGATTACTGTACCTTATAAGGCCTTACGATTAAGATGATGAATCTTAGAAAGTACTAACCTGCTCTGGTGTTGGACAGTTGTAAAATGCAGACTGATTCTGTACATGACACGGCATGGTGTTCATAGAATCATGTATGGTTTGCTCCATGACGCGTATGGCGCTGTCGGTGGAGGACCGCGGCGCCACGGCCGGAGTTTGCGGGCAGTGGATCATACTGATCTCCTTACCGCCGCACTGGCTATACCCACTGTTGTACATCGCAGGGCAGTCGTCGCTGTCCGTTGGAAAGGATACGTTTAAACCAGCCATCGTGTCGTTCGTTCGATCGGTTAGAATGGGCTCGAATTCCCTCGAAACCGACGTCGGACCGTAATCCGAAATCGGACTCGGACTCGTCTCGTAATTCAGTCTCCTAGATGCAGAAGTCTGTCGAAAGTTAGGAGAGTGAGTACGCGTCCTACTACCGTCCGTTGGAGACTTATCATTGCGAGGTTTCGCGGGCGGGCTGCGTCTAGGCTGTCTCTTCATACTCGCAGTTATCTCCCTGCTCCTTCTTAGCACCGTTTCGCATTTATTTAGGTTGTTGTGGGAGTCAGTGAGAGTCGATGAAATTGGACTCTCGGCTCGTTTTTCTGACTTGTGGTTTATTAGTTGACTCAAACTAACTGGGCCGCGATCGGGAGTTTCTTGGAGCTTGTCGCCCCATGCCTCCTTCATTTCTATTGGAGACTTTGGGCAAATAGTCTTCAGCTGCTTGTAAAGTATGGAGTTCTGTTCTTCAAAAACTTGCTGTAGCAGCATCTGCTCTCTCTTCTGCTTTTCTATTAAATTGTTCATTTGTTGAAACTGTTGGTTCTGTATTTTTTCATAAAGCTCTCTTACCCTTTCTGCTGGGTCATCCGAGTTGGACATAATTTGGTTTATTTCTTGTTTGCTTACTGGTTGTCTATTTGGTGGCAGGTGTGGTGATATTTTGATTGGAGCGTGTTGTTTTGTTGGGGATTGATTTGGTGATTGATTTGGTGATTGTTTTGTTGGAGATTGATTTGGTGATTGACTTAGGGATTGTTTTTGTGGTTGAGTTTTCTGATTAGGTTTATTTACAGGTTCCTTTACTATGGTTCTATTAGAATGTGTGTTTCTCACAGGGCTTTTATTTGCTTGTTGAATGGGCTCAGATTTGGGTTGAGTTTTATAAGGTAAGCTGCCACGCCGGTTTCTTTCAGGCACAACCGATCTAGCCCTTGGGGGTGAAATATTTCGTACCTTTCTTGTAGGAGGACTTTTGGATGTATTATTTTTGTTGAAATTTCTTTTTGGACCAGCAACTTTCTTTTGTTTTAATTCTAAAGCCATTGATGACCACTTGACTTTAGCAGACTCCAAATCCCAACTTCTCCTCTTTTTGTTCCCACTGATATTGGAGAGGGATTCACTCATGGAAATAGAGGTCACATCCACTCCTGTGCTTAATGATTGGACTTTCAAATGAGCTATGAGCTGAGGACTGGGGTTTAGAACAGTGTAGGAGCTTTGACGGAGTAAAGGACAAGTCTCCTTCAGACTCTCTCTATGAATGTTGTTCAAGGATCCAGTGAAGCTCTTAGCACTGAGCGATGATGGTCCATCTTCCATTGACATATCAGGCATAGGGTCAGATCGATTAAGCACAACATTGTCAATGTCAAATTTAAAACTCAACAGATCCTCAGTTAATTCTTTCGATTTTTTGTGGTGGTAGGAATTTTCAATGTCTGTTAAGAGTTCTTTTTTTGATTTTATAGAGTTTTTTTTCTTGGGAGTATTGTTGTAATCTCGCTCCGGGGGGTCAGATAGTTGAGGGTTTCTTGCTTTTTCTAACAAGCCTTTACCACAGTCTTGGATATTTACACTGAGGTCAATCACAAAGTCTTGGGGATGACCTAGATCAGGGTTGTCTTCAAGACTTTTACACAAATTTAATGGTACATTATGGTATGGCTCAGGTGTGCATGAATGGTCATTAGCAATGGCTATATCTAGATCATAGGCATCTTGTATGTCCTGTTTAGTGCATTGGTATAACTGGTCATGATCTGGAGGTAGTTCTGGAGCATCTGTCTTATCTTCAGTTGAGTCAGTTTCACTGTCCGTAACATAGGGCTTAAGGAGGTCAATGCGTTTTTCAACCTCCTTTGCAAGAAGTTTATAGTATTGCATTTCTTTCCGGCATTCTTTGGAGAGCTGTAATTGAAAGAAAAGGTTAGTTTTAATTTATTAATACTAAAATACAACACAAATTAGTTGAAAATCACCTCAATGTGTAATGACAACATAATTTTTCTTGCAACGGACACTATTTTGATAGTGAAGCTGCCTATAAATTGCTGTAATTGAACCAATGCTTTGCACATAATATTTACTTGATTTGAGTCTGGAACATCAAAAATTTGTACAGAATCGCAAACTACAAATAGAACATTAGAGATTAATTATAAAAGACTTACAACTGGTGGCAGAAGTGGCACTCCATTCAGCTTCATGCAGGAGACGTACTGCCCGGACTGCCGCACGGACTTCACGTCCCACGGATCATTCATGTCTATTTAATTCAATTACATGGGCACAGACCGAGGCGCTCCGCCCGCGCCGCCCGGACCGACCGCGCTCGCACTAACGCTAAACTTGCCAACTCATTTACTCCCCCGCATAGGAAATTGCAGATCACTTTTGAAAGTTTCCCCCTTATCGCTGCTCTGATTCTAAATCTACGCGAAGGGGAAACCACTTTCGTTAAAAAGCCGACAGCATGATCCGAGCGATGGTGTCACGGCCTGATTACGTCAGTTAATAACAACTTTAAACAATTTATGATCACTTTAATTATTTAGGTACGTGAAACCACATTAATTAAGCTATTTCAGGATAATAATACGTTTGCGCACTCACTTGAAATGTTTTGTGTAAGTAATGAGAAAAAAACTGTAGCGGTCCGTAAACAAAAAGAATTTGAAATTAAAATTTTAATTGTTTTCTATGGCAGCACGAATGTTCACATTTGTTTTTATTCGCAACGGCCAATGAAGCGTCGTCCCGGTACGTTCGAACCAATAACGCAATTTGTAAATAAAAATTGAGTAGGAAATTTTTGACAGTGCAAACTGACTCATTCTAACTGTCAAACATTGTGTTGCCATGGCTACGTTGAACCGTTATTGTTATGGTAACAGAAAATACACAACAACA
Organism: Archips crataeganus; assembly: GCA_947859365.1. Taxonomy (NCBI): domain Eukaryota; kingdom Metazoa; phylum Arthropoda; class Insecta; order Lepidoptera; family Tortricidae; genus Archips; species Archips crataeganus. The sequence continues at coordinate 969,118 of OX402057.1, read as the reverse complement.
ACATTCAGGGTATTATCTTAATACTCCTAGTTTTTTAGGGCTTAAATTCATTCATAACTAACAATTTCAAGAACTTTATGCTATCGAATCAATTAGTATTAGCTTCTGCTTACGTAAAGTTGTAATTTTCGCATCTAGCAACTGTTCATCTGTCACTTGCATGACAGAAACCTCCCCCGCCCCCATACTGTTTAGTTGTCATTCATTTCTGTCAAAAATTGTGATTATGATTATTGTTTCTATCTCGCAAATATTATCATGAATTTTCTTGTAATTATTCGGTTATAATGATGACTTGTACAATTTACCAATCACCACATTAGTATTTTTTTGAATAGTCTTAATATTTAAGTGAAAGCTTGCAACATGAATGCTCCAGATGTGAGAGAAATACATCCTGCCGGGAGGCAGGGGATTTTATGTTTTTCCGCTTGTGCATTGATTTTTACACTGTCATTCTTCTCGGGGAGTATCATGGGCTACTCGGCGGAGCTGTGGGCGCTGACCTACTGGGGCCCTGGCCTGTACTTCTGTCTGTTCAACTTCATTTTACGATACTGCTACAAAGGTTTCGTTTATGATGTAAGGACTTATTAGATTAGTATTTCTGCTTGATAAACAATTTTTCTCTATTTAATTATTGTGATTAGCGATGCTTCTCAAATCCTATAAAAAACAGTATTTAGCTAAATTCACTGTAAAACTTAAAAATGAATATAATAATGTCAATTTAATTTAAATGGTAATTTCACCACAGGTGTCAGTGAGATCAGCATTTCTTGGATCTGCATTTGCAACAGGCATCTTCCTGGCGTCATTTGACAGTGGTTGGAGTACCTTTGGCTTGTACATGATGGTGCTGTCTGCATTCCACTTCTCCGAGTTCATGGCTGTGGCACTGACAAACCCGCGGACGCTGACAATAGACTCATTCATATTGAACCATAGTGTGCAGTACGGGCTGGCTGCAGTGGCTAGCTGGACAGAGTGGGGTGTGGAATATTATTTAATTCCTGGTGAGTAATTTCAATTCTAAATTCTTAGTAATTTAAACTCTTTATAAAAATATTATACACCGTGAAATTTTAGTGGTTGTTTTCCCGAAACGAGGTGATTTAGTATCGATTGTACAATCGATTTATAATTACTATTTTGACTAGAGTCAAAAATCCAATTGTGAAAAACGAAAGTCGAAAATGACCGCAAACCAATAGTAACGGTTTGTTGGTACAAGTAGCGTACGATCGTACAATAGGTTAGGTACCAACGAAGCGTTACTATTGGTTTGCGGTCATTTTCGAATTTCGTTTTTCACAATTGGATTTTTGACTCTAGTCAAAATAGTAATTATAAATCGATTGTACAATCGATACTAAGTCACCTCGTTTCGGGAAAACAACCACTAAAATTTCACGGTGTATATACAATTTGTGAAGTGTGTCTTCTCAAGAGACTAGATGTCAAAAAGACTGATAGATTCTGAGACACAATCTATATGGTGCTCCAAAACTTGAATTGTAGATGCAGGCAAAGCAATCATCAGGTTCAAATGGGGTTGAGAGGCCATGTCTGCTGCATGCGCCTAGAGGTGGGCACGAGTTACAGCTCAAAGGAAGTCCCAACTTGGTTATTGGCACTGTGGTAGGCCAATCCAAAGATGGCGGGATAACCTAGACACATTGTCACAGAACTGGCCAAACAAGTGCAGACAGTCTAGGGCAGAAGCCCTTGTCCAGTGCCATATAAAAAAAAGCAATGAAAAGTTTTTTTTTTCAGATATGAAAACACACTATTGGCTGTCAGGTATAGGTGTTCTGATGTGCATCACTGGTGAACTGCTGCGAAAATCCGCCATGTTCACAGCCAGGACCAATTTTAACCACACAGTAAGTAAAATACATAATACAGGTTGACAAAAGATTCATGAGCTACTTGCCACTGTTTGTTATTTGGCCATGTCATGTTAACCGGGTTGGTTGTTGACATCTGTACTATGAGTAGGTATGTATTACTCATTTAATATGGCTTGACATTCCTGACTGTACATTTATTATTTTTAGTGTGGAATCGTACAAATTTTATAAATGCAAAAGTGTGTCTGTCTGTCTGTCTGTTACCTGTTCTCACTTAAACCGCTGAGATGAAATTTGGTTTACAGATACTTTTGAGTCCTGGCAAAGGACATAGGATGGTTTTTATCCCAGAATATTGCATAGTTCCCGAAGGATAGTGATAAACAAATTCTTCCCAGTCAAAGTCGCGGGCGATAGCTAGTGGGAATATAAATCAGTCATCCACAGTACTATTAGACGACCAGATGGCCTAGTGGTTAGAGAACCTGACTATGAAGCTTGAGGTCCTAGGTTTGATTCCCGTGTCGGGGCAGATATTTGTTAGCTATGAAGTATCTTTTTTTTTGTACTTATTTTTTCAACTTCATTTTTTTATTACTTTTACGGTCATCCCGGATATTTGTATTCAAAATATGAATGTTTGTTCTCGGGTCTTGGGTGTTTAATATGTATTTAAGTTTGTATCTATCTATATAAGTATGTTTATCCGTTGCCTAGTACCCATAACACAAGCTTTACTTAGCTTACTTTGGGACTAGGTCAATTGGTGTCAATTGTCCCGTGATTTTATTTATTTATTTAAGGCTTAAAACTTTACAACAAATCACTTAGCCTTACCAGAAAAATCGAAATGTCTTGAAACTGGTGAAAATTTCACTGAAGTAATTTTTCTGTGTTTTGTAGTTGACGTGTGTGTGCCTCCCCCTTGAGTTTGTCGTGCTACTTGTGCGACATTATACAGGATTAGGTTTAGGGCCTATGTTACCAGTCTTTGATAAAAAAAAATCCTTTTTTTTGTGACGGTGGAATCATTCTACACTTGCACTGAATGTAGATATAGTTAAGAGGTTTAGTTTTAGTTTCTTAACTAAGGGACCCCATACGTCCCTGTATTTGTTTTTTTTTTATATATACATATATATCATTTCTTTTTAATTTTATATTGTAGTCTATATGTTTATTTCGTTTGTAATTATTTATTTTAGTTCTGTTTGATGACTTTCTGCCAAGTTTCTTGCTGCGCATTTTTGGCAATGATGGTCCTTCCGAAGGCGCTGGTAGTTTTAAAAAAGTGACTTGTAAAAAATCCCTTTGCTGCCTACTTGCAGAATAAACGTTTTGATTTTGATTCCTGTTCTTTAATGCGACGGACATCTATGATACTGTTTATTTAGTTTGATTAAACAGAGATGGCATCACAGGCAACATCGTGGAGGACATCTGGTCAGCTAACGTCTGGTTACAGGTGCAGTTTGTGAAAAGGCCCGACCACGAGCTGGTGACGCACGGAGTGTACGCGTGGTGCCGCCACCCCAGCTACGTGGGCTGGTTCTACTGGTCCATCGGCACTCAGGTACACGCCAACAAAACGAAGCTAATGTAAAGCGAATGAACCCCAGTTATTAGTATTTGTTTATCGCTAGCTTGTGGCCGCGACATTTGAATTGGCAATTCAATTTGTTGTTCTTGGTGAGAAGTTTAAACATGAAACTACTGTGAGACTCGCTCATAGTGAAAATAAACGGATCACTCACGTCTTAAAACGAGTTTAACTCGACATGTTTCTCTTCTCGGAGCCACACGTCACGGGATGTTTGATGGTTCACTCACTGATTATAGTAATGTATGACCACGCATAACTTTTTACATAGTAGTCCGATTTTGATAATTATTATTATTATTTTTTTTTTAAATTTATTTACTAAACAGAAATACAATATAACATTTTATATACAATAATGCAACGAGCAAAACCATACTAAGGTTTAACTGCCGTTGAATTCACTCACAATTTTTTTATTGGTATACCTTGAAATTGGTCCTATATAAATTTGAAAAAATCCTACCCTAAGGGTGGGAAAATAGGGGTGATTTATTATTCACTCGCAGATTTTAATGCTGAGTTGTGTATTACAAAAAACTCACTATGAATGAGCTTCAGACCTGTCAGTAATACGAAAAACTAAAAAGCATATAAAATAAAAACTTTTAAACAAAAAATTTAATTGACGAAAAAAACTGAAAAGCAAAAAATAATAATTTTTTTTTGCTTTTCAGTTTTTTTCGGCGGTTTCATTTTTTGTTATGTATATTACCTGACTCTGTGATCTAATTCATGTTTGCTGAGTATTAAAATAAATTGGTTACTTATTTATTACTTAATTCTCCTGTACTCAGGTGATCCTCCTCAACCCGGTCTGCATGGTGATCTACACTCTGGCCTCGTGGTCTTTCTTCCGCGAGCGGGTGTTCGCCGAGGAACTGACGCTGCTGACCTTCTTCGGGCCCCAGTATACCAAGTACCAGAAGATCGTAGGCACCGGTCTGCCCTACATCTACGGGTACACTCCAGAAGCTGCCAGACAAGAGCAGAGTGAACGATGGACCGATTAAAAGCTGAATATCTTACTTAACCTAAAGCTCCAAACGCACAGACAGTGGAGGCGTGGCGTTGCGGTGGCTGTGACGGTTGTAATATTCTAACTTGTATGAACGAGTTCGCGGTACTGTACTGCACAGCCGTTCATACAAGTTAGAATATTACAACCGTCACCGCCACGCCTCCGCTGTTTGTGCGTTTGGAGCTTAAGGCCCTACCGAGCTTATGGCGCTAATCGATTTTAGGTGTTCTATTCACTCGTGTATGTGTGCGTGAGAGCGGGTAGAATCAAAGCGACATGAGTTCCCCGTCCGATGGCCGAAGGAGAACTAGCGCTACAGATGTGCAAGTTGCGGAAACTTTCAAAAAAGTTGGAAAAGTTCTCGGAAATTTCTGGAAATTTTCACAAGAAATATAGGATATTTAAATTTAAGAAACGGAAACTTTAAATCCCCATACAAAATTATGAGACGTTTCCGAAATTTTCCTATATGAAAAATTCCGCAATTTTGGAAAGTTTCCTTTGGCACATCAGTAACTAGCGCTACTGACTATCGGACATGGGGGAAGCACGATGGCTCAAGATAGGTTGGTTAGACTGCGCTTGTATTTAGGTATTTTCATCGTATTACTAAAACAAATACACATTTTAAAAACGTAGAAACACTACGCCCTAGAAAACATCTTGTTTTATTAATTAACATTCAAAAAGTCACGACCTGCCGTGCAGTATTTACGTCGTACTACGAATTTATTTTATTTTTAGAGACGACTGGATTTTTTCCCATCGAGCGAACTACAAGTAATCGTGTTTCGATAAACACTTGTCATTAGAGTGAATCCTCAAATATCTTACACATGAATTTCAGGACTATAGCTTTGCTAGTATAATGATACAGCACGAGATTAAATGAATGCAATAAACGCGTCAAAAGCTCGATAGGGCCTTAAGTGTTGCCTGTAACAGAAACAGTAACTCATCATCATCATTATCAGTCAAAATACACCCAATGCTGGACAAAGACCTCTCACAAATAGTGTCGCAATAATCGGTTCTGCGCTGCCCGCATCCAAGTGGTTCCTGCCACCTTCACCAGATTGTCGGTCCATCTTGTTTTCGGTTCGCGGTGGCCGCTCTAGAACCTTACTGTCCCAACAGCCGTCGAATTTACGAACAAGACTTTTTAATTTATTTTTTCTTTTTATTAAATGTTCCTGTTACAGGCAACACCCGCAGGCTAATTGCCTAACTCCCTCGCAATCGCCATCGCGTTAATTTTGACAGTTCTTGTATGGGCTGACAATTGGTATCGGAAACAGCCAGCTGTCACAGCCATACAAAAACTCATTTCAATCCGATGTCGAGTGTCGAAAAAGTTACACAATTACACTGCCGCTAGTCAGATAAATAAAAAGAGTTATGGCGAATGTTCATTATGGCAAACATTACATTATGACTTACAATGTTATGGATTGCGAATGGGACCCCCTTGATGGTACGCTATAGCTAGACCGTTTAAATGAGTCCTCGCGCGCGCGGTAGAGGGTTTGGGGGGTATGACGACAAAGGGGCCTAGAGAGGTGCGGGCGGAGAGCGCGCCTCGTGTGCCTGCCGCCCGCACCTCTCCCGGCCCCCTTTGGCGCCATACCCCCCACAGCTTCTAAAATCTAAAGTAACGGATCACTTTTGGGTTCCGTACCTCAAGCAAGAGGATAAGTGACACGTGACAGATACCTATGATCAAATAGTTGTGTAATTATATGTAAATGTTTATAAGTTGTTATGTACTTACATTTTAGCATCAGCAAGTGTTCATTAAAAAATATTATGGTCTTTGGTTTAAGAACCCCAACCAAGCTTAAGAGCTACTATAGAACCTTGTCATCGTGACATTTGCGTCATTTTATAAATGTTTTAGTGGGTAGGTATATAGAAAAATAAGATTATTTTCTATTAGTGCCCGCGACTTCGTATGCGCAGGATTCGGTTATCGCTCTTCTGCGGTAACTTTGCTATTTTCCGGGATAAAAACTATCCTTTTTTCTTCCCAGACTCTAGTTTAATATAATTCAATGTCGCCAACACGAACTGCCAAATAATCAGTGAGTATGGAAGTGTTGCCAAGTTTCTTGAAAGCAGTTTCTCCACATCGCTCAGTATTGTGGTTGCCAAAAATTGTTAAGTACTTGTTGCCGATGTGATGACGTCACAGTTGATCGGACAATTTTAATCGCGCGTGTTTGTGGACCTTTCGCGTTAGGATGCATTAATCTCTTAACGGTTTTTCAAGAAGCCATTTCAGAATGGCTCTTCTCACAACGTTCAGACGTTGTGAGAAGAGTTTCCACGGACGGACTCGATTAAGTTCGCTCTGGGTCGATTAGTGTCTGCCAGTAAAATAGTGAAACTAAATGAGGGCGCCACTATGCAACTGTCACATTTTTGACGTAAACGTTTTAATATGGCAACATTTCTAAAGCTCGTCTTGTATCCATTTTTTTTACTTTATATTGTTAGACACTACTTGACGGAATTGTTCTATTTCTAACCATCATTCCTTTTCTGATCAAATAATATTAGTAATCAATAATTGAAATTGTTATAAAAACAATGAAAAGTCATACTTTTGTAAATAACTAATCGTACCTCTACTTCTTACAGCATATTTCATATTTCAATTAATGTACAAATATTTATAAATTAAATACTAGACTTCTATTTACTGATTGTATATAAATGTTTTTGAAAATGCTTGTTTTGTAAAAAGGTTGTGAATGTCTGATAGATGTAAATTAACCTCGATATAAATTAAATGCTTGCGTTAAACTTATGTAGTTTCTGTCAATAACTTTTTCCTTTTCTATGCTTATAACAAATTATAACGATTATGTTTGATGAAAGCAGCTGGTCCAATTTTGAGCAAAACTGACCACCACACAATTGCAATTATATTTTTAGGGTTGAGCGTAAATGCCGACAACATTTTTTTTTTCTAGTACCGTAAAACCACAACTATAGTCCTAGCCTGCAACAATAGTCCAATTTTCATCCTTACATTATCCTTAAAATATGACAGCTACATGGCTAGACTAAAGCAAATTATTTTAGGCCTAACAACATGATTATATACCCAGAAATAATAGCAGTAAGCTATAATATTTTAAGGATAATATAAGGACGAAAATTGGACTATAGTTGCAGGCTAGGACTATAGTTATTTGGTTTTACGGTACCTAACTATATTTCAAACTAAATACAAACTGAAATATAGATGCACAGAAAAAACCCCAGAAAAAAGACCAATGCTGGGAATCGAACCCAGGTCCTCAGCGTTCCGTGCTGCGTGCTTACCCCTACACCATCACTGGTCTAGAAGTTAGCGACGAATCTTTCCCATACATCGTACACTTCAGTCTGTTATAATCACATTAGGCAGTGATAAAGCGCATCTATGTTAATGCCCTCTACCGAGAGACTTCAACACTCCTTCGGAGCTACCCGCTCACCTGGACCAAGAGATGGCGCTACTAGGCCAACTTTTACAAGTTAAGTATGAAAAAAAAATGAAGTTGAAGAAAATAAAAAAATAAATAGAAAAAGATACTTCATACTTAACTTGGTACCTAACTACTTTCATTTTTATTTTTTTTCCTTTAATTTCTTTTAGTACGTAGGCGACCGGCCTAAACTCGAAAATTCATGCTTTCCCAGAAATAAGACTAAGCTAGAAAACCTCTATGACAGACAGCGGAACCTTAGTAATTAAGGTCACGCTGGTACTTTTCAGATATATATGAGACCCTAACTAAATGGCCGCGGCTACGCCCATAAGATTCAATATGTTACAGAATTGTGAATAAAAAACCGCGCTGTGAAATATCGCTGTGCGGACAGGCCCTTAATGAAGACATTTTTGGACAAGATGAAATTAGTTTAGTTAGGGTCTCATATCTGAAAAAATCGTAAATTAATTTTGTATGACTGTAGCCTGGAATGTTTATTCGTAACTTGACTACCTAAGTACTTACGTACTATTGGTTATCATAGTCCAAATTTATTATGGACAGTTATTATCAGCCATACTGTCAAATTATTAATGTTGAGCTCATAAACCACAGACGACTCTTTTGTCAAAAGAATAAGAGCTACATTCTTGAGCGCTTCCATTAACCAACTTAGTGACGACTGTACTGGCAGCCGTAATGTCAACAAGCATTGTGTTGTATTGCGGAAAGCCGTGTCAATAACAATTAAGTAATGGCCAAAGCGGTTGTGCTACTTTTCTTGCTAGACGCTCTACCAGGTAATTATTACTTAATATTCAAAGGGACACTAATGAATTTAGATTTCCTGGATTAATTATTGAAATTGACTTCTGTGAATTGTTTACAACTTTGGTACAGTAAAGTAAGGTCATTTTGGCCTATTAAGATTAATTCAGTCCAGATTTTAGTATTACATGGAAATTATGGCAATTTGTTGTATGGTTGGCTTCAGCTGACCGCCCACGTTTTCATGTTTTTATGACTTAGATCCTTCTATGTGGTTTTGTGTGACTTTACGGTATTTAACTTCACAGCACCTAAGTGTAAGTGGCCCCAAGTTATGCTATAGGTAACTACTATAAACAATGTCAAGCCATCCTTAAAATCTTCGGTTATTTAATTTCTGAAACAATAATTACCTATCATTATAATGACTTGGTACAACTCTCTTTAAGAGGTCAAGAAAAACCGTAGTAAGTACTCTAGTTGGTTTTATCTATTGGGTTCGATCCGGGGAATCGCATCTCTGAGTTTTTTGGAATTTACGTGCAAAATTATGTTTAAAAACTTTCAAATTTGCTATGAGGGAGGTTTTCGGCAAAGAAAAACATCGCGAAAAAAACAACATACCTGCAAAGTAATTCAAGAAGTGTCAGTTCCCAATTCGCACTCGCGTACTACAGCCCCAGTTCTCTCATTAGCCCGATATGTTGGTCAAGTGGTTAAGTAACTTTTATTTTATAGATTTTAACAATGTGATCAATACAACACTACACAATATGGCTCCCGATGCGAACGGAAATTCATGCAATCCTACGATTGCAGCACATATTTTGGAAATGTTTTATAAAAATACCGGCTTACACATTGGTACGGAGAACACGGTTGATCTTGACAATTCTACGCTTTACAAGCAAAAATTCAAAGAACTATCTGACGCGCTATTTCATAGTAAAACGGACGTCGACAATTCTATCGAAATATCTAATGAGAAACCTTTGGAAAAATCACAAAATGTCATTGAAAGTAATTACGTAAACAATATAATCAAAAACGAAGATGTTAGTGAGTGCGAAATACCTCCAACTGATTATTTCAAGTATAATGGGACGATGCATCCCAGCAAGCCGTCCTTTCCGGAAAGCGCGCCATTTTCAGCCGCCATTTTTGAAACGGTGTCAAATGTCACCGCGCAAACGTGTGGCGGCGCGCTAGTAGCGCCACATTGGGTCCTAACGGCTGCCAGCTGCATTAACGTGTTGGGTCCCATCTTTAGCAATTCGTGAGTATAATTTAGAATATTGTATTCTCACAAATTTGCATAGGTAGGTAATTAGTAATTTCATAAACAACATGCGAGGTCGAGTGCCTTTTAGCCTTCATTTAAATTTTTAAACCTTAACCTGTGCGATGATCCGGCTCGAAGGACTTTTTCATCGTTTGGTGTTACCAAAGGATATTTTGGTTTGATATAGTATAGCTATTATAATATCGGATCTACATGTCGAAAATAACCTTTTGAATATGAGTATCCTGAATTATTATTAAGAGGAATAGAAATGCCACGCCAGCTAGAAAGCACGTGCCGCTTACATGGCATGGCTAAGAACCCATTTTTTTTATTTTACCAGTTTCCTATTCTTTCTTAAAAAATGGGACTAGATAAATGGGGCGGGTGGTGCCCGTTCCTTGAAATATTGGGTTATTGCTAGTACCCTATCGTGATAGACTAGTTGCGGGTTCTAGTCCAGCTTCGCACCTCGAAGTTTTTCGGAATTTACGTGCGAAATTACATTTGAAATCACCATGCGTTCTACCGTGAAGGAAAACATCGTGAAGGGGCCTGTGTACACCTGCGAAGCAATTCGATGGCGTGTGTGAAGTTTTCAATCCGCAGTGGGCTCGCATGGGACAAGTAAATAGCACTAAATACTAAGTAGGTAGACTAAGTAAGTACCTACATTTCATCGGAAGTTCCGAAATTTACAAAAAACTATGAAGACACAAAGAATGCTTGAAAATTAACAGCAGGACGAACAGTGGCGACATAGTTTCTGGAAGGAAATATACAAAATAACGTTTCTATTCCCTTATTAGGTATTAGTTCTGTGGTAAATACCGAAAAGAGGAACGCAACTGACTAACTTTGGGCTGTTCGGGTTTCTGGAGTTCAGTTGGCGTGGTTTTCGGGAGTTCAGACATCGAGCACATTTTATTTTTCAGATCTTACCAAACGATAAACACTTCTTACATAATCGTGATTGGAGCTACTAATTCTTTAAAAGACGGGACAGTCCACAACGTTTCGGAAATCATCCTCCATCCTATTCCGAAAATCGCTAAGGATTCTGCCAATCATCCGAACTACGTGCCCAATCAGGCTATGATACGGCAGTGGCTGAATATCAAGCGGCCTATCGCGAACGTGAAGACTCCAAGCTTGGCGCTGATGAGAATCGAACCAGGGCTGCAGGAGGGTGCTGTGGTGGTGATGGAGAATAGGACGGATTGGGATGGCGTCAACGCCAGGGTGTACGGTTGGGGTCTAATGCCAGTAAGTAGGTTTCGACATCATGATCATTATCGTTTACGCCGCATCCGGCGACGGCGATTCCTATTACGTTTTAATCCAGGGTTTTAATAATCATAGTAAGACATCATATCAGCCAAAAACGTTCACTGCTGGACGAAGGCCTCCCCAATGAGGTCCGTATCCAAGTGGGTGTGCGACATTTCCCAGATCGTCAGTCCATCTTGTTGATCGAAGGCCTTCCCACACCACGTCTTCTGGTCCGCTGTCACCACTCTAGAACCTTACCTACTGCCCCATCGACCGTCGGCTCTACGAGCAATGTGCTCTGCCCACTGCCAGTTAATTTGGCACCTATGTCTATGTTTTGGCTATGCCAGCAACTTTGGTACTGCTTTAATGATGATGATGGTGGTTTGGTTTGAAAGTAGGTACAACATAAAAGAGTAGAAAAAACCGGCCAAGAGCGTGTCGGACACGCACAAGGTAGGGTTCCGTAGCCATTACAAAAAAATCAAGTAATATTTTTCTAAGGATTTCGTATGGGTACGGAATCATCCAAGTTTAGGTATGTTTTATACCTTAGGCTACTATTTACTTTTAAACTACAAATAATTTCCAAGCAATCTTAGCCGCTATAATTTTCCTAGTAAATTTGATATATTAACTACCATTCTGATTTTTTTCAAATTTTTCCATTTAACAGTTTAGATTTTAGAGGGGGGGGACGCTCGATTTTAATGAAAATTTTCACTTTAAAGTTGAATATTTCGCAAACAGATCACTGAATAGAAAAATCATGTTAGCAACCCCGCAATGGTTTTAAAAGACCTATCCAACGATATCCCACACTATAGGATTAGTCGAGAAAAAAAAAATCACCCCCCCCCTTTACGTCTATGGGAGGTACCCTAAAAAAAATTATTTTTTTATTTTTTATTTTACCACTTTGTTGGCGTGACTGATATGTATATTCATGCCAAATTACAGCTTTCTAGTACTAACGATCTCTGAGCTTAGCCGCGGACAGACAGACAGACAGACAGACAGACGGACAGACATGGCGAAACTATAAGGGTTCCTAGTTGACTACGGAACCCTAAAAATGATGAAAAGAGAACTAATAAAAGTTTTACGTACTCACATGGCATTGCATTGTTGACATGTACAAGCAATTTACTTCAAAAGTGTGACGATGCGAAGAAATGCGCCCTCATGTTAAATATTTACATTAATTACTTCTATGTCTACTGGTTAAGGTTGCGGGATCGCGTTGGGTGCGGATGGCGCGGGACCGATCTGTTTGGCGAGGCCATGTTCAGCAGTGGACGTCTTTCGGCTGAAATGATGATGACTTCTATATTATCGTGTCGTAATAAACTGGCCCTATACTACGAAGCGCGAAATTCGAACTTCGTTTCATGCCGTTCCGCTCACGCTAATGGTATTTATTACGAGAGTGAGAGGGACCGCACGATCCGAACTTCGAACTTCGAATTTCGTAGTAACCCCTCTAGTTACGAGTACTTATGCCGTTAAAACAAGCATTTGTTTATACTTACTTATTATTATGCTCATAATTATCAAAATGCAGAATAAAATTTAGGAAGGGAGCTGAAGTGCTCAGCACATATGCATCAACCGGTGTAATAGAAATTTAAGTTTGTTTTTGTCGCTCACGCTCAATGCGGAACTGGGTCAACCGAGCAGGAATATTTTGTTAATAAAGTGCTTTACATAAGTGTTTGGCGTTTTATAGACAGTGCTTTAGTCCTTCCGCCCACTATCACCCACTTGAACCCGCCCTCATCACAACATCATAATTCAGTTATTTGTTAATGAGGTTTGTTTAGATGTATTTTTATATTCGATAAATCTTTGTCTTCATTTAACAAAGCTTTTTTTATAGCGTAAATTTTGTTGACTGTACTTGTATGTCATTCAATCTACTTGAATGCCAAATCTCAAGCCATACTGGTAATTGGTAATGCATGAGATTTGACTAGCAGGATATGTCAGAAACATAATTATCAACCTACATCCTTAGTAAAATGGTGAAGTTAAACAACCCTAATAGTGAAAATAAAGGATCACTCACGTCTTAAAAACGAGTTTAAATCGACATGTTGCGCGAGGCACCTTTAACGCGGGCGCTGCGCACGCTCAATAAAGTAGCCACTCGAATTGACTTGTCCATTTGTTCTTGCGATGAATTGTTTGTGTTGTGGCTTTGTTTGTGTTGTCTTCTTAAATAATTTTAATTTTAATTCTTAAGTCTGAAATGTAATTTTAACGTGCTACATTATCGCATTGGTTAAGCTGTAAGGATAATGTAATGTGAATAAATAAATAAATACATAAATAAATGTTGCAAAACTAGTATTGCACGTTTGGCAGCCGCCGTGACGTGTGGCTCCGGGAAGAAGGGCCACGGAATAGCTCGAAACATGTAGAGTTAAACTCGTTTTTAAGACATGAGTAATCCGTATATTTTCACTATGAGTGAGTCCCACGGTAGTTTCATGTTTAAAGTAACCCCCTTATACATGAAAGTTGTAACTTTCGATCGTATTATTTGTTATTTCGGCAATTGCCTTCGCCAGACACAGAGAAAAGATAACTTTCGCTTTTCTATGTATATGTGTGTCCGTGTCTGGCGAAGGCAAGTGCCGACATAACAAATAATACGATCGAATGTTAGGTTATCGTTATCACTGAACCAACAAGCGTAAACTTATGACTATCCGGCGCGAAGGACCAAAATGTATGTACAGATCGCTTTATTTTTAGAATGAAGGAGGCCCTGAAACGATGATGGCGTCTTCACTGCCTCTGAATCTGCTGAGCCCAAAAAAATGCCAAAATGCTTACGGAGCCATGGAGAACAACTCAACCCTGTGTCTATCGTCTAATGAAACAACTGGCAACATTACAAGGGTTAGTATTTATAGTACCCGAACCAAAGGTAATTAATTGTACCTAATTAAATTACTGTATGTTTTTTGTACAAGAACGTAAGAGATATGCACTTAGTTTTGTTTGACATACATAAGTGAAAACTTACTTCTATCTATTCTATACATATAATAAATCTGTAACAAGTCGGTGTCTGTACATTGAAGATATTTGAGAAAAACTGTCACTAGGGCTATTTATTAGCGCAATAGAACCCGAAACAATGATTTTTAGAATTATTGTCTGTTTGTCTGTTTGTCTGTTTGTCTGTTTGTCTGTGCGTTTGTGCGCGCTAATCTCAGAAACGGCTTAACCTAGAATGATGCGGTTTTCACTGATATGTTGGTATTTTCTTGGATTAACATTTAGTGTTTGTTTCATTTCAATCGGTTCACAAATAAGAAAGATACGTCTATTTTAAGAATTTATCGAACAGTTTTTAGAAGAATTAATAAGCTGAAGAGTTTGTTTGTTGTTTGAACTACTGCTCCGATTTGAAAAATTCTTTCAGTGTTAGATAGCCCATTTATCGAGGAAGGCTATATAGGCTATATATCATCACGCTAACACCAATAGGAGCGGAGCGGAGCGGAAGAATGTTTCAAAATCAGGGGTTTTTGAAGTAAAACTTCTATAGGCACGCTTGACTTGGGAGTACGGTGGTGAATGGAAACGCGGGTGTGCGGGGAAGTTCGGTGGGGGGTGGGGTTAGGGGGGGGGGGGGTTGCGGGGGCCACAATTGATGAAAAAGCAAATTTGGTAAAAAAATAAGCTGCCCAAATTACTAATTCCACGCGGACGCAGTCGCGGGCAAAAGCTAGTATTAACTAAAAATTGAAAATAAGTAGGACAGAAAAGAATAAAAATTAAGTATATACTTAATTAAATCTCTTCTATATCTTTTTGTCGTACTCTACTGCCGCTTAGTATGACCTAGGTCGGTATAGGTACTACATATAATAGACTAGGCACTGTCTCTAAAATTACTTAACTAAAATTTAAATATGAATACATATTTTAATGAGAGAGAGTTCATATGTGATTCACTGCCATGATGACAGATTTCGTGCTTGGTCGCATATAATTGCCGGTAAAAGTACCTATACAAAACCTGTTTTAAGTCTAAGAAATACAAAACCGCAATGACATAAGGGCCATCATGTATTTTTGACACATCAGCAGAAAGTATAATATTTTTCCTGTTAACCTTGCATCAATTAATTATTAAAAAGGGGGAAAACATCATTTAATTCGTATCGTTTAATGGTTATATTTAAGACATTGTGACTCACGAATAAATTGGAAAATCAGACATATTTTCCCAAAGTTGACAAAGCGTTCAATATCCGCGACAGTACCTGTCAAAAAGGCCCCAACCATGAATAATTATAGCCATATGACATTCACGATAATGATGAAGCGTGATTAACCGTTAATCTGCGAATGTTCATCGGCTTTGGCTACGGATGGATTCATTTCCGTAAAACGGTGTTACTTTAGTAATAAAATGAGTTTTTGTGAATTTTTGTCGTCTCTCTAGTGGTCTGTGATCGATGATTTGTAACGAGTTAATTTTAAGTATTTTTTGTCAAATAACGACTTCTAATTAAGTAATGAATTATGCCTTTAAATAGAAAGCAGGCGTATCTCGGCTCGACGGAGGTCTAATCTATTGCCAAACTATAACTCAGCTAAAAAGAATAAAAAGTCTAACATTTCTCATCAGCAAGTCTAAATTCGTTAATAAACATGTTTTTACTAGGTGAAGTATTGTAAGATGTGTTCAAGATAGCTTCCCTTCCCAAGTTAGCTCTATCTATGGTAGTTGTTATGTTAATATCGTGCTAGAATGCAGTTTTGTCAATTATATTGTGTGTTTTGAAATCACATCACTAGAAAAATAACGCGCTAGATGTAGTCAGCTACATTGTGCCTCTAAGCAGACTTAGGTAGAGTTGCCTCGTTTGACGGTGAATGGGACAATGTTTGTTTACTTTGCAGATGAATGCTGGTGGGCCGGTGTTGGTGGTCCAGGGAGGAAAGGTTCAACTCCTGGGAGTTTCCCTGACTGACGGCACCGCGCCGCTCATCGCGAGCCCACTGTCCGCCCATCGCGACTGGCTTGCAAGGGTTATTGGAGTGCCATAAAAAACTTATGAAACGACCAACTTGTATGCGTAAAGCTTAGTATTCCGATGTTGGCGACCACGATATCCGCGACCGGGGGCTAAATTCAGGAACGGCCCAACACGGTTTGCGAGCGGTATTTCAATCGTTTGGGAGAGGATAGGAATGGGATGAGCCTTATTTTCCTGTTAATCCGCTTTGTAAATAAATAAATAAATAAACAAATAAATAAGGCTCATCCCAAACTCAGCCCAAAGCTCTCGCAAACCAGTGATTTATGGCGATCCTGAATAGCAGTTTAAACCAAATCCAACCCAAAACGATTGAATTACCGCTACCAGTGGTGGATTTACCAGCAGGCTGAGTAGGCTGGAGCCTAGGGCGGCAAATCTTAGGGGGCGGCAAATTTGGCACAATTTTTTTTTTATTGATATAAAAAGAAAAACCTTATTTTATACACGGAAAAAAGAAATTTCGAAAATTTAACAAAAACTACGATATTTTATAGTAGTTCCAATCATTTATTTTCTCGATGACGGCTCCCGTAGAATGTAACTGCATTTAGTTACGCAAAAAATAACTTTTAAATGCGAGATATAAAAAATACGACAACTGCCTAATTTTGTTTCTTGATCTCATATAAGATTCATCTAAGACACATTGAGTCCATATATGCAGTATTTTTTTTTTAAAGTACGATAGTTAATAAACGTTTTCCTATCCCATAAAAACATTTCATGTTAAATGTTGCCAAGACGAGACCATGTAGCTCGCACTGTCAAAAAGTAATCAGATCTCTTGTAGAGCCAAGTTTCTAACCCTACGTGCCCAGCTCTAAATCTATAAGCCCTAATTTCACACTAATTAATCTCGTAGGCGTGCAAACCGTGGACTATAAACTGGCGGGTCGGCCGCACGAACCTTTTGCAATTCGGCATATGGGCTTGAACTTAAAAATCTATTCAATCTTTTAAACTCTTTCCGTACGGCCGACTCGCCAGTTTGGTCCACAGTTTGCACGCCTACGAGATTAATAATTAGTGTAAAATTAAGGCTTATAGATTTAGAGCTGGGCACGTAGGGTTAGAAACTTGGCTCTACAAGAGATCTGATTACTGCTTAGGGTTCCGTACCCAAAGGGTAAAAGCGGGACCCTATTACTGAGGCTCCGCTGTCCGTCCGTCCGTCCGTCCGTCTGTCACCAGGCTGTATCTCGGGAACCGTGATAGCTAGAGAGTTGAAATTTTCACGGATGATGTATTTCGGTTGCCGCTATAACAACAAATAAAATGGAATAAAATAAATATTTATGGGGGCTCCCATACAACAAACGTGAGTTTTTTTGCTCGTGTTTGATAACGGCCACAGGTAGAAGCTTGAAATATTCAAAGAATATTTAATTATTATAACTTTAAAAATAAATCATTAAATTAAAATAAAAAAATATTTAAGGGGGCTCCCATACAACAAACGTGATTTTTATAGATAATTGTACGGAACCCTTCGTGCGCGAGTCCGACTCGCACTTGGCCGGTTTTTGACAGTGCGAGCTACATGGTCTCGTCTTGGCAACATTTAACATGAAACGTTTTTGTGAGATTTCATTTCTTTTTGGTAGGGGATGATTCACTAAAAATCCTGAAATACATATCTTATTATTTATAACAAGGATAACAAAGACCCTCTATATCAATTTTCAGACCTCTAGCATCAAAATTTGCGGAAGTCTCATACAAGCTTTCACCCCCAAGTTTAAGGGGTTGGGGGGGGGGGGGGGGGGTAAAAGTTTCAAGTTTTAAAATTTTTTCGTTGTTTGTATAATATTACTTATTACAAATTTCAGCTTTCTAGGACTTCAGGAAGTACCTTAAGAATTTTGATGATCAGTGAGTGAGTGAATCAATCACGAAATCGGGGGTTTTTAGACATTGATAAAATCTAAAGTATAATAGCTACGACATTCAAACTTTGTATGTTTCATGTTTGTACTAGTGTCATTATATCTTGAAATTTTCAACTATTTAACATCATCCAAAGCAAAGTTATAAGAGTTCAAAAAAACGACGAAACATTTCGAGAAAAGGTAGGTAGTGCCCTTGCGCTCCGCTTGGCTCGTCTTGGCGGGGGCACTCCCGTGCCCCCAGATAGCGTTCAATACTATAATATAAATTTAGGGTATCAAATTACAGAGCTTAGTAGAGTCGGACCAAGATAAGTCTTCAACAATTTTGATAGCACACGCAGTGTAAGTATTATATTATACGTCAAACTTGTATTAAATTATGACGTAAGTATAAATATCACATAGACTTTGTATGGTATCAAAATCATTCCAGACTTTATCTTGGTCTCACACTAGGGGCGGCAAAAATTTAATAGCCTACTGGCGGCAAAAGTGTAAATCCGCCACTGACCGCTACCAAACCCGTGAAGGAACGTTCCTGAATTTAGCCCCATGTTGCGCGACTCACTACTTAGTATAAATTTAATACGAGACGGATGCAAACGACCGCGTCGCATGACGGTCGCACTCTGGTTTATCCGATGTATGTGTCGTGACGCATAAGTACAGTATCGGTTTCATACATTTAACACAAGCAGTTACAACACCCGAATATGTCCTAAAACTGCGGCCAGTATTAATACCGGAGGACGGGCAGCATCGTCCTTGATATTTTCGGTATTCCACTGCGGTCGCCAACCCGCCTGCCAAGCGTGGCAACTATTACAAATACCCCCCCGGCTGAGTCCAAAAAAGTTTGGCGAGCCTTGGGGTAGGCCTATGACTATGATCAGCAGTGGACGTCTTTCGGCTGAAATGATGTATACAACACGCTGCATCAGAATATGACCGCAAGCATATTAAACGTCCTCAGACTCGGTGGAGCGATGATCTTCGCAAATCGGCTCGCAAGAGCTGGATGAGAGTGGCCGAGGATCGTGCACAGTGGCATGCCATGGGAGAGGCCTATGTCCGCAGTGGACGAACATAGGCTGATGATGATGAAGCGTATTAAATGTATGAAACTGATATTGTTCTGATGCGTCAAGACCCAACACACGTCAGGTATATATGGATGCAGCGTAAGTTCCTAAACAGGTACTAAGGCGCCAGCCACACAGAAGAGACGTGGGGCGTCGCAGTGCGCGTCATTTTTCAACCGACGAAAACAAAAGGAGGAGGTTCTCAAGTCACAAGTCGACGTGTACTAGGGGCGTTCAATAAAAAGTGAGAATGAGTATGTTATAAACAACTTTTACTAAATGTAATTTTATTTTTCGACATAGTCACCTTTTAGCATAATACACTTATTATATCTTTTTTCTAAACTTAAAATTTCATTTTTAAAAAAGGTCTCATCTTGAGTATTTAAAAAATCTTGTACTGCAGCGAGTACCGCGTCGTCGTCTTCAAATTTCTGGCCTCTCGGGTATTGTTTCAATCTCGGAAATAGGTAGAAATCACTGGGAGCGAGATCTGGTGAATACAGAGGTTGCTTAAGGATATTGAACCCAGCATCACGAATTGCAGCCATTGCAACGATGGACTTGTGTGCCGGGGCATTGTCCTGGTGGAACAGCATAACTTTCGAGAGTTTATTTCGCCGTTTTTCGCGGTTCTCATTGCGCAATGTTGCTATTTGTTTGGCGTATAAAGTGCCCGTAATAGTGGCTCCATGTTTGAGATACTCAATCATTAATACCCCTTTACCATCCCAAAAAACAGAGCCCATGACCTTACCGGCAGATGGGCCCACCTTGAATTTCTTCGGAGTTGGAGATGATGGCCTTTTCCATGTCATAGACTGCAGTTTCGTTTCAGGGTCGTAATGATGGAGCCATGTTTCGTCCATTGTTATAAATCGCGCCAAAAAAAGTTCCCGGTCTTGCTGCATCAGGTTCAAAGCTTCTTGACAAATCTCGACTCTAGTTTGTTTTTGCGTGTCAGTAAGCATTCTTGGTATCCAACGCGCAGATACCTTTTTCATACCCAAGCGTTCATGTAAAATATTATGCACGCTCCCCGTTGAAATCTTTACATTTTCAGCAATAAAACGAACCGTGACACGACGATCCGCCAAAACTGAGTTTTCAACTTTTTTCACAATTTCTTCAGTTATTGCAGTAGTAGGGCGTCCGGAGCGGGGGTCGTCCATGGTCGATGTTCTTCCATGTCTAAATTCGGCGCACCAACGTGCGACTGTCGAATACGGAGTAGCATTAGACCCTAAAGTGTCCCGCAAATCTAAATTGACTTGGTCCCTAGAAAAATTTTTCAAACAGAAGTATTTGATAACGGCGCGCAGTTAAATTTTCTCCATTTTCGCTAACGTACTCAATAGCATTGCAAAGAAATTACCGTATTTTTTTTTAAACAAAAGACAGTTACTTTTTTTTTTCATAGCAATCAGCTAGATAGATGAGCTTTACCGGCCAGTATTTAATTTCCTAATATTGAAAGAGTTTGCATCTCATTCTCACTTTATATTGAACGCCCCTCGTATATATATATATTTTTTTATGTATGATCACGCATAACTTTTTACAGTGTAGTCCGATTTTGATGATTCTTTTTTTATTGGAAAGCGTATACTCCGAGGGTAGTCCCATTTAAATTTGGAAACAATATTCGTACCCTAAGGGTAGGAAACCAGGGGATGATTGATTGTTCAGTCACTGATTGTACTATATGACCACGCATAACTTATTACAGAGTAATCGGATTTTGATGATTCTTTTTTTATTAGAAAGCGTATACCCCAAGGGTGGTCCCATTTAAATTTGGAAATAATATTCCTACTCTAAGGGTAGAAAAACAGGGGATGATTGACTAACTTTTTTACAGAGTAGTCTGATTTTCATAATTCTTTTTTATTGGATAGGGTATGACCTTAAAGTTGGTATTATATAAATTTGGAAAAAAAATACCCCAAGGATGGGAAAAAGTATAAAATAAAAACTTTTTAACAAAAAAATTAAACCGCCGAAAAAACTGAAAAGCAAAAAATAATACTTTTTTTTTGACCTTAATCTAGGTACCAGTTTGAAGTCGGTGCCTCAGCACTACCCAGGAGGAGTGGACCTATAATCGTCTACCTGATTGGCTTCTATCACTCCTCCTGGCTCGTGCTGAGGGGCTGAGGCACCGACTTCAAACTGGTACCTAGATTAAGGTCAAACAAAAAAAGTATTATTTTTTGTTTTTTTATTTGTTTTTTCGGCGGTTTAATTTTTTCTTAAAAAGTTTTTTGCAGGCTGCGTCGTTTATTTATAGGCCGCGTCTCCACCCCGTCTCTTCTGTCTGCTTTGGTTCGCGACGCTTCTATAGATTTAGTACAAAAATTGATTCAAGGGCCGCCGCGACTGACACGCGTCCCCGTCTCACGTCTCTTCTGTGTGGCTTGAGCCTAAGCAGGCCCTATACTCCGAAGCGCGAAATTCGAACTTCGTTTCATTCCGTTCCGCTCACGCTAATGGTATTTATTACGAGAGTGAGAGGGACCGCACGATCCGAACTTCGAACTTCGAATTTCGTAGTAACCCCCCAGTGGGTCGCGCGACCGTCGCGTTCGCCAACATTGGAATGATACCTTAACTTAAGCTACAGAACGCATATAGAACTTATATGTATAAAGTCACTTTTAGAATGTAGAGCATTAATTTTGTTTGCACGGATATCGCAGAACTAATAACGAGAAGAATAAATAAATCATGGAACGATTGTGACCAAATTGATCTAGTCCCAAACTAAGCAAAGCTTGTACGATGGGTAATAGACAACGGATAAAAATAAGTACTTATAATTACATATAGATAAATACATACTTAAATACATATTAAACATCCAATCACAAACATTATACAGGGTTATTTGTAATTCACTAGCATCCTTTTAACCCTAAACTCCTACCACTTAAACAAATGTTTTTTGTTTTACGGCTTTTGCCATAACTTAATATTTTAGGTGTAATAACGTTTTGAAAATTTGAGATTACCTCTTATTTTTACGATACTCTGTGTATTTGTATGGGAAAAAAGTGCTTCATTTTAAAAAGTCGTAAAACAAAAAACATTTGTTTGAGTGATAGGAATTCAGGGTTAAGAGGATGTCAGTGAATTACAAATAACCCTGTATATGATTATTATTGGTATGAGGATTCTGTGAAAGTGTTGCTGTGCCATGATTTGCTGATTCCAAATGCTAAATTCCTCATGCTGTTATCCGAAATAAGCACGTCCAATTAAACGAAGTGACTAACGACATTCAAATCCTTATAAAAATGATGCTAATTTGGAATTTAATTAACACTCCTCTACAACATATTTTACCGCGTGATCTCCATAGTAAAATCGTGACGTTTACGGCACGTCACTGCGATTCCGCAACGTCAGCGTATTTTGAGTAGCGGCATGGCCAAACCCTTTAAGGTTCGGCCATACCGCTGCTTAAAATACGGAAACGTTACGGAGTCGCAGTGACGTGCCGTAAACGTCAGAATACACCGCATGCTCTCCATAGTAAAGTCGTGACGTTTACGGTGCGTCACTGCGATTCCCGTTCCCCGGTTCCCGGTTCCCGGTACCCGGTCCCGATCACCGTTTTTTAGGCGGAGGTTTGGTCGCACCTCTGAACATGGTAAGGTAAACGTACCAATGCTCGAGACCTCAACGCCCAGTAGATGGCACCCATCTGTCACCTCTCTTACTATGACATAAGATTGAAGGTGCCATGTATTGGATCAGTGTCGAGCACAGGGACGTTTACCTTACATTTAGAATGTTTACGTTGCATTTGTGCTGTATAAAATACTAGCTGTTTCCCGCAACTCAATCTGCAAAGAATTCGTTTATCGCTACCCCACGGGAACTATTCAATTTTCCGGGATAAAAAGAATCATATACTTATGTTAATCTAGGTTATGAACTATCTGTGTGCCAAATTTCATCCGAATCCGTCAAACCGTTTTAGCGTGAAAGAGTAACAAACATGCACACATCCATCCTTACATCAATCCGTCCACCCATACAAATCTTTGCGTGGTTTATAATATTAGTAAGAGTACCTAAGATGCGAGAACTTGTGAGGCTAATTTATTACCAATTATTATGCCTAGGCAATTTTACGACCTTTTGGCAGGAAGAGAAATTTACTATCAGCGTAGTGGGCAGTAAATTCTGCTTACGGAACGGAATGACGTAAAAACAGTTAATAAACTGTAAGTACGTCTATTACCATTAGCATAATAATTTCCAATAGTGTGTAGGTCCACTCGTTCCTAACAGATTTACAATAAAATAATAAAACAAAAAATATATTAGTATTTTCAGATTTTTCAGACCCATAGATTGTTATTAACAAAGGCAGTTATAATACTACGTTAGTACCTATGTTTGTAAGACATGAAGATCGGTGTGTTGGCGGAGAATATTCGAATCCCACCAAACTGCTATCATTTTCTCATGCTCCCCCTCATCCGCATCACTACAGAGGAAGTCTTCTTCCGTACTATGGCATAAAAGTCATCTACGTTAACATCTCCAAACATCACTGCAGAATCGAGAAAGCCCAAACAGCAACGAGTCGACGGTGGACAGTTTATTTATTATCCCAGCTTATATTATACGTCCCACTGTAGGGCACGGGCCTCCTCTCAGAATGATGGCTTAGGCCGTAGTTCCCACACGAGCCCAGTGCGGAAAGGGAACTTCAAACACACCGTTGAATTTCTTCTCGGTGGTCGCACATATCCTCACGATGTTTTCCTTCATCGTAAAGCTCATGGTAAATTTCAAATGTGAAGGAAATCAATGGTGTTTGTGAAGTTGCTAATGCGCACTGGGTCCCTGTGGTAACAGCAGCCTCATCTGAGAGGGCTGTGCCCACTAGTGGGGCGTATCGTATATAGGCCAGAGATCAAAAGGTACCTACAAGCGTAATAAACAGCCTGTGATTTTCTCACCAAGTTTCGAATTTTCTAGAAAAGTGCAGGTCACAAAGGGGTTAAGGCTTCAGTAATTGGAAGGGTGCCAACGTCCGAGTCATTTCCTTATCTAGGTCGCATCTATCCGTCTTATAATTTAATAAAGTAAACGAGTTATATGGCTTCACAACTCAGTTACATAATTCGACTAGGGGTAAAGGATGACACATCTGAAACGCAAACGGTATCGTAACATAATGATGAACAAACAAATGTTTGGTAAGCCAGTAGAGTTGAACTGTGCGGTAGGTCAACCACTTCAGTCTGACAGTAACCGCAGACGCGGTGTTTATACGAAGTGTAGTCATGCAGATGGTGTGAAAATTAACGTAAGAGTTGCATACATTGCCCTCGATGATAGAGCACTTAATAAATTCGCAGCCACGCGCCGCAATGTAACGAAACTCGCACGGTATTTCCCGCATAAAATAAAGCTTAATATTCCGTAATAGTATTTGCATAATGTGAATCGTGTGGTAAGCAATTAGGAATCATAGTCTTGTGTTAATAGGCCCCCACTTGCCTAAGAGCGTGTCGGACACGCCCAAGGTAGGGTTCCGTAGCCATTACGAAAAAATCAAGTAATATTTTTCTAAGGATTTCGTATGTGTACGGAATCATCCAAGTTTAGGTATGTTTTATACCTTAGGCTACTATTTACTCTTAAACTACAAATAATTTCCAAGCAATCTTAGCCGCTATAATTTTCCTAGTAAATTTGATATATTTACTACCCTTCTGATTTTTTTCAAATTTTTCCACCCAACAGTTTAGATTTTAGAGGGGGGGGACGGCCGATTTTAATGAAAATTTTCACTTTAAAGTTGAATATTTCGCAAACAGATCACTGAATAGAAAAATCATGTTAGCAACCCCGCAATGATTTTAAAAGACCTATCCAACGATACCCCACACTATAGGGTTAGCCAAGAAAAAAAAAATCACCCCCACTTTACGTCTATGGGAGGTACCCTAAAAAAATTTTTTTTACTTTTTTTTATTCAAAAACTTTGTCGGCGTGACTGATATATAAATTGATGCCAAATTACAGCTTTCTAGTACTAACAGTCTCTGAGCTTAGCCGCGGACAGACAGACAGACAGACAGACAGACAGACGGACAGACATGGCGAAACTATAAGGGTTCCTAGTTGACTACGGAACCCTAAAAACATTAAGTAATATTTTCACTTACGAGTCAATGTGACAATCAGCCTTATTGTTTTTTACTGTCATAAAAAATAAAGGTTAATCAATTACTCGGTAATTGCATTAACCCTCTTCATGTAGGTCAAAGTCGGCTTTACCTCAGCTAGACCCTCTCTAGGCGTCCCCGAGGACGCGGGTGGGACTTTTAATGTTGTCAACAATCAATGCTGCGGCTACCTACACTGATATTGCTACAACACATTTGTGGCAAATACAAAAAGTTTTAATATTATTTATTTTTATTAGCAGTTACGTCTGCTCACCGAAACTAAGATTTAAAAGCGAAAAAGTTTTCCGGGTGCGCCGGTGGGATTCGAACCCACGTCTCCTGGGTATGCGCCCCACCTGGGTGTTCTACCAATTGAATCACGTAAAGTTTACTTAATTGAGTACGGTCGACCAAGAAAGTGGTCTACCAGTTTTGACAAAAGTTTCTGTGACATCTAAATATCCCTAAGTCACTGTCATCATGTTATTGCAAGGGAAAATCGACCTCGTTGTATCATGACGTGCAAATGAACTTCGACTGCAGGGGGGTAGACCATATTTTTGGCCAACTGTACCTATACCTACGGCTGCTTGAACGTATTTTTGACGTTGGTCCTATATGTAAAGCGGGTGCTACAATCATAAAGAGGACCTTATTTGTGGGCATGGTTGATGGCACAATATTATGTAAATCACAAAATTAATCAGGAATAAATTAAACAAGATTTTTAAACTTTTTTAAATGTCGCATTTTTGATGAAAATTTTCGGTGAAAATTTAGTGACGAAATATACCTAAGTAATACTGATCCGTTGTGGCCTTGTATAATTCAAATACTTAATTGTTTTCTTTGCTACAAAAACAACTTCACTTAGATGCAACTTTTTACTATTTTTAAGTAAATTAGGTCAGGAATCTTGTCCGCTACAACAAAATTTCTTCAAAAACCGGCACACAGAAATCCAACTAGGTATACCCAAACCCAATGAAGCTCATCTCGGATATCCTGTAATTAAACCCAATTTAATCTATAACACTGATTTCACCTTTCGGTCACGTTACTACAGCCGTAACTCAAACCGTCAAACGTGCGTACGGAAGCGAAGAGTGAAACCAAGTTCATTACGAGCGCGGCCGCTGCGCGCGATCGCGACGTCACGAAGAAAGTGTCCCGGCCGCAGTCCTCCAGCACCGCCCGCGCCGGTCGCACGTCATGGACGACGGCACGCCAAACACGCTATAATACAACCAACATGTCATTCCGAAGACTACTGAGCGCGGTCAGGTCCGCGCGCGAGGCCCTTGTACGCGGCGCACCAATGGCAGACGGACTGCTCAAATCCCTAGTTTCAATAATCGTGATATGCTGCATCGCTGTGTCATCACCACCTCCAGCTTCAGCGAAGCCGTTCTCGTTCAGTTTTCCCGCGGGATGGTCGCTCGCCGGCCTCGTGGGCAGCGTCGGAGCTCGCTCGGACGACGCGGAGCGGCGCGAACCCGCCGGCGGTGTCAAACCTTACACAGGAAGACGTGTCTCCAACGACACTCTCCGCATGATCTACCACTACGACCAAACCGTCGCTGTGGTGGAACTAGGACCCGGGAAGCTCCTCCTCAACTGTGAGCTCATCGAGACGCTGTGAGTACCTAACCAATCGAAATTTAATTTAACATCATTCAGCGTCAATTGTAAAAACGTCGTTCAGTTAACCCGATACGATCTAAAGGCGCTGCTCGTTAAGGATACCTCTCGGCAAATTGATCGTACACAATGTATGCAGATTGAATTCGCACAGATATCCTATTCAGTTTGGGCTCATTGAAGCCACTCATAAAATGCCATCCCCGGTTTAGAGTTTAAAAGTTTCTTAACAATGTCTGAATTCTTTAAATTATGCATTTAACGACGAAAACAGTTAAGTTAACCTGGATTTCATTATTGTTGATTATTATAATGACTTAATTATTGAACGGATGTTAAGGGTATTTCTAGGCATTAGAAAACTACTTGCAAATTGTTTTTTAAGTATATATAGTATAACTCGATAATTAAAGTTAGTAAATATTTTAAGCGACAATTATCAATGGAATCTTGATTTTTTATAGCCTGCCAAACAATCAATCATACGAGTATGTAAATTAATAAATATTAAATATCATGGAACAATTGACACCAATTGACCTAACCACAAAATTAAGCAGAGCTTGTACAGTCAGCAACAAAAATATGAATACACTTTAAGTACCAAAACTATGTATACACGCCTTTATGCCCTGGTAATAGAGTCGTGGATGCATATTTTTGGTACTTTGGGTGTATTCATATTTTTGTTGCTGACTGCACTATGGGTACTTGACGTGATAAGACGTGAGCTTCATATTTTTAATACAAATACATATGTATATCTGTTGTGACCGGGGAACAAACCCGGAACCTCGGGTTCAAACTTAGTATGTGCCGTGCCGTTTAACTCATACTAATAAAATTTAATAGGAGAGTAATAGAGACGGTATGATGCGAATTTCAGAGTAGCCGCTCAAGCTTTGTAGTTAGGTCATCTAACAACTATAGAATAGACCCCGATCTACTTATATCTTATACATTTAAACCACCTGTAAACGAGCAATTCTTGCAGGTATTATTAGGTATATCTTGTTTATATTCATGGATATGGGTAATCGCAAAAAGTAATTGATTGATTTTATTATTATTTTTACGACGTGAGGGGGGTAAACGACCAAGCGGGTCATCTGATGGGAAATGGTTACATATGATGATAAATATCAACAACTCAAAGAGAGTCACTAATCTATTCTGTTGCCGGCCTTTAAAAGCAGTGAAAACCCGTATCTAGAAAGCCCCGAAACATTATAACCTTTTACCTGGCTACTCCGCAACATGTGTGCGACATCCAGTTTTCATGGAGACCCAAGAAAGTTTCCTGACCATTTCCACATACTTAAAAGTCACAGATACTGCGGTTCAGACTCTTTTCAATTTTATTTTCATACTTACTTAGCTATACTTATGTGTTAATTTACGAGGAAGTGGAAGAGGGAGGGTTGACATGAGAACACTGTGCCGCATACACGTGGCTGTTTCGCGTGTAGTTGCGGAGTAGCAAGGGTAAGGTCGGAGGAACAAGGTTAAGAAAGTGTCCACGGAAACAACAAGTCTAGTCACCAGTTTTGAAAATTAAGATTAAAATCTCAAAAAGTGGAGCTCGCAAAGTACTTTGTTACGTTAACATTGAATCAAATATGGATGTCTGAAAACATTTTATTATATTTTCACTTTTAAAGAAATAGTTGCCATAGATCTTGAACTGATAATAGAACTAGTGGGAATAGACCGTAATTGTTCGTGATGACTATTTTCAAACTGTTATCTATAAAGGTCATACACGTTTTTTTGTTCGTGTCTCTCCTGTGGACATGGCGACAACTAAGGGTCTATAGCCAATATTTTCTAGTGGAGTCTGCATCA
Source organism: Archips crataeganus (assembly GCA_947859365.1). Taxonomy (NCBI): domain Eukaryota; kingdom Metazoa; phylum Arthropoda; class Insecta; order Lepidoptera; family Tortricidae; genus Archips; species Archips crataeganus. The sequence continues at coordinate 940,123 of OX402057.1, read as the reverse complement.
GCGTGTAGGACGCCTGGCCAACTTTCGGTCCATTTAAATCTTAAGTTTGCTGACTCGGAGTCACTAACTTTATGACCACACGAGAAACAACTTTTGTTTCTTACGCCTTACGTATGACCCATAACTCGAAAAGTTGCTAAGGTAACTAGATAGGTTCTTTACGTGGACCCTTCAAGTTCATCATCATCATCAGCCTATTTTCGTCCGCTGCTGGACATAGGCCTCTCCCATGGCACGCCACTGAGCACGATCCTCGGCCACTCTCATCCAGCTCTTGCCAGCCGCCTTGCGAAGATCATTGCTCCACCGAATCTGAGGACGTCCTACGCTACGTTTGCCGATCCGTGGTCTCCACTCAAGAACTCGTCTACCCCAACGGTTATCGGTTATTCGGGTTATATGGCCGGCCCATTGCCACTTCAGCGTGCTAATGCGGTGGGCTATGTCGATAACTTTGGTTCATTGACGTATCACTTCGTTACGAATTCGATCTATCAGAGAAACTCCCTTCAAGTTACATCTACCTAAACCTATAAACGAGCAGTTCTTTTATTTACTTCGGGAATATCTGAACGGCTTTAACAATTTCAATGAGAGCTATGTGAGAGTTTTTGAGACAAACAATCGATCTAGCTAGGTCTTTTCTCTGGAAAAACGCGTGGTCTCGATTTTTAAATCAAATCAAATCAAATCAATCATTTATTTGTAAAACAGTTTAAGGTGTTACAATTTTTTTATAGATCGCTATATTTAGCAAAAAAAAACTCCGATCAAAGCAACTAAACTTGGTATTAAACGTAAAACTCTCTCAGTACACGCAGTTCATACGCAAACGACCACGCATAGTTATTATCGGATATAGTTAGACTAAATTATATCGAAGATTTAAATGCCGTAGGTGCCGTGACCAAGGTATAATAAATAATGTAACAAATTATAGCTGTTTTTTTTACTAATCACGGCAACAGAAGAAGGCACGAGAAAATTAACAAATACCAGGGCCAGCGTGGACGTCGATTTTAGAGTAGGTGTTTGCGAGATATAAAATTTATGAACAACTTCCGATCACTATCCTGCAGGAAATTCGAAAAATCCCTTCTCACTGTACCTGTGTAATCCTAAAAGATGATGATGATATCTCCCAAGTATTTAGTCTCTACAACAGTTACAGTTACGTGAGGTTAGGTACTTTGAATTGAATTATTTTCTGTTTATTCCTTATCCTGTGGGATTTATTTCCGTAAGAACTTTCTACAAAATATTAGAAATATTTCAAGGAAAAGATTAGTGAAATCGGTAAAGTCGTCCTCGAGTTTTGGGCTTAGACATTTGGTGATTCATTTTCAATTATATAAATGGATCAAGTTTGAAACGGCAATTTGGTAAAATTTTTGGACTCTACGCCTCTAAAATAACACGATTTCATTACTTACTGTAGCACACAAATACTAACAGCAGTTGACAAATTGTTTGTCTATCCTTGTAACGAATGACTACTCGATTGGAATCAAACTTATTATATTGTCATTACACTCGACTACAAACATATGTACCTAAATAAAAATCAAAAGCTAGTAACTACTTAAAAATAATTTGCGTTGAAAATTATCTCACGTATGTTTTAGTACTTTTAGTTATTATTTGGGACTTGTTACTGACATTTATTTATGTCATTCAATGGTGTTTGTGAAGTTCCCAATCCACTCTTGGCTCACACGAGAACTACGGCCCGAGCTTTCTCATTCTGAGAGAAGGCCTGTGCCCTGCAGTGGGACGTACATGGGCTGGGATGATGATAAAAAACTTGATTAAGTTTGGTAGTCCCCTAAATCCCGTACCTTTGACTCGACTCTAGTTTGAAACTACCGTGAGACTCACTCATAGTGAAAATAAACGGATCACTCACGTCTTAAAACGAGTTTAACTCGACATGTCGCGGAAGGTGCGTGAAGCCATCGAGATTGATCGTCATCCAAATTTTAACCAGGATAGTGGTTGGTCAGTATCCCCGAGTTGGAAAACAGTGTTGAATGTTCGTACTGCGTCAACGGTGAGTGTGGCCGAACCTTTACAAAGTGATGTGGTTAGTGTTGTGTGCTACCCTACATTTGACAATGACAATAAAAGTGATGATGAAAACGGGGGTAGTTGTGTGTCGCTGTCAGTTGCGTCGAGTAGCCGCGCGACCAGGGCGTTAGCACGCAGTGCACGTTTGGCAGCCGCCGTGACGTGCGACTCCGAGAGGAAGGGCTATGGATTAGCCCGAAACATGTCGAGTTAAACTCGTTTTAAGACGTGAGTGATCCGTTTATTTTCACTTCGACTCTGGTTTAGTAAACCTCGCTTAAAATTGAAACTAGATTTGTTTTTGTTGCTACTGGACCTTAGAGCCCATAGTTGGCGAGCAAAAGGAAGGCTTCTAAGCTAGGCCAAGGATAATGACCGTACCGTATATACGCGGTTTAATATTCGAAGCTACTTTGCCAGGGGAATACGAATAACATGACCTATATTGTGCTCTACAAAGTTTATTGCTCCGCCAACGAAACCTTGGATTTGTTTACTTCCTAGTTAGTTCAAAAGTTTTCAAACTAACCACTTGAGATCACTCACAGCACTTTTGTTTCGTCCAATTTAAGGAAATCATTATCCAAAAAAATCTTTAGAATAGTTGACCATTACTTGAAGGAAGGTTCCTTGTTCCTACATCAGAGTAAAAACAATATAAGTAAGGCTGTATGTTTGGAAATTATTTTGATTGTTTGAAAATCGCCTTTTTGTCTTAAGCCGTTGTACAACTGACATTGAACCTTAGGGTGGTAATTGAATTTCTTAATCGACATACATACAAATAGGAAATGTCAGCGAGCTAAGAACGTTACCGCGCATCTGGCTAAAAAGCCATATATTATATTCATGTCTCAAATGAAGTAGCGAAGTTAAATGTTTAGATGCTAGCCCAATAAGGATTATATTTAATTGGCGAGTACCGTAACCTACTAAAACTATAAAAAAACTTGGGAAAAAGTGTGCTTATTGCGCGAGAAGAGAAAAACTGTCAATATTCTGGGAGAAAATCTTGAGAAAATACACCCCAACAACATTTCTATTACTTAACAATTCTCTGACTTAATTGCTTCTATGACTTAATCTTAAGGTTCGGCCACACCGCTGCTTAAAATATGGCGATGGTACGGAATCGCAGTGACGCATCGTAAATGTCACGACTTTAGGAAAGCGTGCGGTAAAGTCTGACGTTTACGACACGTCACTGCGATTACGTACCGTCAACGTATTTTAAGCGGCGGTACCTATGGCCGAACCTTTAACGACATTCCGTCTCCGGGACGGCGTCATTCTTTGCCGGACTTCCTCGCGCATGCGCTGTTATTAGCCTGCGCGGACGCCGCACAAGGACGGGGGACAAGGGACTGTAATCGCTGTTAACATTGCTACTCTATTATTCATAGAGTGAAGCAATCTTCATATTTGTTCTGAAGTTGTGTTTTTAGGAAATGAAAAGATGAACTGCCATTTTTCATCTTCCTACTCACTTCACCACAGCATACAGCTACGTCTGTACGAAACATGTATCTGTTTTCATGCAGAATGCCACCCTCCTCCACTTCCGCATAAATCAACATAACATACGAAGACAACAAAAAGCGTTTCAAATTCGAATCTATCTATACGAGTTATAGTAAAAAAATCGGATAACTCATGTCTATGAACTAGTTTAGCTCGACATGTTTCACCTCGTTCATAGAAGTGAGTTATCCATATTATTTCATTATGAGGTAGTTTTATGTTATAAACGAGTTCATTCTGAAAGCTAAATTGTGGTGATATAGGTATATCGACCTCTGCACCGTAACACCTGAATCTATCAATTAGAAACAAATACTTACTTATACACCGTGAAATTTTAGTGGTTGTTTTCCCGAAACGAGGTTATTTAGTATCGATTGTACAATCGATTTATAATTACTATTTTCACTAGACTCAAAAATCCAATTGTGAAAAACGAAAGTCGAAAATGACCGCAAACCAATAGTAACGCTTCGTTGGTACCTAGCCTATCGTACGATCGTACGCTACTTGTACCAACGAAGCGTTACTATTGGTTTGCGGTCATTCGAACTGCAACTCCTGCTAGTAATAAATTACTTTATCTTTTTAAGAAGATATAAGAACGACCGGATCCGGACATGAAGTTGGAATCGAGCGTAGAAATATGCATTTTCACCACTTAGTTAAACGTGCATGGCCCTGAGGTTTAGCCTGACTCATATTCCTTTCAAATTTTTGATTGTACGTCCTTCTGTTTAACCGCACTATCGGTTTTTACCTGACTGTCGAAGGAGGGTTCTGTTTTTCGAGCGTATGTATTTATGTATGTATGTATTGTGACACTGTGTAAGTATCCTCTACCCTCATCCTCGTCCGCGTAATACCGAACTACCCTCATCTCCTGTACTCTGAGACAAGCGCCTTGGGATCATTGGACTTCCGAATATTGAACTGAACGCGCGCGTCACGTGACTGATCTAAAAGCTTGGCCAAGTTCTGTGCTTATTGAACTGCCTAGTGGTTGTCGTGAACTCGTGAGTGGCTGCCTATATCTTCAGTCCGGGCCCGTGACAAGACCCTGGACTATTTGGACAATTGTGTACCGGAACCTATCCTCATCAGCCGTGAGTACCACCTAGATCCTGTTCTATTACCTCGTCCATTACACATTGTCACAGTATGTATGTGGGTATGTTATGTATGTATCATTCTTTGGCATGCCCTGGATCCCTGGATCCCAAACGGCGTGTGAGGTGTCTTTAGATTCGTCTCAGTTGCGAAAGTGACATAGCAGGTACATATTTTCCCGGAATTCCCATGGAAACGCGAATTATACAGGCGGGTATTTTCATCTAGTATTGAAATTAAAGTATTTCTTAATGTGACAAGTAATTAATAGAAAAAACAGCAAAGGTACGCAATCAAGGCTGTCAACGTTATTTTATAATTAACACTTTAGCTGATTAAGATGTATTTTACAATAAAAATGCTAGGCAATTAATTTTTACCTTAGCCCCTATAAGGGTAATTGCCAGCGTACTAAATAACTCGCTTGACTTGGCATTTACTTTTACGAATACTACGTTCTAGGTGTCACATTAAAGATGTATTTGGCAGCCAAGGTCCAAAGTCTTATTAATCGTGGCCCTACTTCAGCCTTGCTTGCCTACCGTACGTGACGGAAATAAATAAATGGATTAAGTAACTGATTTGTACAGGGTGAAACCCAAGTCAAGTGTAATGCATATATAGTCTACCCTTGCTCCATATTTATGCATGTGGCCCTTCGTGGCGACTGGCCCGCCTGGTATACAATTCGTTTTGATTTTGACCATTTTGATTTTTACGGCCGTTGACAATCAATTCTGCGGCCCGCTTCACCATTGCTACAACACATTTGTGGCCCACACAGAAAAAGGTTGAGTATGGCTGGCTCTACACTTTATGTACATACCTACACCCTATGTGTATACGTTTATTATATATATCCCTATAAACGCACGCACGCACACATACTATAGTTGTATATTGTGGCTTTGGCACCAATTTGATCGACTATCAACAATATCAACATATGTTATTAGGGTTATTATTTCTGTATATCTCTTTTCATCTTCTCTATATAACTTTTAATATACCTTTTAAAGGACTATGCACCTAGATAAGAACACTAGTGTTCTTATCCGAGCTGTAATTAGTTTTTGTTTGGAATACCAACTCTTCAAGGCACCCAAGATACAGACACTGCCTAGTTTGGGGCCCGCTGACAATGTATTTATGTTACAGTTTCTGCATCAAAAAAAATTTTTTTCGTTTCATTTATCTAGATCTATCAAAATTGCACATGACCATCCGCAGTGCAGCCATGCGCAGTGTAATACGTAGAGTAGGTAATCCAGTGCATCACATTAATTATATCTGAGTCCAACAACAGTAACTGTTTTCTGATGACAATAAGCTTCGATTACACAGATGAAGGTAAAGTTCAAGGGAACAGTAGGCCACAGCTGGCGCGGCACCCACGCTGCTTCTAAAAAATTCAGGCACGAACTCAATCAATAAAATATAACTACAATACAGCCGTACTACACCGTGCTTATGACTGCTAAGGCTTCCAGTGGCGAAGGCTACTAACAACCCGATTCCCCCGGGTTGACTAAACTTTCGAAGTACCCAAACGCTTCTCTTCCATTACTGCACTGCTTTTCAAGAAGAGGATAAATGGGTAATCTTTTTAGGTGTTTTGCTCGGGCTTTACTTGCAAAATTTTTCACGCCCTGCCACTGAAGGCTTCTGTACCTTCCGAAACTTGTAAAGATACATACAGCCGACCAATTTGATCCCCAGGCCAAAATAGGGCCTTGTCCTAATAACATTACAATTACGAGTATGTCAGTCGTCAAGTATACCTATTGTTTTACAGTGTTTAACCAAAGTTGAATAATTTTAATTTATTCCAAGTCAACCGACTATGGAAGACACATCTATAAAAAAATATTGGTATAGTGGTTGGTAGTCAAAATAAAATTTTGATGAATTTGAAGTACGAGTATGTAGTAGAAAATTTTAGCTCTAACTCAGTTGAACATTTGAACATTTTTGTTAGTGATCTAATTTTGTTGGATCAAAAAGTTTTTAGGATTTAGTTTCTAAGTTAAGGGTCTATAGCCAACATTTTTTGGCTAAGTCTACATCACCATGTGAGACACCCTAGGGACGCCTGGCCAACTTTCAGACCATTTAAATAAATTTTATGTCCACAGGAGACACAAGTTTTGTTTATTACGCTGTGTATGACCCACATACATTAATTATTTTTTTTTTTTTATTATTTTTTATTTTATTTTGTTTGAATTAATGACTGCAATATTTACATCTAAGTAATTACTGCCTCTAATTAGCACTGCATAGGTCAATCGAATGTGCTGCATTAAACACTGCAGTATTGTACGCAGCCGCTGCAATTGCAGATCCTTTGTCACCACATTTGTCACTTTATTGTGGACAGCGGGACTATAATGGCTTGTACTAGGAAAGCGTAGTAACATGTCCACAGAGTTATATTAAGTACAATTTTATAATTATCCTTTGATAAAAGACTGTTTTTTGCATTGTGTGAGAAATCCTAACAAAACATATTTAGCAATACTTATTACTTAAGTAACGCATAAAGCGCCACAACCGGACCACCAACCCTCGACCATCTGGGGCTGCGTACACTTGTCGCGAGTGCGGCCGAGGGATCCTATCCCGTATCGGTCTTTTAAGCCACGAGCGCAAGTGTCGCCAGGGTGCTACTTAAATCATCTGTCACAGATGTTAAGACCTATTATTAGGTACAGTTCTTGAATTTCAAGAATTACGCACGGGCATAAGATGGAATGTGTGTAAGCTTTGTGTTGTAGATATGCGATAAATTAGTTGAAAATCAAAATCAACACATTTATTCTTTTAAGTTACATACATGGAGGAGCGGTGTTCTCGCAGTACGAGTATCACGATACTCAAAACGAGGCACCAGAACAGTTTATTACTGAATAAATTATTTTTCATTTTCTTTTTCATTCTGCATGTAAGCCGCATAGTGCTCTTTTACCTGTAACTTTTTTAGGGTTCCGTAGCCAAATGGGAAAAGCGGGACCCTTATGGATTCGTCATGTCTGTCTGTCTGTCTGTCCGTCCGTATGTCACAGCCACTTTTTCCGAAACTATAAGAACTATGCTGTTGAAACTTGGTAAATAGATGAATTATGTGAACCGCATTAAGTTTTTCACACAAAAATAGAAAAAAAAAACAATAAATTTTGGGGGTTCCCTATACTTAGAACTGAAACACAAAATTTTTTTTCATCAAACCGCGGATGAGCAAAATAATTACTTTCCATTTATTTCAATTCCTTGCATTATTGGTGCTGTTTGGCTATCAGAAACTGCATTACAACCTTAACCTTGGTCATTACCATCAAAACGTTCTTGTTACGTGTGTTATTTATTATGGCAACGTAACTTTAACATGGAGACAACAAAGTAATTGTGTACCTATCTGTTATTGTCTCTCGTGAGATATCATTATTAAGTGGAGATAGTGAACGTACGTGCAGCTACAATGGGCGCGATATTGCGTGCGCGCACGTCTGTAGATCACCGAGATTTGCGCATGAGACTTGCGATCGTCGAGGTGCATGACACGGTATCTTTCGAAAGTTTAGATGACTGCCCAATAAACATCTAGTTTAACCCAAGTTATCTGAAATCAATCAGTTTCTACGTGAAACTTCGCTGTCTTTCATTTTCGTTTCATTTTAATTTTATGTATTGTTTTCTCACTTTGTGGTATAGTCTAATCTAAGTTACAACAGCTTAATAAGAACTGCTCGTCATGGTTCAGAAAATATTGCATACAGATACTTTAATTGTCTTATTTAGTTTCGGTTAAGCAGTGTGAACTTGAAGTAAGAACAGGAACACTGACTTGCGTCAGTGAATCGTCTGATATGAACTTAGCAAACTTCTTTCCCTGAACCGTTTTCGCCACGTCAATGAGCCTAAACACGTCCAGTAACATGCCGGTGTCATACGAGGTGATTTATACGATAGATAGTCTGCAGGTTCACTCACAATGAACACAATAGTGGCTCGGGTGACCGTTGCCAGGCCAATTGTCAGCCCATCAAGACGTAACCGTGGTAGCCCAGACGCGTGGAATTCTAGACCTAGCCATTCAATTTTATTTGCCTTGAAACTTTAGCATTGCGATTCGAATAATTTGAAATTGGCCTAAAGCAAGGCCTTGCGTATGTCACCGGCATAGCATCTTAACAGATTGTATACTTATTTATTATTGTTAACGGAGAGTTAAATAAATTAGCCCAAGATAATGTTTTTTACCTGTGTAATGCCTAGATGAAATAACTTTCTACCAACGATAGTGAAGTAGCACGTGATGGAGGGAAAATAGGTATGTAATTTTAATGTAGTTAAATACTTTGTACTCAGAAAGCTGTGCATGTGGAGCGTTTCTCCTGGTTTCTGCCACTTAACCAGGTGAGGTTCTTAGCGTTAATTTGCGAATGACTAATTATGCCTGAATGTATTTATGTGGTGTGGTTAACCTGCGAGAGGTTATACTTACATTAATAACAAAGTGCGTCACAGATTTCCAGTTTGGAAATATTAAGTAAGAACTTAAATACCCGTCAATCAATTAAGTACGTCTTTTGTAGCATTTTTTTGTCTTCAAACTGTATGGACGAAGAATATTTATCAATCGTGTTATACACACGTAAGAAACAAAAGTTGTCTTTCCTGTGGACATAAAGACATAGACATAGACATAGACATAACTTTATTCGACATCAAAAAAGAAAATACACTGAGAAAAATAAAAAGAACAATAATAACAAAAACATAATTGTAGATGTCGAAAAGGAATTTGACTCAGCATAAGCTGTAGTAGATGCCTGCTACAGCGCTGATTTTCAGTCAAACCCTTCATATCCGTGTAGAAAACTTGTTGGACCGGAATCAGCACAAACAAATTCTGTATAAAAAGTGTGCAACGAATAAATCTATACTAATATATAAAGCTGAAGAGTTTGTTTGTTTGTTTGTTTGAACGCGCTAATCTCAGGAACTACTGCTCCGATTTGAAAAATTCTTTCAGTGTTAGTTAGCCCATTTATCGAGGAAGGCTATAGGCTATATATTATCACGATAACACCAATAGGAGCGGAGCGGAGCGGAAGAATGTTTCAAAATCGGGGGGGTTTTGTAGTAAAACTTCTATAGGCGCTAATCTCAGGAACTACTGGTCCGATTTGAAAAATTATTTCAGTGTTAGATAGCCCATTTATCGAGGAAGGCTATAGGCTATATAACATCACGCTAACACCAATAGGAGCGGAGCGGAGCGGAAGAATGTTTCAAAATCGGGGGTTTTTGAAGTAAAACTTCTATATCTCGGGAACTACTGCTCCGATTAGAAAAATTCTTTCAGTGTTAGATAGCCCAGTTAGATAGGGCGGGTTGGGAGCGGGTGGGGGGGCGGGTTGAGAGCGGGTTGGGGGCGGCTTGAGAGCGGGTTGGGGGCGGGTTGAGAGCGGGTGGGGGAGCGAGTTGGGAGCGGGTTGGGGGCGGGTTGGGAGCGGATTGAGAGCGAGTTGGGAGCGGGTTGGGGGCGGGTTGAGAGTGAGTTGGGGGCGGGTTGGGGGCGGGCTGGGAGTGGGTTGGGGCTGGTTAGGAGTGGGTTGGAGGCGGGTTGGGAGCGGGTTGGGGGCGGGATGAGAGCGAGTTGGGGGCGGGTTGGGGGCGGCTTGAGAGTGGGTTTGGAGCGGGTGGGGGGGCGAGTTGGGAGCGGGTTGGGGGCGGGTTGGGAGCGGGTTGGGGGCGGGTTGGGAGCGGGTTGAGAGCGAGTTGGGGGCGGGTTGGAGGCGGATTGGGGGCGGGTTGAGAGCGGGTTGAGAGTGGGTTAGGGGCTGGTTGGGGGCGAGTTGGGAGCGGGTTGGGAGCTGGTTGGGGGCGGGTAAGGAGCGGGTTGGGGGCGGATTGGGAGCGGGTTGGTTTATTATGAAGTTTCACTTCTTCCGGAAGGATCCAAGGAGAGCCATAATTGATGAAAAAGCAAATTGGATAAAAAATAAGCTGCCCAAATTACTAATTCCACGCGGACGGAGTCGCGGGCAAAAGCTAGTAGATACATATAAAATTAGCGACTCCGAGTGAGCAAAGTTAAAACTTATTTAAATGGGCCAAAAGTTAGCCAGGCGTCCCACATGCCGATATCGAGTTGACTAAAAAATATTGGCTATCTATACCTTAACCAGGGGGGTTTCACTACGCGTTCAGTTAGGCCGGCGCTCCTGCCGGGGAGGAGTATGGCAGTAGGTTGTCGCTCGGCCTTCAGTTCGCACGCTAGCCACGTCGCGCGTAATCAAGCAACTTTTTTCTGTGATTTTTGCAACAAACAATGACTTCTAAGCGATCTTATAAATAACTTACTTACCTACTTACTAAAGGTAGTTTACTGAATTATTACACACTTGTTATCTTTCTTGATTTATATACCTACCAAATATCGGCGAGTGGGAACCCTGTGTCCTTGGTTTCGGATCAGCGGTGCCCAACGGAATATGAACGCTCGTATCACACGATAAGTTTCAATTTCGCGTACAAGCAGTAAGAGTAGGCAAGTTTTTATACCTAAAGTTGACTTTTGTTCGAGAGTGATCCTTCTGTACGTTAGTACTATTAGCACGTTAGTACTATTAGTACGTTAGTACTATTCTGTGCCTTAACTTTTGCCGTGTCTACAGAAGAGACATGAAAAAAAAAATGTGTATGACCCCATCCCGTAACGAATAAGCTAGTTCATCCCCAGTGCGCTGGAGCGACGAGTGTTTCGGATGGAGGTCGGCCGATGGCACCCGCTAATGGAAGTGACCCGGTCACTTTCTCAACGTGTATACATATTATATAAATAAATGCATGTATGATTGTATCAGTTCAGTTTTGTGACATACATCAATAAGTAGGTACAGACAGCACATTATCATTGAGCCAGTTATTTTATTTTTTTATTTATTTTATTTTATTCGGAAAACCAACAGCTATTTTATTTTAAAAGTAGATACTATAAGTAAATATCAGAAAAGCCAATTACAATTACTTAATTATTACTTGTCACTGTTTGTAATTTGGTCGCGTAATGCTAATCGGGTTTATGAATGACGATATTTTTGACGTACCACTGCAATGTGGCTGAACGTCGAGGTAAATATTGTTTGCATGCGAAGTCCCGTGTACTTAGTGTCTCCATGTATATCTGGCTTTATAGTGGTAACTTGAAGTTTAGATTTATGTAGGTAAGTATTTTAAAGAGACAAACATATAGATAATACTAACACTACTAACAGTTACGTTTTAAGACCCAAGTTATTTGAACGCGAGAAATACCTACTTCCCGCGTAAATAAATCAATTGAAAAACATTATTGAAAAACCGGACAAGTGCGAGTCGGACTCGCGCACGAAGGGTTCCGTACCATTTTCTATAAAACCTGCAAAAAATCACGTTTGTTGTACAGGAGCCCCCCTTAAATATTTGTTTTATTTTAATTTATTTATTTTTAAAGTGAGTAGGTATACCACTTAATATTCTGTGAATATTTCAAGCGTCTACCTGTTGCCGTTATCAATATCAAGCAAAAACAAGCAAAAAACCACGTTTGTTGTATTTTATTCTGTTTTTTAGTATTTTTTTTTACATAAAACTGACCCGTGATTGACCACTATCTCACCTGACGAAAAGTGTAGATGAGGCCAAAGGTGTACCTCACTGGTTCAGTAACAGCCTATTCACTCTAGCCTTGAAGAGACCTAGGTTGTATTTATCAGGAAATACAGACGACGGGAGCGAATTCCATTCTCTAGCAGTTCGCATTAGGAAGGATGACGCGAAGCGCTTCGTACGGGCCACTTGAATACTAACCACATAAGGATGAAGACGCTCCCCCCGCCTGGATGTCCGTTGGTGAAATGGATATGGAGGAATTAAATCATGTAATTCCTGCGCACACTCCAAAATGTATCCGATAAAAACAGACAGACAAGCAACTCGACGACGGTGCCCGAGGCTCTGTAGCCTACCACCGATTGACGGACTATCACCAATGAGTCTTCGGGCTCGATGCTCCACCGAATCCAACGCCAGCGAAGTCTCAGTAATAGGGTCCGGTTTTTACCCTTTGGGCGTACCCACGGCGGTTCTGTAGAACCTTAAAAAAACCATTTCTGAGAGATTATGAAGAAGTAACCATTAAATACAGCCTTGGCCAATTTTAGTATTATTTTAAATGTCATTATCTATTTGTTGATATTTTTTTGCGAGAAAGTATTTGATAAACATAAAGGAAAACCACTAAAAGTGTCCATGATCTAATTATTTTCGTTTTTTGATCGAGTGAAGTGTAAAAATGCGTCCTGTATCATCATAAGCATCCATACGTTCCACTGCAGGGCACATGCTTCCTCTCAGAATGAGAGTGCTTGGACCGTAGTTCCCACGCGGGCCCATTGCAGAGGGTGTGTAATGAATGATCGATATAACAACATTTGATATATTTTCAAATGGCATAATCACTCATTTGATATAAATAACGTTTGGTATAATTTTAAAATATATAATTTTATATGGTATAACGTTATTATATATTTTGTTGTTACATCTCGTGAGACGCAACCATTTGTTTTGTGTAGGGGGTTGCAGTTCTAACCTAACCCACTATTCTGGCATTAAATACAACCATTATTATATAACCATCATTATATCTTATGAACGTTATATGAAAAGTTGATTATATCAAATGATAATAATATTAAGTGTTGTTATAAGATTCAATAATTATATCAAATGAGCGTTATAGCGACTGAAGTTATATCAAAAGTTTTTATAGCGATCGTTGCGCACCAATTGCGATTGTTACTGTGATGCTGCAATTTTTATTGATGAATAAATAAATAAATAAATAAATAAATAAATAAATTACGCAGGTGTGTACAGGTATCCTTTATATAAAACAAATTTTTACTCAATCAAAAAGAAGATGTAAATGTGTAAAGTTGAACCAAAAATTAGTTGGTTTCAGATAACCTGGTAAAAATTCTAAGTAGGCAAGAAGTCCAAGTTATATAGTTGTAACTTGAAGAAAAAACATTATCTTATTATCTGCATTATCTTATTATATTTTTTATATTATACTTCGTCCTAGCTAGAAGACAGCCAGTCTATGGTCCATTGGTCATCAGCGTTCTAGAAGCGCCGAGAAGTCGCGTGAGCCGAGGGCACAGCATGCTCGCCACTGATTGGATCATTGAATAAATTGCCGCATCGCTATCTGCGCGCGCGCGGGACGGTGTTATGCGGTTCTCAGTGATTAAGCGTCAAGAGGTGACAAACAGACGGATAGAGTTACTTTCGCATTTACAAAATTACAATGAATTAGGATCTGAAAACTGTAGCGGTCTTACTTTAATTTATTGATTTTAGAATTATTTGATTTTTGATTTATGTGTTTTTTTAAATGTTATGATGATTTGTTGATCCCAAAAAAAGATCAGCGCTGTTTGCAAGATCGCGAGTTTGCTGATTTGGGACCATTTTGTAACGTGCACATTTTTCATTTAATTCTTGTTTTTTTTATTGTTTTTCTCCATGTTATGTCCATTTAAATGTTTTCTTTCTTTCTTTCTTCTGAATGTAGGTATCTTGTAAAATTCCTGTTACATCATCATTATCACGTAAGAGTTGGAGTAATTGTCACTTATTAATTTCCCCCCCCAGCCTTTTCACTTCTTTATTCATATCAAGCTAAAATTGTGTCGAAAAGAAAAAGCCTTACTTTTAAAAATGTTTTTGTTCATTTTTAGGGTTCCGTACCCAAAAGGTAAAAACGGAAACCCTATTACTGAGGCTCCGCTGTCCACTAAAAAATGGAATTAAATAAAGGGGCTAAAGGGGGGGGGGGGATAAAGGGGCTCCCATACAACAAACATGATTTTTTTGGTCGTTTTTGTTCGATATTGATAAAGGCAACAGGTAGACACTTTAAATATTTACAGAATATTTAATTATATATTGACTTTAAAAATAAATCATTAAATTAGAATAAAAAAATATTTAAGGGGAGCTCCCATACAACAAACGTGATTTTTATAGATAATTGTACGGAACCCTTCGTGCGCGAGTCCGACTCGCACTTGGCCGGTTTTTTGTTTTTTATTGTTTTATTTTTAGTTATTAACTAGCTGTTGCCCGCGACTCCGTCCGCGTGGAATTAGTAATTTGGGCAGCTTATTTTTTATCCAATTTGCTTTTTCATCAATTATGGCTCTCCTTGGATCCTTAGAAAAAAGTGCCATAAAAATCGGTCGAGCCGTTACGGAGGAGTTCGATAACAAACACTGACACGAGATTATATTATATGTATATTAGAAGAGAAAAATATTCCTAAAAGTAATGTTGATGATTGTGCTTGGTTCCTTATTGTAAATACTTATATGTTTGCAAATCGCTGTTTCGCGAACGTAGCTATTGAAGTACGGCCTTACACGTGAGCCGAGGGTACAGACGCGCATACAAATGATAGATGATGATGATGATGATGATGTTGATGATGATGAATAATAGAGTTTTATTCTAAAGGCCCATTTACATTATACAACTTTCTTGCACTTTCCATACAATTAAATTGAGGCAATAAAACATTGCTCAGTCTAAACCTTAGAAACCTTAGGTTTAGACTCCGCAATGTTTTATTGCCTCAATTTTATTGTATGGAAAATGCAAGAAAGATGTATAATGTAAATGGGCCTTTAATGTCAACATAGCTTAAAAATGCTAACCAGGGCCCAATTGCATAACAAATTACAAGCTAATTTGTAAGCTATTTTGTATTGAAATTCACTAATAGGTAAGTACCTATTTGCTTGTATTTTGTTATGCAATTGGGCCCAGTTGGTAGGTAGGTATAGTAATGTTTACTTGGGCATTTATTCGAGCGTTTCAACCGCCTCATTTATCTGGTAACATTTTTTAAGAAATGGCAAAAGATGCTGATACAGTTCCCAGTTATATGGTAGACGTACAGAACCTCTAATATTATAACCGAAAGCCCCATCAAAATCTTCACCCGTTTCTTAAGAAATGTGACCAGATAAATGAGGCGGTTGAAACGCTCGAATAAATGTTTACTTAGCCTTTTTTATAAAAAAAATGTCTACTTAAATGCCTAAGTAGAATGCTAATATGGGAACCTCGATCGCTAGTAATTTCACCGGACGTCTTTCCACGCTGGAATACAACGGCGCAATCAAACCACTATTGCTTGGCGGCAGGATTACCGAGTATAAGTGCTGTAGCGATCCGGACGGGCCTACTATCCGCATAGCAACACGCCGTTTACCTGAACTTGATCTTCAGCACGCTAAACTGACCTTGACATGTTGTGACACAGATCATGAATGGTCTTATACATGAGGTCCCGAAACGGGAGCCGTTCAATCGTCATACAAACTTTTGCATAATTGATCATTTGTCCGAAATTATCATTTTACATACCGTAAAATGGGGTGAGTTGGGTCGAAATCGAAGTTCAAACCTGAATAAAACTTTATTTTTATATGTGGCACATTGACTTAAATACAAAAAAAGTGTTCCGGAGGTATGAATTTTAGTTTGTCAATGATAATTTGTTGCTTCATTGCATAGTTTCAACGAAAAATACATAATAATAGGCAAGCCTAGCTCACTCCGTAGTTGGGGTTATAAGGGCTAGCAATGGGGTGAGTTGGGAAAATTGCTAGGGTTGACACTTTCGGAGTAAGACAATAGCTTGACTTGTCAAGAGAATTTTTATTAATGTAGCAAAATTAGGTTTTATTTATGCTCCTACTTAAACCGGTTTTAGTTATTTGTTATACAAGGGGGGAAAGTTGTATTTTACCTGCGAGTGTTCATTTGAAATACGAGCTATCGAAGGGATTCTATGATTGACCACGAGAGAAGCGAGTGGTTCAAAAATAGAATCCTTTCGATAGCGAGTGTTTCAACACACGAGACGTAAAATAACTTTTCACCCGTGTATAACACAAAACTTTTCACCTCACTACAGCGAGGAAAATAAGAAAAAGGGTTTGTACCATCAATTATTATTTATTTACCTCTTTGTCAATACAATAATTTTGAAGTATAGAAATAATGGTAAAATCAAAAATAATGCAAAATAGCCTAAGCATATCCAGACTTTATGGAACTACTCCAATACCGACATTCCGCAAGCTCAATTCCGCATTTTGCACGGTTTCCCGTAATTCCACAGGTGTTAATACGTCTTCGTCACTCGAATCACTCATTTTTAATAACAAAATAACTAGTTAAACATGCGAATATTTAACGTTGACGGCTTAATTGAAAAGTTTTGATTGACTTTTATTATTTTATTATTTTGTTTTTTTTTATTATTTCGGATGCGTTTTGTTCGCACATCGACTTACTTGGACTGTCAGAACATTTTATCCGTTTTTACAACAAGAATGAAGGTTAATATTGAATGCTGATATTTATGAATTAAAATAAAGTTGTAAGACTGTATTTAGTGTTTTTTACTCGATGCAATTCATTAATTGTGATGTTAAAAATTCAGCACTTTTAACGTTTTACGTTTTGTTAGCTGTCAAATATCACTTAAGCTGCCTTCAAATGTCAAAACTCTTTCTTCACAAGTGGATAAAAAATGATTTTCTCAATAGATGTCAAACAAACAAAAAGTGCTTTCCGAGCTAGTGAGGTGAAAAATATTTTCTGTAAGTTGCGACCCTTATTTTTATGACGTATAAATAGTTTTTTAGATCAATTAAAAAAATACTTTGATCTATATAGAATTAGTAACGTGAATCCCATCAAAAACATTAATATGAAATTAATGACCTGCATGACACACTATGAAATGAATAAAATGCACATTTTAATATAAAATATTTATTTAATTTGCAATTTCTTTAATTCCTCCGCTACTTCGATATTTTTTTAAAATAATATTTACCATTTTTTCATAATGTAAGACACTTTTGACTACTTACGTAAATCGAAAACCCTGAACTACGAACACCAACTCCCCCCTCTATCATCCCGGTACACCCCGTTCGTAATACCAACTCTCCCCATTCATGACCCAACTGTCCCCGTTGTCGCCCCAACTCACCCCTCAGTACATCCCTGCTCTCCCCATAAAAATCTTCATATGCAGTTAAATCGTTTTCTATGTTAAAACCATTATAAATAAAAAACTTTTTAACAAAAAATTAAACCACCGAAAACACTGAAAAGCAAAAAGGTCAAACAAAACAGGTATTATTTTTTGCTTTTCAGTGTTTTCGGCGGTTTAATTATTTGTTAAAAAGTTTTTATTTTATACTTTTTTTCCATCCTTGGGGTATTTTTTTTCCAAATTTATAATACCAACTTCAAGGTATACCCTATCTATCCAATAAAAAAGAATTATGAAAATCATACTACTCTGTAAAAAGTTAGTCAATCATCCCCTGTTTTCCTACCCTTAGGGTAGGAATATTGTTTCCAAATTTAAATCGGACCACCCTCGGAGTATACGCTTTCCAATAAAAAAAGAATCATCAAAATCGGACTACTCTGTAAAAAGTTATGCGTGATCATACATAAAAAAAAAATATACACGTCGAATTGAGAACCTCCTCCTTTTGTTTTCGTCGGTTGAAAAATATAACTTATGTTTTTCTGTTTCCACTAAGCCATGTAAGTATATAAACGATATCCGAAAGGTAGATGAACACTTACTTTGGCAAACATCACATAAAAACAAAGTTAAATTGAACTAAAAATCCGCCGCTTTCGAGCATCAACTTTGACAGTGAATTTGTGTTTTAAAATTGTATGATTTGGCAGCATAGTGTTGCGAAAAGAAGAAAAAATATGTCTAAAAATATAATCAAATTACTTTGAAAGCAATCTAAGCCCGAAAATTAAAGTAGCTACTGAAAAAAGAAATTCTGGATTCGCAACCCAACTCCCCCCGCGAAACCTACTCACCCCATTTTACGGTAACTCGGGTGTTGTCTTTGAGTAAGCTGACGAATGTCAATTAGCACAGCGCTTGCGCCACATTCGAGAGTTCAGCGCGAACGCAAGCAGATTACCAATCTGTGCACATATGCGAAAGTGTTAAAACAAACGTAACTCCACATACGCCCGACTTTGTACAGGCAGTAGCTGTAGAACAAGCAATATTAGTAACAGATGGATTAAGGCTTCGTTTCCACCAGAGATGTGCGAGGATGCGTTGCGAAGGATGTGTGTGTCATGAACCAATAGAAACACTTAATTTAAAAGGTCCTAAGTGAATGAAGTGTTTCTATTGGTTCATGACACACACATCCCTCGCAACGCATCCTCGCACATCTCTGGTGGAAACGCAGCCTAAGTCAGGTGTCTCTTTCAGGCGACTATACACGTGTGATGTTGATTATTGTTGGGTCTGTATGGCATGTTAATGTACGTGAAAGCTGTAGGAAGAAGTTAAGTTTTTACGTGAAATGTTACGAATACGATTTTGTCCCATTCGCTGTCGAGACCCTTGGTCCGTGGGATCCTAGCGCTATGAAGGAAATAGCAAAGAGGTTAGTTGTGGAAGTATGGAGAAAGTGGAGAAATAATTAGCTTAGCTATGCAAAGGATACGTTGCCAGTATCTTCGAAACCATGCCTAAGAGGACTCTTTTTCATAATTTGTACTAACGACATGTGAAATTATAATACAATAGCTACTAAGTACAATATTTGACTGTGTGGATGCATCCACAGTAGTAATTAAATTGTACATAATTAAGATTTACAAACCAAAAGATAAATGGAAACGAGTATTATAAACAGGCATTACGAAAATTGAAAAATTTAGAAGCTATCTTGTTGGTAAACATCTGTTACGAAACAGCTAACTGGCACAAGGATGACTGCCAAACGACGGCACCGCTCAAACCGTTCAGCGGGCCAAGCCACCCTTCTACGGTTTTAATTTAAATCAATTATGTAGATATTTATAGCGTTACTTAGTTAATATTTTAATTGCTTATTACATAACTGCTGTAGGTTCCCTTTGACGCGTAATTTTTAAGGCTTTACACCCTTTACCTTCACTTGTAGCCAAGTAACTAAGTAATTCTGATAAAAAAATCCTAAAAGTCGAATTTTATACACTTCCAATGATTCTATTGTCTTGAAATTTCGTACGAGTATAGAGTTTCGGTGATATGCAATAGGTAAACAAGTACCGTTGGCAAAAAGGTATATACGCGTTTTAGCCTGTGTGTAATCTTGCAAGTTGAATATCACAAACTTTCAGTGGTCGGTTGGATTTTAAATCTGATATGATGCAGCTTGGATTAGATAATCAACAGAAAAAAGGTTAGGTCAACGGTCAAAAGGTTAAGTCGGCGTAAGATCAGGTAACTTTTTATACCCAAAACTTATTGAAATGTTATTATACTTACTACAATGTCCGTGCTCTACTTCGTAGCAAAGATAGGGAGACTGGAAGATTGGAAGATGTATTTTATGAATGTAATGAATGGGACCGGTGGTTAAATTTAATTTAAATGAATGTTCGTTCAGTGACTCACGGAAAAAATTGAACGTCGTCGTACCTACATTCGGCAACGAGACAGTCGTCTTCGCATTTGACATAAACACTTTATTTAGGTACGAGCACATTGAAGTTTTGCCTGGGGCTAAAATGTAACGATTCTGCATCTGACGGATTGAAATTGCATCCAACGACCGGTTAGCTGCAAATCGTGACAGCTTTAGAAATCCGTTCTGGATGGCAACAATCTCTTCCATGAAATGAAGCGGAACACGGCGGGAGAAATGCGGTAGAAAGCCGTCGGACATGGCAACTATTGTTATTACGTACACACGCTGGAAAGCTGGTAAACAATAGTGTAAGTACCACACGTTGGTTACTGTCTTGGAAACCAATTAAGTAGATGGTTTTGGGAAACGGCTCAATGGTGTAAGAGTTGTAAGAATATAATGTCTTGTTTCGGAAAATAATAGTAATTTGATACATTTATTTATTTATTTATTTATTTATTTAGGTGTTCAACAGCGGTACAATCAAGTTTATCCTAATTTACAGTGTGATTCTTAAGGCCAATAACAGAACTCCCTTAATGATATAATTTTATAAACCTGAGTAGGAGCAAACGTACAGTCGAAATCACAAACACCCACACACCCAACGCGTCAAATATATGCAATCATCAACCTTATGGTTAATGGCATAGAAGTGTATAGATATATTGACGCCCAGGGAGCGCATGTATATTTATGTTCCCGACTATAACAATAAGAAGGAAAGAATAAAAAAAAAAAAAACCTGTAAGTACATACTTAATATGAGATAACGAGAAAAATAATAATAATAATAAAAAAAGTAATAAACGTGTTGCTAAAATACACTAAGCATGTGTGTGTGTGTGTGTGTGTGTGTGTGTGTGTGTTGTAATAAAATAAATACAGTTACACACAATAAATAAGTAGGTACCTAACAAACTAATACACATAATAGTAGATATATATTTAAAAACGGGATAAAACGGTGTGATCCCATCTGTTCAGTGTTGCCATGGATTGCTTTCGCCGACATCAATTATTCTCTAGCTACTAACTCTCTTTGTAGCGGCCACACTGGATTATTCCGTTCTACCGCCACCTGCGTATCCTCTCCCCTCCACTTCGTGCGTTTTATAAAAACGCCGAATCAGAGCGGAAGCGGATGATGTGTCATTACGAATTTTTCTGTTAAGAGAACAACCGTTACGCTGACCGCCAGCAACGAATTTTGCGAATCTTTTCCTAATAACGGAAAAATTAGATTAAAGTCAGTGCCGCTGCTGAAGTCTCCTTGTGCGCCGCCCTGCGATAAACCTGAAAGGCTAAGTGCGACACCAGAGGTAAGAGTTAACAGTGATACCGGAGGAGCTGAAAACTCCGAGCCGACGGTGCCTGCTACCGACGCCCTAAGGTTCTGCGCTACTGCAGACGAGGAGCCCACCAGGTGAGCTTTCAGCAGTCACTGTTACTACTCCATATTTTTTTCCGTGTAAACTTTATCGTCGAAAGACGCAATATTTTGCTTCCTAACGGCCCTAAGTACCTTCCGTTTATTTTCGACCTTTCTTCACCCATCTTCCTATACAGTCCACTCCCTCTCGTTAACACCATCATATATCCCCAAAGTTATATCTTGTTCAATAATTATGCAAAACTTTGAAGTATAGTTTCTTTCTAATCTTCTATACATATAAAATCCTTTGTCCTGACTGACGGATCAACGCACAGCCTAAACCGCTGATCGTAGAGACCTGAAACTTGGAGGGTGGGTTCTTTGTATGACGTAGGCATCCGATAAGAAAGGATTTTTCGTAGTTCTTCTCCTAAGGGGGTAAAAAAGAGGGGCAAAGTTTGTATGGGACAACGTGATTCCTTGGTCCAATCTACTTCAAATTTTGCATAAACATTCTATAACAGAATTGATGGAAGACGTGTTTCGTATTTTATTGAAATTCATCCCTTGACGGGGTTAAAAAGGAGTAGAAAGTTATTTTGGGGGTGATTTGCTTCGAAGTTGATATCAATACTCCTTAGTGCTTTTGATTTAAATTACTTTTTATTTTGACACAATTTAAACGAAACGAAACTTCAAATTTTGCAAACCATTTGTCTACGTTTGTCAACCACTTCCTGATCTGATCTCTGATAATAACTAATTATAATAAGTAGTATTTGCATTTCACCAAGCTTTTGCTTTTACAAGCGCAGCGTCGGACGTCCGCCAACGAGATGGACGGACGTTTTGGTGAAGGCCGCAGGTTCAGGGTGGATGCAAGTCGCTTCCAACCGTAATGATTGGGCGTCAATGAGGGAGGCCTATGTCCAGCAGTGGACGTGCTACGGCTGAAATGATGATGATGATGATGAAGCTTTTATGTGAGTTCAACCTTTTTCGAATAAAATCGAATTGAGTATTCAAACATCATTGTTGAACTCGCATAAAAGCTTGGTGCAATGCAAATACATATAAAATGCTTTGTCCTGAAGTCCTAAATGACTGACTGGCGGATTAACGCACAGCCTAACCGCTGTATGTAGAGACCTGAAACTTGGAGGATGTGTCCTTTGTATGACGTAGGCATCCGATAAGAAAGAATTTTCCGGAATTCCCACGGGATAAGGAATATACGGGATGTATATATTTCATCAATCGAGAGTGACCCTATCCACATAACGAAGATTACTAAACTGTTCCAATTGGGCATGCAATGGACTATTAGAACAGGTATAAAGCTAATTTCAATAATTTTGAAAATATCCACGGGATAAGGATAAATCAGGATTTATATACTCAAATCAACTGGATCCTATCTCCGTAACTACAATGTACTAAACTTTTCAAATTCAGTATAAACGTAAATGGTCATACATAACAGCAAAAAAACTTATTGCAGGATTTTTGGAAATTCCTGTGGGATAGATAATCTCTGAAACTTCCGAGCTGATTTAAAAAAAAACTTTTACCAGTAAAAAGTTACACCATCCTGTATTGACATAGGCTACTTTTTTCCGGAAAAATGCAAAATTCCCAAGGGATAGAAATAAAAATTAAACTTCGGAGCTCATTTTAAAATGTCTTTCACCAATAGAAAAGATACACTGTCCTTGATTAACATGGGATGCTATTTTCCGGATAAATGCAAAATTTCTGCGGTATAGAAAATAGTAAATTTAATTTCGGGGCTGAGTTTTAAAAAAAATGACCAATAGAAAGCTACACTATCCTTTGTTGGTATAGGCTAGGCTACCTACTATTTATTCGGTAAAATGCAAAATTCCCGTGGGATAGAAAGAAGTGAACATCACTTGAGGGCTGATTTGAAAATTTCTTTCACCAATAGGAAGTTACACCAACCATTATTTACATAGACTACTTTTCTCCGTGAAAAAGCAAAATTCACACGGGAAAAAAATAAGTGAATTCAACTACGGGGCTGATTTTAAAACTTCTTTTACCGGTAGAAAGCTACATCTTTAAGGACATAGACTACTTTTTCTCGGGGAAAATGCAAAATTCCCGCGGGTTAAATATAAGCGAAAATGTGCATAGAATAAGGACAAATTTGTTGAAATTCCCACGGGATAGTGAATAAACGGGATTTATAATATTCACTAACTGATACTGATGATGATGAAATGATAATAATAATGGATGTTGCCGTTGCCGGTTTTTTGTTTTATACAATGAAAGAGATGAACAAGCTTTACCACAAATTGGAATTCTACGCGGACGAAGTCGCGGGCAAAAGCTAGTAAGTATATAAAAATCTCGTGTCACAGTGTTTGCTATCGAACTGCTCCGAAACGGATGAGCGATCACATATCAAATTTTTTGTCTATATTTGGTAGGTCTGAGAATAGGTCGTTGGCTACTTTTTATACTCCTATTCTTCGTAGACGGAGCCGTGGGCAATAGCTAGTAATAATATAAATATAATCGTCAAATAATTCCTATTACCTTAGAATACATGTAAAGCTTAGTGATGTACCCTCTTTGGCTTCGCGACTATGTCAAGTTTCACTGTAAGTATCCAGCTTCCATACTAGGGCACTCAGACATACCTACTAAGCGCCCTGCGGTTAAGTAATTTACGACTTTACACTTGGCACAGTTCGCCAAGCGGGCAAGCCCTTTACGATCTTTTATGTAACTGCGTTGGCAATGAAAGATCCGGTTTTAGTGCACCTGCTGGTAGTAAGGTACGATTACTAATGTTATAATTATATGCGATGGTTTGTGAGCGCGTGTTAATCTTTCAAGCTAAAGTGGCTGGACGGATTTGGGTGAAATTTGGCATGTAGATTGCTGGAACTTGAAAATAATGCACGAATATTTTCACGGGGTTGAAATGAACGCATATAAAATTACAAAATCTCAACTGTGAGTTGTTAAATTAAATGATTTCTATTTATAAATATCTAAATAAAAAAATAAAAACAACTGTGAAGTATAAACGTGAGGCTTTATATACGGAAGTTCTGCATATTTTTTGAGAATTCCCGCAGGTATTTAGCAAAATCTCAAAATTTATATTCTACTTCAAAATGTTATGGTTCACACGAGCAAGCTACTGGTGAAGGTTACCAAATAAGACCACAAAAAATAAATTCTGGATAATAATTTGGCTTGGGTATTGAAAAAAAAGTGTGGTTCGAAGGACCAAGAATTTAAAAGTTGGCGACCGTAGTTTTTTTATTAATTTTAAATTATTGATCCCAATTGCTTTTTAACAACTTTTCAAGTGTTGGAAATATGTCAGTAAATAAAACAATAAATTAACATTTATTTTTAAATAAAACATTGTGTCTTAAATATAATGATAAAAATCTGTGCCGGCATATATACGTTACATGACTATAGACCCAGATAAGGTAAAAGTAAAGTTCATAACACTAATTGCCCCGGAAAATGCAAATTGGATGCGTTATGTCATACAGAGTTTATGTAAAATAGCATCCGGTCGAAGAAGGTAATAGTTGCGGTTCCGACACGCACCCTAAAGCTACTCGGCTTCACTTGTGCGTCACTAATTTAAACATTTATTGAAACGATAGACGTACAGTCAATTGAACATGTGTACCTATATGACTTTATTTGAGTTAAAGTAAAAATATGATTTCGTTAAACTATAACTACCTACATACATATAATATTTATTGCTGCATAATTGGTTGGTAACATTGTTCTTTATATTATTTAAAAAAACCCATGAGATTTTGTACACCATGTGGAAATACATACAAGGTTCTAATTTTAAGTTTACCATCTACATTTGTACCTTTGACAAATAAACATTCTTCTTATTCTTATTCTTGTTCAGGTCGCTGTTGAGACTGCTGGCCTTTGGTGTGTTGAGGCTAAATAATTTATTATGGACTTAGGACGGCGTACGAGGGACAAAGGCAGTAGGCAGAGATAGTTATTTAGTCCAGTACATCTCTTTAGCAACCGCCCCGGGGTCTCCACAGTGCCCCTCAACAATAAAGACTTCGAAAAACTGTTTAATGAAAAAAAATGGTAATTTCATTTGGAAAGTAATTTGTGGTCGAGGGGCCTCCACTCCTTTATGCCCCGAGGCCTCCAAGCCCTGCATTGCCAACTTTCGGCCCATTTCAATAAATCTTAAGTTTGATGACTCGGAGCCGCTAATTTTATGTCCACAGGAGAGACTAGTTTGTTTCTTACGCTGTGTATGAGTATGACCCACGTCACATGCTAAAAGGCTTTATTGAGAAAGATTTTCTTCCTTTGTATTTTCCTTACTTTTACTTACATATAACCAACATTTTGATTGTTTTTTTTAGCAAATTTATTTAAGTTGTAAATACTTACTTTGATTGATATTTACGATGACATTAATAGCATTTATTCGTTAAAAGGCTATGCGTGCTTTGATGCCGTGACTGCCGGCATGCGCAGCCGCACGCGACTCTTATCACACATGTAGATCAACAAATAAACACATCAACCTGTCTATAATCAATACATTGATCTATTGTTGGCAGGACTCGCCTGCCACTAATGGTAATACTAGTCTAGCTAAGAAGTTCACACTGGTGTTCCTAAAATATGAGCGATTCGATTTGGAATAAAGTTTAGAAAAATGTACTTATCAAAATTTATTTATTTATAAACATCAAGCAAGGTACGATTTTTTTGGAGCAGGTAAACATAAAAGTACTAACTGAAATGCCCGCAGTTTTGCCCCCGCTGAAATAGATTAAAACGAGTTTTCCCGTGGTAAAAAGTCACCTACATTATATCACTCTCCAGCCCTTCGACTATTTCCATACAAAAAATCATGGCAATCCGTCTCTCAGTTTCGACGTGAAAGAAGGACGAATAAACAATCACACTTACACATTTATAATATTAAGTATGGAAATTTATTTATTTTATTTACTAGGCAATATAATAATAAAGTTACAATTTTAAATTAGTCGGATATAAGCAAAAAGCACCTGGTTTAGGCTCGTTTTTTTATTATTGGAGTAAGGCAAACGAGCAAGCCGGTCGTCTGATGGAAAATGATCACCTCCGCCCATAAATATCAACAACTCAAAGAGAGTCACTGATCTGTTGTCGGCCTTTAAATAAGGAGAGGGAATATGAATAATTTATTTATTTTTTAATTTATTTATTTACCTACCTCTTAGCCCAGGAGAGATAACAGAAAGTTAAAAACAAATGCAAATGATAATTTAACATTATAATTGCAGGTGTAGGTGCTAAAAACCAAAGAAGCAATGCGGTCAATGATCAAAAAAAAATTGTATACTTGAGTTGTTTTCAAAAGAATTGTACATAGTTAAGGGCTTAATCAAAATAAAATCACAATCGCCTCCATTGTGTTACGTAAGTTAAGTAGTCATACAAAATATATGGGTAACTTTCGTCACAGGAATCGATTAAGTTTTGTTTTATTAAGTCCCTTAATTGTGTACACTTTTTTTGAAAACGACCCACTTACTACAGTCTAGCTCTAGAATCTCAGATTTCTTCGACACATTGAGTCTGACATATCATATCTAGTTCTGTTACTATTCGGTGCTAGGTGAAAGTGATCCAATCTGATCTGGCCGGATGTTGCGCAAGACATGTAACCCCATCCGACAGTGATGGCCTTAGCATTGTACGCGAGCTTTCGACGCTAATTATTGTAGGTCGAGTGCGTAAATATCTACACAACCATCGCGTCAGATATAAGTAAACATTAACCTTATTATTAGGTAGTATAGAGGTAATTTATTGAATCAGGCGTTACTTTGCGGAGGTCCATATTAATGAACTGAAACAATTACTTACTTGTTTTGAGCAAACTGAACAAAGCAATTGTTTCATTCAGTTCATTAATATGGACCTCCGCAAGACCTCCGCAAAGTAACGCCTGATGACCTTGAAGGTCACGGGTGAGGAAAGTAATTGTTTCAATTCATTAGTAGGTAGGTAGGTGTACCTACGGATGTTTTTGATATCTTGGTATAATACAAATCTTCCCAGGTGAATTTTTCGCTTCGAGCCATTAGGTACATTAAATTTGAACCTTAATACTATGACGATACCGTTTGTTTTGAAAGATAAGGGCTCGAAGCGAAATATTCACCTGGAAAGATTTACACTATAACGTACATATTATTATAACTAGCTTTTGCCCGCGACTCCGTCCGCGTGGAATTAGTAATTTGGGCAGCTTATTTTTTATCTAATTTGCTTTTTCATCAATTATGGCTCTCCTTAGATCCTTCCGGAAGAAGTGAAACTTCATAATAAACCAACCCGCTCCCAATCCGACCCCAAACAGCCCCCAACTCGCCCCCCACCCGCTTCCAACCCGCCCTATCTAACTGGGCTATCTGACACTGAAAGAATTTTTCAAATCGTATCAGTAGTTCCCGAGATATATAAGTTTCACTTCGAAAACCCCCAATTTGGAAACATTCTTCCGCTCCGCTCCGCTCCTATTGGTGTTAGCGTGATGATATATAGCCTATAGCCTTCCTCGATAAATGGGCTATCTAACACTGAAAGAATTTTTCAAATCGGAGCAGTAGTTCCTGAGATTAGCGCGTTCATAATAACAACTCTTATAAAAACAGTTCGATAAATTCTTAAAATAAACGTATCTTTCTTATTTGTGAACCGATTCAAATGAAACAAACACTAAATGTTAATCCAAGAAAATACCAACATATCAGTGAAAACCGCATCCTTCTAGGTTAAGCCGTTTCTGAGATTAGCGCGCACAAACGCACAGACAAACAGACAAACAGACAAACAGACAATAATTCTAAAAATCATTGTTTTGGGTTCTATTGCGCTAATAAATAGCCATAGTGTCAGTTTTTCTCAAATATCTTCAATGTACAGACACCGACTTAAGTCTTAACTACAGTCAAGGATATACATCTATATCTATACATATAATAAATCTGTAACAATTGTTACAGATTTATTATATGTATAGATATAGATGTACTAAGGGCGTTCAATAAAAAGTGAGAATGAGTATGTTATAAACAACTTTTACTAAATGTCATTTTATTTTTCGACATAGTCACCTTTTAGCATAATACACTTAGTATATCTGTTTTCTAAACTTAACATTCCATTTTTAAAAAAGGTCTCATCTTGAGTACTTAAAAAATCTTGTACTGCAGCGACTACCGCGTCGTCGTCTTCAAATTTGTGGCCTCTCAAGTACTGTTTCAATCTCGGAAATAGGTAGAAATCACTGGGAGCGAGATCTGGTGAATACGGAGGATGCTTAAGGATATTGAACCCAGCATCACGAATTGCAGCCATTGCAACGGCGGACTTGTGTGCCGGGGCATTGTCCTGGTGGAACAGCACAACTTTCGAGAGTTTACCTCGCCGTTTTTCGCGGATCTCATTGCGCAATGTTGCTATTTGTTTGGCGTATAATGTGCCCGTAATAGTGGCTCCATGCTCGAGATACTCAATCATTAATACCCCTTTACCATCCCAAAAAACAGAGCCCATGACCTTACCGGCAGATGGGCTCACCTTGAATTTCTTCGGAGTTGGAGATGATGGCCTTTTCCATGTCATAGACTGCAGTTTCGTTTCTGGGTCGTAATGATGGAGCCATGTTTCGTCCATTGTTATAAATCGCGCCAAAAAAAGTTCCCGGTCTTGCTGCATCAGGTTCAAAGCTTCTTGACAAATCTTTAGTCTAGTTTGTTTTTGCGTGTCAGTAAGCATTCGGTACCCAACGCGCAGATACCTTTTTCATACCCAAGCGTTCATGTAAAATATTATGCACGCTCCCCGTTGAAATCTTTACATTTTCAGCAATAAAACGAACCGTGACACGACGATCCGTTAAAACTGAGTTTTCGACTTTTTTCACAATTTCTTCAGTTACTGCTGTAGTAGGGCGTCCGGAGCGGGGATCGTCCATTGTCGATGTTCTTCCACGTCTTAATTCGGCGCACCAACGTGCGACTGTCGAATACGAAGGAGCATTAGACCCTAAAGTGTCCCGCAAATCCAAATTGACTTGGTCCGTAGAAAAATTTTTCAAACACAAGTATTTGATAACGGCGCGCAGTTCAATTTTCTCCATTTTCGCTAACGTACTCAATAGCATTGCAAAGAAATTACCGTATATTTTTTTAAACAAAAGACAGTTCGTTTTTTCTTTCATAGCAATCAGCTAGATAGATTAGCTTTACCGGCCAGTATTTAATTTCGTAATATTAAAAGAGTTTGCATCTCATTCTCACTTTATATTGAACGCCCCTCGTATATCCTTGACTGTAGTTAAGACTTGAAAACACGCTTTTTCGTATTGATTAGACTAAGCTAGATCGATGGTTCGCCTCCGAAGACGCCCACAAAGCAAATTCCAGCAAAATCGTTAATGATTTAAAAACTGAAGATTAACGATTGATTTAGCGGCTGTTAAACCGTTTCCGATGTCCCAGAAATATACAAGAATTGGTCGTTTAACGTATATTAGATAGAATGCCAATTACAGGTAGTGCTTGATTGAATATGGCTGCACGGAACCGTTACTCGAAGGCGAAACAATATTTGGAGAGCCGCTGACCTTTTTAGATGAATTCCAAAAAAAATTAATAGGTACAATTTTGCATAAAATTATAATCATTGTAACAATACAATAATTTCCAGCATTATTTAACAGTTGAATATTTCTCAAACGAATTACTGTAGATATCGAAAAATCGTCTTCACAACAATTTTAAAAGATCTATCTAACAATTCCCTATACTCTGAGGTGACGACGAGACGAGAAAAAAAATCATCCTCACTTTTACGTTTATACTTTTACGTCGTAGGTCGTCTACTAAAAATTTTTTTTTAGTTTTATTTTCCATTTTCTCGGGATAATTTAATTGCTACAAAAATACAGCTTTCTAGCACTAATAGTCCCTAAGCTAAGCCGCGGACGAACGGACGAACAGACAGGCAGACATGACGAAACTATAAGGGTTCCGTTTTTGCCATTTTGGCTCCGTAACCGTAAAAAGAGACGTTATTTTGCATCTACGCATAAGAATTACTCAAAAAGTTTACCGGCATGAATAGCTAACACTTTGTTCTCTTCACTTTCAGGGACGAGGAAGACACGGAGCGACTCCTGCGCCAGCTGGGCCGCATCAACCGTCCCCTGGCCATCACCTTCCCCCAGATGATCAAGCTCATGAGCCAGTGTCACCAGGTAAAGCCCCGGCTTCGCAATCAGGTGACTTGAATCATTATTAACCTCGATTTTAATTAAAGTAGCATACCTAATAACAGACATGGCTGTATGGATACTATTTCTTTTGCCTAACTCTAGAGGGATGAAAAACAATAAAATATTAACAACGCAGTTAAACCAGCCATACACGATACTATAAAACCTTCGATCAACAATACTACTATATATTAAGTATATATTATTATATATTTACTAACAACATTATTTATGAATGAAGATGCTCCCCTCGCTAGGAGATGGAGGAATTTAATCATGTAATTCCTGTGCACATTACTATTATATTACCTCATAGTGAAAATAAACGGATCACTCACGTCTTAAAACGAGTTTAATTCGACATGTTTTGGGCTAATCCGTTGCCCTCCTCCCTTCGTAGCCCTTGAGTGATCCGTTTATTTTCACTATGAAATGAGTCTCACGGTAGTTTCATATTATATTACCTAATTATTCTGTTGCTAACCTGGGTGTGACAGCCATCAAAGCTTCTTGACTTAGCAAATTATATTAAGGATTTGCCACACTGGATGCGTTTTGCGGTCGCGGTCAGATCGCATATCTATACAAAATATGTATACAACGTGCCCACCAAGTTTCCGCGAGAGTCTAACCACGCATTCCTGAGGCCATACCCTAGTAGCATTTTATGTAAGGCCTTTTGTTGGGCCTCCGTTTGTTACTCCGGCGGCCAACCGTTAGAGTTGGCCGTTGAATTATCTTGATTTCTACAATCCTACCCAACGTTGGTCCAGTATTGCTGATACATACAGAGGGCCAACGAATGTTTTCGAATGGAGTAATAAATGTTATGTGAACCTAGGCCGAATAGGGATGTTGACACCATTAAAAAATAATTCGGAGACACGACTCCAGTAAGAAAACGCTTTATTTTAGCCCTGAAACCAAGATTAATTTTCGATTAACTGCAAAATTAGATTTTTTGTTGCTTTAAAACAAATAATTAGTTAGTTAGTTGAGTATGCGAACAAGTGACGTCATATGTTGCTATTGCCATTCAAACTCTATGGGAGAAATGTGTTTTGACAGCTCATAAAAAGTACGTCAGTTGATTGGTGGTGTCAACATCCCTATTATGCTCTTTAACTTTTTTATTTTTTCATACTTAATAAATACGCAATCCCAGCAACTCCACCACTTTCATAGTAAAATTTAAACATAAAAATTGTAATATCTCAAAACTAAGCATATTTCGACCTAGGTTCGGATAACATTTATTACTCCATATGAAACCTGGTGGGCACGTTGTATACAGACCGAAAATGTTGTTCATACATAATGCGGGCTGCGTTCAATTTGACCGGACCGCGACCGCAGAACGCATCACGTGCGGCAAATCCTGTAATGAGGTAAAGTACATACATACATTAGATGATTATTGAAATGTCCAAAATATTTTGTGAAGTACCACAAGTACCACAACTCGTCGCAAATGCGCTTATTTACAACACCTAGTACCTAATTCGTTCGCCAGCGCTGCTGACGCTGCTCTCCGGTTTCAACTCTACCCTTGAACGCGAATGTACCAACTTAGCTCCAACCTGCATAAGGTTCTAACCATAAAACTGTCAACAGGTGGAAGGGGTGGAGTCCGAGGAGGCGCCGCGGGGCGAGGCGTGGCGGGAGGGGGGCGCGGCGCGCGCGCGGCTGGACGCGGGCGGCGCGCACGCCGGCCTGCTGGGCGGCAGCCCGCTCTCGCTGCTGCAGGGCATCATCCCTGGTCGGTCCTCTACATCGTAGGACAATTTACACCAATCATCCCGTAGCTAGCAACACCGCTCAAGTCAGAGATTGGCCATGTGACATTTTATACTTTATTGTTACCTACCCAATAAGGTACTAAACGTGTGAGGTGTTGTTAGATAAGCGACGCAATGCACCAATAGGCAACGGTTCGCCGATCCTGACACATTGCACAACATGTGACCCATAAAAAAATGCTTTACCTACTTACTATTTTGGCACACGCAACAAGTATGAATAGGGAACGTGCAGAAACTAGATAGATAGATATAGGCAGCAGCACTAATGCGACAGAAGAGACACTATGCGGACAGTAAAATAAACTTATCAGGGTAAAACATTCAAATTGATGGCACCAGTTGGCAGCACCGTCTATGTGCACGTTCCCTATAGCATTTATTTTCCTATGGTTACTCACATACATAAAATCACGCCTGTTTTCCCAGAGGGCGTAGGCAGAGCAAGCGAAACATTACATTTACGTTTTGAGGCCACTTTTAGCAATTTTCTGTTTTTAAGGAAAAAGTGGTTTAATAGTGACAGATTGCTAGCCTATTGCCTATGCCTACATCCACAGAATAAATGGAGAAGTTAATTCTAAACCTGACACCCTATTTTTCCTACCTATGTATGATTGTTTGATATTGGGAAGTATGTGTAGTTGTGCTAAGTATGTGTCAGAATTTACTCCTTTGCAGCTGTTGACTGTAGTCCCAAACAAACAAATATCTTATAGTGACTTAATCTCTTAATAATTCATATTTTTCGCACCAATACCTACCTGAAAATGGAACTTAAAGCTTCACAGGCAGGTTCTCTAACCACAAGGCTATTCAGTCGTCTTTTGACTTTTAGGACCAAATATCGTATTCCTGCCGAAGCCTAAACGGATGCCTCGACTTAATCAGCTAAAATAAAAGATCATCTATGGTGATTTAAGTTTTGTGAGACACTTAAGGATTGCGCACGTGTGAGGATGTGGCGATTGCAGAGCAGCAGTTTACAAGAATGAAATGATCAAATGTTCATTAGAAACACACGTTATAACATGGTAACATGGAGCTAGTGAGGCAGATAGATCTTTAGCTAGAGCTAACGACCGCTTTTGCCTAGTTGGTAGTGACCCTGCCTACGAAGCAAGAGGTCCTGGGTTCGAATCCCGGTAAGGGCATTTATTTGTGTGATGAGCACGAATATTTGTTCCTGAGTTATGGATGTTTTCTATGTATTTAAGTATTTATTTATCTATATAAGTATGTTTATCGTCGTCTAGTACCCATAGTACAAGCTTTGCTTAGTTTGGAACTAGGTCAATTTGTGTAAGATTGTCCCCTAATATTTATTATTATTTATTTAACCATCATCACATTTCAATTTGCGACACTTTTCCACCTTACTTACCAATTATTTTATCTGATTTCAGGCACAAAATGGTGTGGCACCGGCGACATCGCCGCGGACTACCACGACCTGGGCGCGGACCGGCGGTTGGACCGCTGCTGCCGCTCACACGACCTCTGCCCCACCAAAGTGCGCGCCTTCTCGCGCCGCTACAACCTCACCAACAACTCCCTCTACAGCAAGTCGCACTGCACTTGCGACGACATGCTCTTCGACTGCCTCAAGTCAACCAACACCTCAGCGGCCCAACTCATGGGGCACATCTACTTCAACATCGTTCAGGTCCCGTGCCTCGAAGACTTACCCACCGGCCGGCACTTCCGCGACGCCAAACAGGGATTCTAGCGACACTGGCAAAGACGAGCGAATAGCGCCATCTAACGTGGCGTGTGCGAGACGTTTCGTGCATGATTTGAAATCGCATTTTTTTCTTTCTATGTTTTAAGGGTTATTGTAAATAATTAAAGACATTTAACTGTGATACGCCTGTGCCTTTATAGATATGCCCTGGGAGGCATCGTTGGACGGTGGCGCTATACCTACAATGTATAAACGAAACTAAGTCGGAGATGTCGATAGTGTTAGGTCGAATATTTTGTTTATTGTGAACTAACACGGAGCACCGTATGACGTTTTGTTCGAACCAAATGAATTCAAATTTATTTATTTAGCACATGTAATAGTTGTAATAGAGTCGAAGGTATCTTATAATTAAATAAATATGAATTAAATGTACCAAATAAAGTTATTTATTTAATAGTGTTTGTATTTAATTTCGTATTTTTAAGTCCTACGTCTTAATATCATGTACCGACTTAAGAGTAAATAATGCCAAGCACGAGCCACGACATAGAACTCTTTTATTTACCTACTTACTTAATTTTCACTAAAGGGAACGGATTTATTGCTTAATTTTTATTATTTAATAATGTGCGCAACATGTACACAGTTAATTGCGTTAAACATAATTGCTAAATTCCATAGCAAGTAGGTAATGAATGATAATAATGTAAGTACAAGGTTAGTACATAATTTTATTATTATTTTCATGCAGAAAGTGCCTGTTGAATCAGAAAGGCAACACCAGCCGGCTAACGTTGCTATTTATTTTTTAACTGATCGTGAATTGACATGTCTGTAATAAAATTGATTAGAAAAGAAAGACGTAGGTATGTCGAATATAGGGAACGTGCAGAAACTATAGGCGGCAGCACTATTGCGACAGAAGAGACACTATGCGGACAGTAACGTAACGGAGCCATTAGTATAGTACCTAGATATAATACCTAACATAGATTAAGTAAAGTGCCTACTAATAATTATTACTATGTACTAAAACTATTTAAATAAATGAATTGGAATTGGAATTGGAGTAAAAGAAACTTATCATCAGGGTAAAACATTAAAATTGATGACACCAGTTGGCAGCATCGTCAATGTGCACGTTCCCTATAACCAGGGGCTGTTGCATAACAAAGTACAACTAATATTACAAGCGGGACTCTCGCTTCAGTTATATTAACTAGAAAGGGAGTTCCGCTTGTAATATAAGTTTTACTTTGTTATGCAACAGGCCCCAGGTTGCGTCTGTTGCTACCTAACTAGTTTTTGCATTAGTACGTCTTGTAAATGGGTGAATCAAGTTTTTTGTGTTGTTTACTCTGTCCCGAGTTGTCCAAGTGACACTTCATACTTTTTCATAGAAAATTCTAGGTTGTCCAAGGGACGTAACCATAGCAACGGGTGTCATTAAAAAGTTGATTCAGCCAAATGCACAAACCTCATTATAATAAACTATAAATAGTACCTATTAAATCTTAGGCAATTTATTTGCACAAACAGAATATATCAAAATAACTCTTTAAGGCACGTAAATAAATAATAATATAATTGAAATAAATGATGGGACAATTAACACTAATTGACCTAATCCTAAATTAAGCAAAGCTTATAACTATACTATGAGTAATGGGTACCTAGTACCTACTAGATAACGGATAAACATACCTACCTACATAATATTAAACATTCAAGAGACTCAAGCTTGATTCGTATTTTTCACACAAATATCTGCCCCGACTAGGAATCGAACACGGTACCTCAAGCTTCGTAGTAAGATTCTCTAACAACTAGACCAATCGGTCGTCGACAAAAACTCGACAACATTTTTCAATTTAATCAAAGTTAGAGTTGGTATTTTTCTTCTTTTCCCGCCCGCCATTATGCCTTTTTTTAATTTTAGATGTGGCAATTGTTGCAACTTAAACAGCCTTTTCTAAATAAAGCTTGTCGGTCACGAGATTATGCTTGATATTTTGTTATCATGTTTTGTTTTCCAGCAAGAATTCTTAGTAAAAAAAACTTTATATCCTTCTATTAAAGTTTATACACTTTATTCAAATACTAATTTAGATTTTGATGTACTCGTGACAGTTTAAATGTAATTTATTTTGTTTGATTCACAATAAAACTGTGGACTGCAATCTTTATTTTGAAGAGGTTGTATGGGATTAGTTTCTAAGCCTTATTAATGGTGCACAAATAGTAAAGCCTAAAACGTCACCCGTCACTCAAGTAATACGTCAAATAATTTCGTGAATATTTTTCATTCTGACTAATTAATTCATCATTGTTTTCCTCCAATTGGATAATAAATCACATCTTATGGTGTTCAAAATGCGATGATCTAAGGCGTTACAGTTAACTAGTGCTCGAGTGTAGTGACTAACACCAAGATGTCTAGTGACTCGAGCGATTTATCTAAAGGTGTGTATTCGGAGTTGATCCCGTTGACTTTAGGTTTTGAATGTGTTCAGCTCTGCTGGAGGCTGTGTTTCTGTTTCAAGTCGAGGGCGCCAGTGAGGGCAGCGGGGCCGAGCAGCCGGCGCGCCGCGGCCTTGAGGAAGAGTTTAATGTTCAGCGAGCCAGGATGAAAGAACTTTTCTTACAAAAAGAAGGTTCGTAGGTAGTTTCCTAAAGCCTTGGCCGCGGGAACTAGGGTTGTTGCTATAGCATTCTGGCGCCTGGGTGTTTGCTATTGAACTTAAAATTGGTAGTGGCATGTGTCTGCATTGTTTCTGAATTAGTTGTGAAGTCATTTTCATGTCTAACATTGTTGTTTGTGTTTAAAAATAATGTGTGTAAAGTTTGGAAAAGTAAGTATTTGTTTACTGATACACTGATAGCTGTATTAACCTGGTCTATCCTGAAAAAAAAAACAATTGTGAAACAAAACTGACAAATATTTACATTCACAGTAGATGACATAATAAATACAATCCTACCTCCACTGTTTGTGGAAAAAAAACACACAAGACTAAAACATAGAGTTCAATAAGTTTTGATTTTTTTAAAGTTTTGAGGTTTGTTTTTGACTGTCCTTTCCCTATGCAAAACTGTTTCGACTCTGCTGTGTTGTATGGTTAGCTATAACTAACAATTTTCAGCTTTAAAGTCAACTCAAAAGTGATCTGAGTAATAAAAACAAAAAGAAATTACATGTGCTACATTTTCCAAATTCTGTATCCTATTTATACACACAAATTTTATTAAGAAGGAGATTTAAGGGCTGTTTCACCACCCATTGATTAATTTTAACTGACGGATAAATCTGATGCCATCTCTGTCTATTCAAACAAAACAAACAGAGACGGCACCAAATTTATTTGCAAATTTATCTGTTAAATAAATTTGATCAATAGATGGTGAAACAGGGAGTTAATGTGACAAAATATCAGTAATTTGTATATTCCCGTACAATTAAAACTACTGTTAAACTTTATACCTAATTCCTAATGGAGTTTCTTCCCTGGATAGTACCTACAAATTTGTAATTCCATATACATTTGTACTGTAATGTGCAAGAAATTAATAGGTATGAAAATACTAGTCCAAACCCAACAGGCAGTCAAATTTAAATTATGGGATTGTACTGAAAAGAAGTCCCATGGGAATTCCCAAAAATCTTCACTTACGTTATAAGACAAATACTTGTGCAAAATTTAATGTCTCTAGACTTAGCAGTTAAAATTTTGGGATTTTACATGGATCATCATTATCATCATTTTCATGTGTTTTGGATGGGTTTATCATGGATGGTGGCCTAGTGGTTTGACCTATTGCCTCCCAAGGAGAAGGTTGTGGGTTTGAATCCGGGGTTGCATCTCTGAGCTTTTCGGAATGTATGTATGTTATATTTGAAATTTACCAAGAGCTTTACGGCGAAGGAAAAAATCTTGAAGAAATCTGCATACGCCTGAGAAGAAATTCAATGGTGTGTGTGAACTAGTATGAAGTTCCCAATCCGCACTGGGCCTGCGTTCAAACTATGACCAATGATGATGAGGACATGAACCCTATGATAATATCAGGATAAAAGTAGCCTCTGTGATATTTCAGACTTCCAGCTATCTACGTAGCAAATTTCATCCAAATCTGTTTACCCGTTTCAGCTTGAAGGAGTAGTATAAATAAAATGAAACTACGGAATATTCTATTACTTAACAAGTATTTTATGCACGGTGGGGTAAGATAGACAAAAAAGAAATACACATACATTGACTGCTAAAAATCATAGCCTGTGCTTTTGGCTTCAACATTATCGGGCAAAATTAAACAGCTCTACTCTCATTTAAAAGATAAGACAACCGCCTTTGCCTAGTTGGTAGTGACCCTGCCTACGAAGCAAGAGGTCCTGGGTTCCAATCCCGGTAAGGGCATTTATTTGTGTGATGAACACGAATATTTGTTCCTGAGTTATGGATGTTTTCTATGTATTTAAGTATTTATGTGTCTATATAAGTATGTTTATCGTCGTCTAGTACCCATAGTACAAGCTTTGCTTAGTTTGGGACTAGGTTGATTTGTGTAAGATTGTCCCCTAATATTTATTTATTTATTATTATTTATTTATATAGACACTACATTCCGGACTTTCTAACATTTTTTAGGAGCTTTGCATTTTTTTTTTACTCTAATCATGTCACAATTTTTTGTCCTCTTGATCTTGGCTTGCCCTGATTATTATTACTAAGTACAATTTTGCAACTAAATCCCTGTTATAATTTGCATGTAACTTCATTAACATCTAAAGATTGTCCACTGAAATAGTTTTGTCTGAAGGCTCTCATATAGATACAACTCCCTTTGCTGTTGTTGGAAAGAATAAACAGTCATAACCTGTGATTATGATTCAGATTATAAAATCTAGAGTGCTGACGTTGAACCGTTTGATTACTGACCCATTGGCATATTCTCACGGTTAATTTTTTTTTAAATTTTTATTTATAACAATTCTATTAAAAATTCTGCCAATTATTGATGTTGACAAAGACAATATTGGTTGGCTGTTGATGGGATATTCTCACAGTAAAATGTCTTGAAGATTTTTTCTTGTTAGGAAATGTAATAAATATGTGTATGACATTTTCTGCCAAAAGTACCTATTGGTTGTTTAACTATGCATAAATAATGGAAAAATAGTGTAACCTTGTGGCTACAGCTGTTATTCAAAGTCCTAGTATTGATATTAATTATACCATTATGTATTCTGTGGTATTGATACTATTTATACTTATTTATGTAGTAAAATTGTGATAAAATTATGGACTTTGTTTCATTCCTTACTAGCCATAATTTCATGGTAAATTTCATATACATATTTCTCTCTAAATCAAGCGGTTGAGGTTTTGGGGTTTTATATCAATCCCATGGGAATACAGTAGCTTATGTGTTATTCTAGACGTCCAGCTACCTACATATCAAATTTCATCCAGCTCCATCCAAAAGTTTTAGGGTGAAGGACTAACAAACGCAAAAACTTTCTCATTTATATTGTTAGTATGATTTCATCACATACATATGTAATTTGCAATTCACTGAGAAATGAAGATATGCTATGCCACAGATTAGGTAATAGGTACTTACCAGATTCCACACTCAATTTGACAGGCGCTATACAGGGTTATTTGTAATTCACGCTAGTCATCCTTTCCATCCTTTTAACCCTAAACTCCTACCACTTAAACAAATGTATTTTTGTTTTACGGCTTTTGTCATAACTTAATATTTTTGGTGTAGTAACGTTTTGAAAATTTGAGATTACCTCTTATTTTTACGACACTCTGTGTATTTGTATGGGGGAAAAAGTGCTTCATTTTAAAAAGTCGTAAAACAAAAAACATTTGTCTGGATGATAGGAATTCAGGGTTAAGAGGGTGTCAGTGAATTACAAATAACCCTGTATTCACCTACTAGCCAGCCCAGGCTCACTGCCAACGGTGTTATTAGCAGTGATACTTTCAAATGACAACCTGCCAATAGAAATGGAATCACTGCCCCAATGGTAACAGTGTGGGGGGACTTTATTGTATAGTATAGAAGTCCCCACCCAACCTTTTATGCACTACCACCCCTTACAAGAAAAATAAATAAAACCCCCCCTTTCTTTAATAGGGTGATGGCACCAATCATAGATATGTTAAGCTCAATAGTACCCAGTAATAAAATAAAATAAATAAATAAATATCACGGGACAATTCACACCAATTGACCTAGTCCCAAAGTAAGCTAAGTAAAGCTAAGTAATGGACAGCAAACATTCAATGCCTTATAGCCCACCATTTATGGACTTTACCAGTTATGACCATCAGTTATTATCTGAGCATAGTGTTGTTAATTTGGGTTTACGAAAAAAAAAGTCCATTTTTTTTTTTTAGACTGTTTATTTCATTAAAAAACTACAATATTGCATGCATTATCTTAACTACTTAATCTTAACTTAAAAAGATTATTGAGTTAAGAAGTATTTTTGTGTATACAGTCAAGGTCACAAACACACGCACGGTACCCAGAAGTCAAAAACATCTGTACACCTCTTTATCACTAATCATAAGGTTGGTGTTACATTATATCCGACTCCGAGCCGTTCATATGTTTATGCCCTCGACTGTACCTACGTTTTAATTAATAATTATACAAAGTAATCTATTTCTACGAAGTTAAATCAAATATACTTAACATTGATAGTCATTATTATTATTAGTCCTTGTCCATTACTGGTGCTGCACACTAGTTAATTATACCAATTTTGTATGTCTGTCTATTATCTATTAATAAGCACAAATTATAAATTATTTGGACCTGCTACCGTACCCACGAAAAGCCCCAGCGCCCATTAAGCGAGCCCTTTGGGAACCTATGGTATACATAGATATTGTCGGAGCAATGATATTGCCTTTCCAAGAAGCAATGCTTTGCTTTTGGCACCTTGGGAGGTAGAGGCCTAGAAAATATTTTCCAAGCTTGATCTTACTTTTAATCTAACCCTTCATTTATTTAATTATTAGAATATCTTTACTTTTCATTGTATTGTGAAATAACAATGTGATTGTGATGATTTGCTTTTAAATCGTAAGAGGTGGTGGTTTAGAAATATGTTAGAAATATTTTCATTGACTCCGAATTTCACTTATGATCATGGTAGATTTTCAAGATTTATGTAGTTTAATGAGGCCTAAATTCATTTAGAAGTAGTGTCATTTAGTTAAATTTGTATGAATGCTGTAAAAGCAGGAGTAAGTTATTTTAGTTATAATTATGAATGCCAGAAATATTTTTTTGTATGGATTTTGAAAAACTTTTTTTGTGAATACAAGATTCAACATATTTATAGACTAAGTTGTTATAATTAAAATAATTTGTGAGTAGTTAATCTAATGGATTGTGTAAAAAATACAGACGTGGAAATCATAAATGAATACCAGATTTCCTTTATTATATTTAGATATTCACAATATCAGCCCTCTTTTACAATATCTTTGATGAAAAATTGAAATTAAAATAATTTAAGGAGCACAAGAGTAATTTCTATTCAAGATACCCGTTGTTCCCCTCACTTACCATCTAACGCTTCAACTTCTCCGCAGAGAACCTCCGGCAGCTGAACTCGGAGAAGGAGCAATTGCAGTCGGAGGTGGCCGGGCTCCGGGCCGAGTTGGAACAGCTCCAGAACCTCAGCGAGAACCAGAAATCTGATATACTGAGCTTGCAGCTACTAGTCAATGGTGAGCTCATCTTGCCTTTGGCGGTGTTATGATGTAGATGTTGTTGATGCAAGACATGGAATCAAAATTTAAAGCATATTATATTTTTTTATCACAACAAAATTTTTCCTGTCAGTCATTTTATATGGTTAATTACAAGTTAACATGGTTCAACTTTTTGAATTCCACCCTTATAATATAGTGGTGTTAAAAAGTACTATTTATGTATGAATGAGATAATTGTTTCTATAATTTTACTAGTTGACCCAGCAAACGTGTTTTGCCCTATAAATTTTCAAAGAAAACGAAAAATACTTCATATTAATTAAAATAATAAAATAAAAAAAATTAGTCGAGCCGTTTATACACCGTGAAATTTTAGTGGTTGTTTTCCCGAAACGAGGTGATTTAGTATCGATTGTACAATCGATTTATGATTACTATTTTGACTAGAGTTAAAAATCCAATTGTGGAAAACGAAAGTCGAAAATGACCGCAAATCAATAGTAACGCTTCGTTGGTACCTAAACTATCGTACGCTACTTGTACGAACGAAGCATTACTATCGGTTTGCGGTCATTTTCGACTTTCGTTTTTCACAATTGGATTTTTGACTCTAGTCAAAATAGTAATTATAAATCGATTGTACAATCGATACTAAATCACCTCGTTTCGGGAAAACAACCACTAAAATTTCACGGTGTATAATCACTATTAAGAATTCTCAACATCACACATTTGTATACATAGTGTTATAGCAAATAAACATTTCATTTCATTTCATTTCATTTCGGAGGAGTGTGACCACAGACACCGCAAAACAAGATTTTTTAAAATATTATTTAGATAAATTAATGTAGGGTAAATCGCCAATAACTGGCCCCCTCATACTGAAAATGAACTCTGTTTACCTACAAACAGAATTCAATTTAGTATAACGTGGCCAGTTATTGAAGGGTGGCCAGTAATTAACACCTTATACTAAAAAAAAGTCTATTATGGGTGAATAGAGTTCATTTTTAGTATGAGGTGGCCAGTTATTGGCGATTTACCCTATAGTAGATAAATAATAAACATGTATTATGTATGTACTTACAAGTCGATTTCACAAATGGAACTATTTGGTATTTGAATAAAAATAATGTTATCAATTTTGTTTTTATCGTTAGATTAGTGTGTTCTGCTACTGATTTATTTTAATTAATAAACGTGATAACATTTTCCCTTCATATGTGGGGAGTGCATTCATTCAGTGATTTAGTTTTTACCAAACTACTTGTGCTTGTGTATTATGTTCAAAAAATATGTTGCCTTATTTTTGTTTGTGGGGCACGAGAGGTACAGTACAATCTTGGATAATGAAGCCTGAGCTTAGAGGAATGCGTAGTCACAGCTTTTTATACAAACAGCGAAAATGGTTTCCAAATTATAAACGTTAGCCCATTGGCCAATTCTTTATATTTTATCAGTCAACACTAAAGATAGCTAGTTGTTTCATTTTTTTAAATGTTGTCAATTGACTATTTTTTTTTCATGTTTTATTGTATTCAATCAATAAGTAAGAAAACAAACTGTATAAACGTATATCTTGTTTTGAATGACAAGATATCAGAAATTGGTCAAAATCTGTTACGTTACAGTAGTACACACTTTTTATGGCGCGTCGTGCATTTTCGGCCGCGCAGACACGAACGAACTAGCCGATGATAACCGAAGATACGATTCAAACTTTAAATCAGTCTTATGTCGTAATAGTTATGAGGTGCAAATTACAGTGCACCTATTATCCGTCTCACTTCCTGTAGGTTGTTTCTTTCGATGTATGTACGAAGTCAGGATGTCAGATATAACGCGGTGGTATATCGTGGTGCTTGTGCGGTGCAGAGACGGTGGAGGCGTCCGCGGCGGGGTTCGAGGAGCAACGCAAGCTGCGCCTGCGCTGCGCCGACCTCGAACAACAGCTCGCGGCGCTGCGCCACCAACAGGTAACTCAGCTCGAGGGGGCGACCATGAATTACGCGAGGCGAGTTTGTGAGGGAGGGAGAGACAGAGAGAGTGAAAGAGAAAGTGGGAGAGAGACAGAGAGGGGGGGAGAGAGATTTTGAAACATAATTTTTTGGTATATTATTGCCCTTGACTGCGCGTGGTTGTGCGGTACCGTACTGCGAACTCGTTCATAAAAGTTAGAATATTACAACCGTCACCACTACCGCACCACCACGCCTCCGCTGTTTGATGCGTTTGGAGCTTAAATACTGGTTAAGTGCGAGCTGGACTCGCGCACCGAAGATTCCGTACAGTCAAGGGCAAAAAAAATAGGTATCACACAATTAAATCAAACTGTCTACTTGTTTTACTTCACAAAATACAATCGCTGACAGGCAAACTACAAAGTTTTAATGTTCTCCCTAAGACTGACTCACGCTTGGGGTAATTTTTATTTATGTATGTTGATATCATTCCGAGTTGGAGTTTGTATATTTAAACGTTATAGACATAAAACGACAGCAAAAATACTACGTTTCTTGAATGGCTGCCCTTAATTCGTTAATTTTATTACGTTTTTATTATTGCAGCGGCAATATAAATACACATTACGTATAAATTTCAGCTGTCTGTCTATCACAGTATCTGGAGATACAACCCTGTGACAGACGGACGGCG
Source organism: Archips crataeganus (assembly GCA_947859365.1). Classification (NCBI taxonomy): domain Eukaryota; kingdom Metazoa; phylum Arthropoda; class Insecta; order Lepidoptera; family Tortricidae; genus Archips; species Archips crataeganus. The sequence continues at coordinate 895,243 of OX402057.1, read as the reverse complement.
TAGCGACAATATTAGGGTTCCGTTGGTCTGTAAAAAGGAATGGTTTTTGAATGAGTTATTACGGATATCTTTGCACATTACCGCTGCGTTCTGTATCAACTCTCGAACTGTTTTTTTGTCCTGAAATTGTGAACTATTCAGGATATAGTTGAGGACTATCCTGTAGACTCGTATAGGTTAGGTTAGGTTAGTTTTATAACAATCCTGAAATACTTACAGTTTAGGAAATGAAACAGTTGGGAAGAATACTAACGCAAAAAGGCAATCTTATCGTTCATTCAAAGCCGACAAATACAGGTTATATTTTAACCGCACCCCGACAAACAAACAAACAAGGTTTACCTATTTATTGTTTTATTGCAGCTAAATAAATACACTAAACTAACAAGTAAAAAATTCGTCGTTGTGTCAACAAAGCAGCTTAATGCTGATTCAAATTCCTTTTCGGCATCATTAAATTATTTATTGAATCGGGCGTTACTTTGCGGAGGTCCATATCAATGAACTGAAACAATTACTTTGCATTTTGGTTGCTTTTAAGGTCGCGGGTGAGCAAAGTAATTGTTTCAGTTCATCATTAGCTTACTTATGTTTTTTTTCATTATTTTTTGTATTAGTCTGTGTATTTTCTTTTTTTTGGCATCGAAATAAACTTGTTGATTTTTTACTGTAGCAATTAGTTTCCGTAGTTTTGATAGCTGCTATTGTTATGAACGTACGTACCGCCGTGTCGCGAACTTCCTGCGAGACGTCTTCGCGCCGCCGGCACTGACACGCTGTTATCGACGCCGGCTCAGCCCGAGGCTCACGTAGGCGTTATCACGCTAATTTCAACGGCTTATCTCCTAAACTAGCTTCCACACACAAATGCTAATTTGAACTATACGCATATTTAAACTATGTTTGCTTGTTTGTTTGTATGCAGAGGTAACGCTTGCATGATGAATAGCTGAGTCGCGGGTGATGAGGTTAGGTTATATGTATTTATTTATTTCTTTGAATAATAAATCATTACGTTACAAAATATGAGTAGTTCTCATAAATATCGTGAAATTAATACGAATAAAGTGAGAATAAAGAATAAGACTCAAAATACAATTAAATATCTGCCAACAAATACATTTTACACCGACATAAAACTACACTATCAAATTAAAATCTAATTTATATATTGATCGATTTTTATCAAATTTTTCTCTATATTTGGTAGGTCTAAGAATAGGTCGTAGGCAATTTTTTTACCCATTTTCTTCGCTCGGAGTCGCTGGCAACTGCTAGTAATCTATAAAAACTATTAAGTTGTTCTTACTTACTAGGGTTTAACTTCATAAATGTCAAATTCGCACTATCACTTTCTGTCAAGTTTTCCATGGACCTTTATGCAAAAACTTGCTAATTAGTAGGTACTCTATCGATTGTAGTTTGGTGTATAAAACGCGCTTATCGGTGTATACGCGCCTTTTGCTTATCGCTCTCCGAAAACCTGCCGCTTATACAGACTGTTTCAATTAATGTTAAACGTTCACTTTTACTTAACTCACCACATTATAGCTAAACCGTTTAAATGAGTCCTCGCCTGCGCAGTGCAGGGACTGGGGGGTGTGACGACAAAGGGGGCCGGGAGAGGTGCGGGCGGAGAGCGCGCCTCGTGTACAGTCGACTACAAAAAGATTGATACCGCCAAAGTTACAAAGATATGTATAAACACCTTTATTGACTTAACATTAAGGTTGTGTATACATATTTTTGTAACTTTGGCCGTATCGATTTTTTTGTAGTCGACTGTACCTGCCCTTTTGTCGTCATACCCCCCAGCCCCTGTACCGCGCAGCTGAGGACTCATTTAAGCGGTTTAGCTATAAATAAATATCATGACAATGACAGCAATTGACCTAGTCCTAAACTTAGCGTAGCTTGTTCTATGGGTACTGGAAAACCGATAAACATACCTACTTACATTATTATACGACCTTATTTAACGACCGCTTTAGCCTACTTTAGACATGAAACTACCGTGAGACTCACTCATAGTGAAAATAAACGGATCACTCACGTCTCAAAACGAGTTTAACTCGCCTCGCTTTAGCCTAGTTGGTAGTGACCCTGCCAACGAAGCAAGAGGTCCTGGGTTCGAATCCCGGTAAGGGCATTTATTTGTGTGATGAGCACGAACATTTGTTCCTGAGTTAGTTATGTTTTCTATGTATTTGAGTATTTATTTATCTATATATAAAAATCTCGTGTCACGGTGTTTGTTACCAAACTCCTCCGAAACGGCTTGGCCGATTTTTATGAAACTTTTTTTCTCTACACTCGGTAGGTCTGAGAATAGGTCGTAGGCTATTTTTATCCTACGCTAGTTTATCTATATAAGTATGTTTATCGTCGTCTAGTACCCATAGTACAAGCTTTACTTAGTTTGGGACTAGGTCGGTTTGTGTAAGATTGTCCCCTAATATTTATTTTATTTATTTACATTGATAAATACATACTTAAATACCTATTAAATGTCCAAAACTCGAGAATACCGATATCTACCCAGACCGGAAATGAGCCCGGGACCTCAAGCTTCATAGTCAGGATCTCAAACCTCTGCTATCCCGTTGTCAATTAGTAAATAGTTTTGAATAAAAATCTCGTTGAACAAGTTTAGATTTGTTTTCAGGCGTCATAGTAGCGATAAGACCATGACCAATACAATATAGTCTCGAAAATCCGTAACGACAAAAAAATAGTGTAGGGTACCGTAATAATATGCGGTAAATATTCAATATTAAATTTTGATCCACAAATACGTCTTGTAAAGTTCCACACTGGGCCCTGGGCGGAAATGCATGGACTGGTCCCTGTATCAGTAATGGAACATACGGTCACGTGCTTTATTTTGGGACCCATTTCGAAAAAATATCCTTTGAATTCCTATACAATATCACAGGACTGTCAACATTAACTGGCTCCCAAATTAAAGCTCGTGACTGTACCTACATATACAAGTTGAGATGATGAAAATGACAATGACACCTTGACTTGTTAAAGCTTACTTAGCTGTGGTAGATTTTCTTTTAAATTTGGTACACTGCTTTGAATTTTTCATGTATCCATCTCTTAGCTTTATAGGACACTTCGATATAAAAAGAAATGGCGCCTTGAAGCCTAATATTTTGCTCGCACATTACTATTTGGAAGGATTCCTTTTTTGCCATTTTCACCACGGAACCCTAATCCGTCAATTAATTTTGTAGAAACGCAATCAGCCCTGTATAGCGAAGTCATTATTACAACCTAGTCATTCGCCGCACTTGGTCGCTGCAACAACTTCGCGTACGTTTGAGCGCAGAACAAGCATGTAGTTACAATACTTACAACTGAGGTCGTATTTAGACAATGACTTAGCAACAAGTCGTGGAGTTCTGCGGTAGTCTCCGAGACGCTGTTAGGATAGTGTCACGCTATGCTAAACAGATGAACGTCGCCTTGTGCACTTTATTTTTATTTTGTTTACTTTTGAATAGTGGAATACAAAACGTGCGATTGTTGTGCAAAGAAGTTCGTAATTTGTATGGGATTGTGTAATTAGGAACTGTTGTTATCTTGTATCTCTAAGTGACTTATCGTAAAGGGGCGGAATTCAGGATCTTCAATATCGAAGTGATATAGTTGAACACAGTGACGAGCTGTAGTGGTTTGTGTTGTGTCAAAAATCTGTCCAGCAAGCTGGATCGTTATTGAGACGTTTTGTGTGCCTAAGTTAATTTGGAACAGCAGTCTGTGTAATAAAAAAAGTTTTTGTCGTTCCTTGTCTTAGACGTGTCGCGATTTAGGTTTACCTGTATCTTAAGGATACGGATATTATAAATGTGAAATTTTGTGAGTGTTGTATTTGTTAGTCTTTCATAGTTAAACGAGGGGACGGATTTGTAAATTTGGTCTGTAAATAGCTGGGTCTCAAGAATTAACACATACGCTACTTTTTTTTCGATATTCCCACGTGTTTAAGATGTGAGCCTGTAGAATCTCAATCGAATGACGCTCACAAACTTTCACATTTAAAATATTAGTAGAAGTTTTGTTCTGTAAAACCTCCTCGTAGAATGACGTCACAGAAAAATAAAAAACGATTTATCATTTAGTATCTGTGAATGTATTATACCGATACTAAAGGAAATAAAAAAAAACACGGTGTGTATCTGACGTTCATATCCAAAAATCACTACAGGTAATCATATAAAAGAGATCCGCTATTTTGCAAGGATCAGTGAAGTGACTTTGTGTGCAACTTCAGGCGTCATAAAAGAAAACTTTACCTAAGTGGTAGACTTTGATGGATTTATTAGCAAATAATGTTTTATACCCCGCCGCTCACCACACCCACGCAATGAAAACCCATCAAGCTGCAATTTAGACTTGCGATTCCACGTGGTCAGTTTTGATTTGAAAAGTTACCAGCTGGGTAGTGGTAGTTTTAACCCGTCTCGGTGTGATGCCACCGCCGACGTTGGACGGGTTAGGCCACCTGGGCATGGAAGAGGTGGTGAGCGAGGGCTTTGACCGTGCGCGTGCTCTCTGGCAGGACGTGTCCATCGCGCCCGCTACGCTCGTTCGCTCGCTCGCGCGCAAGCTCGGAGCTGACAGCGAAGAACAACCGCCCAAGAAGGTGAGCCCACTGACAAGCTCAAAAGTAGCTTAACACCTTTACTTAGTCACAAAAACGATACTGAGACAGTTTGAAATGTGTCAATAGCGACAGTGACTTAGTATAGTCGATCAAGAAATTCCTTTACCACCCTTACGGCCCGGCCACGCGCGATCGGCGGCGCTGTAAGCGTTTTATCTTTTCATTGCGCGACCGAGACGCTCGCCGCTCAGCGGTAACCTGGTGGCACACGCAATGGACAGAGAAAACGCACGCCGCGCCGCCGGTTGCGCGAAGTCGTGGTCGGCGTCGGACCGTAAGGTTCAATGTCATGTGGCGTAAAACATCCAAGGCTGTTTCAAGTCAATTAGACAATCAGCTTTATTATATTTGTTTTGATCTAGGAACTCTCTTAAAAAATTGTAATTAAACCACTTATTTGGTCGATTATACTAAGGGGTTCAGCCACTTGAGTTCGACTGTACTTTCAAAACGTCTGAACCCTGATCCGCTGTGGAACATTTTAACTGAAAAAGTCATAGAGACATCGTATTACTTAACAAGAGAGGAATACACAATGAAACTTGCTCTAAGATCGTTTTAACGGTGGGTCGGGAATGAAATGGTTTCGATAGTGTTTTCTTCTAAACGGTCCCTAGACGGTCAAAAATGTTAGAAAGCGCGTTAATTTTATACGCATTTCAAGTAATTTTGACCGTTCGGAACGAAGCTTGACCGTTTAGGGATCCCCTAATGCTTCCGACCGATACCAGTATCTGCAAGTTCTGCAACCTAAAATTTCGGCTGAAACCGGAACTGGATACAGAGGATTCTAGCGATGATTCGATAAATTGTTAATTTATTAGCTCTATAACTGAGTGATTGTGTTTAATTTGGAATAACAACGTAGCTGCATGAAACCCCACGAATCCAGTTTCAGTTTCGGCCCTAGTTTCGGCAACTATTCGGCCGGACACAAACTCAAAAATAATTGATTGATTCCGACTTTACTTTGCGGAGGCACTTCTTCTACTCCAAAAACACCTAAATCAGCACTATCACCCATAGACACTCGTAACACTACAGGATTGCAAATTCTCTGCCAGCATAGAATACCTTAGGCATGTGTCAGTATTTCGGCAATTGTCTTACTCTTCAATCTAAAACACTGCAGCTCGAGTAGGTACGGGGTATGAAATAAAATTGATTTGTTCAGAGCCATCTTATGGCTTTCCGGGGCCCCGTTGGACATTGTTACAGTGAATGGCATTGACAACAAAAACAATTTTTTTTCGTGTAAACGAAGATATACCCGTTTGATAAAATTAAGTTGGAGATCCCATATAAGAAACCCAGCTTTAATCCGAGTTTTTTTGCTCGATCTTAGTAATGACAAACTGTATGGTGGCACTAAACCTTTCGTATGCATCGCCTGACTCGCACTTGACTGTATTCTTAATATGATACAACCATCTGTATTTTTCTACCAGACAACAATACCAACATACATACAGGTATAGGTATACGTGCTATAGTGCATATAGTACATTGACTGCTGATTGAATTCATTTTATCGTGCGACATTGAAAACAATAAATAACATTGAAACTGAAAAAATGCAGAATCAGAATAAAAGCAAATTTTCACTTTATGAATGAAGTATCTCATTTTTTTGCCGCCAAGTAGCACTGCTTGCGGTGCTGTATTCCAGAGAGTAAAGTAAGACAGCCGGTGACCTTACCAGCACATGTAGTATTATATCTAGGCTGGCAACACATTTGCAGTCCACTGGTGTTGCAGTTGTCCGTGGTGGTGTTCACTTACCATCAGGTGATCCACTTCCTTATTTGCCATTATATTAAAAAAGACCGTAAAGAAACGTAATGTCTTTTACATTTTAATAATAATAATAATAATAAATCTGTCCATCTCATTTATATATTATATGGTACCAAAGGCCTCTTCATGTTGGCTTTGGCCCCATGAATGCCTTTCAAATGACCGGGTCCCCATGGGCCCGTGATCGGAAATCCGTACCAACATAATAATAATAAATCTTTATTAACTTTTACATCGTATTTGACAAAAATAACTAAAAGGATAAACAAACACAGTAAAAAGAAAATAATACACAGCCTGAACTAGGATAAAATAAAATAAATAAATAAATAAATATCACGGGACAATTCACACCAATTGACCTAGTCCCAAAGTAAGCTAGGCAAGCTTGTGTTATGGGTACTAGGCAATGGAAAAAAAATCCTGTGTTTAAATCCTGTGTTTAAACGTTTAGATAAAAAACATTAAGTGCGTCATCCAGAAAGGTCGTTGACGATTGTACCAGCGGCCATAATGAATCACAATCGCATTGATATATTTCTTTCAAGCGATATAGGGAGAAAGAGACTGTGCATGCGATTGTGAGCGCCCTCGTCTGAGCAAATAATGCTATTGTACTAAATCATAATCATTGCAGCCAGTAGAAGAAGGAGAGATACACAGATACGAGACGGAACTCACGGCGCTCAAAAACAAACTCAGGGACACGGACACACAGCTACAGGAAGCACTGGTAAGGACAGCAACAAGACTGTCTGCGGACAGTCCCAGCTCCTCCCCCAGTCAGTTGTCAACAATATACTATTTGACACTAGGTTACAATCACTATTTGACACGAGGTTACAATCACTATTTGACACAAGATATTAATCATTGTTTGACCCTAGGTATCAATCACTATTTGACACAAGGTATCTAACACTATTTTACACAAGGTATCAAACACTAGTTGACACAAGGTATCAATCGCTATTTGACCAGTAAAACATCACTAACTTATCACGAACTTATCAGAGAGTCTTACAATAGGGCCATGCTACAAATGATTCATACTTTTAATGGTGAATGGTGAACTTTGAATTAGTGATAGGCTGATAGCTTTCCCCCGTGGTCTTATCATCTGACAGTAACAGCTAATGGTGCAAAGTATTGACTGCACCGTGTTCCTGTGCAGATAAGATATCGTCCGTGATATACTTTGGATAATTATTGTAATTTTTTTACTATGACAGTTTTGAGCAAAAACAGATTTACTAATAGAAACTCCTATCTTACAGACTGGCTAAAACCAAAAAATCGTTTCTGGGAAATTGTATAAGTTTTTATAACAAAATTTCAAAAACAATAATTGACCAAACAGATTCAAAATTCAAATCCATTGTCCAAACAGATACAAAATTCAAATCCATTGTCAAGAAAACATTAATATCTAAGGCGTACTATAAAATTAATAATTATATTTATCATGGCAGGTATGTTTGGAAATAATTCCGATCCGCATTGGCGATCCCTTGTCTCTACTTGTTTTAAAAACTTTAGATAATTATTTGTAATTTTAAAAAAATAGACCTTATTGAGTTTCTTGCCGCATTCATCTCAACTGGGTTTTTCCGAACCGGTCCACGGTGGTAAATTCTTCGACATTCATAAGTGTTTGTTATAGCCTAAATTTAATAAAGATATCTTGACTTAGACTTTGGATGATTATTATTACTTTTACTAGGTATAATACTTTTCAACAAAAGCATGATGGTGGCCGCTGGGGCCAAAAGGTTCTCGAATGACGTCCACAGAGCGGAACAGGCAGTTTACGTAGGACTCTAATAAAGGTTGCGGGAAAGCGTTGGATGCGGGTGCAGAACCGGTCTGTTTGGTGAACCTTGGGGGTGCCTATGTTCAGCAGTGGACGTCGTTCGCCTGAAGTGATAATGATGATGGATTTTTTTTCTGTTTTTTCAGAAAAGTAAAACAACTGTGAATGTCGCGACGAGCAGTAGTAGCGGCGACGCGCGGCCAGAACCGGGTAAGTCTTAGTTTTCGTTACTATGACACGAAGCTAAATTAGTCAGTTAAAGTTCATTCGATCTGCTTGACAAGTCCGGTATTCGTTTAAACGTATAAACAATGTACGTTTTTTGCCGTACAAACGCCGTGTGAATGGTGCTATGCACAAAGTATGTGGCATTATTTATCCGTTAAGACGTCTACTGCAATAAAACGTGTAGGAGATTGCTGTGTGAACGAAGGTTTAGGGTCCCCCCATATCTAACAGCCGATCGGAAAAACCTTTATGTCAATGCAATAAAATCGAAAAATACGTCGATCGGTTCGGCTCAATTCGGCCCGCATAGCCGAGCCGACTAGTCTTTTTCGCTCTTATTGCGTCGACTTAAAGGTTTTTCCGATCGGCTGAAGGCGATTCCGCGTCGATAGATATGGGGAGACGCTAAGATTGTTTGCTTGCCGGCAGAGGGCGCCCGGGCTTGCGACATGTGCAACAACTACGAGAAGCAGCTGGTGTTAGAACAACGCGAGGCTGCCGCCGCCCGCGAGCGCCGCGACATGCTCGAACAGGCGCTTAAACTGGTGAGCGATCACTGGAAACCATAAAGTTGGACCACGTTGAACGATAGTTAACCATACAGAACGAGTGAGTGGGAAAATTTCGACAACGGAATTTTACGTTCTATTTTTAATTACAGTCGTTATGGTGTCCCAAGATTTGAACTTCACCCCATCTTCATGCACGGTGTCCTCTAATTTCAGTAGTTTTTAATTTTAGAGAGAGAGACATAAAGAGAGATGAGGAATAGAGAGAGATACACAGGTAAAAATACATTGGAAAAATACATACAGGTGGAGAAGAACACAAATAAAAAACATCGAATAATAATATGAAGTGGGCCCCATTCAGATTATAGTTGCGCCAAACCGCAACGCTATTTTTAAGTGGGACCCATTTAAAAACTAAACACAAAAACATACACACCGTGACGACACGAACGCCAGCGGAAAGTGTGATTTTTTTTCTCATTTCTTCGATTACGATGTCAAACCGAACTGCTGCTTATTAAAAAGGCTGAAAGTTTGGACTTGGACAGTGAAAGCAAACAGTCACTGGATCACTGTGAACTCGAAACGGATACAGGACTGCTGTGGTCGACTGATCCGTAACTCGTCAGCTTAGCGCCCCCGCAATGTCTAAAACTAACCTCGTAATCATATTCAGGCGACAGAAGAGCTAGAAGGCGCGCGCTCCATCCACGAGGAGACGGTCAGGTCGTGGCGTGCCGAACGCGCCGCCAGCACCACCACCCTCGAGGAGCTCCGGGCTGCCGTTGACGACGCACGGTCCACCCTTGCAGACACCACCGCCGCCGCCCAGGAGGCCAGCCAACGCGCGCTGCAACAAGTCACCACGCTTACAGTCTTAAGAGAGACGCTGCAGCGCAAGCTGGACAGGTCAGTGTACTATCAACATTCTGGCCGAGAGACGTAGACACCACCGCCGCCCAGGAGGCCAGCCAGCGCGCTGCAACAAGTCACTACGCTACGAGAGAGATTCCACAGCGTAAGCTGGACAGGTCAGTGCCCCATCATCATTCTAGCCGAAAAATGCGGACACCACTGCCCAGGAGGCCAGCCTAGGCGCGCTGTAACAAGTTACTACGCCCACAGTGCTGAGAGAGACGTTGCAGCGCAAGCTGGACAGGTCAGTGCCCCCACATTCCAGCCGCAAGACCCAGATTCCACCGCCGCCCAAGAGACTAGCCAGGCGCGCTGCAACAGGTCACCACTCTCAGTCTTAAGGGAAACTTAACGTTGTGATTATTTATTTCCTCGTAAACATTGTACATTTATAATAATTTTAACGATTTCAATGTCTCTGAATTTTTGTTACAGTTTGGAATACGACAATGCAATGCTGATAGGACGGTTTACTAAGAAGGCGGAGGAGATGCAGAGTGAATTCATCGACTTGCCCGACAGCGTCGAAGTGAGTGCCTCTTTTTAACCGACTTCAAAAAAAAGAGGAGGTTATCAATTCGTCTGTATGTTTTTTTTTTTTTTTTTTTTTATTACTCCCTCAATTGTGAACCGATTTTCAAAATTCTTTTTTTGTTTGAAAGAGTATACTCCTGAGGTGGTCCCATTGACACCAAGTCACGATCTGATCATGGGATCCTAGAGAAATCGAGGGCAACCTTAAAATTTTACAGGCAAACCTATAGTGATTTTAGCATTTTTAGTATCAAGTGAAGTATTTGCATTCAGAAAGTATCATTTGGTAAATTGAACCTGATGAAGAAGACCGTAGATGGCCAACGGAACTCCTCAACAGGTCAAATCTTGCAAGTTAAATTTGACCCACTTCCCGGTTTCCAATTGAGCTGAAATTTTGCAGACATGTGTGAATTGGATGAAAATGCAATATTATTATGACATGGAGCTGATCTGATGATGGAGCTGAAAGATGGCCATAGATACTCTGTAATATAACGATACGACCGCATTGAGTTCGAGCTCATTTGATTTGTCTTGACGAGTACTTTGATCCTAGATGGTAACTAGGGTCTGAAGATGGAGTTGGAAGGTGACCATAAGAACTCCGTAATAAAACGACATAACCCCATCGAGTTTGGGCTCGTTTGATTCGTCTTGTCGAGTACTTTGGTAACCAGGATCAAAAAGTACAGTCAGCAAAGAGTGCCTGTTGTATCGCAAAATGTTGATTGTTCTAAAATTTTCTGGCGAAGAATGTTTGGCATACTGTTGAAAGTCCTAAAGCATATTTGTTCGTCCTTATATTGATAACAAGAACATCGAATTACCTACAACGTTTTATTACTAATATTAATTGGCTAAAGCAGTCCTAAGAATTGTGTAAGTTATTCACCTAAACTATAGTAAGTAGGTATGGCACCTATGTACAAAGAAAAGGGGGCAATAAAAATACCTACAAACCACCTCTCGCTTAACCTTGTTAGGTTCGTTAGATATCTTGCGTCCCGTAGAGTGGGAATGGAAGTCTAGTTAGCGGAGGGGGGCTCGGGGGGCGATGCCCCCCGCTTTAAAAAAATAATTTCAAACTATCCCCCGTTTAACCTGGTTAGGTTCGTTAGTTACCTTGCGGTCCTCAAAGTGATATTAAAGGGGGGAACTCGGGGGGCGAAGCCCCCCGCAAAAAAAATAATACTTTCAAACCATCCCCCGTTTAACCTGTTTAGGTTCGTAAGATACCTTGCGCTCCTCAAAGTAATATTAGAGGGCTTGGGGGGCAGAGCCCCCCGAAATAAAATACCTGTCAAACCGCCTCCCGTTTAACCTAACCAGATTCGTTAGTTATATTGCGTTCCTCAGAGTGGAAAATGAAGCCTTGGTAATGGAAGGGGGGCTCGGGGGGCGGAGCCCCCCGTAATAATAAACACCTTCAAACCACCCTCTGCTTAAAACCAAACCTGTTTTAAACCCTGTTAGGGGCGGAGCTGGTTAGCTTCATTAGTTATCTTACGTCCCTCAGAGTGGAAATAGAAGACCCGCTGTCGGAAGGGGGCTCGGGGGGCGGAGCCCCCCGCAATAAAAATACTCTTAAACCACCTCCCGTTTAACCTGGTTAGATTCGTCAGTTATTTTGCGTCCCTCAGAGTGGAAATAGAAGCATCGCTAGCGGAAAGGGGACTCGTTGGGCGGAGCTCCCGCAATAAAAATACTTTCAAACCATCCCCCGTTTAACCTGGTTAGGTTCGTTAGTTACCTTGCGCTCCTCAAAGTGATATTAGGTGGGAGGGGGGGCTCGGGGGGCGGAGCCCCCCGTAATAAAAAACACCTTCAAACCACCCCCTGTTTAACCTAGTTAGGTTCGTTAGTTATCTTACGTCCCTCAGAGTGGAAATAGAAGCTCCGCTGATGGAGGGGGGCTCGGGGGGTGGAGCCCCCCGCAATAAAAATACTCTTAAACCACCTCCCGTTTAACCTGGTTTGATTCGTCAGTTATCTTGCGTCCTTCAAGAGTGGAAATAGAAACCTCGGTAGCGGTAGAGGGGCTTGGGGGGCGGAGCTCCCGTAATAAAAAATACCTTCAAATCACTTCCCGTTTAACCTGGTTAGGTTAGTTAGTTGTCTTGCGTCCCTCAGGGTGAAAATAAAAGCCCCGCTCTTGGAGGGGAGGGGGGCTCGGGGGGCAGAGCCCCCCGCAATAAAAAAATCTGTTAAACCATCTACCGTTTCACTTGGTTAAATTTGTCAGTTTATCTTGCGTCCCTCAGAGTAGTAATAGAAGCCTCGCTACTGGAACGGGGGGCTTGGGGGCCAGAGCTTCCCGCATTAAAAAAATACCTTCAAACCACCCCCGTTTACCCTGGTTAAGTTTTTTAGTTACCTTGCGATCCTCAGAGCGTAAACAGAAGCGGGGTTTCGTTTACTGGCTACGCCTACGCATATTTTTTATACCAATACAACTAAAAAGCCAAAAATAAAATTTTTAAATAAAAAATAGAACCGCCTTCAAAAACACCCAAAAAAATATTAATTAAAAATGTAACCGACTATAATGAGCATTATAATATCTTTCTACTAATCTGTTTGAAGTCGGGCCTCAGCTCGAGCCAGCTGGAGTGAGCCTAGTAATTAAATTAATAAATAAATATCCCGGGACAATTCACACCAATCGACCTAGTCTCAAAGTAAGCAAAGCTTGTGTTAGGGGTACTAGGCAACGGATAAACATACTTATATAGATAGATACATACTCAAATACATATTAAACACCCAAGACCCGAGATCAAACATTCGTGTTTTTCATACAAATATCTGCCCCGACGCGGGAACCGAACCTGGGACCTCAAACTATACATATAGTAGTAATTTAACTTACCTACCTATTATCCCTATTATACCCACTATCTGTTGGGCTTCTACCACTCCTGTTAGCTCGTGCTGAGGCCCGACTTCAAACAGATTAGTAGAAAGATATTATAATGCTCATTATAGTCGGTTACATTTTTAATTAATATTTTTTTGGGTGTTTTTGAAGGCGGTTCTATTTTTTATTTAAAAATTTTTTGTACTTATACTACTCGGATAGAATTTGTGGGCAATGTAAATAAATAGACCGTTCAGGGGTACTCTAACCCGAGCTTAATTTCCATGGTGAAATTTCCTGTGTTTTCGAGACCGTTGCTATTATTCAGTTTGCAATTTGCGCCGGTCCACGTCGTTCAAGTCTTAGACCGCTTGCGGTCTTATGTGGGCGATTTCATGTAAATGCAATTCCGAAGCGACTCGATGCGGTGCGACGCATATTGCTGCTGGTGATCATTGGACAACGCGCTGTCACCACGGCACAAACACACGAATATTCTAACTGATCGCGCTCGGTTCACTCAGTTCACTTAGATTTAGTCATGTGGGCCACTTCAACAGGCACTCATTGTTATCGCGCTGCGCCGCGTCGCGTTGTCGTCTGCGTCAAGATCTTTCACCGAAAACGACGGGTCAGATGATGACAGTGACCTTTAAAGAGTACTCGTTTTCCAGGAGTTGCAACTGTGCATGCTGGAGCTGCGGGAACAGCTGATCTGCGTGCAGATAGGGCGCGAGGAGGCGCTGTCGGCCGAGCGGGACCTGCGCGCGCAGCTGCTGGAGCACGCCGCGCACGCGCAGCGACACGAGGCCGCGCTCGCAGCCGCCACCACCCAGCTGCAGCACGCCAGGTGACACGCGGCAGCAGCACGCGGCAGCAGCAGCAGCAGGAGTCGATATAGCACCGCGATAGTTCAACGTGCAGTTCGACCTGTGCAAACGAAGCGATTTGCGCGCGAGGGCAGCGCGATTCAATTTATATTGCGTCCGGATGCCGCGTTTTTCACGCATCAGTTATAGTAGATTGTACAACAAGAACGAAAAAAAGAGTCTTTTCATCCGAGACGTTCATCTCATCCGAGCCAATACGGCGAGGGTGGATGGACACGTCGAGGGGAAAATGGGTTTAACGCCCGAGCTTAACACTCTGCTTTTCATTTCGATCGCAAGGAAATTAAACAGCAACATTTTAAATTAAATTTACAAGCTCTTATTTTTCATGCATTGCAATTTTTGTAATAATGTACTACATTCGTCTAGTTTTATTAATTTCGTAATATAAAACACCAGTTTTGTAAAAAAAAAACAATAAACTCATAAATTTAATTTCTACTGTTTGTGGCTGTTTGCGGGTGATTCCCTTGGTCACTCTCAATGTAAAAAAATACATCTACGAACGCTGCAATGGCGCCAGAGTATCTCGAATCGCGCATGATGGGCTAGTCGAGAGTCCGGCGCGGTGCACACGACTTATGCGTGAGTATGTAACAAACGCGCGAGAGCATCTGGACGGACTGTATGTAGATCTAGTACATCGGAAACGCACGAGTTCACTTGCGCGTAGAAAGCATCGTCTAGTCTAGGCGAGGTCTAACGCCTTACTGCAGCTGACAAACATATGAGGAGCAACATCATTTTCCCTATTTTTTTACAGATATTTGATAATTGACGTGTGCACATGGTAACCGGTTTACCTGAGACAAAGCCTGACATAGCATATATACTTCTCGTCATATCACTGTTTCACCTGCTTGAATTACAACAAACCTTTTTCTGAAATTCAAATCTCCTGACGGTTCTTAGCATCGCAACTATTTTTATGTACAGTCAGCGTCAAAAGGACACTTGTACTTAAAAGTTTAATTGTTTGCAACTATCTTGTTTGATGTTTTAAACAATTAGACACAAATATGTACTGCTGCTGTACACTAACAGTTCACGTCCTATTTTTTTTTATTTAAGTACTTTTTAAAAGCTTTAATTTACGATATCACGTCATGCTTAGCATTTTATGTGTTTGCATGTTTATCGATAAAATAACGCATAGTGCTTGTTTTGATATAGTAATTATTCTATTTCTATTAATTATACACTGACGAGCAAAAATAAAGGGTCGGTTACAAAAATGGCGATAACTACAAAACCCGCAGTGATAGCTTCTTCTAGTAAAATGAGTTTAGTAAAGAGTTTTATTTTTAACAAGAAAACGTTTAATTGAGAATAAAACTCTTTACTAAACTCATTTTACTCGAAGAAGCTATCACAGCGGGTTTTGTAGTTATCGTCATTTTTGTAACCGACCCTTTATTTTTGCTCGTCAGTGTATTAGTGTAATTAGTGTTTATTTCACTAAAAAAGGTTAAAGACAACGAGAAGCCCGCTACGTTCGGATTCTGTTTAACAATATTTACCCGTTTCAATACGTCGTTTAAATCTTCATTTCGGCACAAACATCACCCCTTGAGGGTGACCGTCTTGAAATTTAATTCTTTTAAAATGTTTGCGTACTTATCCAAACACGCGTAATTCGTTAAATAATTTTTTTTCTTAATTAATGTTATTTAATTGTTTCTGCGTGCATTTAGTGTAAAAACTGTGAAATGTGTATATTATAAGCAAGTAAGTATTTTTATATCAATTTGGGATTGTACATAAACGCTTTTTTTTCACTAAGTACTCCATTTCCAAGATTTATTTTACCAATTGTGAAGATTACTTTTTAAATACGGACAGACAAGCAACACTAAGACGATATTGTAACCATATTTCTCTCTGTTTTGTTTTACTCTGACATATTGTCCGAAATATAGCATCAAATGACCGTGGGATTTACATGTATATCAACTATATTGTAATTGAGCCTAAACTAGAATTATTTGCAAAGCTTACCCCCTGTTTCACCATCCATTGATCAAATTTACTTGACGGATAAATGTGATGCCGTCTCTGTTTGTTTTGTTCGAATAGACGGAGACGGCATCACATTCATCCGTCAGTTAAAATTAATCAATGGGTGGTGAAACAGCCCCTTACTCTCGTAAATCGCCGCTAATATGCAATTAATTGTTAATGAAAGTCTGTGAGTGTTACAGTTACACCTTATCAATTAGTTTAAGCTTAACCTCTACATGAAGGTTTTTCAATCGCAACTAACTCATGTAATGCATATAATAAATTGCTATTATATTACTCTATTACCTATGGTTTATGAGTATATTTCAATTTCCAGTATGCAGCGTTTGATTTTTGTATATTATCAGTATGAAATGATGCCTGTATATTGCATACAGTAAATCGGGGTGACTTTGAAATAAAGCGACTATAAAAATCGGGTTGACGACGAACCAGCTCATTCTTATTTCCATTTGCTTCCCAATCGACGTGTTCATTAATATCATTTTCGTCTATAATTCACAGATTCACCTCATATAGACAATATTGATTTTACAGTCATTTGAACTAAAAAAGTAGCTTGAATCGAAGTCACTCCAATCCAATTTACGGTAGCTTTTTCTTTTATTTACAGTAACGATTCCGGAGAAATAACCGATTGGACGATGCTTTGACAAGAACGTTTTGAGGAAGATGTCCTCGAAACATGGACTCAGTCGTCATTGTGATCGAATGAATATACAGCGCGTAACTTCATAACCGTGATTTCAGGATATGAAATTTCACCTGATGCTGTGATGACTTCCGTGAAAAAACACCCAATGTTGCCACCCAAAAATTAATAATTTTTAAAAACTGTCTTGAGAGCTCATTTGGACATAGCCATTGGTTTTCTTGTGTCCTAGTCATCAAATGCATTTTTTTTATTGTCTACATTACATAATGAATTTAAGAATAGTTTTCTTTTGAAAATGATCTAAGTCAGTTTATTTGTACTATGTAGGAATGGCTTGAAAAGTCCAATATTGGTGCAAAGTACCATAAAGTTAAATACATACATACGCCGTATTGAAATTGTTGTTTTAATAAATAGACTAATCAATCGTGCAAACACTGCTTTAGTAATATGTACTTATTATTTTAAAACATTTTGTGATAAAATGTCATCTCTAAGTGTTTTCAAACAAAATAATAATTTTGCACTATTTTAACTGCCAATTATAATTCATGAAGAAGTATCGAGTTTTAAAATGTACATTACGCCTGTAGTAAATGGTGTGAGCACAACTATGTGATAATGATATCAAGTTTAAAACATTATAATAGCTTAACGCGAAGTTGGACTTCAAAGTGGCATGTGATATTTTAAATGGAATAGAAATGTAATGGCCGGCGCCCACTGACGGCATGGCACGGCGTGGCATTTTATTACTATCAAGTAATTTTGAATCTTATTTCAATTAGTTTAGAATTCATGTTACTTTATTTCGATACCACGATGCCGCGACGTCCTGAGGGCCGATGCCACGCATAACCAATAAAGTAACATGAATTCTAAACTCATTGAAATAAGATTCAAAATAACTTGATAGTAATAAAATGCCACGCCGTGCCATGCCGTCAGTGGGTGCCGGCCCTGAGGATTATGTTTTGTTCTGCATTTAATAGTGCCTAGCTGTAGTAGTAAAACCGACTAAATACGTCGCACACGAAGGCAAATAATTGTTATTGCATATTAAGATAGAGAAATGATTTAAATAAAAATAAAAAAAAACTTGCTTTTGGTTGCTATAGAATAGATCGCAATTAAAAGTAGGAAACAGCTGGAAGAAGTTTTACATAAGATATCGTGCCATGTTTAAGTGAGAGAGAGAGAGAGAGAGAGAGAGAGAGAGGGAGTGCGGAACGAAGATGAAGAAAGTGACACCCTCATGTAATGTCTACTCTTATGATTGCACACTAGCGGCCATACTTAAGAGGGTACGATGGCTGAGAGACTTTTGAGAAATAGGTATTTTAATGAAATGTCGCTTTCTCGCCCGAACCCCTCCGTGTCAGTACAGCGAGAGCGGGACAACTGCAGCTCAGACCGTTAAAAGGCGCGTAAAAATGATCAAAACAGCATTTCGTAATCCCCTGTTTTCTTCTCGAAAACTGGACCAATAAAATTATTTTTGTCAAAAATAATTAGAGGACAGATTTAGCTATGCCCGTATGTTTTCCTTTTTTTGTTTATATGAAGTACTCTTTTCTGACGAGTGTCTGAAAATGACGTTGAAATTGGGCAATTTTTTCAGTTTTTGAAAGCTCATATTTCTTATGTTAATTGAAATGTGGAAAAAAACGAAACATAGGGGCATAGCTGTGGTAGATACAGATTACACAGTAAAAAAAAATTGGCTCTAAAGCCAGGGAGGAAACAGGGGATTACGTTTGTATGGAGAAATGGTGCGCATCGTACCCTCTTAAATTAAATGTGTAAACACTGTATAAATTTCAAGTGTCAAGATACAGTCCTGTGACAGACGGAAGGACAGACAACGAGCCTTGGCAATAAGATCTTGTTGGCATACTATGAATGCGGAACCCTACTGAGACTCCCGGTAGGTATAGCTAAACCGTTAAATGAGTCCTCGTCTACGAGGTACAGGGGCTGTGAGGTATGACGACAAACGGGGCCGGAGAGGTGCGGGCGGCAGGCACACGAGGCGCGCTCGCCGCCCGCACCTGCCTCGGCCCCTTTGACGTCATCCCCCCCCCCCCCCCCTCCCAGCCCCTGTACTGTTTGACTCAGTTAAACGGTTAAGCTATAGTCATTATGCTTAAGATTACTTATTTTATAATTATTAGGTACCTCAAACCTCCTCCCTCTTGGCTTAATTAAGCAATAAAATTGTTATATACAATAGCTGAAGTTGAAGTAAGTATGTGATATTGTATTGCTTTTTTACTAGGTTAAAATTTGTTTAGCCATAGTTTTTTTTACTGTAGAGTGAATTGCAAGTGCCATTTTCTATAATTTTCTTTTACAATTTATATTTTTAGAACTTTTTAAGTTTTTTACTTTACTCGCTCGGACACTTTGTAATCTCGTGTTTTCCAGCGTCATATATTCGAATATTTTACCGATGTTAAAATTTTTTTGAATTACGAATAATAAATAATTGTGCCATAACTTTTTATTTTATTTACTTAGCTGCCGGAAAATGTTTTTTTTTGACCATCGCAATGTTTTGCGTTTGCTTTACTTTGGTCAATGTGACATTTGAGAGGTGGCTTTTCAAAATGGCTTTATTCTATGAAGTGCAATTTTTTATTATTTTTTACTATATGAGGGGGAAAACGAGCATGCGGATCACCTGATGGGAAGCAATCATCACCGCTCATGGACACGTTCCGAAGGGTATCACAGGTGCGTTGCTGCCCCTACGAGAGATAGATAGGTTCGGCAAAACAAGAAAACATAAACAAGGCTTACTTTTGATACATTATATGGATTGATTACATAGATGATTAGGAAGCAATAAACTAAAAGTGAAGATATTTGTCAGCTTACTTTAACCTTTTCGACGCCAACGACGCATATATCCGCACCGCAGGTTCAACCCCAACGACGGATACATGAGTCACGGCGAGCAGAGCGATATCTACCTACATGCATTTCTGTAGGGTTCAACTTCGCGTTAGACATTCCGATGACATGGTGTGCGAGTGAGAACTGTTGTAATTGACAAAAGGATTTGCCACACTGGACGCGTTCTTCGGTCGCGGTCAGGTCAAATTGAAAGCAGCACGAAATAGGTTGAAGAAATTTTTAGTCAATCTTGTAATTCACTGTTGAATCTGTTGAACTTGCTGTCGGTACGAATAAAACGTCAAAATCCCGCTGTCCATTACATGACCTGTTGTTGTGTGAGTGACCTCAACTATCGTGACGTTACCTATACCAGGTTTATTATTTTAAAAGAACGCTAAATTGAAATATTATTTATTTTTAGTAGCAATACGGCTGCTCACCGAATCTAAGATTATTTAAAAGCGAAAAAGCTTTTCGGGTGCGCCGGCGGGATTCGAAACCACGTCTCCCGGGTATGCGCTCCAACCTGGGTGTTCTACCAATTGAACCAACGTCGCTCCCAACCGACTCACTGTTGGCGTATGTAAGCGATTAAGAATTTCGGGGAAGTCGGTTGGGAGCGACGTGGTTCAATTGGTAGAACACCCAGGTTGGGGCGCATACCCGGGAGACGTGGGTTCGAATCCCGCCGGCGCACCCGAAAAACTTTTTCGCTTTTAAATAACGCTAAATTGTTTAGACATTGTCAGACAAAATTAACTTTTCGCTTGATGGCACCGGTGTAAGCGCTCGATCGACGAATCACAAAAACGTAACGTAATTCCTATTGGCTAAAGGTGAAAATACCTAGCACGTGCGCTGCTGGGTCGTTCCTGTACCGACTTGTTCAACATCCGCATAAGCTCCGCACTCCTGGTTGTTCCGGCGTAGAACTGGATGTATAGGTTCGGCTTGCTGGCGGGATTGGCAGCAAATAATTTAGGCGATTTCTTCAGAAAACTGGTGATTTAATTATATGAAAAATTAAATATACAAAAATAAAATATGCGCATCGGCGCGGTATGGTAGAAGGCGAATGCCGGACGGTGGTGCGCACCCTTCTCCCCCGAGTCTCGACCAATCAGAGTAGCTGTAGATGACGTGATATCGATGCTGATTGGTTCTCGATGTCGTGATATGTGTACGGTAGACGACGTGTGTTGTACTATGCATTTTTGCGAATCATTGCGTACAGTCATCCACGCAAGTTGCATTGACACTGGTTAGTAATAAAATCGTATATCGTTACAGGGACGAGCTGGAACGGCTGGCGACGGAGCGGGAACAGCTCCAAGAGCTGGGCGGCAAGCTTCGGCAGTCCAACGACACCATAAACTCGCTGCTCGACGACAAGGTATGACGGCTGACTGTCCTGACATTGGGGCTCTAGTGAAAAAGGGGTTAAGTCGGCAGAAATCAAACAGCTATTTTCTATTTTTTGTGTAAACACACGACACGACACAAAAAGATGGGTGTTATAAATTTGAGCGCTATGTGTGTGTGTCTGTCTGTATGGGGAATCATAACTCTTAAACGGATGAATCAATTTGGATTCGGTTTTTTTTTTAATTGACAGCAGGTTTCTTGGCGATGGTCCTTAGACATGTTTCATCGAAATTGGTCCAGCCGTTTCTAAATTATCAGCTCTTTTGCATGCTGCGGAAGGGATCTTAGACTTAATTGCGTTGGGGGTTCTCAAAATTTTTAATTTATAGTTTTATATATTTCTGTGTAAACGAAGTTGCAGGCAAAAGCTAAAAGGCGAATCAACTTTTTCGAGCGTACCTATATGTATTTATGTATGTATGTATGTATCATCATTTGGCACGCCCTGCAGCCTAAACGGCTCAATGGATTTTGAAGCGTGAGGTGTCATTAGATTCGTCTCAGTTCCGAAAGTGACAGGGTTTATATTTTCCCGGAATTGGGGATGTCTAAAAAAAATACCCATGGTTTTTATATTTTTTTTGTATAGAAAAGTCAATTATAAGAAACTAATTTCAATATTTTGTCATTTAGTTCTCTAATTTTTTCTAAATTAATTATTGAAACTATTTTAGTTGATGACGTCAGATTATAATTGAGGGCTCCCACAGTGCCAAATTTCTAAATCTATCTAAATGCGTACGATAAGGCAACCCCTTTAATTATTTTTTGCGTAGTGGTACACTATACACTGTGTCACTTTACTGGCACTGACAAAGTGCTAGATGTCAGACAGCGGGTCCAAATCAAACTCCGTAGTATAATCCACGCGTAAATTGTGAAGAATTCTAACCACACAGAATAAAGTACGACTTGAACCGGTTACGCAATTTACACCAATGTCAAATGAAGGTCATTGCTTATTTGTTATATTATAAATTCATTACATAATATTAAAATTAAATAACTACAGAAAACGAGTTAAAAAGCATTTATCTCGAAATGGTTTTCGATTTACTATACATTGCAAAAAAATAGACATCCCCAATTCTCTAGGAACGGGAATTATACAGGCGGTTTTTTTTCATCCAGTATTGAACTTACAGTTATTTGTGTTGTTTACTCTGTCCCAGTGACACTTCATACTGTTTCATAGTAAAATACTTAGGTTGTCGAAGAGACAAAATTTGTGTAACCATAGCAACGGGTGGCACGAAAAAGTCGATTCACCCTGGTATGTACAGTCGAGTTCAAAGATATCTTTACACTTTAGTGCCTTGTCACTGTATGCCTTCTGACAAGCCTAATCCTAACTAATATTATAAATGCGAAAGTAACTCTGTCTGTCTGTCTGTCTCGCTTTCACGTTAAAACTACTGATACGATGAAAAAAAAATGAAATTTGGTACACAGATAGTCTAGAGCCTGAGAAAGGACATAGGCTATATATCATCACGCTAACACCAATAGGAGCGGAGCGGAAGAATGTTTCAAAATCGGGGGATTTTGAAGTAACGAGAACGAGTAACGTTTTTGGGAGTACGGTGGTGAATGTGAACGTGGATGTGCGGGGGGGTTCGGGGGGGGGGGTGCGGAGGAGGGGGGGGTTTGGGTATTTTTTTTAATAAATAATAATAAACGCAATTTGACGAAATGGTTACTGACAAAGTGTTTTTATAGTGTCAAGGACTACTTAAATTATAGACAATATTGTTGACATTATTTTTTGGACATTTATTATTATTATTTATTTTAATTAAATTATAAAATTACCTTTAGCTTCTTTAATGAAATATTTGTATGCTTGCTTGCAAGCTGAATACAAGGACTAAACTTATAATTATGTATGACCATTGTATTTTTTTACTGTATTCTTACAAATAAAGTTAATTTGAATTTGAATTTGAATAAATATAAATATCACGGGACAATTCACACCAATTGACCTAGTCCCAAAGTAAGCTAGGCAAGCTTGTGTTATGGGTACTAGGCAACGGATAAACATACTTATATAGATAGATACATACTTAAATACATATTAAACACCCAAGACCCGAGAACAAACATTCGTATTTTTCATACAAATACCTGCCCCGACACGGGAATCGAACCCGGGACCTCAAGCTTCATAGTCAGGTTCTCTAACCACTAGGCCATCTGGTCGTCTGAACGTTTTTATATCGAGGAACTAAGGAGAGCCATAATTGATGAAAAAGCAAATTGGATAAAAAAAATAAGCTGCCCAAATTACTAATTCCGCGCGGACGGAGTCGCGGGCAATAGCTGGTTTCATATAAAAGTTCAAACACGAAGTGACTGCGACAAGGTAGTAAAGTGTAAAGATATCTTTGACCTCGGCTGTGCATAACGGCCATGTTGTTTGCAGAAGCGCATCCTGGGCGAGCTGGCGGAGCTCCGCGCGCGCGTGTCGTCGCTCCAGCAAGAGCTCGACAACAGCGAGAAAGTGCAGCAGGACTTTGTGCGCCTCTCGCAGTCGCTGCAGGTCGGTGCAACACCAGCCAAGCACTAAGCTATAGCCATCCGTGCAATACATTTACTTTTCAACCGGCGAAAACAAAAGGAGGAGGTTCTCAAGTCGACGTGTATATTGGTTTTTTTTTTTTTTTTTTATGTATGATCACACATAACTTTTTACAGAGTAGTTCGATTTTGATGATTCTTTTTTTATTGGAAAGCGTATACCCCGAGGGTGGTCCCATTTAAATTTGAAAATAATATTCCTACCCTAAGGGTAGGAAAACAGGGGATGATTGACTAACTTTTTACAGAGTAGTCTAATTTTCATAATTCTTTTCTATTGGATAGGGTATCCTTGAAGTTAGTATTATATAAATTTGGAAAAAAAAAATTACCCCAAGGATGGGAAAAAAGTATAAAATAAAAACTTTTTAACAAAAAAATTAAACCGCCGAAAAAACTGAAAAGCAAAAAATAATACCTTTTTGTTTGACCTTAATCTAGGTACCAGTTTGAAGTCGGTGCCTCAGCACGAGCCAGGAGGAGTGATAGAAGCCAATCAGGTAGAAGATTATAGGTCCACTCCTTCTGGCTAGTGCTGAGGCACCGACTTCAAACTGGTACCTAGATTAAGGTCAAACAAAAAAGGTATTTATTGCTTTTCAGTTTATTCGGCGGTTTAATTTTTTTGTTAAAAAGTTTTTAGTTTACCACTGACAGATGGCTTGCCTTCATTTCATTTCCAACTTTAACACCATACAAATAAAGTAGCTATTACAAAATCTGCAAACGTGGGTAACAGTATTCTAAAATTGGCTTTATTTGTAGGTCGTTAAAGTTGAATATGAAATGAAGGTAAACCATCTGTCAGTGGTAAACTTCATGTAATTTCACTGTACTGATGTTGTCGTCACTACTTAAAAAGCTCGTTTCTCAGAAACATTTTTTAGGGTTCCGTGCCCAAAGGGTAAAAACGGGACCCTGTTACTGAGACTCCGCTGTTCGTCCGTCTGTCTGTACGTCTATCACCAGGCTGTATCTCATGAATCGTGATAGCTAGACAGTTGAAATTTTCACACATAATTTATTTCTGTTGCCGCTATAACTACAATTACTAAAAATAAAACTAAATTAAAAACTAAGGGTGGTCGTCATACAAGAAACTTATTTATTTCAGCGTTTTTAACTCGATTTCTATAATGGTATTAACTAGAGTTAGACGATAAGGGTCACTCGTATTATTTGGTTTGCGTCTCTCCTGTGGACCTTTCAAAAGTTAGGGCTATACCCGGTATTTTTTCGCCAAATCTACATCGTGGAATGTTTGTCCAACTTTCGGCCAATTTCAATAAATCTTAAATTTGCTGACTCGGAGCCGCTAATTTTATGTCCACAGGGGAGATAACTTTTATTAGCAAGCCGGTGACCGCCCATAAGCAGGTCTTGTTAACGTTTCCAAATTCACATTATGAGTAACGTTAGGAAACGGTAAAATCATAAAAATACCTTAGTAACGGTAGTAAATTATAACGTTACTTGATAACATATCATTATTATAACTTTACCCAATTAACGTTATTTTTATCGGTAATTTTACTTTTTATTGCAGGGCTTGTTAACGTTGCCCAATTCACATTATTATAACGTTACCATAGGAACACTATTTTAATCTGTAATGCTACGTTGCCACGCCGCGCTACCGATAGACGCACTGGTTGATTGGCGTTGTTGCTATGGCTACTGTGAGCGTGCATGAAGTGAAGGAAGAGCCTTACCTACAATATCCATCAGTGAATCAAAAATAAATAAGCTGCTATTAACGTTACCTTATAACGTTAAAAATGATTTAACGATACCTTTGATTTAACGTTAGCTCAATGCACAGCTAGTAACATTACCATTTTTTTTACCGGTAAAAAGTAGTATAAGTAACGGTACATTAACGTTAATTACAACTTAACGTTAAATCTGTCTCACAGTGGTAACGATACCAACTTTTTAACGGTATTTCAAGCGCTGCCCATAAGCATTAGAACCTCTACAAATGCAGTGCCGTTGCAGGTGCAATTGCAGCGCATCCGAGAGGCGGACACGGAGGTGCGGTGGCAGCACGACGAAGACGTCACCAGTTGCCCCTCCTGCCACGTCGCGCTACCCAACACCAAGAAAAAGGTAATGCTCGATAACCTTACGGCGGTCATTGAACGAATCTTACTAACGTCGATAAGCCTAAGGCAGCCATACTTACAACAGACATACTTAGTACAATTCGAGGCGATTTAAAGTACCAATCAGTCACGTATATCCAACTAGAAGTGTAACGGGGGAAATTAATAAACGAAAACTGTGTGTACCTAAAGTATGTAATTATTATAGTAAGCGTACAAGAAAATATATGATACCTAAAATACTAAATGAGATGGAAAATCTAATGTATGTACCTGTAAAGTCACCTATAAAAATAAAATTAAGAGTATATTGTTGAATAGAATTAAGTAGTAAGGATATCTGATGTTAGCGAGTAGGATAAAATAAATTGAGTATACTATATGAAGTGAGTTAAAGTATATGATTCGGCGAATTTGAATGCCTTCTTGTATGCAAGTGTAGGTATTATAGCTTAGTATGTAGTTTTCTTCTTTTTTTTTTCATTCTTTTTGTAAAGGATTCAGATTAAGATCAGAGTGTCAGAGAGTGAAATTTTTCTGCCAACAAACTGTTATGCAGTTTGGCAGATAGTTAATCAAAAATGTATTCTGCTTTTTAGTGAAATAAATAAATAAAAAAAAAAACTTTTTTCTTTACTATTCTGTGTGGGCCGCAAATGTGTTGTAGCAATGGTAGCGGGCCGCAGAATTGATTGTCAACGGCAGTAAGAATCAAAATGGTCAAAACCAAAACGAATTGTATACCAGGCGGGCCAGTCGCGGAACCTCGAAGGGCCCATGCGGCCCGCGGGCTGAGTATAGCGGCATCTGGTCAGCTCAGTGGTGGTTTGATCACCTCTCAGCCAACCGCTTTCTTATATAAATACTAGCCTTCCGTCTGCAGCTTCGCCCGCGATAAATTAATTTTTCTCAAACATGCTATGAAATATTGACGTTATGTTCCTTAAAATACGCCACGAACTGTCACGTTGCAGGTGCGGCTAGACGAGAGGTCAATAATGGAATTTCATACAACATTGCTGGCCAAGGCCAGCAAAGTGATCGTCTATTGTTTTATGTGACACAGCACCATGACGTTTAATAGGTCGACGTGGTCGACGTGGATGGATGGATGGACGGACGGACGGACGGACGGACGGACGGAGGGATGGATGGATGTTGATGGATGGATGGATGGATGGATGTTGATGGATGTTGATGGATGTTGATGGATGTTGGTTGATGGTTGTTGATGGATGTTGATGGATGTTGTTGGATGTTGGTTGATGGATGTTGATGTATGTTGATGGATGTTGATGGATGTTGTTGGATGTTGATGGATGTTGATGGATGTTGATGGATGTTGATGGATGTTGGTTGATGGATGTTGATGGATGTTGATGGATGTTGGTTGATGGATGTTGATGGATGTTGGTTGATGGATGTTGGTTAATGGATGTTGATGGATGTTGATGGATGTTGATGGATGTTGATGGATGTTGATGGATGTTGGTTGATGGTTGTTGATGGATGTTGATGGATGTTGATGGATGTTGGTTGATGGATGTTGATGTATGTTGATGGATGTTGATGGATGTTGTTAGATGTTGATGGATGTTGATGGATGTTGATGGTTGTTGATGGATGTTGATGGATGGATGGATGGATGGATGTTGATGGTTGTTCTTGTTCATGGATGTTGACGGATGTTGATGGATGTTGATGGATGTTGATGATGTTGTTGGTGATGGTGATGGTGATGGTGATGGTGATGGTGATGGTGATGATGATGGCGGTGATGATGGTGGTGATGATGATGATGCATGTTTGAGAAAAACTCTATACAAGCATTGGCCACGAACAGGGATTGCCGGCCTCGTATCTCTAGATGGCCTCGTTAACACTCGGCCATCTATAACTACTCGGCCGGCAATCCCCTATTTCGCGGCCGCTGCAGTAATGTACTATTCCCGTAGGAAAAGGTATGTTCCCGCGGTAAAAAGTAGCCTATGTCACTCAGTGATAATGTAGCTTTCTAACGGCAAAAGAATTTTTGAAATCGATTCATCGAAAATGTCAGCTCAAGCTGGACTAAAAAACTCTGGACACTCAGTAGGAGACAACTCCGAGACACTGTCGGGGCATTTACAGGTCACTTCGATACTAAAGACATACTAGTAAAGATGGGGGACTACAGGACAATGAAGATTGTAGGATATGCGGTGAGGAAGACGAAACAATGGAACACATTATATGTGAATGTGACGCCCTCGCCAGATTAAGAATGCGACTCTTTGGCGACGAGTATCCCGCACCAGGAGTCTTTAAGGCACTACCGCTGCGTCAAATCATCCAATTTATGGACGAGGTGATTAAAAGCATTGGAGTAAGTAATTACACAAAAGATCCCTACGGGTCGAAGTGTATCCGCTAGGACCCCTCTTAGTAAGATAAGATAAGATAAAATGTAATTTATTGAATCAGGCGTTACTTTGCGGAGGTCCATATTAATGAACTAAAACAATTACTTTGCTCACCCGCGACCTTACAATAGTTACGTTTATGCAAGAAATGTGCGCTCATGCAGTTCCTCCACCTCCACACTGTACGAACACACACAAATCACATAAACCCAACCATCACCACCACCAAGCTACACTGACGCGTTTCGAACTCAACCAGAGCTCATCTTCAGAGTTACCACAACCGTATGCTATGCTACCAAATACAAAAAATTCAAGGTAGTTTTAAATATGTCAATAAAAGTTAATTTTTGTGGGGTAGTTTGAGAATAAGAAAAATAAAGTGGGTACTTGAGAAGTTACAGTGACAAGTTAAAACATTTGTTTTGGTTTGTTAGTTTAACATTTGGTAGCATAGCATACGGTTGTGGTAACTCTGAAGATGAGCTCTGGTTGAGTTCGAAACGCGTCAGTGTAGCTTGGTGGTGGTGATGGTTGGGTTTATGTGATTTGTGTGTGTTCGTACAGTGTGGAGGTGGAGGAACTGCATGAGCGCACTGTCGCCCTTTCTATGCATTCTATAATTGTCATACATGCATACCTGGGGTGCTATTGGTACACAGGGTTAGGACAACAAATATTACTGCATATCTCCCTATTACAGGAGACACATGACCTGAAGTGTGCAAGGATAAGTTCTTATTCAAGTGGCTTCACGAGATATGTGATAACAGTGATTCCCAACGCGGTGTGGCTGTGCCACTTTCTTGTCTCAAGCTAGGCCTAAGGTAGCATGCATAGCTTACGGTCGATTTACTCCAGTCTAGGCACAGCGCTATGCCCGGGCGCCTCAATGCTTAGGTAGAAGGATCCTGGGCCTACCAGTGATCCTCAGACCTATCCCGACCGATCGACTGGCTCCTGATCGGTTCAGTTTGCCGTGATCTAGCCTGGCGCCCGCTGGACATGGGGGCTATGCCCCCACGAGGACCTCCACCATCCCCAATAGTCCTGACCTCGGTTGCTCCATCATCATACGACCGTTATTGCTGGGCAAAAGTTGCTTGCTCCATATCCAGTTAATACGCCCCAGTGTCTATGACATTATCAACGTGTACATTGTACTCTAGCGTTTACTGGACCCATGTGGGTAATCTATCCTGTATTTAACGCGGACGTCCTTACACACTCCATGATCATAGCAATTAACATTTCAACATGAGAGAAACACTCACCTGAGGTTTCATCCGAGTTTCAGCAACTGACCTCTCCGAACCAGGGTACCAGATTCCTTCTTTCCCTCTCGTTTCATCTAACGCGCCTTCGTGTCGCCATTACACTATACAGTCGTGCCAACACACAGTTAAGACAAAGTAAGCATAAGCAGTGTGACCAAATTACAAATGTAATAACGTACTAGGACTAGGGCTGTGACACTTACCGAATTTAATATGGCAACTCGCGCTGCGCGCGACACGCACATTTCTTGCATAAACGTAACTATTGTAAGGTCGCGGGTGAGCAAAGTAATTGTTTTAGTTCATGAATAATGTATTGTTATTGTTTGTTGCAGGTGCACTGCCGGCACTGCGGGCGCATCTTCTGCGCGGCGTGCGCGGCGCACGCGGTGCCGAGCGGGCCGCGGCGGGCGCCGGCGCGCGTGTGCGCCGTGTGCCGCACGCTGCTGCAGCCGCACACGGCGCCCTACTTCTCCACCGCGCCGCCGCACACGCCCGACTAACCCTCGCACCCAACCCGCACCGCACACGCTAGCTCCGCGCCCCCCCCCCCCCCCCCCCCCGGCTATAGCACTATACTCTGTCTATTTAACAGAGTTAGTACTAGAAAACGGAGAATGCGCGTAATTGGTCAGCGATAAGGACGATGCACCGGCACAAGATAGGTTTACATGCCAAAATTTAGTCAACATCTGTCTCTCGTACGGTGCGGACGCTTTCAAGTGCTTATCTTTGGTTACTAATTTTTGTTAAAATAGGCAATTACAATGCAAATACTCTTAGAACTTATTTAATTCTGTCAAAGGTTCACGTCAGTAAGTTCGAAGCTTCCGGTTTCCCGGTCTCGTTTAGCTTTTGTTACGTATACTTGAGAAAATTCAATGTCAGACGGTACGAGAGACAGATGAAAAAATTCCAACAAACGGCATGTAAGCCGAGCCCGCCATTGACGCTCACTGACAGTTTCTTGTCCCTTTCATTTGCATACAATAGTGCAACAGAGAGGACGCTTTGCTAACTCTGTTAAATAGACAGTGTATAGTCCCACCAAGACAAAGAAAGCGACTAGCTATCTACTATTTTCTCGCTCAAGAAACGAACAAAAGATAAAGATGGCGTGTCGGTAAAAGAGAAAGACATATTTTATAGTTGATCGCTGGCTGCTCACACTGCCGGCGAGGACTCTCTCTTCGCATCGATAAAACTCGCTCAGCGATCCTAACTTGGCGGTCAGAACTCACGCTGAGAGACCAACCAGCGATCATTTTACTGTACAGCGTGGAGCCCCGTCCGAGCGAGTGGTGCGAGTAATCGCCCTTCGCACTTGAATACTCGCTTATAGCCGACCGACAACTGTTAGAACTTCACACTCGCTTCTCGCTCATCGTCGGCGGTGGGACCGGTGCCTAACGCAACATGCCTATTCAATTCGAAGGAGGATGGCAGATTTGTATGCAATGGACTCTGGCCTAGGGGTCAATAACGATAAGCCATATTATAACATTGGAAAGGTACTTTGAAGGTGGTTTGACGACCAGATGGCCTAGTGGTTAGAGAACCTGACTACGAAGCTTGAGGTCCCGGGTTCGATTCCCGTGTCGGGGCAGATGTTTGTATGAATAATACGAATATTTGTTCTCGGGTCTTGGGTGTTTAATATGTATTTATGTATGTATCTATCTATATAAGTATGTTTATCCGTTGCCTAGTGCCCATAACACAAGCTTGCCTAGCTTACTTTGGGACTAGGTCAATTGGTGTGAATTGTCCCATGATATTTATTTATTTATTTATTTATTTTATTTTCATATTCTACAAGTTTTGGTATCGCGGGAAATTTCGAATCGCTGTGTAAAAAAAGGTATGGCAAGATAAAAAACATATGAAAAGGCATAAAAAACAAAATCATCGATAGATGCAAAACCTTCATAATTTGTAAAGCGATACAGGAACATAAGAGTAATATCGAAAAACCTAGATAATAGTTCCAACTCAAAAATTACTTTTATGCAGCAGCAACTTTTTTCACACAAACATTTGGGACTACCTGCCTTAGTAAAAGTTTTAGAACTTAGAATAAGCTTTCCAGTGACATCGCTTGTCCTTATTGGTCGTATAGGCCAATTTGGCCACCCTCCTTTTTAAAAATATAATTCCATCTATACTATCGATGATTCTGCCAATGTCGCGGTTGATATAGACATTATCGGTTGGCCTACAAAAATGCAATTTGACTGATCGAACGAGCGTAATGTTTTAAATTGTTAGTCACACAATTAATATTTTGATTCGGTCACGATCAATGTCATTAACCCTATTTAGGCCCCATATATTTGGAGCGTACTACCACAGAATCAAAAGCAGCTGTCGAATACATACCTGACAAAGGATATTTTCAAAGCTAGTCGTATTTTCCATAATTACAATGGAAATTGTGACGTATAGTGAAATTAATAAGGTTGATTTTCCAACTCAATGCATGTGGTTGCTAAATCGCCTCTGCCTTATTAAGGGTTAATAGCATAAGAGGTATCTTTGTATTCTAGGCTAACAACGCATCTGCAATTGTCTGGTGTTGCAAGAGTCCATTGAGTGGTGACGATCACTTCCGGGTGTACCTTTACTTGTTTGCCGCCCTACTATAAAAATAGTCGTGTAAAAAACAGTAAATTTTCGTTCCCATGTGGAAAAAAACGAATATAGTTTATGACTCACAATTTAAAAAAAAAACGCTCGTTTAGCTGAGCCCTTACGTTTAATACTGTGCCTCTACCATGAGTTTACACTAGTTTACGTGACCGTACTCGCTAGCGACGGCGTAAATTATTTGTATGGAGAATTGTACAGCGCCTCTAGCGGTCACTTACGGAAGTACAATTCTCCATACAAATCATTTACGCCGTCGCTAGCGAGAACGGTCACTGTGAACTAGTGTAAACTCATGGTAGAGGTACTGGAGCCGCACTGATATATTGTCTCCGTTGAAATCCATCCAACCGGCATCAATCGTATGTTATGTGATTTACTGTCAAATAAATGAACCGTCACTAATTCTCTTCCATTTTCGCCGCAAAAGAAATAAAAGCACATCATAAGTCTTGTCCAGGCGTCCCAATATTTATTTGACGGACTATCTTGCATGCTATGTAAACGTTAAGCAACAGCTGGTCGGTTATGTCGTCACTATCTAAGTAGAAATGATAAAACTACTCGTAAGTTGTATTTTTAAGTGGCTCATTGTGTGTGCAAGGGATTGAATGAAAAAAAGTCTGCTAAACGAACTGTATTAAAAATACTATAATTAAAAAAAGGTTTAAAACAAATTGCTGCTGTATATTTTTGGCAGTGTTTCTGTTCTGTCAATAGCTTCTATCCCTTACCTCTTGTACCATCATGTAAAAGATGCCAAGATACGCTAGAACTGGCATTCTTATTTTTTCCTCGGTTCTGGAAATTCAATGAGAAATACCTGAATTCGTAACAAACGGTCCATAAATATCAAAATCAAATTATTTATTATGATTCATGTAATTATATTTTATGAATCGTCCGGTAGCAAATTTGAATACTAAATTATACGAGTCAGGGTGGTGCACTTTGTCTTTCCAGAATATATTATAGATTGTAAATATAGGAATTCGACGAGTGTTCGGTATTATTTAATTTTTAAAGACATTGTTTGTTGTTTAAATGTGTCACTTCAATGAAATTGTACAGTTCAATATATAAACGTTAAAATCTTTATATTAATTTAAGTGATATGTAGGTTGTCGCTTATAATGAAAACTTTTATTTCTTATATTGACAAGTTAACTGAAATATTCACAATCCGTCAAATGGGCCAGTCGTTTTGATTCATTTTTGAGTCGGCTTCATAGAAAAAGTACCCCCCTGTAACGGCGGTTACCGTACTGAGGGGGTACCTTTTCTCTGCAGCTGACCGTACCACAAGAAATCAATTTGTTAAGTATACATGGAACGGCTCAGGCCTGAAATGTCCATTTTCCTAAAATGTATCTTTCCCAAAATGTCTGCTTTTTTCCATAATGTCCGTCTTTTGTATAAACAAACACATTTTAGGAAAACGGACATTTCAAACCTGAGCCCGTGGAACGTTTGTCATAGTGCTACAATTGCGTTTAAAGCGGCAAATAATCTAAGTCGTTCGCCGCAT
This sequence comes from Archips crataeganus, assembly GCA_947859365.1. NCBI lineage: Eukaryota > Metazoa > Arthropoda > Insecta > Lepidoptera > Tortricidae > Archips > Archips crataeganus. The sequence goes on along the minus strand of OX402057.1, from coordinate 861,478 downwards.
GCTGCATGCGGCAACCGCAAAAGTGTAAAACACACTGTAGTGAAGACGACGTAGTAGTTTGAAACAAGTTCGGCGTTAGGTGAAAGACTCAGTGTAATCGCCCCTTTAGTGATTTCAAACTCAGCGCTAGAGATTGGCAATGCTAATATGACAGCGTTGCACAGTGGTTCAATGTCCGTGGCTGTGACATTTTCATTTTCAAATGTAATATGTAAAAACTTCTGAACAGATTTTGATGTAATATAGCTAAGAACCATTTCGATTTGACTACTTTTCGATTAGTACCACATCCATATTGGTCCGTTTAGAGTTACGATGCCACAAAAAATTACACAGATACCAGATAGGCAGATCACACAACTCCCCTGTTTTAATTTCGCCAAAAGGGGGATTATCGCAGTGTCTAAACCCATTCATGATTTTTTTAAAACCTTTCTCTAACTATAAACACTTGTCAACTGCAGTATACTACAGGATAAATCGTTGATCTTAAGAAAACTTGGCTGTCCTATACTTTAGTTATAATTTTTGTTGTTGTAAAATAAAACGTTCTACTGTAAATAATAGAGGTTGATAAGAAATAAAACTGTTTTTTATTTAGATGATCCAAGTTTATTGTAACTTCTTGCGAGTACAGTGAGCTGTCAAGAGGTAATCAGGAATATGTGTCGCATTCATGAATATCGGAACAGGCTAAGTGCTCAAAAATATCTGAAAATACGGTCGTGTTAAGATATTTTTGAACGCCCAAACAGCTTTGATTTTCATGATGGCGACTGTAAACCATAAGAACATAATCTCACTGCAATCTTAACAGGTTCCCTGTCCCGAAGTAATGCGCAACGTTCTTTCGACACGTCCCAATGACATTAAACGGTCGTAGTCATGAGGCACATGTGCCTCATGGACGTACCAGTAGTCACCTATGAAGCACATGTGCCTCATGGACGTACCAGTAGTCGCCTATGAGGCATACGTGCGTCATGGACGTACCAGTAGTCACCTATGAGGCACATGTGCCTCATGGGACAGGGAACCTGTTAAGAGTTGATGTTAACTATCACTATAATTACTTCTTTTACGTTAAACTTGTGTTAATAAACCTAACTAGGGAAGCTTTGAGATTACATCTGCGAAAGTACCATTTGAATAAGATTAAAATCTATTTATTGCTACAAAACTACAGCGTTGTTAACTAGTGCTACAATATTTTACTGGATTCAAATTCATTCATTATAATTTATCACCATTTCCGAACGGTATTTTCACAGCTGTGATTTCCAACATTAACCCTATATACACAGAAATACTTAATACAAAAATAAAACACCTTAAAGTGCTTACGCTTTATGTCATACCTTAACTCTAACACGTATGAATCGTGAACGCACAATAGCCGAACAATTGGAGAATAAGTAAAAATTAAAAAAAAAAACATTAATTATAAAAGTACAGTCGGTCTAATCTTCGTATTTCTCGAGGCTCAGTGTGATCACGTCGCTCACTAAGCAGTCCGCGGGCTGCAATAAAAAAAATATTTTGTTGAAAAATCGTATTAACTTTTTGCTAACTGCACTTTTCGTTAGTGAAAGCCGGTTGCCTAGGTGGGTCCAAATCCCGGCTCGTACCTCTTGAGTTTTTCAAAATTTATGTGCAAAATGACATTTGTAATTTACCATGAGCTTTACTGAAGGAAAACATCGTGAGGAATCCTGTATACCAATCCGCACTGGGCCCGCGTGGGAACTACGGCCCAAGCCCTCTCATTCTGAGAGGAGGCCTGTGCCCAGCAGTGGGACGTTTATAGACTGGGATGTTGATGATGATGATTTTTCGTTAGTTGCATTTTAATTGGCAACCAATTTATATATTGTCACTTTGTTCAAAAAATATCCTATTTCAAAATTGTCAATCTTCCTGAGTGAACTTTATATTAAACATGAAACTACCGTGAGACTCACTCATAGTGAAAATAAACGGATCACTCACGTCTTAAAAAGAGTTTAACTCGACATGTTTCGGGCTAATTCGTAGCCCTTCCTCTCGGAGTCGCACGTCACGGCGGCTGCCAAAACACGTCGAGTTAAACTCGTTTTAAGACGTGAGTGATCCGTTTATTTTCACTATGAACTTTATATTGTTAACTTTAAGGTTCACACTAAGACACTAAGAGTCGAGCTTTTTTCCTACCCATTTTTTGATCAGTTAACTCGGAGTTAACTGCTAACCCAGGGTTAAGTAGTATCAAAATATGTGTAACCGTTATTCTAAACCGACTTTTAGCCACATCTCTCGAACTGGGCCGTTCGTTCAAACCCGGGCTCGCATCCCCAAGTTATTCGAAACATGTGTGCCAAATTATATGTGAAAATTACAACAAGCTTTAGGGAGAATGAAAACATCGTGAGCAAACCTGCACTTACTTACGGATTCAATGGCGCGTGTGAAGTTTTCATTCCGCATTGAGGCCGTGTGAGAACTAGGGCCCAGGCTCTCTTATTCTAAGTGGGATTATGTTGGCCGAGATGGTCTACACTAGTTCTGTGAGCGTGTTACAATACGTTTACTTTTAGTTTACCACTGACAGATGGCTTCCCTTCATTTCATTTCCAACTTTAACATCATACAAATAAAGTAGCTATTACAAAATCTGCAAACGTGGGTAACAGTATTCTAAAATTGGCTTTATTTGTAGGCCGTCAAAGTTGAATATGAAATGAAGGCAAACCATGTCAGTGGTAAACTTTATGTAATCTTACTGTACCTCTGAGCAGATGCCGACGAGCGCGTCCGCGCAGCCGTAGAACTCCTCCTTGAGACTGATGACGATGGTCTGGAGACTGCCCTTCTTACTGCGGATGTAGGAAGCCACCTTGCCGATGTTAGTGTTGTCCAACGCTGCGTCGATCTCGTCCAGCAGGAAGAACGGAGCCGGCTGGTAGCTGCAAACGATACGAATAAAGGACTGTATAAAACAGAGATACCCAAAGTATGTTGACGCCGTGTCAATGCATGATGACGCCCTGTAAGGCATGTTGATGCCGTGTCAATGCATGATGACGCCGTGTCAAAGCATGTTGACGCCGTCTCATGGCATGATGACGCCGCGTCACGGTTTGATGACCCCGCGTCAAGGCATGATGACGCCGCGTCATGGTCAAGGCATGATGACGCCGCGTCGAGGCTAATGAAGGCGTTTCAAGGAATAATGACGCCATGTCAAGACATGATGCGTTAGTCAGAAGCATCCTTGAGACGAATGCGGTGGTCTGGAGCCCACATGAGGATAAATATATCCTCATGTTGGAGAAAGTTCAAAACAGGTTTCTCAGATTCCTTTACAAGAAACTTCACTTCTTTTACCCATATATGTACCCCACAAGGTATTTGCAGGGAATGCTGGGATACGACTCTCTTGAATTGCGTAGAAAGATGAGTCTTCTCAGCTTCGTGATGCAAATCCCTGGAGGCAAGCTCGATAGCGTGGCTCTTCTGGGACTGATACTCAGGCTGTATGCTCCTAACGAGTACTGTGGCCGGCGCCGCGCGCCGCCGCTGCTGGCCGCCGCGCCCGCGCGCACCCTCCGCGGCCGGCAGACGACCGTCCCCCGCGCGATTGCGCTTCTTAACTCTCTGCTCGCGGCATCACCCCAGTGGGATTTATTCGCGACAGGTATAGGTATAGCGAGATTGTTGGCGGAATGGAAGAGGGTGTTAGAGGTGAGTGTATGAGTCAATCGGCAATATTGTAATTTTGTAATGTAATTTTAAGGAAATTAGGTTTAACTGTACTAGCTATAACGTCTTGGCTTTTGCTGTAAAGTTATATGTTAAGTTGTGATAAATAAATAAATAAATGATCGCACGGTGTCAAGAAATATTGACGCCGTTTTAAGGCACGATGACGCCGCGTCAAGGAATGATAATGCCATGTCAATTCATTATTTAGTCGCATCAAGGCATGTTGACACCGTGTCAAGGCATGACGCCGCGTGCTGGCGTGCTGGCGTGCTGCGCGCACCTGTGTATGGCGAACAGCAGCGCGAGCGCGGCGACGGTCTTCTCCCCGCCGGACAGGTTGGACATGGGTTGGAACCGCTTGCCGGGCGCCACGCAGTTGTAGTTGACGCCGTCCAGGTACGGCTCCTCGGGATTCTCGGGGCCCAGGAACGCCTGCGCCGACTGGTTCATCGCCAGCGCCTGAAACACCACGCCACAGATTACTTAATAGTTACTTCGTAACAGATACTGCATCCCGTACAAAATCTTGGTACTTACCGCGATTGTAGCCACAGATTATACTACTCCGTCTCCTTAAGAATGTGTGCGTGCCGACAGTGACAAGGGCTGGCAGTTTGGATTAAATTTTTTTTCTCTACATATTGTTTTACCATTTTGTCGGGATAATTGCTATATTTTATATCCATGCAAACTTTCTAGCACTAATATTCCCTAAGCTAAGCCACGGACGGACAAAGGGACAGACGGTCATGGCGAAACTATAAAGGTTCCGTTTTTGCCATTTTAGCTCTGGAATCCTAACAAAAAAGGATATTTATTGTAATGCGCAGAACACATTGCCATGCTCACAGTACCCTAACGTTATACTAGATACGACGGTCAACTTTTGAACTTCGCATCGTGCCATCCTGCTCACGCTTATAGCTTTTTATAGAAGAGTAAGAGGGACAGCACGATACGAACTTCCAAATTGTTATATTAGCTATTAATTCTAGCATAGTCATATTAAAGTTTGGCCCTGTTTCACCATTTTCACTTATAAAAGTCCAGGCGGCATATTTTTTCCGTGGAACACGAATGAACGTGCGTCGGCGCGCGCTTGTGACAACCTACTGAAATTTCGATCGTAGCAGATGGTCCCCGCGGTAGGTAAATATCGCGCGTAAGTACATGGCATGCATGAGGCCTGACCACGCGGTACGCGGTACACACGGCACTTGGAACATCTGGACTACCTTGTGCGACACGACTTTAGGGGAGACTGAGGACAGTTGTGATGTGACAGAGGAGAGTAGTGACAGCGCCGATTTTTTAGACGACCAGATGGCCTAGTGGTTAGAGAACCTGCCTACGAAGCTTGAGGTCCCGGGTTCGATTCCCGCGTCGGGGCAGATGTTTGTATGAATAATATGAATATTTGTTCTCGGGTCTTGGGTGTTTAATATTTATTTAAGTATGTATCTATCTATATAAGTATGTTTATCCGTGGCCTTGTACCCCATAACACAAGCTATGCTTAGCTTACTTTGGGACTAGGTCAATTGGTGTGAATTATCCTGTGATATTTATTTTTAGGGTTCCGTAGTCAACTAGGAACCCTTATAGTTTCGCCATGTCTGTCCGTCTGTCTGTCCGCGGCTAAGCTCAGAGACTGTTAGTACTAGAAAGCTGTAATTTGGCATCAATATATATATCAGTCACGCCGACAAAGTGATTGAATAAAAAAAATTAAAAAAAATTTTTAGGGTACCTCCCATAGACGTAAAGTGGGGGTGTTTTTTTTTTCTCGGCTAACCCTATAGAGTGGGGTATCGTTGGATAGGTCTTTTAAAATCATTGTGGGGTTGCTAACATGATTTTTCTATTCAGTAATCTGTTTGCGAAATATTCAACTTTAAAGTGAAAATTTTCATTAAAATCGGCCTTCCCCCCCCCCCCCCCTCTAAAATCTAAACTGTTGGGTGGAAAAATCTGAAAAAATTCAGAAGGGTAGTAAATATATCAAATTTACTAGGAAAATTATAGCGGCTAAGATTGCTTAGAAATTATTTGTAGTTTAAGAGTAAATAGTAGCCTAAGGTATAAAACATACCTAAACTTGGATGATTTCGTACACATACGAAATCCTTAGGAAAATATTACTTGATTTTTTCGTAATGGCTACGGAAGCCTACCTTGGGCGTGTCCGACACGCTCTTGGCCGGTTTTTTTTAAAATAAGTTCTCAAAAAACAATGTCACAACTCTCATCGGTCTCCCCTACAGTTAGGAGCTCTGCCTCACTGGGACGCCATGGCGACGCCGCCAGCGAGGCAAGCATGGCTACCGCTGGCATTCAAAGGTCGCCAAACAGAGTAGCCATGGCTACTCATCTTTCAGTTCGCCGACATCGTTAAGTTAAGAATGGACGTAGAAAAGACTGCACTCCAAAATCGCGACCGATTGGCGACTGAGTGAGTGAGGTGCAGCTTATGCGTGTAAGTACATTTTAGTGGCGACGTTGCCAGGCTGCCAGAGCAGCAGTCGCCACGTAGGGAGCCGCAAATCGTGGCTACGTTTCTATGCCGACGACGTTGCCAAAGCATCGCCAAGTGAGAAACAGCCGGCTACGCAAATCTTCGATAGCTCGTTAACACGTGCCTGTCGGTGACTACTACCTTCACGATCACGGACCTTTATGAATTAGTATTACAGTAGTCGCTTTGTGACCAAAATCAAAGAGAAATGCATTATCCATTAAATTCACCTTATAAATGGCATCGATTTCATTCGCCACGTGCTCGAAACAGTCCATGAATTTGTCGTGACGCTCTTTCTTCACCTGAAAAACAAATTAAGCATCTAGAAGTCGTAAGTAAGACTGAAAAAATACTTCCCAATTAACATTTCTTATAAGTCGGAGACAAAATATTTTTTAAATCAATATTGTTGTTTATGTATTGTCAGAAGCTTTGGTTACCTTTTCGAATGCGAGCTTCGCCTTGTGCGCGCGCTTACGCGCCGCGACGAACGCCTCATTGGTGGCGTTCACTTTCTCGCGAACCTCATTCAGTTTTTGCATCGCCTGAGGACCAAGTCACAGAGTACAGTCAACATCATAAATAAGTGATTACTTTTGTACCTTGTCACTTATTGTACTTTATTTCGTATGGCTTTTCAATCATGACGTTAAAGTGACAAGGTACAAAAGTGATCACTTAAGAGGGTACGATGCGCACCATTTCTCCATACAAACGTAGTCCCCTGTTTCCTCCCTGGATAATGGCTTAACAGCCAAATTCTTTTTACTGTGTAATCTGTATCTACCACTACCACAGCTATGCCCCTATGTTTCGTTTTTTTCCATATTACAATTAACATAAGAAATATGAGCTTTCACAAACTGAAAAAATTGCCCAATTTCAACGTCATTTTCAGACACTCATCAGAAAATAATCCCTCATATAAACAAAAAAAGGAAAACATAGGGGCATTTAACGACCGCCTTAGCCTAGTTGGTAGTGACCCTGCCTACGAAGCAAGAGGTCCTGGGTTCGAATCCCGGTAAGGGCATTTATTTGTGTGATGAGCACGAATATTTGTTCCTGAGTTATGGATGTTTTCTATGTATTTAAGTATTTATTTATCTATATAAGTATGTTTATCGTCGTCTAGTATCCATAGTACAAGCTTTGCTTAGTTTGGGACTAGGTCGATTTGTGTAAGATTGTCCCCTAATATATATATTGTCCCCTAATATAGCTAAGTCTGTCCTCTAATTATTTTTGAAAAAAATAATTTTATTGATCCAGTTTTCGAGAAGAAAACAGGGGACTACGAAATGCTGTTTAGATCAATTGTACGCGCCTAATAACGGTCTGAGCTGCAGTTGTCCCGCTCTCGCTGTACTGACACGGAGGGGTTCGGGCGAGACAGCGACATTTCATTAAAATACCTATTTCTTAAAAGTCTCTCAGCCATCGTATCCTCTTAAGGTTTCGACACACAGCGAGCGGGGCGGGGCGTCTACGGGACGGTAGCGCGACGTGGACGCCACACCACAGGCGGGAGCGGGACGGATCGCGTCCACGTCGCGCCGGCCGGCCGCCCAGCGGTACGGGCGAACGTGATCCCGTCCCGCTGTCTGTTTGACTACTATAATACGAAAATTCATAGGGAGGGGGTGCGAAGGGGGATGAAAATTTCATTGATTTTGCCGTAGGATGCACCGTTTTCAAGATATTTGACATAAACACCACACCAGGGGTTTGGGTGCGGGTGCGGGGGAGGGGGTGCGGAAGGAGGTTTCAAAGGGGGATGAAAAATTCATTGATTTTGCCGTAGGATGCACCGTTTTCAAGATATTTGACAAAACACCGGTTCTCGTCCGATCACCAAGGTTAAGCAACGTCGGGCGCGGTCAGTACTTGGATGGGTGACCGCCTGGTTTCATTTTTGTTTTTTGAATGTTTTGTTATGACGTTGTCACGTTAAACTATCGTCCGTAAACCGACTTTACAGACAACCGGTATTTGCCTTCTAATAATTTTACAAAAGAAGAACATTCCTGAGCAGGAACTCTACTCATGATTTCGGTCTACGTCCAGAGAGTAGAGACACGTTGTGTAAGTGGTTTATTTAGGTACCCGCATGTTGGGCGCCTGTATCTTGTCGACGGTGGCCTGCAGACTGTTGATGGCTTTCTGCAGCTTGTCGGCCTTGCGTTTCACTTCGTCCGCCTCCTCCAGCTCCTTCAGCGACTCTGAGAGCGACCGGTAGTTTACCCGGATACTGCGGGACACAACAAACGCAACTCTTGAATATAAAAATACAATATCAGATGAAAAAAAACCTCCTGTGTAATTCTCGTTCCCATGGGAATTCCAGGAAAATATATACCCTATGTCACTCTCGGTACTGAGACGAATTTAATGACTCCTCACACTTCAAAATCCATTGAGCCGTTCACGCTGCAGGGCGTGCCAAAGAATCCTAACTAATATTATAAATGCGAAAGCAACTCTGGTCTGTCTGTCTGTCTCGCTTTCACGCTAAAACTACTGAACCGATTTAAATTAAATTTGGTACACAGATAGTCTAGAGTCTGAGAAAGGACATATGCTATTTATCATCACGCTAACACCAATAGCGGAGCGGAAGAATGTTTCAAAAAAACTTCTATAGGCACGCTTGACTTGGGAGTACGGTGGTGAAACTGGTGAATGTGAACTCGGGTGTGCGGGGAGGTTCGGGGGGGAGGGTACGGGGGGTGTGTTTTGTGATGGGGGGGGGGGGGTCTGGGGGGGGGGGGGGGTGCGGGGCGGGTATTTTTTTTATATCGAGGAACTAAGGAGAGCCATAATTGATGAAAAAGCAAATTAGATAAAAAAAATAAGCTGCCCAAATTACTAATTCCACGCGAACGGAGTCACGGGCAAAAGCTAGTGATACATAAATACATACGCTCGAAAAACATAACCCTCTTTTGAGAGTCGGGTGAAAAGAGCAATGAAGATGGAGCAAAAACTCGTTGATTTTTGTTAAATTAAAATTGTAGTGTAGTTAGTGAATAAGAATGCTTGTATGGATGGAGCGGACTCTCAGTAATAGGGTTCCGTTGGCACTATTTGGGTGAGGAACCCGAAAAATTTCGTATTACATTGCGCGGCCGTGAATGTAAAGAGTTGGAAGTAGTCGTTTCAGCGCGGAAACGTACTGCAACTTACACAATTTTTCTTACTAGAGTAAGTCCGGGTTAAGAGCGTGGCAACGTACCTGGCGTCCCTGTTGTACTGCTGCGTGGTGGAGAGCGAGGAGGGGTCAGACTCGTTCTCACCCAACTCGTCCAGGCTGCCCTCCAGCAAGGGGATCACTATGTCATCGATCTACGATCAAGGGGAGAAAGAAAACGTACAAAAATAAGCACAGGACACCAATTGTTACGAACTGATCCTCGAATCGTCGAAAAAGTCGAAACGGTTTTACAGTCGGCGCTGAGACCAACCAAAATCAAAAAATCAAACGTTAATAGGCTACTTTCCTAACTAGTCAGTCTTTTAGATTATCAAAAAATATTGGACACGTATTTTTTATTTTGTCAATTAAACAAAACATTACGAAGATATGGCGCGTTGAAGTTTCGCGTGACGTCACTTGTTCCTACACTTTGTATGAGCGTTTTAGGAACAAGTGACGTCACGCCTCGTCACGCGGAACTTCAACGCGCCATATCTTCGTATTTTTTTGCTTAATTGTCAAAATAAAAATTACGTGTCTAATATTTTTTGATAATGTAAAATACGGACTAATAAGAATTATTATTTTTTTACCTAGGAAACATCCCTATTCTGTAAGTAGGTCGCAAAGAGCTCTTTTACATCATAGTGAAAATAAACAGATTACTCACGTCTTAAAAAAAGTTTAACTCGTCATGATTCGGGCAAATCCGTAGCCCTTCTTCTTTGTGCGCGTTTGGCAGCCGCCGTGACGTGACTCCGGGAAGAAGGGCTACAGATTAGCCCGAAACATGTCGAGTTAAACTCGTTTTAAGACGTGAGTGATCCGTTTATTGTCACATGAGTGAGTCTCACGGTAGTTTAATGATTAAAGCTCTTTTACATGTCACTTTTTTTTGAACTACCAGCGCTTTCGGAAAGACAATCACTGTCAAAAATGCGCCGCAGGAAACTTGGCAGTAACTCATTCTTCCGGACCGTACATAAATTACGTCACGTACCTATTTAGTATCCTGTGATTTGTGAGTACGTCGCAAGTTACCTTGCACTGGCGCAGTATGTTGTGGCGGTCGCTGCGTTTGCTCTCGATGCGGGACTCGGTGCTGGCGATCTGTTTCTGGATGCTCTGGATGTCCTTCTGGATCGACGTGAGGTCCTTACGAGCCTGTCGCACAAATATTACATTATAAACTACAGATTCCTCACGATGTTTTCTTTCACCGTAAAGCTTATGGTAAATTACAAATGTGAGGAAACCTGCTACATCTAAGGAAGAAATTCAATGGTATATGTGAAGTTCCCAATCCGCACTGGGCCCGCGTGGGAACTACTGCTCAAGTCCTCTCATTCTGAGAAGATGCCTGTGCCCTGCAGTGGGACGTATATAGGCTGGGATGATGATGAAACTACAGATTTCATTGGTAGTCGTTATTAGTCATTACGTTGGTATGGAAATATGAGCGCCGACCCCCCCCCACCCCTCCCCCCTACCTTGGCGACCCCCTCCTCGGCCTGGTCGTGGCGGCTGCGCGCGGCGCCGCGCTCCGCCTTGAGCCCCTCGGCGCGCTGCAGCTCGCGGTCCACCTCGGCGCGCTGCTTGGCCACGCCCCCCTCCCCCCTACCTTGGCGACCCCCTCCTCGGCCTGGTCGTGGCGGCTGCGCGCGGCGCCGCGCTCCGCCTTGAGCCCCTCGGCGCGCTGCAGCTCGCGGTCCACCTCGGCGCGCTGCTTGGCCACGCCCCCCTCCCCCCTACCTTGGCGACCCCCTCCTCGGCCTGGTCGTGGCGGCTGCGCGCGGCGCCGCGCTCCGCCTTGAGCCCCTCGGCGCGCTGCAGCTCGCGGTCCACCTCGGCGCGCTGCTTGGCCACGCCCCCCTCCCCCCTACCTTGGCGACCCCCTCCTCGGCCTGGTCATGGCGGCTGCGCGCGGCGCCGCGCTCCGCCTTGAGCCCCTCGGCGCGCTGCAGCTCGCGGTCCACCTCGGCGCGCTGCTTGGCCTCGGCCTGGCGGCCCGCCTCCAGCTCGTCCTCGCCATCTTGCACGGTGCGCTCCCAGCGAGTCACGTTCTCTGATCAACATTTTTATTACAATGCTGCTCGAATATCATCCGAGTGTCATCAAGAACACTGGTTTAAAATCAGCGCTAGGATGCTATAAACGCCTCAGCATTATACTGGGTCAGAATCCGATTTGCAACCGCAATGACCCACTATATCTTTACACTTTGTGTTGTCTGTTTATAATAATATTGAGGTGATGTTGTAAAAAAATGTATTTTCTTTCTTTTTTTCAATAACGCAGCATTCCGAGTGGACAATTCAAAGTGAAACAGAAAATATCCTGCATTAATACAACTGTCTTACGAAATTTTGCACGGGCATTTGTTATACTACGTAAATGAAGACCGTCATAATATAACTTTCGGGAATTCCCATAAGAATTTAATAAAGTCCTGAAAATTCAATTCGACTGTCACGCGACTGTTTACAGGAGCGAAGCCGTGGTTAAAAGCTACTTAATAATAAATTTTTAGATTAGATAATGTGTACTGACTCTGCGTGTCGCGCGAGCGCTCGAACTCGAGGTTTGAGGCGATGCGGTCGATCTGCGCGTCGAACTCCATGCGCCGCTTGGCGCGCTCCTGCTGCGCGCGCAGCTCGCGCTCCTCGTACTGCCTGCGCATGCGCACAAGCACAAACACATGAACAATAACACGAACTAGCTGGGTCCCCACTGAGAGCTCGTTCCCACCTACGTCGTATGTCGGATTCCGATTTTAATCGGGTGTCGGCGCCTCTGTTCACACTAGTCGGCTGTCGGCCACGACCGCACAGTCATTTAGAAGCTTCTGTACACGATTTCCAGACGAGGGCTGACAAAACACACGATATTTTTTGACGCATCCGACACAAAATCGATGTCGGACGAGTGTGAATAGCTTCATATAAAATGTTCTGCCACTGAAACGACCGATTAAAATCCGGACCGACATACGACATAGTGGGAACGAGCTCTGAGCGAGCTGCCTCGCGAGGCCAGCGCATGAGGCATAATTTTGTTCGACACGAGGTTCGAAATCGCGCCGAAAATGGCTGTCTCGCGAGGCAGTTCGCTCAGTGGAGACCCGGCTATTGACACGTTAACAACACACTGATCAAAATATAGGTTCAGGGAATAGTCTCTCGGACGCCGTAACGCAATCTGCGCTAAATGTCAAAATCAAAAAATATTTCTGTAAGTAGGCCGTTAAGAGCTGAGTGGACATTTTTTCCTTTTTGGTTTTTAGACGCTTCGCATTTTGGTTATTCTGCTACTCCGGCTAACTGCTTCTTTGAAGATTTACTTTGTTGGGTGACAGCGTTTTTGACAATACGACATCATCATCATCATCAGCGTATGTTTGTCCACTGCTGGACATAGGCCTCTCCCATGGCACGCCACTGAGCACGATCCTCGGCCACTCTCATCCAGCTGTTGCCAGCCGCCTTGCGAAGATCATCGCTCCACCGAGTCTGAGGACGTCCCACGCTACGTTTGCCGATCCGTGGTCTCCACTCAAGAACTCGTCTACCCCAACAGCGACAATATGTAGTTTGGACATTATACTACACGGACTAATGCTATTTTGATGTCCTGTGCTATGGATGTTGTGCTAATGGGGCAAAAGACTAATAGGACGTCTGACATTTCGCTTCTTGGTTAATGCTTTGCTACATGTCTTGCATTTCCCTATATCTAAATTCGTTTCCCATCTGGCAATTGCTAATAAAAAAATGATAGAGGACGCTTTTAGGAAATAAGTCACCAAAGAGGCAATACCGCTTGACAGCCTCTACAATACATTGAAAGCCCAGTTAAAACCTATAAGAAAAATCGTGCAAGGTGCATTACATTGCGACGCTCGATTTCCCAGTTCAAACCCATTCGCTTTACGGCTTCGCAACGTAATGCAACTTGTGCGATACAGTTGGAGGTCTGAACCGGGCTTTATTGGCATTATGTGTATACCGTATGTTGGCGACGCCGATGTCGCGGCAGAAGCGGCGGAAGACCACGTCCTCCACGTTGTTCATGTTTTCCTTCACCTCCTGGATCCTGGCGTCGCGGGAACTGATCGTGCGCTCGATCTCCTCGATCTGAGGCTGCAATAACATTATTGTAATTTGAATAACATCAAGTCCACCAAAAATCAGTTTACACGTCTAACGCAGAATAACGCTTACTCTCAGATAGTAATGTCAAATTACTATGGCGGTTTGACATTACTATCTGAGAGTAAGCGTTATTCTCGGAATAAAAGTTTGGTAAAATCCAGCCCTAGCGTTGTACGAGTTTCAGGCTAAATAAATAAATATATTGAGACAAATAATACCAACACGACTCTAAAAGAACACTATATTTTAGCTATGAAAACCAAAATTAGATTCTTTGTTGCATTAAAACAAATAGCCGATTGATTTAACGACCGCTTTAGCCTAGTTGGTAGTGACCCTGCCTACGAAGCAAGAGGTCCTGGGTTCGAATCCCGGTAAGGGCATTTATTTGTGTGATGAGCACGAATATTTGTACCTGAGTTGTGGATGTTTTCTATGTATTTAAGTATTTATTTATCTATACAAGTATGTTTATCGTCGTCTAGTACCCACAGTACAAGCTTTGCTTAGTTTGAGACTAGGTCGATTTGTGTAAGATTTTCCCCTAATATTGATCTATTTATTTAAATAAGTGACATCACAGACCTCTATAGCTGTACAAAAGGAAATAGGAACATAAAATTCATTGTAACAAGGATCCGTGGTGGCCTAGGAGCCAAATTGGTTAACTGTACTGTAGTTATAAACTGAAACATATAGAATATTCTAGACTCGTGTAGTACAACATTCGTATTCATCACATATCTTGCATTCTTATTCCAGGATTGGAACGCGGTAACTGTACCTTCACAATCAAGGTCATTTACATCAGTCTATACGCTTTTCAAACTTACTCCAAAAGTTTCCATAGCTCGCTCCAACTCGGCAAGCTCAATGTCGAGCTGTTTGATTTGTTTCAGCTGCAACAAAACAATAATATAATAAATTATAAAATGCCAAATTATATAAATATGAAAAAATCTGTATAATGCGTACGAAAATTTAACTCCAGTCGTCAATAATACAATCTTAGCGAGGCAGCAGCAAGTCAGACAATTTTAACACGACTTTTTGACGTGACAACGTCTAATAAATCGATGAACGCCGGCTGCACGTACGAAAAAGGATGACGCAATGTAACGTACACGTACGTACATGTCCCGTACAAGAGAGAGCAGTGAACGCCAGGATGTACAAGAGAGCAGCGCGCGCCAGGATGTACAGTCAAGGGCAAAAATATGTATACACTTTAGTACCTTGTCACTTTAGCCACTGTGACAGTTCATATATGGCAGTTCAAATATGACGAAAATAGACAAGGTACTAAAGTGTATGCATATTTTTGCCCTTGACTGGACAATGCGGGGTGCGGGGAGGGGGGTTATTAAAGGGGGGATGAAAATTTCATTGATTTTGCCGCAGGCTGCACCGTTTTCAAGATATTTGACAAAACACCGGTTTCAAATTTCAGTGCAGCTGTTATCTGTCTCACTCACTCGGAAGTATGGCGGCTGACTATATGGCACGCGACGCGCGCTAACATAGCGGCAGCAGCCCACCAATAGCGGCACAGGAAAAAGACGCGCCGTGCATGGAGCATGCCGATTGGTCAATTGCATTACTCGCGCTTCTAAAACGCGTCTTCTGCGCAGGTATACCGGTGAGCCATATCAGTTGTGTACTATTGTAACTCTAAGGTTAAGGGCCTACCGTGTTTTTGGCGCATTTATTGCATTCATTTAATCTCGTACTGTATCATTACAAGTAAAGCTATAGTCTTGAAATTCATGGGTAAGATATTTGAGGATTCACTCTAATGACAAGTGTTTATCGAAACACGATTACTTACCTACATAGTTCGCTCGATAGAAAAAAATCCAAAGTAGTCTCTAAAAAATAAAATAAATTCGTAGTACTAATACTGCACGGCAGGTCATGACTTTTTGAATGTTAATAAAACAAGATGTCTTCTGGGGCGTAGTGTTGCTACATTTTTAAAATATGTATTTGTTTTAGTAATAAGATGAAAATACCCAAAAACACGCGCAGTCCAACCAACCTATCTTGAGCCATCGTGCCTCCCCCACGCCCGAAATCGCCCACCCAAAATCGATTAGCGCGAAAAGCTTGGTAGGCCCTTAAGTGCTAGCCCAGGGTAATGTCAAAATATATAAAATATGAAACAATTCATAACCCAGGATTAACGATTATATTTTTGATCGTAGAGCACGCCAGCAGCCTTATTAAGAGAGTACGATGCGCACCATTTCTCCATACAAACGTAATCCCCTGTTTCCTCCCTGGATAATGGCTTTAGAGCCAATTTTTTTTACTGTGTAATCTGTATCTACCACAGCTATGCTATGCCCCTATGTTTCGTTTTTTTCCATATTTCAATTAACATAAGAAATATGAGCTTTCAAAAACTGAAGAAATTGCCCAATTTCAACGTCATTTTCAGACACTCATTAGAAAAGAATCCCTGATATAAACAAAAAAAGGAAAACATAGGGGCATAGCTAAATCTGTCCTTTAATTATTTTTGAAAAAAAAAAAATTTTTTTTTATTGGTCCAGTTTTCGAGAAGAAAACAGGGGATTACGAAATGCTGTTTTGATTAATTTTACGCGCCTAATAACGGTCTGAGCTGCAGTTGTCCTGCTCTCGCTGTACTGACACGGAGGGGTTCGGGCGAGACAGCGACATTTCATTAAAAAAACTATTTCTCAAAAGCCTCTCAGCCATCGTACCCTCTTAAATAAGTTAGTTAACATACCGTAGTATCCCTGTCAGTCTGCGCATACTTGAGGCGCGCCTCGAGCCCGCGTATCTGCGAGTCCACGGTGGTCAGCTCGGACTCCTTGCGGGACTTCTTCATGCTCTCGCGCAGCTCCTCCGTCAGCTTCTCCTTCTTGGCCTTCAGCTGGGAGAGGTGCTTCTCGTCCCAGCGCTTGGCCTTGCGCGCCAGGTCCAGGGAGCCGCCGGAGATGATGCCGGACTTCTGGTAGAACGTGCCGTCGAGCGCCAATGCCTAAGTGGACATGGGTTTAGTTACAAGCTTGTGTGGACCTGATGCTGAAGCTGGATGGTAGGCACCAGAAAACTAATATAATACTAGGTAACTGAGCCGTGTTTGGGCTTAACGGAACTGTCACAAGATGCACTCATACATATATAAATTTGTTCTCAAAAAGCACAATTTAACAAGCTTTTTATTAACTTGCTATGGTGCACTGTACAATTAACCCTTTAGTGGGTAATGGCAAGATATTTGCCGTCATAAAGAAATCAATGCAGATTCTAATTAGCAACATTGACGGTCCAAAATCGATTGTCTTGACAGGGTTGTCAAATGGTTAAAGGGTTAACGTACGTTTGTTTTTTAATACGAATTGTGAACCTGTTGACCACCGTACAGCTGGGGAGTATGACGTAACGGCTTGGCGATGTAGTAATACAGCTACTCGTAAACTTTTAGTAGTGGTAGAGCCATGTTGTAGCTAGCCGCTGCATCACGAATGGGCCGGCTCATCCGGGGCAGTACCATCATCTCACAGAACACCGGCGTAAAGCAGCAGCACTCTTGCTGCGTTTCGTACGTCAATGAGAGCGCCGGGGGCCTAATACCTCTCTCCCTCCTATATTCCCTCTCCTTTTTTTAAAGGCTGGCAACGGATCAGTAACTCTTTATGTTGTTGATATTTATGGGCGGTGGTGATCATTTTCCATCAGATAACACGCTTGCTCGTTTGCCTCCCTCTCATAATAAAAAAAACTACATTGACATTGGAACATTGCTAATGGCTCGTCTACACAATGGCCCGTGATGGGCGAATACGGGCATGCACGATTGTGAAGAGAGCATAATCGTCTGTGAGTGGCCATCGATGCCTGTGATCGGGAATAATCGGAGAATTGTCGGTACATCAAAGGAATGCCGTGCCAATGATCGTGCTCGCGTCTACAGTCACGATTGTGTAGAGAGCAACCCATAATCGCGGCGATGATGGCCACTTTTTTAATCGCCCATCATGGGCCATCGTGTAGACGAGCCATAAGAGTTCGGCTCACATCGTATCGGCTGTTTTTGCTGCGGTCCAAGTCATAGGCGACCCTCGAGGCGTCCTCGGGAGTCTCGCAGACCAGCGCGTTATTGGTGACGAACAGCACGGCGCGGTGGATGGCCGGCGGCTCGAAGCGCAGCACGTCGAACAGGAGCTTCACGTTCTTAGGCTCGCGAATGTCACTGCGGTGGGGGGACACCATTAGAGGCTCCTTTCTCCAAATCAATGCGGAACATGTCGCATGGAACATTATGTTTTTTACAAGCTTTTGTTTCTTGTCGGATTGCCTTGAAATTCAGTACGGATATGTATGGACTATACATCTGTACTACACATCGATTTCGATGACGGCCACTACAATAAGTAAATAAATAAAAAAACAATAATACGTCATTTATTATGGAATAATTTACAAGTTGCCAATACGAACAAAGTGATAGTGAAAATAAACGGATCACTCACGTCTTAAAACGAGTTTAACTCGACTTGTTTCGGGCTAATCCGTAGCCCTTCCTCTGGAGTCGCACGTCACGGCGGCTGCCAAACGCGCACTCTGGTCGCTTATTTCTTAGCGTGAGCACTAAAATGGCTCGCTAGACCAAACTTAGTCTTAAAAACTCTAGCGCAGGGTGCACAATGGCTTGGCTTGTGAATGGAAGGTGAACGTATAGCTTGGCTTGGGTCTTTCTTTAAGAGATCAAATGTCTTCAACCGGTTTTTTCAAAACTGCCAATCGATTGAAAGATGGCAGAGCTCCAGGAAGACCGGTTTGAAGCAAGCTCCTCCCAACCACATGCAGTTTGGATAGCAAGCACATTCAGAAAAAAAGCTAGTATTAAAGATGGTTTTTTAATTACTCACCGCAGCCTCTCTCGAAGAGGTTTGGCCTGGATGTAGTCCAGCGGAAGGAACGTCTCCGGCTCCAGCATACGCTCTTTTAGCACCTGTCAAAACCATAATATTTAAGGATTTGCCACACTTGATGCGTTCTGCGGTCGCGGTCAGGTCAAACTGAACGCAGCCCGAATTATGTATGAACAACATTGTCGGTCTTTAAACATGTATTGCGCGTGCGTGCGATCAAACAATCTATACAAAATACATATTATTGAAAATCACGGTGTATAGAGACCGACAATGTTGTTCATACATAATGCGGGCTGCGTTAATTTGACTTGACCGCGACTGCAGAACGCATCCAGTGTGGAAAATCCTTTAACCTGGCAACTGAACCGACTGTAAGGTAATTAACATCTGTCAATTGACATAAAGGTGGACCGATGACATCGCAAGAGAGCGGATCTAATGACGGTGGAAGTCAACTTATTCGAGACGCCTTGCTTAAGTTTTTTGCTTGTAAAACTACCTGAATGCACCGGCGAGCCGTCTTCTCCGTGTCGACCACTATAGCCTCCATGTATTTGCCCAGCACTTTGGTGATGGCCACGTTGTAGCGCTTGTGCGTCGGCTGGCACATGTTTATCATGCGGTCGTACTGAGGACAAACAACTAGTTATAGCTAAACCGTTTAAATGAGTCCTAGCATAACAGAGGGCCGGGAGAGGTGCGGGCGGCAGACACGAGGAGCGCTCGCCGCCCGCACCTCTCTCGGCCCCTTTGTCGTCATACCTCCCAGCCTCTGTACCGCTTGGGCGAGGACTCATTTAAACGGTTTAGCTATATAAACACATGAAAGTGGGCAACATCGCGCGAAGAACTGGGTATCGCTTTTTGAAATAATATTACCACAAAATAACATAACTACCAAAGCGCCTATGTATATCTCCGGCCTATATGCTCCCACTGCTGAGGACAGGCCTCTTCTCAGAACGAGGGAGCTTGGACTGTAGTTGCTCACTGCGGATTGGGAACTTCACGCACTCTATAGAATTGCTTTGCAGGTGTATGTTTCTTTGGGCTCTTCCCCGAAAATCACATGAAAAATTTCAAACGTCCGCACAAAATTTTTGAAAAACTTAAGAGGTAAAGATGGAGCGACTCTTGGTTAAGGTTGCGGGGACGCGTTAGATGCGGATGGCGCAGGATCATCTGTTTGGTGAACCTGGAAGCCTATGTTCAGCAGTGGGCTTTCGGCTGCAATGATGATGATGGATCGGTCTAAATGTCCGGGGAGACCTGTGTTAGTTATCGAGTGTTATACACTCACCGGCAAAAAATATGGCCCACAGTCCACCTTTCATACAAACGAGGCTACTTTGATGCCTTATTTCTACACCAGGGTAGCGCCCCGGTTGAGATCTGATGATGGATATCCAGAGCATCGATAATGGTGGTCCAGAGTTTCTAAAACACACAACTGATTCAACAACCAGTTTACACCACAGCAAGAGAATTTGTACAGCACTGAGATTTTCTTTAATTTTATTGCCATTTTAGCTGTTTTTCTAAATGTGTATAATTTCCGTGTTAAACGCAGATTCAATCAGGTGGGTATCTTAGGAACTCTGAATGTCCTTTATCAATGCTCGGAGCAGCCATCATCAGATCACAGCCAAAGCACCGCCTAGTGGAGAACCAAGACATCAAAGTGACCTCGTTTGCATGAAAGGTGGACTGTGGGCCAAATTTTTTGCCGGTGAGTTTAGTTACCACGCCGGGTATCTCCCGCTTGAAGTTCTCCACGATCTCCTGCTTCTTGCGGCGGCGCGCCTCCTCGTGCTTGTCTACGCGCGCGTCCCCCAGCTGGGAGGCCACCTCCTCTAAGGCGGCCTGCAGCTCGTCCGCGCGGCTCCGGCACGACCCCACGTCCGCCTGACGAGACAAACCGGCAACGAGTATAAGGGTACGCCCATAAAAGGCGAATGCGCAACTCGCGAGCCGCACGCGTGCCGTTATTACAAAGGCCATAGTGAAAACAAACGGATCACTCACTTCTTAAAACGAGTTTAACTCAGCCGCCATGACGAGCGACTCCGAGAGGAAGGGCTACGGATTAGCCCGAAACATGTCAAGTTAAACTCGTTTTAAGACGTGAGTGATCCCACTATGAGTGAGTCTCACGGTAGTTTCATGTTTAAAGGGTACAAAGGCCATAGTCGGGTGTCCGTAGTAAGTCGGCCCTTACATCAAATGGGCTCGGGTTTTTTTTGTGAGTACCTCTTGCAGTGAACAATATTTTAGCCGAGTATGAACATCCTACTTGAGATAGTTTTTGACTTATGATTTTTTCAAGTTTTTTTTTTAATGTACATATGGTTTTTCAGGATGAATTTGCTTCAGATTTTGAAATGATGTTCTTTAGATAGATTTGCATCGCCACCTAAAAAACTAATACTAGTTACCGTATAGAAAAAAGGCCAAATAAAAAAAAACTATTTTTTTTTTATATATACAATGTGGTTGTGAAGTAGTGACACCTCTAGACTTTAGTCTCAAAATACACCGTACATTGGCCTACTAGATGCGTGTGAGTGTCACGTCACTCACACGCACCACTTGTAATTTATTTATTGATATTTATTTATTGTAAAAAAAAAAGTTTACACGGCATTACAGTGAAACCAATACACCGAGAAACTTAAACTACTTAGATAATAACATTTATAATCTACAGACAAATACATTATTTATAAATACTAGACAGTCTAGCATCAATCCTTTCGCAAAATCTCAAGCATTCTGAACACACAGTCAGCCATCGACTTGCAAGCAGGTCACACTCTGGTGCCGATGCCAGGAGCGCATTCAGAGACGCCAGTGCGCGGGGCAGCGGCGAGTTCCTGCGAGACACGGTGCGCGCCGCCGGGACTGCAAGCAGCCCGCGCGCCCGAGGGCGGAGGGTTATACGACCAACTTCTGGGACGTAAGCCTCACCACACGACCCACCAGTTCAGGACAGTCAGACTCGCCCCGCAAAATACTACAAACTGTGACTAGCAAATTATAATTACGCCTCACTTCAAGCGAATTGAAACCGAGACAGCCGAGTAAGAATTTGGTCGGATACAGATAAGGATAATACCCAAAGCTTTTCTTAAATAGAAACCTTAAAAAAGCCTTTTGGACCTTCTCTAACAGAAGAATGTATGAGTACTCATAAGGGTTCCAAATGAGCGACGAAGCCAAAGCGAAGTAATGAATGAAACTGTAAGAAATATAGCGCACCATGTACACGCATCTAGTGCGCCATCTTTCTTACAGTTTCATTCATTACAATAAAGAGCAACTCATGAAAAGCTTGTTTAATGAGCGCGCGCCGCTAAAATATCAAAATCTCTAAGTTTAAAGACATGAAGGCAAGGGTATTTTTATACAAAGTTAATCAAGTCCGTATAAGTTTCGGGAATTCCCACAAAATTTAAATTCAAATGCCAGATGTAATGGTACCGCGAGCGACACCGCGGATATAGGCTAGTAAACCTTTTTTCAGACCACGTGTACTCAGATACGCTACTACAAAACTAATCATTGTGTTATATTGATTAATTATGCAGGATTAATTTAAAAGCACAGCTTATTTTAAACAATTTCACTTAATTTTCTACCATATTATAAAAGGAGCAAGGTCGAATATTAGTAGATTTATGTTTTTTTTTTAGATAATATAGTCTTGCGTTTGGCCACAATCACGCCTGATGGAAAGCGACACCCGTTGCTATGGTTATGTCCCTTGGACAACCTAGAATTTTCTATGAAGCAGTATGAAGTGTCACTTGGACGACTGGGGACAGAGTAAACAACACAAAAAAGTTGATTCACGCAAATGCTTTCTGTTTTCGCAGTTTACTTTTTCTTTATTGTATTTATTTATTTACATATTATGCTACGCAATAATAAATCTAAATTATTTGTTAATTCATTATCATTTTATTAATTTATCTTTTTATTAAGTAGTTTATATAGTATATTTGTGTATCGTTCCGTGAGTCACAGACGGTTCTGGCAGAAAATCAGCGCTGCAGGCGTCTAACGCCTCAGCATAATGCTGAGTCAGCGACCGTTTCACTTTTGCATGGACACACATGCAGATCTGTGTATTTATTACTTCGTTGTTTTGTGAACCTTGTTTATTTGTTTGAATTTGTGTGTACTTTCTTGTATTTGTGTGTCTTGTAAAAGTGAATAAATGTCTTCTTTCTTTCTTTATTTCTTTCTAAATGCCCATTCACCCTAGACTTGAAATCGGCCAAATTGTAGTGTTCAGGGAATGTGGTCGGTATTATGCCGTATGCCTGGAAAAGGGGTAAACCTAAAGAGAGTAGGGGGCGGTGACTGACCTGCAGCTCAGCGCGCAGCCGGCGTTGCTCGTCGAGCGCCTGCTCCGAGCTACGGATGTGCTCGTTCAGCTTCTCCACGCGCTTCATTGCCTCGTTGCGCTCATGGCCCTAAGGACAACCAACACCTGTTACACCACCAGTGTAAAAAAAGTACTGTCAAGGATTTTAATTGTTAGGCCACTTGCCACTATTCGTATTTTGGCCGTGTAATGCAAATCGGGTGAAGCCGCTTAGGCTGCGTTTCCACGAGAGATGTGCGAGGATGCGTTGCGAGGCATGTGTTTAATAGAAACACTTCATTTACAAGGTCCTTCAACACACATCCCTCGCAACGCATCCTCGCACAGCTCCGGTGGATACGCAGCCTTATACTCGTATATGCTGATTTGCATTACACGGCTAAAATGCGAACAATGGCAAGTGGCCTAACTATTAAAATCCCTGACTGTACGTATCGGACTCGCGCACTGAATTCTCTGTACAAACTTGTAGGTATGTCATGTCTTCGTTATAAACGGCCGTATCTATAAAATTCCAGTGTTAACAAAGCCCGAGGCTCCCTTGCCCATAGGCACGTATCAAGTCCGGTCGCATTGCTGTATTGGGTGGTCCTGGCGGTACCTTCTGGCGGTGCTTGTCCTCCCACTACCAGTGGGGATGAGTATTAACAACCAGATTCCCTCCGGGTTGACTTAACTATCGAAGATACCAAACGCTTCTCTTCCATTACTACACTTTCAACAAGAGGATAAATGGGGTTTTTAGATTTTCTTTGCTCCGGCTTTAATTGCAAAAATTATCACGCCCCGCCACTGCCCGCTACCCTTGGGGGCCATCCATAATTTACGTCACACATGAACACTAGAACAAAATAATGGCGATTTTCATAGTAATAAGTGTGACAAGGGTGGGGGGAGGGGTCCAAATTGATCGAAATTGGTGTGACGTAATTTATGGATGGCCCCTTGCACTATCAGTTCCTGGTGTACCTACTGTACTGGCTGGTCCAGCGTTACCTTTTGGCGGTGCTTGTTCTCCAGCTCTCCCTTGCGGCGCAGCTCGTTGTCGAGGCGGTCCTGGTCGGACTTCTGCTCGCGGTTGACGCTGTCCAGCTCTTGAAGGTAGCGCGCCGCCTGCCGGGACGCTTCCATCTTCAGCTCCTCGTATTCGCGGATCTGGAAAAGAAAAACACCGAAGTTGAACATTGTACAAATTTATTGGACGGGTATGAAGGAGGATGAGGATAGGATTCAGGGATTGTTAAATTATTATTATGCGAGTACTAAAGGGGGAAGGGGTCTCGGGCTCTAGCATTGTAGTATGGAATGGAAGGCGAGGGGAAAAAAGTCGTACCATCCAGAACCAGCGACCACGACCGCTCTATAAAGAGTCAGAGCCTCACTATGGAGACTCCGGCGGAATTATATATCTGAGGCCGTATTGTCTAACGCTTCTGTCGCTTGCCTTCGCATTCACCGTCTCTTTCTGTCATCCTTTTATACCGTTTGACAGAAAGAAATGGTGATTGTGAAGGCAAGCGTCAGAAGCGTTAGACAATAAGCCTGCTGGTCTATAAATCCGAATTAACTGCTAAACCGGGGTGAAGCAGTGTCAATATGTAGGAGACTGTCATCCCTAAGCTCCTGACACCGTGTGAGCCGCCTAAAGCTTTCAAAATTGAGTGTTCCTCGAGTGAGACCAGCTACCGCTCCGGCAGTCACCTGCGCCTCCTCCAGGTGCACGTCTGCCT
This sequence comes from Archips crataeganus, assembly GCA_947859365.1. Classification (NCBI taxonomy): domain Eukaryota; kingdom Metazoa; phylum Arthropoda; class Insecta; order Lepidoptera; family Tortricidae; genus Archips; species Archips crataeganus. The sequence goes on along the minus strand of OX402057.1, from coordinate 836,842 downwards.
TGGCGGCGGCCTGGCCGAGCGCGGCCTGTTCCCAGGCCTGCCGCTGCTGCTCGACGGCGCGCAGTTCCCCCTCCAGCTTGCGCAGGTCGGCCTGGTGCGCGTCGTGCGCCTTGCGCGCCTGCTCCAGCGTCTTGGACGCGCTCTCGAGCTTCTTCTGCGTGTGCGTCACGCGCTCCTTCGCCTTTATGAAGGTGGGACGCTTCTTGGATATTTCTGCTTCCTGTACGGGAAGTGAGAGATGTGATTTGAGCCTTTGACGTATTGAATATGATGTTGAGTTGTTCTACACCGTACAAACCACCGTTAAGCGTCGGCGAAAATAGAGAATAAAAAAATCAGATTCGATCAGTATTGTTGGTGCTACAACTGTAGAAAATCAATCTGATTGCCAGCTATAAACACATGGTTTAAACTAGCTAACCTCGAGTGACAATCTAGACTCTGATGTAAACAGGTCTTTTAGATGTTCAGGAAAATACATGTTTTACTTACAACTTCCCTGATATCCTGCTCGATCTTAGCCAGTTCCCGCTGAATGGTGCCGGACTCTTTCTTCTTATCTTTGAGGGCGTCTTCCGCCTTCTGTCGCTTCTTCTCTACCTTGGTCAGCTCCGTCTGTTTGTGCTGTAGAGTCTCTTCCAGGTTCTGGATCTCTTTTTCATTATGGTACAGGTGGAACAGCTGAAGTTCCACTTTTTGTTCTTGCTGGAAATCAATGGAGGAAAGTCTCGTTAATATGCGTAGCTTGTGGCTAAACATGGTACAGTCGCGAACTTTAATTTGAGACCCTCTTAAGGGTGACAGTTCTGTCATATTGTATAGTAGGAATTCAAAGGATATTTTTTCGAAATGGGTCCCAAATTAAAGCACGCGACCGTACTTAAGAAGTTATATGTAAAACTGCCATTAACTTGTACCCAGTAGTTCCTATTCCTAAAAATAGAGATGTGCATAGGCGCAATTGTTAATTTTGATTTTATTATTATTATTATTATTAATTAGCCTGGAGAAGTGTCCCAATTTTGATTTTATGTACTCAAAAACATGACCATTAATACCTAATGATAAAAAAGTATACTCAATTTTTCATACAATTTTAATGAGTTTGTTTTGTAACAAGCCATATTTAAACTAAATGAAAAAAACTGACTAAAAATTTGAGACGCGAAAATCTGATGAACTTTTTGTCCTCTCCATTTTGCGTCTGGGGTTTCTCCGATCGCAGTCAGTTTTTTGCCTGCTCCAAAGGAATTTCACGAGTGAGAAAGAGCGTTAAAATTCCCGAAAAACATAATCTGTAAGGGCTGTAAGACATACCAGCTCCTCCTTGAGGCGCGTGTACTTCTCAGCCTCCTCCTTCTCGAACTTGGCCTCCTTCCGCTCAGCAGCAACGCCCTTCTTCTTCTGGTAGCTAAACTGGGCCTCCTCGTCTGCGCGGTTCACCTCGCCGCGGCATGCCTCGTACTGCTCTTTGAGCACGCCAGATCTACGACAATACATGAACATGAGTTAAGAGCAAACTCATAGCAACAAAACTTACTTGTTACTTGGATATCCAAATGTCAAGCCATACAAAATATCTCTCTAAATTTTAACAGGATAGGGCTTATTTTTTTAGTCTTACATGGAGGCAAAGTCATAGCCACAAGCTGGCTATAGGTGTAATCATTATCATTGCTATTTCCAATGTTTCAAACTAACCCGCTGATCTCCTCAAAGAGTGCTGTCCTCTCTTTGGGATTCTTCATGGCGATGCTCTCAACAGCACCCTGGAACACCAGGAAGTTCTTGGCCTTCACATTGATGCCTAGCCGTTCCAGCTCCGCTAAGTAGCTGCTCACTGACACCGACTGCAGACAGACAGATTTGTACATGTGATGAAAAATGTGAAAATACTTAGTAAGAGTGCTGATTGAAATTTTGGGTAGGCATTGGTGGCGCTCTGAAAAATTTAGTAATACTCCTCTTCTTCTAATACAGTGTAGTCCGTTTCCTACGACTTTGCATATTATTATAACAACCAACCGTTTTTAGCGACATAAGTATTGTTATAACCAAATTCATGAAAATGTATTTAATAATACAAACTGGGAATGTTTCATAACAACAGTACCGTAAACCGGGGTGACTATAAAACAATGACTTTATTGCTCTTCTTTTTGTCAACATGTCAAATATTTACCTCATATGGACAATGTTGACTTTATTGTGATTTTAAAACTATCAAAGTAGCCCCAATTTGATCAAAGACACTCCAGTTTACGGTACCTCGGAAATTAGGGTTGCCATCTCTAAAATTCGGCAACCACAACAAAAAGCGTACAATCCCCGGATTTTAGAGCTCAGAAACCAGACAAGTCATAGTTTTTTGTTTGTTTTATTTTAATCTGTATTACTACTAGCGGAACTACAATCCAACTACTACAATTCAAACCCGGACTACAAATGGAACCCCGCCCGGACGTTCCCCAGACACTCTCTAAACTAGGACAAATCCAGGGAAACCCGGACAGATGGCAACCTTATCTGAAACTAGCTTTGGTATTAAAATAGTAAGAAGGTAAAATAAACCACTTAACTTACCTGACCGTCAATCTTGTGATCCGAAGATTGTCCAATAACAGACCTCATAAACTGCTTCTCTGTCATGTCCTCCAGTATAAAAGTTGCAGTTACAGACGCACTGCAAAACAGAACATATCACACGAGTTACAAAAATACTCGGCATTTAAAATAGAAAAAGCGTTTGATTGCGATTAGTGTAGTGTAGAACTACAATATTTTTGGCACATTTGAAAGTAAACAATTTCCTGTCTACAGTAGTTCTAACCAAAATTCAAAGAACACTCACTTTCTAGATACGGGTTTGTTGATGGAGGCTCCGTGAATGAGGTCGCTCAACCGTTTAACACGGAGCAATGACGTCTTTTCTCCCATGACGAAACTCACAGCGTCCATGAAGTTAGACTTGCCTAAAAAAGTAAATTTATCATAACAATTGTTGTGATATATCTGTATCTAGTAAAAATTACATCGACGACAGTGTTTACAAAGGTATTTCAAGAAAAAACAACAAGTATTACCTGAGCCATTGGGACCAACCACGGCTGTGAAAGATTTCAGAGGTCCTATCCGGTGCTGGCCCCGATAGGACTTGAAATTCTCCATATCTATATATTTGAGAAATGCAGGCATCTTGGATAATCATATATATTATCCGCAATACAAAAATTAACAATTCACAAAATTAAAGCGCCAAACATCGTCGCACGCACAACGATACATACACACACAAATGTCACAAATGTCAAATTTGGCAATCAAGAATCAAATCAAAATATCACAAACGAAAACGCATCAAGTGAAAAAGGGGGTGTATTCCACTTGATATTATGAAATTAATAAAACAAAGTCTCTATGGTCAAACTGCTTCAATTTACGCAACAACGGTAACAACTTTAAATACGCTTTTTTTACGCTTCATCCAAATAACGTAGAACGGAAAATGGCTGTCAAAGTTTAATTACCTCGATTTCTATTTATCGACTTGTTTATATTGTAATTGACTAATTAATTCTAACGGTATCTTATTGTGTAAACTCGTAATGAATGGTGACCAGAGTCCAGAAAGCCCTATTGACTCGAACGATCGAGAACAAGCCGTACTAATGGATCCGATTGATCACGAGCGCTGTCGTTACCCGTATTGTATCGTTTGGACTCCGATTCCCGTTTTAACGTGAGTAAACTAAATTCCTACTAAGAAAACCTAGTTAAACGTTATAGTTTCCTATAGTTATTGGTGTAAAATACTTTTTTTATATATTACAGATGGATATTCCCTTTTCTCGGTCATATGGGCATCTGTTCCTCAAGTGGGGTGATCCGCGACTTCGCGGGCCCGTATTTCGTGTCGGAGGACCTGATGGCGTTCGGGAATCCCACCAAGTACTGGCAACTCACGCCACAGAAGGCCCACAACGGGCAGTCGGGCTGGGACGCCGCTGTGACTGAGGCTTCAGAGATTTACAAAAAAAGAATGGTAATGTTTGTCTACCACTTTAAATTCCACATTCAAAATTAAATGTAACATGGGATAATGATGAATTATGTGCAAGTAATCTCATCACCTTGGTTAGATTAGTCATTAGTGTATCAATAGCAGAAATATCTTAATGTCCAACCATAAGCCACATATATATATCTCTGTGGTATCATAGATCACCGAGAATGATATCTATACTTCGTTTTTTTAGCGTTAGAAATACTAGTGACCTGCCCCGGCTTTGCATGGGTGCAATACATATAAACCTTCCTCTTGAATCACTCTATCTATTAAAAAAAACTGTGTCAAAATCTGTTGCGTAGTTTTAAAGATCTAAGTATACATAGGGACAAACAAAGGGAAGCGACTTTGTTTAATACTATGTAGTGATAGTGAAGGTCAACAATGTTTAAAAAAAAATAATAACAATTACTTGTGAAACCAAAAGAATGTAAATGACCATATGTTCTTGATAACCATTACATTATTTGCTGTGATTTATTTTTCTAAAGTGTTTTTTAATAAAAAGACATGCCAAGATGGCTTACTTTCTTTCTAATGCTAAAAAAAAACAAAGTATAGACAAAAAGCATTTGAAAATATCCAATGCTACTTAATTTTTATATGTTTGAGTGTTTTGTCTGTAATTATTACCATTGTATTATATTAGGGTAAAACTAAGAGTCCGTTGTTTGATCAATAGTTAACTAATAGTTAAAATATATGGCAAACATAATAATTAATGATAGTTAACGCATTTCAAAGGCAATTCGACTATTAGTATCTTTAACTACAGATCAAACAACAAGCACTAACTGTTGCCCGCGACTCTGTGAAGAATTTGTTTATTGCTATCCTGTAGGATCTGCAATATTCCTGGTTGAAAAGTATTCTATATGTGAATCGAGGTTATAAACTATTTGTGTGCCAAATTTCATCAGCATCCGTTAAACTGTTTTAGCATGAAAGAGACACTTTTGCATTTATTATATTAAGTAAGGTTGTTATGCCTCTTAAGGTGTACACACACACTGTTGAATTAATCTCCTGTACAATTATAATATTTGTGGTAGGCTAGTATTTTGATATAATGGCCTCTCTGGCAGTGTTTTGGGTTCAAGCCCAAACTTGCACCTCCGAGTTTTTCAAAAAATATGTGCAATAATACATTTGAAATTTAGCACATGCTTTACAGTGCAGGAAAACATCAAAAGGAAATCTACATACACACACATGAAGAAATTCAATGATGTGAGTGATGTTCCCAATCTGCACTGGGCCTGCGTGAGAACTAGGGTCCAAGACCTCTCATTTTGACAGGAGGCCTGAGCCCTGCTGTGGGACGTGTACAGGCTAGGACAATGATTTAAATATAGCAAAATACATTTTTTGTTTTTCTGTTTCAGCATATCATATTTTACGATAACTGCCACTCACATGTTGCTAAGGCGCTGAACATAATGAACTATGGAGGCTGCAAAAACTGGAATATGGTCAAACTCGCCTTCTACATGATCCCATACTCCAAATATGTCAGGTAATTAACAATAGGAAGGTTAAAATTGAAATTTAAAGATTATATTGCATGTGGCCTTAACTTTTGCTATGTAAGAATTTCCATTTAAAATTTAGCCATTGTTAAAGGAGGTGATATATTAATGCATCAATGAATTAATCTTGATTGTAGTTCTTCGCCAAAGGGTGCAAATGAAACCTTATTCTTTGATGTCTGTTCATCTGCCACTGCAATATTTAAAAACTTTAAACATGAAACAACCATGAGACTCGCTCATAGTGAAAATATACGGATCACTCATGTCTTAAAACGTGTTTAATTCAACACGTTTCGGGCTGATCCGTAGCCCTTCTTCCTGGAGCCGGAGGATGTGCGCGTTTGGCAGCCACCGTGACATGTGGCTCCGGGTAGAAGGGCTACGGATTAGCCCGAAATATGTTGAGTTAAGCTTGTTTTAAGACGTGAGTAGAAACTTAAAATTTTTAAAGTTTTACTATGGCTGCTGAACAAATAATGAAAATATAGTTAACGTTTAAAGAGAGAACAAAGCAAAAGTTGCGTAAACATCTACTATAATTAATGCATAAGACATTCTGTATACATATATTACTTTGCATTACAATGGAAAAATACAGCATAATGTATAAAAAGGTTGCAACGGGTTGGTATTAATGACAAGCAAAAGAATGTTTAATTAATATTTAATGTGACTTTTACATTTTACCTAGTGCTTGCTTAGTGTCTGTTTTGTTACTCGATTTTTCCTTCCTTCGAGAGTTTTTTATGGTGTTTCATGACATTAATTTTATTACACTTTCCGATTTCTAAATACATACTGTAAAATGGTTACACCATGCTTACAAAGTGTATGGAATAGTAACAAAATAGGGAAAAAAAAACTTAGGGACATTTTTTTTGTCATATTAAGATTGAAAGAGCTTGTAATTCTGAGTAGGCATAGCATTAAATCATTAGAATGTAAAAAAGTGGCATTTTTTTTAGAAATGCTCAAGCTAATGCGTTAACCATTCTGTAGGTCTGGTAAGCTGTGCTTAAAAAAATATTATTTTTTTCAGCGTTGCCGCCTTTGTGAAGACTTGGCTGCCTTTCGCAATCATTGTTGCATTTATATGCACACTAGCTGCACTTATATAAATATATATTGATAAATAGGGTTAAGTGGTCTTAATATAAGTGGATTGATGGATGTTGATGAATGGACATTGGTGCTTGTGCCTAATTTAGTGTTGTAACTTTTGATTTTTAAAATAATTCAATGTCACTGCCTCTGTGACTAGAGTATATTTGAAGTTTTTGACACAATCAGCTCAAGGGGGATGCAGCAAAACTTTATTGGTTGCTTAAATAGTCTGCAGCAGACAATACATTAAATTCAGACTATAAATACAGGGCCGGATTTAAGGAAGGTAACTGAAACTACAGCCGCGGGGCCTCTACAAGGAAAACCCCACAATAGAAGTTTAACCTTTTGAACGCCAGCGTCGGCTATAGACTATACGGTAATACAAAAATTTACCTACCCGCATCCGCATAAGAATCAATTTTGTTCGTAACAAAAACAATGTGTGGCGTTCATAAAATATCCAAATTTCGACGCGCCACCAGTTCTTCGTTATTTTATTTGTTCCCAGTCCTGACCTCTAAATTCAGCCCTGTATAAAGATGACCCATGGACATTTAGGTGGTTGTTACAAATGAATGAAAAGACTGCATTGCGTAATGACATGAACGGTTTCAATGGGGTACCTAGACCTGAGCATTGCACTAAATTGTAGCATAACATAGATGCGCTTTATCACTGCCTAAATGTGATTATAACAGACTAGCGACCCGCCCCGGCTTCGCACGGGTACAACTATATTATGCATGTATTATACTTGTAAACCTTCCTCTTGAATCACTTCATCTAATATATAAACACATAAATAGCATGGTTTGAATTTGGTTAGCATTTTCATTAATGTTTAAAATGAAAAAAGTTGTTGTAGTGACATAACTACAATAGTTGGACATATGCTACCGCGGAGTTTTTTGTAGACATTATGATGTTCTTCAATATTGTTGTACATTATTTTGTTCTATCGCTAATAGTTTCGGCAGCGCATTCGACGAAAGACATTTTAAGACTCATTTTTCTACACCTTCGGTTACATTGTTCAAATTTTACCAAGGATCCCTAATTTTTTTCAAAATTAAATGTAGCCTATGTCAAATTGGAAGAATGTAGCATTCTATTGGTGAAAGAATTTTTTAAATCGGCCCAGTACTTTTTGAGCCTATTCATTACAAACATACAAAAATAGGTACAAATCTTTCCTCTTTATAATATTAGTGTAGACTGAAGTGTACGATGTATGGGAAAGATTCGTCGCTAACTTCTAGACCAGTGATGGTGTAGGGGTAAGCACGCAGCACGGAACGCTGAGGGCCTGGGTTCGATTCCCAGCATTGGTCTTTTTTCTGGGGTTTTTTCTGTGCATCTATATTTCAGTTTGTATTTAGTTTGAAATATATGGTTTCACGGGATGACCGTAAAAGTAATAAAAAAATGAAGTTGAAGAAAATAAAAAAATAAATAGAAAAAGATACTTCATGCTTAACTTGTAAATTGTAGCGTTAAGCAGAAGTAAAATGAAATACAATATAGTCTTATTTTTGTGAGCTGTTGTAAAGGAAAGAACAGACTACTTCCTGTAAAACTACAATGATTGAAAAGTGCTGGATCACCTATCACCTAGTTTCCTTTGACTTTGGTTGATCGAGAAAGCAGTGGCGGGTGTACAAATTTGCCGCCAGTAGGTTATTCAATTTTTGCCGCCCTTATCTATCTATGATGACTATGATCTTTGCCCCTACAGCTCTGCAATTCGATACCCTAAATTTTAATTGTAATAGTCGTTAGTCGGGAATGTATGCCGGATGCACCCACATAGGGACCACCCAGCCAAACGGTGGATGCCGCGTCACGGCCACCGACGGTAAGGCAAGCCGAGGTGGAGATGGTGAGACGACCTAGACGAGGAACTGAGGGAGTGGTCAAGTGTAGCTATAGACAGAGAGATGTGGAAGTCAAGAGTAGTGGAGAGTGCACCCAGGGCAGTCTATAACACTGAATCAAATACGGTGTGCCGCGCTGCCGGTGTGTCACTGTATATTTGATTCAGTGTTACAGAGTGCGCTGGGCACGATCCGTCGCCGCCCCGCTACCGGTTTGTGTTGGCCTTCAGTATTATAAAAAAAAAATATTTCAGAAAACAGGTTCCATATTTTGTTAGTAACAATTTTTATAAGCGCGCTGGTTCGGTACCTATGCTAAAATATTGTAATTTTTTTTTTAACTTTCGAGACTTTTCTCCGAGTATTGTTTTTTTATAGGTGTTTCTAAGGCCAAAACAATTTTGAGCCAAATTTGTCGCTCTAGGCTCCAGCCTACTGGTAAATCCGCCACTGCGTGAAAGCATTGTTATTGATAATGATAAGAGAAAACATGATTTCATTTTATTAGGTTATGAATTATGATATAAAATATTAAGTTGTTACTGTATGTACCTACTTGTTGAGAGTTTGAAATATACCTATGTACGCCATCATGTTTGTGTTCTTGTACAATCTCATTAAATTGGTGTTGTATTAATTTAATTTTTGTTTACCCGAGTTTTCGGTTTTTTTTATTGTATCTGGATTCGTACAAAGTTACACAGGGTGTGATCTTTGTAACGGAAGAATAAAAATGTGAAAAATCTTTTTGTGTTCAAATATTTTGATTTTGGCGCCCCCTAAAAGTGCCGCCTGGGGCTGGCACTCCGGTTTACCCCTCCCCCCACCTCCCTAGATCCGGTCCTGAATCCCTCAATAGTCCGAGGGCTCTTACTTCATTTATTTGAGTTCGGTAAATAGATTGAACTGGAATGCGCATACGTGTAAGTTGCTATAGATTGACGGCCGGATAGCCTAGTTGTTAGAGAACCTGACTACGAAGCTTGAGATCCTGGGTTTGATTCCCGGTCGGGGCAGATATTTGTGTGAAAAATACGAATGTTTGTGCTTTAGTCTTGGATGTTTAATATGTATTTAAGTATGTATTTATCTATATAAGTATGTTTATCCGTTGTCTAATGCCCATAGTACAAGCTTTGCTTAGTTTGGGACTAGGTCAATTGGTGTGAATTGTCCCGTGATTATATATATTTTTAAGATGCTTGCTTTCTAATGACGACTTATCACTCTTATCATACTTGCATAACTATAATTGTTTTTCACTAAATCATTCAATACCTTAACCACATTCTTTCCGCCTCATTCATTACTAATAAAATTGCGTACATACGATACAGTGTGATTGTGCTCTCTTAGTTTAAGAGGATAATGCGATTCAATAATGTAATAAAGGCGAAAGTTTGGATGATCGGATGTTTAGATGCTTGTTCAAAAAGTGGCTCGACGGATTTCGATGAAATTGTACTCTTTAGATCAAGTATCATTTACCCCGGATACATTTTATCGAATTCTTCGCAATCGAAGTCGCGGGCAGCAGTTAGTAAGAAATAATATTTCAAACTAAATACAAACTGCAACGCTGAAACTGAAACGGAACGCTGAGGACCTGGGTTTGATTCCCAGCATTGGTCTTTTTTCTGGGGGTTTTTTCTGTGCATCTATATTTCAGTTTGTATTTAGTTTGAAAAATATATGGTTTCACGGGATGACCGTAAAAGTAATACAAAAATGAAGTTGAAAAAAATAAATAGAAAAAGATACTTCATACTTAACTAGTAAGAAATAAAGTAACACTGATATTGATAAAATAAAATGTATTTACAATGATAATAACTAATAATAAGTAGTTATAACATTATTGATGAGAAACCTAGGCCTATGTCTAACATGCGGGCGCCTGCGCTGCGATTGCATTCACCATTCGTTTCTACCCCCATCCTCTAACATGTGACAGAAAGAAGTGGTGAAAATTGTGAATCCCAGTGTGTTAAACAATAAGGCCTGTGTTCTTACTTGATTATGCAATTAGTTATCTATCACTGGTTGCATTGCAAGGGCAAAACCCCTTAGTTACAGTTGCAGTGAAAATTTAAATTATAAATTAATTATTTCAAAGTAGGAATAAAGTGAATTGAAAATGCGTTCAAAAACATAAAATCATCAGTAGATGGGAACACACCAGATTTAATTATTGATTCAACAGACCTCATAACTAATAAGTCATAACCTTTTGAATGTCACTGTCAGTCAATACTGTAATACAAAAATTAACCTACCCGCATCCGCATAAGAATCAATTTTGTTTGTAACAAAAACAATGTGTAGCATTCAAAAAGTTAAAAAAGCAAGATACTGAAACCCGAAAACTGGACTTAATTGCAAATATCTTCATAGTTCAGTCTGCAACAAAAGCATTGAAAATATGATCTCTTGCTGTTACAATATGAAAAAAAAAGTTTTGTAATTATTTCTGTTACAACTTCAATAAGAATTATTGGACACATAAATAGATGCTTCCTTTCCTATCCATTATCTATATTTGTATGTCTTAGAGGGTGTAAGTTGCATTATCTTATTTTAACCTTTTGAACACCAGCATTATTTTAACAATATGGTAATACACAAATTAACCGACTTGCATCCGCATAAGAATCAATTTTGTTTGTAACAAAAACAATGTGTGGGGTTCAAAAGGTTAAGGACTTCTGTCTCGTTTATGCTAGTTTTGGGTCCAGGATAAGCTAACCAGAGTCATGAGTAAAATTTGTACATAGAACAAAAATAGATTCACCAAATTATGCAATACTATAATTTTAAATATCTTACATTTTCCCTGTGTAATATTTATGTGGTTTACAACACTAATTGCTGCACTCAGAGGTGTCAATTATCTGAAAATGAGTTAAATTGCTTGATTTTAAATTTCTGTATGAAAAATCAAGATCATTAGTAGGTAAGTTTAACCCAGGGGTTCCCAACCTTTTCTTGGTCAGGAACCACTTTTACATTATTCTTGTTAGCAGGGACCACTATGTAGGTGTATACTTAATAAAAATAATAAACTGTAATAATCAAACTGAAACTTTAATAAAAAACTCAATAGGACATACCACCCACTATAAATTTATAATCATTTGCTGACCATATTTTGGCTTCTGCGGACCACTGGTGGTCCGCGGACCACTGGTTGGAAACCACTGGTTTAACCCCTCATATGTGGGAAGTGAGAAAAATCATGCATTCTAATCTCAACTGTTTCATATAAATCCAATTATACAGATTAAAAAAAATACAAAAATAATGCCTTAAATTGGACGGATCCATGACATAAGCATTATTATTATTATTAGTTAGCCTATAGTTGTATCCCACTGCTGGGCAAAGGCTCTCCTCTTGACTTCCACATCTCCCTATCCAGCGCTATATTTGGCTATCAGTTTTAAGTCTCAAACATAATATGAGGGGTTAATAATAATTTGACCTCTCAGAGTGTATACAACTACACACAATATAAATGTATACCAATAGCTGCTATTACTACTATATCTACTGTATGTAATATTTCATGTAGTGTTGTTTTTATATTTAAATAATCACAAAACATATCATTAGATTCACAGTGACTAAAGGTGCAACCAAACCGCCACTTAAAAAACAGTGATGCTACGGAATCACAGTGATGCACCATAAATGTTACAACTTTACTATGGAGAGCATGCGGTAAATTCTGACGTTTACGGCTCGTCACTGCGGTTCCATAATGTCTCCGTATTTAAAGCAGCGGTATGGCCGAACCCTAATTACAATAAAATTTTCATTAAATGTTTTTTTTCTTAAAGCCACATTTTTAGCACTAAAGTTACTAGCCTGAAATAATCAATTAATTACCCTATTATGCAACTTAGATCCTAGACTAGAGTATGTAACAACATGCCTAACAACATAAACATTTAGTTAGACTAGTAATGTTACATGCTAAATAAACCTTTTACAATCCTACACTGCAAGTGACACTGTCTATGTACTTTTTTAACATTCTTTCAGAACACTTTTTTCCATTGAGAAATCGTAATCGTAACCGTTAATGTTCACCATGTTTGTCAAGAAAGCCAAGAGATCACTAATTTCGGTTGCAAATGCATCTTTGTTCGTTGCCATCTGAAGCTCTCGGGACATCGTGAATGGCACTCCTTGCAGGTAGTGGAAGTTCTCCGCGCTTGGTTTTTTCATAGGAGTCGGAGGCGCAGGTCGTGACGGAAACGGCGGTGGAGCCCCGGGCCCAAAGTTGCCGCTTACGTTTGGATACAAGCCTCCCCCAGACGGCGTCGGGCTTACGATCACAAAACTGTCTCCAGGTTTCGGTCCCGGTATAGGCGGTGTGTCATCCTCAACTGGTGATGAACGCCTTTTGCCAAATATTGACGAAAACATGACGCCTGTAGCACAAAGATACTTTGCTTTTTAACTACAGATGAGATTACTCATCACACACTATTCATGCGTATTGTCTTTATCGTCTTGTCAGTAACTCATTCATTTAGGTATTTAATTCACGGTCATATGTGTCATGTGTCATGTATGTAAACGTCAAATAGAGCAGTTTTTTTATAGCCTCGCGCTCTTGGCACATTTAGCCAAACACCTAGCAATCATAAATAAGATTGATAAGATCAGTAAGGGTCTTGAAAGGGTAAAAAGAAATAAATAATCTTAAAAGTTTAAGATTGTTCTGAGATAGATTATATATATATATTAAGATATTAAGCATTGAACGTATTTACACATTTTTAGGAGTAGAAAGTAGAATTGGAATACAGCCAAACGGGCGTAGAGAATATAATTTATTTGTTAAGAGGGTACGATGCGCACCATTCCTTCATACAAACGTAATCCCCTGTTTCCTCCCTGGATAATGGCTTTAGAGCCAATTTTTTTTTACTGTGTAATCTGTATCTACCACAGCTATGCCCCTATGTTTCGTTTTTTTCCATATTTCAATTAACATAAGAAATATGAGCTTTCAAAAACTGAAAAAAAATCCCAATTTCAAACGTCATTTTCAGACACTCATCAGAAAAGAATCCCTGATATAAACAAAAAAAGGAAAACATAGGGGCATAGCTAAATCTGTCCTCTAATTATTTTTTTCAAAAATAATTTTATTGGTCCAGTTTTCGAGAAGAAAACAGGGGATTACGAAATGCTGTTTTGATCAATTTTACGCGCCTAATAACGGTCTGAGCTGCAGTTGTCCCGCTCTCGCTGTACTGACACGGAGGGGTTCGGGCGAGACAGCGACATTTCATTAAAATACCTATTTCTCAAAAATCTCTCAGCCATCGTACCCTCTTAAGTGTCTGCCATATTAATTATCTTAACATTTTGTGTGAACAACCACCCTGTAAGGGGTGCACATATGAACGAAACCACTATTTATTCGCTTGTTTATAGGCCACAACAAACCGGGAGCGCGGGGTGTCAACAGAGCGTGCCCTGCGCGGTCAATAAGACTGAATTAAATATGGTGTGCCGCGCTGCCGGTGTGAGTCACCGTATATTTGATTCAGTGTTATAGAACTAATAGAGCGCGGTGGGCACGCTCCGTCGGCACCCCGCGCTCCCGGTCTGTGGTGGCCTTAATTTAGTCCAATTAACGGTTGATGTGGCAGCCACTTTGTTTTATAACGAGTTCATTCTCATTGAACTTTAGAAATTCAGTTTTCTTATTGGCTGGTATTTTCTTGTTCTAATTTCAACCAATAACAATGAGTTGTATTTGGTTTGCACATGATTGTAAACAACCAGGGTTCTCGGAGTGCTTTGCGAAATTGCTAATGCGAACAGACCAATTCCCATATTTTTGACAAGGAAAATTTTGAGCTACGTCAAAAATTCTGGTCAAAACATTCCAGCTTGTTTTGAAGTGGTTATTTTCATGTGGGAAAGCTGTAAAATAAAGTGTTTTCGTGTTTTAGTTGTAAAAATGTGCACAGTTCCGAGTGTTCGATTGGAATAGTGATTGTTATTGTCACCTTCCCTGACGAGACTTCGGAAGTCCAGCTGGTCAGTTTCTGGTTATCGTCTTAGAATTAATTGGTTTTATCATCAAACTTATCAATTTGTGTACTCCGCTATAGGGTTCGATTGATTCAAAACTTATTAATAGTATTAGGTCTTAAAAATAAGTTTGTTTCTATGTTGTATAAGTTTTAAGTTCATTGAAAACATCAAGTTGTTTGAGGATGCTCTGTTACCAATTCTGTTTAGGAAAATACAGTTATTCCGGCCCAACTTATTACAGCTTTTAAGGAAAACGGTTTCCTTATCCTTGAATTAACATAGTTTAAAAAGAAAGTCAGTTTTTTTATTATTGCAAATCGACTTCCTATCCTACAGCTTAATTCACATAAAGTAACAGTGTTTGAAGTTAACAATGACGAAAACGTATTTACTAATATGAGTATTGACATTTGTAATGTTTGAGTGCATAAACACAGTTTGAGGAAAGTTTTTATAACTGTAGTAAACAAGATAGGTAAAGTACCTTATGAATAAATGCCTATGGAGTAGTGATTATTTCTATTGATGCTAAGTACATAAACAAAGACTTCATAAAATTATGTTCATCTCTGTTTGGTCAATAAAGTATTATTATTATAAACTATGCACAAGCAATACAAATACAGACTAATTGTTTAACATCACATATGCTTTGATACAGTTCTGTGAAAAATTTAAGGCTTTTTCTATTTCAATTTTTATTAGTAAACTGAAAGAAAAAACTCTGTAAATATTACTTAATTGTTTATTTTTAATGCAAAAAACATTTACTCATAATAATTATAATAATCACCTTTTTTTTTTGAATGAGTCGCCAGAGGGGCCAAAGACGCAAAGTCTTTGCTGTTTTTTACTTTAAGGATTGGAAGGGTGACTTGTGCTCGGGAAAAATCCCTTCGGACGAACTGGGAATGGAGGGCCCAGACAGTGTCCGACTTGCACGGACTAAAAAACCCGGTCACAAGTCCCCTTCTCTATTGGTTATCAAAACAAAAACGTGTACTTTAAATTTTGAGGAGGGGAGGGTAGGGAGGGGACTTAATCTACCCACAGTGTCCTGCCTCAGCCATTTGCTGGAAGGCCGGGAGAGGAGCATGCATTCACCCGCTGGGCACTGGGGGTGCTTGGGTCGGTCTTTTATGTTTTTACCCGTTGGTTACTTCCTTGACCGACCCTCGCCCGTTTCTGTACAATTACTTAGTCTTATTGGTTGGGTTGGTGGGACTTCACCACCTTCAAAGGCTTCAAATCTTACTTTTCTTCTGGATCAGTTCATAGAATGGTGGAGACTTGAGGTATCAAGCATAATATACAGGGTTATTTGTAATTCACTGACATCCTCTTAACCCTGACTTCCTATCACTCAAACAAATGTTTTTTGCTCTACGACTTTTTAAAATGAAGCACTTTTTTCCCATACAAATACACAGAGTATCGTAAAAATAAGAGGTAATCTCAAATTTTCTAAACGTTATTACACCATAAATATTAAGTTACGACAAAAGCCGTAAAACAAAAAACATTTGTTTAAGTGGTAGGAGTTTAGGGTTAAAGGATGCTAGTGAATTACAAATAACCCTGTATATACAACCAAATTAAGGTCTTTTTTTATATTAGTTGATTTTTTATTTAAATGTGACTGTCCATTGAAGGAGAAAATTTTGCCAGTGTAAGATAGAAGAGTTCTAAAATATGTCAGCCATTTTTTGGTAAAGTAATTATATACATCCTCGTCCTTTATTGGGTTATTAGCCATTGGCCAATGAATAATTTGATTGGCCAGGAAATCATTGGTTCCCCCCAGGAGGATCCAAAAGGGAAACACAGTACATAAGGAGGTTACTTGACACTAACCCTTTAAAAACTTTGTCAAAACTTGATCTCATAACAAAATTAAAACGTTTGACACTTACTCATAACTTTGTTTTAGGGAAGGACTTTCGACTATGGCTGATGACCCTGGTCACTCCTCGGCGCACTCAGGTATGCTGTCCTACCTGTCATTGAAGTTTTATTTATGTCATTATGTTGAAGTAGTTATACTCAACCTACAGCCCACCAAGCTTCTATGAATGGCCTGCCTGGCAGAGAAATGACATTGATTATCAATCATTTTGACTTTTAATGCTGTTGACAAACAGTGCTGTGCCGCAGGCCCGCAGCGCATTACTGGCCCCTACAAAAAAAGGTTGAGTACACCTGCTTTAAAAAAACATTTTTTTTAGGCCACACTAGTCCTTATTGTCCATAGTGACACAAATATCTTAAATAACTATATCAGTACCTTAATTTAAATGGAGAGAGGACCAGTGCGTGATATGATAACACCGCTGTCCCACATTTAGATTAATGTATGAAAACTACAGGCGCTGTAAAGGCTGGCAGGCCCCAACATGTTCTTCTTAATCTGGATTTTGATCTATGGTGCCACTCATTGAGGAACATGGTCAAATTATCACACAATCTTGATTGAGTTTGAAACAAAAATGCTAATTTTAATTTTGCACTTTTGATTGTACAGTCGAGTTCTCCAATATCTGTACAGCCAACCGTTCATAAATATATAAACATGAACCTTATGTTACGGTAATAAGGTCTATGTACAGATATTTATGAACGGTTGGCTGTACAGATATTGGAGAACTCGACTGTATGTTAGTTGAACTTTGACCGTGGAAAAATAATGCACCAACACACAATAGCCAATAAGCAATAACCTTACAAGCATGCAGTTCAAAAGTAATTAAAAAAAATTTGAAAATTCTCTAGTTTTACCTTGGAAACCAAAAAAACCAAGGAAGTGTCAAATGAGACAAATTTACTACTTCGGTTTTGTAGTGAATTATTAAATTTTTTCTGTGTAAAAAGTTAAAATAGTAAAATGAGAAATAAAATGCCCAGTGTTCTAGACAGAGCCACGAAAATGCGCCGAAATGCTTCCAAAAAAGATAGTAGGTTTGCTGCCCAGTTTAGATTTACAAGATTACTTGTGCAAGTTGCATTTAATGGCGCGGTCACCGTAGAACAAACAAATTCGGGAAGATCATTTTGGTACAAATGCCATAATGCATACAATTTTGACATGTAACATTGTCAAAAAGTAGAAAATGTTTGTGCCACCAGATCATTTTGTCTGAATATTTTAGGGGCACAATGGGTCTCCTTCGTAATCCATAATTTTGTTTGTCCTAAACTCAAATGCCATACCACTTTTGCCATAAATACTTTTGACATATCATACTTTTGTCATAATGATCATTTTCCATAATTATCTTATGCCCTAATGATCATAAGCCATAATATCACATGTCCTAATACTCAAAATCCCTAATATGTTTTGTACTAATACAGTAAGACATAAAACTTACGAGTCATAATATTAAATGCCATAACAGAACACTTGTTAAGTAGATTGGGTTGGGTTAGAACTGAGACCCCAACAGTAACGAACCGGTACCAGAAAAGTAGGTCTTAGAACTATGACCCCTACAGGAACGAACCGTAGTCAAAAAACTACGTTAGGTCAGAACTGACACCACAACAGTAACGAACCGGTGTCAGAAAAATAGGTTAGGTTAGGGTAGAACTGCGGCCCCTGCAGAAACGAACCTCAGCCAGAAAACTAGGTTAAATTAGAACGGAGACCCCCAACAGTAACGAACCGGTGTCAGAAAAGTAGGTTAGGTTAGAACTGCGACCCCAACAGAACCGAACCGCTGCTAGAAAAATAGGTTAGGTTAGAATTGCGACTCCTACAAAAACGAATAGCAGTCAGAAAAGGTGTTTGTATAGAAAATGATAAACGTTCATGTGTTTTCTTAAATACGGTCCAAGTTCACTCATTTCGAGAGGAGGCCTGTGCCCTGCAGTGGAAAGTATATAGGCTGAGATTATGATGATGATGAGTATAACATTATTATGACAAATATGCTTAAATTATGACAAACAATGTTAGTACAAAAGTGATTATGTCAACCAATATTAGGACATATGAAAATAATGCAAGTAAGCATTAGGATATTCAATATTAGGACACACAATATTATGGCATTTACATTATAGCGAACGTTATTATGGCAAAAGAAAAGATCATTATGACCAAAGTTATTATGGATTTTGAAATTAGGACAAAAAATATTATGGATTCCAATATAGACCCGTTTCCTTTACCCTTTTCACTAGAAAAAAGAAGGTTTTTTCTTGCAGGTCTGAGGGCTTTACGTCCGACTTGGCGTATGGCTCGTATCTCGTATTAGCATGTTTATGTCGTATTCATCTAATGTTGTTTGTTGTAGGCTAATCATAGTCGGCAAGTAGTCCCTAAGTTCACGATAATGACGATAATCAAATCTTGATTGATGACTTTTCCACCCTTAGAATAATTTATCACGGGAGTTGATAATAATAAAGTATCATTGACTAATCATGAGTGACATTCGCGCAAGTCACGCCACGTCACTAAAGTATACTCAGAATTGCTGGTACAAATAAGATAATGAATGAAGACAGTGATTATAAACTAACTGCCTAATTGCATGCATAGGTACTCTTATTATTACGCCCAGGACTTAAGTGCGACTATTATTTACGCGACGACACGACCATATTGCAGAACGGCTGTGGTCACGATCATTGTTTAGTTTGGGGTTTGGGCGCGAGTTTTTCGAACTACCCGCACTAAAAGCCGCGCAAATTGGGAATGTCTAAAAAAAATTACCAGTGGTTTTTATATTTTTTTTTTGTATAGAAAAGTCGATTATAAGAAACTAATTTCAATATTTTGTCACTTAGTTCACTACTTTTTTCAAAATTAATTATTGAAACTATTTTGGTTGATGACGTCAGATTGTAATTGAGGGCTCCCACACTGCCAAATTTCTAAATCTATCTAAATGCGTACGATAAGGCAACCCCTTTAATTATTTTTTGCGTGGTGGTACACTGTAACTAGTGTCACTTTACTGGCGCTGTCAAAGTGCTAGATGTCAGGCAGTGGGTCCAAATCAAACTCCGTAGTTATAATCCACGCGTAAATTTGTGAAGAATTCTAACCACACAGAAT
This sequence comes from Archips crataeganus, assembly GCA_947859365.1. Lineage (NCBI taxonomy): Eukaryota > Metazoa > Arthropoda > Insecta > Lepidoptera > Tortricidae > Archips > Archips crataeganus. Next base: position 817,141 of record OX402057.1, on the reverse strand, counting down.
AAAGTACGACTTGGACCGGTCACGCAATTTACACCAAAGTCAAATGAAGGTCATTGCTTATTTGTTATGTAATAAATTCATTATATAATATTAAAATTAAATAATTACAGAAAACGAGTTAAAAACCATTTATCTCGAAATGGTTTTCGATTTACTATATATTGCAAAAAAATAGACATCCCCAATTTTGTTTTTGTACCGGTAGGTACCTCATTTTGCTGCAGTTACACGCTTGCCGAAACTTGCCAAACGTCTACAAGCTCCAAGCCTGCACGATCAAACGTTTGAATGCCAGTTCATCATCCCAGCCTATATACGACCCAGTGCAGGGCACAGGCCTCCTCTCAAAATGCCATTAACACGCTTGCAAGTGCGTTATTGTTCCGTTGTAGCTTCTCTTGATCTGATCGGTCACAAGCTCTTGCGAGATCACGCAAGCCAGGCCAAGCCCTGTTCGCATGCTCGTGATTGTGATAGGTTGTCTAAGCTTGGCAAGGGTGTAAATGTAGCATCACTCTGACAGACAACACTCAGATAATCCCGGGATTTTTCCAACCTCAAATTTGCCTATCACCGAATTTTATTTATTTATTTAAGGAGAACCAACAGCTTAAAAGTATAATTTAAGCTATTGACATAGCAACACAAAGCCAATTACTCGAACTCGCAAATAATGATAAAATAAATTACACAAGTTTAAGCTAAGTTTAAACAAGGTGGCACGCACTATGTCAAATAACACACTAGTCAAAAAACAAAATACTCACCTAAGTATCCAGTGCAGCAACAGTGCGCTCAATCAAAACACGCCACCAAATCTCGTCTCACAGATGGGATGCTAATACAGTTAAAAATTACAATGTCGATCTCTTTCATCAAGGCCCAATTGCATAACAAAGTACAACTAATATTACAAGCGGTACTCTCGCTTCAGTTATATTAACTAGAAAGGGAGTTCCGCTTGTAATATAAGTTGTACTTTGTTATGCAATTGGGCCCAGGTTGTTTTATTAGCAGTACGGCTGCTCACCGAATCTAAGATTATTTAAAAGCGAAAAAGCCACTGTTGGCGTATGTAAGCGATTAAGAATTTCGGGGGAGTCGGTTGGATGCGACGTGGTTCAATTGGTAGAACACCCGTTGGGGCGCATACCCGGGAGACGTGGGTTCGAATCCCGCCGGCGCACCCGAAAAACTTTTTCGCTTTTAATTAAACTATGTGTGAATTTCAGAGAAACAGGGGGATAAAACCTTTTATGCAGAAGAAAACTTATATTCATCATCTTGGTTTAAATTCCTGTTCTTCTTTATTTCAACCGCATCATGCAACATTCAGAAGTAGTTGTGACGTTCGGTGGAGAGGATTCTGAGTTCAGTTTGAGCTTTACTGACTATGATTTAGGATCTGAGGGCCCCCTGAACGTGAGGGCCCCGCCTAGACCTCCGATGGCTACGCCGCCTACACCACTGCCTGTGGTCCTAACATTCTAGTTTTTGTCGCGAATTTAAATCGCAAATCCCTTTCTACCTATTTTTTTATGGTTTATTGTTATTCGCGAAACCCTTGGTGCGAGAGGCCGACTCGCAGTTGGCTGGCTTATAAATGTTCAACACAGTCTATATATCGCGTGAAGCGGTTTTATATGCGTAGTTGCCGTTTTTTTATACTCCTTGATATAATGTAGGACTACGTATTATTTTATTACGAACTTCCGTTTGACACTATTGCTCTCTTTCCTTCTACATAAGATAGACAGAGACGTAGGCTAGTGTTTTTAAAATACCTGGTCGATGACATAACAAATACTACTTAATAGTGATATCAGCCCGGATCGCTTTTAGCTAGATTTGTTTGATTGCATTATCAGTTTGATAATGCTTGGGCAGTTACCTATCTTCTCAACTTCGAAAACTGTATTTCTAAATATTCAAATCGGAAGACGAAGAGTCAAATTTTTATTTACCTACCATTATTTTTACTTGCCAGATGTTTTAAAAACTGGTTGAAGTCTCGTAGGATCACTTATCACTTTGTCCGATATATCTTTTCCGTGGAATCAGTTTTCGTTACTCGACTATAAGGCAATGGAGTGAAGGGAGTTCCGCTTGGCGAAGCTCCTATTCCGTGTAGTTAACACAATTTTAACTCTACCCTATATACTTCCCAAATGAAACTTTTTTAAATGAATATAATAAAGGTTGACATCCTTGTGACTTTATGACAAAGCGGCAAGTAATCGGAGTGGTCAAATTAAAAAAATATATATACCTATTGTAATTCGGGGTCTCGAATTTCTGCCAAATCACATTGCGGTTAAACAAATCAGTGGAATTTTTAAATTGCGCAAAACAAGCTAAATAAAAATTTAAACGATTGATGGCGCAGTTTTATTTCTTTGTATTGTTTAAGCTAGGAATAGGTAAATACAGATTCAGTTAGCAAAACGGAACTTACCTACCTCCCTTAAGGCCTGTCGTCTGGACTTGACGGCCGTGACGGACCCATGGGATGCTGTCCCAGATTGAGTACACAAACCGAAAATATTACAAAATTATTGCTATTACGGCCTGGCTACGATTACGGAGACTATCGACGCGGAGAGCGTTTTCTCTGTTCATTGTGTGTGTTGACAGGTAAATACTGTGCAGCAAGCGTCTTGGCCGCGCAATGAATAGACAAAACTCGCCGAGCCGTGGGTTGCTCGCAGTCGTTGCTTTGAAGGTGACTGGGCCTACACATTCTTCCACTCCTCCATGGCGTAACTGCTTTTACACACTGTCTCGTCGGAAAAAAAAAACAAACTTCTAAGTTAAAGTAAAAAAAAAGATACGGCCGTTTATCCGGCAATAAACGTGTATTTCCTCAATCGAACTATGTGTTAGGTAGGAGGTAATTCGAATGGCTGTGCCCTGTCAAGCAAGGGGTCATTAAAAAAGCTGAAGAAGAAACATTGCTGGTCGACGAGTTGCGGCGTTTTGGCTGTCCATAAAATACTTACGCTAAATCGTTGGTAATTGTAAATAAATTTTCTATGACAAAATTTCGAATTTTTGGTGCGCTTTAAAGCTTAGGTATGTAAAGTAGAGGAAGATAGGTACCTATAAATTATATACATAGGCTGCATTGTCGGTGGGCAGCGCAGCGCCGGCGACATTTAATGTGCTTACTGTTGGAGTGGAAAACGGCAATGTTCTGTTGAATTTTTTCCCGCTCCCACTCACTTCCTTGTAGGATTCAGTCCTTAATGTAGAGATAGTTTAATTTCTTGCTCCGATTTTTATTTTGCAGTATTAAAGCATTATCACTTGTTCATAATAAAATAAGTAACTAAAGTTTATAAAAAACGCACTGCTATGAGTATCATATTCGACATCAGGGTATTTGCCATTGCGACTTGATCAGGAGCAATTGACGCTACGCCAGGACACAGCGCGTAATGTACAGCGTAGCAACAGCAGCGTCAGTCCTCCCATCATTAATCTTACGAAGATTTATGTAGCAAAAACACTGCAGAGTACTGGCTTTGCGTACGCAGGCGAACTAAACCTGTTACCATAGCATAATACCCAACTTTCGATGTAGATATCCATTGCGTCTTCGATTAAAATATTTTAGATTGTCGTGGAACGTTAGAAGCTGTGTAAGTCACAGAGCGGGCGGCCGCGTGTCCGCTGGAGGCTCGTCTTCCCCGCCCAGCTGACAGATCGATGCTCCCAAGGCCACGGCCGGGCGCTATCGATTGCGTATAAATAGCACCAGCTCTCCCCGCCACCCGCGCTTTCCCCCCGCGCCCCCTTTGCCGCAGCGGGCAGGGCTGCCCCTTCCCGGAAAACCCTCCATTTCTACGGCCTAGTTTGCTGAGCTTTAAGGCAGTTTTGCATAACGGTTCGCCGGGTGCCATGAACTTGTAAATGCTGAACAAACGTTCAAACCCGCTTCAACGCTTATGGGTATTTGATAGTGTTACTAGGCGTGGGGTGTGCTGCCTCTAATTATTTAATACTAGCTGTTGCCCGCGACTTCGTATGCGAAGAATTCCTTTAGCTGCTATCCTGCGGGAACTATGCACTTTTCCGGGTTTAAAAATAGGCTACTTTCCTAACTAATCAGTCTTTTAGATTATCAAAAAATATTGGACACGTATTTTTTATTTTGTCAATTAAACAAAAAATTACGAAGATATGGCGCGTTGAAGTTTCGCGTGACGTCACTTGTTCCTACACTTTGTATGAGCGTTTTAGGAACAAGTGACGTCACGCCTCGTCACGCGGAACTTCAACGCGCCATATCTTCGTCATTTTTTGTTTAATTGTCAAAAGAAAAATTACGTGTCTAATATTTTTTGATAATGTAAAATACGGACTAATAAGAATTATTATTTTTTTACCTAGGAAACATCCCTATTATCACATGCCCTTTTACATACCTACCAGGGTCTCAAATAAATAAATAAATATCACGGGACAATTCACACCTATTGAGCTAGTCCCAAAGTAAGCTAAGCAAAGCTTGTGTTATGGGTACTAGCTACGGAAAAACATACTTATATAGATAGATACATACTTAAATACATATTAAACACCCAAGACCTGAGAACAAACATTCGTATTTTTGATACAAATATCTGCCCCGACACGGGAATCGAACCCAGGACCTTAAGCTTCATAGTCAGGTTCTCTAACCACTAGGCCATTTGGTCTCAAATTATCTCGTTGCCAAATTTTATCTACTAATTAAATTATTATTGTCAATTAGGGGTGTGGTTAAAACACGACCGGGTCAAAAAATACGAGCCCGTATTTTTTGACCTGGAATGAATGAAAATAATGTACGACCTACCAATTCATAAGGGTTTGAATTATTAGGTCGTGCATTATGGTCGGTCATTTAGGTTCGGCAAATATGGGGGGCGTATTTTAGCCGCATCCTCAATTTATCCTTTGGCGGTAGCTTTTGCCTTGAACATTATTGTCAACTGGTCCTTGGCCGTGACTTCAAAGATATTTGCTACTTCCAACTGAAAAAGAAAAGTGTAACTTTGAACAATTTTTCTTTCTGTCCGCCTTCAGTTAAATATTTTCATCTCTGGTTCGTTCAGTGCCCAACTTGGTACCTCAAATTATTATTATTATTAAACCTTTTTTCTCAGGATCGCGTGGAAGTATTAATTTGAATTGCCTATCAAATTCCTACTCCAGTTCTGAAAATCCCTTCGAGCTGTGAAAAAAATAAATTTCTCAGTTGACTGTTATGAAAATAAACCTATTTTCTTTCATAAACTGTGACAATCAAAACCTAAGCCTAAATCCCATCGATAATTCTAATTAAACAAAAAGAAGTTCAAAAATCACTGATCTGCAAAAAAGTCCCATAGAAATATGAACCTACTGTGGAATACAAACCTAGATATTTCTTGCGTGGTTTTAAACTATGTACGAAATACTCATTGCGCGAGTCCGACTCGCACTTGGCCGATTGCCCATCAAAATCAATGCGGCTTTCAATCTACAATTAGGTAGAATAGAACACGTTCACTTATTGTTAGTATACTTATTTCATTTTCAATGCTCACCGTCTGACAACGCATTTGATCTGTTATTGCCGTTGCCACTGATGTTCTATGAGAGTCATACGGCTCACCACAACCCTGGGTCCCTGAGCCCCATGCAGGGCCCGCAGCCCTGGACCCCATGCCTCCCCATAGCGGCGGGGGGTCGTCGCCCGCCTAGCCTTGAACTTTATCCACGTGTAAGATGCGCCTTCGCAGTTTTCCTACTCCTCGAGATATCCATAAAGCGTCGAAGAAAAATAATAATCTCATCTAATTAATTACCGTTGTACGGTCAAGTGCAAAAATATGTATCGACTAGCTTTTTCCCGCGACTCCGTTCCGCGTGGAATTAGTAATTTGGGAAGCTTATTTTTTTTATCCAATTTGCTTTTACTTCAATTATGGCTCTCCTTAGTTCCTCGATATAAAAAAGTAACCCACCCCCAACCCCCACCCGCACACCCGCGTTCACATTCATTCACCACCAAAAGCGTGCCTATAGAAGTTTTACTTCAAAAACCCCCGATTTTGAAACATTCCTCCGCTCCGCTCCGCTCCTATTGGTGTTAGCGTGATGATATTTAGCCTATAGCCTTCCTCGATAAATGGGCTATCTAACACTGAAAGAATTTTTGAAATCGGTGTAGTAGTTCCTGAAGTCCGGCGAGCGATTGTCAGTCAATTCTTCTAAAAACTGTTCGATAAATTCTTAAAATAAACGTATCTTTCTTATTTGTGAACCGATTCAAATGAAACAAACACTAAATGTTAATCCAAGAAAATACCAACATATCACTGAAAACCGCATCCTTCTAGGTTAAGCCGTTTCTGAGATTAGTGCGCACAAACAAACAGATAAACAGACAAACAGACAATAATTCTAAAAATCATTGTTTTGGGTTCTATTGCGCTAATAAATAGCCCTAGTGACAGTTTTTCTCAAATATCTTCAATGTACAGACACCGACTTGTTACAGATTTATTATATGTATAGATTTAATCTTCTCACAATTATGTACCGATACCTTAATTCGACGACATAAAAGCTATGGGCTATATTTATGAGCCAGTTATTATTAACCCATATTTTTATACATGACTATACAGTCGAAACTCGAAAGCATTGATATCTATACAGCCATTGCGTCAAATATATGCAATCGTCAATCTTATGGTCAGTGGCATAAAGTTGTATAGATATATTGGAGCCCTGTACTATCGAACCATTTGATTTCTGTTCCACCGTAGAATATTTTCGCAGTAAGTTTCATAGTCAATTTGTCAAGCAATGCGATGTCACTGATTTTTTTCTATGTTCCACGGTGAGTCAAGATTCAGTTGATTCGATAGTATCGGCGTATTGAAGCGAATACAATGCATTATATGATTTATTTTTGACTAAATTGTAGTGGGTGCACAAGTTATGCTTAATCTAATCAATTATTTGAGAAACTAAATAGAGCGGTACTTCGTTATAAATTAACTCGGGAATTTTTGCACGAAAACGCGGAGATCGACGTGAAGACGTATCGCATAGACATAGCGAGCGTCTTGCACGTGTTGTGATTGCTGAGTAGCAAGTTAAAGGCGCTTAAAAAGGTTACGTATCAAAATACCTAAAATTAAAAAACCTAACGTAAAATAACCTACCTACGTTCAAAATACCTAAAATCTAAATACCTAATGATTTTAAATACCTAAACAACTAACACCTACCTACGAATTACCTAAGTTTAAAATACCTAATGGAGTAAATGTCTAATATTTAAAATATCAACAACTATGACACCTAAGTTTGATACACCAACATTTGAAATACCAAATGGTCAAAATACCTAAATGAAACGAACATCGCTTAATTTTCGGCGAGCGAGCGAAGCGAGCGAGCAAGACGGTTCGGGGCGGAAGCGACTCGGAATGGTTAGGTTCAAAGGCCAATGCGGGAGCGTAGCGGAGCGAAGCTCCCGCATTAGCCTTTGGTGTTAGTTTTTTTTTAACCACGTGAAAAATCTAATTTGTTTGATAAAATTTAGTATATGATTTACATTTAGGTACATTTCATAATGTTAAACACAATAATACCTAATGGAAATAATCATTTTCTGTGCTGTTACAAAAAAAATACCTAACATCGAAGGCTAAAGGCGGGAGCTACGCTACGCTTCGCTCCCACCTTAGCCTTCTGAACCTAACCTATCCGAGTCGCTTCTGCCTTAAAAAGTCTTGCTCGCTCGCTTCGCTCGCTCGCTGCCAGCGAGATACCGGTTAGCATATACGAAAGCTTTCGGTATTTTGAATATAAGTGAAAAAATCATTAGGTATTTAGATTTTAGTTATTTTGAACGTAGGTTATTTTACTTTAGGTTTTTTAATTTTAGATATTGCAATAAGTAGGCATTTTAAGCTTTCGGTATTTTGAATATAAGTGAAAAAATCATTAGGTATTTAGATTTTAGGTATTTTGAACGTAGGTTATTTTACGCTAGGTTTTTTAATTTTAGGTATTCTGATACGTAACCCTTAAAAAAGCTCTCATGTTTTTACTTCTTCACAGCTATTGATTATTTCCAACTTTAAATTTCCAAACGTTAGGCATTGCAATGCAAAGTCTCTTGAGTGGATCCCACGTCCTGTCAGTCGAGAGTTTTCTTCTATTACATTTAACTTGATTAATTCATAATTTGTCCACATGAGAAAATCTGGTAAAAATAAATTATTATCTAGGTACCTTCAGTATTTTACCGCCTACGCTCCGCCCTCACAGCCCGGCTACGACATCTCGCGACTGGCGGCTGCGGCGAGCGTTTTATCAGTTCATTGCGTGTGCCGGCAGATAATAACTGTGCGGCGAGCAATGAACGGGGAAAACGCTCGCCGCTGCCGCCAGTCGCGCGAAGTCGTGGCCGGGCCATCACACGTCTCTTGTGGATGGTCCACTGATCTACCCACTGAAATTTCCACGCCACCTCTTTAATTAAAGAAAAGATCATTCTTGTTTTTATTATAAGATCACAGAGCCCTCCAGATCTTACCTATTTTCTCAGAAATAATAGAATGTCATGATCCTACGCCTACGATCATGTTTGCTAAAATGTACGTCTGTGATTGTAAGCATACTATTAGCTGGGACCGTCGGATACCAGATGTTTTATATGTTAACAACACGCAAATAGGGGTCAACAAACAAGTTCACACACCTTAGTAAAGCTAAGGAGTGGAATTCCCTACCTGCGTCTGTGTTCCCCGAACACGACAATCTAGCCGTTTTAAAGTCTTAAGAGGTCTAAAGTGAATGAGCATTTACTAGGCAAGCAACCAAAGCATGCTCCATCGTAAACCCCATCTTCGCTTTCTACCAGGTGTGATTGTGGTTAAACGCAAGCCTATTTTGTATAAAAAAAGTTGTTTGAATGGGTTGTGGTGTAATTTGACTTAACGAACTCGGTATGGTCAGTCAATTGATGCAGATTCAAATCCCCGCTAGCGCACCACGAAACATTATTCGTTGAAAAAAATTGTTCAGAAAATATTTCGTGATTTAAAGTGATAGGTAAAAGGAAATTCCCAAACATGAACAGATAATCAGCGTATATCAGTGATATTCATTGATGCAAACAATTACACGATTTTTATCGGGTTTCAGCTACACCAGTTATCTTTTTATCAAATTAAGCCATAACCTATCTATGAACGATGAGGTAGTCCTATATCCCAATAGTGACACATGCTGGAGTAATGTCATCATCAGACAAGACAGGTAATACTTACTTTCAATTCATAAATTCGAATCGACTCATGTACTGTACATACTGTACACTTGACTGTAACAGTCAAGTCTAAAAATATGGGTGCATACAACTTGCTCATAAATATGTCCTATAGCTCTTATCCCGTTGAATTAAGGTATTGGTTCGTAATTATGAGAGAATTAAATCGATATATTTTTGCACTTGCCCGTAGGTACATAATCCCGATCCGTATTGGCGATCCCTATTTAGGTTCTAATAGTTGTATCAATTGTGTTAAATACTTTGGATGTAACATTACCTAATTGGAATGGATTTGTTTGCATCTAGTCTAAAATCTATTACCGTTTTTCTCTGTTAATTTAAGATTATGCCACGAATAAACATTTTTCTTTCTCTTTTTTCTTTCAATGAATAAATAAAAAACTTCAAGAAATTAAAATTGCAAAGAAAGCAACTACTTATTGCTTATGTTTTTTTTGGGGCTGAATTCCATGATGCGATAGACCTTATAAACGTCATGATGCTGTGTCACATGAAAACAATAAACGATCGCTTTCCCGGCCGCCTGCAATTCTGTATGAAAATCCACTACATAGCACTTGTCTAACCGCGCCCGCAACGTGATACGTCCCGGCCTATTATTTGGAACGTAAAGTTAACATTTCATTGCATCTTTGTGAAAAGATACTTTGGCTTTGGACATTAGATATACTTAACCTTCGATCAACAATTGTTGATCGAAGGATATAACCTTTAAAGGCAGCCGTTATAGAGCTGTTTCGCACAGTTGTGTTGTGAAGGACTTTGCAATCCAATACTCATTTTGATAGACCAAACCACGGAATTAGTCAGTACGGCGCAGTGTCGTAACCAATTACTTCACCAGAAGTACTAAAATAATTTATTAAACTTGACAAAGAACTAGTAAGGGTCTCTGTTTTCCATGAACATAGTGAGCGTAGTGTACCCATTCTTTCCAAAATTATGTTGCAAGCGCTGTGGCTATAACTTGATAAGATAGACTAGCGACTTAGTCCGATATCGTCGGGTGACAAGCAAAAGTCACTAAGCACCAAATACCTACTTAAAACAAAGCTCGTATCTCAGTGTGAAATTACTAACTAGATACGACTTTTTGAAGAGCTGCGACAGAAATTTTAGTGAGTTTTGCTTGTCATCCGGCGATATTTATCTGTTCAAATATCACGTCCTGGCTGAATGCAGTCCTTCTTCAAACTGCATTGTATTAAGTAGATCATTATGTTATCTTCCTGATTAGAGTCAACATAACAATGTGAAATAGATTGGAGCAGCTTTTTCCAGCTTGTTACTTATGTTATGACCATATGACTTGATGATCCCACTAATCCGTAGAACTATTCTGTAATGGACACCGCTGCAAACACCGAGTCGCTAATTAATGGCGGGCGCATATTTGCATAGCGGCTGCTCTGTATCTTGGCTGTTGCATAACTCTACAGAGCTATAGTAACCCTAAATTTCTTTTTCCATTCGGACATTATCTAACGTTACCTCATTATGCATATTTATCGCTAAACGCTTAATGTCGTGTCGTCATATCTAACAATTTCTCCTACTGCCCAATTTATCGTTAAATTGTAAATAACAAACACAATTTGTCAAGATAAAATGATAACAAACTGGCTGGTAACAGCGAACATGAAGAAGCAGGCGAGAAATCAAAGCAGATTACAAAAAGGTTGTCATGACGAATTGAATCAGTATCTAAACAAACATGTCACTGCAAAGCAGAATCTAGGAAGATTCATGGTGAATGGAAGGCTCAAAGGATTTAGTTTTCGTTTCTTAAATATAGTTTACTAGCTTTTGCCCGCGACTTCGTCCGCGTGGAATTAGTAATTTGGGCAGGTTATTTTTTTATCCAATTTGCTTTTTCATCAATTATGGCTCTCCTTAGTTCCTCGATATAAAAAAAATTACCCGCCCCCGCATCCCCCACTCCCACCACAGAACCCCCCTCCTCCCGCACCCCGAACCCCCCCGCACACCCGCGTTCACATTCACCACCGTACTCCCAAGTCAAGCGTGCCTATAGAAGTTTTACTTCAAAAACCCCCGATTTTTAAACATTCTTCCGCTCCGCTCCGCTCCTATTGGTGTTAGCGTGATGATATATAGCCTATGTCCTTTCTCAGGCTTAGACTATCTGTGTACCAAATTTCATTTAAATCGGTTCAGTACTTTTAGCGTGAAAGCGAGACAGACAGACAGACAGAGTTACTTTCGCATTTATAATATTAGTTAGGATAGTTAGGATAGGATTGACTGCAAGGAATAATTCGGCGTCTCTATGTCTAGCTGGACCGTACACGTCAACTTATGAGGAAAATAAATAGTTACCGTGCAACCTAGCAAGCTGGTCCGATATTCAGGAGTTGCTTTATCTACTCGAGCAGTAATTTAGAGAGCAACGGCCCGCAAACAAGCATGATAGGTAAAGTTTACTGTATCTACCTACTTTAGCAGGAACATATTGAGCATGCCAGGAATTGTGTAATTTTGGAAAATATGTCTAAATTCTAAACTATCTTAAGTTTAAAGTTTCATTAACATGAAGGATGGTTTTGCTTCTGTTAGTGAAATAACGTTGTAAATACACGTATTTATTATACCATTTTGAGTGAATAAAATCCACAATAAACAAAACTTTGTGAACAAAATATTTATTTTTAATTTGGTTTCCAAACGAATAATTTTCACTCCAAACCCCAGCAAGATACGATAAATCTACAAAACTGTTATTTTTCTAAGGTTAAAAGTTGGTTGTTACCGGTAACGAGGAAGTGACTGTGATTGGATCCAGGCGCGTGCGGCGCCACGGCCAGTGCCCAGCACGGGACACCTCATTACGCAAAGCCGATGACAAGATAAACAAGCTCTGAGAAATTATTGGAGTCCCCGGTTGTTGTGACTGCGGTTGTTTGGATACGGAAGGTCAAGGACGCTTTGGGGGTGCCGGCGCGGGGCAGAGGGGCGATGGGCGGGGCCAGGCTAGAAATAGAGTCAGCAACATGGTTTGTCAACACACGCCTACGCTGCGGGGTGGGGTTTCTCGGAAGCACTCTGGGGCTCATATTTCATTATCCGGTGTGTTTTAGCGCAAGCGGTAATTAGATAACTGCCGTGATGGAGCCCCTGACAGCAGCGCTGGCTGGAGCCGCGCCTGGTGATAGCCGGGCTTCAGATACGGATTATGATGTTACTATGTCATTGTACTTATACTTAGGTGTAATCGACTAAGATATTTATAGGATAGAAAAGGACACAACGTTGCCGGTAGGTATAAAGTATAATAACACCTATTTTGTATAGGCATAACAATAGGTTTCTACAATAGAGCGTTGTGTTGTTTAGCGCATTCGGAATAATGTTGCAGACATCTAGCCTAGCCGGCGCAGGAGTTCGATGCAACCGGTTTGCCGTAACCTTTCTAAACCCCGACATCTGTATGCGACTATACAATAATGTTGCAGACATCTAGCCTAGCCGGCGCAGGAGCTCGATGCAACCGGTTTGCCGTAACCTTTCTAAACCCCGACATCTGTATGCGACTATACAATAATGTTGCAGACATCTAGCCTAGCCGGCGCAGGAGCTCGATGCAACCGGTTTGCCGTAACCTTTCTAAACCCCGACATCTGTATGCGACTATACAATAATGTTGCAGACATCTAGCCTAGCCGGCGCAGGAGCTCGATGCAACCGGTTTGCCGTAACCTTTCTAAACCCCGACATCTGTATGCGACTATACAATAATGTTGCAGACATCTAGCCTAGCCGGCGCAGGAGCTCGATGCAACCGGTTTGCCGTAACCTTTCTAAACCCCGACATCTGTATGCGACTATACAATAATGTTGCAGACATCTAGCCTAGCCGGCGCAGGAGCTCGATGCAACCGGTTTGCCGTAACCTTTCTAAACCCCGACATCTGTATGCGACTATACAATAATGTTGCAGACATCTAGCCTAGCCGGCGCAGGAGCTCGATGCAACCGGTTTGCCGTAACCTTTCTAAACCCCGACATCTGTATGCGACTATACAATAATGTTGCAGACATCTAGCCTAGCCGGCGCAGGAGCTCGATGCAACCGGTTTGCCGTAACCTTTCTAAACCCCGACATCTGTATGCGACTATACAATAATGTTGCAGACATCTAGCCTAGCCGGCGCAGGAGCTCGATGCAACCGGTTTGCCGTAACCTTTCTAAACCCCGACATCTGTATGCGACTATACAATAATGTTGCAGACATCTAGCCTAGCCGGCGCAGGAGCTCGATGCAACCGGTTTGCCGTAACCCTTCTAAACCCCGACATCTGTATGCGACTATACAATAAGCATATTAGGCGGTATCCTGCTTTTTCGCCGAAAATTATTTCCCAAATGATTCATTTGCCAACTGTTTATTTTTTCTGAAACTACTTAGGGTATATTTCAGGACTATCCTGTCTGTAGGTGAAGTTAGGTTTGTTCGATTCCCGTGTCGGGGTAGATATTTGTATGAAAAATACGAATGTTTGTTCTCGAGTCTTGGGTGTTTAATATGTATTTAAGTATGTATCTATCTATATAAGTATGTTTATCCGTTGCTTAGTACCCATAACACAAGCTTTGCTAAGCTTACTTTGGGACTAGGTCAATTGGTGTGAATTGTCCCATGATATTTATTTTATTTGATATTTATATTTATTTTAATAACAATCCTGAAATTAGACAGTTTCAGAAAAAAATAAACAGTTGGTAAATGGATCAATTGGGATGTCTATTTTTTTGCAATGTATAGTAAATCGAAAACCATTTCGAGATAAATGCTTTCTAACTCGTTTTCTGTACTTATTATTTTTATATATAACGTAATGAATTAATTAAATAAGAAATAAGCAATGACTTTCATTTGACATTGGTGTATTTTGCGTGACCGGTCGTACTTTATTGTGTGTGGTTAGATTCTTCACAATTTACGCGTGGATTATACTACGGAGTTTGATTTGGACCCGCTGTCTGACATCTAGCACTTTGTCAGTGCCAGTAAAGTGACACAGTGTTAGTGTACCACTACGCAAAAAATAATTAAAGGGGTTGCCTTATCGTACGCATTTAGATAGATTTAGAAATTTGGCATTGTGGGAGCCCTCAATTATAATGTGACGTCATCAACTAAAATAGCTTCAATAATTAATTTTGAAAAAGTAGAGAACTAAATGACAAAATATTGAAATTAGTTTCTTATAATTGAATTTTCGATACAAAAAAAAATATAAAAACCACTGGTAACTTTTTTTAGACATTCCCAATTGGGAAAAGGCAAAGAACCATATTAGTAATACCGATTTTATAAGAACCATTTATGCAGACGTTACCTAAGTTTGTTCTAATATTTTGCTTATGCGTTACATGATTTAGCTTCATGTTACAGTGAGTGCAATTGCACGTACTCTGCAGCTGCAAAGATTGGGTACGTCAGTCACCAGAGAGAACCCTCTCTTTTTTGGAAATCGTCGATAGAAGAGCGATTAAAATACTATTAAATATTATAAAATCAGTGCCTACATTGGCCGCTGTGTCGTTTGCACGTATATTTAGTGCGTGCTTGCACGGACCAGGGTTAACTATATAACCCAGAGTTAACTGCTAATCCAGGGCTAAGTAGTGTCAAAATGTACGGAACTATCTTCCATAACCCAGGCTTAACGATTTGATATCTTATATCTTATATATTTGATATCTCTGGGTATCGACTACGCTAATATTTTCTGGTTGACCTTACACCTACACAGTCTTATTATTTTCTTGGATTATGCAAAGCATGTCACTTGTGCGTAGCGCCGACGTTGACGCCGCTGTCCTGTCCGCTCTCATTGTTCACGCTAGGATGGTTAGCAAGAGTAACCGCACAGCACAGGCTTTGTCGTTATGCCCCTTATCCCTTTAAGGTAGGATAGAGTAAAGAAGGTACAACTGTTCAGCCGCTTGTCGAAAAGGGTGTCGCACAATATAGCAGCAGCGATAAGAGGCTGCCATAATTTGCGGGCGAGATTTTACGTGCATTTTCCTGTCAATATGAAAGCTTAACTGTAGGTACGTGTGAATACCACTAGTGGCCTAACGTTCAGGAGTGTGATTCTATAAAGGACCCTAGGAAGACGTCGGTTTTATCAATGACAACGCACAACCAACGATAGACATCTGACTCCATATAATGACTGCGATCGAACGGTCTAAGTTAAGATTGTCGAGCGCAGCGATGACTTCGCGGACGAGGTTTCGTTCGTTTAGATAGAGACACTCCAGGCACAGCTCTTAAGAGGGTACGATGCGCACCATTTCTCCATACAAACGTAATCCCCTGTTTCCTCCCTGGATAATGGCATTAGAGCCAAATTTTTTTTACTGTGTAATCTGTATCTACCACAGCTATGCCCCTATGTTTCGTTTTTTTCCATATTACAATTAACATAAGAAATATGAGCTTTCAAAAACTGAAAAAATTGCCCAATTTCAACGTCATTTTCAGACACTCATCAGAAAAGAATCACTCCAATAAACAAAAAAAGGAAAACATAGGGGCATAGCTAAATCTGTCCTCTAATTATTTATGAATAAAATAAATTTATTGGTCCAGTTTTCGAGAAGAAAACAGCGGATTACGAAATGCTGTTTTGATCAATTTTACGCGCCTATTAACGGTCTGAGCTGCAGTTGTCTCGCTCTCGCTGTACTGACACGGAGGAGTTCGGGCGAGACAGCGACATTTCATTAAAATACCTATTTCTCAAAATTCTCTGAGCCATCGTACCGTCTTAATCATCTATAGTCGTCTGGCGGCCACTACTTGGCTCAGTGTCTTGGCCAGCTCTTATAGTTAGACAATAAAATGTCACGTCAGGCGAGGTACACAGCTTTTCATAGTAGGGGAGCCCAAGAGGGGATTTGTGAAGTTACTCGAGCGCGGCAGATATACGGGGGGGGATACCCTCCTACCTTACCTACCTATATCCTCTAGAGTACCCCCATTAAATATGAGCACTTCATGTGCCGGGGGGAGGGGGGGGGGGGTTGTCTAGGGCACCCCGTCACAATACTTAGTAAAAAAATTGATTCTTTAAAATACTCGAGCGCGTCAGATTAAGATAAGGTGGGTTAATTATTAGCAGAACAATGCACATTTCACTTCCAAATCGTCAGTCTTTGGAATTAACATCCCCTATGAAAACCTGAAGCGCGTCCTTCCGTATGGCCACCCCCGCCATGCAAAGTGGCAGATTATCATACATTTATTATCAGTGGCACGCTGGACTATTAAATTATCAAAATCTGACGCGCTCGAATATTTCAAAGAATCTATTTCTTTACTAAGTTTTTTGACGGGGTGTCCCAGGCAACCCCCCCCCCCCACATGAAGTACTCATATTCAATGGGGGTACTCTAGAGGGTATAAGGTATCCCCCCGTAGCTGCCGCGCTCGAGTAACTTCACAAATTCCCTTTTGGGCTCCCCTATTATCAAGCGTAGTAGTCCATTTTTATAATTGTTTTGCTCCCGATACCTTCTTCCTAGGATACATCAACTCCTCCTTTCCTTTAATTCCCTACCCATTTCCTAAAAATGTCGTTAAACATTCGCAATGCATTAAGATCGAAATGTCAAATGCAACACATTAAAGCAACATCGTAGCTAGCTCGGCTCAGGCCTGATATGTCCGTTTTCCTAAAACGTATCTTTCCCAAATTGTTTGCTTTTTCCATAATGTCCGTCTTTTGTATAAACAAAAACAACCCCGCCACTAGCTCTTATGGTGACAGTTTGCCTTACGATAGTTACGATATATTCAAACTTATATAGTTACGATGTTGCTTTGACGCTTTGCGAGGATACGATGGCTGAGAAACTATTGAGAAATAGGTATTTTAATGAAATGTTGCTGTCTCGCCCGAGAGGAGGGAGGGGGTGTCAGTACAGCGAGAGCGGGACAACTGCAGCTCAGACCGTTAATAGGCGGCGCGTAAAATTGATCAAAACAGCATTTCGTAGTCCCCTGTTTTCTTCTCGAAAACTGGACCAATAAAATTATATTTTTTTAAAAACAATTAGAGGACAGATTTAGCTATGCCCCTATGTTTTCCTTTTTAGGGTTCCGTAGTGAACTACGAACCCTTATAGTTTCGCCATGTCTGTCCGTCTGTCTGTCTGTCTGTCTGTCTGTCCGCGGCTAAGCTCAGAGATCGTTAGTACTAGAAGGCTGTAATTTGGCATGAATATACATATCAGTAACGCCAACAAAGTGGTAAAATAAAAAATAAAAAAATATTTTTTTTTAGGGTACCTCCCATAGACGTAAAGGGGGGAGGTGATTTTTTTTTCTCGACTAATCCTATAGTGTGGGGTATCGTTGGATAGGTCTTTTAAAACCATTGCGGGGTTTCTAACATGATTTTTCTATTCAGTGATCTGTTTGCGAAATATTCAACTTTAAAGTGAAAATTTTCATTAAAAGCGAGCGTCCCCCCCCCTCTAAAATCTAAACTGTCAAGTGGAAAAATTTGAAAAAATTCAGAATGGTAGTAAGTATATCAAATTTACTAGGAAAATTATAGGGGCTAAGATTGCTTGGAAATTATTTGTTGTTTAAGAGTAAATAGTAGCCTAAGGTATAAAACATACCTAAACTTGGACCCTACCTTGTGCGTGTCCGACACGCTCTTGGCCGGTTTTTTTGGTTATATGAGTGAGGGACTCTTTTCTGATGAGTGTCTGAAAATGATGTTGAAATTTGGCAATTTTTTCAGTTATTGATGCTCATATTTCTTATGTTAATTGGAATATGGAAAAAACGAAACATAGGGGCATAGCTGTGGTAGATACAGATTACACAGTAAACAAAATTTGTCTCTAAAGCCATTATCCAGGGAGGAAACAGGGGACTACGTTTGTATGGAGAAATGGTGCGCATCGTACCCTCTTATCTTTTTACGAAATGGGTAGGGAATTAAATTCCTTGACAGTACCTACCTATTTACTTTACTTTACGAAAATTATAGTAAGTATTGGTAGGTACAAAAGTTTGTATTGTTAGAGTTGTGAATAGGTACTTAGCCTAATGCAGTGTTCCGCAAACTGTTTGTGTTCAAGGCACATCTAGGAAAACGAAAATTTTTGGAGGTACACCATAAATGAAAAACCGGCCAAGAGCGTGTCGGACACGCCCAAGATAGGGTTCCGTAGCAAGTACGAAAAAATCTTTGCATACTTTATTAATGTGGTTGTTTTGTTCCCAACGTCGGCGGTACAGCGCCATCTATCGGCGAATTGGGTAACTAATCTACTGCAGTCTACTAGAACTAGTATGTTTGTTGATTGTTTTTCTGATGTAATATATTTTTTATTTGAAAGAAGATACTGTTAGCGTGATCTTATAGGGACATAAAGAAAAAAAATGCTTGCAATGAAGGTGAAATTACAATCTTAGTTTAGAAATATTTTTTTACAAAAACTTAAAAACTGCTGAACTGATTAAGTTGAAAATAATTTTCCTAGAAAGTTTTTATTAAGTTTAACTTACGTAATTTTTTTCATATTTTTTAGACGTGCGGTTCAAAAGTTAGAGGGGGGGGGACACATTATTTTGAACTTTCGGAGTGAATATCTCCGAAAATATTCACTTTATCAAAAAATGGTTTTAGAAAACCCCTACTTATTTTCAAATACCTATCCAATGATACCCCACACTATAGGGTTAGTTGAGAAAAAAAAAGTCACCCACACTTTACGTCTATGAGAGGTACCCTAAAAAAATTTTTTTTAGTTTTTTTTATTTAACCACTTTGTCGGCGTGACTGATATATATATTCATGCCAAATTACAGTCTTCTAGTACTAACAGTCTCTGAGCATAGCCGCGCACAGACAGACAGACGGACAGACATGGCGAAACTATAAGGGTTCCTAGTTGACTACGGAACTCTAAAAATCATGTGAATCAGCGTGATTTACGTCTGTGTAAGTATTTTTATTCCATGCGTCTATTTAGCTTTATGAGATAACCTTAGTTTTCCGAGGCACACCAACTAATGACCGTGGCACACCAGTGTGCCGCGGCATACACTTTGCGGAACACTGGCCTAATGAATAGGAAACAAATTGCGATTGTTATGTGTTATATGTATATACACGGTGAAATTTTAGTGGTTGTTTTACCGAAACGAGGTGTTTTAGTATCGATTGTACAATCGATTTATAATTACTATTTTGACTAGAGTCAAAAATCCAATTGTGAAAAACGAATGTCGAAAATGACCGCAAACCAATAATAACGCTTCGTTGGTACCTAACCTATCGTACGATCGTACGCTACTTGTACCAAAGAAGCGTTACTATTGGTTCGCGCTCATTTTCGACTTTCGTTTTTCACAATTGGATTTTTGAATCTAGTCAAAATAGTAATTATAAATCGATTGTACAATCGAAACTAAATCACCTCGTTTCGGGAAAACAACCACTAAACTTTCACGGTGTATAATCTCTTTGGTTTGACTGTCAAGTGAGCCTGACGTTTGACATTGGTGATTCATTCTAATAAAATACATGATCTTCTAAGCAATGTTTTAATGAAGATGTTACATTATGGTTTATTTTTACCTAATAAAGTCGCCTTAATAGTTAAAAAAAATCCTACTACCTACATCGAAAAATGTGTACCTACTAAAAACTAACCTTCGCAGCGGAAATGGCTTAGGTATTGTGTAATATGTTAAATATGTCAACTTTGTTCAGCTCCATTGTCTACGAGCTAGTAGTTTGTTATTTATAATATTCCGTTGCTAATTAAAACACATGCATGCCGTTCAAGTCGCAGTAATATGATGTATGTATTTTATAGGTAACACAGGGTGTCCTCGGTTCGTGAACTAGTTTAGGCTCCCCCTCCCTACGGGATGCCCTGGAACCCGGGCTGGGGAGGCCGCGGGGCTGCGATGCAGGTCAGATACTACGAGTATTACTGACATCGTACTGCCTCTTGTTTAAGCTCCTACTTTTATGAACTATGTGACAGAAGAGTCTTAATTTTATTTACTATAATATAACATATGTATTTTTTGATTAGTTTTTACTAGCAGTTGCCTGCGACTCCGTCTGCGAAGAATTTGCTGTCACTATCCCGCGGGAACTAATTTACCGGGATAAAAAGTATCATATTCTTAATCCAGGCTTAGCA
This sequence comes from Archips crataeganus, assembly GCA_947859365.1. NCBI lineage: Eukaryota > Metazoa > Arthropoda > Insecta > Lepidoptera > Tortricidae > Archips > Archips crataeganus. The sequence continues at coordinate 796,586 of OX402057.1, read as the reverse complement.
ATCTGTGTGTCAAATTACAGTACCCGGCCATAAAGATTGCACACGGTCTTTGAAAAAAGACTCGGCAAATGTCGGACATTTGCAGTCTTTTTCCACAGACCGATGTGATTTTTGTGTTCTTTTTTAGGGTTCCGTACCTCAAGAGGAAAAAACGGAACCCTTATAGGATCACTTTGTTGTCCGTCCGTCCGTCTGTCTGTCAAGACCCTTTTTCTCAGGAACGCGTGGAGGTATCAAGCTGAAATTTATATCAAATACTCAGGTCTACTGTCCCTTGGAGCTGTGAAAAATTCAAACTTCTAAGCCAACGCAATCAAAAGATACAGCCGTTTATGACGCAAATTTCCGCATATTTTCGAAACTCGCAAGGGAATCAAAACCTACAGGATACTTCCCGTGAACTCAGAATCTTGAAATTTGGTACGAAGCAAGTTCTTATAGCACAGATAAAGGAAAAATTGCGAAAATCAAATTTTTTTTGTCTGTCTGTCTATATCAGTAACCAACGCAAATTTTTGACACTCGCAAGGGAATCAAAACCTACAGGGTACTTCCCTTGAACTCAGAATCTTGAAATTTGGTACGAAGCTAGGTCTTATAGCACAGATAAAGGAAAAATTGCGAAAAGCATTTTTTTTGTCTGTCTGTCTATATCAGTAACCAATCTACAATGATCCCACATTGCGCACATTTTGCTTAGGAGCAGGGGTCTGCTAAGACTGGATATTCATAGATACATATAAATTTGTACGGAACCCTCGGTGCGCGAGTTCGACTCACACTTGGCCGGTTTTTTGTGTGTTAAACAGTGTAACACACAAAAAAAAAAAAAAAAAACACATCGGTCTTTGGCAAAAGACTGCAAATGTCAGACATTTTGCAGAGTCTTTTTTCAAAGACCGTGTGCAATCTTTTGGCCGGGTACTGTACATCAGAATTCGTCAAACCGATTTAGCGTGAAAGAGTAACAAACATCCACACATTCATCCTTCCATCCATACAAACTTTAAGTAAGTTAAGATTGGGTTTAAAGTACGGTTAGCCATGTGAGTATGCGTGATTAAAAGTAGCCTTTGGATGCAAGCAAATACTCGTAGTAAAATGAATGATGCGACTTTACGTAAACAATTATTTCATGAAAAACCCGAGATAGTGCGTTCGGCGTCGTTACGCCGCATCTATAAATTATAATTATAACGGTCCGGTTGATTGCGTTTGTCTTTAAAATGAAATATTCTAGGCGATAGTGATAGTAGTATTTCATCATTATTTTACTCTAAGGGTCAGTTCACACCGAGGCGCACCGACTACGTCAGATGTGTACTCGTTGACGTTGTCTCAATGAAAAATGCAACGTCGCCCCGCGTCTCGATGGAAAGGGAACTGACTAACGAGTGTGCGATATGCCCTTATTTTCATTGCATAGCCAAAGTTAACATTAGCCACATTACTAAAATAAAAGCCACGGGTCACTCACGTATTAGTGGTCGATATATGCCTGACATGCTTCGAAGGAAAAAGAAAGAAACAGCGATCTTGCAGCTCGGCTAGTCGGCGCGGTCGCCGGCGGCGAAATAGTACCCTCATCTTCATCACAATTACTATACTATAAAGGTTTCGATACTTTATTAAATGTAAACAAACACCATTTTATGCGACTAAACTAAAGAGTACCTACATCGAAAATGTGACGCGTGAAAGTCAATTACAAATATGTATTGCATTTGGCTGGTTCACCCGACGCCATAGCTTTTGGTCGTGTTGGCACTTGGCAGCTGTATTTCCAAGCTCAATGTAAAGTGGCCCCGGCCCTTCCAGTGCGTTTCACTTAGCCCTAGCAGTTGAACGTTTTTCCTACGCATTTCGTTTTCCACAATTCGTAGCTTGCCAGGCTGGTTGAGGCCGCGCACATTCCACGTTTCGATACGATGGGGATGGCGAATAGACTTGTGGTTGTTAAATTCATCTGATGAGATGAGCCACGTGCGCATGGCCGGTAACACATTTCACACCACCACTCCCGGTGAGGTGGCGCCGGGCGTCAGCCGGATCGCCAGACATTAGAAATTATATCTGTCTCAATTATATATACATTAGAGCATGTCGTTAAAATTCTACTAAAATTGGGACGTATGAGCAGTCGCCGTAACCATGTATGACATCGCCGTCATCATCGTAATTAAATTGACATAATAACTACCCAGCCTATAGCTTGGTACCTAATCACAGTGCTTATCTCTACGAGACTTCACTGATTGTGATCACAGAAGCACTTTTAACGAACTACCTAACCTGATATCTTAATTGTTCCTAAAGTAGACATCAGAGAACAAAGTTAATTACAAAGCAATTACGAAGTTCCTTTAATATGAAAAGGCGTTTGTAAAAAAAAAAGTGTACGCAAATAGACACAATCAAATTACGTGAAAGTTTTTTTTCCTTTTTCTTTCGGTGTCATCTTAGATTAAATATAGATTAGATTAGATTAAATATTTCGGGCTACTTTTGACATGGATGTTTTTAGGGTTCCGTAGTCAACTAGGAACCCTTATAGTTTCGCCATGTCTGTCCGTCTGTCTGTCTGTCCGCGGCTATGCTCAGAGACTGTTAGTACTAGAAGGCTGTAATTTGGCATGAATATATATATCAGTCACGCCGACAAAGTGGTTAAATAAAAAAAATCTAAAAATATTTTTTTAGGGTACCTCCCATAGACGTAAAGTGGGGGTGATTTTTTTTTCTCGACTAACCCTATTGTGTGGGGTATCGTTGGATAGGTCTTTTAAAACCATTGCGGAGTTGCTAGCATGATTTTTCTATTCAGTGATCTGTTTGCGAAATATTTAACTTTAAAGTGAAAATTTTCATTAAAATCGACCGTCCCCCCCCCCCTCTAAAATCTAAACTGTTGGGTGGAAAAATTTGAAAAAATTCGGAATGGTTGTAAATATATCAAATTTACTAGGAAAATTATAGCGGCTAAGATTGCTTGGAAATTATTTGTAGTTTAAGAGTAAATAGTAGCCTAAGGTATAAAACATACCTAAACTTGGATGATTTCCGTACACATACGAAATCCTTAGAAAAATATTACTTGATTTTTTCGTAATGGCTACGGAACCCTACCTTGGGCGTGTCCGACACGCTCTTGGCCGGTTTTTTTTAAGCTTGGCTTTGTGTTGCCTTAGGTCAGACATCGAGGGATGGTACAGTCGAGGAAACTGAATCGCGTGAGGGTGGAACCTCTTCACAGTCAATTTCCCGATGATTTCTTTGGCAGATGTAGGGAATATCAGCATGACATTTGCAACAAAAAGGTTCCGTCCTGGTATGCAATTCAGTTTCCTTGAATGTAAGTACAGTACCGCTTCTTTTATTCCATCTCACGAGGTCAGGGCCCTATTCCACCAACGTGACAATTGTCAGTGACATATGTCGAGAAACTATTGTACCACTAGCGGGTTCTTGGCAAAAAATGTGTTTCTACTCGACTTATTTGTAGATTTGTCGGTAAATCTTGACATGAGATTAAAGCTGTGTCAGTCTTGCGCTACAATTGTAGTATTTTGTGGTCAACATACGCGTATATTTTAATATAATTTGCATGTAGGTAATAATGTGTATTATTAGTAGCGTCGAGTGTACCTAGTGTGTGCTGTAGATACCGAGTGCTTTACTGTTCCTTATGGAAATTCCTACATCGGAAAAAACCATACATCACATAATCACTTTTCGTATTAAGTAGATAATATTTTCGACCAATACCTATCGATTATCGCTAACTTTAGTGTCATATATTTTTCTCTAAGTTTTCCCACAACTGTTATAATTATAACTTGGTATCACGCTTGGTTATCGTTGATATATTTTTTGCTACATTTTATTATATCTGATATTTACTTACTTACTCCGTTGGGTCAGCGACCCGAAGTGGATCTTGTGACCTCCAATAGGATTTGGCGCCAACGCGAGTTTTGTGTGTGAAGAGCGCGCAAATCCCTCTCCACTTCGTCTTTCCAGCGGTACTTAGCCGCCGACCGCACCCGCGTCCCGCGTACGCTCTCTTTACCGCCCTGTCTGCTGGCATTCTCTCAGGGTGTCCTAGCCAACGGAGTCTTGCGGAATTAATTTCTCCCACGGTGTTAGGTTCAGAAACCATATCTTCCAACTCCTGGCTTACGCATCCTCCAGCTGCCATCTTTTCTCTGTACTGGCCCCATAATCTTACGGAATATTTTCCTTTCGGCAATAACTAGTTTGTTTCCTTCTTTCAGTGTCAATGTCCACGATTCACAACCAAACATTAAGACCGGTCTAATGATGGTTTTGTAGATACGGATCTTAGTTTTTCGGCGCATGATCTTGGACACTAACACTTTGTGAAGAGCCGACGCACATCTTACTGCTCCCTGGATGCGAAATTCAATTTCCACTTCCCTGCTGTTGGTATCAGTCGTTTAGGTTAATTTCGTCCACATTCCCACTTCGTCAGCAATCACATTTCATCCACAATCAATTCCTGATTCGTCCACTTCCCATTTCGTCCACATTCCCATTTCGTAACAAAATAGTAACTAAATTGGTAGTATATCTGAATAGTATTGACCCGCACCGTGCTTAGCAAGTATTTTTCTTAACATGAATACTTAAATCACAAAATAAAATCTTCCCTGAGAATTAAGTGATAAGTGATAGCGAAAACCGCATTAAAATCGGCTAGGAATGTTGACTAAGTGGGAATGTGGACGAAATGGGAATGTTGACTAAGTGGGAATGTGGACGAAGTGGGAAAAGGACGAAATGGGAATGTGGACGAAATGGGAATGTGGATGAAGTGGGAATATGTACGAAACTAACCTAAACGGTATCGCAGTAGTCACGCAAACTAGGTATTTGAATTTCCCAACCCCTTTGTATGAGACACCGTGCACCGTTTACATCCAGGTCTTATCTGGGCTCCAAAATGATGATAATATTATATCTGACGGTCAAGTTAAATATAGCCTTTATGTATAATCAATAAGCGGTTGTTATGATTATGACATTTGCGAGATCACGACCAGCGGCCGGGCATTGTCGTGTCGATCGGCTTGCTGGTATGGCTTCTGCGGTTGCGTAACGGCCGGCGCCCACTGACGGCATGGCACGGCGTGGCATTTTATTACTATCAAGTTATTTTGAATCTTATTTCAATGAGTTTAGAATTCATGTTACTTTATTGGTTATGCGTGGCGTCGGCCCTCAGGACGTCGCGGCATCGTGGTATCGAAATAAAGTAACATGAATTCTAAACTCATTGAAATAAGATTCAAAATAACTTGATAGTAATAAAATGCCACGCCGTGCCATGCCGTCAGTGGGCGCCGGCCTTAATGGACTATTTATATTCTACTTTACTCCAATATTATGCCGTGTCCGCTTGTGTCGTGGCGCTCATAAATATCTAAGCGATTTTTAATCAGGGCGTTAAAGCCGTTAAAGGTCGTAGCAAAGTAGTGGCACATACATTTTGTGGCGATGCTTTATTAGCTTTACACTGGAATTAAATGTTTTGGTTTCGATAAATTGATATTTATATAATCTCCCACAAGATCTGTTGCTTTAATGATGATGATGATGAACAGTAAAGTACGCATATAAGAAGTGCGGTCTTAAAATAAAATGGAGATTCTTTCAATAATGTCCGTCGTCCGACTTGCGCTTGGTTGGTTTTATTACTTTTATTAAACTAAGGGCCTGTTGTTTGATCAATAGTTAAACAAAGTAATAGTTAAAATGTATGGCAAAAATAACAATAGTTAACGCATTTCAAAGGAAATTTGACTATTAGTTAGTTTAACTATTGATCAAACAACGAGACTTAATTGTCACTTTAGCCGTTAACTTTTACGGTAAATAAGCAACTTAATGTCAACTATGTCTGCGTCATTTTTCTTTTGATATCTTATGTATGAAATGTATGTATAGTCGACCAAGAAACTCCTTTACCACCCTAAAGTTCAATGTCAGTTGTATGACTTAAGACATCAAAGGCTATTTTCACTCACAAGTCAATGTGACAATCAGCCTTATTGTTTTTATTCTGATGTTGGAACTGTCACAAAAAATGGTAAAGCACTTACTTGGTCGACTATACTAACGTGATCAATAACCTAAGATACCTGGGAATAAAATATAAAGCATGTTGTCTTGATGTATCAAATATACGAGTAGGTACACTAAAATCCTCGGAAACCGTGTTACACAAAGAACGACTCTGGTCTGATTCCGAACTCCGGTGCAAGCTCTACCTGGGGGGGGGCGATAGTAGGGACGAGTTGGGCTTCTGGGATCCAGATGCAGTGATAGAGCATTTTTGACATCGATCAATTGAATATTGACCCAAATACTATTCCGTATCCGCACTGGGCCCGCGTGGGACCTATATCCCATGTCCTCTCATTCCGATAGAACGCCTGTACCCAGCCGTTTGACGTGTATGGGTCGGAGATGAGATGAAATGTGCTACGTAAAAAATACTAGCCTACCGTCCGCAGCTTTGGCCGCGATAAATTAATTTTCCCGTAAGAAAAGATATTTTCCCGCGGTAAAAAGTAGCCTATGCATAATGTAGCTTTCTAACGACAAATCAATTTTTGAACTCGGTCCAGTACTTTTTAAGTTTATTCGTTACATACAAAAATACAAATCTATCCTCTTTATAATATTAGTGTAGATTGGGGTTACTTTAGGTACCCCTCTGTGTGCAAAATGCAAGGAATATGCATGCTGTAAATCACGCGTCATTTTTCACGTGTAAGCAAACTTTTTAACATGTTTTTTGTTTTCAACCGACGAAAACAAAAGGAGGAGGTTCTCAAGTCGACGTGTATATTTGTTTTTTTTTTTTGTTTTGTTTTGTTTTTTTTATGTATGATCACGCATAACTTTTTACAGAGTAGTCCGATTTTGATGATTCTTTTTTTATTGGAAAGCGTATACCCCGAGGGTGGTCCCATTTAAATTTGGAAATAATATTCCTACCCGAAGGGTAGGAAAACAGGGGATGATTGATTGTTCAGTTACTGATTGTACTATATGACCACGCATAACTTATTACAGAGTAGTCGGATTTTGATGATTCTTGGAAAGGGTATACCCCAAGGGTGGTCCCATGTAAATTTGGAAATAATATTCCCACCCTAAGGGTAGGAAAACAGGGTATGATTGACTAACTTTTTACAGAGTAGTCTGATTTTCATAATTCTTTTTTATTGGATAGGGTATACCTTGAAGTTGGTATTATATAAATTTGGAAAAAAAAATACCCCAAGGATGGGAAAAAAAAGTCTAAAATAAAAACTTTTTAACAAAAAAATTAAACCGCCGAAAAAACTGAAAAGCAAAAAATAATACCTTTTTTGTTTGACCTTAATCTAGGTACCAGTTTGAAGTCGGTGCCTCAGCACTAGCCAGGAGGAGTGGACCTATAATCTTCTACCTGATTGGCTTCTATCACTCCTCCTGGCTCGTGCTGAGGCACCGACTTCAAACTGGTACCTAGATTAAGGTCAAACAAAAAAGGTATTATTTTTTGCTTTTCAGTTTATTCGGCGGTTTAATTTTTTTGTTAAAAAGTTTTTTAATATGCAGCGTTTACTGTAACCTCTCAACTCTGTGTTTCTCTGTTGCCAAAAGTATTAAGACGACATAAACTTAAAACGACACTAATGGCGTTTACCGTCCCAAAGTACGTCCAGTTCGCGCTCTCAGGAAGCTTTCAGAAGTTTAATTAGAGTTACGACCGCCGAAGCAACCTCAAAGCGGCGGCAATCTAGTTCAAGCAACGTTAAACTTGCTCCTTGCGAAACTAGAGGAACTGCAACAGACGCAAATAGACGTCGCGAATAGCTCGCACCGCTGCGCTTTGCTGGTGCGTCCCATGCATAACCGGTTACGTATACGAGTACGCCTAACTCTTAAAATAGCAACAACCCTCTTACATAATTGTTATTGGTTGGAGGCTGTGCTTCCTGCCCCGGTGCCACCCCGCCCCGCCCTGCACCCTGCACCCTGGCGCTCGCCAGTCGGCTTCGGAGCGCCGCGAGGACTGCTTGCTCACGCGACCGCGCCCGATCCCGCGACCCTACGGATGAGCAACGTCCTATATTAGTTCAAAATCTTTGAGGGTTTCTCTGATCTTGAGTGCATTCTGTTTCATTATTTGGTCGACATTAGACATGAACATGAACTAGTATTGAAAATTATCTAAAACTTTTTCAACTTTGACTGAAAGTTTGCCGGTTCAGTTGTGGTAAAGTTAGGTGTAGTAGTAATGTGTGCTGGCGCTGCCAGCGTTATCTGAAGAGTGCCCGGCACAGTTTGCAGCATGCCGCTCACGCCGACGACGGTCACTGCGCCGGCAGTCATCGCTAAAGGTAAACAATAACCAACATTCGATCGTACGGAGTAAAACAAATGGGATCCTGTATCAGTCCCGTATTTGTATTTGCACGGCTTAAATTTATTCATGGCCATATATGTATTTAGACGTAATAAGGAGAGACAGAAAGAAGAACTAAGCAAAAAATTTTTTTTTTACTTGTTATATGATATACACAGTTGGTTTTTTTATTTCCGTTTAATTACTCTAAGATACTCGTGTCCTAACTCTTTTTGTTTATAAGATAATCAAAAATTAAAGTTAATTATGCGGCTATGCGCGGTACATTATGTACAACTATACAAGGTGTGCTGTCACAATTAAAACCCTGTTTTATTTGACGCTACCTTGTGACTGAAAGACCTTTTAAATTACTAAACTCAATATTTATTTATCTGCCATGTAAGGAAAATAAAAAAAATCGATTAGGTAAAAAAGTTAAACCAGGTAGATTCTATCAATGTACTAAACCTTTTGTCGAAGATAAGGGAAATAAAAAAAACACGGTGTATAACGTGTATGTAGGTAGAGCACGCACGGGACGAATACTGTACATAGATCAAGGATGATATAGACTGGATTGGCAGTCGCCATAGTACGGATCGGCCGCGGTTTTTGTAGTTCGATTATTAAATCTAGATGGCGCTGGAAATATAGCCAGAGGCTTTGAAGGCAAAACAATAAGACTACAGATGTATCAAATGTATTATTTTTCAAAAATATTGCATAATAATACATTTGCAGTGATATCAAATATCTGTAGTCTTATTTTTTGTAGTCTTGTTTTGCCTTCAAAGCCTCTGGCTATCAGCGCCATCTAGATTTAATAATCGAACTACAAAAACCGCGGCCGATCCGTACTATGGCGACTGCCAATCCAGTCTGTATCATCCTTGACAATGAGCCTAGAAAATGTGACCTGTAAATGAAATGGTTTAGTTTCATACAAGGTAAAATTTTAAACGTGATAGGTACAAAATTAGTGTTTCTAATTCAGTTAAGAGGGTACGATGCGCACCATTCCTCCATACAAACGTAATCCCCTGTTTCCTCCCTGGATAATGGCTTTAGAGCCAATTTTTTTTTACTGTGTAGTCTGTATCTACCACAGCTATGCCCCTATGTTTCGTTTTTTTCCATATTTCAATTAACATAAGAAATATGAGCTTTCAAAAACTGAAAAAATTCCCAATTTCAACGTCATTTTCAGACACTCATCAGAAAAGAATCCCTGATATAAACAAAAAAAGGAAAACATAGGGGCATAGCTAAATCTGCCCTCTAATTATTTTTTTCAAAAATAATTTTATTGGTCCAGTTTTCGAGAAGAAAACAGGGGATTACGAAATGCTGTTTTGATCAATTTTACGCGCCTAATAACGGTCTGAGCTGCAGTTGTCCCGTTCTCGCTGTACTGACACGGAGGGGTTCGGGCGAGACAGCTACATTTCATTAAAATACCTATTTCTCAAAAATCTCTCAGCCATCGTGCCCTCTTAATGTTGAAAATCATCATCACATTGAGTTCGTGATTTAATTTCAGTAAAGTATGAACATCCTAAATTTTATCTTATCACTTTAATTTTAACTTTTGAGTTAATACATTAATATTGTTCAGCATTAACTGTGCTAGAAACACTAATTGTGTATCACATTTAATGTTCCACCTTGTATAAATGAAAACGTGTTTTAAAAATAAGTTTAAATAACACATGCTGCATTAACTAACATTATAATTATACATATTATCAATTTTTTAAATCTTTTAAAATATATATTTTGGCAAACGTGGTGTAGCCTGGATACTTTGTTAATTTATTGACAAAGATGTTTCTTGATACGCTCTCTAGAACGAAAGGTTATCTGCTATACGATTTTATTTTATACTTGAATGTTTTTTGCTAACCAACCCATAAACCGTACCTCGTATAGAATATCGAAGAATTCTGGGCTAGTTATTCTGCCGACAGTTTAGATACTTTTACTCAAATCTCCCATTCAGTCCAAATCCTGTGATACATTTGCTATAATTGAGACGCCACTAGCCTAGCGTATCACCTAATCGAAAAAAATAACTTGAAATTAGTAAATTTTTGTGCGTCAATCTGTTAATTCATTCATTCATTCGATCTGTTTGGCGAGCCTTGGGGGAGGCCTATGTTCAGCAGTGGACGTCTTTCGACTGAAATGATGATGATGATGATGATGCATTCATATTTGATGACCTTTGGAATACTTTTCGTTAGAATCAAACTGTTTTTTATCCTAAATCGCTCTACATTTGGAACACGAAAATCATCACTTTATTTATCTTAACTTTGTCTGTAAATGTCTCTTTTATTATACGACACGAATCGACCTCGGCGGTGTTGTTGTTTTACGATTGGTGCGCCGGCGGCGTAAAGGGAGTCACGCCCACGACGCGCCCGCGCCGCGCCGCCCTTTGCTCGCGACACCGATTCTTATCACAGCCACACGACGCGCGTAGGCGTGTGTGCTATTTGAAAAATATTAGCAAGCCTCCACGTAACCTTTGATAAGGGCAACTTCTCAGCAGAATTGTGGGCGTGTGAAATCTCGAAACGCTTTAAATTCAAGCATCTGAAGTAATTCGTGTTTCTTTTCGATTAAATTCGAGGAACAAATGTTACAGACGCCTTTTAATAAAAAGTTTGAGTAGATTTTGATGATATCATTATGCGTCAGAAAGGTCACCTCGGCTTGAGTCGCGTGAGCTAACGCAGGTAGGGTGGATTATTTCGCAAAGGTGAAAGGGTGATAGGGATATTGGTTAACCTTAGTCACCATGGTAATCGATATCATGTGGTGTTATTTGTTAGCAGGGATTAGTAGAAAAGTTTAAAAAAGATAAAAATACGAGACTTTTGGCTATTAATCGGCAACAGTGACCGCTATATGAGTAAGCCGATCCACATATATTTAGGACGCATTGACGCACTCAGCACCGGTGTTGTGTCTGGGTGCGACATCTCGGGATTTCCCAGAGGATAGTGGTGACTCATCACCCGGCGCCTGCGCACGAACGGGACCAACCCGGAAACTAAAATAACAGCTGATCGCCCAGGCTAACTAGATCAATCAATGACATCTGCTCTAGAACACAAATAGTCGGAGAGATCCTCGTCGTAAGTCGAAACTGCATCTCGCTCGGTGCAATGAACAAAGTATCGATTTGATTAGAAATACGTTCATGAGAAACATTTGCGATCTTCGATTTTGGCCTGAAAAATGTTACGATAGCATTTTTATGTTGTTTTTTATGTTCGCTCGGAGAACGCCATCTATGGATTGCAAGCGAAGTTAGTGCTTCATCTTGAAAGCCTAGGTACTTCAACGTTCTCGGACAGCGCCCTCTGTTCTTGTTTAGGTTGAAACATTATCGCACAGGATCGCATTACCGGAGGGCATGTTCCTGAGGGATATTAAGAATCTTATGTCTCAATCCAGATTTTTGTTTTTTTGTACGCCTAATCTCCAGTAAATATCCAAATACCCAAACATCTTCACAAACACTCTCATTTATAATATTAGCAGGAAACTCAAATCGTAAACAGAACTATTCCCAGCATCACGAGTACATTGGTTGTTTTTGATAAACAGAGATGACGCCAAATGCACCTTGACTGGAGTTCAAGTTCGCTGCTTTACAGCTCGAACACTCGCACGCGACGCGCAGCGATTACACAAGTCGGCGCTGATATCCAAAGATATTTAGCAGCGATGTGACTGATGCTACAAATAAATATCTCTGATACCTAAGTATTGAGTAAGTTTCGCGACGCCGCTTCTACTGCTCCTAAATATGTAATTTCTTACATTACATGGCCGTATATGTAATGTTTCGTATCTACTTGAGGCAGGGGTCAAAGTGAGCACGTTGCGAGTCAAAGTGAGGCGCGTCGCCTTACCTCCACAACGTCGAAGTAAAATACGCCTGTCGCTACTGAAAGAACGCTGAGGTTCAGACTGAGGCTCCTTTGAGCCCGCCAAAATGGGTGCCCTTTATTTTGCATAATTTTAATTGTTATAATATGAAGTCGTGTAATTTTATCAAGTTAGCGAATTAGATGAGTCAGAGCAAAACCGACTCAGTTATGTTATCGATGTTAAGTATGTTTTTTTAACATCCCGATAATAGATATTTTCACTTCTCAGATCTAATCCTAATCCTAACTTCCTAACTAATATTATAAATGCGAAAGTAACTCTGTCTGTCTGTCTGTCTGTGTGTCTCGCTTTCACGCTAAAACTACAGAATCGATTTAAATGAAATTTGGTACACAGATAGTCTAGAGCCTGAGAAAGGACATAGGCTATATATCATCACGCTAACACCAATAGGAGCGGAGTGGAAGAATGTTTCAAAATCGGGGGTTTTTGAAGTAAAACTTCTATAGGCACGCTTGACTTGGGAGTACGGTGGTGAATGTGAACGCAGGTGTGCGGGGGGGTTCGCGGTGTGGGGGTGGTGGGGGTGCGGGGGGGGAGGTTTCTGTGGGGGGGGGGCGGGTAATTTTTTTATATCGAGGAACTAAGGAGAGCCATAATTGATGAAAAAGCAAATTGGATAAAAAAAATAGGCTGCCCAAATTACTAATTCCACGCGGACGGAGTCGCGGGCAAAGTAAATAAAACAATAAAGAGTCAACACCTTTTATATTTATACTTTTTTTTTAACGACCGCTTTAGCCTAGTTGGTAGTGACCCTGCCTACGAAGCAAGAGGTCCTGGGTTCGAATCCCGGTAAGGGCATTTATTTGTGTGATGAGCACGAATATTTGTTCCTGAGTTATGGATGTTTTCTATGTATTTAAGTATTTATTTATCTATATAAGTATGTTTATCGTTGTCTAGTACCCATAGTACAAGCTTTGCTTAGTTTGGGACTAGGTCGATTTGTGTAAGATTGTCCCCTAATATTTTTTTTTTGATTTTGATACTTATGCAAAGTAACGTAATGCTTATTACATTTATGTCAAGTCATCGTTATGACAATTTACATTATGCGAAATAACGTTACCTATCCCAATTTGAGTTAGGAATATTACGTCATGCGAATTGATATAAATATACCCCGCCAAACACCGGCAAAATTTGGCTCGGTCCAAGACCACGAATTTACCTCATGGCGCAGCGTTTCTCAAGTTGAAGCCATGTGTCTGCTTGTATTGCCGCGGTTCGGGGCAGCTCACGTGGCTTAAGTGGATAAGTAATAAATACCCTTTTGATAAAACGACAGGTCCCACCGTCTGACCTTCGCTTCGGGCGCAATAATAAAATTTCGCAAGCCCCACACCTTCACAACCTTGGCAGCTACTGTTATTAGGTCGCAGTCCCTGGTAAAACACCTCGCAAGGGTTGCCGGAACGCAGCCATTTGTTTGAATTGCCACGTTTTCGAGGCTCTAAAAGTGCCTTGCAAATTGCTCGGATTGCGGACCGGTTCTTGCCCAACTGTAGACATGTCGGCGGCACGTGCTACCTTCACAATTTTGTCTTCGCCGTACATGATTCACTTGAAACTGTATTATTTTAAGGATACTGCGCAGTAACTGCCAGGTAAATTATTAATGCCGCGTACAGTAAGCCATGTGGGCAGGCGGTGATTGCTCACTTATATCGATAATTCTATTTTAGTATGTTTTATTACTCCGATAACTTGAAACAAAAATAAAGGCTGGATATTTTTTTAATATGCACAAAACTGGCGGAATAGATATATCATTGGTTTGAAAGTTTTGTAACATAGGTAACAAATACACAAGTAGATGCCATTAAATTAGCAGGGACACTCCAATTCGCTGCGTCACCGTGAGAAGTCTGAAACATCTGTTAGTACTAGTACACGTATTACAGAGAGTAAATATAACCGTGGAATAGAAGTGTTTTGATACACAATCTGGAGATAGTGATGACTAGCCCCGGAACAAAATGACCTGATATTTTGGCAAGTGGCTTCGAGGTCAGCATGACACACGCAGTTACGCGTTACTAACAGTTAAAAATGAACTTGTGAATCAACTGAAGTGACATTCAATACGCAGTTCACACTTTTTATAGATTTTGTTCGTCTTTTAGGTTGCTACATATAGGCGCCTGGGCAGCTGGGGATCGAATATAAGATGGCACTAATCTTTTATTTGAAATCCCTTTAAGGATCTCTTCGTCTTGAAAAAAGTCGTAATTTTGCCTGGAAAAAACTTTTTCTTTTATTATTTTCTTTTAGACATTATCTGTGGGATCATTTTTAAATACTATCATGGGAAGTTTGACACCAATTGCCCTAGTCACAAACTAAGCAGAGGTTGTACTATGGGTACTAGACAAGACAGCAAATTAACATACTTACATGTGTAGATAAATGCATATTAAACATCCAGGATTCGAGCACAAACATTCGTATTTTGCGTACAAATATCTCCCCCAAACGGGGATTGCATCCGGGACCTCAAGCTTCGTAGTCAGGTTCTCTAACCACTTTCTATCTATTATAACATGATGGTAATGATTTTTTCGACCAGAATCTAAACACGTAACTTCTTATTCCCCTTTTTGTTCATAAAGTTTCAGTAAAATTGAAGTTTAAGTGATGATGCAACGCTATATTTAAGTTTTAGACGACACAATTTGTCAAACACAATAAAATTATTTGAATAAATTTACAATCTTAAACGTTGGTACGTTGCGTTGCTTGAATTATGTACTTACCGTCACCGCTATTTTAATCGAGAAGGTAGTTTTCTTTTGCTACTCTACTGTTTCGATGGCATGACTTTAAAGCCCGACCAGGAAAATAAAAACCCTCGCCATATTGCGGAAAACTAATGGAACTAATTTCTTCAACTGGCAACAGTAACTTTGAAGACGTCATTAATGTCACCTGCCAATTGCTGTCTAAGTGTGGTGCGTTTCTTGGATATTGTGGATTATATTTGTGCGTTAAAATGCCTAAAACTATTATTAAAAGACATTTACAAAAATTTATATTCAATATGACGAAGTATTTGTCGGAGAGAAAGTTTGAAGGATTGGAGTCTATTTCTCTACATAACATCACCGACCTTGTTGTCAACATGACTGGTAGGTACCTGGTACAGTGTTGCTATAATTATTGCTAATTTAACGCCCCCAGAGCAGGGTTTTTATTTTCCTGGTCGGGCTTTACTTGCTATGCGAAAAGTCACTTTGTTTTTATCGTGTTGCATAAAAGTTGTAGACTCTACCTAATAATAATGCGCTATCGCTTACGAAAGGACCCTTAAGAAAGGACAAGGATAAATTTAGTATCTGATGATGATGTAAAGATTACCTATATCTGTCTATCTATGTAGCATAGTTCTTGTTACTTGGTGAAACTTTCATAACCGTGACTTAATTGTAACCCGAATAAAAGACCATTTTGTTTTCTAATACTTTGCATAGTTTTCCGATTTATTGACCTGCGTTTATTAATTAAGAAGGGAAATCTCAACATATGATGATCTAACGGTCTCAAAGTGACGTATTTAGTAACTATCAAGATATTATAAGTACAACGTACAAATATATGTATACAAATCATACGTCACGGTTTATAATGAAACCAAGGATGATAATAGACTGGATTAGCAATCGCCATAGTACAGATCGGCCGCGGAAAAATAGTTCGATTATTAAATCCCCCGAGCCCGAGAGGGTTTGAAAGCAAAACAATAAGACTACAGATATTTCATATTACTGCAAATGTATTATTATGCAATATTTTTGAAAAATAATACATTTGTAATAGTATGAAACATCTGTAATCTTATTGTTTTGCTTTCAAAGCCTCGGGCTATATTTCAGCGCCATCTAGATTTAATAATCGAACTATTTTTCTGCGGACGATCTGTACTATGGCGATTGCTAATCCAGTCTATGTATATCATCCTTGATGAAACTTATATCTGATGCTGCTAACAAAATAACTTTTAAAACAAAATAAAAAGATTCTTTGGAAAAAGTATTCCTTGATATCAGAGCTTTCATATGAAAGTAATTTCCTCAGTGGCCGTGGCCGCCGATAGGCTAATTTGCCCATTCTCCTTTGTGTTATCAATAATCACTGAAGCATGATTCAAAATTCATCCGACTGATTTCTTTTAGGACGTCCATGTTTACATCTTAGTATTAACGGAAGATTTTGCGATGTGTAATTTGTCAGTGACAGTCAAGTTAGTTTACACGCGCTTTATCGATGACGGCTCGTGTCATGGCATGCAGGCTTTCCTCCAACCAAACCTAATGCCACTCACCTTAAGATCCGGTTGTTCGTAACAACATTATACACCTACAGTCTTAGCAACTAGTGTAAACTCGTGTCCAACAACCATTCCTATTTCCAAAACACTAAAAACGTTTAATCAGATTTTCATGTGTTGACAGTGTTGATGTTTACGTTTTGCCTATTGAATTGTGTTGTCACTGTGTTTGTCCGAAAAACTTTTCCCGACACACTCATTTCTCCTATTATTTTTTTAGCATTCGATAAGCTTAGTCAAATTTTATTTTGCTATTAAAGTTAATATGTGAAAATTAAAAGCAACTGTTCTACTGTCCCCAAATAACAAATTGGACTACGGTATACAGGGTTATTTGTAATTCACTGACATCCTCTTAACCCTGAATTCCTATCACTCAAACAAATGTTTTTTGTTTTACGACTTTTTAAAATGAAGCCCTTTTTTCCCATACAAATACACAGAGTATCGTAAAAATAAGAGGTACCTAATCTCCAATTTTCAAAACGTTATTCACCAAAAATATTAAGTTATGACAAAAGCCGTAAAACAAAAAACATTTGTTTAAGTGGTAGGAGTTTAGTGGTGGTGGAATTACAAATAACCCTGTATTGGGTTAGGTTCTTTGAATGAGTCGCCAGAGAAGCCAAAGACGCGAAGTCCTTGCTGTTTTTTACTTTAGGGTAGGAAGGGTGACTTGTGTTCGGGAAAAATCCCTTCGGACGAACTGGGAATGGAGGGCCCAGACAGTGTTCGACTTGCACGGACTGAAAAACCCGATCACAAGTCCCTTTCTCTATTGATTGTCAATAGGTACTAAAAGCATGTGCTTTTAATTTTGAGGAGGGGAGGGGATATTGGGTTAGGTTAGAGATGCGTCAAGCGCTATAAGTATGTATATTTATATCCTAAATGTCTGTTAAAGTAAAAATAATAAAGTATCCCAAATCCATGGCTAATAAAGTGAAAGTAAAGTGAAGACCGAACCAAAATTCGGAGAAACGGTTTTAGTAATTCAGAAAGGCTTTTACACAAATATGGATGGACGTTTGGTCATGTGTGCAGTTACCTCAAAAGGTCATCGCTCCACTCAACTATTATTGTACATGTAAACATTTAAAATGATTGTTACCGAATTGCCGATGTGTCGGTCCACCTCACGTGATTCGGCGCGCGGTACTTGTTAACGCTTACGGCAAGTTTTTGCCGCTCGAATCTGTTGATGATTGCGATGGTTTTTGCGATATTTTCCTGCAACAGGCAATTAGCATTCCAGTTTGCAGCGAGCCTCGTGGACGCCATCACGTACGACGCGCGTACCTTTATTGTAGTTTGTATCGAACAGTGTTCTGGTGGCTTTGACGGGTTGACCACCTCGTCCGGCTCTTATATTTTTTCTTAATTTTCTTATATTTTTTTGCCAAAGTAAAGGTTTTCCGACAGGTGAAATATCGCTAGATGGCGTTAGCAGCAGGTCCATTTGACGTTACAGTTTTGCTTGAGCTTTGCTCATTTAGTTCTAATCCAATCCCAGACGTGTCGCAGAAACCTTCATTAATACGTAATGTCAAATACTAAACAGCACTCGCTCAGTGGCATAGAGTGATTGTTTTCCTCAGACAACTGACGATTGAGAGAAGTTTTTAGTTAGGTATCAGATGCGACACCTCGCAACGCAATCAGTGCACACAATATTTGCCAAAAATTTCGGGAGGCCGGTAGGAATCGAGATGTTTTTCTAATGCACTCAGAATCACAATCGTTTTCACCAACCACTTCTTTCTGTCACACGGTATAGAATGAGGGTAGAAAGAGATGGAGAATGCGATCGCGAACGTCACCGAATTAGACGATACGGCTTCTGGCTATCTCTGAGGTTTACTGGTCCTTAGACGTTGCAATAACAAAAAATACGCATCGTAGCATTTCAGTTGCGTACGTGTGACGAATGATAATAAGTTGCGCGTGTCATTGATCCCGTGACCTCAAATCGCAGTGAACATTAAATTAGTCGGCGCTCATTACAGTCCCCGCTGCTAATGCGGTTTCCGCGAAGTGCAGCGCAGGCGGCGCGGTCCTTGCCAAGTCGCGAACCCTACCTGCGTCATCACTCACCGCGGCGATGACAGCCAACACTCTACATTTGTGTTTCCTTCCAAATATCTTCTTTGTCGTTCGCAAACAAAAGTCATTTAACGTAACATTTAAAAATAAATAACTAACCTGTACCGAACTGGCAATTAACTCAAGCCGGTGAAGCCTAATCAATCATTTTCTGCTCTTTCTTTTTCATGGAAAGTCAGCTTTATCATGTCGTTTTTGCTACCTAGTTCATTCAAAATTGATTATTTGATTGAGGTGCAATACATGTATAACTATCGCGAGTGTTTCTTTCACAACAAATTTGTTTGCCAGTTGCGTGATACAAACAAACACTGTGTAGGATGAAAACAAGCGTAGTGTACGGAATTAGAAGTGAAAGCCGAAGGGTATTAAATAAGGCTCTACATTAGCTTGGTTCAGTTTATTGTGATTCGGTTTGAGGAGTAGATTTTCCGTTGTCAATAAATAAATAAACAAACGGATACGCTGAGCGGCTCAATCACGTCGGTCAGTAGTAGTGAACGAAGCGCGTGCGTCAGAGCGCAGGCGGCGGGAGGCGGGAGGAACGGCGCGGGCGCCAGTCAGTGTCCGACCGCAGCGAGCTGAACGCGCGCGCAAGTGTCGCGCCGCCCGGCAGTGCCAGTGCCGCATGAGATGCTCGCGTCACCGCAGTGGATCCTGTTTGTGTGCTAGTTCCTTACAGTGTCTAAAGTGGATTCCGGAGGACTTTACCAGGCCGTGGAGCACGCCCGAAGGCTCGAGCGCTCCCAGGCCATGTATGTCATAAATTTAGGTGAGTCCGCAATCCATAGCCTTTCCGTCGTCAACGATCCACATTCTTCCAATGGACGGTCCTATAATTGGATCTAGTCGGAACCGGTCCTCGCTCGGCTAAGGAGTGTTGAGGTGAAGTCCGAACCTCACCGATGAAAGTATTTGTTGCTCGCGAATTGAATACTGGGTGGGCCTAGTTTTTTCGCGATATGCAAATTTCCACGAGCTCCATGGACGTGAGCTTTCACTCCGACGAGCCGCCGAGCCCGACCTGCCGGCTGCGCGAACGCCGCTCCGCGATTCCTAGTAGCAGGGAATCGAGTCCAGTTAACTCGGCTACACAAACAGCTTGCAAGATCGCGATTCCATTTCAATTTGTATTTTATTCATAGCACCGTATCTGTCTATGTACGCATGTTTTTATTACAGTTCACTTACGAGCGTGTGGGCGTGTGTTGGTGTTTGCGCTATCGGTGGCTATTTTTGTCCGTGGCGCGTGTGTGTGTCGGTGTTTGCACGACTTGCGGCTGTGTGTGTCGCGTATCCGCGTTCGGCCTCTTATCATTTTCTTAGCTCGATACCGACCGTCGCGAATTACGTGATGTTTTGTCACGCCACGATTACATCTCGGCTATGATTCTACAAAGTACTGACCCAACAAGTTAAAAATCAACTTTTATTCTTAAAATAGATAACTACAGTCTATATATAATTGGTCCAACGACTTGCATCTACTATCTGCCAGAGTTGCGATCCAGATATTTTCTTCATCAACGTTTAGATAACACTATCAACGATAGTAACAACAATATGGGTCGTTTGCACTCTGCAAGGACTATTTGCTCAAAATGTGTAACGGGCATTCAGCTCTTTAATATTTGCTACAAACACTTGCCGATAAAAACTTTGAAAGTTTCCAGTTGAATAAATAAATAAATTAATGAAGTATTTTTCAAACGAAACAATCGAAATAACAAAAACATTGAAGCTAAAGACCGCAATAAACGGCACATCATGTTGAAAAGTCGAAGTCATTTCAAGGTGAATGTCTATAGAAGCGTCGAGAAGGCATAATTTTTAAAAAAATATGCAAAACTCATTTAGCAAAATATGTAAAGCCAGTGAAAAAAGTTGCATTTTCCTTATTAGTACAGGTGCTGGCTAATGGAAAACAACTTATGGACTGAAAAGAGAAACCACAGTTTATGTTTGCTTTATGCTTTCGGCTTTAATACCTAACTTGGCTAACTTTACCGTTATCATTAGCTTGGCTTTTAGTAACATAATGTCAGACTTCCAAAAAAAGCGTCTTACATTCAAAAAAATAACGCAAGGACTATCAAGAACAAATTACATCAACATAATTGTAGAGCCATGTATTTCTAGAGGTGAGCTCTTCTATAACATAAAACAAAAATGCATTGACGCAACATACCTACAGTTTTTTAGTCTTTAAAATGTGTCCTGACGGAGGTCACGCGATTGCTTTTGCTTATTAGAATCAAAACAATGTGCTTGTGGTCAGGTGAGATTTGCTTATCTCGTTGATTGTTGGATCCACGTTGGATTCTAAAAATTGCAGGCGACTTTCAATTATAAGTTTTAAACAAGTGACAAACTTGCTGCTATTGGGATGGATATAAAAATATAATAAAAACCAAAAAAGTTGTAGAAACAATACCAAGAATGCTTTTGTTACAGAGCAAATTTGGAACCCACTAAAGAAGCTAAAGTAAACAAGTAGTAATGTGGTTAATTCGTGGCCTTGTCTGCAACATCAGCATTGTTTCGTCACAAAACGTGTACAAACAACGTTCGGTACACCGCATATACGCGAAATGTGTTATTTTCTTAAATACTGTCCTCGACTATACGTATATTCTATGTACACAATTGTTCAGCGAGTTGAATGAACTTTGAAAACGACCTTCTCTAACCCCCTCTTTGTGTCATTGGGACAAGAAATTCTAATTCTACATAGATTTCAGATGCTCAGTGTAGGACATCAAAGCAAATCTACTGTGTTCCTTTTAATCCTCATCTTGAACATTTCAGTCTGCTTGTTGGGATTTTAATAATTATGGATTCTACGACACATCACACCGCGTTTGTTATAAGTAACTAAAAAGACACTACTCGCAAATATTTCACTAAGTAATCAATTCGACTACTTCGAAAACTGGCAGCCGCCAAGATAACGCGGCACTTGGGCCGAGTAGCGAGATGATAAATTGCGTAAATCTAGGTTTGTGGTTACGCAGTATTTAAGCCCAAGATTTATTTCCCTAGTAGTTATTGACCTGGTTCCCGCACCCGTTACGCGGAACCAGTTCCTGCGCGGGAGCAGACGCGCCGGCGTCCAGGGCACTGACCCTCGTTTCCACACAACATCAACATTTAACAACACCATCCATTTATCTGTCATGTAAGACACGTAACGTCTTATTAGTCCGCGCTTTGTTGCTCCTCGGAGGTAAAGGAGGTAAACAAAATACTCAATGGATGATACAATAAATATATATACGAGTAAACATTCTTTGCGTTTGTTGATGCTGACGTGCGGAGTGCTGCAAATGTGATCGGTAAAATAAATTGTAATTTGTTTTGGTTTCACTACGCAAATTTTCTAAACATTTTTAAAGAAAAATCTCAATAAGATAGGTTAGAATATGCTTCATTTGTACTTTATAGTCTTCTTCGCAACGATGACTCGCTGTTCAAGTTCTGCGGTCGCGTGCTGGAACCTATATAATCATAACTATTCAATATTCAAATGCAATGTTTTAAGTCTTCTGGGTAGAATTTGGTTGCTTTATTCTTTTGAACTTACGTCAGGGCGTGAAGCTGCGAATGACGCACGCACATCGGTTTCGCGACCGAAATAAATAGCAACTGTATCGTCTAGACGCAGACGCCGCGTACAATTCATTGATTTTACAGCGGCAATCAGAAAGAGCCACTAAAATACTCATCTAGATTTATCAAGCCACATATTAATATGTCTATGTATATAATTAATTTCACCATAAGAGTTCTTATGACACCGACATGATGTCACCTTTATTTGCTAACAGATCACACATTATTTATTTAGTTGTGTAATTTTCTGTTGATATTAAAAGTAATGGAAATGGATCAGGATAATTTGGATGAGTAAGTCGTAAGGAAAACACCAAAAACTCAATTTTAATTGGATCACTTTACATAATTTTAAAATGATGATCCGTCACTCGCAGTTCATTGATGAGCGGTTATCCTGCATTGTTTGCTTCACTGGGCCTAACCGCAATGACGTCTAAAGTGCTTGTTTTCTGGTAGCCTACTTAGTTCCTGCGTCTCCGTTTTAAACTATTGACGAGGAAAACGCTTCAAAACTAATTTATGTTGTGATTCACTTATACTGCTTTGCTATGATTGTACTTCAATGTATCAATGCGTTGGGAACTGTTATAGAGATCACGGTCTGTGGGCAATTGTTCTAGAAATGGTACCGTTACGCATAGACGCACGTCTATTTGAGTGAATTTCGTTTCCTAGTCAGAAGAAGCTACAAAAAGTCAACCTTGTCTCTGAAACGTTCAGCCCCGGCTTCCGTATTGTCCACTTCCGGATGTTTCTGTTGTTGTTGCTGCTAAACATTAATGGGTTTTTTAAACATTTGTATTAGATCCTATCAAACTGAAGTAACAACATTTCCAGTCACGCTTTGTGCTGCTGTCGTTGTTACAGTAGTTTAAAGAAAATGTATAAAGTCTGAACATATCGCTATATCCAGAAAAACGTAGCTGTCGTCAATGACAAAAAATTTACAGTGACGAACATGTAATTCTCATTACATTCGTTTCACAAGACATTTACTAGTTCGCAAATCGCATGATGTGGAAAGGTCAGTGAATTATAGTTATATTATGACGAATGCGTAGGCGCATGTCGAGCGTTTATTGGGGCTGCCTCCGAAGCCGCGCTAGCGACCTTTGCGGCGTGTGGGTGGTAATTCGCTCGCTAACGCCAGGTATTCTCATGCTTTAAATGTGACTCTTTAGAGTGACTTTGCGGGGGAAGCCCGCTGAGGTTTGTATGCTTGACGTATTGTGATAGAGTACAGTGCATCAACATATTTAAAACTTGGAACTGTCTAAATTATAAAAGTTAATAAATTGCACACGGTTTTAAAAAATAGACTTTTCTTATTTCTTCTGCAATTGTAGAATTGACAACATGGTCAATATTTTTTATTTTATTTATTGATAAGAGAAACAAACGGTCATATACAAGAATGTGTACAGAAATACTTATGATTAACATAAGACCTACAGTTTCCTTAAATTGTAAAAGTGCTAAATACAATATAAAAAGGATTATAATTAAAATTATTTTAAAGTTAAAATTATTTTATGATAATTTTATGATGTCGGATTCTTTAGTAAAGATGTTATTGAATTTTGAACATTTAATTTTGGATATTAAAGTAACTTACAGCATGTATTATTTTGATACGGATTCTGACATCTAAAATCATTATTATTCTTTTAATTTTATAAGTATAACTAAATACAAATAGAAATGTATTACATGCAACATTATATTAAATATAAAGATGCATGCGTCAGTGACATTATACTTAAATGTGTACTTAAGAAATACCTACATAGTTACACATTATGATATAAACTAAGTATGGCTAAAGTTAAAAGTTTAGAAGCAGTTGTGTATTGTAATGCCAATCATTGGAACAATTTCTTCAAAGATAATATAGTACTGTTAAAAATATCAAAATTTGTTAGTTTTACACTTTTATTAAAAAGTCTGCAAGCACGTCTGATAAACATATTATGAGCATAACATGTTCTGCTAGTAGGGATAGAGAACAATTCCTTTCTGCGACATTGACGAATACGGGCACGAGGGACCTTGAGATAAACCATTTGGAGTAAGGAAGGGATTTCCAACTTTGCATTTAGTATTTTATAGAGTAAAACAGAGTCTACGCAGTCACGCCGATCGCTCAATGACTGCATCTTATGGTGTTGTAAAGAGTCTGCATAATTAACATAACTATGACCAGTTCTAAAATCAAGCGATTTCATAAATTTCTTTTGGAGCCTTTCAAGTCTATCAATATGGATAGAATAAAAAGGCTTCCAAACGGCACAGGCGAACTCAAGACGACTTCGGACATAGCTGTTGTATAATATTTTATAAGTTGATGAATTTTTGAAGGGATCAATGTGTTGAAGCAATAGGAGTGTTCAGATCCATTGAGCAAAAATGCTACCATAACATCGTCATTCGTCATCTTCCGCTGAATGTCTGAACCCCAGTTTGTAAAATGGGATCTGATCAATATCAATCACCTCCTACATATCTGAAAATTGAACGATCACTTCAAGTCACGTCATCAACGCCAACGTAAATATTTGATGCCTGGCAATTAAGTGGATATCTAAAAATAAAACAACTTGCGAAACCATACTTCGTGTATAAAAATGCGCGAGATCAAACGGAGAGTGTTTTCGTGAATTTTAATTTCCATATTACCTCCACTTCTCTACCAGACTTTTTCTCTAACTCATTAAGTAATTTTGGTCTTGGCGTATTAATAGCCAATATTATCTTCGTTCAACGTATGATGTCATTTCTAAATTCAATTTGTTTTAAGAGACGGTTGAATTTGTTATTAATTTTCTGGACATTAGAGTCGCGTGAGCAGCATCATAACGTTAAGATTAAAGGACTTACCCTGATCATTAACTCACCATGATTCTATGCAGGCTTTGGAAAATCTGTTTTTACATCCATTGTTTTATCCCAGCCTATATACGTCCCACTCCCCACTGCACGGCACAGGCCTCCTCTCAGAATCTGTTTTTAGTATTGATAAAATTCTACTTAAAACATAGGGGGCATATTGTGACTGTACTTCCTTCCGCGACTAGGTATTTCTATTTGCTATATTATTATCGCATGTTAATCCCTTGAAGGTGGTCTTTGCGTTGGATACTTAACACTAATATAATACACAAGTGTGTCTGACGATGTCTAATTGAGGTGTATTGTTAGATCCAATCACATCTCAAGTACCAGCACTCGTCTAAATATAGATCTGTTTGTCGTTGGCGATCTAATATGTTGGGATCATTAAGAGTTTCCTAATCGGTCGGTGAAAGACAGCCGGCGACGGCTAGACGCAATAAAGTCAATAACGATCCTTCTGCTTTGTATGAGAGTTATGAAACTTTAAACCGATCAACCTAAATATGAAATACGACATGTAACCAGAGTTTACGGACCGTTTGTCGTGGTAGTGATTTAGTGAAGCTAGCTAGCTTACAAGTCTTATTCCAATTTCTGGGTAATTTTATGATAATCAATTTTAGTGCGGACATGTTGTATTTTTATAGAGTTAGAGCTCTCTAGACTCTAGACCCTTCTTTAAATTTAGTTATACTCGTAAATGTCATACAAACATAAGTACATAACATGAAAATACCGAGTAGATTAGATTTGGCTTAGCAGAGGTCACAGTCTCATTTATAGAAGTGTGCGGACGATTGTTAATAGACCGTGGGCAGGATGTGGTGCCCGGCGTCATTGGCTGCCACATCACACCAACACCTGCCGGCTATGTTAGGCCCTAACTGGTTGCGGGTAGTTAACTGCCCACCAAAATTGACGCTACTGCTGCGTCATAACTGTGCCTTGCAGATGTTCATTTATTCAGCAACGCAAGTTCATTAGTTATAGCAGGAAATGAAGACCTTCAACTACATGTTTAGCGAATTGGATGCGACAACTGTATATCTAAATTATGCGCCACTAACTAGACATCAGCTATGACGTTATCTGGATAGTATGAAATTGTTTCGTCAAGTCGACTCAGACGCCGTACATTATTTATTGCCTTTAACGAGCTTATGAACGTCTTAATGCACATGGAAGATTCCGCCCGGATCTAAATTGATCACAATTGATGCGCTCGTTTTATTGGCACTGTGTGTTAGACTTTAGCTATCTATTAGCTGGTGTTCGATGCATATTATTTCACTAGGCGATGTGCTGGCAGTTATTGTCTGTATGTAGGTCTCATGCGTGAAATCTTCCTCGCCGCCGTGTATATGTATGTTGCTACCGTTAACTGCGTCGCTATTGATACGGCAGGGAGTGTTCTGTTTAGATTTTATACGCCATGTGCCGTACCGTCAGGCGCTTCAGGGTTACTGAGTTCTATATTCTGCTGATATTGCTCCACTATTTCACGATATTGCCTTTTTGAGTTACTAGCAGTTTCTCGTTTATTGAAAAAAAATCGGAATCATTCAAGCTATTCACAAACGGGTATCAGCGAAGACTAAGAGCGACGAGTGAAAAGTTCTCAGCCCCGCAAATTTTATACTAGGCAATCCCTCCGAAAAAATCCTCTCACCGAATATCACTAAGTGGCAATTTGTGGTCGTCATCAGTACCAGTTGAAGCTAGCGTATAGAGGTCATAGAGTGAGTGTGTATCGGTTGTGTTGGGAGCATCCGCGGTTATTTCGGGAGTGATCGGATTGACCCGCCTGCGCGCCTTGACCGACTGCGCAGGCGACGCTCCGCGCCCCGCGCCCGCGCTGTTTCAAAACAAACAAACGTCGCCATTTCCTCGGCTGGATTGCGGAAGATTTTTCAAATAAGGGAAATACTTGTCTGTTTTCCTTCCCCTTCCTTTTGATGCAGGATTTTGATTTTAAATACATGAATTTTAAAGTCTTCTGTTTTGTTGCAACGCAATACCGCTATCAAACGCATCAAGTCATATGACGAGCAACGTGTCCTATATCGAAATGGCAGTGACATTCTCATCAAGATATTATCATTTTATATCTTGTGAAACTACTGCTTTTGATACCTAGCGTACGTGGACTTGGTTTTTGTTTCCAAGCATACTTTTAAATCCACAAAAATCAAAACAACGTTGTTACAATCGAAGAGTCATCAAACGTTATCTGTTCACGTATCTCACGCGGTGACGTGACGCACATAGCCCTCGATAATGGCGGTCGCTGGGCTGAACCTACCGCACTACCGCCGCCCACGCGGCCGCGCAACAGGTGGCAGACCTTCACCTTATCATCTCACAACACAACACTGCCGCTGGAAAACCCTCGCTCGACCCCGGGTTTCAAGTTCAAACCTTTGCACTCTATGAAAGTTTTACGTGTCAAAACGTAGGAGGACGTAAAGTGGACAATCGATTTCGTTTTCTATTTGACTCCAATAAGGGGAAAGTTTATCATGATCATGCATCTAATATTGTTAAACGGCGATGCTTCATTTCAAACTTTAACAATGTACGATTCAATCAAATAAACGTGTGCAAACTACCTCCTTCAGTGTGAGCTTAACGCCAGATAGACCTTATTTTGGTTTACAAAAAAGATGGGAAGGTATATTATACATACATGTGAATAGTCTACAAATCTACAAAGGCCACTCGTTTTGCCGATAAGCGATGATTTGATTGAAATAGATAAAATGAACATATTTCATGTTAACGCTTCTTTACCTTCATTTGGTTTTCAAAATTTATCTTATAAATATTAGGTTGTTGTGGCTTACATTAGTTATCGTGGATGACTTCGCGTAATTTTATATACATAGAATAGAAGACTCCGGAATGTTCCATATACACTAACCAAAGGTACAGTCGACTACAAAAAAATCGTTACGGTCAAAGTTACAAAAATATGTATACACGACCTTAATGTTAAGTCAATAAAGGTGTGTATACATATCTTTGTAACTTTGGCGGTTGTAGTCGACTGTACAATGGTTAAAGCAAAAAACTAACGAAATTATGCGTTACTATTTTTTTTGCTTTAATTTGAATGCTATCGTATAATTATCATGTTTGTTTATGTCTAGCAGTGTTTTGTTAACCTAAGTCTGGTTTGTAGCAAGATTTCAGCGGGTGCGCGGGCGCATGAAGTCGTAAGGGCGGGCGGATGTTCGCAGTGTGTCATGTAAGACCGATGCTAAATGATTAATAGTTGTTACTTCGATTATGTTCTCATCCAAGATAATATCATTACAATTTGTATTTAGCTCTATTTTCCCTTTAGGCATTACAACACTGCCCGCTCACTGATCAGTAAGCGGTAAGAAATAATACGTACAGGTTGATAACGATAAAACATCCGCTTTTGATTTAGCCAAAAGCTCAAAACAAAAAACGGTGCACAAAAACTCGAGATGTAATCTTGACGATAGTTAACCTAACTAAATTGAGTCAGTTTCAGCCGGACTGCAATTGCCTGTTGAAACGGTTCTGTGGCACACTTGCGGTTCTATTTGCTGCACACTCAATTCACTAGTTTTGTCATATGTAACTAGAACAAGGGCTAAATTTACAGAACGGATGAATTCTCAGTCCTGTAATAACACTAATTCTGCGGCAGCCAGCATCCACCGACGCCAGGATATCCATCACATGTCTATCTAACTATGAAAGGTGTGACTCTTCATATTGATAAACGAATACAATTTTTATATTAAGTTCTCAACCATAGTTTTCAAAATATACCGGAACCCGAACATAACGGCAATGGTTCCAGTTTCTTAGCCGAACAGAAATGCTTTTGGTGCGTACAACATCCGTGTACTTAATACTTTATTGCGTTCTCGCCGGTAAACAAGTAAATCAATCTTCCCTCTCATTCCAGATGCCTAATCTCCAGCGTTTTGCGAACTTATGTAACTGCCATCAATTTAATCAAGTCAGCAATAAGTTAGGGTGCGGCGGCAATCTCTGTTGTTTGCCGGAATGATTGCGGCGCCGTACCTCCAGTCGCACTTGATTTATGCGCCGTGCCCTTGGCCGGGACGCGCCCTGATAACATCACACACAATCGGGGAAAAGGGGTCACGCTTTTGTTGTCCCTCCATACGGTGATTTGTTGCAAGCCTTTTAGCCGGGATCGGGGACATTTCTCGGTAACTTACTTTTTTTTAAACCTTGTTAGATTTACCGCAAAGAACGAAGTAATCTACTACGTTAACTTCGTGATTACCTATCTTCACGCTTCTAAACTTGTAATTCATTAAACAACAAGTTCATGTTCTAAGTTATTTACGATATCGTCCAAAATAGAAGCGCAACTTGCGTTCAGAAATAAATCTCAATCCCATAAATGGCGTTCGGCCGTCTATCAGTGTGTCTATAAGTTCCCGGCTATTCTCGTGGGGCTATAAGCAGCGCTGGCGGTATTATTAGAGATGTCCAAACGCCGACTTCAAATCTGTTCACACCTGATTGGACGTCGGCCAGGGTGCGACCCAGCGGCCCCACCGGCTAGTTATCATAATCATAAATATGAACAAGAAACTTATGCGCTCATTGTACTCGTAAATTCTGGCACAATTGTCCTGTTAGAACTTGATATCCTATTAAAACATCCGTTCGTCTAGCATAAAAAAGAACACATGCTTGATGCCAAGAACAATTGAAAAAGTATTTGTTGAAATTTATCAAACGTTTTAGCATCAGACGTAATAAGGAGCCGCATGAGACGCTGCATGCGTGACATAATTGGCTTCAGGCTGATGAGAATAAGACTTCAATGTACTCGCAGTTTTCCGTCGCCGGCGTCCCTCAGATCCACGCGACCATGCGGATTGCATCACAGCACGCAACGCGCTGGCCGATGTCAACCAGCGGTTATTTATATTTTTTACACAGTTTTTGCTCAAGGTCTTGGTCGTGGCTCTTTCACTTGCCTCAGTCTATTTGTGCTCTCGTTAATGTATAGCAGTAAATCACTTATAATTATTTATCGCGGGAGCGGCGCGGGCGCAGGGTTTGTTTAGGTTGGCGTGCGCGGCGCGACGCGAGGTCGGCTTGGGTAATTGTTCGTGGATGCCAACGCAGCGGCTTGCATTGCCATCGTTAAACCAAATTGCATTATCTACTGCTCCTGCCGATACTTAAGCTTAGACACAAGCTGGTTCAGAATAGGAACATTGCTAGGTGTCAGTCAGCAAAGCGACGAACACGATTATTGCTAAGATGTAATACTATGTCTCATTTGTGACTAAGTGAGTCATTTTTATATCAGTATAGTTAGAAAAAGTGGATTTTATCGAAGAATGAGTCGGCAGTCGGCACTGCTAAGCTTTGACATGATAACGTTGTCAGCCAAAGGGCCAAACTATAGAATATTGTTTATGATTTTAATGTCATACCACACATTGCTGTTACATTTGGCGCAACGAACAGCATCACTGTCCTTAATAGGTTTATATAACGAGTATCGAATGCTTATGTTGGCAGCGCACGATTAATAGCGACTGTTGTAAAATAAGGCGATCGTAAATTTTCTCCATCCGGCTCTCGGGTACACAATTAACAATTAAATTTAGATATATAATCGTTCTTACTAAATGCCAAGGCCGTCTAATTAAGGACAAGACATATTCGACGGTTCAAATAGTTCCACTAGATATTAAAGACAAACAAGCTCCGAGACTGTTTTAAGAGACGAGAAAAGATAACAAGCTGCTGTGAGAATAACTAATCGCGACAGGCGTAAATAGAGCACTGAATTGTTACGTTGTCTCAAACGATGCAAGACGTGCTCTACAATAATATACGACGCGACTGTGCCATGTTCTAGGGGCTCTTAATCCTCCACGTGCGAACACCGTTTCTCTAGCGCTGTCTTTAAGCCAGCATGGCGGCCAAAATCTAATTGTACTGAGACCGAGCTTCAAACCGCTCTATTATTAGACATCTAGGTGTTGGGATTAAATTAATGTGAATAATGTGCGAGTCAATCGGGCGTTCCCGCATGACAGTAACTAGTGGAGCCGCAGCCGCCGCGTCGACACTCACGTTTGCTGGTGTACTGACACTGAGTAAGAGATTCATCAGACACGTTGCACTGGCCTGCCTGTTACATAGTTGCAATAGGATTGTTTGGGCGTAGATGGCAGCATTGGTGGAATTTCCATTTCATTTAGTTTACTTAGGATTGGGGTCGTCCTAATTACATCCTTTCTCACGGGGCAGCAACCCAGAGAAACCTTCCTGTTACAAAAATTGTGCGATGTATGTATAGGTACAGTGAATGAAGGTAGGTATAGTGAACGGTACTCAGAGGATGAGCTCTGGTTGAGTTTGAATCGCGTCAGCGTAGTTTGGTGGTGGTGATAGTTGGGTTTGTGTGATTTGTGTGTGTTCGTACAATGTGTAGGTGGAGGAATTGCATGAACACGCATTTCTTGCATAAACGTAATTATAATTATCATAAGGTCGCGGGTGAGCAAAGTAATAGTTTCAGTTCAATGGTATGTATGTATGCATGCCTTTAATGTACAAAAATAAAGTATAAAAAAACACCATTGACAAACGCTGACGTACATCTACAAAGGGAAACTTTATTACTTTAATGGATCTCTCTACTAGTCAACCTTTGAGTGGATGATAGGAGCATTTAGTTAGGGATCGACAAAGAGTGAGTTTTAAAGCCAGAAATAGTGTAAGTGAAATACGATTTTTTAATAAATGCAATTCATAAACTCAGAGAAAGAAACCGACCAATGATTAATGTTGTGATTGAGATTATGAAGCAAATAGAAAAACTATCATATTTTTTTAAATAATAGCTTCAAAATGGAATCTTCCTAGTCTTAACTAGTTAATGCTTCAGACAGAACGAACAGTAATCTTCCACTCATTGTCAGAGTCAAAACCAGAACTAGGGTAACATATGTGGTATAGGCCGGTGGTTAGGGCGAGGCTACGCGCATTTAGCCGCGCTGCGCCCGCGCCTTGACCGCGATGCAGCAGACGGGGAGACGCCGCGCTGCGCCTGCGGCCTCATTGCTGCGTTACCTTATATTGACTTTTATTTAGTGGTGATCAAAATATTGAACAGATTACTGGTTAGGTTAGGTTAGATTTAGACTGAACTTTTTATTTTACTTGTTTGATGCTTGACACAACGTTCAAAACGAAAAGCAACCACTTTTCCAAGGGATGAACGTGACCATACGTCCCGTTTTGAACGGGACTGTCCCGCTCTCAGCTACTCTGTCCCAGTGTCCCGAAAAATTAGTTGGGGACGCGAAAATGTCCCGTTTTATTAAGATTTAGAATATAAACACGTAAGCGGTAGTCGAACAGGTATTATGCGGGCAGAAAAGAAAACTCAATTATGTAGATATCTACGTTAGTTTGAACTATGTTATAATAGTAATTGTTAAAGATAAGTAATATTTCAAAAATCTTGCCAAGAGTTGTACACATTTTGGAATTTGTCACACTTGTCACCCAGTACTAAAGTATATTTGCGCATCGGAAAAAAAATTAAATACAACATTTGGGTGGTAAGCCGTTTGTTATTGTAAAACAAAAGTTTATTTTGCCCAAAATCTTCTTAAAAAGTCGTTGTCCCGTTTTAAAGTGAGAAAAAAATGGTCACGTTAGGGATGACCCATCAAAGATGAGTTTAAGAATAGGGAATGTCTAAAAAAAATTACCAATGGTTTTTACGTTTTTTTTTTGTATAGAAAAGTCAATTATAAGAAATTAATTTCAATATTTTGTCATTTAGTTCACTACTTTTTCAAAATTAATTATTAAAACTATTTTGGTTGATGACGCCAGACTATAATTGAGGGCTCCCACACAGCCAAATTTCTAAAGGCAACCAATTTTTTAAGGCAACCCCTTTATTTATTTTTTGTGTAGTGGTACACTGTAACTAGTGTCACTTTGCTGGCGCTGTCAAAGTGCTAGATGTCAGACAGCGGGTCCAAATCAAACTCCGTAGGTTTAATCCACGCGTAAATTGTGAAGAATTCTAAATAATGCTATTCCACACCGAATTAAAGTACAACTTGGACCGTCTACGCCATTTACTTCTATGTCAAATGAAGGTCATTGTTTATTTGATATATGTAATAAATGCGTTACAATATATTAAAATTAAATAACTACAGTTAACGATGTAAAAAGAATTTATCTTGAAATGGTTTTCGATTTACTATACGTTACAAAAAAAATAGACAACCCCAGTTGTTCCAAAACGAACGGGACAGATATCTCATCCCAAATCTACCATTTACGTAAATATTGCTATTCTACACCACTTGTAGTTTTACAGGGGATGGTTTTAACTTCATATTTGTTATATTTTAACGAATTTGGAGTAAAAATTGGAAGTTTGCTAAATTTGCCAGATACCTACGCGGATTTGATCCCTGACGAATTGATACTATTGACGTACAATAAAACAACTAGACTCCCAATCACGCTCAAAAATTGTCCGAAGCAAAACTCTGCACACGCATCTATTGTGCAGAGTTTTGGTTCAGTTGTGTTTCGACCGCGCGTTGATTACAACGTCACTTTTCGCCCCGTATTCGTATATGTCTCTTTCGCACCGTAATCAAACTCACGAGAAAAAAAGAGACAGACAGTATAGCTTCCGCTTCGCATGACCACTCCACTGCATTCTTTACTCTTTAGGCGGTTTCCAGCGCGTGACGTCATGTCACTACTTCAAACGATCGTATTCAATTGACATTAAACATTACTGCTACGAAATAAGGTGTTAATTTGAATGAATGCTGTTAATGTTATCTGTATAAATTGATGTATACGTACACACAACGCCGCTCGGACGTTTTTTGAGGAACTTTTGTTAAGCGATTGGGAGTCTAGTTGTTTTATTGTACGTCAATGATTGATACCTAAAAAGAAATGCGGTAAGTAAATCTGCACGTGAGTCCGGCGGGGTGTCGCAAGCGCGTGCACGGTGCAAGGTGAGGCGAGAATAGTGCAGGTTGTGCAACGACCCGACCTCACCCGACCCCGTCCGACTCCCGATCCGCGCACGCGCAGCGGGCCAAGACTCGAGAGACCTGGATAAAATGTTTGAGGAAAACTGACGGTTATTTCAAATCACGCCTATTGCTAACCATAACCAGTATGATTCAAACGTTCATGTACAGTCGACTACAAAAAAATCGATACGGCCAAAGTTACAAAAATATGTATACACGACCTTAATGTTAAGTCAATAAAGGTGTGTATACATATCTTTGTAACTTTGGCGGTATCGATCTTTTTGTAGTCGACTGTACCTGTAATTGGATAATTATGTTTTTTACGCGTCATTCTGTTCTGATGATTATTTTAGTTTGTTACTAAAACGCGTGATGGTTTAATTATGAGTTATGACAGTTGGGCTAATGTGGAAGCTTGAGTTTATGCATTATGTACCTACCTATCATGAGTAGGTAAGGACATATCGACCACTGTCTTCTGATCAACTGTTGACCACGATCGTTTACAAAAAAGCGATAAGTAGTAAATTGTAATGTGTAGTAGGGTGAACCACTTTTTAGTGCCACCCGTTGCTATGGTTACACAAATTTTGCCTCCTGGCCTGGACAACCTAAGCATTTTTCTATGAAACAGTATGAAGTGTCACTTGGACACCCTGGGGGCTCAGGCCTAAAATGTATCTTTCCCAAAATGTCTGCTTTTCCATAATATGTCACGACTTTTGTATAGTAAGACGTGACATATTATGGAAAAGCAGACATTTTGGGAAAGACACATTTTAGGAAAACGGACGTTTCAGGCATAAACAACACAAAAAAAAAAGTAAAAAGTTGATTGACCCAGTAAATATATTTAGGTATCAATTATGTTTAGTTAAGATGTTAATGTAATCTAATTTAAATATAATTGCCATTTTTAGACATTATAATATCGATCTGGTCTGTGTACCAACAGGCTATAAATAAATGCAAAATGCTAATATAGCCTGACTACGAGTACAATATGTGAAAAAGTTCGTATTTATGCAAATCATGCCATTTATTTATATCGACAGTGCGACACAAGGTCGTCTAGAATAGAATACAAGTCTCAATAAGTATTGAGTAGGTGCTACTTATTATTCACTGCAATTTGTCTAGCTATCAAATATGCTTAGTTACTTTAATAGTTACAGACTGCGTTGATCATTTGTTTCACACAACGGAAGAAGCTAAAGCTAAACTCTTCTTCTAAAGTCGCTACACACTTGAAAGAATGGCGTGGCCGTCGGTTAGGTCTTTTAGAGAATCGTCATGGCGACTTTCTTGGGCTCAAAAAAAAACTTTCTTCGGAATAAATATTGTGTTTCTCCTGGCTTTCCACACCGCAGTGCTGTAGTCCATAGTTCGTCAATGGTAATTGGTAACAGAGAACGCTGCCGTCTACACTCACGTGTCAGCTCCCTTGGCCGCCTTTTACGATGCTCACTAGGAGAAAAAGGTGCGTTCTAGATATTCCAAAAACGGGCACGGTAAAAATATGGTCGGAGACTGGTTGGAAAAACAGTTAACTGGAAAAAGTTTCATTCTAATTTTAGCTACGGCGTTAAGGTGTTCAACTTTTTGAACTTCGCCTATATCATCCTTGTTAAACGAGCGCATACCGGTAACCAAAAGTGTATTAATCGGTCTACAATTTTCTGTCTTCATATCCATCACTTCATGTTGTAGGTATATTCACGGTAGGTAACTTTTCGCTCAGAAACTACGTTTAATAATGGACAATGCTTCCGAAAGATTCCAACAATCTCTACCTAAGTAGATGAGGTTTATATATTCAAGTTTGAAGTTCTAATGTTTCATCTATCTGCATATCAATCCGTACAGCTTCAGGATTTGGAGCTTTAGGATGAAGCGTTAGTTGTTTTAGAGTCAGTTTATCCAGGTTTTGCTATTCGTTCAAAAGTTCTTAATATGCCACACCGGCAAGCAAGTTCTTGGCATCGAGAACGGCGGCAACGTGCTTGTCAACGTGCATTGTGTTGCGAGAGGTGCCAATCACGCGTGGCGAGCGATCCTCGCCGCGCAGGCGCCAACTGGCCGCCGATGTGGGCCAGCAGGAAGTGCCGGGAATCTAGCACGGGATATGTACTGACGTGCCGCTGATCCCGTTAGTCGCAGATTGACAAAAGTCTTGAATATAGATATAATCGTATAATACATCTCGGGTACAAGTCTCTAGATGAGTATGCTCCGGGTAGACCCGGCAACTTTACTGTAGTGCAGATACAGGAAGCACGTTAGCAAAAGATGGCATCGCATACTTTCCTTTTACTTATGTCAAAACCTACCTGCCTACTAAGCAAGTATAGTCGACCAAATTAGTTTTACCATTTTTTACGACATTTTCTTAATCAGAAAAACAAATAGGGCTGATCGTCACATTGACTTGTAATGTAACTCATAATAGTTTTTAATGTTTTAAGCTGAAATGATGAACTGAAATTTAACTTTAGGCTAGTAAAGCAATTTTTAGTTGACTAAACTACAGATAAAATTAAAAATACACTGATAAGGAAACTGATAAGAACATAGATAGAACAGCTAATGATTTAGCTGTCTCTATGAACCCTTACGTCTCTATGACTCACCAAAACATCGTTTTCTTACTTAAACTGTGAATTAATTGACTTGAAGTTATTGTAAAACATGCTAAGACTTATAAAGCAAACCGCCTCAGCCCTTGGAGCCAAACAACGCAGCAGCTGACTGATAGCGATAGCGGCGGAAGGGCGTCGACCCCTCCGGATGCGATATAGACTGTGGTGGAATCCGTAGACGGGAAAGATTTTTACATGTTACTAGACAGAGTTCTTCATATAATAAATCATGGGTACGTAAACTTTACACCTGTAAGGAAAATCGCATAAGTTGCATTACATTGCGGCATTCGATTGACCATTTCAAATATGTTTGTTCTTCGGCTTCGCAGTGTGATGTAACTTGCACGTCTAACCTGCTCCCTGTACCACATAAATTACAAGTGCTACAAATCGACAGTAACAAACTGACAATTATGTAGAATTGTATAGGGGCCTGGGCCTCAGGAAATAACTATACGAACTTTAAATACATTGCAAAGACGACCGACTGACCGCGAAACTCACATAGAGCCCAATCGTCAGTGCATATTATAAACATAATATTTTTATTGATTGATTAACACTTTTTTTTCTTCCATAACACAAATCGAAACAGATACAAACAAGAGATACAGTATCAAACAATATACATATATAAACAAGGTTAAGTAGAGAAAACATTTTAAAACGATAAAAGTTTCTTGAAGTAGGTAGGTATGTGATATCTTCGTTATAAAACATATAAACCAAGTTATTAATGTCTATTTTATTAAAACTTTGTATCATTCATTTCTATTTACAGGTAAGCCGGAGCAAAGATATATGATAAGCCATGAAGTTTGCTGAAAGGTATGAAAGGCAGTTTAATTGCGACACTTTTTATTAATGACTCAAATGCCATGATAAATATTTATATCGAATTACTCCGGTAACTGCGTATTGGCTGGGTCGTTAGAGCAGTAATTAATGTGGTCCGTGTTATCAAGTATGACTATTTATGTATAAGAGAGATAAAGCCGAGATTGCTCAGTAGGTTGTGATTAATGCAATCAAGCGATCAGACGCTGTATCTTTCGAGCTGTATAACAAAGTATGTCTATATTTAGAGATGACTTCCTACTGTTGATAAGCGGGCTAAGGTACCTAACCGTTTAAAATAATATGTCAATGTTTATTAAGTATAAACGGCCGCCTAGCCAGTAATGGAGAGCTTAATCGCGCAGCTATATTTAACTTGTCCGTACCACGGTACGAAACGAGAAATAGGTACCTAAATACCGTCTACTGATTAGCTTCAAATATGATTTGAATAAGTTATTAAAATCTGTTAAATAAAAGTGAATAGTTTGGGGTAGATACTTGGAAATAACTTGAAAATGCTTTTACATTTGCAAGTTAGTGATAATTAAATGTTTAAGGCAAATTTAAAGGCAAATTAAGCTATTTAAGGCCAATTTTAAGGTAATTTAAGGCAAATTAAGCATAGGTAGATAGATATTTTCGTTTAGAAAGACGCTGTCTCGCTCTTACTACATATATGTTGATTGCAGAAAAGATAAATACGAGTAGGTAGGTTATACACAGGTACAGGTAAAGGTAGGTGCAGTATTAACATCTCAATTGAATTACACCGACATTCGTATTACGTACAGAATGCAGGATTTGTTGTCCTAGGCTAGGTGCGAAACTGGTAATAGTGAGTTCATATATGAATTCATTCGTTTTATTTATCTGTTTATTACTACAAAAGCAACTAGCTAAAAGCTACCGCCGTTTATCAAAAAAATGCAGTTATTGATACCACACAAACGCTATTGAGGTCTTGAGTGTCTCTGTTATTTATCTGCTGAATGTTATATGATATATTTCATTACATGAACGTTTCTAATTTACCTACAGACGTCAAGAGCATTTTCAGGAAGCATTTGGGGACCGTCCTTGTGTTATGCGATTGGTATATTTTTAGCATATCCTTATCCTGAATCGATTAGATAGTCTTCTATTTCGATATTTTATCGTATCAGCAAATATAAACACTGCGTGAGAGGCTTTACATAACATAACACACAATTTGTCTACAATGCACAATATAAATTAATATTATTTTCGCCTTATTTAAACTGGTTGTGAATTGACTTTCCCTTCTTTTTACTGTGGGTGTGTGTGATTGTTAGTGTTTTTGTAAGTAATATACCTCGAAATCGAGCTTCGTTTAAAACGTCCACTGAACTCTTTGATATACCTCCTAAGTATAAATCTACGAGATCCAGACTGGTTTATCTGTGTCCTAGAAATAGTGTCCGCCAAAACAGAAGGGGTTGAAATGAAACGCCCATATATCAACTATCTGGGATACGAACAAACACAACGACGGTTGTTGGTAATAGCAATATTAATTTCCTAATAGTGTGCTGTTCCACCAACTGGACACACAGTGGCTACTATTTTTAGAACTGCGATAACGAGCGGTTATTGTTTTGGCAGTTTTCCTGCTCCAGGAATAACCGCCACCGGAAGCTTTATTTATAGAACCAATTACTGCAATAGCTTACCTAATAACTGTTATATTTCTGTTTTAATTATACTTCATTATACTACTAAATTGGAATCAGAATCCGCTCGGCTTAAACAAGTATGTACTGTTTGCCGCCATTTTATATCATTTACGAGTAGGTATTTTTACATAAGCGAGCAGGAAAAGTACGTACTCGGACAATTTGCATATTTTAAAATAAACTTGTTTACGCCGTGGAAGTTTTGCGAGTGGCCATATTTATCGGTTTATTTATAGTTATCAAACAACGCAACACGTGCGCGAATCACTTTCCAGCGAATTACCTATTGTTGCTCAGCTAATACGATAATAACTGAGCACGTGGAAATACCCTAACTACTCTGCAATTGAAACATTTCTGGTTTAATGCAACGACAACAATTTATTACCTCGCTATTCATTGCTAATAGACTAATATCATGCCTGATGTTGAAACTTGCAAACATAAAAGCGTACGGCAAAACAGATAAGATAGTCAGATAAGTCACATTACGTTTCTCATTGCGATGTGATTAGCTGCACCGTACCGTGCGGCATATCGCGTAATCTCGCGGCGAGCAAGATTTGTGTCAACTAAATGTCTAACATTACATACCTATGTATTTAGTGGAAGTAGTTCAGCTGGAAAGGTGCTGCTGATAAAAATCAATGTCGAAATTTGAGGTTATCTGATTTCTGTGAGTACATATGTAGATTTAGCAATTTTTCGCGAGTAATGAATGAAAGTTAATTTTATGGGCAGCGGAAAAACTACTACAAGTTCCACAATTAATTCTACTTAGTGCTTGTTAATTTCCTTAACGGTTTATCCTGTTTGTTTTGCGCTTGTTTTGATTACAAATTCTGCTCTTATTACTAGCTGTAAATGGTCGATTTTCTTCCCTCAGTGTTTGATCCAGGCAGGTGACATCATGGAGGATCAGTATCTATTTATCTATATCAATATCTGCGGTGCCCGTCTGATCTGTCGATAACTAAATCTTGAAAGTTTATTTGAGCCACCTTCGTATACATATGTTGGTTGGATGACAATGTAAATACAGTTAAACAAAAATTAGTCAGCAAAAAAGGTTGAATTAAAAAAAACACGTAAGACTTTTATATAAATCCGTGAAAGCAGTTATTCCTGTCACCAAAATCGATGACATGGTTCGTTAGAGCGGATCTTTCTATGTCTTACTGATCATTTAAAGGGGCCATCCTGTAGGTATAATAATGCACATAGTGGTTTTTTACATTGTAAAAAACTAGCGTTTCTAGCTAAGCAGTTATAGGACAATGTAACTGAGACAATACTCAATTGCTTAAATTGAGTCTTGTTTAATTTAAGGCATCCATACTTTACGGTCATGATTTAATTATTTATTAGTAAAAATATCATTATAAATTTTATATCACGGGTATGCCGATATTGTGAAACGTAAACGTGGTTTATGTCCCGTGGACAATATATCAAAAGTTCACTTCAAATGTAGACGCTTGGATTTAAATTTATTATTAAACACGGTAGCTCATTAAATGCTATGTCAACATATTTCATGGTAGCAGATCGGTGTCGTAAAAAGTGATATTCAGACCGGTTCTCAGTTCCACTGGTCCCTCACCTTAGTGTGCCCCAGCTATTACCCGTGTGCGATTAGCGGCGCCCACGTGTACTCTGCGCGCGCGCAGGTCGCGGGTTCAATGCCGACCGCGACACCTAACACAGCCACTACAAGGTACAAAAATAGCGCACATACCACACGAAACTAGGACTGAGCTGAGACGTGTGTAAAACTGTTTATAAAAAAGTGTAAGTGTAAAACTGTCTATATTTGTGGTAGTATAACCATGCAAATACGGATTCTATATAAGTAACGTTTAAATTTAATTGTCTGTAAAATTATACATAGTATTTTTTCATATGTGTGACTAATTTGGGATCTTGAGTAGACAACACGTAAAATACATAATTTCTCAGTAGCAGAAGATACAGCGTGACATCACCTCCTTAGGTACTACGAGTACTGGACTATAGCACCATCTCTTTTACGTAGCTCTTGTCTCCAAACTCTATTTCTAACATAACATTCCTTTGTGGCATAAGACAATGAGCAGACGTTACTAATAGTGCTCTATTCGCCGTAACGTGCCACAAAAGGCCTGAAATAGCGCTTGTATAACCTCCGAGAATAACTCGAGTGGGAAAGTATCGAACGCGCTATTCCGGGAGCGCAGCCTGCCGAATAGCCTG
Organism: Archips crataeganus; assembly: GCA_947859365.1. Classification (NCBI taxonomy): domain Eukaryota; kingdom Metazoa; phylum Arthropoda; class Insecta; order Lepidoptera; family Tortricidae; genus Archips; species Archips crataeganus. The sequence continues at coordinate 754,773 of OX402057.1, read as the reverse complement.
CGACTCTAATGGACGCTTTGTACGGCTATATTTAGCTGGCACAACCTCCGCTTTTGTGCTCGTTATTTCCATGCATAATGCATGTTGCACGTCGACGTCAAAATTATATCCGAGACTGATTTAATAAGTACACGGGTAACTTGTTTTTGAATCTTGTAACTATTTAGACTTCGCGAGCTGCCTTGTTCATTATGCAACTACTTAAATTATATTTTCCTTTGACTTATGGACTTAGTTTGTTTTGAAGATAAGCCGAGTTTAGACCTGCAAGAAAAATCGTGCAAATTGCATTACATTGCGAGAGAGTAAAGGGAGCGAGTTTGCAGTGGTTAATCGAGCGCCGCAATGTAATGCAACATGCACGGATTTTCTTGCAAGTCTAAACTGGGCTCAAGAAAACAATAAATAGGTCATTGCATTTGCCACAACACTATTACCGCCATTTTGTTTTTCTTTAAAAACACTGTTTCATATTTTCACTATCGTCCGTCCCGCGCTTTGTTTATCTTCTTATTTACACAAAAACCCAATGGAGCAAGTGTGGTTCCCGATTTAGGCGGCTATATTTAGGCCCGGAATGCGCGCATCTGTTTATAGAGCAGCGAGGCGGGGGAGCCGGCTATTTGCGGCACCCACGGACCCGCAAGTGTTGAGCAAGTGAAGGGGTAACAAGTTGACGACAAGTGTACAAACACAACCCTCCACTTTGTCGGGTTTCGTTACGAAACAGCGGCGGCGAAGGCTCGTATTTCGAAATAAACTAATTTGTAACATTTTAGCTGGCATGTTGTGTTTTTCTTATGTATGTGCCAGAAGCATTTTTTTATTGTTAGACTGGGGCCAGACGAGCGTAATTCTTTGAGTAGTGAGTCGCATAATTTACGCTGAATTTGGTTTATTACGAAAGTCCTGTTTGTTCCACACGGCGCGGCGACTCAAAATTAGTCGTCGTATTTGTGTGAAACTGGATTCGCGACTTCCAACTCATAACATTACGCCTCCGCCTCATTGGCTGCATGTAATTATTTGTGACAAGTCAGTTGCAGCACTTGGTTGCGACCTCGTGGAAATCCCACTTAGACTTGGCGTGTAAACAAACAGCAGTTAACCGTCCATAACAAAGACACGTGCCGGCGTATAATGGCGCGTTCAGCCTGCTTGGAACTAAATTTATCTTTAGATGAAGTGGAATCATCAAATGAGAACATAACAACACTGCGTTGTGACAAATTACTACATTGGTAGAACATGAAAGACTTGAAAATTACGACAGTAAGTCATTAGTTAGTTATTTTTATGTACTGCCTCAAAAACAAATGTATTTTTACTGCTTCGTCTCGCAATGAGGAGTGGCAAATTAGGAAGTGCATAAGGTAACTGTTTGGTTAGTTGAAATAAACGGTGATTACTTGTTAATTTTTGATTAATTCGAACATCTTTGGTGATATCACTAAACATTAACTAGCCGCCTAGTGAAGCTTGCTATCGCAGTGTCCGTTGACGTGTTCCATTGTGTAACAGGGACATTATGTAGTCAATTTATTGAAGACGTTGCACTCGCATGTTCTTGATGAGGCGTAGGCGACCCTGTGACTCACGGCTGTGGAATTGTCGGATTGAAACCAAAACATCAGTCCACATGATCTAATTATTGAATACCTACGTAGGCTACGTAATAATTAATTAATAACGTGCTAGTATGTAGACGAAATATGTTTTAGAGCCGCACTTCCCGCAACATGTTCTACACTCCCAAAACGAAATCTATACTTTACCGTATGTGCACTTGTCCAATAAGTCCATTTTACTAAAAAGTACACTGATACAAAACGCACACTTTTATAATACATACAAATACGACTCTTTTGAAAAAATTTACCTTCTGGGAAACTGTACCATCTGATGAAGTATGCACTTTTTTATTTAGACCACTTTCCGAGAAAGTGATCCGATCCGACTAAAGAAGTGCACGTTTCGAAAAAGTATTTTTTACGAACCCTAAGCTTTACATGCAGCAGTATGCTTAGTATAAGTTTTACTTCACCAAATACTTCTCGATCGCGTTTACGTAAAAATTTCAATTCTATGGAAACACGGACGCGCGCGCGCGGAGGCGCTGTCCATGTTTCCATAGTAATTGATTTTTTTACGTAAACGCGATCGAGAAGTATTTGGTGAAGTAAAACTTATACTGAGCATACAGATCCATCGTCTTATTATGTCGTAACCTAATTTAATTACGGATGATATTACACAGCGTGACACCGAAAAGAGTCGCATGTGTTGCTGTACTCTGTAGCTACTTGTGGTGCAGTAGTAGCTTTCAGTCGAGTTCTGGCTTGAGCCATGTTATTATGGGAGCTTCTCAAAGCTTCCCAGATTAATAACCTCGTATAATTTAACACTAAACACGACTTAGCAACTGTGTGATGGAATTGACACGTCTTTAATTTAGCCAGATACTCATTGAGCAATGGTTAAGACTAGTACTGGTACTGTGTGTATTGGGATAATCATATCGGAGAGACGCTTATTTTTTTATATGATGGGGGAAAACGAGCAGGCGAGCCATCTGATGGATGGCAGTCACCGCCGCCCATGGACAATTGGACACCCACAATACAAGTTGAGTTACGGATGCGTTGTCGGCCCTTTGAGAAAAGAATAGGCTCGTATTATCCGGAAATACTGCCGCTGCAAGCTGATTCCAAAGTTTCACCGTGCGTGGCCTAAAGTTCCGCACAACACCTCAAGCACTCTCCATGATAAATGCGGTATAAGATATGTACATAGAAATTCAATATCCCTCGGCAAGGGCAGCGGGTCAAGCCGGCCAGAAAGTTCCCGGTCGTTGACAATTCGAGCGGCTCTTCGTTGAATGCAGTCAAATGGAAGAAGTTGCTACTGAGGCGCTGCAGCCCAAAGATGGAAACAGTATCCTATATATGAGGTTTAACTTGAGCTTTATAAAGTTGTACACGATGAGTTGGCGCGAAATATTGACTCGCTCTACCAAGTACTCCCAATTTCTTCGAAGCTAATTTAGTATTTCCCTCCAAATGATCACGAAACTGAACATCACTCGAAATGTGAAATAGACGACCCAGTATAAAGGGGACCTCCCCCAAATAAGGGGTACCACAGAGAGATACCACAAAGGGATATTTTTGCGGAAAACGCGCAAACTTGTGTCTTTTGGGGATTGAACTGGACTAGATTTAAATTTTTCGCTCATGTTTTACAAGTTCCTTTCTTCATTTGTGCATAACGAATCTAGTGTGAAAAAGGCAGTAGTTCTATTGATAGTACTGGCGAAGGAACTACTGCGAGTAATCCTTCAGATTACATGCTTTCTCACCGTTTTTGATGCTTGTGTCCACAACCTCGGCTGCATGCACGTGTCGGAGGCGAGTCAATGATTCCGGAATACGCGCTCTTTGTACGGCGGCTAAAAATAGCCATCTATTCTCGGCCATGATTCACTCCTGCGCAGCCACTTGTTAATTGCTGCTATGATCGTAAAAACAAAGGATTGCCACTCCTTTGTAACATAATTTTAAAATCGTAATGCTTTTTTTCTTTGTTTCTTTATCGTTGATGTTTTAACACATTTTCTGAAGTGTTCTCGTGTTATCATCATCATCATCCCAGCCTATATGCGCCCCACTGCAGGACACAGGTCACCTCTCAGAATAAGGGGGCTTGGACCGTAGTTTCAACGCGGGCCCAGTGCAGATTGGGAACTTAAGACACACGGAGTGTGCAGGTTCCTTTACCGTAACATTCATGGTAGATTTCAAATGTACTCGTAAATTCTAGAAATCTCAAAGGTGCGCTTAGCTTGGGAGGCAATAGGTCATACCATTGGTTACCACGGCTTTTTTTTATTATGTTGTGATAGAATTATAATTGCTTTTGTCCTAGACACCGTGAGGCAATACTTGTTTACCCATAAACCTAACACACTCCAATTTTGCAACGCCTAGTTAAATATTCCTAGGCACCAATGGAGTCACCTTGATTCGGATCAAAATAATCGCCGATGAAAGGTGTAGTTGATAGGTCTGTCCGATCACGCCTCCGCGCCGTGCCCGCGCCGAAACACACGGCGGCGCGGCGCGCGCGCCGACGCGCGGTTCACCTGTATTTGCATAATAGAACATGTTTTTGCATTAATGGGCTTTATTTAGTAAATGTGATAATACGACAAATTGACTTAGTCTTGACACGTTAAGAGATTTCAGCTTATCTATGGCCATTACATAATTAAGCATGCCTCTAACGTACGTGTATTTGTAGAGCGTTTCAAAATGAATACGCCAATTATTCTCGATATCCAAAATCTGCAAACAAAGCCGGGAAACCAGATATACATCGTTATATGGATGTTTCAGGAGTTCTGTGGAAAACTCCTGAGATTTGGCTTTTTGGCTCTGACTCGCGCCTTAGCTGAACTAGTGTTATCTTTCCGCATCATGCATTCATTCACATAATTGCCACTTGCCATATTCTGGTGAGTGCAATTCCTTATAATGCGCTACTCCTTGGTATAAGACGACTGTTTTAATTTTGATAGAACTTCGCGCTCGCTTTTGTCGTTGCCACTCGAGTTATTCAAGTTCACATTAAATAGAAACAAACATACATATACTGCTAAAATTATTACATTTCATTTTGGCTTTGTCGTAGTCGTGTAAAAAAAAGGCGAGCGCGTACACACCGCTGCGGCGTGTCGGCGCTATCTAAGTCGGGCGCGCTATTTCGGCGCTCGTAAAACCCGTTGGCGTGCGTATTCCCGGCGCTTTCCCCGGTAAATCACCACCGACCAAGGACTCCCACGTGGCCGCCCCGGGACCCTTGTGCCCTATTGTTCTACTCAAATAACGCGCCTACTCAAACAATTACTTGTTTCGCTTTAAATTCTTGGCAAACATCTCAAATATGTTCAATTGATGACTGAATTAAAGCAGTGTTTCTCCCGCTGGTGTAAAGGCGACGCTTGTCAAGGTATATTGCCAAAGTACACTCACTTGCGTCATTCGCGGTTCCGCGTTCCTCATTATTTTGTGATTCAATTATTTCAGTTAGATTCTTATAGTGTTCTTGTAAGTTCGGTGTTAACATTTGAATGTCCAAATTAAGAACCTTTCCGGTGGCGGTTGCATTTATAGCGGGGCTAAAATAGCACCGGACGCCGCACGCGCATCGTCCAATAAACAGTTTACTCGACTGAAATAGAAACAGTCCGTTTGAATTTGGAACGGGAACGGTTTTAATAGTTTAAAAAAGTTGACTTTTACGGTGCGTTATTTCGATCTGCGCTGGAGGGATGTGGCGACCTGGTTCTACGGGTGCTGTTGGTGCAATCTTTACTAGTACAATACAAAACATTACAATACCCTATTATTTTATTTCACCTGTTTGGTTATCTTTAGGACATATCTTGCAAGTCAAGTAACTTGAATATGCTTATACATACCATTATGCGGTGTAGATTGGATGAAAGTACAAATACAGTTAAAAAATGTGCAGTCAGCAAAGTGTTGCATCCCCGTTAATTGTTAATCATGCTAGGATGAACTTGGCTTTCTTCAGTTGAATAGCTTGGGTCTTTTTTTACGCCTTTCCGCACGGATCTCTTATTCTAGTCAATGGTGCCTGTTTCACACATCCCAACTCATGGATCTATTGGGCATCAACCAGTCTTCACCCGTTTTAAACCTCATTTAGACGGTGCGAGTATACCGCGTGAGTTGCAGTGCATTGCCGTCGATGACCAATCACTTGCAATTTCATAGCCGCGCGGCCCCGCAATGTAACGAAACTTACGATATTTCTCTTACTATAGAACTATGAATACCACGGATGGCCAGCATTGGACAGCCGCACCTTGAACCGCTGCTCCAAAACCTGAGTGCACGTTACATTAATGTACCCATTGGCGCAACTCCAACTGAAGTTTCGCTCGTTTGATACAAAGGCTCGAGATCATGATGTTTGTATGACGACACCGAAAGGTATGTCGAGCACGTTGTATTGGTTCATCCATTATGTATCATGTATTTATTTTGCAACTGTTTGTTTACGCGTGCCTTTTCAACCGGTTACGGCTTTACGATACTCGATTTTCCACTACAATTACATTCGACCATTAATTTGATCTCTTCTAAATCAATTGCTAAAGGCTCCAATGCGCATTTTTTGAATTAGCCATTTATCTGACCACGTTTAATAATGTTTACAGTAAATCGTAAGTAACTATACAATTAAATGCAGTACCTATAGAGCGGGGTAGCGACAGTACACGCAGTCGATGCGTTAGAATAAGGGTAGACTAGACATGGTTTATAGGGAACGTGCAGTAACTATAGGCGGCAGCACTAATGCGACAGAAGAGACACTATGCGGACAGGAAAAGAAACTTATCAGGGTAAAACAGTCAAATTGATGGCACCAGTTGGCAGCACCGTCGATGTGCACTTTCCCTATACAACATTAACATCCACCTGCAATGCGGGCTTTATGACAGGTGGAGTACCGCTAGATGGCGTCACTATAGGGAGGTCCGTTTAGGGCTGCCATACGTCAGGATTTGTCTTGACATGACAGGATTTTTGACCCTTAGCAGCTTTGCCAGGATTGCGGCTAGACTATGCAAGTGTCAGGATTTTTATAAATTACCTCATTAAATAAAAACTTAAAAATTCAATACTTAGTGTTTTCATGATGTTTACTTATTGCAAAGTTTACACAGTTTCAATTAATGAATGATAAATGTAAGTAGTAACAAAACCAATAATATTTCTTTCAAAACAATTTAAGATAGGATAAATTACAGGTAAAGAGATTTCAATATTGTTTTGCTTATAACACTTAACATTCAATTATTTTCATTACAATCTACTTTTGTTACGTTACAAGAAATGTCAGAACTTTTACGGCGATGTCAGGATTTATATCAGGACATTTCATTTTTTGGATATGACAACCCTAGGTCCGTCTGACGTTTCAGTCTTACTAATGATTCGCTCATTTAGTTACTTAAAATTTGGCTCTGTCGGTTTGAGGACTATTTTGCCAGTGTCAAGTAGAAGATAGTTTTAAAACATGTGGGCCTTTGTTCGATGAAATAATTCCTTACACTTTACACCCTTTATGTCCTGACATTGTACTTACTATTGCCTGCTAATCGTTCGGCAGACCGTATCGTCACGAGAACGCCTCTAAGGCGTCGCGTGTCCAATTCGTCAGGTGTCAGCGATTCGTTCCGTCTTAGAATGAGCAGTTATTTAATTGAAAAATGTAGTTTTTGTCCTCCAGGTGAACGATAAGCACGTAATAATTTCAACGTGTTCTGTTTTCACGAAAATAAACTATAATTTGGTTTGGTATTGAAGTCCACCAATGTGATTCGTATCCCGAGCCAACACAGAACTTTGTCATTATGACGATTTCGTTACAGACTCAGACCAATAAAACTATTGACGAAGATAGGGTTCCAAGGTGGCTCAGGCAGGAATCAAATTGACTGTACCGTCTGGCAAATAATTGACGTGGTCAATAGATACAACAGTTTTCATAGCGACGATTGTTATTAAATAAAGTCTCATAGCACCAGTACACAGTAAAGGAAATAATGTGAAAATTATTTTCACTCACAAAAATATTTTGTTTTTTGTAGATGTATGTCTATAAAATGGGTGCAAACTTTATGTTTTCTTGCTTTTGAGTAAATACATAATATGTAAGTATACAGGGTAGAAAGAACAAACGCCACATGGAGGGCAACTACCTTAAATATTGGAAATATCTATATTCTATGTATAAGGTAAAGGAGACTTTCCTTTATTTTTAAAAACAATATACTGCGTTTATGGATTTTTGAAAAATCGCTTGTCTTAGTCGGGACTCGTAGCCGGTCTAATGCGACAAAAATAAAATGCCGTAATTTATGATGCAGACCGAAAGGGTTACTGATAACTGATAAGGTCCATTTATCTCTAAGTAACTTACACAATCAAAATAACTGAAGACTAACTAACTAATTCGTTTTAAGGCATGAGTAATCCATACTTTCACTACGAGTGAGTCTCACGGTAGTTTCATGTTTAAAGTAACGAAGACCATGAAAACTAACATTTACGTGTTCGTTTTGTTGTATACATATTTATGTATGGAATCACCGATAAATATACCTTTATTTATAATTTACATACATACATATGTAAATAGAATATTCATTGTATTTCCTTTCTTAGTACATAAATTAGTCGACAGATTGTGACATGTTCGGCGGCTACCACACGTCATACTCGAGCATGTAATTTGCTTGGGTCACTATACCAGCCCGTGGCGGTCAGTAAGTAAGTCCCCGAGCCCCCATAGAAAAACCAGCTTCTTTTCCGCGAATAAATTAATCGGTGCACGTTTCGGACCTCGCGTGAGTGTTCTATTTTTAAATCGGCTCGTAATTCGCGTTTTGTTTCGCCGGTCCGTTCTCTCCCGCGGCGTGTAGCGGCGCGAGCGAGACACTGCCGAGGGGCGGGGCGTGTCCTTCAGTTGTCGCGCCGCGGTGTTCTATTTTTAAATAATGCGGGGGCCGGGGGAAGGGGTGTATTGTTGATGGTTCAAATTGTACAGTATTGAAAAAAAAAGTTTACGTAAGCTTTGTGTTAGCGGCCATGGTTTTTTTTTCAGAATCCTCGCTTGCGATATATTGACCAGTATAAATTGTTTGCTATGTTCTGGTCAGTAGAGTCATTGATGTTGTTGTTGTTCTCCTCCCTATGATCAGGTTCTGTTGGTATTACTTGATACTTGAACCGGTTGTTATTCGAAAATCAAATTTGAATAAGGTTTTATTTCATCAGCTCCGGCTCTTTGATGTCGTAGTTAAGTAAATTTTAGGCATGATGAATAGCTTAAAAGTCGATTATTTTTATGTATACGATTAACAAATATGTTAATTTTTATTACGGTTTCATGTAAATTAAAACTTAGTGCGACAATGTGAAGGATATCTTCGTACTATTTAAATACAAATTTCGTTTGATTATAGGTTGTCATAATGTGGTAGGTAAAATAAAATAACTTTTATTATGTACAACTAAAATAGAAAAATATGTGGGAATAACGAGCCTGGCGCGTAGGCGTTCCCCGGCGTAGCGTACACGTAGCGGCGCTACGCCGTAGCGGCTCGGCCGTAGAGAGTCTACGACGTGTTGTTGTTTACGACCGAACTCTAGCACTTGATTTGTTTTCACTGTAGGCCCGGTAGGTAAGTAAACTTATGTTTTATTAAAACCATAAAATAAATGTGTATATTTCTGCCGTTTCCCTTGAAATGTGACGTAGGTAAACCTTTTTAATTTTTATGGAACTCGTTCTACGTAGTTTAGTCGGTATGGTACACGATGATGAGCTTAATCCCGGATTAACATTCCTTTTCAAAGTAGTATCCCACTGTGACAGAACAAGCTTTTAATAGGTTTTCGATAAAGGCTTGCCAGCTAAATATTTTCGTTATAAATTGACTTAATTCGACGGAGAACGGAATGTTCTCCTAATGTGATTTATTTTAGTGTATCGCGGTGCATATTTTATAGCAATGGAAACTGTTATCTTGTCCGCCGATTGCGGCTTGCTCTGAGGCCGCCCGGGGGCCAATTAAGATGATTAACTATTTTAAATAAGAATATGACCTATTTGGCCATTTTTATCTTGACATTTTAGTTCCTCGACAATTACGACGAAAAATCGACGAGATTTTTTTTTCAAATTTTAAAAAGTTTTTAGAATTAAAGTGACTCGTTTTGATGAGTAGATTAAGCCGTAGAAATTTTGCTACCTAATTTGTTAGCATCCTGTATATCTCATACGCAAACAGCGTTAGTTATATCAGAATTTCGACAGACGGCCGCCAAGAAAACTTGATTTGTAAGGGTCGGACGCAAGGGCGGCAGGTCCCGGGCGGCCCTGCCGGCTAAATATAGCCCTCCAAAAATAGACCTCAAGCCTCCAGCCCCCCCCCCCCCCCGGCCCCGCGACCTACATGATGCCACCCCACCCCCACCGATCGCGCCCAACCTGTCAATGTTGCTGGCTTTTTTCGCTACAATTATTAGTCTTTGTCAGTCCGGTTGAAAGGTTTCATTGTACACGAATTCGCTCGAACTCTAATTATATTTGCGATATTAACGAGCGGAGTCGTTTTGTTAGGCTAAGTTAGTCTAACACATTTTCTAAATGTATAATAGAATGGTAATTTTTGCCTTTTTTCGACAGCTGGCTTTTCTTGATGTTTGTTTTATTATCTCGGCCTATATACGTCCCACTACTGGGCACATGTCGCCTGAATGAGAGGGCCTGTGCTGTAGTTCCCACGCGGGCCCAGTGCGAATTGAGAACTTCACACACACCATTGAATTTTTTCGCAGGTGTGCGCAGGTCACCGTAAAGCTCATGGTAAATTTCCAATGTAATTTCGCACATACATTCCGAAAAACTCAGAGGTGCGAGCCCGGGTTCGAACCCACGACCCTCTGCTTGAGAGGCCATAGTCAAACCACTAGGCTACTAAGACTTGTTTTCACTCGTTCTAATCTTAACCCTAATCTAGCTATGATGGCCTAGTGGTTTAACCTATGGCCTCTCAATCAGAGGGTCGAGGGTTCAAATCACGGCTCGCACCGCTGAGTTTTTCGGAAATTATGTGCGAAATTACATTGGAAATTTACCAGAGCTTTATGGTGAAAGAAAACATCGTGAGGAAACCCGCATACACCTGCGATGAAATTCAATGGTGTGTGTGAAGTTCCCAATCCGCACTGGGATTGCGTGGGAACTACGGCCCAACCCCTCTCATTCTGAGAGGAAGCCTGTGCCCTGCAGTGCGACTTAGGAATGATGATGATGAATCTAACCACGTCATTCTTAAGTAATACAGCCGCCGTTATAAAAATCGGAGCAGGTGCGCATACTCAGTCGTGTTCAGATGTTTTTGCGCACCTAGTCTGCTCCGATGTTTATGATGGCGACTGCATATTCCCTGGCTCCCGGTAGCAACAACACATTTGATTGATGTGTTTGTTCTCCGCAATGCAGGTTTAGGAGGGCTCAGCGATTTACGACCCCCTTTGAGGGCTCCCTCGTGACTTCAGCTCTGCCAGGAAAGGGTACTACACGCAAACATAAGTACCGCTACAATGCAATGCTGCCCGCGTATTAGGGTTATTTATTACTGGTTATTAAACTTCCAGTTTGTTGCTTGTAACAACTAGGATCTATTAGGTACAACATGGTTTTTCCGAACCGGTGGTAGATTTTTCGACATTCAGAAGTGCTTGAATTGAAGCCTTAAGACTGGTTTTTTAATAATGAACAGTTAACAGTATCTGTCAGATAAATGTCCTTCTTTTTAATGCTCCATCCTTTTTTTTCCTATAACTAGAGGAAACGATAGCGATAGTTTTTTTTGAATGAGTCGCCAGAGGGGCCAAAGACGCGAAGTCTTTGCTGTTTTTTACTTTAAGGATTGGAAGGGTGACTTGTGCTCGGGAAAAATCCCTTCGGACGAACTGGGAATGGAGGGCCCAGACAGTGTCCGACTTGCACGGACTAAAAAACCCGGTCACAAGTCCCCTTCTCTAGCGATAGTTTTAACTGACGGATACTTTTATCTGGGGATTGAAAAATCGGCCCATAATTAATTGAATAATTATGTTTTGACCAGTTATGTCAGGTTAGGAAGTTTCGTATTAGGAAGTTTAAATCAGATACCGACTTTTTTATTTTATGGCATGTTTCTTTAACCTCCGACACAGAGGGGTGTCATAAGTTTGACCGCTATGTGTGTGTGTGTGTGTGTCTGTCTGTGGCATCATACATAGCTCTAAAACGGGTGAACCGATTTGGATGCGGTTCTTTTTATTCGAAAGTAGGTTTCTTGGCGATGGTTCTTATACATGTGTCATCAAAATTGATTCAGCCGTTTCAAAGTTATAAGCTCTTTTGTTAGCTGCATAAGGAATCTTAGACGCATGATGGTTATTTACTTTATTTTCAAACATTGCAACCTAATTGCGTTGGGGGTTTTTAAATTTTTAAATTTATTGTTATTGACGATTCATGATGGTTTATTTCAGCTGAATTTGTCTTGGGAACAAACATGTGTTTATCACAATATCTAAATGAAATCGTCTGAGGCCTTACTTTCCAAAATTAGAAATTTATCTGACTAAATATGCAATTAATTACTTATTACGAGAACGATAAATATTGAAGCTGCTCTGTTAAAGGATATTCTATTTATAGACGGACAAATGTTTGACCTTATTAATAAAGTCCCTATTAATAAATTACAGCTGAAGACTTTTACTTAGGATTAAATATCAAAAGGTTAAATTAAGGTTGGATTAGGGATAAGTCGGGAGCGAAATTTTAATTTTGCGTAGGACTGAGTCTAAAATATCAAGTGAATCTCCGAGGAGGTATCAATAGAAAATCAAACGTTATTGAACAAGCAAAGCTAGCTCTGTGACAAGTTCGTGTCGAAACTTATCTGATGAGCTTTGTTAAATGAAAATGAAAATGAAAAAGTTTATTTCACACACAAAACACATAAAATTACAAAAGAAAAATATATATATATGTACAGGGTCATTTTTAATTCACTGACATCCTCTTAACCCTGAATTCCTATCACTCAAACAAATGTTTTTTGTTCTACGACTTTTTAAAATGAAGCACTTTTTTTCCCATACAAATACACAGAGTATCGTAAAAATAAGAGGTAATCTCAAATTTTCAAAACGTTATTATACCAAAAATATTAAGTTACGACAAAAGCCGCAAAACAAAAAACATTTGTTTAAGTGGTAGGAGTATAGGGTTAAAAGGATGCTAGTGAATTACAAATAACCCTGTATATATATAAAACGAGATAAAAAAATAAAACATTAAATTGTGTGTGAAAAAGGTCCCGCCTCAGCAAAATGCGGACTCCTGAGGTGGAGCCAGCGCTGGTCTTCCGGCGGGACCCTTTTTTATCAGTCACAGAAACCCTGTCGTGCAACACGGCCTTAAGCGGTATGCTGAACGCAGCCGTTGCGACTGCAACGAGCAGCGCTGTCTGGCGGCGAACAGAACAAACGCAGACATTTATAACCTAAAAGACCGTGCGCACGACATGGTCACTGTGACTGTAAGATTTACTAAATACAACAAATAACTTAACTTTGTTGTGAGTCATTTAAGTAGGCCGATTGTTGAGGGCCGGTGACACTGAAACGTTAAATAAGCTTGAAGTTACACTACTTCAGTTAGTTAGCTAGTCGGTTTCAGGATAGTAGTTTGGAGCTTATCATAGAGCAAAAGTCACCCCAAACGTAGGTAGGCGTTCACAATTAGACACGGTCCGGTCACACGAGCGAGCAAATGACGGCCTCACGGTCCCACCGGAAGACCAGCGCTGGCTCTCGAGCCGGCATTATGCTGAGGTGGGTCCGTTTCGTGATAGTCGCTTTATATTGTAATCTTTATGCCTGTTTACACTACACATGATAGCCTTTTCAAAGTGCACGTTGTTATTCTCACTATATCTAATGACTAATGAGTAGAGAGCGGATTTGTAGTAGCGATCTCAATATTTATATGGATATGTCTGGTATAATTTATTATTTTTTCTACACACAAAAATAATGTAACGGAACAAAAAAGTAAAAACCTTTTTGGAAGCTTTTGTAAATATTGGGCAAAAATTAGGATGATAATAAATGAAAACATCGTTTGTTGACTTTTGAAATAGTTTATTTTTTTAAGTTCTTCTTCTTTAATATTTCTTCTGCACAATGCACAGTAAAAAGCTTACAAAAACGTTTTTACATTTTTGTTCCGATAAGTTACATCATTTTTGTGTGTAGAAAAAATAATAAATTATACCAGTCATATGACTGATATATATTGAGATCGCTACTTCAAATCCGCTCTCTACTAATGAATGAGCAACTAAATAAATTGTAATAAATTTCATATACTTTAAAGTCGAGTAATCGTGAATTGGTATCAACACTTTAAAATAAAATATGCACGCATACATGTAAATAAAGCAGTATGCTGATGTTTTCAATTATCCCTCCGAAATGAGTAGGTTTAAAAATATCGCGTATGACGAAAACACGCTAATGCCTGTCTGCTAAATACATTCAAAGTCATATACGTAACCGAACCGTATATCAACTGATATACGGTTCGGTTGAATAGCAAACAACAATGAGTTATTTTATTACTTACGGCACTTATAATATGACTGACTTACGTAGCATTTCATTTCACCATTATCTGTTATCTTTGATGTTGTTGTTATAGTGTTGTTGTTGGTGTTGTTGCAGAGATGGCGCACGAGGGCGCCGGCGCGGCAGAGACCTCCCCACAGCCGACGCCGTCGCCGCCGCACGCGCCGCTGCTTCCCGCTCCCGATGCCAGCTTCCATCACCAGATTATGCAGGTAACTATACAGTGGCGTCACCACTAGCGGCCGCCACTAGTAAAGGCAGAGTGACAGGTTGACTGCCCGCTGTCGACCCTTATCCTATGTTACTGACGCCTGGATCCACACCTCATAAGTATACATTTATTTTAATGGGACTCGCTTTTGATACTTGTTGGATTTTAGACTTCAAAACGTTGAAATCAATTTAAACATGGTGTAACTTAAACTATGGTTATATCCAAAAAAACTGCCGATTCGTTACTAAACGTCAGTATTATGTAGGTACATTATGTACGTCGTTATTATGTACATAAAGTCATGTAAGCCGGTATACGTTGACAGTTTTATTAGGCTATCTGTAGTCTTTGTTTGTTATAAATGCAATGCAATTCTATATATAGTAGGTGTCACGGGATTTGATTGTTGTAGTAGGCCGCGCGCCGAATTGAATTGTCTTCCCGCGGCGCTTCCGGCGACCTTCCCGCGGCTCCATCCATCTTGTTTTCGTGAAACGCCCGAACCCGTATATTTATAAAGTTTCCCGCGGCCGATATAAATAAACCAATATGAACACATATGCACGAATATATATAGAACGGTCGGTCCATCCGTCGGCATACTATATTTACATGCGTCTGTGTAGGTACATGGATTAATTTTAGATCCAATGTTGATGCGCGGCCCCTTCCAATAAATATAACTTCGAGCGCGATTGCGATTTCAGCTATTTGCATTTGCGCCGCGATTATATCAAATGTCCGGGTGCGCCGCCACGTGTTCGCCACTACCTTCCTATTTACCAGCTATATTTACATCGAGACCACTCAATATATGTGCTAGTCCCTAACCAACTTGTGTAAAGTTCGGTTGATTTGAAATGGGAATCAATCAGGCAGCATTGTTGTGCGCCGCGGGAGCGCCTGCCCACGCGCGCCGCATCCGCCCGCACTATTCGCGTCGCATTCCGACGCCGTTTTTCCCCACCTACCGAAATACGCGCGACGTCCGAAATATTTGCGACGCGCACTACGACGGATATTTTTTTCGCGGTTTTAATGCATCCATGCGCTGCGCCGCCGAGGTCGATACTTTACTTATAATTATAACATTTATGCTTATTTTTAACCGACTTCAAAAAAAGGAGGAGGTTCTCAATTCGGTTGTATGTTCTTTTTTTTTTTTTTTTAACGTGTGTTACCTCAGAACTCCGTCATTTATGAACCGATTTGGAAAATTCTTTCGTTGTTTGAAAGCATATGCTTCAAGGTTGGTCCCGTTGTTACCGGAATCCAGTTCTGATGATGGGATCCATGAGGAATTGAAGGAACTCTTCAAAAGTTCAAGGGAAATGTAAAGCGATTTTAGTATTTTCAGTGACAAATCGAGCATTTGCATTCATAAAGTGTCATTTGGTAAACTAGATCTGATGAAGAAGACCGCAGATGGCCAACGGAACTCCTCAACGGGTCAAATCTTGCAAGTTGAATTTGACTCACTTCCCGGTTTCTGATTGATTTCATATTTTACATGCATGTGTAAATCAGGTGACAATGCAATATTATTGTGACATGGAGCTAATCTGATGATGGAGTTGGAAGGTGGCCATAGAAACTCTGTAATAAAACAACACAACCCCGTCGAGTTTGGGTTCATTTGAAACGTCTTGACGAGCACTTTGATCCCAGATGGTAACCAGGGTCTGATGATGGAGCTGGAAGGTGGCCAAAGTTACTCCATAAAGTAACGGCACTTACCCCATCGAGTACGGACTCATTTGACTCGTCTCAACGAGTACTTTGGTCCTAGATGGTAACCAGGGTCTGACAATGAAGTTGGATGGTGACCATAAGAACTCCGTAGTAAAACGACATAACCCCATCAAGTTTGGTCTCGTTTGATTCGTCTTGATAAGTACTTTGGTAACCAGAGGCAAAAAGTACAGTCAGTAAAGAGTGCCAGTCCAGGCCATTAGCAACAACTAAAAAGAAAAAAATAAAAATTTTTAAATAAAAAATAAAACCTCCTTCAAAAAACCCCCAAAAAAACATAAAATAATAATTGATTGAACCGACCACAATAAGCATGAAAATATCTTTCTACTAATCTGTTTGAAGTTGGTGCCTCAGCACGAGCCAGCAGGAGTGGACCTAGTAATCTAACTTACCTACATACCTATTATAGGGCTTCTACACTCCTGCTGGCTCGTGCTGAGGCACCAACTTCAAACAGATTAGTAGAAAGATATTTTCATGCTTATTGTGGTCGGTTCAATCAATTATTATTTTATGTTTTTTTGGGGGTTTTTTGAAGGAGGTTTTATTTTTTATTATACTCGTACACGTGGCAGTTTTTGTTGTTCCATTATTGTATTTAAACAACCGTTTCACGGTACCTACGGATCTCACGTATGAAGGTATCAAAATACTCGACACGCTGCTGTGTTTTGTTATTTTTTTAACTATAAAAACCCTTGAAAGCAAGCTCAGTTGTTCAAAAACATCAAAAATCATGAGTCCCTGGATTCGGGTGTCGGGCTGTGGATTGTCCTACATGTGATGTATTTCCTTCGTTGTAGAATCAGAGCCCGAGAAAGAACCATATCGCGGAGAGAGCGAAACAAACGTTAGAGAATAGTTTCCTGCAGCAAGTGAGTGCATTTCATAACTTACCTTTTTGTGTTCTCGAGTCGCATTCAACTACCTGCACGGTCAGCCCGACATAAATTGGCTCATTTGTCGCTTAGTGCGTTTCTAACTTGCTTCGTGCGAGGCGCAAAAAGCGATAAAAAGCAACAGCATGTCGAGCTAACAAATATTTATCGCGTCCTCTAACCATAAATATGAGATCGGTACTGGGTATTTCTAATTATAATACAGAAACCACCATCGCTTCTGTCTATATTTAGCCCAAAGCTTGCTTAGGTTTAAAACGGTATGGTATTTCAGGACGGCCAGCGGGCCAGGCGGATAGTTGAATGCGACGACGCTAATTTTAACAACTGTGGAATACTCGTTCCGCTTTCGTGTATGAGAAATCTGGCACCTGTACATTGTGTGTGGATAGTTAAAAGGTTGGGCCAAGTTGAGGTTTTACGCAACTCATTGCTTTTTAACAGCGGTAACGTCTGATGTGGGTAATGTAATGTTTGACCTTGGCGACCTCCGAAATCGAAGGGGGTCGACCTGAAATTGCGGGGTAATTGGTGTAGCATAAAACATTGTCACGATTCCAAAAATTACCCCAACTGTTCCCATTGTAGTCTGCTAAGTTTTTCCATGGCATATCTAACCTATTGAATTGCAAAAACAACCTTACTGTCTATGAAATTAGTTTAAGGTAAGGAAGTGATTAACAATGTTAAACAACTACCATCGTTCTATCTAATGTGACTTAACCGCTTTTGTTTCAAGCTGTAAGAGCTAGTCGCTAACCCCGTTAATTTTATACTATTTTCAATTAAATGTCACCAGATTGGCGACAGGTGTCTATGACAATTCCAAATATATTGCAGAATCGAAGAATTTCGTTGGCTACGATCTAAATCGAATTCTCAGTGTCACCTGTTATGTTTACGAAATAAGAGTCTGTAATTAGTATTCGCCTATAAGTGTACAGTCGCCATCATAAACATCAGAGCATTCAAGATGCTCAAAAATAACTGAACGCGATTAACAATACAGTCTTGTTTAAGATATTTTTAATCACCTTAAATGATCCGATGTTAATGATGTTGACTGTATCTATGTTTTGGATATTGCAGTATTCCATATAGACCTTGTAGATGTGATATTAGGACGATGATGAACAAACAATTAAAAAAAACTGTGACTTCTATGATGCTATTGGAAAGTATTTATCCAAATCAATTAATCAAATTATAAAATCAGATATCACATAAACTAACAATGCGCTCTAACAATTTGGATACCTAGATATTTAGACGCGTGTGCTAACAATCGAGACATGTTATTGATTAGCGGTAATGCAAAAGTAACTAATCGATGTAGCTCTTAACACAATTGCATTGTACAGCTAGCGTCAAATATTAGAGAGAAAAAACACGTCTCCATTGTCGAGGGCGTTAGAGCGTGTCCCGATATTTCTGAGCACCTTAACCCTTAATTTGGCAATGTTCACCACAACGAAGATAAGTTAATACCATCTTATTGTATTTTTTTTGAATATAGCATTTTCAAAAGACCTAATTTAAGACGAGGCTTGAATTGCCGACTTTTAGAAATTTTGCCAAATTAAGGGTTAACCTCTCCCTTATATTTAACGCCGACTGTACCGCAGAAGTATAAGGGCTGGCAATAATAATTTTTTCTGTTTGTCTCAAAAGCTCAATCACAATGCGGCCCTTATGTTTCTAATCTACAGTAACATTTGGCAAAATGTATCACACTATCACACGAATGCTAGTTGTTACATATAGTAACTATAATTTTTTCTCATCATTGATCGACTTCAAACGTGTATAAGACATAAAAGCCCGAACTGATTTCGATAAAAACCGCTACCAAAAAAAAACAGGCGGTGAAATATCTAAGCATACAAAAAAACATACTTACTCGAATAGGGAAACTCTTCTTTTTTGAAGTCTGTTAACACTAGTTATTTGGATCAAGTGTGGATAGTGTGATGCGGTGTACGAAGGCACGTGTCTTTACTGACGGCGTACTCGCTGTTGCAGTTGAAGAAGCAGCAGCAGTTGCAGCAAGAGATACTGCTGCAGCATTTCCAGCAGCAGCGGCAACAGTTGGCCGAGCAGCATGAACAACAGCTGCGGCATCATCTCAAGGTAAATATTTTTACCTTTGTTACCTATTTGATCAATGTCGATAGTCCTTGAAGATCCTGCTCCCGGCTCCTGCCACGTATGATACGCTGTGTGATATCGTCACTATGAAAAAAGCTGAATCTCAGAATCGATAATCTTGGTCCTGTAAATTTTACTAAGTATGCATTGAGGTTCAGTTTGGTTTACATTATTGATTTTAGATAAGAGCTTTTTTCAAAGTAGTCTCTATATACAGGGTTATTTGTAATTCACTAGCATCCTTTTAACCCTAAACTCCTACCACTTAAACAAATGTTTTTTGTTTTACGGCTTTTGTCATAACTTAATATTTTTGGTGTAATTACGTTTTGAAAATTTGAGATTACCTCTTATTTTTACGATACTCTGTGTATTTTTATGGGAAAATAGTGCTTCATTTTAAAAAGTCGTAGAACAAAAAACATTTGTTTGAGTGATAGGAAGTCAGGGGTAAGAGGATGTCAGTAAATTAAAAATAACCCTGTATATGTGGAATAGTTTTTTTTAAAAGATTTTTTAAGCCTGGGAAAGAATTTTACGTAGATGTATTCGATGGAAGTAGGATTTAGGTGATAAATAGTTGCATCATCCAAAATCGAATTTAACAATCTGTTCTAGTATTATAGATGGTTTGGTTTGTAACAAATTATTGGCTATCTTCTACACGTAGCTTCAAGAAACCGCCGTTAACAAAGAGATAGTAATACTGCTTACTGCTATTTAGGCTTCTATGTTTTATTGTAGGATTTCGCTCGGTTTCGCAACGCAATGTTTCACAAATGTGTATCACTTGGCAGCTTTTCATTTGACATCTTATATTCCGCTTATATCGTTAATTTCTCGGCATTGTTATGTATTGAATGTATAGAACTTATTCTGCCTATTGATATTTGTTATGAAAGCAATCATATATTAAAATAGCTTTTATAACTTACACATGATGATATTTAGTTTGGAAAAGGTAATTTAAACAATTTTGTCTCCTAGTAAAGTATAAGTAAAGTACAATAGTAGAAGTTTATAAGATACTTTATAATAGCGGGTCACGGTGTCAGTTTGGTTCCTACATTCAAGTTCTATACGGGTCTACAGCAAGGTCGTTTAGTTATGGCATGGCCATTTGAAATGACTGAACTGGCATTCTGACTAAATACAATTGTTTTATATATTTTATACAAATTTTATTCAAATTATTCCGCTCGTCGCCGAAAGTTCTCTAAGAAAAGGTCGGTACTAAAAATAAACCTGACCGACGCTGCCAAATTATAATCAGAAATAAAAATACTGAATACACAAAAATAGCCGTCCAAAAACGCACTGAGACGTTTGGCCGCCAAGCGGACAATAAGTATGCTGTGATTCTACCGTGCATGCCACTCTGGACGGGGCAAAGCAGCGTCAAAGCCTCGCTATGGTAGTGCGAATGTAGTACATTGCGATCGAACAGCGCAGCGGAGTGGTTAGAAAACCTGACTACAAAGCTTGTGGTCTCGGCTTCGATCCCTAGTCGGGGCAGAAATTATGTACAAAAATAGAAATGTTTGTACTCGAATTTTGGGTATTTAAGTATGTTTATCCGTTGCCTAGTACACATAAAACAAGCCTTGCTTTGAGACTAGGGCAAATGGTGTCAATTATTGCGGGATACTCATTCATTACCTTTTATATTGTTTATTGTTGTCGATGATTGATATTGATGATTGCATATCATCCGGCTGGAGAGAGATCTCTCTAACGTGGCTTATCCCCACGAACACATTGACAAATCCATAGCCGCGCGGCCCCGCAATGGAATGAAACTCGCACAATATCTTTCATACCGTCTAAATGAGGCTTAATTGGCTTATCACTCGATGCCGCGCGGGCGCAGCGTTATTGGCAGTGCGAGGAATATTTGGGAGTCGGAGGTGATGTTTGGCAAGTCGCGGGCAAGGCGCGGCCGCTGTCACTCCGCCGCTGTGCTATTAATAGCCGTGAATGGCGATGGCAGCAAGCAATTACATCATTCATTAACCCGCTCCAGTTGCGCTAGCGCTGCGTATGTCGCAGACATAAGGCATGCATCGAGCTTGGTTAGAAACGGCTATGAAACCATATGTTAACGATAGAAGCAAATGTACAATGGAATTTTTTCGATGTTACCACACTCCGTACAAAAATTAAACATTTACACACATAAAACATAACATTTAACATTTTACAGTATGAAATTGATTGTGAAAAGCTTCCACCCTGGTACACGATTCAGCTTCCGCGATTGTAGACTTAAAGCGCAGATCGTCCCGCTGGATTATACGTTCAACTTGGGATTCTTTTAGCCCCAACTATAACGTTAAGTTACTTAGTTAATTGCGACATTATTGTAGGTCTCGACCACATACTGCAGTGTAACTGACCGCGTCAAAGACCACTTCGTAACGTGGAATTTCCCTTTTTATAGGCTTGAAATGGACAACTAATATTGAAAGTTGAAGTCACAAGTATTGCAACATGTTAGAAGTGGACCGCAAATTTAGTTTAAAACGTATGATTTTACGTACGTTTCTTTAAAGCTTAAACTGCTGGAAGGATAGCTTAATCTTTGAAATAACACCTAGGCTACATGTATTGCGATATTTAGGTATGCATATAAAATTCCAAAATCTCAATCGTGAAGTTTAGGGTCATGAAATTTTCTATGATTGTTTTTCATGCAATGTATGTAATTGAGTAAAATTCCGGCATTTCAATTCAACTGCCGGTACTAAAGGCAAGCGAAGCCGTGGGCAATGACTAGTTTCCAATAAATATGTCAATAGTATGTGATAGTCAGAGGTGACCGAAATCTCAGCATTATTCAATGACTAGTCACGCATTCTAATATGAAGTAAACAAGGAAAGTATCCGCGGATCGTGGAGCCGCTCCAACGGTGCGCGCGCGCCGGTTTGTATTATTTTGATGTTAACGTCAACTGCGTGACGCACGCGCGTTACTATCCTGACGCTAAACACTTTTAAGCAAACAACGCACAAGCGTAGCACATAAAAATTAGCTTTGAATGAAATCTCCGTACGTTAACGTTTTATTCATAAAATTGTTCAAAGTAAATTAGCTAAGTTTGTACTCGTTGCGATAATGCAAAACATGTAAAACACTTCGAACGTAAATTGGAACGACTCGAAGGACTGAATGAAATTTGGTATCTAGACAGCTGGATCTCGGGAAGAAAGCATTTGTTTCTTTTTGCGAGATTCCAATAACGAAGTGGGGGGTACCTCTCCCTCTAATAACTCTAAGACTATATCTACGACACTGATATGGTTATACTAAACTTGACTCGCGTAATTAACATGTTTTTTACAAGGTATATAAACACTAAAGTTTACAATCATCATTTGACACACGCCAAATTTTTCAACATCTTTAGTGGTTCAAGCGTAGTGCGCCAATTTCTATTTGATAGGAGAAAATTGATATCCCCATACCATCTAAGCTAAGCATACAATATCGTGTAACGAGGGCATGACAGCCTGTTTGGTTCCAGCTGTGGGAGCAGCAGAAGGCGATGGAGGAGGCGGCCCGGCGCGAGGCTCGCGAGGCGCTGGAGGCGCGCGAGGCTCGCGAGGCGCGCGAGCGGCACGAGCGGGATCGCGCCGAGCTGCTGCGCAAGCGAGACAAGCACGAGCACAGCGCTAACGCCTCCACGCAGGTCAAACAGAAGCTACAGGTCAGACATTACACTGCTTAAATGTTTTTCACTAGCTAGTTAGCGTAGCGCCACGCTTTCGCCCCCGTTACAAAACTCCATATGCTGTCGAAATCTCGCATAATCTGGTCTGCGAATGGGAGCCTCTATGCGAACTTTAGGTTTCCATGGATTTGGGCTAGGCGTGGATTAATCGATTAGTAAGTTAGGATTTGTATTTAAATATTAATACTAATCTAATCTCTAAATGATCACGGTGGATAAAGGCATAAGGGTGGATCTACGATTTTGTAGAAATTGTGTGAAACCTTATGATGGGAGCATCGCGGATCTGCGCGCTGTAAGTAATCGTATAGGACTTAACCACCAGTGATTAAGACTAAATAATTTGTTTTGCATAATCAGATACAGACACTCCTCAAAATTAACATCGCACATCGCATCCTACAACGCCCTGGCACCAGATCAGCACCGCCTCAACTCAAAGTGAAACATTGAAAAACAAGCCTTTATTTGTTTTAGTAAATAAATAAAAATAATAAAAATCATTTATTTCAGGACGAGGAGTCCCATATACAATGTGTTAGTTACATTCTTAATATCTATGTTAGTAAGAGCATAAAATAAAATATGAAAAATTTAGTATTTTACCTTTTTGAATAAAAATAAAATAGTGTAATCTGAGAAAATTGCACGCTGGTTACTCCAAAGCGCCCCTTCGTCTCCTCTCTTCTGGGCCTCCTCGAACTTGGTGGGCATTTGCTGGTGCCCTGTGGTCGGCGCGATGACCGCGCGATGTTCAATCTTAGACGCCGCACGTGCATCCGACACCTAGTGTCTACTTCTATGTCTATTTGGTGCTGGGCCGTTGTAGAGTGCGATGACCTTAATTATATGTCTGTGAGTTATTTAGTCAGTCGTATCGTGACGATCTCTGTAGGAAGTAAAATGTGTACCGTTTGTTTTCCAGGAGTTCCTTAAAAAGAAGCAAGCCGCAGCTAACGCTAACGGAACAGTGCCCGGATCTCCTTACAGAAATTGGTACGTCACCGTTATTTTACGAATACTAATTGATATACTAAGAATTTGTAAGACAATAGGTAGGTATATAATATTATTATTGCCACCAAACGCCTTTCAGTAAAATAACACAGGAATATTTCTTAGCTCAGTGCCCTTATTGTCTTATTGTCAACGCACTTGGAATCATAATCGCTTTTGCCACCTCTTTCTTTCGAACGGAACAGGATGAGGTTTGAAAGAGATGGTGAATGCGACCGTAAGAGTCCGTGCGTTATACAATACGGTCTCAGCCAAGAAAGGCGTAGAAGGCAGAAGTGTTGTATGACTATGCACTTCTATTCTTTTCTAAACCTGCAAAGCTTGGTTTCAATCCGCAAAGAACGAATAGTTTTCTAGCTACATTGTGTTGTATACGGCCTACAACTTAAAAGCTCTAAGCATATACATATGTATGTAACCTCTTTATTGTACAAAAATAAAGTAACAAACACAATTGGGGATGTCTATGTTTTTGCAATGTATAGTAAATCGAAAACCATTTCGAGATAAATGCTTTTTAACTCGTTTTCTGTAGTTATTTAATTTTAATATTATATAATGAATTTATTACATAACAAATAAGCAATGACCTTCATTTGACTTTGGTGTAAATTGCGTGACCGGTCCAAGTCGTACTTTATTCTGTGTGGTTAGAATTCTTCACAAATTTACGCGTGGATTATAACTACGGAGTTTGATTTGGACCCACTGCCTGACATCTAGCACTTTGACAGCGCCAGTAAAGTGACACTAGTTACAGTGTACCACCACGCAAAAAATAATTAAAGGGGTTGCCTTATCGTACGCATTTAGATAGATTTAGAAATTTGGCAGTGTGGGAGCCCTCAATTACAATCTGACGTCATCAACCAAAATAGTTTCAATAATTAATTTTGAAAAAAGTAGTGGACTAAGTGACAAAATATTGAAATTAGTTTCTTATAATTGACTTTTCTATACAAACAAAATATAAAAACCACTAGTAATTTTTTTTAGACATTCCCAATTGGCAAACGTTGAGATACACGTCGACGGCGTAGTACCATGAACTCCACTAACATTTTGACGATTTTTAGATTTTTATGTAGGTGCGCTTAAAGCGTAGACACTGGTTTGCTACACTTATTATTTAGACATTTAGCCAATATCCACTAAGTACTAATATATCAATCTAAAAAATGTTTTTCTCATCCATTGTAAAATCAGGTTAGGTTTTTGTTCATGGTACGCTGTCGATGTACCAAGTCAAACTTCTCAACCGAACAAGCGTAACTTCAAATCGCGCCCATCAGTAGATATGTTACTAAAACAAAATAAAAAAAACCGGCCAAGAGCGTGTCGGACACGCCCAAAGTAGGGTTCCGTAGCCATTACGAAAAAATCAAGTAATATTTTTCTAAGGATTTCGTATGTCTACGGAATCATCCAAGTTTAGGTATGTTTTATACCTTAGGCTACTATTTACTCTTAAATTACAAATAATTTCCAAGCAATCTTAGCCGCTATAATTTTCCTAGTAAATTTGATATATTTACTACCCTTCTGAATTTTTTCAAATTTTTCCACCCAACAGTTTAGATTTTAGAGGGGGGGGACGGCCGATTTTAATGAAAATTTTCACTTTAAAGTTTAATATTTCGCAAACAGATCACTGAATAGAAAAATCATGTTAGCAACTCCGCAATGATTTTAAAAACCTATCCAACGATACCCCACACTATAGGGTTAGCCGAGAAAAAAAAATCACCCCCACTTTACGTCTATGGGAGGTACCCTAAAAAAATTTGTTTTACTTTTTTTTATTCAATCACTTTGTCGGCGTGACTGATACATATATATTCATGCCAAATTACAGCTTTCTAGTACTAACAGTCTCTGAGCTTAGCCGCGGACAGACAGACAGACAGACAGACAGACGGACAGACATGGCGAAACTATAAGGGTTCCTAGTTGACTACGGAACCCTAAAAAGTCCCCGGTGTTTCAGCAACGCTTTCCTCTTTAATAAACTGGCGTGTGGTCACCCAGGGGTATAGTGAAGTCGTCTTCGGGCGAGTCGATAACGGCGGCGGGCGGCGGCGCGCACCCGTACCGGCTCGCCGCGCCGCCGCCGCTCGCGCTCGGCGCCGCGCCGCCGCAGCAGCCCAACTCGGACTTCCCGCTGCGCAAGACCGGTCAGTACTAATACCACCAGCCCTTTAGCTGCAAGAAAACGTGCAAGTTGCTGCATTCACCACTTCAAACTCGTTCGTTTTGCAACTGTGCATTTAAAATAAAAAGTGTACACTTTACTTTTTTAAAATGAGGATATTTTAGAGATGTCTTGCTCAAAATCACAAGTTTAATTTATTTTCATAAAGAAATGAAGCTAATATAAAGCGTGTAGAAAGGGTCCTCATTTGTTGAGGCAGTTTTCGTTTTTTTTCATACAGTTTCTAAGGGTCGTCACAAAACTGACACTAAAATATTGTATGGAAAATTAGGGACATTATTTTTAATCATTAAGATCAATAGCGCTCTTGATTCTGGGAAAGAAAACCCAAAATTGTTACATTTAAAAAAGTGAGAGGCACACTTTTTATTGAAAACGCCCAGCTTCGCAATGTAATGCAACTCGCACAATTTTTCTTGAAGGTCCAAACTGAGCTTTTTACATCGGAGACTAAATTATCTAATGCACTGAGAGTGACAATCTATCTACTAACTACTACTTGTTACCGTCAAATTTAGTTTGAGGGTAGAAAGAGATGGTGTTTGAGATCACAAGCGCAAGCGCGTTAGACAATACAGCCTCGGGACAGCATTTCAACTGCCTTCGCAACGTTTTGAACACAGACTTTAGCACAGACTTCATTAGCAAGTCTTGTGATTGATGGCCAATAGAGTATTTACTCTAGCACAATTGTGCTCAGACATACCTAAAAGTGCTTTTGTATACCAATTTTTGTGGTCGATATTTCGCGAATGGTGGATGGAGGCGATTGAAAAGCTCTCTGAATGTAATATTATATGTTCAAGCAACAATCTAAGTTTAATTTTAAAATATGTTAAAAAATAGACTTAGATCCTATCACAAAATGTGTGAGTGAGTACAATCCGAATAGTTTTTGTCCATTTCTAAAGCATCTTCTTTCAATGGATAAAAGCATTTGAGTTTGCCGCAAGTAGATTATATATGTGTGCCATTAATACGCATTCGATTGATTTTGTGTTTTGCAATAACTACTAATATTATTTACGAATTTCTTTAGACCAACTGTTGTTGTTTAACTAATTTTGCAAGATTCATCCAAACGAGGAAACTCATTGCTTTTCTAAAAGCAACATTTTCCTTGGTTGACTGAAAAATTAAATTGAATAGAATTTTTATGCGTCTTCTTATTGGCGCCGAGCGTAACACCTGTGCAGCAAGTGTTATTTCAACATTGCTTTAGCAAACGTTACCCTAACCAAATACAGTTAAAATTGAGGGTTAATTAACTTTCTTAAATTATCTCCGTTTCGAGCTAAACCCTTAAAAAACGTGTGGCGAGGCAGTCTACGTCTATACTCTATTCAAGTTAACGACCATATCTACTTATTATTGGTGTGATTGGTTACGGATACTTAGCTAAAGCCGCATAACCAATCAATAGTTTTAGACTGCGTTTCCACCAGAGATGTGCGAGGATGCGTTGCGAGGGATGTGTGTGTCATGAACCAATAGAAACACTTCATTCACTTAGGACCTTTTAAATGAAGTGTTTCTATTGGTTCATGACACACACATCCTTCGCAACGCATCCTCGCACATCTCTGGTGGAAACGCAGCCTTAGCGGCGTGTCTGTATAATTACATGAGTAATTTATCGAATCAGGTGTTACTTTGCGGAGGTCCATATCAATGAACTGAAACAATTAATTTGCTAATCCGCGACCTTATGATAGTTAAGTTTATGTAAGAAAATGCCCTAACAGAAAATAAACTAAAGTTCAAGGTAGTTTTATGTGACAGTTACAAGGCCATTAATTTTGTGGGTAGTTTGTTTGAGAAAAATAAAGTGGGTACTTGAGAAGTTATAGTGACAAATTAAAACATTGGTTTTGGTTTCTTAGGGGCTGTTTCACCACCCATTGATTAATTTTAACTGACGGATAAATGTGATGCCGTCCCCGTCTATTCGAACAAAACAAACAGAGACGGCATCACATTTATCCGTCAAATAAATTTGATCAATGGATGGTGAAACAGGGGTTTAGTCTAATATTTGATAGCATAATGAACGGTTGCGATACTCCGAGGATGAGCTCTGCTTGAGTTCGAAACGCGTCAGTGTAGTTTGGTGGGGTGATAGTTGGGTTTGTGTGATTTGTGTGTGTTCGTACAGTGTAGATTTGGAGGAACTGCATGAACACACATTTCTTGCATAAACGTAACTATCATAAGGTCGTAATTTTGAGGCAGATACATGAGACTATGTTTTTTAGTACAAGCTCGTTGAATTGAACTGAGTATAGGCAGTGTTCGAGTTAGACACCGGCCCCACGCAACGTTCGCCCCGTTACCCTCCCGGCGCCAATGGCCCCGAATGTCGTCAGTAGTGTAGCCCTAACCCGTATGAGCGTTGTTGAGCATGGTGTGCACTAACAGCGTCGGAGCCCAACATGCTGAAGCTGCGGCTGAAGGCGCGCGTCATCGAGCGCCGCGCCTCGCCGCTCGCGCGCCGCCCGCTCAAGACGCGCGCCAAGCATCGCAGTGAGTACCACCCCTAAACCTAGGTACTCTAGCCGATGGGGCTACCGAAACCAACACTAAAAAAACCGACCAAGTGCGAGTCGGAATGAGGGTTCAGACAAATTATAAAGTTTT
This sequence comes from Archips crataeganus, assembly GCA_947859365.1. Classification (NCBI taxonomy): domain Eukaryota; kingdom Metazoa; phylum Arthropoda; class Insecta; order Lepidoptera; family Tortricidae; genus Archips; species Archips crataeganus. The sequence goes on along the minus strand of OX402057.1, from coordinate 725,869 downwards.
AAACTTTCGCTATTTGCACTGATGATTAACAGCACTGTGGCCGGAACGTCGAGGTAATCTTAATTAAAGCCCGACCAGGAAAATAAAAACCCTGCTCTGGGGGCGTTAAATTAGCAATAATTATAGCAACACTGTACCTACCACTCATGTTGACAACAAGGTCGGTGATGTCATTTAAAGGAATAGACTCCAATCCTTCAGACTTTTCAAATTGAATATAACTTTTCGTAAATGACTTTTAATAGTTTCCGGCATTTTAACGCACAAATAACTCACAATATCCAAAAAACGCACCACGAGCAATCGACACCTCACTTAGACAGCAATTCGCAGATGACATTAATGACGTCTTCAAAGTTACTGTTGCCAGTTGAAGAAATTAGTTCCATTAGTTTTTCGCAATATGGCTAGGGTTTTTATTTTCCTGGTCGGGCTTTATGTATTTAAGTAGGTGTATATCAGGATAAGGTTTATTTTTAATTGAATTCAAACTAATAGCACTGTGTGTTGTACCGTTTTGTTATTGATACTAAAAATGTAACTTAATTTGCACTTTTCGTCATTAATTAATTATTTTCGTGTGTGTTTTAAAACGTTTTCCTGTTCATTTTACAGCAATTTGTAACCACATCATTAGTGGTATGGCTGATGGTTTTTATAACCGACTTTAAAAATAGCGGGTGGTTTTCCATACGATTGCATTTTTTAATGTTTGAAGTCAGTTTGGAAAATTCCTTTTTTTTTTTTTCAAGTAATGTTTTTCTTCCAGATTGCTATCTTTTATCGACATAATGATGGCTAATTCTGAAACTAATCGGGTTCTACTATCGAACTCACAATCAGTATGATCTTTTTAAATCTATGTAGTAGTTTTTTTTGTCACTAAAATCGATGAATTGGACAACAGATCTTTAGATGTATTATAGATTCAGAGTTACCCATACTGACCCATTTAATCGAAGAAGACCTGCAAAGGGTCTACGTACTTACATCGAACCACGTTTGAAGTCTATTACTTTGCGATAAATTAGGAAGTAGGAAGTACGAGGTACCAAAGTTTGGGGATTTCTAATCTAAATAGACCTGATATATTTTTTCTTACAATGTACGGCCGACCAAGAAAGTGGTCTACCAGTTTTCACAAAAGTTTCTGTGAGATTTAAATATCGCTAATTCACAGACATCATAATTGTTATTCCAAGGGAAAATCGAACTCGTTGTATAAAGACGTGCAAACGAACTTCAACCGTATAATATAGGGTTGTAAACCATATTTTTGGCCGAGTGTACTTACGTTACCTTACATTTGAAATTTACGACGAGCCTTACGGTGAAGGAAAACATAGTGAGGAAAATTGCATACACCTGTAAAGTTCCTAATCTGCACTAGGCCGTCTTGCGGTGGGACGCATACAGGCTGAGATGATGACGTAGTTACCTTTGTCGGATGTAAGGGTGTTGTGTGACCGTCCGTTTGTTCGTCAGACTGCGAGGGCAGCTCGCCGCGCGGCTCGCCGACGGGCGCGGGCGCGGCGGCGCCCATCCGCGAGGAGGAGGAGCCCCCCCCGCGCCCCGAGCTGCTCTTCTCCTCCCCCTCCATGCCCAACATCTCGCTGGGCCGGCCGCCCGCGCCGCCGCACAAGCCGCACGAGCCGCAGGTAACACTAACAAAACCCACTAATATTATAAACGTGACAGTCTGTAAAGCGGGCTACAAACCATCAGTTTTAACTGTACAGTTGTAACTGTGTAGGTTAATGAAATTTCGATTAGATCGTCAGTTCAAGTGCACAGTTCCCAGTTTTGCCTACACACATACGTTTTAACTGCACAGTTACACTGTAAGGTTAAAACTGTGCAGTTAAAACTGATGGTTTGTCTCCCCGTATCTATCGAGGCGGAATTGGCATCAACCGATCGGAAAAACCTTTATGTCAACCCAATAAGAGCGAAACAGACGTTGAACGGCTCGGCTAGCTAAGAAGAAATTTTTCTCATAAGTATTTCAGTAACTATAATTATTTATTAGACTTCAAATTTGGCATGCAAGTAGATGATTATAACAGTAAAGAACTGATTTCAGGACTTTCTGAAAATTCCCAAGGGATAAAGAAAAATAAAATTGCTTTATCGAATGAGGGAGATAGATAGATAGATAGATAGAAGATAAAGAAGTTTTACGACAAATTTGAATTCTGTGCGGAGGAAGCCGCGAGCAAAAGCTAATTTATAATATGTAAATGGAAAAAGGAGAAAGTGGGTGTCGTGTCGTGTCGTATCAGGAAGTCAAACGGCTGGCCGAAGACCGCGCGGAGTGGCGGTTACTCCACCGACAAGAGCATAGCTCTTAAATTTAAAGAAGAAATGGAAAAAAAATTACATCTAAACTCGAACTGTTTCACCACCCATTGATTAATTTTAACTGACTGATAAATGTGACGCCGTCTCCGTTTATTCGAACAAAACAAACAGAGACGGCATCACATTTATCCGTCAAATAAATTTCGTCAATGGATGGTGAAACAGGGGGGTAACTCTTTATTTCTGTTTTGTGTATGTTTATGAGGGGGTGTGTAAGTGTGTGCGTGTGTGTGTGTCGTGTCGCAGGTGGTGGTGTCCGTGTCTCTGCCGCCTGTGTGCGAGGCGGAGGCGTACCTGGGCCCGCTGGGCCCGCTGGGCCCGCTGGGCCCGCTGGGCCCGCCGGCGCCGGCGCGGCTGCCCGGCAAGCGCCCGCTGGGCCGCACGCACTCCGCGCCGCTGCCGCTCGGCGACCCCGCGCTGCAGCCGCACCCCCACCCCGCGCACCCCGCGCACCCCGCGCACCCCGCGCACCCCGCGCAGCCGCCCAGCGCGCACAACTACCTGCGCGACCAGATACGGAAGACTGTGAGTGTATCACTTCAATTTCAATACTTGATGAAAAAACCCCGCCCGTATAATTCCCGTTCCCATGGGAATTCCGGGAATAGTACATTACTGCAGAGACCAGTAAGTAAGCCATCCTGGACGAGTAGAAGTTTGATGGCCGAACCGCTAGGTGAGGCCAGCAATGATACGAGGCCAGGATGGCGATTACTGGGCGAAGCTTGTATAGTGCTTTTCTCAAAAATGAAAATAGTTGATAAAAATAAAATAAAAGTACACATTGAAAAAATAAAGAAAATCTACGACCCGCCATTACCTAGCTGTTCACTCGCTAACCTATGTCTGTCTAGGTATGGTATGATTGTTTTTTTTAAAGGTATCGGGCGGCGATGTTTAGATATCTTAGTGTCGCCGGATAATCGATTATTAATTAATCGATTATTTTTCCCCTAAATAATCTAGATATCGATTATCCAATCGATGTATCGATTAAATCGATTATCTCGATATAATCGATACTAAGATTCATACAACTATATAGATTATAATCGATTAATCGATTATAATCGGTCAAGTACACGATATAATCGATTTTATCTACATAATCGATTTAATCGATTAAATTGTAAAATATTAACAATCGATATAATCGATTATCGATTATATCGTGTACTTGACCCATTATAATAGATTAATTGTATGAATCTTAGTATCGATTATATCAATATAATCGATATAATCGATTATCGATTATATCGTGTACTTGACCCATTATAATCGATTAATTGTATGAATCTTAGTATCGATTATATCAATATAATCGGTTTAATCGATACATCGATTGGATAATCGATATTTAGATTATTTGTGCGCCGCAATTATAATCGACGATTAATCGATTCACCAACAATTGTCCGGCAACACTAAGATATCTGCCAACTTTAAATTACAAACGTCATCATTTTAATAAGAATTTTCTTAATTTTGAAACATTTGAAACACGAAAATTGTAATTACAACAACATAAATTAGTGAAAAATGTTCCAGTTATTTAATCAGAGAACTATCAAATTTGCATACATCCTCTTAAGTGTGAACTTTTTTATTAAAGTTTAAGTTTTTCACAGACGTAGAAGCACGGCACGGGTTCCAAATTTGAACACTTGATATGTAATTGAATTTCATACTTACTTCCTGGCAGCTCGAGATTACTTCCTGGTCGCTAGCAGATAGTCTCCAGGATGCGTTACTTTATACGACGTTTTTGATGACGTAATGGCAACATTTCATACCATTTTTGAGAAAAATATATATCCTATGTCACTCGCGGAACTGATCGGACGGGGACTTGTGTCGCTTGTGCTTGCACGCGGCTTTGATTCTAGCCGCTCTCACGGACACATACGAGTGCATAGGGTACCTAAAATCGATTAGCGCAAGAAGCTCGGTGCGGCCTCAAACCGTCATAGCCCAGTGATTTGACCTATGGCCTCACAAGCAGAGGATCGATTTGGAAATTTCGGAAAATCGTCTACTTGAATTGACCATTTTGAATTTTGACCAAAATAACACCGTTCAATATGAATTTTGACAAAATGTAATTGTGCTGAACAATATGGACTAGGAAACTGTGCCACTCGGCACGGTGCGCGCGCAATTATTGTTTTGCCCGAAATCCGATGTGTTGTTCGATTCTGACTTGTTCATCATTATCATCACCATCATTTCAGCCGAAAAAAGTCTACTGCTGGTCCTGTTCATGCGAACTTAGCCAGCTTGTCACTTTATCTTGTTGAAGGTATACCTACACGGCGTCCTCCGGTCCGAGAACCCCACGCAACAATATTTTGGTTCCATCGATCATCAGTTCCATGAGTGATGATATACATCTACAGCCATTATCCGTCCACTGCTGGACGTAGGCCTCCTTCAATTGCGCCTAAACACGCGATCCTCGGCTTCCCTCATCAAGCCGCTGCCAGCGTCCTACACTGCATTTTCCCAAACGCGGTGTCCACTCTAGGACACGTCTACAGTTTGAAGATATAGTGTGAATTAGTGACGTGACACCGTTCTGTTGTGTGCAGGTGTTAACGCGTGCGCACGACGCGGCGGCAGCGGCGCTGCGCGAGGAGGAAGGCGAGGTGATCGACCTGACGTCGCGCCGCGCCGCGCCCGCGCCCGCGCCCGCTCCCGCCGCCGCTCCGCTCGCGCGCGCGCTCAGCTCGCCGCTGGTCGGCGCGCGCGCGCCCGCCACCGGTCTGGCCTACGACGCGCTCATGCTCAAGCACGGGTAACTATACACGCACTCGGCTGTGGCCCGTCTAAAACTGCTCCTCATTTTTGATTGTTCATCATCATCATCATCATTTCAGCCGTAGGACGTCCACTGCTGGACATAGGCCTCCCTCATTGACGCCCAATCATTAAGATTGGAAGCGACTTGCATCCACCCTGAACCTGCGATCTTCACCAAATCGTCCGTCCATCTCGTTGGTTGACGTCCCACGCTGCGTTTGCCAGTCCGTGGTCTCTATTCCAGAACTTTTGGGCCCCAACGGCCATCTGTTCTGCGTGCTACATGGCCTACCCATTGCCATTTCAATGAGTTAATCCGTTTGGCTATGTCGGTGACCCCGGTTCATAACGATGATATATTGCTCAAATTTCTTCGACGTTTCGACTGCATTTAAAATTCAAATTCAATTTAATTTATTTATCACACAGCTTGACTGATCAAGATTTGTTAGTTACAATAAAATACTTAATATTTTACACTTATCAAACAATCTATCGCCTAGCGCCTAGGTAGAAACATTGCAGCGGTGGTAAAGTACCTAATCTACTTAATTGTGACAATGGTTGCTTCAATTCGATCGAAACATCGAGGTAATTTTAACATTCGTATCGTGATTAAGTCCAAGTAGCGATGTAGTTTACCCGAAAAATTAACGACCGCTTTAGCCTAGTTGGTAGTGACCCTGCCTACGAAGCAAGAAATCCCGGTAAGGGAATTTATTTGTGTGATGAGCACGAATATTTGTTCCTGAGTTATGGATGTTTTCTATGTATTTAAGTATTTATTTATCTATACATATAAGTATGTTTATCGTCGTCTAGTACCCATAGTACAAGCTTTGCTTAGTTTGGGACAAGGTCGATTTGTGTAAGATTGTCCCCTAAATTTTTTTTTATTTTTTATTTTTTAAAATAAAAATGACGTAACGCCCCGGCCACGAACTCGCGCGACTGGCGGCACGGCGAGCGTTTTCTCTGTTCATCGCGCGGCCGACACGCTCGCCGCACAGCGGTCACCCGGTCGCGCATGCAACGATGTGATAAAACGCTCGCCGCGCCGCCAGTCGCGCGAAGTCGTGGCCGGGCGGTGAGTTCGCGTCAGCGGCAGACGACAGGTTTACGAGTGTAAATCGAAAGCGTCGTTCGGTGTTCCAGTTGCGCATGCGGCGCGCACGCCCCGCAGCACCCGGAGCACGGCGGGCGGCTGCAGTCGGTGTGGGCGCGGCTCTGCGAGACGGGGCTGCTGGCGCGCACCGAGCGCACGCGCCCGCGCAAGGCCTCGCTCGAGGAGCTGCAGGCCGTGCACAGTGAAGCCCACGTGGGCATGTTCGGCGGGCGGCGCACGGGCGCGGCGGCCGGCCCGCGCCAGCTGGTGCGGCTGGCGTGCGGCGGGCTCGGCGTGGACTCCGACACGGCCTGGTGCGAGCCGCACACGGCGCCCGCCGCGCGCATGGCCGCCGGCGCCGTGCTCGACCTCGCCATGCGCACCGCCAAGGGGGAACTGCGGAACGGGTGACTACAACGTCCATTCTGATCTTATAGGTGGGGGTTTTCAGAAAAAAAATGTACCCGTTTTGCCTTAATTATCCTTAATTTTCCAAACAAAATTTATTAGTCCGTTTTGTGACGGTCCATACAATATGTATGGTTAACTGCGTCACAAAACTGACAGTTAAAAGAGGGATACTTTTTTTATTGCTTAAATCGATAAGTTCTTGTGATTCTGAGTAGAAATAACCCAAAATTTGTTTAAGTTTTTAAAAAAAGTACAGGGTACACTTTTTTCTGAAAATGCCCATGTGAAAAACTTAAGAAGATGACCTGTCGTATGTAGTAGTGACGTGTCCGTATAAACAAATTGACGTTCCAAATTAGAAAAACGATTTAAGCTCCGTATCAATTTTGTGCACTACTACATACAACAGGTGATCTTCTTAAGTTTTTCACCTATACTGGCATTCATTTACATAGAAAATAATCTGCTTTTGTTCTTCTCATGTCAACGACTCCTTTTCCTTTAGCGGTGTTTTTTTTATTAATTATAGGGGGTGTTTCACCACCTTATTGTCAAACTGCTGGTTACGTAACCAATGAATAAACTAAGTACTGGACAAATCTCTGACAGATTTGTCCAGTACTTAGTTTATTTATTATTCTAGTATTTTTTCAGTTTCACCACTCCGGTCCTGTGCAAACTAAGTACCACTTAACTAATCGTGGGTTTAACAAAAAGTCGGAATGGCAACGTCGCATTTCACAACCGCGCGTTCCTGTTCGCGCACTTTCGTTCAAAGAGTCACTCATTATTAAAGCAAAAGAAATCGATAACTATATAATTTTTAAATACATCTATTTTTTTGCATAAACAAATGTGTAACATTATATTTGATCCAAAAATGGTACTTATTTACGATACTTTGTTAACAATAACAAAGAAAAATAAAATCACGTAAAACGAATCGAAAAGTGGCGCCAAACCATTTGACAGATTATCCTTTTTTTAATGGCGATATATAAGTTCAGGTAGAACAAACGAAAGAGCCACTGAAAAAAAGTGTGTAATTAAAAAATATTACGAAATGTTGGATTTATTTTTACATACTAAAAGCGTACCTATATTTTTTTGTTCAAATCTTGATATTTAAATTCTCGTTTGCAATTTAGCATGACTTCTTTCTTTAAAAAATAAAAAATATTTTGATTTATTTTTCTGAAACCGACTGAAGGGCTCTCCAACCATGGCCACAAAAAATAAAACTAACTAATTAAAAAGTTATGTGACGGATAAAAATGCTAAATGCTACCTGATCTGATGGTCAAATTAAGGAACAGTTTGTCCGTCACTTAGCGCTAATCAAGACTGGTGAAACAGAAATTTTAATTCCATCTGACAAATAAGGTTATGATTAAGCTAATCCGAACTATAAAAAAAGTGGTGAAACAGCCCCTTAGACTACTCGATCAAGATACCTTTTAACAGTCAGAAAGTACATGTATACCGTAGCACTTGAATTATTTAATTTGACACTTCTAAATACATACCTATAATTTATAGACACACGGAAATACATAGTTTCCTTCACTCGCTCCGATTTTGAGAAAATGAGAAGTTTTTGCCCAGGACTGGGTCCCTTCTCCAGGCGATACAATAACATAGTTACCGAAAATATATCCTTTTAACTTTGTAAAATCCTAACAGCCTTTTATAGATTCGCGGCCGGAAGACCCGAGTACCCTCAAATAAGCTAGATTATATTGAGGTTTTGTGTCGTCTTGTTTGTTTTCAATCGATGACGACTTTTTGCTCGCTTTGAAGATTTTTTATGACTACGATTTCGATCTCGACTAACGTTCTGGTTTAGACTTCCCGATGTGTAGGGGCTGCAATGTGACTTACGCCTCCACTACACGCCCGCGGATACGTCGGCGGACGTCATCTCCGGATGCATCCGCGGACGTGTAGAGGGGGTAGTTTGGGCATCTGTGGTAGGTATTTGACGTCCGCAGACGCATCTGCCACCGATCCGTTTGTTGTCGGTTTTTGTGGCGCATCAAAGGGTTCAAGCGCGAGCGTCCGGCGTCCCCACCGTCAACAGACGTGTGGTCGGTTGGTGGAGATTCGTCTGCGGATGCATCTGCGGACGTGTAGTGGAGGCATTAGAGAGATGCTGATGTGAGATTTCGGTGCAGGTTCGCGGTGGTGCGGCCGCCGGGGCACCACGCGGAGCCCAGCCAGGCGATGGGGTTCTGCTTCTTCAACTCGGTGGCGGTGGCGGCGCGGCTGCTGCACACGAGGCTCCGCCTGCAAAGGGTGCTCATCGTCGACTGGGTCAGTACAACACTACTCGACTAACTATGGTCTGACAAGCTAGTTTTTCTACGGGCAATGGAAAGCAAACGACGCCTTGGCGACCCTCAAAAACAGCCCAGCGAGCGTCAATAAAATAAATTAAATATTAGGGGACAATTTTACACAAATCGACCTAGTCCCAAACTAAGCAAAGCTACTATGGGTACTAGACGACGAAAAACATACATAGAAAACATCCATGACTCGGGAACAAATATTCGTGCTCATCACACAAATGAATGCCTTTACCGGGATTCGAACCCAGGACCTCTTGTTTCGTAGGCAGGGTCCAACAACCAACCAACTAGGCTAAAACGGTCGTAAATCAAAATTTAAATTAAAAAAAAAAAAACTTTTTTCATAAATTTAATTACGCGAATTGGTGTAACATTTTAGAATTTGCCAATGATTATGCAAAGTTTTTGCTGCATTTACGGTTCGATGAACAGGAACAGCGTCCCGAACCTTTTCGTATTCTCCTAAATATTCGTGCGATCAGTACTGCGAACCTTTTTTGCATATCTTGAACATGGAAAATAATTTCTTACAGCAATTCATATGCGTGCAAGTTTGCGAGCATTTGAGTGACTTAAGGCCACCTGAACAGTCTAGCTAGGGTTAAGGATGACAGTTCCATACATTTTGACACGTCTTAACCTTGGGTTAGCACCTAACTCGGTGTTATATAGTTAACTCGGGTCTGTGCAAGTCAGCTTTAGCCACCATTTCGCAGGCTCAGCTTTCATTATGAAGGGTACAGGTCGATTCACAAGAGTTGGCAAGAATGGATCGAATGAGTGAATTAAAGTATCTATGTGTTACCTATTTGAATACACTTCACACAAATATGAAAATGTCATGCATCAGTCATTTTCCTACAAAAATGTCAAAGTGACATTGCTTTCGTTCAATCCATTCGTGCCAACTCTTGTGAATCGATCTGTACACAGAAATAACTTGTTTAGTCACCTAAGAAACTTTTTAAGTTATAGCGGTTTGAAAGTTAGTCATCACAAACAATTACTACGGTAACTTTAAAAGTGCAAAAAAATATTATTATCAGATATCCATATCTAATCCAATAGTAATTTATAGTTCTTTGCGAGCTTTACATTTTGAGATTAAAATCTCATTTTTCAAAAAAAAGGTGACTAGACATGCTTTTTCTGTGGACCCTTCATATGCCAAAATAGATGATGATTTTTAATTGGTGACCAGGAGTTGAAAAATATTGATCCCTAGCCAAAATGGATTTTAATAGATAAGGTCTGAAAGCAATACAGTCTGTGTTTCATTTAAAAAAAAACTTTATTGTTAAATCTTCCTCCATCCACTGAATGCATGGTCATCCTGTTGAAATTTAATAGTTGCGTCAAGTGTCATCGTTTTGGCGGAGAAGTCGACGGACGTCTTGCGTCAATTTTTGTATAAGAAACTGACTTGTCAAAGAGGTTTTAAGCTGATAACGATTTTAATGAAAAAGTGATTTTCTAAATAATCATTACTTAAAAAAAATTTTGTTCCGTGCAACTGCGACTTATACGTGTTCGAATACAGATCTAGAAAAATTGGTTCCTGAACACCGATTAAAAATCATCGTTTATTGCCCTGTCCAGATAAAATTATTATTATTATTTATATTATCAGGCAGGCAGTTGAGGGCAACATGTTCTGGTAGTTTGTTCCATGTCTTGACCACACTGTTACACAAAAAATGTCCGCGAGGATTATTGTGAGATCGTTCAGTAGATAGTTTAAATTGGTGGCCTCGCAGGCGACTGTTATTATTAAGCTCGAACAAGTTATGGAACTCTGTAGATCGTAATATCCGGTATCTTGTAGGTTTGTATTAAATCGCCACGATCTCTGCGCTCCTTTAAATTGTTGTCGTCATCTCAGGACGTCCACCACGGCAACGGCACGCAGCAGATATTCTACGAGGACCCACACGTGCTGTACATCAGCATCCACCGGCACGACGACGGCAACTTCTTCCCGGGCACGGGCGCCGCCAGCGAGTGCGGCGCCGGCGCGGGGCTCGGCTTCAATGTGAACATCGCCTGGGCCTCCGGGCTGAACCCGCCGCTCGGCGACGCCGAGTACCTAGCCGCCTTCCGCTCCATCGTCATGCCTATTGCTAAGGTACGCATCTAAATGCATCTCAGATGGAAAGCCATGTTAGGATTGTTAGATAATCATGTTTGTTTCGGATTTACAATATTCACGGCATTTAACTGTCACAAGGTTTAAGATGAAGGTAGAAAGATGGTGGGTGAAATCGCGAACATCTTCGCATTAGACTAAAGAATAGAATAGATAGATCAAGGTCCGAACGATTCACCTGAAGTCTATAATAGTGCAACCAGGGCGACTCACTTTTTGGTTAAAAAAATTAAGAAAAATGCAGATTAAATCTAGTCAATTATAAAAATATAAATCGACTAAGAACTGAAAATGTAGTTAATAAAGTGTAAGTAGTTATAGTACATTGTGCATCAAGGGCCATAAGAAGGGGGCTTTTAATGACTCGAGTTTGTAATCCCATTACTGCCCGTGATACAAACAATGATTCTCATCACATTACCAACCAATACAGATTGTCGCTTTTTTCGAGTCATCTACCATAGACGCGGCACGCGGCACGCGGTCGTTCACCAACTCGCTGGACTGACCTGATTAAAAAAGCTACTGAGTCCACCATGGTCCAGTGCACTCGCAACGCCTCTAACCGGCAGAAATGGAAGCAAATTGCTAAGAGGGCTGTCCTCGAAAAAGTCTGCGACCCACCGAACATCACTCCGTGTACCTCGTCTGCGCAACCACGACCACTCTAACAAGAGTGTCCGACTAGGAAGAAGAGACCATAGACCTTTCTCAGACGGCTATACAGCTTAGTATTAGTGGAAACGATCCCATAGTTTCCTAGCGTAGCTTTTAGATTCTCGCAGCATAGCTGCATGTGGAAACTCTTACGCTGTGCTATCGATAGGTGAAAGATGCTTGATAGATGTGTGGTTGTAATCTGTTTGTCGTGTTGCGCAGGAGTACGACCCCGAGCTGGTGCTGGTGTCGTGCGGGTTCGACGCCGCGGCCGGGCACCCCGCGCCGCTGGGCGGCTACACCGTCAGCGCCGCCTGCTTCGCCGCCATGACGAGAGACCTCATGCAGCTGGCCGGCGGGAAGGTAACGCGACCACTCCTAAACAAATAGACGATCCGGCGAGCATCGAATTGTTACGAACATACGCTTTTTTCACTGATGATGCCGTATTCGGGTATTTTCAAAAAACAGTGTACACTTTCCTTAAAAAATATTCCTAATTTTGTCATACAATTTTTTACGAGTAGGTACGAGCCGTATAAATAAACTGTATGAAAAAAACGTTGCAAAATTGTCACAAAAATTTGAGACTTTTTTTTATGCTTTTGATTTCGAGTAAGAAAACTCTAAAATTTCCTCATATGAAAAAAAAAGTAAAGGGTACACTTTTTTTTCCAAAAGGTTTATTATTTTTTTGATGTCAGGTGGTTAACATACACCGTGGGTACGGAAAATGCGCTAGTTTTAAAACAAATTTAGTATTAAAACTTAACTTCTTGAGCCCCGACTTTCTAATTGACGTAGTCTTTAAGATGTAGATTAGAGTCATACGTTTTGTAACTTTAAATATGTGAGTGAATAAGTTACTGAATAACTTTCACTTTATGTATGTAGTACATTCGGATTCGACAGTTTCTCATAGTATAAATCTTCCCAGGTGAATTTATCGCTTCGAGCCATTACATTAAATTTGAACCTTAATACTATGACGATACCGTTTGTTTTGAAAGATAAGGGCTCGAAGCGAAAAATTCACCTGGGAAGATTTTAACTATACAAATGATTTGTTTTCTACTAAGGAAGATATGAAGCTGAGGTCTGATTGGCAATTTTAATTTACTTTTTTTTTTTCAAACGAATAAATATTCATAATTTCGAACTTCAAGATAACAAGACCTTAGAGAATAAGTTGACAACGCATTCTGATTTTTTTAACGATATTTGTTATAATTATAAAGATACTTTTTAGGATTGAAGAGTGGCAACATTCCTATCATAACGGGGAACTGTAAAAAAAAATTAAATTAGTTTTTGCAAAATTTAATTTTAACATCCCCCAAACTAAACCAAATCGACCTGATTTTATACTACATTTTTGGCTTTAAATAACCTGAGAAATCTATGGTTTAAATCTGTCCAGATACTCGTCGGCCACGGTGTATAAATGCTAGATTTCCTATATTTTTTTAATATAAAGTGTTTTTATTATATAAATAGCTATTCTTCGCATCGAAGAGAGGTTTAAATCGACTCCCAACACTTGATTACATACCAACATTGTTTATTTCCAGGTGGTGCTTTCCCTAGAAGGCGGGTACGACCTGCCAGCCATGTGCGACTGCGCGCAGGAATGCGTCCGCGCTCTGCTGGGGGAACGCACCGCGCCCCCCTCCCCGCGGGAGCTGGCGCGCGTCCCGGCCGCGCCCGCGCAGGAGGCGCTGCGCCAGGCCGTGGCCATCCAGGCGCCGCACTGGCCCTCGGTAATAATATCTATACCTATAAAACAGTGCTGTGACTGACTGGACTGACTGACAAAGCAGAATGTAAACTGCCGATGCTATACTAGAAGGCCTTAGGTAACTTAACTAAATGTAAACAAAGACCGAAATGAGGTAGTTTATAGGTCAGCCTCTGATAATTTAATGTAATATTTTACGTCTCACTATATTTTAGAAGATGAAGCGAGCAGAGAATGTACTTAATTTTCAACGGTGGAGACTTATGGTGATTTTGTTTGCAGATAAAGCGTTTTACGGGTCTGATCGGCGTGTCGGCGCTGGAGGCCGGGCCCGCCGTGGCGGCCGCGCGCCTCGGCCGGCTGCAGACGGAGCGCGATGCCGCCGACACGGCCGCCGCGCTCGCCACGCTGTCCATGCACCACCAGCACCCCGCGCCGCCCCCCCACCCCCACCCCCGCCCCGCGTGAGTACCCCCCCGCCTGGCGGCTGCAGACGGAGTGCGATGCCGCCGACACGGCCGCCGCGCTCGCCACGCTGTCCATGCACCACCAGCACCCCGCGCCGCCCCCCCACCCCCACCCCCGCCTCGCGTGAGTACCCCCCCGCCTGGCGGCTGCAGACGGAGCGCGACGCCGCCGACACGGCCGCCGCGCTCGCCACGCTCTCCATGCACCACCGTATCACGGACAGTAAGGGGATTACAAACTCGAGTCATTAAAAGCCCTCCGCCTTCGGCGTCGGGCTTCTAATAGACTCGTTAGTAATCCCCTACTTACAGCCCTTGATGCACAATGTACTGTTTCTGTACGAGTCACCGTTCGGTAATTTATCTGCCTCGATGACCACTATATGCACGCAGTGCTATAACTATAGTGGTTCTACCGTCTACAGTTTTCTAAGTTCACGAAACGACCACTCACCCGTGAGCAAGTTCAAGTGTCCTTTGGCTTAGGTATTGTTGATGTGGTTAGTGAGCGTGGTGTTTGTCGGCAGGTCTCCGGACAGCTCGCGGTCGGTGTCGGAGGAGCCGATGGAGCAGGACGAGGGCAAGTGAGCGGCCGGGCCGGCACGTACTGTCACATTCCGCGCATGCGCAAGGGCGCGGCGCCGCGACCCTGATACTCGAATCTACGGTGCCTCGACACCCTGTTGTTGTTCTATGTCAACGTGTTAATTGTGTACTGAAGATTATTTATTTAGAACTATCGATATAGTGTGATGATACTTTGCGCTTGGTAAGTTAAAAAGAGTTTATGTATATTTATGGAAGTCGTTCGTATATCGTAGCGGTATGTGGTATGTGGTATGTCGGCGTCAGACGCCCCGCGGCCTCTTGCCAGCACATTCCAGCCGGGCGCGCCCGGGCGACGGACTTGCTAACGAAACGTGTCCTGCCAAATGTGTCCATCTCGAGGCGAGATGTTTGTAGTTTTGTAAAAATAATTGTCTATTTGATGTAATAATTCATAATGAATTAGCTAAGCTATAGATGATACGTGTGTAGATGTTAAAATTAAGACAATCTTAATTTGAAAGCTTTAAAATGTAGTAAAATGATAATTTGTACAAAAAATATCAATATTTGGAAGAAATGTTTTATATGAATAATCTACGAAGTAGGTATATATGTAATTATAGTAGGTGTCGTCGGTGCGACCACTAGAGAATTGCCTAAATGAATTATATGTTCCCTCGACGTGGGCGCGCAAACAAATTTATATATTTATATGAAAATGATACTCAAGATTGTTCTTGTCGCGGAAGCCGCGCCTCCCGCGCCCAGTATTCACTCGTCTACTACACCAAAGATAGTAAACTTTTGAATTTTAAATAAATTATTCTCTACTACTAAAGGTAGGTATTTTTTTATTCACAACAAATTGTGAATTTCTTTCGTCTCTGTGATGTTGAAGTTATTCGTTCAGATCATGTGCGAAGATTGTTGTTTGTCGATGTGTTTTTAAAAGCATCATGATTTGTATAAAGTCTATGATTTGTTGTAGAACGGGAGTCCTACAGAATTGCTAATTCAATGGTGGATATTTTGGAAAGATAATGTTTTACACGTAGGACCCGATGATCAAGGAAATGTGCAATATTGTAGTAGTTTCTGGCCCCGGCGCCGCACGGGCGGCAGCCGTGTGTTTGTCGCCGGGGCGTCGGTGCCGGGGCGGGCAGCCGCAGCCGGCACGGCACGGCACGGCACGGCACGCCGGCCCGGCACGGCACGCCGGCCCGGCACGGCACGCCGGCGCCGGCCGCAAGTGTACTTAGTGCGCCCGCCCAGGGCTGTCCGGTGCAGGATCCAATCCTTGTACGATAAATAAATAAACAATGTTGTGTCTTTGAAAATTTTATTGTTAAATTGGAATACAGATGAAATAATTATTTAATAAATGTATATATACATATATATATTTGGAAATACATGAGCATTTTTATTTTAAACTCTTTGTTTTCATACGATTCCCAAACCGACGGCTGTGTTTATACTGGATAGCGACTTCTCTATATGGTACCAAAAGTAGTTTGTTTGATTAAAAACAGCTTTTGGCCCCTACTGTTGTGAATCCAGTATAAAGGCACCCAACAATTTAACCCTTAGTATAAAAATAAAATTGGCAGTTAAAATTCAGCTAGACAACTATCCTTAACATACTGAACCATTTATACAAAAATAAACTTACCTATGTATAAAAATATTTCACTTATTTGCTTAAAGAACTAGGAATATTTCTCACATAATTGAACATTCAGCGAGGAACGCCTCGTCAACGGGCTACCGTCAGCACCATGTTTAGTCGGAGTGAACTAACATACATACAAACAAACGTTTGGTGAGGACAAGCATCGACTAGAATAATGTCGCTATACGTAGCAGTCTTTACTATCCTTAAAAATATACACAAAACACTTAAATATTAACAAAAAACAAGTCTGCTTTTGCATTATACTAGGGGCGTTCAATAAAAAGTGAGAATGAGTATGTTATAAACAACTTTTACTAAATGTCATTTTATTTTTCGACATAGTCACCTTTTAGCATAATACACTTAGTATATCTTTTTTCTAAACTTAAAATTCCATTTTTAAAAAAGGTCTCGTCTTGAGTACTTAAAAAATCTTGTATTGCAGCGCCTACCGCGTCGTCGTCTTCAAATTTCTGGCCTCTCAGGTATTGTTTCAATCTCGGAAATAGGTAGAAATCACTGGGAGCGAGATCTGGTGAATACGGAGGATGCTTAAGGATATCGAACCCAGCATCACGAATTGCAGCCATTGCAACGGCGGACTTGTGTGCCGGGGCATTGTCCTGGTGGAACAGCACAACTTTCGAGAGTTTACCTCGCCGTTTTTCGCGGATCTCATTGCGCAATGTTTCTATTTGTTTGGCGTATAATGTGCCCGTAATAGTGGCTCCATGCTCGAGATACTCAATCATTAATACCCCTTTACCATCTCAAAAAACAGAGCCCATGACCTTACCGGCAGATGGGCTCACCTTGAATTTCTTCGGAGTTGGAGATGATGGCCTTTTCCATGTCATAGACTGCAGTTTCGTTTCAGGGTCATAATGATGGAGCCATGTTTCGTCCATTGTTATAAATCGCGCCAAAAAAAGTTCCCGGTCTTGCTGCATCAGGTTCAAAGCTTCTTGACAAATCTCTAGTCTAGTTTGTTTTTGCGTGTCAGTAAGCATTCTTGGTACCCAACGCACAGATACCTTTTTCATACCCAAGCGTTCATGTAAAATATTATGCACGCTCCCCGTTGAAATCTTTACATTTTCAGCAATAAAACGAACCGTGACACGACGATCCGCCAAAACTGAGTTTTCAACTTTTTTCACAATTTCTTCAGTTATTGCAGTAGTAGGGCGTCCGGAGCGGGGGTCGTCCATGGTCGATGTTCTTCCATGTCTAAATTCGGCGCACCAACGTGCGACTGTCGAATACGGAGGAGCATTAGACCCTAAAGTGTCCCGCAAATCTAAATTGACTTGGTCCGTAGAAAAATTTTTCAAACACAAGTATTTGATAACGGCGCGCAGTTAAATTTTCTCCATTTTCGCTAACGTACTCAATAGCATTGCAAAGAAATTACCGTATTTTTTTTTTAAACAAAAGACAGTTAGTTTTTTTTTTCATAGCAATCAGCTAGATAGATTAGCTTTACCGGCCAGTATTTAATTTCCTAATATTGAAAGAGTTTGCATCTCATTCTCACTTTATATTGAACGCCCCTAGTAACATTACATTACAATAAATTCTTACGCCGTATTAGAAAAATAAATGCTGCTGTTTTTTTAATGGCATTACATTAGGAATTTTGTTCGAATAATTTATTGAATCGGACGTTACTTTGCGGAGGTCCATATTAATGAACTAAAGAGTTTATTAAAGAAGTGTCGGACAAACTAATTGGCGTCTCTGGCGACCTAAGAGCAGGTTTTTTTCTTCGCCCAAAAACTGAGCCTCGCAGTGCAGCGGGGCAACGCGGCTAGCGTCTTAGGTACAATGCCCCGCGCTGCCCTACCTTTGGAAGAGGAAGCCCCTTTTTAGTTAATTTTATGTGTTTTTTATTTTTTCTTGTAATAAATTTGCATATAATATAGTGTGTGATATTAATGAACTGAAACAATTACTTTGCTCACCCGCGACCGAAAGTAATTGTTTCAGTTCATTAATTTTGTTCGATCCACCTGGATGTAGGTCCATTTTTTAAAGTTGCTATTTTATGCATAGTTGACTGAGTAAAATGGGAATAAACAGCTCAATTTTACGGCTGTGTCACAGGCTTTTAAGAAAAGATGAAAAAGATCATTCTGCTCCTGATGATTGTCTTCGAAAGTATATCGACGGTTAAAAGGCAACACGCATCAAGCGACGTTTTTTGAACTTTACATGAAGCCCGGCTCAAACGACGGTGAAAAATTCGCTGATTCCAAATACGTATATAACTAATTTCGACAAAAAGTGTCGCTCATGCGTTTTGCCTTTTAACCGTCGATATGCACGTTTCATAGAGTGAGAGAAATTAAAAAGGGCAAAATTCCGTTTAAAAAAAAGTACCCTGGAGAGCAACCTTCAAATTGGAAGAAACGTTGAGTTTCATTAACCTTTTGAACGCAAGTATCGGCTATAGACAACAATACGGTAATACAAAAATTGTCCTACTCGCATCCAAATCAACAAAAACGACGTGTGGCGTTCAAAAGGTACAACATGAACGTAAAACGTTTCACTTCCAACACTAATGAAGTTAATATGTCAACTGGTGTACTTCTGAACTAAAACAATTACTTTGCTCACCCGCGACCTTACAATAGTTACGTTTATGCAAGAAATGTGCGTTCATGCAGTTCCTCCACCTCCACACTGTACGAACACACACAAATCTAAGTAACTAAGTTACTGTAACTTAAGTTACAGTGACAAGTTAAAACATTTGTTTTGGTTTGTTAGTTTAACATTTGGTAGCATAGCATACGGTTGTGGTAACTCTGAAGATGAGCTCTGGTTGAGTTCGAAACGCGTCAGTGTAGCTTGGTGGTGGTGATGGTTGGGTTTATGTGATTTGTGTGTGTTCGTACAGTGTGGAGGTGGAGGAACTGCATGAACGCACATTTCTTGCATAAACGTAACTATTGTAAGGTCGCGGGTGAGCAAAGTAATTGTTTTAGTTCATTAATATGGACCTCCGCAAAGTAACGCCTGATTCAATAAATTAAATGGTGTACTTCTGTTGTCGCCGGTTGCCGCCCGTCGTTACACTGGCGCCACTGCTGCACTGCACGCTCACGCATCTTAGATGTTACGAACCTATTTGGCAAAGGGGCTGTTTCACCACTTTTCTTAAAGTTCGGATTAGCTTAATCATAACCTTACTTGACAGATGGAATTAAAATTTCTGTTTCACCAGTCTTGATTAGCGCTAAGTGACGGACAAACTGTTTCTTAGTTTGACCATCAGATCAGGAGGCATTTAGCATTTTTATCCGTCACATAAAGTTAGTTTATTTTTTTTGTGGCCATGGTTGGAGAGCCCTTCAGCCGGTTTCAGAAAATTAAATCAAAGTATTTTTTATTTTTTAAAGAAAAAGGTCATGCTAAATTGCATAAAATAATTTAAATATCAAGATTTGAATAAAAAAATGTAGGTACACTTTTAGTATGTAAAAATAAATCCAAAATTTCGTAATATTTTTAATAACCAACTTTTTTCAGTGGTTCAATCGTTTGTTCTACCTGAACTTGTATGTCGCCATTAAAAAAAAGTTTATCTGTCAAATGGTTTGGCGCCACTTTTCGATTCGTTTTACGTGATTTTATTTTTCTTTGTTATTGTTAACAAAGTATCGTAAATAAATACCGTTTTTGGATCAATTATAATGTTACATATTTGTTTATGCAAAAAAAAATAGATGTATTCAAAAATTATATAGTTAACTATTTCTTTTGCTTTAATAATGAGTGACTCTTTGAACGAAAGTGTGCGAACAGGAACGCGTGGTCGTGAAATGCGACGTTGCCATTCCGACTTTTTGTTAAACCCACGATTAGTTAAGTGGTACTTAGTTTGCACAGGACCGGAGTGGTGAAACTGAAAAAACACTAGCTGACAGATTTGTCCAGTACTTAGTTTATTCATTGGTTACGTAACCAGCAGTTTGACAATAAGGTGGTGAAACACCCCCTAAATCTCTAAGTAGGTATCCATTGATTCCACGGTTTTTTTTGTAGATTTCCTCAGTAATGATCAAAGCTTATAACTTTGAACATGAGGGTGGCATTGAACACCACCAAAATACGTATTTTACTGTAATTAGAACACATTAAAAAAAAATAACAGAAAAGAGACGCTGGGACGAGACTCGGACCTAGGTCTTCCTCAATCCATGGCGCGTGCTTACCATGTGCACTAACCTGAGTGTTGTTAGCATACATGGCGGAATTTCCCAATGTGTCTCGAGACCAATAGATCATCAGTTAGATCTATTAGAAATAAGCTGTAAGTTTCGTCAAATCTTAAATCTATGATGCTCAACGTCACCTTCATATTTAACGTTATAAAACTAGAAAATTAAGATGTGAAAAGAAATCTAATTCCATATTTTACAGCCTACTAAATTAAACAGAGGACAATGTTTAAACCTGATCAAAGACCCTGAAACCTGGGATAGGCGGTTGAGTGTGTCTTGCTACTAGTTAGGACTGGCCTGTGGTAGCGTCAGCATCGTGCGGAGTGTTCTGGCGGCGCTAGTGGCGATCGGGCGCGTCCAGCGAGCTGCAGCGGCACGCGCAGGAGCTCACAGGGCACTCCGCGTGCTCCCTGTACACACAAATGTGTATTTACACTTACTCGATGGAGCAAATGGAACAGGGAGTGTACGGTCAGCGTACATTAAAGTTACTAGGCTCACTACGCGTGTAACCCCAATTACCGACACTGCTGTCAATGCACATCTAATTTACCTCAATATTGCTTAAGATGATTTCAATTAGTCACGTCTTAGTACTCTAACCGCGAAAAGTAACATTTGTATAGACATTAGTACCTAGATCAGTGATTCAAACTAACATTAACATTTGTAACATTATTATTTAACATTATTAATTAAACAGTTTTAAACATAAACAATTTCTTTTCACATTTCACATCAACCAAGAAGGGTACTCGTAGTATATCGGTTCGTCGCGTGCTACGGGTATAATTTAAGGGTCGCTACCCTTACAGGGAGTTTAGTTTTCGATCCGTCGGATTCTTTTTACGCCGGAGTTGCGGTTCGTCGAAAGTATAGTTTGATATTTTCATAGTTATCGTTGATTTTCTGTACTTAACTGGAAAAATCTGACGAAAGCAGAATCCGGCGAGTCAGAGATTACAAAAAACGGAGGACCTCCATTAGTTCGACTCGCGGGCTGATGGTTCCGTACAAATTTAAAAGTTTGTAAAAAAATAAATTGGTACTTCGAAGTATCTTTTACGGTGCAATGATTTTCGGAATCTTTATGTCGACGGGAATCGACTGACTCGCCTTTGATCCATGGGTTAAAACTTTTCTTAAAAATGTTGTTTTTGTTTGCGCGAAGTTAGTAACTATTTTTTTCAGATTCAATTAATTTTAGAAAGTACATGTCATTGGAGATCAGCAGAGGATAGTTTTATCGCTTACATAAACAATTAAAAAAAAAGACTCAAACGGTTAATTTTTAACCTATTGAACGCCAGTGTCGTCTAAAGACGATAATACGGTAATACAAATTTAACCTACCCGCATCCGCATACGAATCAATTTTGTTCATAGCAACAACGATATGTGGCGTTCAAAAGGTAGTGATTCGTTCGTACCGTGTAAAGCAAAAGTAGGGGGCCAGACACGTCGTCACACCTTTGCTATTCGACGGAGCCCTGCTGCTGTCCTATTTCTAGCCAATTTGCCTTTCGGGCTTCTATATGTAGATATCTAACGAACCTAACCTACCTAAATAATGATTTCTGACGAATTTCCGACGAAAGCGAGAGGATAAGACTATAGTGGTGTGACTACGAGCCTGGTCCTAAAAGTATGTCACTGACCTGAACCAGCTGGCGAGGTGGTTGGCGTGGCCGCCGTGGCGGCAGGCCACGCACCAGCTGAACCAGCCGGCGAAGCTGGCGCCGCCCGCCCCAGCGCCCGCGCCCGCCCCCGCGCCGCCCGCGCCCGTGCCCAGGTGCAGCAGACACACGCCGCAGCGCGGCAGCGGCTTGCGGCAGTTCGGGCACGACGAGATTTGCTAAAGCATACATACGCATACACATCCGGCTCGAACGGACCAAAAACTCGCATGTCGATATTTGATACAAATGTAAGTCATGCTTGAATCCGGTTCGAAGGACCAAAAGCTCACATGTCTATAACCAAGGGGCCGATTTTTCAAATCGGGCGTATCCATTCGAAAACGAGGTAAATGAGTGTCGAACGCATCGATGTTAATCAAACCACGGTTGCTTAGGGAGTGAGATTTAATTCGAAAACAACATCCGTTTTTCAGGCTGCTACAAAAATCAGCGCAATTCAGGAATTTCGCATAGTTAAAGAGATAACGACTTCTTTTTTTTTAGCCTGTTGAAGTGTCCCACTGCTGGGCAAAGGCCTCCCCTTTTTTCCGCCATTCGTCCCTATCGAGAGCATGCTCCTGCCAACCTACTCGATATGCGTCAAACGACATCTATTAAGGATTAAAAAAATATAAATTATTTCCAACGAAACATTACGGAGTCAATAAAACGAGATCTTTTTCAATGGACAAATTTACAATACAAATAATTTCTGTTCGAAAATACGGTAGCATAAAGTTAGAACCTCAACAACTCAACCAACCAGTTGACTGACGAGTCAGTGTAACGCTGTAGCCATTGTCCGACCGAAACTAGTATTTGTAACCGAAACAGCATAGTGAATGGGCTATTACTGAACCAGAGAGCTACATCTTCGGCTTCATCTGCACTAACCATCAGATATATATCAATCACTTGTCAGTTTAAAAAATAGCGCAATATCTTGAGTTGAATTTTACTCTCAGAATGCTAATAATGACAATTGGGAATGAGAGTAGGCCTGTCCCCTGTATGGGACGTATTTATAAGCTTACAAGCCGAGATGGTGATGATGAAGAGTTGAATGTTTACCTTCATTTTAGCAGCGGGCGGCGGCAGGCGCGCGAAGGCAGGCCGCGGCCGGTTCTGCCCGGGCGGCGCGGCCACGGACTTGCCGCAGTATGTGCACGCTACTGAGACCTGCGAAGTACAACGGGTAGGGGTCTAGAGGTGGCCAAAAATTAAATGTCACTATTTTTCACTATCGGTGTATAAAAGCGAACGAGCCCGTTCATGTCTTATGTATTCGAGAAAGCAAAGTCAAAAGAAGGTCGTCTGTTGAATTAGTCACAATTGGTATACAAATGATGAAGCAACAGTACTGTATATTAGCTATCGTGCGACTTGTGCCTGTTGGTCGGAGTTGGTGATGATATGGGGGCATACTTGCCGGAGTTGGTGGTAATAGAATGGGGGCATATTTGTCGGAAATGGTGATAATATGGGAGCAAACTTATCGGAAAAGGTCGGGAATATGGAGGCATACTTGTCGGGGATGGTGATAATAGAATAGACGACCGCTTTAGCCTAGTTGGTAGTGACCCTGCCTACGAAGCAAGAGGTCCTGGGTTCGAATCCCGGTAAGGGCATTTATTTGTGTGATGAGCACGAATATTTGTTCCTGAGTTATGGATATTTTCTATGTATTTAAGTATTTATTTAGCTATATAAGTATGTTTATCGTCGTCTAGTACCCATAGTACAAGCTTTGCTTAGTTTGGGACTAGTTGATTTGTGTAAGATTGTCTCCTAATATTTATTTTTTTTATTTTAGGGGCATATTTGTTGGAAATGGTAATGATATGGGGACATACTTATTGGAGATGGTTATAGTAAAAAATGGGAGCATATTTGTCGGAAATGGTGATGATATGGTAAGGGGGCAAATTTGTCGGAGATGATGATATGGGGACATACTTATCGGAGATGGTGATGATATGGGGGCATTCTTGTCGGAGATGGTGATGATATGGGGGCATTCTTGTCGGAGATGGTGATGATATGGGGGCATTCTTGTCGGAGATGGTGATGATATGGGGGCATTCTTGTCGGAGATGGCAATAATAGAACGGGGCATACTTGTCGGGGCACGGCTTCTGCGCCGGCGTCGCCCTGCGAGACCCACGTGTCCAGCGCGCAGCGTGCCCACCACAGCTGCCAGCTGTCCAGGATGCTGCGGTAACTGATAAACCACAACATAATTTACGTGTCAGTCTCTTAACTGACATATATTTCAAACTAAATACAAACTGAAATATAGATGCACAGAAAAAACCCCAGAAAAAAGACCAATGCTGGCAATCGAACCCAGGTCCTCAGCGTTCCGTGCTGCGTGCTTAGCTTACCCCTACACCATCACTGGTCTAGAAGTTAGCGACGAATTTTTCCCATACATCGTACACTTCAGTCTGTTATAATCACATTATGCAGTGATTAGCACGGAACGCTGAGGACCTGAGTTCGATTCCCAGCATTGGTCTTTTTTCTGGGGTTTTTTCTGTGCATCTATATTTCAGTTTGTATTTAGTTTGAAATATATGGTTTCACGGGATGACCGTAAAAGTAATAAAAAATGACGTTGAAAAAAAAAGAATACAAAAAGGTACTAGTATACTTAACTTCTTAACTGACAGCTGGAAAACTAACAGAAAAAGGATGGATTGGTCGATATCGATCGACAGTTTCTACTAACTAGCTACCGCACTAATGCTGTCCATACACGTTATAGTCTGCCGGAGAGGTTCACCTGTGCAGTTAGACCGGTGCGTGTGTGGGAACCGACCTATGCAGTTTTTTTCACCGGTGCAGGCGACCGGAGCAAAACCAAAAATCAAATCTCACGAGCGACACCGTACGGTAACCCTGTACACCGGAACGTCCCCAGGTCATCTGCACAGGTAACCTGTCCGGAAAATCGTAACGTGTATGGCTAACTTAATCGATCGACGTCGAAAAATCGATGGAATAGATTGTAGAGGGTTACCTGTCGAGCCAGGCCTGGGGGATGAGGTCTGCGGGCAGGCAGCGCGCCGCCAGCAGCGCCACGGACTGCACGTCCCCCGTCTGCTCCAGCCAGCGCTGCAGCAGCGCGATCCCTTGCGGACCCATACCTGCCACAAAAAATCATGAAAGCTGTTTTCTTCATGGAAATCTATTCACGTCATCTTTTAAGAGACGAGACCACCAACGGTTAGTTCTGACAGTTGCGTGTGCCCCTAACCTTAAACCGATCTATCATTGTATAACACCGCACAGTCATTTTTAGCTCAACTTGCGTCCTGCTTTTAACATGCGTGGCAGCGCCGACCACAGCAATATTTACCTAAGACTACAGTATAAATTAACCTTAAAGCGTACTTTGTGAATCACTCATTCTTTTTCTCTTACACTAACGTCAAATATACACGATCTCGATATACTAGTTTGTTACTTTAACTTGTACCTTTAAATTATTAGAAGAGTCATAACATTAACTATCTACTACAACTACCAACCTTAACATCGAGCGGTAGCGGCCCTTACAATAGAGCTATGATCAACAGAGCGTTCTCCCAGCTTCAACGCAAATGCTATTATTTGGATAACGCATGCCTTTTCGTGGTTTTTGTCCAATACCAATTGCGGGGTCGCAGTCAATGTGAACTCAAACGAAGGAAGAGGGGTTCAGTTACCAGTGAGCAGTATGCCAGCCAGGTCGCCGCGCTGCACGGCGGCATCGGCGCTGGCCTGGATGTACTCGTGCAGGCGCGCGTCCGACAGGTACATGCACGCGAAGGCCACGCGATCCTCCAGGCGCATCTCAGTCTCATTCTGTGACATAACAGTAAAAAAATGTTACATCCTGGTCACAGCACCAAATTGTAACAAAACATCCTGGTCACGGCACAAAGTGTAACAAAACATCCTGGTTACGGCACAAATTGTAATAAACTTTGGTTATGACATAGATTTTAATTATTTTTGAACACTACTCCGAGGGTAGGGGGGGTAGGGGTGTTGTATTACTGATTTCTTTTCTTGAGAGCTGCCACGTTGAAGTTATCCCGGAATACCACCGAAGGAAGTTTGTAACTTAGTAGTGTAGGGCAAAAACTTGCGAGTAATCAGCCGCCGCCGCCAGCTCCCCCCCCCCCCCCCGCTCAGTACTGACCAGCACGGCGGCCAGGTCGGGCGGCGCGGCGTGCGCGCAGGAGGAGGCGGCCAGGAAGTGCAGCAGCGCGCGCAGATAGGCGTCCGGCAGCGCGGGCGCCGCCGCCGCCAGCGACTCGCGCCACAACCGCTCCTCGCTCAGACCCGCCAGCGCCAGCGCTACCACTCGCAACTGAAATGGTAATGGAATCGTTTCAGTACAGTTAAACCATTTTATTTCTGACTGACAGTAGAATCCGAACTGATTTTGCTTATCAGGCAATGCGTTGTCACTATGGCTTTTTGTGGAGTGTACAGTACCTGGGGCGAGGAGGCGCGCGCGAGGATATCGAGCGCGGTGCGCAGGCGCAGGTGGAAGGCGGCGAGCGCGGCGGCGCGGCACGGCGTGCCCTCGGCCTCCGCGCGCTCCACGCCGGCGCCCGCGTTCTCCCAGCCCCAGCCCCAGCCGCACAGCTGCAGCGCGCGCGTGCGCTCCGCACTCCTGCAACGGAATACCGTAAAAGATCCCTGCCGTGGCCATTCTCCATCTTTACAAAAGCGGCCTACTGTGAGACAAGGACATATTTACTAAAATACACACGACCACCACGTACAAAGCCACATTTAATTTGGAGTAAACTTAATCACTGTAGCACGAACGCTCCACCTACAACACGTCGACTCACCTTTACACGCACGTCTGTACTAACCTTTCAAATGCATTATTTCACTTTATATTCTCATAGTTCCTTTACCACCTAAGGTGCAGTGTCAGTTGTATGGCTTAAAACATCAAAGGCTATTTTTACTTCCAAATCAATGTGAAAATCAGCCTTATTGTTTTTATTCTGATGTAGGAACTGTCACAAAAAATGGTGCAGCACTTACTTAGTCGCCTATACATTCAAATACATTCACCAACTCATTCCCACCGCGGGCCATATTTACTACACTAATATCAAACACTCGCTGCCCGTGGTGCGATAAATCAAGCATGGCGCGGGGTCGGAGCGTGGTGGTGGGTGTGGGGGGGGGGCACTCGCCGGTAGAGCGTGACGCGGCGGCTGGGCAGGTCGGGCAGCAGCGAGGGCACGGGCTCGGAGCGGTAGCCGCCGTCGCCCGGCGCGCGCAGCACGCCGCACACGCCCGGGTGCCGCGAACCCGCGTTGCGGATGCACCCTGGACGGCACATCGAAAACATCTTTACACGTTTATTTCACGTCTCTGCTAGGCAAAAGTCGCCCTTTTTTAAAACATAAAAAATAATTTGACCCACAAAACGGCTATTCATATACATTTTTAGGGTTCCGTACCTCAAAAGGAAAAAACGGAACCCTTATAGGATCACTTTGTTGTCCGTCCGTCCGTCTGTCTGTCAAGACCCTTTTTCTCAGGAACGCGTGGAGGTATCAAGCTGAAATTTATATCTAATAATCAGGTCTACTGTCCCTTGGAGCTCAAAGGGACAGTAGACCTGATTATTAGATATATATAAATTTAAGTCAGCTGTGAAAAAATCAAACTTCTAAGCCAACGCAATCAAAAGATACAGCCGTTTATGACGCAATTTTCCGCATATTTTCGAAACTCGCAAGGGAATCAAATCCTACAGAGTACTTCCCGTTAACTCAGAATCTTGAAATTTGGTACGAAGCAAGTTCTTATAGCACAGATAAAGGAAAAATTGCGAAAAGCATTTATTTTTTTGTCTGTCTGTCTATATCAGTAACCAATCTACAATGATCCCACACTGCGCACATTTTGCTTAGGAGCAGGGGTCTGCTAAGACTGAATGTTCATAGATAGATATAAATTTGTACGGAACCATCGGTGCGCGAGTCCGACTCGCACGTGGCCGTTTTTTTTTTCAGATAGTTGAACAGTCATTAAGAGTCTAAAAATTGGGATCGTACCATCTTCGACGAGCGATTTGCTGAGCGCCAGAAAATGCCACAGCCCTCCCAGCGCTTCGTCATCCGCTAAATCTGCATTCTGCCACATGTCGGGCTGAAAAAACTCATTTTATTTAAACATTTCGACCAAGGCAAGATCAAGTATCTGTCTGTAGTAGGTAAACATAAAAAACAAAGCTTTTCTTCACTGCAAATTTTATTTTTGCATTTCGCACATTCAATTTTTAATACACAATATTAGGCTATCGCTTTAGTTTGCTTCATACCTGAAGGACTAAAACATATGAGCTCCGCCAGGCGGTGTTTGCGCACAAAGCTAGTCAGACATGCTCATCTGTCTTTCAAACGTCCTCACCTTGAGTCCGTAGTCCGTGAGCGCGCGCTTCCGCATCCGGAAGGAGACGTCGTTGATGGCCTGGTAGAAGTCGTCCTTCATGAGGCGCAGGGCGCCGCCGCCGGCCGACCACACCAGCCCGCCGCCCGCGCCCCAGTTCACCGTCACGCGCTCGCACACCGTGTAGTCCGTGATGCTGCCTGCGACAACGACACTAACATATTATCCATCGCATGGTCACAAGGTTAGGCCGATCAGCGCCATTTTAAAGCCTGTCTAGATGACTTATTTTATAAGCGAGCCTACGGGCGAGGTATACGGTGAGGACTCAGTTATTAACGTCCCGTCACATCACGCCCCGCTCGAGCACTGCCACGTCCCGCCCGGGCTTCAGTACTCACCGGGCGCCACGCACAGGGTCCGCACGGCGTGCGCCGGGTGCCAGCTGAAGCTGCTGAGCGCGCCGCAGCCCGGCGCCACGTCCCGCTCGAGCACTGCCACGCCCCGCCCGGGCTTCAGTACTCACCGGGCGCCACGCACAGGGTCCGCACGGCGTGCGCCGGGTGCCAGCTGAAGCTGCTGAGCGCGCCGCAGCCCGGCGCCACGTCCCGCTCGAGCACTGCCACGCCCCGCCCGGGCTTCAGTACTCACCGGGCGCCACGCACAGGGTCCGCACGGCGTGCGCCGGGTGCCAGCTGAAGCTGCTGAGCGCGCCGCAGCCCGGCGCCACGTCCCGCTCGAGCACTGCCACGCCCCGCCCGGGCTTCAGTACTCACCGGGCGCCACGCACAGGGTCCGCACGGCGTGCGCCGGGTGCCAGCTGAAGCTGCTGAGCGCGCCGCAGCCCGGCGCCACGTCCCGCTCGAGCACTGCCACGCCCCGCCCGGGCTTCAGTACTCACCGGGCGCCACGCACAGGGTCCGCACGGCGTGCGCCGGGTGCCAGCTGAAGCTGCTGAGCGCGCCGCAGCCCGGCGCCACGTCCCGCTCGAGCACTGACACGCCCCGCCCGGGCTTCAGTACTCACCGGGCGCCACGCACAGGGTCCGCACGGCGTGCGCCGGGTGCCAGCTGAAGCTGCTGAGCGCGCCGCAGCCCGGCGCCACGTCCCGCTCGAGCACTGACACGCCCCGCCCGTACTCCTCCAACTCCGCTTCCACAACCTGCGACACGAAGGGAGGACATTGATATACTGCATTTACAATCCGCCTCTGTCGCTGCCCCTCGCGCTGCCGGCAATAGTTCCCTAAATACTGCTGAAGCAGGATCAAACTCCTGTGTGTTTAATTGGTGCCCCATTCCCCACTCACTTCGCTTTCGAGTTTCGGTAATGGCAGATGTCGAAATAATTACAGCGTTCGCGCTGTCTTTTTGCGATACATAAATTATGTATCGATATTTAAAAAGATATTAATATAAAAAAAAGAAAGAAAGTTGTCAAGATCACTTTGACACTGTACTTTTTGACATCTATAAGTGTCGTTGGCGTTGAAAGGGTAATGCTTATACGAATTCGGCGAGTACTGAACGACAGAGCAGAGTAAAAACACACAGCCGGTACTTCCGCACAAAAAACCTCTCTTTTGGGAAGCGCCGGGCGGATCGAGTGGCGATGGCAGCGGCATAAGAAGTATGGTGTTCAAACACTCATCCAGCCCATTTCCCTGCTCACTTCGGCTGAATGTAATGAAGTTTAGAGACGGACGTTAAGGCCGCGTCAGGGGCCGCACTCACCATGTCGGCGTTCTGCGCCTGCTTGTAGTCGCCGCTGGCCTGCTGGATGTCGTGCAGCCGCAGCGTGTGCGAGTCGCGCTGCAGAGACATCAACAGGTTGCGTCTGTAACAACGCACTCTATAAAGATTCAACACTAACAAGGAAAGGTGCCCAACTGTCCGACTCCGATTTCATTTATTTTGATACTAGCTTTTGCCCGCGGCTTCGCTCGCGTGTACTATGAGTATTACAAAGAACCAAGATATCAAGCAAGCAAGCATACAGGCAAGCAAGCAAGCAGGTCCACAATTGACCGAGAAATCGGTGAACATACCAACATAAAAAAAAGTGGAATGCATAACCTCCTCCTTTTTAGCTTTCTACAACCAGTAAAATGCAAAAACCCGTTTTTTCCCGTTCCCGTAAGAATTTCGGGAAATGTTTTCTTAATGCTCCCCTACACTCCCCAAGGAACCCACTTGCCAAATTTCAGCTTTCTATGAATTTCTTTCAGCTCCCCAAACAACCTACATGCCGAATTTCAGCTTTCTACGACCAGTAAAACGAAAAATCCCGTTTTTTCCCGTTCCCGTGGGGATTTGGGAAAGTCGTCTCTCAATCCAGCTCTACACTCTCCAAACAACCTACATGCCGAATTTCAGCTTTCTACGACCAGTAAAACGAAAAATCCGGTTTTTTCCCGCTCCCGTGGGAATTTTGGAAAGTCCTCTCTCAATGCTCCTCTATACTCCCCAAACAACCTACATGCCGAATTTCAGCTTTCCACGACCAGTAAAACGAAAAATCCCGTTTTTTCCCGTTCCCGTGAGAATTTGGGAAAGTTCTCTCTCAATGCTCCTCTACACTCCCCAAGCAACCTACATGCCGAATTTCAGCTTTCTACGACCAGTAAAACGGAAAATCCTGTTTTTTCCCGTTCCCGTGGGAATTTTGGAAAGTCCTCTTTCAATCCAGCTCTACACTCTCCAAGCAACCTACATGCCGAATTTCAGCTTTCTACGACCAGTAAAACGAAAAATCCGGTTTTTTCCCGCTCCCGTGGGAATTTTGGAAAGTCCTCTTTCAATCCAGCTCTACACTCCCCAAGCAACCTACATGCCGAATTTCAGCTTTCTACGACCAGTAAAACGAAAAATCCCGTTTTTTCCTTATCCCGTGGGAATTTCCGAAAATCCTTAAAACTGTTTTTTACTATTATAATTACCTACTTCTATGCCAAATTCGAAGAGCCTAGTAATTATAGTTCATAGGATCCCGTTGAACTAAATATGTAAATCCCGTTTTTTCATTATCCCGTGGGAATTGTGAAAAATCCTGAAATTAATGTCTAGTTATTATAGTTACTGAGATAGGGTCACTCGGAATCGAATATATAAATCCCGTTTTTTCCCGTTCCCGAGGGAATTCCCAAAAACCCTTCCTTAGTGGATGCCTACATTGTATAAGGTATCTATGTGCAAAATTTCAAGTCTCTAGGTCCAGTGGTTTGGGCTGTGCGTTGATATATCAACAGTCATTTAGTTTATTTAGACATTTCAACCCAATCGCACCCCATCCAGGGAGATGGTATTTTACGTCTGCCACGTCGGATTTTAAAACCGTTGTTGTTTTCATAACCAGCGACCCGATAAACCATAGAAACAACACCCATGTTGATTTTCAGACTTTGTTACCCCTTTCCCCCTTTTTAGGGGTTGAATTCTCAAAAAACCTGAAACACGTGTTTACTCATTTATCATTAGGAGTACTTCTGTGAAGTTTCGAATAAAACAGTCGAACTAATCTTGTTTCCCCATACAAATTTTTGGACCCCCGTTTCACCCCCTTAGGGTGTGAATTTTGAAAAATCCTTTCTTAGTGCAACCCTAGACCTTATAAGGAACCTACATGCCAAATTTGGAATCTCTAGGCCAAGTGGTTTGGGCTGTGCGTTGATATGTCAGTCAGTCAGTCAGTCAGTCAGTCAGTCAGTCAGTTTCTTCTTTTATATATTAAGATAATAGGTGTTGGAGAGCAGTCTAAAATAACAGATCCATATTTTTTTTAGCTGCCCAAACTCAACCGATTTGGAGAAATTGTCCTCCAAATTACTGAAAAGTGATTAAGGGGCTGTTTCACCACTTTTTTATAGTTCGGATTAGCTTAATCATAACCTTATTTGTCAGATGGAATTAAAATTTCTGTTTCACCAGTCTTGATTAGCGCTAAGTGACGGACAAACTGTTCCTTAATTTGACCATCAGATCAGGTAGCATTTAGCATTTTTATCCGTCACATAACTTTTTAATTAGTTAGTTTTATTTTTTTGTGGCCATGGTTGGAGAGCCCTTCAGTCGGTTTCAGAAAAATAAATCAAAATATTTTTTATTTTTTAAAGAAAGAAGTCATGCTAAATTGCAAACGAGAATTTAAATATCAAGATTTGAACAAAAAAATATAGGTACGCTTTTAGTATGTAAAAATAAATCCAACATTTCGTAATATTTTTTAATTACACACTTTTTTTTAGTGGCTCAATCGTTTGTTCTACCTGAACTTATATATCGCCATTAAAAAAAGGATAATCTGTCAAAT
Organism: Archips crataeganus; assembly: GCA_947859365.1. Lineage (NCBI taxonomy): Eukaryota > Metazoa > Arthropoda > Insecta > Lepidoptera > Tortricidae > Archips > Archips crataeganus. The sequence continues at coordinate 692,974 of OX402057.1, read as the reverse complement.
GGTTTGGCGCCACTTTTCGATTCGTTTTACGTGATTTTATTTTTCTTTGTTATTGTTAACAAAGTATCGTAAATAAGTACCGTTTTTGGATCAAATATCATGTTACACATTTGTTTATGCAAAAAAATAGATGTATTTAAAAATTATAAAGTTATCGATTTCTTTTGCTTTAATAATGAGTGACTCTTTGAACGAAAGTTGCCATTCCGACTTTTTGTTAAACCCACGATTAGTTAAGTGGTACTTAGTTTGCACAGGACCGGAGTGGTGACACTGAAAAAATACTAGCTGACAGATTTGTCCAGTACTTAGTTTATTCATTCATTGGTTACGTAACCAGCAGTTTGACAATAAGGTGGTGAAACACCCCCTAAACCTCCTACCTTCTATAGAATTTTTTTTTCAAGCAAGTTGCAAATTATTACAGGTTTGATTATATTATGTTTGAGAACATGAAAAAATAATGAGCACGTGTTTTGTTATATCGGCTCAAATTCATATTTTCCTAAAAAAAAGCAGATGAAAAATATAAAACCTTGAAGGACCGGTCTTGCGCCATCCGCATCCAACGCATCGTCACTGCATTATTTGGAGACCTACCTACCTACACTGCGTCTTCCGCTCCGTGGACGCCAATCGAGAACCTTTTGGCCCCATTAGCGATCAGTTCTACGAGTGTTGTGTTACCCACTGCCACTTAAAAGGTTCATTAATCTGGATCTCCGCAGAATGCCTGAATCAATGAATAACTTCTCGCATCAACTGGCAACTACAGTCGGGAGTGACCTGGTACGCCAGCTGGCACGCGCTGAGCGGGGAGTCACCTGGTGGGGCACCACTGTATCTTGAGCGGTGCGAGGGGCGGCGCCAGCGGCAGGCTCAGCACGGGCCGCTCCAGGCTGCGCGCGTCCCACACGCACACCACGCCGTCGCCGCGCGACGCCAGCTGCCACGCGCTGAACGGGTCTGCGCACACGCCGTAGCAGTGTCGCGAACTGGCCACGCTTACCGCCTTGTTCGACAAGTCTGCGCACCAATTGTAAGTTGTTTATAAAAGGACTTACAGTGATATATTTTGGAAAAATTTAATACAATAAAAATTATATACGCACTATCAATCACTAAGCTAACCATATTTGTTCAAAGAAATTACCTCGGAGATCAAAAATTTTGATGAACTTCATGTTCATAGAAGCAAGGAGAGTCCGATTGGATGAGTTTGTCCATGCAACATTGTGACATGTTTCTGATAGGCCCATTTCGGCTATGGGTCGCGAAGCATCCTGTGCCGACGTTGGAGCTGTATCCGTTGCTGAAAGAAAAGAAATTCATATAACTACTAATGTACCTACTTCCAAAATAAGTCTCAGTACAAATAAATACATTTATATTGTCCTCACATAATGACTCCTCTGACGTGCCCATGCCTCTGTTGACGTCCCACACGAGGATGCAGTGGTCGCTGCGGTGCTTCTCCAGGGCCACTCCCAGCATGTTGGTCTCCACATGGCTCCATGCCACTGAATTACAGAGCCGAGGATAGCGTGGCACTGTAAAAAAAATTTTTTTTTTGGGAATACTGTATAGTCAGGATAGTTTGATCCGGCTGACTTTGGCCACAAAAATCACATATAGAAGAATATAATAAAAACGTAAGATTATTACCAGTCAGCTTAAAGTAACCACATGGCAATGTGCCATAATATAAATGCAAAAATAAAGCCTGTACCTAACAAGCAGATGCTTGTTAGAGTCGTTTTAAAAACAAAATTTAATTAATTATTTTTGTGTATCGGAGTTACCCATATACTTTGTATGACTAACTTTTGTTACACAAAAATAGCGATTGTGATTTTTGGTTTGATTAAGCTGTTACCTATGTACAAATTTTTTGAACACAATCCGTTATCACATTCACTATTTCTTTGTGTCAAATGACATAAGATGGTGACAGAAAGAGATGGCAAATGCAATTATGAACAAATTAATTGCAATGGGCAAAGTCACCCTTCAGGGGGAAATAACCCCAACATTATGGTACAATATCTTTTAGACATACTTAGAAATGGGTAAAATTTAAAAAAGAAAATGGGTATAGTAATCAGATATTTTGCTTTACCAAAATCCTTGCCGACAAGCCCAAGTGGATCATAAGTCTGTTTGAGGCTGGTGAGAGAGACTCTCCCGTTGGAATGACCGAGGGCTAGCAGTGGGTCCGGTTGTTCAGCTATAGCACTGATATCCACACAGCGGACGCCGCTCGCGCTCTGAGATGCTACCACTGTCGCACCGCGGGTTGATGATATCTGAGCATCTATTACACAAGAAAAATGGATTTTAAAATGCAGTTAAAAGTTTATATCCCAAAGACCAACACAACAAATGCTTACAAGGAATAATTTAGATGGAAAGAAGATAATGGATGGTCAGCAGTTATCACAGAATACAAAAATACACAGGAATATCTGCTGATAAGTTCACGCAGACAGTTTGAAACGTAAGGTAGATAGTATTTCCAAACAGGTCTCTATATGGCTATTTTGTTAAAGTTGAAGTGTTTCAGTATTTACACACATAGTACCTAAGAGATCAGAAAACTTACATGTGCATTTCTTCTCGATATCTTTTAAGCGAGCGACCTCGTATAAGGTTATGTCTGGACCCCATATTATGAATTTGTCGAAGTGCACAGGCGACCAAATAACATCCAATTTAGTGCCAGCCATCATATTCGTTTAATGCAGATGATGCATTGGAGACAGTATATTCTCACTCGCGCTAAAAATCTTCAAAACAAATTGTTAATTATTTTGTTACACAAAATCACAAAAATAAATAATAGACATGGGTACTACACGCGTTTTGTTTACAGGGTTTTTTTTTATTTAATTAAAGTTAGTTTGTATAATTTAATATCTGTCAAAAGCAAAGCAGTAACCAAACGCATCAAAGGAGTTTTTTGGCGACACCAACTTAATTCTCAGTGGCGTGCCATGGGAGAGGCCCAAAGATTGTAATATTATATGAACAAGAGTGGCAACTCTATGGTCAAATATGCATGTATGGAAGGTGCTGCTGCCCTACGCCCTGGTGAAGAACTAATGTGACGTATCTATAGATGTATACCTATCTATATGTATATGTTGGTAGTGATGTATAGCTATAATTACGCGTAATTTTAATTGATAGGCCAATTGCCACTATTCGTATTTTAGCCGTCTAATTCAAATCAGCATATACGAAGTATAAGCGGCTAAACCCGATTTGCACTAAACGGCTAAAATACGAACATTGGCAAGCGGCCTATCAATTAAAGTCCTTGACCGTACAATTTGGTACGCCATGGCCATGGCCGATGAATGACAACTGACGAGTTTGACAAGTCATCCAAGATGGCCGCTAATTTAGTTCTTTAATAAAACACCAGAGATTGCTGTAGTCGCATGAAAAGTGTGATATATGTAAGTGTGCCCCCCCTGGAGAGGCCTATGTCCAGCAGTGGACGAACATAGGCTGATGATGATGATGATGATACTAATAAACTAAAAACTCTTAATAAGCTTTGGCAAATTGGCAAATTTGATAAAAATCGTTATTTTCTTAATTATTCTTGCAAATTCTAGCAAACTGATATAAATTTAATTGTGTCTCTTGACCATGGACTTAATACCTAACCAGGACTGAGTACTAACTTTTATTAGTCAATCAAAAGTGACCCATATTACCAAGCCATACAGTTTAATAATGGCAACTAGAGACAGCGGTCCGAGAGATTACATACAAATTAGAGAAACTAGTGGATTGTGTCCCACTCGCACCATTACTTGATCACCCTAATTAGAACGAGATGCAATCCACTAGTTTTTTTTTTTACGGCCTCGCTTTTTTGTCGCAGTACTCAGTCCTGGTTAGGTATTAAGTCCATGCCCTTCACAGTCGAAAGCCAGATGTAGGGGCGTTTTTATCTTGAGGCTTTATTTATTTTATTTGTAGATTCTGTGGCAAGTTGTCGTGTCGTCCTCGTCCGTCAACTTGCATTGCAATCTGTGGTCGTCATCGTCAATTTTTGACAGTTTTACTGTGAGTCTGTGATCCTTGCCGAAATCAGTGAAATTAATTATTCGGACTCCTAGATTGGTGTACAACTTGTGAATCCAGCAGCTGCTTTCCTGTATAGGTAAGTTTACACGGTCGGTTGTTAACAGTGGATGTACGTCTACGTTCCGTATTTAGGGTCAATGACGTGATTGTTTACTATAATGGCAACGCCTCTCGCTCTCCCACAGTTTCTCGCGCATTGTTCCGCGGTTCTCACGTGTCGGCGCACTTTTCCCGGCCTATTTTGTTGAATTGCTACAATTTTCTTGGGCCGGTGCGTGTAGTACAGTTAGATCGATCGTGGCAGGGTGCTGTGCTGGGCGGCTGACTCGCTCGTGATTCACGCCCTGGCGTTTTGATCTACTCGAGTTTTCCTGTTGACGTTGAATTGTTGCGTCTGGTCGACGAGGAGTTTCCTTGTGTGGTCGGTAGCGTTGCAGCGTGTTGCGGCTGCCTCAGCAGTGGTGGTATGGAACTACTGGCTCTCGCCTGCTTCCTGTGCTCGGGAGACCGAGGGAGGGCCAAGTGATGTTCTCTGCACTCGCTTATCAGTTATCTACTACATTTTTAGAAGAACAGAAGAAGGTGAGGTCTATTGAGAAACAGGCAAGCTTACCTACTTGATGTTCTAACAGAGTGTTGCCTTTTTTGTGGGTATCTGTGGTATTTTCTGTGTGAGCAAGAGAATTCTAAAGCACAATTGACAGTGCAGAGTTCATATTAGACCTCTTTAAATTTTATGCTGCACATAAATGAAAATAATTACTTAACTCATTTTGATACAAATCTAAGGTCAAACTATGACTCATATTGTTCTAGTCATCCAGATGCAAAGAGTTGATCATGAAAACTGCATTATTATTTTTGTTTGAAGTAGCGTTTTTGATTCATGATGTTTCTACTGGCATTTGTTTTGTTTAGCCAACATCTGATAGAAATTATCTGCTTTACTATTATATCCTTCTGTTTGTACTCATCAACTCAGTCGGAAACAGGTCACTAAACAGTGTTGACATGTTGTACAATTAACCAGCATTGATGAAACAGGATACTCAAATTTAAGAATAAAAATGTGAGTTTTACTTTAATCAAACCTTTAAATAATGATAAATGGTTTTGCATAAACTTAATAACTGCACAGTGAATGATTTAGCATGATTACTGAAATGTTTATTCATTAACAATTACAGTAAATATGTGTGGGACAATGACCAGCCAAGTATTTCATGAATAAAACACAATGATTGTTATTTAATTTGGGTTGTAGATAGTCTTGTAAAGCACAATGTTACTTCAGAAATGGATGGATGTCATTTTTTATTTTTTAACACTCAGTAATCACATAAATACTGTTTATTAATTTTTCAGTGTGACATAACACTGTTGTGTGAGTGTGTGATAACTTTAATTTTATAACAGATATTTATTGCTTTTAAATATTTTTTTTTCAATTCAACTTATTGTTAGTGCTGGTTAAATTAAAATATGATGTGTTAACAAGCCCATAGTGGTAAATTTTCAAGACTCACCTCACTTCTTGTCCTAATATCTTTTTGACTATTGCTTAATCTACATTCATTTTGTTCTACAATATTTCTCCCCGGAAGGACACTACAAAAATGTTAAAGTAAAAATAATTGCATACAAAATCTATAAGTACAGTAAAATTACATAAAGTTTACCACTGACAGATGGTTTGCCTTCATTTCATATTCAACTTTAACAACCTACAAATAAAGCCAATTTTAGAATACTGTTACCCACGTTTGCAGATTTTGTAATAACTACTTTATTTAAATATAAATAAATAAATATAAATATCATGGGACAATCCACACCAATTGACCTAGTCCCAAAGTAAGCTTAGCAAAGCTTGTGTTATGGGTACTAAGCAACGGATAAACATACTTATATAGATAAATAAATACTTAAATACATAGAAAACATCCATAACTCAGGAGCAAATATTCGTGCTCATCACACAAATAAATGCCTTTACCGGGATTTGAACCCAGGACCTCTTGCTTCGTAGGCAGGGTCACTACCAACTAGGCTAAAGCGGTTGTTAACTACTTTATTTGTATGGTGTTAAAGTTGGAAATTAAATGAAGGCAAGCAATTTGTCAGTGGTAAACTAAAAGTAAACATATTGTAAGAAAGCTACACTACTAAAAAAGCAACAAGTTTAATTTTTATTAATCTTAAAATTATAGCTAAAAAAACACCAAAGATTTCATAAGAGCTTTGTCATTTCCACAAATGCAGCTTGCATGGAATTTGTATACCTAGATAACAAACCAGTCATATTTAGAAATAACTTCCATTAAAAATCCCCCTTGGTATCAAATAAGACTTCATAATAGCTACTGTATCTACATGGTATCTAATATCAATTTCCCTTAACAATGTCTTAAAGCACCATGCATGAAACATCAACGCTGCACTCATTAACCACCATTGCACAGTGCAGCTCATTAAAAGTTTTCCTAGCCTAATGAGCATGCGAGACGTCGTGCATTGTCCCCAGTTTCAATTTCTCCTCTAGTCGTGTGGAAACGTCAACGGTTCTACGAGCCGCCGCTGTTTTTTAACTTGGTAGTTTGTAATTCAATTATCTAGTATTACGTGTTGAATACCCTGCATGCGATGTTTCGGTGCAGGCAAACCTGTTGATGCAATGATGGGCCGATTTTTAGCTTATAAATAAACGTAATTAGTTTATTATTAATATAAGCGAGCTTGTTTGTTTTTGCCGCTACGCTGTTTATGAATAGTTAGACGGTTAAGCGCTACCGCAATGTGACGTTGACGTTCCGTTCGCATTCTCGCAGGATAAATTACTGCCACTATTAGTTAAGGTAAAACAAACTTCGGTAGTGTAGCGTAAGCTCCGGCTAAACAATAGAACATTTTTCACTGTAAACACTGAGCTACTAGATTTCTCCTGAGCCCATTCGCACCGACCGCGTCCCATACTTTACTTTCGTCTTCATTGTCGTGCATGTATTCGTGACACGTGCCGTTGTCAGCGTGGTTCGATGCGCTTCAACACCATTTAGCTATAAATTGTAGTTACGAAAGTGCACTTACGTTGTGCATTCGCTTATCGGCATCTAGATAAGATTGTAATCATTTTAATAGGTGGTATGCGGCTCAGGAACTATTTGTAAACTTTACGCTCTAAAAGATTGAAAAGAAATCCCATGGCTTTTTCTTTACGGTTGCATCAGCGACATCGATTGGCCGCGGCTCTGCGTGGGGCAACAGAAGTGTCTGAATCGTTCGAAAGCATTTCAGATCGCTATTATGATGCTAATTTGGAGCATTCCGTCGTAAATGGTGTTGCGACATTAGCATATGCGCCGGCCGGGCCTCGTCCTTTGCCTGTCGCTTTCGCTGTAAAAATGCATCGCAACTTTCGATTTCATAGCGATAATGCAACGTTTACTCAGATATCGGGTTGCAAGTGTCGTTGCATCTATCGGCTCACGCACGCAGCCAGAAGCATACATACAACTGCGCTTACTTTCTTATCTCTTTCGTCAGTATTTGAATGAGCACATTATTTACCGGAAACCACTATCAAAAGCATCCAATCCAAAGCAAGCCTCACAGAAAATACCACAGCGCACTTAGAACACGGTGCGTCTAGGACCTCTAACTGAAAGTGAACGTAGCGTGGTCCATGTTGCAGACTCCTCAAAGGTCGACCGACGGCGCCGATTACACGGACTACTTCGGTGTCTACAACAATATGGGTGCGTGCGCGTCCAAGTGCGGGGTATGTGTATTGGTGATATAAGAAATCACTCATTTTTATGGCGCGTGGACAACTGTATGCTGGCAATTCACTGCAAGAAGCACAGTGTTCTCAGTGTCACTGCTCTGTCACCAGTCACCACACTGCATGGTTAATAGGTATCTTGATTGAACATTATTGTGCAACTCTTCTAGCTATTGCTAAATAAACTCTTCCGTCACGTCATTCGAGGTTTTCAAATCATTATTAGGTGTGTGGCTTTAACGTAGGTATATAAGAAATAGTACATCGCTTTCCAATTAAATTTCTTTAATTTAGAATTAAACAGGAGGCAATTTCTAAACGTTCCTCGCTTGATCGATTCCTTCTGTAACTCATAAATACGTTTTCATAATTGTGATGGCAGGAAGTCACGCAAAGCTGTAATTGTTAACTAGTGTACTGGCAACGAGCGCGGGAGTGCAGGCGGCGCAGGGTGAAGGTTGTCACCAATCGATAGGCGATACGAGGGAAGCCAGGCCATCAATCTTTGCATGCATAATACACGAATGTCTGTCGCCTAAAGTTCTATTAAGTACCTACTCAGTGTCATTTGAGTCTAGAGGTTTAGCATTGGATTCCGTATCGAAAGGAAAAAACGAAACCCTTATAGAATCATTTCATTGTTCGTCCTGTAGCAGTTTTTAGGGTTCCGTAGCCAAATGGCAAAAAACGGAACCCTTATGGATTCGTCATGTCTGTCTGTCCGTCCGTATGTCACAGCCACTTTTTTCCGAAACTGTAAGAACTATGCTGTTGAAACTTGGTAAGTAGATGTGTTCTGTGAACCGCATAACCCCCCGTTCCCACTATGTCGTGTGTCGTTCCGTTTTTTAATCGGGCGTTCCAGCGGCAGAACATTTTATATGAAGCTGTTCACACTCATAGTGGGAACGGGCTCTTAAGATTTTCACACAAAAATAGAAAAAAAAACAATAAATTTTGGGGGTTCCCCATACTTAGAACTGAATGAAACTCAAAATTTTTTTTTCATCAAACCCGGTTTTTTCGGTGTGGGGTATCTATGGATAGGTCTTCAAAAATGAATTCATGTTCTTCAGGGATACGGTTATGAGATATTTACATGCTGAAATTCTTGATGTGATGAATGATGTGTGTGCTTTGCTGTTAGGACCTTACTCATATTATCTTGTTAACCCTATGTTACGCCATTTTACAGCGTAAATATACGTAAAAAGTCATTATCTTCCTTTGTCTGGAATCATCGCCAATCATCCGCAAGCTCTGTTAAAGCCATTACAAATTGTGACACTTTTAACGACCGATCGTATACAAAGGCGTCTGGCAAAATAATTAAAAGTGAAAACCGACGCTGAAAGGTCGTAAACGAACGAAAGTTTCTCACACATTGTACGCTTGTCCGTCAAATGAACGTCATTACTAGTAGACAGCGAGTCCACACCATACCCACTAAGGACGTTATCAATGATTATGTTAAGCACTTAGATGAAAGTTGTTAATTAAATTAGGTAGGAAAAACACTAGTCGAAATTTGTTGCGTCTCAAGGTTTTCGAATTATTCATAGTTGCTTTAATGGAATTATTGCAATTCCTTTTTCGCTTTTGTTCCTCAACAAGTTCTAGTGAAATCTAGTAAGAAAAAATCGCAGTAGTTCCATTAAAAGATACTGGTGTGGTGACGGAACTAGGTAGCTAGGTCAGCTAATTTATCAATAGCCATCGATAGTTCTGTTAAGACTTTGTTTAAGAGTTATAAAAAGAGGTCTGTCGTCTCTATCGTTTAGTTACTAGGTGTGCGGGGTGTTCCTATTTCCTGGTGCTAACTTATCGTCACAATAGAACTCGCACTCGTAGGTACCAGATTAGTTGATCACTAACAAACAGCAATAGTATTTGCATAGAACGCGGCTCTAATCTAGTTAGTACTCGTAAAATCAGTGAGTCAATGCTCCTCTTTTTTTAAATGAGTCACGCTGAGTCAAACTGTGACGAAGGTCGTTGATAACCACATCGTTTCGCTGCTAACATTTGACCGGAACATGTTTCCGTCATTTAATTATTTCAGATGTAAGCTAAAAATAGGTGTTTTGTGTCAAACTAAATGAATTCTCTGAATTTCTACAAGTGACAAAAGGATTCAGCAGTAGTCTGACTCCAAGAAGCGAATGACGCAAATGGATGGCAGGTCGTCACATGTATACCTGCTGTCAGTCCACCTCTATAATATGTAATGTGATTTGCAATAAATAATTTGGATTGATTGATTGATGGATGGATGCATGGATGGATGCTTGAAAAGACCGAATTCTATGAAGCTCTCTATGATTTTGCCACAATACTTTATCCTTTGAATGCTTACATCATTTCTGTTTGGGAAGTCCCCACTTTTCTTTTACTTACTACGAACTACGAGTAACATTTCCTAATTTTCTCTGAATGTTCTATTGAGCTGAAAGCCTTCGACGCACACAAGGGGGCGTATCGGCCGTATCGCACACGTTAAGAATCTGTGCTATACTATAACAATACCTACAGGATAGGAAACAATAGCAATTCACATGCATGCGCTAGAGTTTCAAATCCGCATTGAGCCTGCTTCACGCATAGTCAATGGTTTATCGCAGCCTAAAGAATGACGTTCAGATCTCGTAGATAACATCGTCTCGTCGGCATAACAACTGCTGCCTTATCTGGCATCCACGTCAAACAAAGCTATCCACAGCTACTATCTCTATGAATATAATTACAGAAGCGTTTTGGCATAGCGTCATTGCTTATGCAAATACTGCTATTTATCAAATCATTTATTTAATGAAAACTTTTGATGGTTTGTTGGCATTTTTTCAAAACTGTACGGTGCAAGAGCTAACAACCAGTCCAGAAATTACAATGTATGTCTAAAAGTGCACTTTGAAAATTAAAAGCAGTGCACCCATCGTGACTCCTAGGTATGTCTCGCGATGGCAATGCCATAGCTAGGCTCAATGAATTAACACACAGGCACGTAGACCTGCAGGATAATTGTGTAACTTTTTTGACACTCGGCAACGGATTGAAATGGCTGCTTTTGTATGGCTGTGTGTGACAGCTGGCTGTTTCCGATACCAATTGTCAGCCCATACAAGAACTGTCAAAATTAACGCGATGGCGATTGCGAGGGAGTTAGACAATTAGCCTGCTGTATCATAAACGTGAGAAGCGAACACACACTAACACTAACGATTCGTCTAAATTTCGTCCCAAATATCAATTTGACGCCTGGTGGAAAGGGAACTCTTCGATTCAGCAGTGTATTTCAAACTAGCTTATAGCAATCGATTTGGTCTGCTACGAATGCGTTTATTTCTATCCCGCGGGAACAACGTAATTTTTCGGAATAATAACTATTCTATGTCCTTCACAGGGTCTCAACCCATACCAAATTTCATCTAAATCGGTTCAGTCAGAGCTTTAAGAGCGAAAATGTAACAGACAGTCAGAGTTACTTTTAGATTAGTAGGATTGTCGTCGTTGTCACTAGTAGCTTTATATCCATCGGAAATCAAACATTGCTGTGAAATGTGATCGGTTAATAATCAAAAATACGAAGTGAAGTTAACCGTTTCAACGATTTGTCAAATACAACAGCTCTTACTCATACGCCATGACATCGGAATGTCAAACGCGAAGTTGAACCCTACAGAAATGTGAGTAGGTAGATACCGCTCTGCTCGCCGTTACTCTTATATCCGTCGATGGCGTTGAACCTGCGGTGCGGATATATGCGGCGTTGGAGTCGAAGAGGTTAATTAAAACCGTTTAAAACTGCTGATTTAGCCGCGTTCAACATTGAAGATGGCTCGTGCAAGGCCTTGTTCTGGGCAACGTGTAGCAATGCCATTTCGGCTCCATCCTTTCTATTTTCAAGAACAAAACATCATCATAACAAAATGCCAACGCTGCAATTGCATGCGTAACTAGGTACGTTTTGATATTGTTTGTTTTCCAACGATTATAAACATCATTGATGTAGTAGTACGTTTTTACGTACGCTATTTAGTTTTTTTCCCCCAGTAAGTACTTCGCCAAAACCTCTTGCTATTTATTTAAGGGCATTGGAAGAAGTTTAAAAACATCTATAGTTTAATATTCATCAATTGAAATAAAAGATCCTCATATAGACGACTAACTTCTGCCCGCGATTTCGCGCTATCGAATCATGAATGGACCGAATGTGACAAATGCATTGTTTTAGTGGTCTAAAACTATCTTCGCGTTCAATAATAAAACCGGTTTAGGACACATCGGTTTGATGATTTGAAAGATGTTTGAAAGTGTACAACAGACATAGGTAAAAACATTTTTTTGTGTTTTATAGCGCCTCAGGCGATCATGATCGAAAAAAGAAATACATATACAAAAGTACTTACCTATGTAATTTTTTTAGCTAGCTTTGGTCCGCAATTTCGTTTTGCGTATCATTTTTCTGGGATAAAAAATAGCTTTGTAAAAGAATTTTTGAAACCGGTTCAGTAATACCAATGATTACCCGTTGTTATTTTAGAACTAGATTTGGCCTACGACTTCGTCCGTGCAGAATACAAATTATGAAAATTTAATTTATAAAACGTATGCAAATTTTCTTCTGTTATCAACATCAGCTCCCTAAGTAGTTCGCTGCGAATAGTGCGCTCGCGCAGTTCCCACCGCTGCGCCCGCGTCGGTTAATCGCCGCGATACCATCGTCGAGGCTTTGTTCCTCTGCTCGGCGCTCGTAACAACTTTATTAATGACTACTCTGGCTTTGCCACATGTTTTTTTCCCGTTGTAGCACAATGTAAAATGGTTTCTTGTTAGCGTATTTGTAGAATGAGCTTTTATTTATATACCTGTAAAAAGAAAAGATCTGACTGATTGACTGACTGACTCATTGACTCAAATTTGGCACATTATACTTGCTTTTATGATGTATTCAAGGAATAAGGACTGATTTGTGGAAATTCGCACTGGATCGAATAAACGGGATTTTATGTGCGATTCAGAGTGACCCTATCTCCGTTGCTATGATAGTAGACTCTTCAAATTTGTTCTGCAAGTACGTAGGTATAACAGTAAAAGTCTAATTTCGGGATTTTTGGTAATTCGCATGAGTGAAAGAAACATCAATGATGTTGAATATGAAAAGGAAAACAACTTTTCATCTTTTAATCTGATCGAAACTTTTCCTCATACTTAGTAACTATGCATTCCTTTAAGTGGCCCTTCTTTAAAGCGGTAAAGCAGTTGTAGCAGCTGTAGTTGCTTCCCTGACCTGAATTTTGAATTATTATGACCTTTTTAAAATCTATTTAGTGATATAACGTCGGCTTTGAAAGCGAAAAAACGATTTAATCTATTTCTATTATTTTCCTCGAGCGAAAACTCATCAAGGGTAATTTGAAGCCATGCTGCTTTTTGCGCTTTCTGATTGTGGACCTACAATTTGTGGCAATAAAGGTGGAATTGAATCGGCTGGGTGTGGTGGTCGCCTGCGCTCAATTAACGCGGCAATGGGTTATAATTATATGTACGTCAAACGCTTTGTTGTCATAAAAGTTGCATAAAACGCGCAATTCCTGGCTAGGTTGCTCGTTACGTGGAAATTTAACTTTCTTTCTAAACGTTCTTCGCTTTCTACATCTTTCTTTTGGGTGTTTTTAACGACCTTTTCCACTGGTTCTAGATGGAGGCTTAGGGATCTTCACTTCTAGATGAGACTTGTATCATAGCGAGCGTTAGGAACGGCCTTGCTTATCTAAATAGGTTTTGTTGTAGGGTGTGTTATAGGTTGTGTTATCTAAATACTTTGCGTATTACTCGGTGATCCTGCCACCACACAGCAGTATTTGCACTCACGTGTTCTGTTGTGGAGAGTAAGATAGCCAATGTAGTTGTAATTACCGGCATATAAGTTATACTATCTTCGCCCTCTAGGCTGCCACGTATCGGCAATTCTACGACATTACGGGTGTCGTATCCGTGGGTAGTTCTGCTTACTAACTCTTAATCACCAAATGTTATTATATATGTATAATTAAACTAGGTACTTTAACGATGTCAGTAAGTAGGTAAAAATAAAGCTATTATTTGACTAAAATTTTTGTCGGTTTTGAATTAAACTTGAATCAGCTAGAAAACTAAATATAAAATTTTCATTCTGGCTTAGGCGCTGGCGCGGTATGGTATCGTTTCCATTCTGGCAAGACTTTTCACATTTTATGGTCGTTCAAATACTTACTGTATTCTTTCTACCTTTGAGTACAAGTGAAATGACGTCATAGGGTTAAATCAGCACTAATTTGGACGTGCAGCTCCAAATGCGGGCCGCGCCATTATTTCCGCCCACCGGTTCGCATGGCAATCTAACTCGGAAACGCTATTGTAGCTCGGACGTGCCGTTTTGTATGTTAATCATATCTGTTCTATCTTTTGAATACAACAAATGAGTAGGTAGTTCTTCAGGTTAAAAAATTACGATGCTAAATGATTGTATGACCGAAACTTTGTTGGAATTTTGGGTCTGAGAGGTTCACGGTGAAAAATATTAATCTAGCTTTTACCTGCGGCTGCGATCGCGTTATTAAGTAGGCAGTAGAATTGAAATTCCTGGATCTTACTAAAAATCCATGGGGATTCTCGCAGATTGCGCCATGGTCTTCATCTACGTTATAAAGAACATCTGTGCAAAATTTTATATATCTGTCTTAATGGTGGAGATTTTGGGTTTTTACATGAGTAGAGTACATCCATTCATATCCATTTCGTGGGAATATTGGGATAAAAAGTAGCCTATATGTGATTCTCGTGCGCCAGCTACATACATACCAGATTTCTTCCAATTTCGACTGGACTTTTTAGCGTAAAAGAGTAAAAACGCTAACTAACTTTCGCACGTTTCATAAATTTCATTAACACAAACTCTAAAGTATAACCAATATTTATCCTGCATAAAATATTAAATTAACATCATCATCAATCATTAACTCGTCATCTGCGAGTGCCCGCGTTCGATCAAGCAACGTCATCGCATATTTAATGAATACTTAATGAATATGACGTCAGCACTGTCCTGTCCACCCCTAAAATATGGAACCTGATATCTTTATTTTTGTGTAGTTATGATTTGAATTTATCTGCGAGTGAGACAGTATTTTAACAGCACGAAACCCTGTTCCGTTTTTGAATGTGGTATTTATCCTGCACACACAACTTTACTAACCTCAGTTTATATTCATACTTGTGGTTATTTAATAAAAAGAAACAAGCTATTGCTCCATAGGAGAATCCTCTTGGATCTTATTTGTCCGTCAATGGGATGTCAACATGCGTGTTTTTTCGCTTGTCGTTTTGCGTCATTTTCTGACTCGCCCAATAGGAAAGAGCTGCATTTTACGACAACGTCGGCTAGCCGCAGGGCCGTAGAGCGTACTAAGCATGCCTTTACTGTTCTAACCACAGAAATGCGCACAATGCGCGACTTTATTGCTAACGCCACCAGCTGTAATATAAGAGTATCTAAATAAACCTCGACCGCGGTCAGTACTGCGCTCGAATAACTATAATACTCTGACCCGTTACCTAATATAGGCATTATAACGGAGTTAAGTGTCTTGACGTTGGTTGGTCGATTTCAACGTCAACGCACGACCAAGATGTAGAAACCTGACTCTGTAAATTGGTGTGAGCGAACGGGTCAAGTTATGGCTGTCTGTCGAGCGCAGCGCCGACTGAATCCTCAGACGACATGGCTAATTTCACAATATAGACAATATACTTTGTACGATCTACCAATCAGTCCCTACCTTTCTGTTTAGTACGATCGAATGGACCAATAGTCTTGGTTTAGAGAATACCACAGCAGGGCGCGTATCGCGACTCAGTAGTAATCAACTATCAGAGCAAATTTTGTATACGGGTACACGCTGTGGCGACACGTATTATAGTGAAAGAAAGTTTTAGTGAAAATTTAATTGGATTTATATGGTTCTAACGGTTTATTCGTGTGGTAGGTACCACGCTTCCGGCGCGCGCCCCCCGCCAAGATGTCGAAGAAGCCGGCGCCGACGCCGACGCTGCATAAGGTGATCATGGTGGGCTCCGGCGGCGTGGGCAAGTCCGCGCTCACGCTGCAGTTCATGTACGACGAGTTTGTGGAAGACTACGAGCCCACCAAAGCCGACAGTTACAGGAAAAAGGTGAGACAGTCTCTCTAATGTTACGAAGTAGTTTAAGATGAGGTTGGCATCGTACCTCAGACACCGCAGTGACACACTATAGGCAGAGTATCGTCTGTGGCGGCGCAGACTCGTTCACTGCTGTAAATTTCAAAAGTTGGAAGAGCCGCGTGTGCGGTGCTTGGCTGTCCGTGGTCGTCTGAAAAATTTCAGTATCACGCATTGTGGCAAGCAATGTGTTTCTATATTCAGCGCCATATAGTCAATGAATACCTAAATGCGATCGATCTGAAGAGAAATCGCTTGTCAAAAATAGTCTCAAGATATTAAATATATGGGCCACCAAAAAACCAACAAGTATCTAGCGGATCGGATACTGACTGAGTGATCCTTGCGAGGCAGCTACTTCATCCGCACTTCGTCTCTCTGCTAACCGTGGGAACTAATCCAATGCCTTGTTAGACATAACATTAAGCGATAGACGACTTTGGCCACGATTGTGCCATATGCGATTGTGCGACTCGCAGGACAACAATTTGTTTGCTTTAGAACTTTTAGAACCCATTAAGAGTTAAATGCTGCTGGTTGCAAATATCGGTCACGTTTAAGCGTTTTCATTTTATCTGCTACTGTCGGCTGACATCTGTCGCAAGCCGGGCGACAGTCGTGCGACTAGTTGCGTAACCCGGGCCCGACGCATTCTAATCTGATATTTCGTTGGGACACTAATGTTGCGTTTGTGAAAAAGTAAAGGCATTGTAAGTAGACAAAACATGCACGGTTTAACGATTGATTTTTTTGAGCAATAGAGGCGTTGGTGATTAAAACTCAAACTGGGCTTTATTGCACAGAATCATCTCAGCCGTAAGACGTCCACTGCTGGACTTAGGCCTGCCTTATTTTTATCCAATCATTACGGTTGGAAGCGGCTTGCTTCCACATTTTTATTTACCTCAACGTATCGGACGTATTACAATTACCGTGATTATAAGTACACTCATTCTACTATACCCGTATAAACCACAACTATGTGTACGCGTGAGTATGAGCTCACAGTTTTCACTAGAAATAAAAAAAAAATCCCAGCTGCAGTACACTCAAGGAATTCAATTCCCTACCCGTTTCGTAAAAATGTCGTGTAATATTCGCAATGCATTAAGGTCGAAATGTCAATTGCAACACGCCGAAGCAACATCGTTGCTAGCTCTTATGGTGACAGTTTGCCGTACGATATTCAAACTTAGGTGGGTAGGAAATTAAATTCCTTGACTGTATGTCTATTTACTTGCGACATTCAACCAATCGTCCGTGTATATCGGAAACCAAATCTAGTGTAAACATGGACGCAGAAGCGCTAAGATAGTAAACCAATGTAATACGACCCATTGTTCTCCAACGTCTAAAAACGAATGTCACAGCGGACCGTCAACAGGATGCCTTGGCCTCAAATGGACAGCCTCTGAAAGTAATCTGACACTGCGATGCTGTGAATCCGAGAAACTAAGCCGCTTCTGTACCTTGTGTCAAGGCTATCAAATCGCAATAAATTTGTGAACAGTCCTGCCTTCCAATCTTTAAGTTAAATTAAGAGTATTTTTTATTAAACTGTACCCTTACACAGTGAAATGCAGTATTTTTTTTAAGTTAGCTGTCATACTATGCAATTTCATTTCTATTCTAAAAGCTACAAGGTTAATGTAAATAGACTAAGATAGTATTTAATTTGTAGGTGTTTTATCAATAGTTACAGTAGTTTGGCAAACCGTTTTTATCATCTGTTGTCTACTTTACAATGCTACTTTTATTCTATTTGTTACAAAAATGAATTTGACTTCCATAAAACCGATCGCTATCCTCTAACTAGCGAACCAAGTATTACATCAAGTCTCTTATAGATTATAGAAATACTTAACTTAATAAAACGTCGTGTAGGTATAATAAGAAGATTAGTTTGAATTGCGCGCGAATACCAATGATTTTTTAAATTTGTCATACCTTTACAAGTTTGAGAACTGAACTGACTACAGGTAAGGTACAGGTACTTAAGTAGCGTGAATCCAACTGAGACTAACACAATTTCCATTCAAATGAACCAGGACATTTTGGGAGGCTGTGTTAGTTAGCTCAAAATTCACGCTACTTACCTGCAAATTTCTATGCGAGTCGTAGTCGAAAATTAATCTCTCGTATGCCGGGAACGCGGATCCACGTCAGATTTAAGGCTATATTTTTGTATTTTTTTTGAAATCTGTAAAATTGGTACTATTTAAAACAAACGAGACTCGAATCCAGTTTTTTTTACTTCCGGCATACAAGAGGTTAATAGAAAATTTATTAGAAAAATTAATAGATGTGATTGTTCTCAGGTGGTATTGGACGGCGAAGAGGTTCAAATCGATATCCTGGACACGGCGGGCCAGGAGGACTACGCGGCCATCCGGGATAACTACTTCCGCTCCGGGGAGGGCTTCCTCTGCGTCTTCTCCATCACGGAGCCCGAGAGCTTCGACGCCACGCAAGAGTTCAGGTCAGATATGGTACCCCACTAGCCACGTCAATGTATTACGAGTGTAACGGCATCTAACGCCACCGCAGTCGTCAATTAGAGAAAACCGCTACCTATGTACAGTCACCACTAGGGTGGAACTTTTTTGTTGCAAATGTCATGTTGAAATTCAAAGCCAAAGTTGAGGCCAAAGAAATCATCGGGAAGTTGATTGTGAAGAGGTTCCACTTTGGTACGCAATCTCTACTCAACTCATTCACTCGGATACGACTTCCAGCTACCTACCTAGGACCTGCCTGCATCTGCATACACCTCTGCCTGGATAGAAATTTCTCTATTGCGACTTCTCCCTACAACCTTTAAACGACATCGTTTTATTATTCTCTGTTAAAATATTGGACGCTCTACCGCCGCGCGGCAATCTTATTGTTCCCAAGCACGCAAACTCTGTACGCGGTCATTAATTAAGTTTCCTAATAAACTGCATATAAATGACCTAATGCCGCGTGTGATCGGCGGCCAATATCTTGTTCTAATCTATTGTAATTTTCTTTTGATTACATTAGAAACCGAAGTCAGAATAAAAATGAATGTGCAATGCCGTTTTAAGTGACACACTATTCTACTTTACGGTATATCCCGCTCGATATAGCTTCCAATTTGCGGCTTACCGCAAGCAGGAAAGCGCCGTGACTGCTTTGCGGGCTGAGATGAGGTCGTGCTGTTTTATTTGTAGGCATGGTTAGTAAAGTACGTCATCAGACGTTTGTGTTGATCGCATTATAAAAGAACTAGGGTAATACGTCTACATCTCACGATGCTTTTAGTACAATAATGTTTACTTTTGCGATTGTCATTCGTAATTAACATCTCTCGGGATAATCAGGACTGTAAAATAACTTCGTCGTTTCGATGTCTACTCGTTGCCACTAATTTTAGCAATATAAGATAGTTCGTGAAAATTATGAATGGTTTTATTTCCGTAACTTTGCCAGTTTAGCAAATATTGAGCTAAATTGTGTTAAGAGTCATTGCGAAACGTTTCTCTCGTTGCGTAATTACTAATTATTTACGTACCCATACTTCGAATCTGCGTTAGTTTACATATTATTAGTCTCTTCACATCGTCTTTAGTTGTCCTAAAGGACTTCAGAAGCAAGCATAAGTGTTGTGTGATGCCATCTAACGCAATTGTCAGAAGTTACGACTCCTACGTTCCAAATTTCATTGGAAAGTATCAAAAAACACACACGTACTCCTCTGGCGCAAGGACCTAAAACATGTCTTGTCTCCAATACGAGTGCACTTCAACGATCCGAGTCCTGTGCGGTCGCGAAGAAATGACGTACCAACTTCTTTTTCCATACGATATTTCTGGCGATGTCTAAATAAGTCTATGAGGCATTCCATCAGCGTCAAAGTGAATTCCAACGTTGCAGGGAGCAGATTCTCCGCGTGAAGAACGCGGAGAACATCCCGTTCCTGCTGGTGGGCAACAAGTCGGACCTGGCGGAGAAGCGGCGCGTGCCGCTGGACGCGTGCCGCGACCGCGCGCAGGCCTGGCAGGTGCCGTACGTCGAGACCTCTGCCAAGACGCGGGACAACGTCGACAAGGTAAACCCGTCACGACATACATCTGCTAAGGGATTTGAAATTAATCCGGAATGTTTTAGGGCGAATCGCTCATCTTCGCTTTCCATCAGGCGCGATTGTGGTCAAACGCAAGCCTATAATGAAACACTTTTTCGTGTTGTTTAGTGTTTACTCAGTCCCCAGTCCAAGTGACACCTTCATACTTGGGGTCTTCCCAATATATCGACGCGGAATCGGCTTCAGCCGATCGGAAAAACCTTTATGTCAAAGCAATAAGAGCGAAAAAGACGTCGATTGACTCGGCTACGCGTGACGAATGGAGCCGAGCTGATCGACGTATTTTTCGCTCTTATTGCGTTGACATAAAGATTTTTCCGATCGGCTGAAATCGATTCCGCGTCGATAGATTTGGGAAGACCCTAAAGAAAAATGCTTAGGTTGTCCGTGATACAAAATTTGTGTAACCATAGCAACGGGTTGCAAGAAAAAGTTGATTCACCCATTAGAAGTTCGCTAAACTAGTGAACCGATTTTGACAAATTTTGGTAGAGATAAGACAAAAGAATGACACCCTTAAATGTTTTTCATCCCGGGAAATTCCATAATTTTCACGTGATTACTGCTTTAAATGAACGGATGCCAGTTGAGTTCGCTCAGTGAAGAAATCTGACATTTGTTACATAATTTGCCCCGGTTAGAAAGAGTAGATCTGGAAGTCTACAACGATGTCTATAGCTACACTTACACTATCACATCAGTAACAGACCGTACGCAAACCTTATTCTAGACATGTATGTATACCTACCACGAAATTGGAGTTATAAAGCTACATTTCAAAATAAAGCATAAAGCTGACACGAAATAATAACGGATGTTGTAAAATTGCTACTGGATAGGGAATTTAGGGCGTAGAAGAGAGCGTAAGCTAGTTTAGTTGGTACCTAATGTCGAGCTCGTTGCCGGGTGTGACTTTATAACCAATCAGTTAAGTGTTAACACTATCTTTTCTAACGATCCCCCATGGACACGTTTATGGACGTTAACAGTATAATGCCTAGACCTAGTTGTGTCACTAGTATCTAGTATTATGTATGACATTAGTAACGACAGGATAGCAAATTACGTTTTTTTTTGTTTTGTTCACATCACAAACAGAACAGCGTGAACTGTACTAGAGTCCGTAAAATTTGACAGTTGACACATTTTACCAATTTCAGAACTGAAATCTAGATTAATTGTCAATCAACTGTGAAATTGTATTTTTAGTTACCTTGAACCGAGCGCGAGCGCGAAGTGTCTCTGGTTTTAGCTTCGGCGAAAATGATTTTATATGTCTGCCCGACTGCCCGTCTGTCTGTTCTTCCCTACAGATCCTCGTGAATTGCTGTGGGCGGGTTGGATAATTAAATGGATTTTTGGTTGATCCAGTTTTTGTGGCGGCGGAGGCATGGGGGGTAAAAATGGTGCATCTACTTGGCAAATAAGTGACGTCACAGTTTCCTATTGCCCTACAAAATCATGAGAAAAGTCGCCTTATGATATAAAGATTTGTCAGTTGATTGGTGATGTGAAATACCCTACACCCTATGTCTTAAAACCATTTTTCTAGATGGCGCGTATCTAAGAATACGTAGGTATTAGCGTGAATTATAAATAAACTGTGGAGAGTAAAAAAAAAGTTGATTATCAAACACGCGTTGCAACGGACTCAAACTCGCATATTGTTTACTTTGGAGGTAGTTAACCGCGGGACCACGATCACACTCCATCTGACGAATACATTTATCGAGTAATATATGATTTCATTGTCGCCTAAAGTGCTAATTGAATCGTCAAACTCCTTTTACTGTCTATCGAATAGAACAATGTCTAAAAATAAATAAAAAACTCTTTCGTATGCACAATTCGTATTCCGTTACTTCTAAAAATAAGTAATCGTCTAAATTTCTGCTACGTAATATCTAGATCTGTCAGACACCTTGCCGATACTTGTTGGTCCATAAATAGAGCGTCAGAGCCTATTTTATTGCTAATTTATTCATCAGCTGAACATATTCGTTATAATGAGTTTATTGAACTCAATTATCCTATCGCCTTACTATCTGTATTGGCATTCGTATTATCTGATAATGTGACAATAGTATCGGAATGCGACAGGATAGCCTATTAGGATTATTCGATTACCTATGACAGTGGTTTTATCGTGTAAAAGATACTTAATAAGTTTAAAAAGCATCGTATACACTATAATGAAAACATGGTTCACATTAAAATTTAACTCTTCACCGCCACGAAATAAACGAAGTGACATGCTCTGTACGCCACAGAAAAACCAGCGACAAATCAACTCTATTTTCAATTCCATTGCAGAAGGATTAATTTCGACTTGAATGTTGGTCATGTAATAGATGACCGTGGCGTGTGAGGCATTCCATTGGCTGTCACGACTAGATCATTGGGGCGGTGAAGAGATTAAATTTTGTTCCTTCCTTTTCCATTCGTCCGTTTTGAACTTCACGATGTTTCAGACTTAAACACACGCCCAAGCTAATTCTATCTATAACTTAAAACTATCAGAGATAACAAACATAAAGTAACTACGTTCTCGTATGATTAGCTTTGCGTACGATCCTTTGTAGGCCTGTCGTTAATTAGATAAATCGTAGTGTTATAGTTTTTTGTGCCATAAAAGCTTCGCCAATTTACTTGAGTCGCATACATTCTGCGACGCTGCACTGCCTCTCCAATAGACGTCAGGTTTTACACATCAGAAACATAAGACATCATAAACAATATTGATAATCTCTATATATTTGTGATATATGTGGGTAGTTTAAGATGATACTCGCTTTTTGTATGTAGGGTACCTTCTCTCTTCTGCAATAAATAGCGTAACGGACGGACGTATTTTACTGCTGCTCCTCCAGCCTCAAGAACCCTGGGTCCTGGGACTAATATTTTTCAATATTATTACTATTATTAGATTTGCTGATGCCTTTATTCTTTTTCTTCCTATGTTCAAGTTATTGTTTGTTTTGACGTGGGGGATATGTTTGTTTGTCGCTTGGGATTAGGTACTGGGTAGCGACGTGTTAATATATCGACGGTACTCTGACTCAACCTCGTATATGAAATTTTACGAACTTTTACAAGTTAAGTATGAAGTATCTTTTTCTATTTAGTTTTTCAACTTCATTTTTTTTTATTACTTTTACGGTCATCCCGTGAAACGTGCGTGAAGCGTGCTTACCCCTACACCATCACTGGTCTAAACCAGTGATGGTGTAGGGGTAAGCACGCAGCACGGAACGCTGAGGACCTGGGTTCGATTCCCAGCATTGGTTTTTTTTCTGGGGTTTTTTTCTGTGCATCTATATTTCAGTTTGTATTTAGTTTGAAATATTTTACGAACTTGTAATAACCACTTCAAGCCTTGTGTCTAAAGTGGTTTTTCTAATTTAGTAAAATTTCATATACGAGGTTGAGTCAGAGTACCGTCGATATTTATGCCGTTCACTGTGGTATTGCCAAGAGATTGATTATTTATTACGTACATTTGAGTATTCTGGTTTTTATTTAGATGAAATCTTTCGAGAAATTGATCAAGGAAGCTCTTTTCAAATCGAATCATTTCTCGAGTGTTATTTTAAAAGCCGATGGATAACATGAAGACTGACTATCCCGCTCCTAGAGGGAGAGAGAGGGATAGAATTTCGTATTTGATTGCATGGCCTTGTCAAAACGAGTACTCTAAGGGGGTGTTTCACCACCTTATTGTCAAACTACTGGTTACGTAACCAATGAATAAACTAAGTACTGGACAAATCTGTCGGCTAGTTTTTTTTCAGTTTCACCACTCCGGTCCTGTGCAAACTAAGTACCACTTAACTAATCGTCGGTTTAACATAGAGGGGTATGACAACGTCACATTTCACGATCACGCGTTCCTGTTCGCACACTTTCGTTCAAAGAGTCGCTCATTGTTAAAGCAAAAGAAATCGTAAACTATGTAATTTTTAAATACATCTATTTTTTTGCATAAACAAATGTGTAACATTATAATTAATCCAAAAACGGTATTTATTTACGATACTTTGTTAACAATAACAAAGAAAAATAAAATCACGTAAAACGAATCGAAAAGTGGCGCCAAACCGTTTGACAGATTAACTTTTTTTTGTAATGGCGATGTACAAGTTCACGTAGAACAAACGATTGTGCCTCTGAAAAAAGTCTGTAATTAAAAAATATTACAAAATTTTGGATTTATTTTTACATACTAAAAGCGTACCTATATTTTTTTATTCAAATCTTGATCTTTGAATCCTTGTTTGCAATTTAGCATGACTTCTTTCTTTAAAAAATAAATATACTTTGATTTATTTTTCTGAAACCGTCTGAAGGGCTCTCCAACCATGACCACAAAAAAAATACCTGACTAATTAAAAAGTTATGTGACGGATAAAAATGCTAAATGCCACCTGATCTGATGGTCAAATTAAATAACACTTTGTCCGTCACTTAGCGCTAATCAAGACTGGTGAAACAGAAATTTTAATTACATCTGTCAAATAAGGTTATGATTAAGCTAATCCGAACTTTAAGAATAGTGGTGAAACAGCCCCTAAGGGTACGTAATAAGTATGGAATCCCTGTGTGTCTCGCCGTGGAACGTTTTGGTGACGGGTGTCGTGTTGTAGGTGTTCTTCGACCTGATGCGCGAGATCCGGTCGCGCAAGTCGGACGACTCGCGCGCCGCCGGCGACGAGGTCAAGAAGAAGCGCAGGAGAATCAAGTGCGCCATACTGTAGACACGTTACCTCACTTGTTCATAGTCGGGAAATGCGCGGTTAGGGTCTGAGCGGCCGGTTGCTACATGTCACTAATGTTTACTCGAGTCTTTAAGTATCTTTTTCAAACATAGGTTTTAACTTCGTTTGACAAGGGTACCGATAAATCATTTTATTTTAAGATGCGATTCGATTGAACGAGTGAACGAAATTATGCATGCGAGTGTAAAATGTACGTGAACTAGAATTTTTGTTCATTTCTTTATAAAATACCTACCTGAACTGTCTCGTTTGGCAAGTATTGCAAGATGTGTCAAACAGAACTTTAAAATTAAATTTATGTCTTCTAAAGATTTGGAGAATAATTTCCACGCCCAGCGTGAGGCGAAAGTGATTTATTCCATGATCTAATTTGCTGTATATTCACTAAAATGTTTGCTGATTAATAATTTGCCACTGAAGTTTAAATACAGCTCGTTTTATCCTATTAGTGACATGTAGAGACTCGTAACTCTCAGATGACTATTTGGAGCCTTGATGCGTCCATGTTTAGATTGGCCGGGACCTACTTCACGCTGAGTTCTGGATTCGTTTCGACTCAGGTTTTATATTTAAGGTGCAACGTCATAAAGCTAGTAAAAAATATTTGTGAATTTTACGTTTAGGGGTGACCAACTTCTTTAGACTCAAGATCTACTGTTTACTGTCTAGACTCACTTCTTCATAAACATGCACTCTCATTCTCAATTTTAATTTTCCTCCTTGTAACGATCGAACGGACCAACAGCCACGGTCAATGAGTCGCGATCGGTTGGTCACCCCTGCTCTATGTAATAACGATAGTTTATTCAGAATCTCAGTTAGTTAGTCACAAGTATATGACTAAGCTTTCTTTTGTCCTCCGCTGTCTCGGCCATGAGTTGTGGACAGTGAGCCGATTTCGACTGGAGGTTAGTTTAGACCTTCAAGAAACTTCGTACAAGTTGCATTACATAGCGAGACCGATTTTCCTGGCAGGTCTAAACTAGGCTTTCCGGCTGCGACAAGCGAGAACGCACCGCTTTTGTACTTTTGCATTCACATAGTTTTATATAAAACATCCGGTTCTTCCCGCCGTCTCAGGTTTATTTAAGGTTTCTGGAATACAACAATGATATTATTGTGGTCTCAAAAACCACCAAAACGTGTGTGTTACTGAACGAGTTGCTAGGTCGAGCGACGCTAGGTGTAAGCAAGGCTATTGTAGTTCGTTATTCGCCCATTTTGGTGCTGGCTTTATATTGATACGTTCTTGGTGTACACGTGATTAGAAATACTTAAATTATGTAATGTTTAAATTATAATCTATATGAATTTAAATGCTCATCTGTACGAAAACAAATACCATTCATAACCGATTGTTATTGTCATTGACTTCTAAACTCGTTTAAATTCAATTGTAATTCACATGACACATATAATACAGACAATAAACTTGAATAATAATAAAAAACTTGCAAGAATAATGTCAATGCAACCGATCATACACAGACTGTGTAAAAATATTAAAAATAATTGTATTTATTTTATTTATATGTAAGTGCTAAATGTATTGGTAATGCGTCTGAATAGTATGTCTCGTCTGTACAGGAGTAATGTCTAGTCTAGATTAAAGTGAGGCATTATTTCTGTACCAGTCGAAGTGAATGTGTGAACGATACTCGCGGAATGGTGGGTTATTTAATCAATAGGTTAACGCTTTACTGGACTACCGCGGGCGCCGACGAAGGCTCCAGTGTTGCTAGCTGCAAAAACACTTGCATCTGGCAACTCTGTGCTGACGTCTAACTCGAGGTACTCAAGCCACACTACTCGTAAGGAATGTTTTTGCAACCCTGCCAAATACAGTGTAACTCAACTTAGATGTACAGCTAAGTGGAAGGCAGTATTGAAATATATGAATTCGAACTGAATATTAGTTTTGTATTGAGATCCGAGAAACCAATCATTGGAGGAGTATTTGAGTCGAAAGTGAAAATGGTTGCCTCACTCAAATACTCCTTGACGATTTTATAAAACACCTGCGTGGCCGTATTCCATCTGTTTCACTCTTACTTTGTTTAAAAGAGATGGAATGAGTACCCGCATTTGAAAATTTCTACCAGGTTACATGAGATCTGGATCCTACGACACTCGCTGGTCAAAGTCCTAAGCAAATAGAAAAAAATTGCGACAGTGTTATACTTTATTTTATTACAAAATGAATGTTAGAATATTGCTAGTTGCCTGCTTGAGGGCATTTAGGTTTGTCAACGAACTGTTGATGCTACAGCTGGGCCCAGACTGATCAAATAGCAGAGTAGAGCACTTTTATTTCGTGTTTTGTTACTAGATCTTGAAGTTATTGTTTTATAGCTTGTCTAATTTAAAATGATGCGCCCCACCACCGCATTTACGCACAGGATTTGAAACTCTATTTAAGCTATAATAGAGAAATATTTATCTTGGCAGATGTGCGTAAATGCGGTGGTTGGGCGCGCGTCATTTTAAAATATACAAGCTCTACCAATAATGCTTTGCCACAAATCAGTCTGCGCTAAGTTGCAACGGTATAAAAATAATGTAATGCCATTATGTATGTATAAGATGTGTCCACTTGATGCCAGGAGGCATTTATTACATAGGGTCCCGAGGGGAAGGGACCTTGTTGCGAATGCGTGAATAAACGATTTTTTTAATTTCATATGTGTAGTTCTTATCTAAGTGCCACTTGAGCTTAAGTAATAGTTTCAAACTAAATACAAACTGAAATATAATAAGTAATAGTATATGGCTTGTCTTGTAGCTACAGAGACTCGACTCAAACTATTTTCTATAAATGTTTTATTACATACAGAGGCAACCCTGACGTTTTATTTCACGTCTGGTATAGACGGCAGGCGCTTGGGGGACACTATTAAAGCGTGATGCGTGCGTCACAAGTTGGGGCCAGGCGATTTGCCTGATGATGCCCGCCGCTGTCGATACGTCATTCAATAAGTATTAGAACAGTGACTTTAGTCCAAGTGCCGTGATTGATAAAAAATATTTGAGGTATTTTTCAATGGAAATGATTTTTTATTTGTTGCTTATGCATTTTACAAATTTTCTTATCGTAATTTGAGTCAAAGTTTAAGATAACAATTCAAATTTTCAAAAAACGGCGGTCCTACAGTTGAGAGGATTTGAAGTTTGAGCGAGAATATTATAGAAATTACTTCTCGCTTTAACATTTTCGGTATGAATCTTATATTAAATATTGATTGAAGTGCAGATTTACCCCCTTAATCAAAAAAGTAATAAGCCTTTTAAAGCTATAAGGATCTTTTGTCAAATCAAGACAAATTAATGTTATCAACATAAAGTTAATCTAAGAGTTTAGACTACAGAATAGATAGATAATTGAACTACCTTGTTAACTATAACTACAAGATATGTTTCGCCATTTTGAAGATCGACAGTAAGTACTAAATAATTTTATTTAGGTACTGAAATTTAGCACACCAGATCCCTTTTTGATAGCGCCGATAATCGTAGCACACATTTAGCCTGCAGAATTTGGTTACTTTTTATCATCCTATTCCTTAGTCCAAACTCTGAGCTTAACAAGTGTTTATAAATAGGGGGGAGTGGGTTAGAGCGAGCAGTGGGCGTGGCGGCGCGTACTGTTTCCTATAGGCTAGCCTAGTTAGACTAAGTCCGTTGTACCCGACGCACGCACGATGTAATGGATGAAAAGACTAACAGAAATATACTGATTTGCAATATTTTGTGTGCGATTTTATTTCGATGTGCCGTCCTGATTACGTAGATATACCTAGAACACGAGAAACGCACGACATCGGAGCGAGTTAGGTATTTTTAACCTTTTCGACCCCAACGACGCATATATCCGCACCGCATATTCTACGATATATCACATCAGTCACGGCGTGCAGAGCGATATCTACCTCCATGCATTTCTGTAAGGTTCAACTTCGCGTTTGACGTTCCGATTTCATGGCGTATGAGCGAGAGATGTATTGGACAGAGCGTTGAAAAGGTTAAAAAACGAGCTAATTTCAATATGAGTATTGTCGAGGATTGTTTTGGGGATGGTCTTGCTTAAGAGAAACATGACATTTTTCTAGTAAGGCATCAGTTCCACATGCAAAATTGTATAACAAATGACAGCCGAGACCTCTAATGAACTTTTCCAGTTTTCCTCAACGTGTATCGCGTAAGTTAGTAAGTATTATGCTAATTCAGGAAATTTACTGATTACAAGAGAAATAGACTTTGTTTCTGTATTAAATTTGGTAGGTTTTGCTTGCTTGTTTGTTTCGTCATGGGTTGTGCTTCTGTGGTGGGATGTTCGTCGATAACGGGCCAGATTTCGGAGCTTGGGAGCAATGTAAGCATATTTATTTATTGTTATTGTAAAAAGCCATCATCATAGGAGACTAGTTTGATGAGAACAAAATTGTCAGTGTTTTTGAAAGCGAAAGTACATTTTCATGATACGAAAATTAGTCAATTTTCTTCGTAAAGCTCTTAATTCCGTCTGTTGATGGATGGGCTAGTACTGTATTAAATTTTCATGATTAAGTAAAACTTTATGCAGTAGGCCCGATTTCTAGCATGTTTCTTCTCCCTCAGACTTTCATGATGCTGGTGAAAGAGATGTCGCGGCTGAAGAAAGGCCTGGAGCCCGAAGAGCCAGAGGTGAAGCCACGTAAGAACTTCGCCTGTCGCCAGCAGTGCTGTGGGATATGCTAAGTCACCTCACGCCACTCTAACCAACGCGACGTGTGAATAGAACAATTAAACAGACTTGCCGACGGAAGGTCGGGGGCCTAAACCGAAATTCTAAGTTCGTATTGTACCATCCCTCTCACTCTCCTGTTAAATACCATTAGTGTGAGCGGGATGGCATGATACAAGTTTGAAATTTGAACTTCGGAGTATAAAGGCCTGTATTACTAATGACAAGGTGAATTAATTTTGGTGGCGCCGCAACTAATTTGCTTCGACAAGTCTGTTTCCATATGTATTGTGGATATTTTAGTCAGCTGTAGAGAGGTGACTCTTTTGTTACGACCAAGACCAACGCATTGTGTAACTTATGTTTAATATACGGAAGGTTGTGCCGGTTATTCTTAAAAAAGTTACAAACCCGTTATAGTAAAGTTTAGTGTATGTATGTGTTGTCTATCTGACAAAGGCAAACGAATGATAAGATTATTGCCACTAGCTGGAAAAAATCTCAATTTAGTATTAAGCTCAGTTTAACAGTGTCCAAATATATGGAACTGTCTATTACTAGGCGTAACACTGAATCGAGATTTTTTTGTCAGTAGTTTTGTGACTAAACTTGACAAAAGTTTGTAACTTATTAATAAGGACAAGAAGTGATTCGATTTTTATTCTGTGCGTATTTTCTTATACTAAGAGTTTAAAAATGTTGGTCGTTTTTTCTACTAGGTACACGAAATAGAAGTACAAAAGCAAACATACATATAGTGGTAAATAAATTGACAAAAGATTTTAGCTTGTAAATATTATTTCCGTTTTATTTAAATATACTTGGGAGCAAGGTCACAAGAGCTCAAGTATATTGTAAGTATTAGCAATAAAATAAAACTATTTATCACACAATTTGGTACAATTTATTTATTCGTCCTTTTCATAAAAAAATATTTACAAATGTCTGGCATGGTCTATAAAATATTTATGACACGCATCATAGTTTTGATTTCCTTAGTTTAAGATCGATTTTAATTATTTACATTATTATTACAAATGGACATTTTTAATCATTTCACACTTGCCTATCTATTTTTAATTTTACTTTTTCGTTTTTTGTTTCCTTTCCTCGTAGTTAGTTTTTTATTAAAAACTTATTGTTACCTTAACATACATTCAGATGTGACTAGGATGTGACTAGTCATAATAAAATAACGAGTAGGAACAACGTTATAATAAGCGATCACTTTTGAACCTTGCCACTTTAACGTCGTTTGAAAAGTCATACGAAATTATGTAACGGCTGAAAGCGACCAGGTACAAAAATGATCACTTATTTACGACGTTGACTGTACAAAAACTGGGATCTCACATCGAGATTAAGATATTAAGGCAACTAGGCTTTGAATATAAAAATTACGCCAAGTATTTTTAAAAGTAAAGATCGTTACACAAGTTTGTATCGCGATGAAAACAAAATGTATTCCCAGCAGACTGGCTTTATCCTACAATTGGCTAAGCAATATTTCACTTATAAACTACATAAAAAAAGTCAACGACGCTATAGCAGTTTGTCTTGTGATCCGGTTCGAAGGACCATGTTCGTCCCAGATGAATTCCTTAATTATCCATCATAAAATTACGTCACCCCAATTTAGATTGTCACACTTTTTAGTATGAACGCAGCAAATACATATTAAACCTTCCTGCCCCTTTAAATGCGTGACGTAATTGTAACCCATACCATCACAAATTTAACTTAGTTACAAAAACCTTAAAAAGTCACTTTAGAGCTCGTCCAGATGTACTAGAGTTAAGAGTTACATATACCCGGTCCAGATGCTCTCGCGCGTTGCCACACTCGCGGGTCGAGATACTCTGGCGCCATTGCAGCGTTCAATAGCACCCACGTGTCCGTGGCAAGTGGACATATTTTGTTCGAAACGGAGCGTGACAACTTCGATATGGAACTTTTAATTGACGCAATATAAATGGAAGCGCGCGCGCTTCGTCTGGACAGGCTCGTAGGCGTAAGCCACACAGAAGAGACGTGGGGCGAGGGTGTTGTCGTGTCTCTTCTGTGTGCTTTGGATCGCGACGCTTCTGTACATTTAATATGAAAACTGACTGCTGTGCGACTGCGACGCGCCCCCTGTGTGGCTGACGCCTTAGGATTGTCACTAGCCGGTGTAAAGTGGTGTCGTATGGTCTGCGACGCGTGTAGTAGGGTTGTTGTAGCGCCGGGCCCAGCCTCGTAAAGTGGTGTCGTATGGTCTGCGTCGCGTGTAGTAGGGTTGTTGTTGCGCCAGGCCCAGCCTCGTAAAGTGGTGTCGTATGGTCTGCGTCGCGTGTAGTAGGGTTGTTGTAGCGCCGGGCCCAGCCTCGTAAAGTGGTGTCGTATGGTCTGCGTCGCGTGTAGTAGGGTTGCTGTTGCGCTGGGCCCAGCCCCGTAAAGTGGTGTCGTATGGTCTGCGTCGCGTGTAGTAGGGTTGTTGTTGCGCTGGGCCCAGCCTTTCACCCCAGCTGACACTGGTGGCCGCAGCCGGCCGGGCACAGCCGGTGGCGCTCCATCCAGCTGCGCATGTGCGCCAGGTGCCCGCCGTGCGCGCAGCCCTGGCACCACGCGTACAGCCCGCGTACCACCTGGTGACAGGCACAGTTGTACACTCTAGATAAATGTAGGAAAAAGCATGTTGCAGATACACCCGAAATAGCACTTGAGATCAAAAAAAAATATATAAACAGTGGAACATAGAACCTCCTCCTTTTTTGAAGTCGGTTAAAAATACTTTTCACTTCTCGTGTTTTATGTCGAGAGAATGCTGCATAAAACGGCTTTTTATGCTCTAGTGAAGTAGTGATCAAGACCAAGGCATTCACGCGCAAACAGCCACAAACAGTAGAAATTAACGACCGCCTTAGCCTAGTTAGTAGTGACCCTGCCTACGAAGCAAGAGGTCCTGGGTTCGAATCCCGGTAAGGGCATTTATTTGTGTGATGAGCACGAATATTTGTTCCTGAGTTATGGATGTTTTCTATGTATTTAAGTATTTATTTATCTATATAGGTATGTTTATCGTCGTCTAGTACCCACAGTACAAGCTTTGCTTAGTTTGGGACTCGGTCGATTTGTGTAAGATTGTCCCCTAATATTTATTTATTTATTTATTTATATAAGTTTCTTGTGTTTTTTTTTAATATACCTAATTGAAGTCTACGAAATTAGAAATGAATAAAACAAGGCAAATCTAGTACATTATTTTCAAAATTGCATTGCTATAAAAATAAAAGCTTGGAAATGAACATTTATTTTCAATGTAGCCGTTTCCTTGTTATCGAAGTGAAAAACAGAGTGTATAAAAACGAGCATAAAACCCGTTTCTCCCTCGATGCGTCTATCCACCTTCGCCATACCGGCTCGGGCGCCTATATGAACGTCTCGGGTAAAATGGCTCGTTTTATGCTCTTGTTATACAATCTTCTATTTGTGGACAGACAATAATGACGATTGATCGTAAGATCGTGTGTTGAAAGGTTTGGATACCTGGTGGTGGCAATATGAAACGTGCGCACAGAAAATAGGATTAATAGTCGCAAGTCAAGATTGAGTAGAATACCGTTATTGAAATTTAGAGTGATTTGAGGGGGACCGGTCGTCTCTCCGCCTGGGGTTCGCAGAGATCTAGAGTCAACCTGGTGGCACACGGCGCAGAGGTGGGGGGCGCTGGGGGCGCGGCCGCGCGCGTGGCAGCGGTCGCAGGGCTGGTGCGGGCGCGTGCGGCGCCGCAGCACGCCGCCACGCTCGTGGCTGCTGGGACAGTCACCCAGTCACCTGGTGGCACACGGCGCAGAGGTGGGGGGCGCTGGGGGCGCGGCCGCGCGCGTGGCAGCGGTCGCAGGGCTGGTGCGGGCGCGTGCGGCGCCGCAGCACGCCGCCACGCTCGTGGCTGCTGGGACAGTCACCCAGTCACCTGGTGGCACACGGCGCAGAGGTGGGGGGCGCTGGGGGCGCGGCCGCGCGCGTGGCAGCGGTCGCAGGGCTGGTGCGGGCGCGTGCGGCGCCGCAGCACGCCGCCACGCTCGTGGCTGCTGGGACAGTCACCCAGTCACCTGGTGGCACACGGCGCAGAGGTGGGGGGCGCTGGGGGCGCGGCCGCGCGCGTGGCAGCGGTCGCAGGGCTGGTGCGGGCGCGTGCGGCGCCGCAGCACGCCGCCACGCTCGTGGCTGCTGGGACAGTCACCCAGTCACCTGGTGGCACACGGCGCAGAGGTGGGGGGCGCTGGGGGCGCGGCCGCGCGCGTGGCAGCGGTCGCAGGGCTGGTGCGGGCGCGTGCGGCGCCGCAGCACGCCGCCACGCTCGTGGCTGCTGGGACAGTCACCCAGTCACCTGGTGGCACACGGCGCAGAGGTGGGGGGCGCTGGGGGCGCGGCCGCGCGCGTGGCAGCGGTCGCAGGGCTGGTGCGGGCGCGTGCGGCGCCGCAGCACGCCGCCACGCTCGTGGCTGCTGGGACAGTCACCCAGTCACCTGGTGGCACACGGCGCAGAGGTGGGGGGCGCTGGGGGCGCGGCCGCGCGCGTGGCAGCGGTCGCAGGGCTGGTGCGGGCGCGTGCGGCGCCGCAGCACGCCGCCACGCTCGTGGCTGCTGGGACAGTCACCCAGTCACCTGGTGGCACACGGCGCAGAGGTGGGGGGCGCTGGGGGCGCGGCCGCGCGCGTGGCAGCGGTCGCAGGGCTGGTGCGGGCGCGTGCGGCGCCGCAGCACGCCGCCACGCTCGTGGCTGCTGGGACAGTCACCCAGTCACCTGGTGGCACACGGCGCAGAGGTGGGGGGCGCTGGGGGCGCGGCCGCGCGCGTGGCAGCGGTCGCAGGGCTGGTGCGGGCGCGTGCGGCGCGCGCAGCGGCCGCAGCACGCCGCCACGCTCGTCGACTGCTGGGACAGCGCGCGGACCGACCCCAGCCACGCGTGACGGATCACCTAGCCGACACACTGATTAGCATCCGGTTCGAAGGACCAAAAACAAAAACATCGGAAATTGATCGTGATCGTGAGAATCGAGGCAAAAGCGCAGTTAAAAAAAAATTTAAGCTGTTTATTTCAAGCAAAGAACATTTCATAAAACATGCAAAACGAGTCCTTAATCCTAATTTTAAGGATTTTGCGTGGCCTCGGTTAGCGAAAGACTGAGTTGCTCACGCGTAATTAGTCTAATTATACAATACGAGTAGATAGTAAATTTATTATATATATTCATGATTTCCCATGCATGCAGTTTTTTTGTTTTAACTTACATATAACCTAAGTCTGAGTGCGCATCCGTCCCTTCCCTCTCAAATATATCTCTCATAAAATATCTTTTAATCACGCTTTTAATTTGTTTACTGTTATTACTTTCTAATTTTTCCGCAATAGACAACGGTAAATTATTTAATAGTTGGGGAAGGATGCACTTCCAGACCCTTCTGCCATACTCATTACATTGCTTGGGGATCCGATATAGCGGGCGGTTGGGTATATGGCGTAAGTTATCTGGCCTGTTACGATGTTTTTCAAGTAATTCTATTTTATCAGTATTTTCACATATTATGGCTTGCTTTATCTTATTGAATACATTCATCACTTTACAGTAAGGCCGTAATTAGTAAATCGGATGAGAGCATCTAACAAACTGCATACAGATAATGTGTATATTGTATTTCCATCAAGAACAATCGGATATCAATCGGAATACGACAGCACCTGAAGTGTCAGCTAACTGACAGAGTACGATAAATACGAACTCATTCGATCCATTCGTGCCAGCTCTTGTGAATCGAACTGTACCGAACGTAATCGGATGTCGAAATGGGTGCAAGAACCGTCCTGGTAATATTACCTCTGTGGCGACGTTCCATAGCTTGTGGCGCTGTAACAACTCGATGTAGCCGAGCAGCCACTGCTCCTGCAGCGTCTCTTCGATGTATGGGAACAGATCAGTCCTGCACACAGACAATGTTATCGTTATCGTGGAAAATATTTTATAATTATTAAATATAAAGTGAGAGGGTTGTGATGATACCAAGATTAATATTGGTTTCTGGTGTAAGGTCACAACATTGATTTTGGAAAATACTGGTATTGAAATTGCCGTTTCCAGCCGCGCCGCGCCCTGCCCCGCGCCCCCCTCCCCCCACTCACCTGTGCTGCTGCAGCGCGAGGCAGACGCAGGCGGCGGTCTGCACGTCCCCCAGCGCGGCGTGCAGGCGCAGCGCGGAGCCCAGCAGCGGCGCCGTGTCCAGCCGCGCCGCACCCAGCTCCGCGCGCACCGCCAGCTCGCCGTCCGACCCCGAACCCGAGTTGGACCCCTCCTCCAACTGCACACGACAGACACAAACATTCAAACACACGTAATATAATAAAATAACTGCAATCTCAACATCAACACAGACAAATGTGTAATTTCAATTCTTAAATGTCGATAAATACTCTCTACCAAATTTAATAATCGTACCCATGCTACCCAAATTCTACCAAAATCTATACTGTTCTTATTATTCTGTTTTAATTTAACCAAACTTTTCTGATTACTCCAAAATATGGTTCTGGATGCGAAACGCTGATTTCACCTCGGCTTCCAATATGCCTCCAAAATGAGACGTTCAAGGGGTAAAATTGATTTTACCTCTGCCATTCAAAGCTCATCAAAATGTGATGTTTCATGCTTATTTGCTTCCCTGTTTACTCTAACCCCGGCGCCACACATATTACAAATGTTTGAACACAGTTATTTGATCACATGTGTAGCACCGGTATTTGCTTATTTGTTCAATAGAACATCCATACAATCAACCATAGATCAAATATGTGTTGAAACATTTGTAATATGTGTGGCGCCGGGGTAAAATATAAAAAAAATAGTGAGAAAATAAAAATAATATTATAAAAAATTAATATGAAAGATGAAATAATAATTTTACCCCTGCCTCCGATTTCCTTCAAAGTTAAGTGATTCAGACGTAATACTAAACAGTGACGTCCCGTGTTTTTTGTACATTCCCTTGCTAAATGGCCCATCAGAAAGCTTGCCCTTTTTCTAATAAGCTGTAAAAGCCTGCTGTGTGCCTACGAGGCTAGCTACATACAACACGTCCAAAAAAAAGTGTTCTTTCTAAATGTGGTGGTTTTAATATAACACCGACTTTACCCTCGCCTCCCATAATCCTCCAAAATGAGGTGTGTGAAGCGCAGACTCGCACATCACAAAGGTATTTAGTACTGAAAAAGATATTGGAAGAATCAGCATATTTTTTGCAGTTGTCAGTGATTATACCGTGGCAACGGAGCTCTGCTGGGTATAGGAGTGCCCGGGCTCGGGCGGCGCCGGCCCCGACCCGGTCGAGGTGCTGCCGCCTGGCGACGTCCCACCTGCCGCCAGGCTGCCTGGAATGTAACAGACGAACAACTTACATAAAAAATACACATATTTCTAGTCCACGAGTTCCACGACCGAAGTAAAAGCTGTAGCTAGAATATCATTAATAAAATGTAATTTTTGACTATCGACACGTCAAATCTAGAGTGTTGCAGTGTCAGATTTTAAGTGCCGCATGAAACTTTTTTAAGCTTTTCACGGACATCGCGAACTACGCCAAACGTGAGCTAAATGACCATAAAAAGGGAACAATAGTAGGCTGATAACAATATTTTCAGAGAAATATAAGAATTTAAACACCTAAAAATAGATTTTTTAGATGTGGTATAATATTTGCCTTTACCAATGTAAGGGTTCTCTAGCTAGAGGAAATTCAACGGCATCTCTATGACGTCCCCCCCCCCACAACCCTTCTGCTAGTATTTGCTCTCGGATTTCTGACAATTTGTGTCAGTTCTCGAATGACGATGTACACTTCGTATTAGGCTGTGTCACATACCTGATTGGGGTTTAGTGGGCTCACTGGTGGCCCCGGAGCCAGGCGGGTGTTGTGTACCTGCGAGGTCCGTGTCGGGCACGGGCGGCGTGTGCGCGGGCGCAGGCTGAGGCGGCGCGCTGCGAAGCGGGAAAGCCTCTTCGGGCAGCGTCCAGTCCAACGCATCTATGTCCACGTAGTGGGCTGTTGCGGCAGACACCCACCCGAAAGTTTCTACACCACAAAAACAATCATCGACATAACGCAACGGATGTTCTTTATAACATTGCTGAATCTTGTAATACTTCAGTTAATTTCAAAGAACCCGTCAAAGACAGGATCGATTAGAACATTAAAAAAAATATTTTTGAAAACATTTCTATCCAGACTGTATTAATTTTAATCCCCGACGCAAAATCGAGGGGTGTAAGGACTTTAACATGCGTATATTATTGTGTATTCGAATGTTTTTTTTTGTCGTGGAAAACGAACAAGTAGGTCACCTCATGGTAGGTGAGTGTCACCATCCATGAACACCTGCAACACCTGAGCACTGCCGGTGCGTTGCTAGCCTAAAGGTCCAAAATAATAAATCATGTGCCAGTAATTTCACCAGCTGTCTTACTCTCCACGCCGGAACACAGTAGCGCAAGCTACTTGGGGGGAGGATGAAAAAAGTTAGTTTAATCACGATGATTCTTAGTTAAGCTTCATACAAGTCATTTTAGATCCTAGGATTCTAAGTGTCCAGGTGCAGGGTGCGTGCGCACGACGAAACGTGCCCAGCGCGTTGCATAACACTGAATCAAATACGCTGTGCCGCGCTGCCGGTGTGGTCACCGCATATATGATTCAGTGTTATAGAACGCGCTGGGCACGCTCAGTCGCCGTCGCGCGCACGCCCCGCGCTGCGGTTTGTGGTGGCTTTAACTGGCAGCGCCAGATGTGACCAGACTGGCGACTAACCGTCGTCGCGGCGCGCGAGCCTCGCCGGCGGCACGTAAATGCTGTGCGTGGGTAACCCGAGCACGCCGCTGTTGTGGAACTGGTTCTCCGCCCACTCCTCCACCTCCTCCATCGGCTCCTCTTCCACCGCACTGCAACACGATCATCCTCTACGTATGTATTCACTGGAAGAGGCTACAGACATTGGTGCATGCAGCGTGCATGCGTGAAGCTGGTATCGCTTGTCTAAATTCAGTCTGCTGACTGTTGACCTTTAGGTAAAGCCGTGGTGGCCGAGTGGTTTGACCTATGGCCTCTCAAGCACAGGGTCGTGGGTTCGAGCCTGGGCTCGCAACTCCGAGTTCTTCAGATGTGCAAAACTGCACACACTTGAGAAGAGATTCAATGGTGTGTGCTAAATTCCCAATCTGCACTGGACCCGCGGGCCCAAACCCTGCAGTAGGACGTATATAGGCTGTGATGATGATGATGACTGTTAGGTAGTTTATTCTGATGAGTGTCATGAATGTGGGCTACCTGTAATTAAGAATCGCCGGCGGGGGGTCGGCGGGCGGCGGCGGCGCGACCGGCGGCGGCGGCGCCGGCGTGCGGCGCGCTTCGGCCGCGCGCTCGCTGTACACTGCAGCCACTATGTCCCATACGTGACCCACCTGGTTTTTTAGCAAAAAAATCTGGCTTGAATTACCATTAATGGGTACTCTATGAGCAGCTGTGGACGTTGAAGTGATTGTTTTGTATATATATATAGGCCTTTGCGTCTATTACAGACGGTTCATGGCGTACCGTGTGGGATACAACGTCTTCTATGGCTATGCAAACCAATGCGAGAGCCACACACTCTACCGCAGGCTCGACAAGAGAAGTTTGCGGAGGTTGTAACCGAGGCACCTTGATGTTGTTTCTGCCTCTTGTCAGCAAGTGTCTTGAACCAGGGCTCATCGCAAAACTTGCGACCCTCCACTACACATTTGCGCCATTCTGGTCGATTTCCCGCGAGCTTTTCCCAAGCCTGGTGGTCAATCTTAAAGCTGGCCATGTCATTGTTTTGTACTATTACGAGTATAACGCTATAGATGAAGTTTTGTTGATTTAACACTTCTTTCCCATGTACCACCAAAATTGCCGCAAAATGTAATTTTGAGTGATGTTTGCCCAAACAAAGAATTATGGTAGAATGTTAAATAGAAAGAAGCTGATGTGCCTCAGAATTTGAATCGATTGACTAATGTGTGGCTGTGATTATGAATCGTAAGAGGTGTAAGTGGCTATAATTCCATGAACATTGAGATAAATTAGGTTAGCTTAAATCGTTACGCTACGGTACCTACTATAGCAAAATAAGTTAGAAATGATGAAATCCGCACAAGAACTAAAGTCACATCGCTCGTAGAACTGATGGTCATTGGGGCCAAAAAGTTCTCAGATGGCGTTCACGGACCAAAAGACGCTGCTCGCTGTGTACGACATAGACCTCCAACAAGATTAAGATTCCGATAACGCGTCGGATGCGGATGGCGCAGCGAACCTTGGAGGAGGCCTATGTTCAGCATGACGTTTTCCGGCTGCAATGATGATTATGATATACAGTGGCGTAGCTAGCATGGGTGGCACCCGGGGCGGATATTGTAGGTGTCACCCCAAAATCTAATCAAGTGTTAAAATAAAAGAAATGTAATAATTTCTGCCACAGTTTTAGGAATTTTTATAGGTGACACTACTGATGTTCACGGTCGGTGTCAATGATATGGAATAAAAGGTTTTCAAAATGTAAACGGACTGACCATATGCCGTTCGTTAGCCCGGGCGACGTTGGCGTTGTGTCGTGCGAGCTCGTGCGGCGGCGCGCCGGCGATGCGGTAGGCGCGCGCGCAGGCCACTAGCGGCGAGGGCTGCGCGCGGCAGCGGCAGCGGCGCAGCACGGACGCCGCGCCCGCCGGGAACGCGCGCTCCAGCGTCGCCTGCGCCGCCGGCGTCAGCGAGCCCGCCGTCGGCTGCTTGCGGCTGCAACACGCGATACCGCTACACGCTACACGTCACCCACCACCCCACCAGCCGGAACACGAATTGGACAAAAGCCTCCACTTTTTACACGACTGCGGCAAAGCCACAGTGAGTGTAATGATTTTACCATATTGGTTTATCGACGTTAATGGGAAATTCATACATATCTTTTCTTACATACATCGCTTTGATAGCCCTCTTTTTTTAAGGCAAAGATTGGTTCCATGTCTGCAGAAGATCCATATAAAATAAGGCCGAATCCCGGATCCATATAAATAAGGTACGAAATGATGTTATTGAAGTAAGCAAAATACACCAATCGTGCCGTTGCCACATCAGTTAACTGCCGTATTTTTCTGACTGTTTCGGAGCTGTGGATGAACCCAAATTAAAAAGCTGTTTTTTTATTTATAAAAAAGTTATATAATGGGATCGGCGGTCGTTTCGATATCATTTGACCCAGTGGAGACTGGCCCTGACCCTAAGACCCTATCACGGCACTCGGGCACCTGTTGGGGTGTACTGACCCCAGCGTGGGCGGGTGCCGCTCGGGCGCGGGCGCGGCGTGCGGCTGCGTGGGCAGCGCGGGCAGCGGGCACTCGGGCACCTGTTGGGGTGTACTGACCCCAGCGTGGGCGGGTGCCGCTCGGGCGCGGGCGCGGCGTGCGGCTGCGTGGGCAGCGCGGGCAGCGGGCACTCGGGCACCTGTTGGGGTGTACTGACCCCAGCGTGGGCGGGTGCCGCTCGGGCGCGGGCGCGGCGTGCGGCTGCGTGGGCAGCGCGGGCAGCGGGCACTCGGGCACCTGTTGGGGTGTACTGACCCCAGCGTGGGCGGGTGCCGCTCGGGCGCGGGCGCGGCGTGCGGCTGCGTGGGCAGCGCGGGCAGCGGGCACTCGGGCACCTGTTGGGGTGTACTGACCCCAGCGTGGGCGGGTGCCGCTCGGGCGCGGGCGCGGCGTGCGGCTGCGTGGGCAGCGCGGGCAGCGGGCACTCGGGCACGGCGTGTGCCACCTCCCCGCGCGCCGACACGCACACGCCCTGCGGGTTGGCCCACAGCACCGGGTGCGCCGCCTCGCTGAACCGGTGGCGGTACAGGCTGCAGTCCTAAACACGACACTGCACTCAGCGCATGTGACTGACAAAAGATCACAAGCTTGGAGCTTCGCGATTGACACGTTTGTCTAATTGGTAACAAGTCATTTTGGTACAAATATCTAAATATACAATTGTTCAAATATCTCATTTTCAAAATGTACAACACTCAAAAATAAAAGAAACTTAAATAGATTAAAAAATCGAAAACCCGTCTGCAGAAATACTGAAAAGATCGAAACAAGGTAAAATATTCAGTAAGTACCTAACAATAAAAAGCGAACTACGAAAGAAATCGGAAAAGAGACTGAACATTTAAAACGAACTTACATGTCAATGGCATTCCTTCAAAATTTAATGAAGCCGTACATAAAGTGATATTACCCACTTGAAGTCTGTATTCGATTAATCATGTTGTGGTTGAAACCGAGTCCTGACAACTCGTGGGTGGCGAGCGGCGTTAACAACCGCCCGGCCACGACTTCGCGCGATTAGCGGCGCGGCGAGCGTTTATCAGTTCATTGCGTGTGCCGCCAGGTAACCACTGTACGGCGAGCGTCTCGGCCGCGCAATGAACACAGAAAACGCTTGCCATGCCGCTAAACGTGCGAAGTCGTGCCCGGGCGGTAAGGGAGGGGTGGGGAGTAGTGATGTGCCGAGTTGCTGTTTTGAAGGATCGAGTCGACTCGAGTCATTTTATGTGGTATTCGAATCCTGACTCGATTCCGCGACTCGAGTCCAGTGAAGACCTACTCGAGTCTATGTTTGGTATCTATTCGAATGTTTACTAGAGTCAAGAAATTCAAGTCCAGAAATCAAGTCCGTTACCAATTTTATAACTAAAAGGAAAAATCGAAAAGGAGTATCTTCAAACAGCATAGTATTCATCCATTGCTTAAGTAAAAAGAGATTTAATTCAAGCGAGTCAATCTGACTCGAATACTAGACTCGAGTCAGTTGTACTCGCATAATGGAATCGAGTCAGCGAGTACGAAACCGATTCTCCCTGACTCGAGTACCGAATCGAGTCTGGCGTAGGTACTCGAATCAAAATATTTTTGTACCTACTCGAGTAGGCGAGTCCTAAGCAGGAATCGAGTCTGACTCGAGTCAAGCCGTACTCGGCACATCGCTAGTGGGGGGGAACTCACTCGGCTGGTGGAGAGGAAGGCGTCGAGCGCGGGCAGCCAGGCGACGGCGGTGGCGACGTCGCGGTGCTCCGCGAACGTGGCCAGCGGCACGTGCGGCCGCCGCACGTCCCACACGTGGACGGCGCAGTCCAGCACCAGCGCACACGACGCCACGTGGTACCTGCCCACAACACGATAATGTCGTGTATTCATTGATGGCCCTGAATAGGGGTCCGAGGCAAGGGTAGAGCTGCTACTGAACAAAGCTGTTACTGAACCAATGAGCTACATCTGCTCTTACCGTCAGATGAGGACAATAGATAGAGATTCCAAAACATGATCAAGATCAATTCCCTAGAAGTCACATAGTAATTTTTTCTTTATCGCAAGATTTAGATCTGACTCTGGACCATCACCGTTTTTGGTAAATAGTTAGTCTTAGGACTTTACATCCGTGGTAGTGGTTTGACTTATGGCCTCTTAAGTCTCGTGGGTTCGGATCCTTTAATCATTTGCAAAATTACATTTAAATTTGAAATTTACCACAAGCCTGAAAACTACATACACTTGCGTAGCAATTGAACGATGTGTGTGAAGTCCCCAATCCGCACTGGGTCCGGGTGGTAACTAAATCCCAAAGCCCTCTCCTCAGCCCAAGAGTTGATGATAAAGGATAAGTCCTTTAAGCTTAAGAGCTTGCCACCCCTTAAGGCCGCTCCTGGACATTAGGTAAGTACTCACTTGCGGTGCGGGCGCCACTTGACGTGGCCGACGGACGCGATCGTGTATATCGTGTGCTCCAACGTCGGCTTCGCGTGCATATCCCACACCTACACACAACACGCACTCATTGTACTTACATTAAACACAAATTGATTACCAAATTACTAGGGGCGTTCAATAAAAAGTGAGAATGAGTATGTTATAAACAACTTTTACTAAATGTCATTTTATTTTTCGACATAATCACCTTTTAGCATAATACACTTAGTATATCTTTTTTCTAACCTTAAAATTCCATTTTTAAAAAAGGTCTCATCTTGAGTACTTAAAAAATCTTGTATTGCAGCGACTACCACTTCGTCGTCTTCAAATTTCTGGCCTCTCAGGTATTGTTTCAATCTCGGAAATAGGTAGAAATCACTGGGAGCGAGATCTGGTGAATACGGAGGATGCTTAAGGATATCGAACCCAGCATCACGAATTTCAGCCATTGCAACGGCGGACTTGTGTGCCGGGGCATTGTCCTGGTGGAACAGCACAACTTTCGAGAGTTTTTCGCGGATCTCATTGCGCAATGTTGCTATTTGTTTGGCGTATAAAGTGCCCGTAATAGTGGCTCCATGCTCGAGATACTCAATCATTAATACCCCTTTACCATCCCAAAAAACAGAGCCCATGACCTTACCGGCAGATGGGCTCACCTTGAATTTCTTCGGAGTTGGAGATGATGGCCTTTTCCATGTCATAGACTGCAGTTTCGTTTCAGGGTCGTAATGATGGAGCCATGTTTCGTCCATTGTTATAAATCGCGCCAAAAAAAGTTCCCGGTCTTGCTGCATCAGGTTCAAAGCTTCTTGACAAATCTCTAGTCTAGTTTGTTTTTGCGTGTCAGTAAGCATTCTTGGTACCCAACGCGCAGATACCTTTTTCATACCCAAGCGTTCATGTAAAATATTATGCACGCTCCCCGTTGAAATCTTTACATTTTCAGCAATAAAACGAACCGTGACACGACGATCCGCCAAAACTGAGTTTTCGACTTTTTTCACAATTTCTTCAGTTACTGCTGTACCTAGTAGGGCGTCCGGAGCGGGGGTCGTCTATTGTCGATGTTCTTCCACGTCTAAATTCGGCGCATCAACGTGCGACCGTCGAATACGGAGGAGCATTAGACCCTAAAGTGTCCCGCAAATCCAAATTGACTTGGTCCGTAGAAAAATTTTTCAAACACAAGTATTTGATAACGGCGCGCAGTTCAATTTTCTCCATTTTCGCTAACATACTTAATAGCATTGCAAAGAAAGTACCGTATTTTTTTTTTAAACAAAAGACAGTTAGTTTTTTTTTTCATAGCAATCAGCTAGATAGATTATCTTTACCGGCCAGTATTTAATTTCCTAATATTGAAAGAGTTTGCATCTCATTCTCACTTTA
This sequence comes from Archips crataeganus, assembly GCA_947859365.1. Taxonomy (NCBI): domain Eukaryota; kingdom Metazoa; phylum Arthropoda; class Insecta; order Lepidoptera; family Tortricidae; genus Archips; species Archips crataeganus. Next base: position 648,037 of record OX402057.1, on the reverse strand, counting down.
TATTGAACGCCCCTCGTACATGCGGGACTTCATTAAAATAGAGTGGCAGGACCGTGCTCTTGTCAGAGATGAGTGGCTGACAGGGGAACCCTTTGCTCAGCACTGGGACACTTAATATGCCATAAATTGCATCACTGAAGCACTAGAAGGATCAGGCTAAGATGACGTTGAGTCGCATCAGAGAAGAGACGTGCAAAATAGAAGATTAGATGAAATCTACATCTCGTCTTCACAATATGATTGGTCGATTCTGGCGCAGCCTCATTTTCTTATTTGAATATCGACGTCCTTAAAGTGTATCCTACCTAGTGTAGTGTACCTATCGTATTTCCTATAAGAGCAGACGGAGGCTCTGAAAGTCAGATATACGAAAAGGTATATACGAAAATCATTAGTTTTTGTGATGTCAAATACATAAACTTTAACACTTTCTAAACGCTCTGGCTCTATATGTAAATCCCTAATGATTGTTTGTCCTAATGCAAGGGTCTTCAACCGGCGGCCCGACATTGTATTGACAAAATTAAATTCACATGTCTACAAATTATGCCTAGGTATTTACAGATTAAAAAGAATTTAATTAAGTACTTTTAGTTTAGAATGGAATGTTTTTATTATGTTGCGGCCCACTGAACCAATATCGAAGTGTACTAGGCACTTGACTTCAAAAAGGTTTAAGACCTAATGTAATGTTTGTCCTAATGATCGTTTGTCCTAACTCTTTTTATTTAAAATCTATTAATTGTTCTGGATTTTTATAAAACAAACCTAACCTAACCTATACAGTTCTAGAGAATAATCTAACCACAAAAAAGTTCCTTAAAAATTCACGGTGTCCGAGAAAAAAAGTGTTAGGACAAACGATCATTAGGACAAACATTACATTAGGACAAACGATGTGAGGGATTTAGAATGAGACCCTTTCTAAAGGGGCTCCACATTCTTTGGTGCCCAAAAGCCCCGGCATGTCCTAGCGGCCCGGTCACGACTTCAAGCGTACGGGCGTCGCGGCAAGCGTTTTACCAGGGCGCCAAATGTCACGGGGCGATCGGTGGAAGTGGGATGCTCCCCCGCCAAACTGGCACTCGATATTGATTTCCTTATGTGGGCGCCACAATATTCTTGCCCGGGATGCCAGTGGTCCCACAGTCCAGTGGTGGTGGTCCAGGCCAGTGGTGGTGGTGGTGGTGGTGGTGGTGACGCCGACACTGTGTAAACCTATCATTATTCAATTTAGAGTACAAAAAACACTTATGAAAGTCTGAAGTTTTCCGGTTTGGAAAACTGTTGAAAATAATCCACCAAGAAACTCAACAAGATTTTTTTTAAACAGATCTACCTACAATAGAGATAACTGGATATACATAGCCTATTAGAATGTAGGTACCTATATTTAACAGTAGAAAATAATGCTTCTGACGAAAACCAGTAAAAAAAAACAACCGACAACTTTATCTTTATTAAGCCTAGTCATATCTCATATTGCATACAAAACATTATCCACGCGTAACCCAAACACAAGCCAGTTCAATGCACGCGAGCGCATGGCATGATTACTAATCCTCAAACAAAAACGTATACAACGGGGCAGACGCTCGGCAAAGTGTATTAGCACGGCGTTATCGCGACCCACTTAATGCTAGACGCTATCGCCATATTATGCAAATAGCCCGATAGCCGGCCAGTCAATGTGCTGTTTGACTGTCTACTACTGTCACGTCTATTTTTGGTGCGGGACCTACTTTCTGGGAGATAAAGACAATTGACAATCGACTGAATAGTAAAATGCAATTTCCTTGTGGCCATGCAATTTTTAACCCCCGACGCAAAAAGAGGGGTGTTTTAAGTTTGAGTTTGACAGCTATGTGTCTCTGTATGGGTTTCTTGGCGATGGTTGTTAGACATGTTTCATCAAAATTGGGTCAGCCGTTTCAAGGTTATCAGCTTTTTTATTAGCTGCGGAAGGCATCTTAGACGCACAATGGGCATTTGCTTTAGGTATGTTGTTATTAGTTGCAACTAGTTAGTGTAACGATAGTGCCATGTCAACCAGCCCAGTGGCGGCTTGGCTTGTAAAACTCACTTAACTGAAATGTGCACTTTCTTTACACTCAATTCAAACTCAATATAGTTTTATTCAATGTATGTCACCAATTTCTAAATTGAATTGATTTCCTAGCTGAAATTGATGATCATAAACAAGTACAGTCGCAATAACTTTTGACCTAGTTAGTGAAAAGTGTTTTGTTTATGATTATACACTTCACACAGCATAGCTTTAGTGACCTTGTGGACAGCATTTAACCGGTTTTCCCAGCTGTTGATGCATCAGTGACAATGATATTGTCATGAGTAATGAAATCTGGTATAATTTACTTTACACTGATTAAAATTCGTGTTTTTCACTCATAATTACTAAACTAAACGGGACTTACCACGCAATTATTATTTTATTTATTTACCTCGACGTTTCGGCCACATTGCAGCGACCGTAGAATAAACCCGGGCTTATCGGTTTACAATATACTGTTTTAAGCTTTCGTGATTTTCACCAATAATTACTAAAGTAAACGGGACTTATCACGCAATAAATATTTATTTATTTACCTCGACGTTTCGGCCACATTGCAGCAACCGTTAACTCGTGACCACGGTTGCTGTAATGTGGCCAAAACGTCGAGGTAAATAAATAAATATTTATTGCGCGATAAGTCCCGTTTAGTTTAGTAATAATTTACTTTACGTTGATAGGTACATAACATAAATAATATCCTGCCAGAGCAAAAATATAAAGTCGCCACAAAACACGTGCGAGGTAGTCGGATATGCAATTCAAAATCGTTGTGCTTAAGTATTGTATTTACGCATCAGCACGGTGAAGTGGCAATGGGCAGGCCATATTAACCCGAAGAACCGATAACCGTTGGGGTAGACGAGTTCTTGAGTGGAGACCACGGATTGGCAAACGTAGCGTGGGACGTCCTCAGACTCGGTGGAGCGATGATCTTCGCAAGGCGGCTGGCAACAGCTGGATGAGAGTGGCCGAGGATCGTGCTCAGTGGCGTGCCATGGGAGAGGCCTATGTCCAGCAGTGGATGAACATAGGCTTATGATGATGATGATGATGATGATGATGATTGCATTTACTCCTGCAGGCAGTTGGCTACAAAAACCCCAAGCATAGCCCTCTCCATAGCTCATGGCATGGGTTAAAGATGGTACCGTAAAACGGGGTGATGAGAAATCGCGGGGTGAACAGAAACAAAACCGGGAAAAGTTTGAGCACATTTTTCTCCGTGCCACTATAAATCTTTATGGTAATGTTTTATTTTTCTGAAATTGCAACATTGCTTTTATTACGGCAACACAGAATAAATATTTTGTTATGGCTACATCATTTAAATTTTTAGTGTCAAAGTCAACCGTTACCGACGTCTGTTTTTTCGTCTGAAAAACTTTGTGATTACAACGATTTGGTGAGTTGTTGGAGGTATTAGTGATGGTTTTTCAGTGAAATAGTTATCCTATTTTGCATTTTGTCAAAGGTTAACTTAAATAAATCAGTTTTTAATATAATTAGACACAAAATTCGTAACCATGTGCAATTGGTCTCTATTTGGGGGGAAAAGAGTACGCTTGAGGGGGGAAAATACAACGACAACGGGGTAAATATAACACTACTCAAGGCGAAATAGCAACGTAGTGCGGAGCAATAGAAACGGGAGAGGGGTGATTTTATCGGTTTTCGCTAGGGCTGCCACATTTGTTTTTTATTAGTACATTTATTCTAGTGTACTAAATATTACCTGCGATTTTTATTTAAATTAGATTGTTACGAGATGCTTACGCATGTATTTACAAATCTGCACAAAATATTTAAAATTATTTACAGCTTACCTGGGTACCTAGTTTGAAAGTTAGTAATAGTTATCATCATCATCATTCCTACCTATTTTCAAGTTTTGACAACCCTGACATTTGTTGCTTTTCACCCCGTTAGGCGTTACAAGTCACCCCATCTTCTGGGTGACGAGAAACGACACACATTTTGGCAATTTTTGTTTTATTTACGGAAAATATAAGGTTTAAAACCATTTGATAGTATAAAAGAAGGTGGGACTCGGAAATTTTATTCAATTCTACTGCTCTCATGTGCTTCCATCTCAATGAAAAAGTGACCTAAAGTTCAGAATTGTTTCTATCCACCCCGTTTTACGGTACTGGAGTAAACTGGGGTCCGCATACCTTGATGGTTTTGTCCCTGGAGGCGGTGGCGAGTGCGGGCGCGGCGGGGTGCCAATCGCAGGCGAACACGGGCCCCGAGTGGGCGGTGAACTGCGCCACGCAGCGCTCGGTGCGCCGCACGTCCCACAGCTGGACGGAGCCGTTCTCCGACACGGCCGCGAACTGCTGCGGCTGGTGCGGGCTGAACTGCACGTCGCGGATCGACTCCGTGTTGCTGCTGAGCGGACCGCGCGATGCAGATAGACTTGTTTTGAGGGGAGGCCCTCTCTAATGTGGAGGCCTCAATAGGGGAGTCGTCTGTATACCCAGATAAATACAACCTAGAGCTCTTTAAGGCTAGAGTGAATAGGCTGTTACTGAACCAGTGAGATACGGTTACCTATCAAAATTTAGAATTATTTTTTTCCGAATATTTAAAATCCCGAATGCTTCATTTATCCGAATGCATTTTTTTCTGAAACTGTAAATATTTCAGGATTTTTATAAAACAACCCTAACCTAACCTAAAGGGTTCTACACGATGGTCCTGAAATAAATCCTGAAATATTTACAGTTTCAGAAAAAAATGCTTTCGGACAAATGAAGTTTTCGGGATTCTAAACCTTCGGAAATAAAATTTTCTAAACATCGATAGGATCCCGTGAGATACATATTTTGGCCTCATCTGCACTTTTCAGCAGTTGAGATAGTGGTCAATCACGGGTCAGTTTTATGTAAAAAAAAATAGACTTGGAAAAAAAAATCTTACAAACTCCGAAGAGTAATTATTTGAAAAATAATTTGTGGCCATTTATTTAAAAGTTACTAAAAATAAAATATTCAATACATACTGTTAATTGAAAAAAAAATGGATAATGCGTTGGATGCGGATGGCGCAGGGCCGATCTGTTTGGCGAGCCTTGGGGGAGGCCTATGTTCAGCATTAGACGTTTTTCGGCTGAAATGATGATGACCATGATAAAAAAAAATTGGATTTAAGAAGTTTTTAGGACTTACCTGATGAATGTCCTCGCCACTTCCTTCATCCGCAGATCAAAGCATTTCATGGTGCCATCCTGGGACCCTGAGAGCAGCAGGGATGGCTCCGTCAGGTGGAAACTGACCTGCATTTAATAAGTTTCACAAAAACTATGAAATGTGAAGAAATCCACAATTTAATGTAGGTTAGCATTTCCTAATGTGAATTGTGAGGAGCCCTAATCTTCCGTGAGTTCATTTTCGGGGCTCCGTAAAACCATCCCCATCTCAGCCTATTATACGTACCACTGCCGGGCACGGGCCTCCACTCACAATGAGAGGGCTTGGGCCGTATTTACCACGCGGGCCCAGTGCGGATTGGAAATTTCACACACACCTTTGAATTTCTTTACCGGTGTATAAAGGTTTCCTCGCAATGTTTTCCTTCACTGTAAAGCCCATGTTATGGACCCCAGGCAACAACAACAAACATCTTATTTAAAAATAAACAGACAGCAATATCAAATACAATATCTTGCATGCAGGCATACACAGAGGATGATCCCCTTCGTATTGAAACGTCCCAAAAGCAAAATAGTCCTATTAGCATAATGACCTAAAAGCAAATTGTCCCATTAGCAAAATGACCCGAAAGCAGAACGTCCCTTTCGCAAAACAACCTAAAAGCAAGTCGTCCTATTATCAGGTTGCCCTTTCAGCAAAACGTCCCGAAAGCGAAACGCCATGAAATCAGAATGACCTAAAAGCAAAATGTCCTATAAGCAGAACGTCCCACGGTGTAGAGACAAGAAAAAAAACGGCCAGGGGCCCGTTTAAAAAATATTATTTTAATTCAGTTGAAGCAAAATAAAGTAACAATGTGTTCAATCAACTAGCTCTTCTTAACTTATTTCTTGTCTCTACACCGTGGGACGTTCTGCTTATAGGACATTTTGCTTTTAGGTCATTCTGATTTCATGGCGTTTCGCTTTCGGGACGTTTTGCTAAAAGGGCAACCTGATAATAGGCCGACTTGCTTTTAGGTTGTTTTGCGAAAGGGACGTTCTGCTTTCGGGTCATTTTGCTAATGGGACAATTTGCTTTTAGGTCATTATGCTAATAGGACTATTTGCTTTTGGGACGTTTCGATACGAAGGGGGATGATCATGTAGTACAATAGTACCATACCTTACCTTAGTGTAGTGTCATACCTACTATGTACAATACACTACAGGTCATGCAATAATTTATCTTTACTTTAAAACGATTCAGTGTTCTGTACAGTCTGTACTTACTTTGGTTCTGCATGGTAATTTAATTGTGGCTAGGAAAGGTTTCCGAGAAGCTAAAAGCTTCGGAACCGTTGGTGTACAACATACCTTATTAACAGTTCTCTTGTGATCAGAGAAGACATGCTCCTGCTTGGAGCGTCCCGAGCGGCCGAGGTTCCACACCACCACAGCACCATTGGTGGCTGCTGTTGCTATGGTATTTTCTTCAATACAAGAAAACAAATGTTGTATGATTAAAATGTATGTAATTATGGATAAACTTAGTGTAAAACCTTGTTGTAATAAATTGGCTGACAATTCATCAACCCTAAACTAAACCTAAACCATTGGATTTTGAATTTTTGCAATATTGCTTAAAGAACTTTTCAGAAATTCCGACATAATAGGGAATTTTGCAAAAAGGATGAAGTTGTGGGCAATAGCTAGTGGGTAATAAACAGATTTAGATTCTCATGTTTTATCACACTATGTAAGGCCAAGAGGGGGAAATCTCAAAATCCCAAAATCAGTGTCAGATAATAAATGCACTGATCTGTGACTAAAGTAAAGGTCTATGGCAGACATACTCAACCTTTTTTTTAATGGGCAGCAAAAGTCTTGTTGCTTGGTGCAGCAGGCCAAAGCATAGATTATAAATAACTAAATAAATTGTGGGACGATTGATTGATTATTGGATGGATGGATTACGAACAACAATAAAAGTCAAAATCATATAAAACTTATACCAGGCGGGCCACAGGTTGAGTATAGTATTTCTGACTTCTCCGCTACCAAAAGAAAATGCAACAGAACAGAAAGACCACCTCTTCGCTTTTACACCTTATATGCATAGAACTCACCTTCAATTGAACTCCATGCAACATCAATGGAGGAAAAATTCAAGTTTAAGTTTTTCCCCACGCGTAAATTACATACTTCAGAAAACTCCGTCTCCCCAATTGCAAATACTTTGAACACTGAAACAACACAAATGTAATTCTGAAACTGCTTGTGTAGTAATTGTAAACTCAACTCAAATAAACCAGTTAGCGACAAGAAAGATAATTTCTTATCAAATTAGGGTAAGCACTAAGTTTATTTTAAAAAACATTAAAAGTCATGGAATCTGAAACATACCATTTCGACCTGCTATGACCACTTGGGACGCGTCTTTGTTGAGGGCTAACGCATTCGCCGGCCCCTCCTGAGACACGCAAATCATATTCGAAGGAATCATAATGAAAATTAAATCAAAATATTACAAAAACAATAACACTGCTTCTAAAATGCGTCCCATGTTATAGCCAAATTAAATTTGTAAAATCATTTTAATTTAGGTTGTAATATCATTTAAACGAGGGTTGGAAAAAGAATAGAATAACAATAATTATTTCGCTCTATTTGTTGAGCTGAGCACAAAATAATTATCTTGCCGCTCTGTCTGTGTGCATCTGATTCTGACAGCAAGTCATTTGTTTTTAAACTTACTTATGTTCGGAAGTCATTATTGTCATTGTCGAACATTTGAAAAATCGTGTCAAATAGGAGTAAAAATATATTTATTAACATTACAAATAAATAATTATAGTAATTAAAATAAATTTAGCTTGAATAATAAATAAATTATTGTAATATCGGCCAACACTTAAAAAAATCCATAATCACACTCTAGACCGATATGGTTTCAAAACAAAACGTCAAATAATTTTATTGCCATAAGAAATCCCGAAATGATAAATGATAATGGTTTTTCAAAATTATATCAAAACTAAACAGTATAAATAAAATTATTTGTAAAGTAAAAAATTTTGATGTAGGAATAGTAATACCAAAATGTCCAAAATCTAAATATCTGCTCACGAAATGAGGCGCAAAAATGAAGCAATCTTTCCATTAATTTTACAGGTATTTCCTACCTGGTAACAATGTTGCACATACGTCAAAAAAATTATGAAAAAAATACCAAAAAGGCGAAATCAGTCGATACTGTTTTCAAAAACACAGTAGTAGTGTAGTTACACAATAATCTATTTATGTAACTTCTGTTACTGAATATACATAAATTAGCATGTGATCCGTGGGTGTTCCTAGCTCTTATAACCTAGATAAAGACTATGGATAGTGGAGACAGGATTCTAGTGGCCGCGGGGCTGACGGCCGCAGTGGTGGTCGGCGCATTCGTACTATGGGGTCCGGGGGGTGCTCCGCGGATGCGCAAGCGCCGGGGCCAGATCGCCGGCCTGCAGAACCTGGGCAGAACCTGCTTTTTGAACACCCTGCTGCAGGCGCTGGCTGCTTGTCCGCTGTTCATCGACTGGCTGAAGAAGTACGCGCAAGCTGACGGCCACAACAGCATGATTACGACGCTGTATACAGTCATTGAAGGTTTCTATTAAAATTTTCTTTAAGTGTTTATATACTGAGGACACTGTTGTTCAAATACATGTGCAACAGTTTGATTGATCATAATCTATATTTTTATTCAAGGCCAATCAATGTCTTGGTTGCTTGTAATAGTGCCTTCAAACTGTCAATGGATCTTTTATGTTGTACTTGCCATAGTTCATTTGGTGAATTGCATACTCTTTCAATAGGCCTACACTATGCATCATAAAGTATTCAATTTGTTACCTCTGTCTTGTACTAATTTATATTCATAGTTTTATTTGTCTTGCTGTAAACAAGTTAGCTATGAAGTATCTTTTTTTGTACTTATTTTTTTTTTCAACTTCATTTTTTTTTATTACTTTTACGGTCATCCCGTGAAATCATACATTTCGTACTAAATACAAACTGAAATATAGATGCACAGAAAAAACCCCAGAAAAAAGACCAATGCTGGGAATCGAACCCAGGTCCTCAGCATTCCGTGCCGCGTGCCATACCCCTACACCACCACTGGTCTAGAGATTAGACACGAATCTTTCCTATACATCATACATTTCAATCTGCTAAATCATCACCTTATGCAGTGACAAACGCACATCTATGTTACACCCTCATCGAGAGATTTTAACACTCCTTCGGAACTAACCGCTCACCTGGACAAGAGATGGCGCTACTGTGCAACTTTAAACAAGTTAGCTATGAAGTATCTTTTTTTTGTACTTATTTTTTCAACTTCATTTTTTTATTACTTTTACGGTCATCCCGTGAAATCATATATTTCGTACTAAATACAAACTGAAATATAGATGCACAGAAAAAACCCCAGAAAAAAGACCAATGCTGGGAATCGAACCCAGGTCCTCAGCATTCCGTGCCGCGTGCCATACCCCTACACCACCACTGGTCTAGAGATTAGACACGAATCTTTCCTATACATCAACACAAAAAAAAAACATCAGTACAAAAAAAAAAAAAAAAAAAGATACTTCATAGCTAACTTGTTTAAAGTTGCACAGTAGCGCCATCTCTTGTCCAGGTGAGCGGTTAGTTCCGAAGGAGTGTTAAAATCTCTCGATGAGGGTGTAACATAGATGTGCGTTTGTCACTGCATAAGGTGATGATTTAGCAGATTGAAATGTATGATGTATAGGAAAGATTCGTGTCTAATCTCTAGACCAGTGGTGGTGTAGGGGTATGGCACGCGGCACGGAATGCTGAGGACCTGGGTTCGATTCCCAGCATTGGTCTTTTTTCTGGGGTTTTTTCTGTGCATCTATATTTCAGTTTGTATTTAGTACGAAATGTTGTCTTGCTGTGTTTCGTAAGTTACTTCAGGTAGAAAAGTTGTTTTTGCTTTAGGGCACTCTTTCCCAGTCATTTTCAACCAAAGATGTTTATGAAATTTGACTGTGAGTGCCACAGATTATTTTAGGAAAGTTTAACTACTTTTTCAAACAAGTACAGTAGAACCAGGGAAATTAGTACTTGTTGCTAGAATATAGCCTACCTAGTGCATCTCTTTGTTTTCTTTCTTTACAGCCTTGATAGACATTTTTAACCTTTTGACCGCCACACATCGTTTTTGTTTGGAACAAAATTGATTCTTATGCGGATGTGGGTAGGTTTAATTTTGTATTACCGTACTGTCGTCTATAGCCGACGCTGGCGGTCAAAAGGTTAAAGTTGGTATAATTAACCAATATGTGATAGATAAAAAGTTCACCAAAAAGTTCCAACAATATGTAAGGCATTGGATTTTTTTTTTCTTGTATAAAGGGTGGAAGTCCATGAAAGGTTGGGAACCTATGGTCTAGTCAAAAAAGGCAAAATTCTTTATTCAATTTATTTATTTATTTATTGATGGTCCTATGAATGTCGAAGAATCTACCACTGGTTCGGAAAACCCTGTTGAGAAGAAACCGGCAAGAAACTCAACAAGGTATATTTTTTTTCAAACAAATCTACATTATTATTACATAACATACATCTAAAGTATTTAAAACAACTAAATTTTTTACACAGTAGGTACCCTTTTTGAGTCTAGAGATTGCCATTGTGGGTCGGAATTTTCCAAACATCCCTGTCCATGATTATAGTAATTAATTTTATAGTACGCCTTAGATATTAATGTTTTCTTCACAATGGATTTGAATTTTGTATCCGTTTGGTTGGTTATTGTGTTCGGAATTTTATTATAAAAAGTATGCAATTGGCTAAGTAAAGTTTTTTGAAGAGATGCTAATTATATTTTTTTTCGACAGTCGGCGTTCTGGAGATCGAGAAACTGCAGCTGTTTTATTTTTATCTCCTATTGTTTACTGGAAATATTTTTTTGAGTGTTTGAGATGACATTTGTGAGATTTTATGGTTGTCAAGTCGTTCATGCTCAGAACTTAGTAGAAACAGAAAAAAAACGAAGTGAACTGTCACTGCTGTCAATGTCAAATCGTTTGCGTTTCGTTTGCTTTGCGTTTTGGTGTGCTCAGTGTGATTTTTTGACTATTTTTATCGACCTCCACATAAAATCCGGGCTTTCAATTTTACCGCATTTCTCCACGAACTATGCACAATAATTGGATCTCGATTGAATACTTTCGATCACTATTTTGGAACTGCTTCTTGGACAACGCAAAGCAAACGAAACGCAAATGGTTAGATTTCATTTGACATTGACAGAAGCGACAGTTGAATTCGTTTTTTTTTTCTATTTCTTCTTAGTACTGAGCACAAACCGCTTGTCAGCCATAAAATCTCACAAATGTCATCTCGAACACTTAAAAAAATATTTCCAATAAAAAAAGGAGATAAAAATAAAACAGCTGCAGTTTCTTGGTGTTGAAGTCGACCACTGTCGAAAAAAAATATAATTAGCATCTCTCCAAAAAACTTTACTTAGCCAATTTCCTAGAAACAACTTTTTGGTTTTAGCCAGTCTGTAAAATGGAAATGATGACAAGATGACTAGACCATGCCAGTAGTGCCCACCCTAGGATTGGGGTAATGACTCTGCTTTGTGCCTACGGCCATAGCATCTCAGGGACCAGGTCCCCTTGAAAAATAACCCTAAATATGCCACTGGCCATGCCTAGCAGTGGCACATACATACATATGCTGAAATGATGGCATTATTTATGTGTCTGCAGTGGTGAACGGTACGCACCCGTCGGCGCGCGGCACGCCAGTGTGCCCTCTGGGGGTGCTGCAAGCGCTGCGGGGCGCCGGCTGGGTGGTGCCGGCCGACCAGCAAGATGCCCACGAGTTGCTGCATGTGCTGCTGTCCTGTATCGAAGAGGAGACTATTGCCATGGCCAAGAAGGTGTGAGGAAGTTGACCACATAGCCTAGTTGTTAGAAATCCTGACTCAGACGGGCTTGCGCGGACCTGGGTTACCTTCTAACCCAGGGTTAACAAGTGTCAAAATTTATGGAATGTATTCTTAACCCAGGGTTACCGATTTAATTTTTAACCCTGTACTGTGCAAGTGGCCCTAAGCGAGATTTCGAGTTTGATTCCAATTTGGTTGGCCATGTTTGTGATCAAGTGTTGGATGTGTAATATGACTGTATTTATGTAGATAAGTATTTTTATCTGTTGCTTAGTGTCCAAAGTAGGTACGATCTTTACTCAATTTGGGATAAGGTGAATTGAAAGAAGAAAAACCGGCTAAGTGCGAGTCGGACTCGCACACAAAGGGTTCCGTACTATTATCTATAAAAACGGCAAAAAAAAATCACGTTGGCTGTTTAGGTGCCTTATTTGTATTAATTTAATTATTTATTTTTAAAGTGAATATAACACTAGTGATGTTTGTGGATGTACTACAGTCGAAAAAATTGAATTGCGTATTCTGATACGCTGGAACCTTTTAGTTGCAAATGTCATGTCGACATTCCATACATCTGCCAAAGAAATTATCTTGATATGACTGTCAAAAGTTTCTAGTGTAGTACAGTCAACGTCATAAATAAGTGATCACTTTTGTAGTCGGGGTAAGAAAAGGTTCGTCACTTTTCGACTCTTTGTCAACGAGTTAAGGTCGAAAAGTGACGAACCTTTTCTTACCCCGACTATACCTTGTCGTTTTCAGTCGTGACTTAATTTCGTATGGTTTTTCAAACATGGCGTTAAATTGACAAGGTACAGAAATGATGAGTTATTTATGACGTTGACCCTACGTAATTAAGTTTGACACGTTATCTGCGTGTTGCCAGCCGGGCTGCCTGTCAGACGCGCTGGGGCTGGGCGGCGCGCGCGCGTGGTCTGCGCTGGCGTCGCCCGCGTCGCCGCCCGCGCCGCACCCGCTGCGCGCCGACTCCACGCCGCCCACGCCCTCGCCCGCCGCCGCCCACGCCGCCCACGCCGCCCACGCCGGGGACGAGCCCGGCCTCGCCGACCCAGGTACACATCAATACATTCAAAAACCGGCCAAGTGCGAGTCAGACTCGCGTACGAAAAGTTCCGCACCATTAGCTATAAATCTAACTTAAATATTTGTTTTATTTTTATGTAATTATTTATTTTTAAATTGAATATACAGGGTGTTCGCAACATGGACCGTCAAATTTTTTTGGGATATTGTTGGGGTTATTTGCCATCTTTTCACCCTTGGAACTTGAGTCCTAAGGATCACGGTTTTGGAGATATGATTTTTTAAATGTATTTTCTCAAATTTCCCGAAATTCTACCTTTAAACGTTCGTAACTTTTTTATTGACCCAAAACAACAATTTGGCTCACTTTGGGGTATACCGTTTTGTTTCAAGTGTCCCATTCATTAGAGTTCCGTACCCAAAGGGTAAAAACGAGACCCTATCACTGAGGCTCCACTGTCCGTCTGCCCGTCTGTCACAAGGCTGTATCTTACGAACCGTGATAGCTAGACAGTTGAAATTTTCACAGATGATTTATTTCGGTTGCCGCTATAACAACAAATACTAAAAACCAGAATAAAATAAATATTTAAGGGGGCTCCCATACAACAAACGTGAATTTTTTTTCTCATTTTTGCTCGATATTGATAACGACAGGTTGTTTAGTTATATACAATTAACTTTAGAAATAAATAATTAAATTGAAATAAAACAAATATTTGAGGGGCTCTCATCCCGTACAAAAAACGTGTTTTTATTCCTTTTTTTTAGATAATGGTACGTAACCCTTCGTGCGCGAGTTCGACTCGCACTTGGCCGGTTTTTTATTCTCAATTTATTAAAAAATATTGATGATAAAACCGATTAGTTCGTCTGAATATCTTTGCCATGCCATATGTGTAGTGAGTTAAGTATTGATGATTCAGAGCCAGCAGCGCCGGAGCCGCGGCGGCTGGCGAAGGGCGTGTCGCGGTCGTTCTGCCACCTGAGCAGCGTGGGGCGCCGCTGGGTGCCCGCGGCGCCCGCGCGCCCGGCGCCCGCGCCGCCCTTCCGCGGCACCCTCGCCTCGCGTCTGCAGTGCACCGTCTGCGGCGCTAAGGTAACCTTAGGCCCCGAGGGCTTTGTCTAACGCACTTGGAATCAGGGATGTTGCGGAAGCACAATTTTTGACATCCGCGGATGCGGATATTACAAGGCTTACATCCGTGGATGCGGGTGTATGATTTGGTACATAATGAAATGATATTTATTATTAGAACACGAAAATGAGTGCGTTACATTAAATGAACAGCAACTTGGCTGCCTTTTCCCGGGTATAGCGATTACGCAAATGGTCGTAAATTAGTCCACCGTACTAGAAACTATAGTAAAGTTATTGTATTGTTAAAGGTCGAACGAATTTGGAGGTTTGAAGGCCTCGGGGTAATGAAGGAGCGGAGGCCCCTAAAACAAAAAAAAAATATAAAAAACGGAAAAGTCAGTGGGTCACCACCACTACTATTTTTGGGGCCTTGGGGCTGTAGCGTCAGATGCCCTGTTCATAAATCCGGGCCTGGTAAAGTGGTGTATTTTTTTCAGAGTCCGATCCGCTACGACAAATTCGATAGCATCTCGCTGTCGATGGCGAACGCGGCCATCGGCTCCACAGGCACTTACAGCCTCGCTGGTCAGTTCACACCACACTACACAAACACAACTAATAAATGCTTTCATTTTACTTTGGATTTTACTAATGGATTTCCCACATCAGTCGGCGTGGAATAGGCTAAAATCAGTCACAAAAAGCTTTATATTTACACAATACTTAAGACCGAAAAAGACATCTACAGACGTCTTTATCGATGTAAACGCGGGAATTCAATGTTTTTTTATCAGATTATTTCGATTTCGAGTCGCGATTACGAAGCGCGTCAAATTCGGGAGAGGCGGCCCGTGACGTCACGTCTAAGTGAAAAGTGTACTAAGCCTTGACGTCACACGGACCTTTGACGGGCTGTTGTTGTTTAATTGACAAAAGAAAAAAATACGTGTCCAATATTTTTTGATAATCTAACTGAAGGACTCGCTTGAGATATTACGTGGTTTTCCAGGTCTGCTGCGCGCGTTCACGGCGCCGGAGATGGTGAAGGGCGTGCGCTGCGGCAAGTGCCGGCCCGAGGGCGAGCCGCCCTACACGCAGCACATACGCACCGTCAACTTCGGGAAGGTACGCGCCTGCCACAAGCGGGACTTAAACTTCAAGGGCCACTTGCACAGTTCAGGGTTGAAAAATTAAAATCGGTAATCCTGGGTTAAGAATGACAGTTCCATACATTTTGACACTTGTTAACCCTGGGGTAGCAGTTAACTCGGAGTTAAGTAGCCGACCCAGGTCCGCGCAAGCCTGCCTAAGTGGTTGGAAGATTGTCGGCGATATAGTGACGAAAGGCCTTTGTTAATGAGTTAAGCTTTTGCAATTTCAACCTTGTGACTAAGGGAAAACGGTAGTTATTTGTACGCGTTTTTTGTCACTTGCTTAATTTTTTTCTGAGCGGAGGGAGGGAGGATAGTTTCAACTATAATAGCGTTATTTGTTTTCCAGCTGCCGTCGTGCCTGTGCCTGCACATCGGGCGTGTGGAGTGGGCGGGCGGCGCGCTCAGCAAGCGCGGCGAGCTGGTCGCCTTCCCGGAGACCGTCGCCATGGCGCCCTACACCGTGGCGCCGCCGCCGCCGGTACCGCACACCATTACCATCACCATTGTCTTAGGAGACATCATTATCATTTCAGTAGAAAGACATCTGAATGACCGCTGAAGGCTTCCGCCGAGGTTCGCCTAACAGATCGGTTTTACGCCATCCGCGTACGGGATCGCCTCTAGTGGCTTAAAATTTAAAATTTAATTTATTATTTGGCATAATTAATCATTTGACATCAATCAATCCATCAGGTGACCCGTCTACTCGTTTGCCACCTCTTATATAAAAAAAAAACTTTTTTCCCAGAAACCATTAATTATTCAGGTAATTCTATAGGTTAGATTAGGTTTACTTTATAAAAATTCAAAATAACTAATCTTTTGTGAGAAAAGTGTTGTGAAAAATTACGATTTTTTTTAAATTGTTAAACGAGCAAGCGGGTCGTCTGATGGGTAACGGTCACCACCGCCCATGAATATCAACATCTCAAGTAGAGTCTCTGATCTGTTGCCGGTCTTCAACACACCCTTTTCTTGAAAGAAAGCCCCTTGTCATAATAGGAATGTTGACACCACCAATCAACTGACGTACATTTTATGAGCTGTCAAAACACAATTCTCCCATAGAGTTTGAATGGCAATACCAACTTATGACGTCACTTGTTCGCCAACTGAATCAACTAACTGTTTATTTCTTTTAACGCAACAAAAATTTAATTTTTCAGTTAATCGAGAATTAATGTCGTTTTCAGGGCTAAAATAATGCGTTTTTTAATAGAGTCGTGTCTTCGAATTATTTTAATGGTGTCAACTCAACATCCCTATTGTGTACAGTCGAGGTCAAAGATATCTTTACACTTTAGTGCCTTATCACTGTATGGCTTCTGACAATCCTAATTCTTCCTAACTAATATTATAAATGCGAAAGTAACTCTGTCTGTCTGTCTGTCATTTTATATCGAAGAACTAAGGAGAGCCATAATTGATGAAAAAGCAAATTGGATAAAAATAATAAGCTGCCCAAATTACTAATTCCACGCGGACGGTGCGGTGTCGCGGGCAAAAGCTAGTCTCCTATAAAAGTTCGAACACGCAGTGACTGCGATAAAGTAGTAAAGTGTATGGATATCTTTGACCTCGACTGTACAACACGTAGCCATATCAAGAGTTCTGTTGCGTTGCCAGACGGACCTGGTGTCGCTGATGAGCGGCGGGCGGCTGCGGGCGGGCGCGGGGGCAGAGGGCGCGGGCGGGGGCGGCGCGGGCGCGGGGGCGGGGGGTGCGCGCGCGCTGTTCCGGCTGGCGGCCGTGGTGGTGCACGTGGGCGGCCCGCGCTCCGGACACTTCGCCACCTACCGCCGCGGGAACGGGTTCGAGGCGCGCAGGTACAATACCTTTACTTTTAGTTTACCACTGACAGATGGCTTGCCTTCATTTCATTTCCATTGATTAAGTACAATCTTAGTACTAGCGCTCGGGTAATTTTTAATAAGGGGGGGGGGGCGGCGGAGTGGGAGGTTTTAAAGGGGGGATGAAAATTTCATTGATTTGGCCGTAGTGCACCATTTTCAAGATATTTGATAAAACATCGGTTCTCGTCCGACCACCGAGGTTAAGCAACGTCGGGCGCGGTCAGTACTTGGATGGGTGACCGCCTGCTTTCATTTTTGTTTTTTGAATGTTTTGTTATGACGTTGTCACGTTAAACTATCGTCCGTAAACCGACTTTACACACAACCGGTTCTTTAATATTGCGAACATTATGGTCTCCAGATGGTGGTACACTTCAGATACGCTGGTGCACGAGGTGTCCCTGCAAGAGGTGCTCCGCTGCGCGGCGTACATGCTGTTCTACGAGCGCGCGCCGCCCGCCGACGCCGCCAACCACTTCTAAGCCCGCCCTCACGCACTCACGCACGGGCGGGCAGTGGATCAGTATAACGAGAACTGATAATATTGCTCGTGCCTAAAATACCTCGATCACAAAATACCACATTTTTCAAAATACTATATTGCCTTAGATTATTTAAAAGCGAAAAAGTTTTTCGGGTGCGCCGGTGGGATTCGAACCCACGTCTCCTGGCGTTGCCGTCTGTTGGCGTATGTAAGCGATTAAGAATTTCGGGGGAGTCGGTTGGATGCGACGTGGTTCAATTGGTAGAACACCCGTTGGGGCGCATACCCAGGAGACGTGGGTTCGAATCCCACCGGTGCACCCGAAAAACTTTTTCGCTTTTAAATAATCTTAGATTCGGTGAGCAGCCGTACTGCTAATAAAATAAAAATAATACTATATTGCCTTATTACATTCCTATTACACCAGATGTCCAAAATAAGATTCCGCCAAAATAACTTTGTGTAATCATTTATTCGGATAATAACAAATCAGTTACTTACATTTGGAACTCGAACACCTGTTTGAGACGTCCTAGTAGGTATTATAATACCTGTATCAGGAGGTTTCGCTCTTCTACTAATAGGAAATACGATCGAATCGAAGTCGTAGTAGTGTAGTATTTTGAAAAATGGTATTTCCGGAACATTGTATTTTAGGCACGACCGGATACTATTGCCAAAGATGGTCAGATAAAACATATGCGAAGAACATAAATTATCCCAGAAAATTACATAGTTCCCGAGGGATAGCGATAAACTAAGACTTCACAGACGTAGTCGCGAGCGACAGCTAGTATTATATGTTTAAAGTGTGAAGAAAGATTTATCATTTGTTCTCAGAAGAAGGTTCCTACACTGACCTATTAACAGAGCTCACCTGTACAGGTTCAACCTTTGCTCCCACGCATGGCAGCGGCGCCACTTGTGCCATTTTGTTTGTCAGTGCTCATGGTTAACATGTACGCAACCTGTCAAATATATTATGATTAGGACGAGGGATTGCGAGTCTCGTCACAGTGTCTTTTCTAATAAATCCTGCACAAAAGACCGGAGTGATGTAAGCAGTACAAGACAAGAAAGTCCCTCTTCCTAAACGAAATTACAGAATACAGATGTACAGTAAGTAGTACACACTTTATATGGCGCGTCGTGCATTTTCGGCCGCGCAGTCACGAACGAACTAGCCGATGATAGTCGAAGATACGATTCAAACTTTAAAGCAATCTTATCTCATTTAGTTACAAGGTGCAAATTACAGTGCACCTGTTATCAGTCTCACTCACTCGGTATGGCGGCTGACTAATATGGCACGCGACGCGCGCTAACATGGTGGCAAAAACCCACCAATAGCGGTACAGGAAAAAGACGCGCCGTGCGTGGAGCATGCCGATTGGTTAATTGCATTACCTGCGCTTTTAAAACGTGTCTTCTGCGCAGGTACATCGAGCCATACCAGTTGTGTACTGTGGAGTTTTTAAAACTTGGCAAGAGAGTGATTCGAGCTTAAATAATGAATTAAATGACAAATGAGACGAGAATAAGCGAAATTCGCAACTCTGCTAAACCGACTACGGGTTAGAAATGTAATCACAGGCATTTATCTTAAGATAAACCTACCCATCCACGTCGCTTCCACCCAGCATTGTACCGTAGCTACTGATATGCCAAAGGAAACTTTCCAAAATTGCGGAATTTTTCATATAGGAAAATTTCGGAAACTTCTCATAATTTTGTACGGGGATTGAAACTTTCCGTTTCATAAATTTAAATTTCCTATATTTCTTGTGAAAATTTCCAGAAATTTCCGAGAACTTTTCCAACTTTTTTGAAACTTTCCGCAACTTGCACATCTGTACGTAGCTGCCTTCCGAGACCGGGGGACGATTTATTATTCATAGTCAGGTGTGAAAAACTATTCGAAAGTGGATAAAAACAGTTCAATTTAAAATTAGAATGGAATAGGAAATAATCACGGCCCTAGTTCATGAACTAGTTGAACATTTAAGAATTAGATTTATAATATTTTCGAATGGGTTTTTCACATGTGATATCAAAAATCGGTCCTGCTTGTCAAAAACGCACACTAGTTTAATTTGGGAGGCAACAGTTTGGGTCCTGCCATTCGTAACCCCTCAATTACTAGCGACCTTACATGTTCAAAATAACCACCGTTTTATGGCCTTGAAATGACGTTTTGAACCTTAGTAACGATAAAAAGAAAGTGTATGTAAGTTTTTCGACTCGAATTATCATTATGGCGTCGAGACGACGTATAAAAATCTGTAAGCTAAGTTATTTGTTATTTATATTTTTGCTTTTGTTGTAGAAGGGATAACCTTTTTATGGCCTCAAGAGCAAATTTCCTGTGAACACTTTTTAATTATTCCCTTTGGAATAAATTGTCCATTAAAGTTCCTGTGACGCTTTTATTGTTTTAGCGAACGCTATGCGTCTTTAAATTAATTTTAATGACATTTAGTCACGGTGTACCAACTTGTTTAGCGCAACGAAACAGTATTACCAAATGTCTAATCTTTCGACTGACTTGGTATTACAATTTGTTTAACTTGTAATAATAATAATGTAATGACTAATGACCTCTTTGTAGTTTCACTCAATCCACTATCTTCACTAGTTTCCTGCGGGTGTATTTTCTGAAGCATTTACTATCTGAACATATCCTGACGCCGGCGTCCATTCAAAAAGCTGGCTATCCGCTTACAAATAAAGCTTTTTTTTTAAATTTTGATCAATCGTCCTTTTAATAATGACTTATCTAATAATAAATAGTCAGTAATATTGTTTAAATATGCTCCAGTATAGACTTGGAGGTGTGAAACTACTTAGTTAAGGAGATGCTGGATTAACACTTAATGTGCCATCATGTTATACAATGTATTTTTAAAGCACCTGTGACACGGATATTTCATGATACATCATGTTTTTAACTTGTTTCTTAAATAAAATCAGCACATAGAATAATGTCTTAAGAATCATGTATTTTAATAATGTTACCCTTGAATTCTGCATTGTTTTTTCTAATTAGTCATTTTAAAAATACAATCACAAAGTTAGAAGTTTTTGGGAAATCACCTTTTGTATCACCTTTTGTACAGTCAAGGGCAAAAATATGTATACACTTTAGTACCTTGTCACTTTAACCACTGTGACAGTTCATATATGGCAGTTCAAATATGACGAAAATAGACAAGGTACTAAAGTGTACACATATTTTTGCCCTTGACTGTATCTGTGTATTTATGACGAGACAATCAAGCATTTTTACTGAATCAATATTTTCAGATTTCCCATCTATTATTGTAAAGATCACTTACCAGTTGTAAAAAATTTAATTCTTACCTACTGAATTACCATGGTAAGAGGTAAAAAATATTCAATAAGTTACTACTGGTTGCAAAGTGACAATAAAAGGTGGGGATAGCCTATATTTTCCACGAATTTAACAACAAAAGATTAAGTTTTAAACATCATCTTTGTAACACATGCCTGTCATCTTAGTTTTAAACATACTCTGTACCTTGCATTTAACTCTGTATATTGTATATGCATCAACAAGTCCAGATATGTATTTTTGGGTGACTGTACTCAATTAGTTTTAGCATTGTGTTAGGGATATATTTCTTAATCGTGATATGATTAGCTGACTGCATAGTGTTTTACGGCATTAAAATAAGAGATTATAGATGGAAAAAAATTGTGACTGATTTCTTGCATTCGAGATTGGTAAATTACCAGACAGACATTGCTGAACATTAACAATGATCATCACAACATGTGCTTTATTAGTCATGTTTACTATTGGATTTTATTTTAAATATCCCATGTTGGTAATTCACATGTGTAAAGTTTGTTTAACAATATTCTACCGTGTAAGAAACCAGAAGTTGATGAAAAATATGTAATTGTATGTGAAAATAAAATGGGGTATTAATTATGTTTTATAAGAGTAAGACTATACACAATGTTATATTTATTTCAAAATGTTTGTGCCTTTGTTTTCAAGCTAAGTAATAAATTACTTGTAATTGAGAGAAAATGATGTTATCAAAGTTATGGTCCGAAGCTCAAAATTCTTCAAAATTTATTCAGTGTCTTCAATGATCTTGATCAATTATAATTAGTGGTTAATACCAAAACTAGTTCCCAATAAGAATGATTAGTTATAAATGATGTGTGGAGGCTTCCGGAGAAATGTGTGTGGCAAATGTAGATAGGACTCCTACCAAAGGCAGGACGGATGTATCAACATGTTTATAAAATTACATCTATCATAATAAGTACTATTTGTTTTCTTTACATATCCTACATTCCAAAATTAGGGACCTCTTGGATAACTATGACTCCAGGGCCCAATTGCATAACAAAGTACAACTCATATTACAAGCGGAACTCCCTTTCTAGTTAATATAACTGAAGCGAGAGTTCCGCTTGTAATATTAGTTGTACTTTGTTATGCAATTGGGCCCAGGGGGCCTGCAACTTGCATGTTATTACAACACCATTGCGAAATTAAAGTACCCTGCAGACCGCAATTTAAGAAGACCTTAGTATGAGTCATACTATTTACAAACACAGTATAGTTCAGTCAGGATTATGCTGCCAGAAACTTCAAATTTTGCAACAGTAAATGAAACATGATTCAACATAGATCACAATTTATTTACTTATGCATACAACACAGGTAAGTCTGCAAAGGTAATCTTTGCCGGTTGATTGCACAATTTGATAAAAAGTTATGCTAGAGCTTGCAGGTCCTGAAAACTTATCAATAAACATATCACATAAGATATCTGCAATGGAACCGGTCAACGTTAGGACATGCTGTCAATGAGGGAGGCACGCATCGTAGACGTGATCGCTGTGGGCTTGGCGTCATTCAGTTTGAAAACACTTTCAATCACTGAGATTTCTGTAGATGTCGTGTCCATGCCACAAAAAGCGCACCAATCGTTTACTACCATCCCGGCGGCGACAACCTCGCTGCCCCGGTTGACCGTGCCGGCCACCAGGGGCACCTGCAGCAGCGAGGAGAGCTCGTCCTGGTCCTGGATGGTGGTCTTGGGGTGCAAGAGGCCGCCGCGGTTGCTGAGCGCGGCGTAGGAGCCGACGAGCACGTTGCCGGCGACGGACTGGCGGAACACCTCGACGCCGAGCGTGTCCGCCAGCACCTCCTCGGTGTCGCGGTCCAGGTCGGGGTGCACGAGCGCCACGTAGTCGTTGCAGGCGATGACGTTCCCGAGCGCGCTGAGCCGCTCCTCCACGCGCTGCACGCGCACGGCGTCGGGCAGGCTGTTGCGGATGTGCTGCAGCTCCGTGTCCGTGGTGGCGCCGGGCACCAGGAGCCCGTTCTTGTTCGCCACCGTCATGCGCCCGATGATGCGGCACCCCGCGATGCTCGCGTGCACCACCGGTATCGTTTCCGCCAGCTCCGCTTCGAACACGCTGTAGAAGTTCTCCGAGCCCCCTATTGCGACGAGGCAGTACGAATTTGTTAACTTACTGAACACCCCCACTTCGTTGTTGTTTTCGAATTGTACACGCACCGCCATGATTGCTGTTTGATTCGCGTTTCACTTTTAATTTCAATTTATTTCACAATGATTTTTACGCTTCACGTGGGGAGTGAAATCGAGTAAGAAAAACACTGTAGGACGCACGTCACTTTGACAAGAGATCTCTCTTTTTTTATTTTGTCCCTTCAGCAATGAGCAAAAGAACAACACCTATACAGCATATATCTGATGTAATCATATATTTTGTGAATAAAATCAAAAATAATATTACAGCTTGTCCTGATCGATCATATCCTGTTCTGTAGTTCTAAATTCAATTAGGGAGCTCAGTTGTACAAAACAAATTAAGGAAACTGTACGAGTATACAGGGTTATTTGTAATTCACTAGCATCCTTTGAACCCTAAACTCCTACCACTTAAACAAATGTTTTTGTTTTACGGCTTTTATCATAACTTAATATTTTTGGTGTAATAACGTTTTGAAAATTTGAGATTACCTCTTATTTTTACGATACCTACTCTGTGTATTTGTATGGGAAAAAAAGTACTTCATTTTAAAAAATCGTCAAACAAAAAACATTTGTTTGAGTGACAGGAATTCAGAGTTAAGAGGATGTCAGTGAATTACAAATAACCACAAATAACCCTCTAGAGCCTGTCAGTCAATCATCGCGTGTAATGAGTTTAACAAAAATTCAAATTTTGCATCTGACATTGACAATGTCTCAAAAATCTAATTCATAAATTTTTCGTATCCATAATTCTATTTCCACAATTTCAACAACCCAACACGCCAAAATGGCAAATTATAATTAAACTTACAAAAAAATGATAAAAAGTAAAAATTCATGATGAAAAATGCGAAGATTCATTACATTGGACTGTCTAGTTGACTCCAATGACGGAACGGTTTTTTCAAGCCATACAGTGCAAAACCTAAGGCGGGCGATACTGGCTCCTGCGGTATACCAGCCTCGGATACAGCAAGCTCTACAGCGTATTCATTTTAACTTTCACAGGGCTTGCAGTTATTCTAATCTCATCAGGGTATTTTTGCTTATGGCAATATTTTGTTGGTAACTTCCCACGTTCCTGCTTGGCGGTTCAATTCAAAAAAGCATTGTATTTTCCTCAGGAGTGTGATGTAGGTGAAGGTCGTACTCTGTTGATGTTCTGGGGCAACGGGCGCTCTGAAAGCAGAGTCACCGTAAGCATGTCCGCCTCTAGTTGTTCTTCAATACATACAGTAAGTAACTTTTGTCATTGGTTATGGTATAAGTCGTCCTTTGCCTAGGCATCGTTATGACTAGTTATAATAATATCCTGGCTTGAAGAATGGTTATGGTTTCAGCCAAACACCGCGACCCCAAACCGCGAGCGCGAGCAACGCCACGCTGCCCAGCAGACTGAGATCACCTGCCGGTACATGGCCGGCATGGCTTCACCAGGTACGACCTACAAGCTCCTTAAAACTAAAGTAACGTTACGGATTACCTCTCAGTAGACAGGTACAAGAACAGTTTCCCAGATTTTTAAAAGTCTAACCTGTCTCACTCCGTAAAATGATTGAGTTTTGTACGAGTTCCTCGCACACGCGTCATCGATCATTTGCACACTCAGCATTTGTTTTGTATAACATTCCGCCATTAGTAAGTAATTCAGTTCACGTTCGCTAATTGTAAGTGTGCACACCTATCAAGTAATTAAATCAAGTTCATATCAAGAAATCGTCTTTCGTGTTCCTTCCTGTAATCAAGACAACTATCAAGCAGTGTACGGGCAAGCAAGTGCTCGTACAAGTTTTATTCTACATTTGATCGAATCAGGCGTTACCTACTGGACGACGCGAAGGTCCGTCTTCAATGAACTAAAATTAGTTTTTCTCGCTCCTTCGCAACCAGACGTGCTAGTTGTTTAATTCATAATTATTTTACAGCTGTGGAGACATAAGAATACGGCATTTCGAATATTTTTTAGTATCAGAGAGTGAGGACGCTCGTTCGCGCGCGCGGCTAGCGGAGTCGCTGACCTCGGGAGCCCCGACGCCGCCCGGCGCCGAGCGCTCGCGCTCCATCCTTGGCTCCGTCTGTGCGCTGCTGCTCGCCAAACAGGTGAGTTTAGCTAAGAGCGCGCGCAGACAGAGAGCGGTCTGGAGTTCCGCGTTCCGAGTTCTGAGTTCTGCGTTCTTTCGAATGTACGAGTCCCTTACGATAACGCACACAGCAGGCGGTCGGAACTCTCGAGCGGTCAAAACACAGAACTCTGAACGCGAAACTCGGAACTCCGACCGCTCTCTGTCTGCGCGCGCTCTAAGCTTCGTCCACGGATACATCGTTGTGCTCAGACATAACTTGACCCCGTTCGATTGCGGACATATACAGAGTCAGGTGTTTCGACTTTGGGTCTGTGCCACCGTCAACGCACGACCAACGCCAAGACACCTGACTCCGAAGTGACCTCCACGCACAGGTGCACAGGTGACGGGTATGGTACAATTAGAGACATTAGAGTCGTATATTGCAAGGCAGCTTAGATCATACATTCTCAATGCGGGCGATAACATCCCCTTGTGAGCGTGGAAGGTTTTAAGGGGCAATGGCAGTTGAACGCTCAGAGAATATTAGGAGCTGCTACTTAACAAGTACTTAAAATAAAAGCGGTAGCCAGAAAAAAAATCTTAAACGGGACGGTTCGTGGGCCAAATCAGATTGAGAACCTATAAATATGCCCTAACTAAACAAACCTCGTTCGCGAATTCATTGATGCGCTCGCAAATAATCGTAGTCTGTCCTGTTCACTCGTGGGCAATTTAAACGAAGATGGTGTCTTGGTTTTGGTCAATGCCAACGTCAACGCACGACCAACGTCAGGACACTCGAGTGATCAGGTGTAGCCTCTATTTACAGCAATACCTAGAGCCGTACCTACGTATGACAGCTTGGACAATTTCGTAATCGTCTGGAGAACCAATGTACTTATGTACTTTCAATCGCCTCTGACACAGGTTACCTTTGAGCAACGCATGTATTTATTTCCCAACAGAACAAGAGTAAGATCTATCTACGAATGTCATTCCGCAGACCAAATCACGTATGATAAAATGTCGAGTGTTGTGCTTATACCTATAGACCGCCTAAGTGAGTTTATATTGTTCCAGGCTTCACAAGCAGCATCGACGAAAGAAGTGACCAGCGTGGCGAACAGCATAGCATCGGAGAACATCTGCCGCATCTGCTTCGGCGGCGCGTCTGCGGAGCGCCTGGAGCGGCCCTGCGGCTGCCGCGGCACCATCGCCGCCGTGCACCGCTCCTGCCTCGAGCGCTGGCTGCTGCAGGCCGCTACGTCCTACTGCGAGCTGTGTCGACACCACTATGTCGTTACGAGGAGCCATAAGTAACCTTACTTGCTTTTTAGACCCTTTTTTTGACGGCAGGTTTTGTGGGACTCTCCTCCTCCTCCTCCGCAACTTCCTTTCTTAATGGAAGGGAAGGCCTACACTCACTAAAATCTCGTGGTATTCCTTCTCTTTCCATTAAACGGATGTTACGGGTGGGAGCGCTAGGTTAGCCGCGGCATCTGCTGGCCGAGCCGGCCTTAGCCAGGGCTTCTAAGCCAAAGCTTTTTATACCCGTACATGTACTCACTTTGGAAGCCTTTGTTTTCCGAATCATTCTTTTCTTCGAGAATACCCAGCCCAAATATAAAAAAAAGCCTAAAAATAAATTTTACATAAAGCTTCATGATGGAGACCAGGGATCGTAGACACCCTTATAAATAAAAATAGATGCGGGTACTTACCTCTAAGTAGATACAGTTTCGCGAAACCTCAGAGCGTGGCGACACACAGCTTGGGAACCCCTAATGCACACTAAAAATAATAATCAAGCGGTTTTTGTGCAATTTCCATGTGATAGAGAATTTTCTTTCGAGCAACGGGGAAGAAGGCACATGCTTAAACTTAGTGCTTGCATTTAATCGAAGCCATATGGATGAGGTATACCTATGTAAGTTTTGGTTTATCAATGCAGTGCAGGGTAGTTGGTCGTGGATGGATGTTTTGTGGAAATAACTGTTAGATGGTCGGTATTAGGTATGATGGATGTGAATCTGAGGCCTTAAATATGCGCAAGATATCTTCGGTGATAATGCAGATCCTCACTCTGGTTAATCCCACGTGATGTGCAAGATGATTCGATGTGTGCGTTCGTAGGTACCGTGGGCGTGCGGGCAGTCGCTGCCACCAGCCTCATGGGGTGTTGTCTATTCTTCACGTGATGTCTTTTCTAAATTTTTACCTACCATCCTCCTGGTGATACGGGGTGAACCTTTCGACTAAACTTTGCCTTTACCCAAAATCGCGTGTACTTGTGTATTCTGGCGACTGTTCGTTCTGTGGGCAACGACAAGTCAATTTTAAAGCGCCACTGTTTAATTGAAGAAACTGAAAACACGTGACATTTTGTGATATTTCGTGATGTTTCCGAACCCCCTCCCTCCTTTTCGAGCCCTACGTGATGAACGGACGATTTCTGTGTGGCATGTAGCGTGTGGTCAGTGTGTGCAGATGGTCGTGGTCGCAGACGGCGGCGCAGTGGGTGCGGTCGCGGCACGCGCGCACGCTGGCGGCCGACGCGTGGCGCGGCGCGGTGTTCGGCGCGTTCAGCGTGCTGTGCACTAGTTGTGTCGCTATCCTTGTGTGAAGACAGTGTGAAGACTGTGTGCAGATGGGCTTGGATGCGGTCAGTAGCAGTGGCAGTAACAACTGGTTGTCTAAATTTTTTAAGTGCATCAGTGATGGCAACTATAGCAAAGTCTGTGTGCACTGTGAGGTGCTCTATTAACATTATCTAACTCATGCTTCTATCACTGTCGGAGTTGCCTAACCAAAATATTCACTCCATATTTACTGGTCAGTATTAAAAATAGGCGTGTTACTCAGTCTTTTAGGAAGCAGCAGAGTCTTCGCCGGGACGCACTTATTGTTTGTCTCATCCTACTGCAACTGGTCTCGAAGTGAAGTACCTACAAGAAATTGTATTGTTCGAATATCGGGCCTTTAAAACTGATT
Source organism: Archips crataeganus (assembly GCA_947859365.1). Taxonomy (NCBI): domain Eukaryota; kingdom Metazoa; phylum Arthropoda; class Insecta; order Lepidoptera; family Tortricidae; genus Archips; species Archips crataeganus. The sequence continues at coordinate 619,632 of OX402057.1, read as the reverse complement.
TGATTCGCATAGAGTGGATATTGAGTGTAGTCGATCATGAAAACGGATGATGTATTACGGTAGATCGCGTGAGCGTGATCAGCTAGGTTGCTTAGGATAATATAATATTTACATTAGTGTTGGGCATAGGTACTGTGACGATTAGGTAGTGAATATTTAACCCAATATCAATACAAAGACAATAATTGACACCTTGATGAGGCCATATTGTCTAGGTTTTGATTTGTATCTAAGTCTTTCTAAGAAGGTGAAATGTTGCTAGTTGCGGAAGATATCCTACCTACTTACCTACATATTTTATCGCAATACGTAGAAGTCAATAGTGTCTCGGCGACACATCGTCTGCTGCTGCCGCTTATAGTTGGCAACTCCTCGGTCGCATCCTAATGCATGGCCGCCCGCAATCCCCTTTTTCCATCTCGTTTCAACCTTATCCTATACCTACAGTTTGATACAAAGAAATGGTGAATGTAATTGTGATTCCGAGAGCGTTAGACAATGGCCTGTAGTAAGCCTGTAGTTAAGGAAATCATTATATTATCATTAATCTATTGCAAGGATGCACATCATTAGTATCATTGCCTTGATGTTTAGCGGTACATAGACATGTTCGGGGTCTTATGTAGACTTAGTTAATATGTGACGTTGAACAGTGGTTGTTTGTGTTTGTGGTCAGATGGTCGTGGATGCGGTCGGTGGTGGAGTGGGCGCGTTCGGGGCGCGCGCGCGCGCTGGCGGCGGACGCGTGGCGCGGCGCGGCGCTGGGCGCGGCCAGCGTGCTGGGCACGGCGCGCGCGCTGCACGCGTGCGACCGCGCGCTGCAGGCCGGCGCGCGCCGCGGGGGGCCCGCCGCGCTCGCCGCCAACCTCTTCTCCTCGCTGCTCATCGGGGTCATAGGTCAGCGATATCGAGACAGGCGCAAGCCACGTAGAAGGGACGTGGGAAGGGGGCGCGTCGCTGTCGCGGCGTCCTTTAATTGTATAGAAGCGTCGCGAGAACAGACGGGGCGGAGACGCGGCCTGCGCATAAACGACCGATACGGGCTGCGACGCGCCCCTGTCCCACGTCTCATCTGTTTGGCTTACGCCTTAAGAGGGTTTATACCTGCTGAGCTGGCAACGTTGCATTTTTGTTAGTTTTTCTCGATTATTCCATAAAAATAGAATGAAAATTAAAAATGTTTTGTATACAAATTGTTCTAATATATAAGTTACTGTGTCTACTGCAATAATAATTCGTGATAGACTTTTATTTTTTTAAAAACGAACAAATTATTACCTAACGGTTTTTAAAGAAAATAAAAGTCTTATCACGAATTATTATTGCAGTAGACACGTTAACTTATATATTAGAACAATTTGTATACAAAACATTTTTAATTTTCATTCAATTTGGAATAATCGAGAAAAACTAACAAAAATGCAACGTTGCCAGCTCAGCAGGTGTAAACCCTCTTAAACCCTTTTAGAATCGTTTGGTAACCAACATTTTGTAACTGCTTATAGCCACAGCTCGTTATGAAATTTTGGTTACCTACCAAACGGTACTAAGGGCTAAAACCCGTGCATTAAGGGACATATCGCACCCCCAGTACAACACTGCACTAAGTCAAAATAGCTCATTTTTCAGAATCGACGAAAAACCGTTATCCATGTTATTCAAAGTTATAGGGAATGTGTCGTGAACATCCCATGTGTAGAATTCTATGCGTATCTGTTTTAAATAGTACATTTATACTTAATTTTAACATTTAATATTAATGTAAGCGCGGACCGAACCGCGCGATCTCGCCAACTGTTACATAAACCAGTTATGGTTTTTAACAGTGGCTAGGAATGTTAATAAAAACATTTTAACAAAAAATTAAACCGCCGAAAAAACTGAAAAGCAAAAAATAATACCTTTTTTGTTTGACCTTAATCTAGGTACCAATTTGAAGTCGGTGCCTCAGCACTTAGCCAGGAGGAGTGGACCTATAATCGTCTACCTGATTGGCTTCTATCACTCCTCCTGGCTCGTGCTGAGGCACCGACTTCAAACTGGTACCTAGATTAAGGTCAAACAAAAAAGGTATTATTTTTTGCTTTTCAGTTTATTCGGCGGTTTAATTTTTTGTTAAAAAGTTTTTATTTTATACTTTTTTTCCATCCTTGGGGTAATTATTTTTCCAAATTTATAATACCAACTTCAAGGTATACCCTATCTATCCAATAAAAAAGAATTATGAAAATCAGACTACTCTGTAAAATGTTAGTCAATCAACCCCTGTTTTCCTACCCTTAGGGTAGGAATATTATTTCCAAATTTAAATGGGACCACCCTTGGGGTATACGCTTTCCAATAAAAAAAGAATCATCAAAATCCGACTACTCTGTAATAAGTTATGCGTGGTCATATAGTACAATCAGTAACTGAACAATCAATCATCCCCTGTTTTTCGACCCTAAGGGTAGGAATATTGTTTCCAAATTTAAATGGGACCACCCTCGGGGTATACGCTTTCCAAAAAAAAAATCATCAAAATCGGACTACTCTGTAAAAAGTTATGCACGTCGTATATATACACGTCGAATTGAGAACCTCCTCCTGTACTACGCCCGTACAATCCGAACTATAGCGCCCTCTATAATAGCGATCAATAAAGAAAACAAACTATTACTGGTTGCTTATTGTGTATATTTAAACAAAGTTTCTTACCACCACCTAAGTAAACTGAGTGAGCCAAACGTTAGCGTCATCTAGTTAACAGTCAGCGCCATCTAGTGACAGATTGAGGTACTAACCGTCGAATAGCCGTTTGGAACGTAAACATGCCGCCCACCAAGAACCACTGTTCTTCAAATTAGGTTGGATACAATAATAAATGATCGTTGATGAGCTGGGTGCAGAATGATAATTAAGCAATACGCGACATACAGAGCGTTTATGAAAGTCATCCTGCAGCTACATGTAAATACAAAATTAAGCATAAACATAAATAACTAAATTACGCACACAACTCTCAGTTGCAATACTAATGAAACTGATCAACGATCAACGATCCATATTAAGGACCATGAGTCGACTTAGGTTGAACTGTGACTTCAAGCTGGTCAATTACTCAGCCAGAGGCAATACACAAACCTTTGCCGCTGGACGCTTAATCACAGAATTTTTACAACGTAGAGTAACAACACGCGTAACATTGTCCACCCCGGGATGTTTCTCTACAACTCGACCTAGTAGCCATCGTGCTGGAGGCAAGTCAAGCTCTTTAATTAATACCACATCGCCTACACTTGGCTCAGGAGTCACTTGTGTCCACTTATGTCTCTGTAAATAACGAGAAAGATACTCCTGCGACCAACGTCGCCAGAAGTCCTGCAGCATTCTTTGGCAAAGCTGCCACCTTCTCAAAGAACTTACGTTAGAGTGTTCATAATCACGATCTGGTGGTACCACTAAAGGCTCGCCTATCAGGAAATGCCCCGGTGTTAGTGGCATGGGGTCTCCTTGATCTTGTACGTAAGAAATCGGCCTTGAGTTGAGGCATGCCTCTACCTGGGATAACACGGTTGTTAGTTCCTCAAAGGTGAGGGTTGAGTTGCCGATAACCCTCTTGAGGTGGTATTTGCAGGATTTCACTCCTGCTTCCCAAAGTCCTCCGAAATTGGGAGCATGCGGAGGGATAAAGTGCCATTGAGTTCCATTTGTTGCTAAACAGTCTGCTATCTCAGGTAAAAACCTCGACTTTTCTTCGTTGAATAAGTCTTTAAGTTCTCTCGCTGCACCCACGAAATTCGTACTGTACCCTATTTTACCCTACTGTACCCAACTGTACCCTATTTTACCCTACTGTACCCGACTGTACCCTACTGTACCCTATTTTACCCTACTGTACCCGACTGTACCCTAGTGTACCCTAGTTTACCCTACTGTACCCGACTGTACTCTACTGTACGCTATTTTACCCTACTGTACCTGACTGTACCCTACTGTACCCTATTTTACCCTACTGTACCCGACTGTACCCTACTGTACCGTATTTTACCCTACTGTACCCGACTGTACCCTATTTTACCCTACTGTACCCAACTGTACCCTATTTTACCCTACTGTACCCGACTGTACCCTATTTTACCCTACTGTACCCAACTGTACCCAACTGTACCCTATTTTACCCTACTGTACCCGACTGTACCCTATTTTACCCTAATGTACCCAACTGTACCCTATTTTACCCTACTGTACCCGACTATACCATATTTTACCCTACTGTACCCGACTGTACCCGACTGTACCCTACTCTACTCAACTCAGCAGGTCTAAACTGGGCTTTAGTGTTGAGTGTACCCTACATTTAATATTATGTGGCAGCTAGGTGTATCGTAATAACGACAATACGACACAAGTGCTGTTATGGCGAATAGATTAAGTATAGAGTTTCTGAAGTCATATTATCTATGTTCTTATATATTTGTTCGCGACCATGTAAAAACCAGATAAAAGTACAGGAGTAGGAAAATAATTTTGTGTTCGCGGAATAACTTCGGCAGCGCGTCTTCACCAATAGAGAGTCACACACAGGGTCACAGCGCCACCTGTGGGACATTTTTGTAGATATAAATACTTCGTCTTCGTGACTTACGCGGCAATTTTTTGGCTATTCAGTAATAATACAAACTTGATTTTGACATTTTTCGACATAATACAGTGTTGTACTGGGGGTGCGATATGCTCTCAGTAACAACGTGTAACGTGTAGGACCATTGAATTTCTTCGCAAGGTGTCTGATAGTTTCCAAAATGTCTTTGACCTCGACATTCTTTGAAAAACTGATAGGTACCGATAATTTAACCCTACCCAACCCGAAAAAAATATACCATAGTAAGTAAGGGAGACCGAGGAGAGGTTGTGACAGAGGAGAGTTGTGACATCGTTGATTTTTGGAAACTTACTGCTAGCAAACTCGCAACAGCGCGTGTTTGATAGCTCGAGACTTGAACTAAAAAAGCATTTAATAGTTCTAAAAACAGTGCGTGGAGTCCCTCCGCGCGGAAGAAGTGAAACTTCATAATAAACCAACCGGCTCCCAATCCGCTGCTAACCCGCCCCCAACCCGCTCCCAACCCGCCCCAACTCGCTCTCAACCCGCCCCCAACCCGCCCCCAACCCGCTCTCAACTCGCTCTCAACCCGCCCCAACCCGCTCTCAACCCGCCCCCAACCCGCTCCCAACCCGCCCCCAACCCGCTCCCAACCCACCCCCAACCCGCTCTCAAGTGCCTATAGAAGTTTTACTTCAAAAACAAACGTCTTGTAAACGTCAACTTGTGCGTTGCGTTGCGTATTTAACGCAACGCATTTAACGCAACGCTTGTTGGAAGTCGCATTAGAAGTTTCACTTCAAAAAATCGACGTTGTCACTACTCTCCTCTGTCACAACTGTCCTCGGTATCCCCTACGATATTTTCACAATTTATAATTGTAAATAGACGACCAGATGGCCTAGTGGTTAGAGAACCTGACTATGAAGCTTGAGGTCCCGGGTTCGATTCCCGTGTCGGGGCAGATATTTGTATGAACAATACGAATGTTTGTTCTCGGATCTTGGGTGTTTAATATGTATTTAAGTATGTATCTATCTATATAAGTATGTTTATCCGTTGCCTAGTACCCATAACACAAGCTTTCCTAGCTTACTTTGGGACTGGGTCAATTGGTGTGAATTGTCCCGTGATATTTATTTATTTATTATTATTATTTTTAATATTTCCGTTACATCCAGGCGCTCTGAACGGTCTGCTGACGACGTGGATGCTCCTCAAGATCCAGGAGCACCAGCTGTCGTGGCAGGCGTGGCGCGACAGCACGCTGCACGTGCGCGTGACGCTGGCGGACGAGCGCGACGCGCGCGCCTCCCCGTCCGCCGACACCGTGGTCGCCGACGACGCGCCCACCGCCGACCGCAGCACTAACGTCGCGGACCCCTTCATGGTCGCGCTGCCCTATACCCTGCCCGAAGCTGACGGCTCCACGTTTTAAATATTTGGAGGTACCTAGGTACTGTCGAACCGATTGACTCATAGTGGAGATACTGAACCACTTCTACTTATCCCTTTAATCCTTGAAAAGGTAGAGGCGATTTACCGACCACATGCATTGCTTTGGAAATTGAACCTTATAGCTTTTAAAATAAGTCACAATATCCATTGTAATTATTGAAAATACAACTAGCGTTAAAAAGATACTTTTCTCAAACATGCTATGAAATATTGATGTTATGTTCCTTAAAATACGCCACGAACTGTCACGTTGCAGGTGCGGCTAGACGAGAGGTCAATACTGGAATTTCATACAACATTGCTGGCCAAGGCCAGCAAAGTGATCGTCTATTGTTTTATGTGACACAGCACCATGACGTTTAATAGGTCGACGTGGTCGACGTGGATGGATGGATGGACGGACGGATGGACGGACGGACGGACGGACGGACGGAGGGATGGATGGATGTTGATGGATGGATGGATGGATGGATGTTGATGGATGTTGATGGATGTTGAAAGATGTTGGTTGATGGATGTTGGTTAATGGATGTTGATGGATGTTGATGGATGTTGATGGATGTTGATGGATGTTGGTTGATGGTTGTTGATGGATGTTGATGGATGTTGATGGATGTTGATGTATGTTGATGGATGTTGATGGATGTTGTTGGATGTTGATGGATGTTGATGGATGTTGATGGTTGTTGATGGATGTTGATGGATGGATGGATGGATGGATGTTGATGGATGTTCTTGATCATGGATGTTGACGGATGTTGATGGATGTTGATGGATGTTGATGGATGTTGATGATGTTGTTGGTGATGGTGATGGTGATGGTGATGGTGATGGTGATGGTGATGGTGATGATGATGGCGGTGATGATGGTGGTGATGATGATGATGCATGTTTGAGAAAAACTCTATACAAGCCTTGGCCACGAACAGGGATTGCCGGCCTCGTATCTCTAGATGGCCTCGTTAACACTCGGCCATCTATAACTACTCGGCCGGCAATCTCCTATTTCGCGGCCGCTGCAGTAATGTACTATTATCAGGTATGCATTCGATAGCTGCTTTTGTTTCTGTGGTAGTATGCTCCAATAAATAGGGTTAAATCCCACTGAACCATACAAAATACACGCCATACGTCAATATAATGCCAAAAGCGAATTTGAATTTTGAGCAAACACACGTAGGTCGCTATTACACGAAGTTCGAGCGAGTAAATGGGTCGTTGGCGTTGCAAGCACAACAGTTCTTGAAAACTGTAGATGTCGCTGGCGTTCAAAAGTTTATAACCGACGTTGTTTTGTTTAACCTCGACTTTGGCGCATCGTTTGGATTGACTCACTGTGGAACCAGTGTCGGTCCGACGCTGGAGCTCACGGAGACACGACCCTCTTAAAACTCGTAGTCGTTCATAAGAAAGCCTCTCAAAGAGAATTTACTGAAATTTTAGACTGTAACGTGACCTCCTCCCCCAAACTTACTGTGGCCGCTACTACATATACTTGAGGTGCAACGGCGCCTGCATGGAACCTTTTTACAATAAATGTCAGTGTCATCGCGTTGCCTGAGAAGGAAATCCATTAGGTATCAATTTTTATTTTTGACAGTTACACGTCCAACCGCGGGACAGAAAAATCAAATGGTTCGACCGTACCTACCTACAATCAGAAAAATCGAAACTTGGGCGCATCGCCACTTTATCACTAGTTAAATTTTTGACGTAAAATGCTTGAAGTTAACAATTTGGTGCAGAAATTTTATTCTTTTTATTCTGCTTCTAAGTGTGCATTCTTCTTGTCAGGCGATTTCATGTTTGAAATCGATGACAACCATTACTAGGCGTCATTTAATTTGAAAGGGAACTAAACTGGAAGAAATGTTATTCGGTACCGCTCTGTTCTGAACCGTAAGTTATTTTCTGGCGGCTCTAAGTAAGGCTGCAAGAGTTGAAATTAGAAGCTTAACAAACCGAGTCGGACTTGCAGTTTTGGCCGTCTTCGGCCACTTAGTACCAGCTGCCCCCTTTCCAGCTCAGCGTTTAGTGAGACCTACAATTTTGCCACGATTAACCCATATTGATTGGCCTCTGAAAAAAAGAAAGGGGAATTAAATTGTCCACTGTTATTTAATCTTTAACCATGTTTTGCGCCATTTGTTTGGCTGGCGAGACTACAAAGTGTACTTAGGTATATTAGTGGGCTAACACTACTCATTCTAATTTTCTTTTTCCTCCGCAGGTTCAGACGATGTTACTAGACTTCAATTAAGCAGAACTAATCCGAAGTAAATGCCTTTATCAAATACAGCACACATGGGACATGTCGACGATTTTAAAAGTTTTCCTCGTAATTTACATTTTCGCATTCATGGTATATTTAGCGACGTTTATCTCGCAGAGGATTCAGCAAGGAAGACGCATGAACGACATTTGATCCCTGTCTTAAACTGCCGCTCTATGATTATAAAGCTTAATTAAATTAAAACGAGATAGCTAATTAGCGAGGTACGTGCCCAATGCGTGAAGTTTTAACCGACTTCAAAAATGGACGCGAGGTGTCCAATTTTTTGGGAGTTACTTATCTAATTTGAACAAAAAATAGCACCCCTAAAACAGATTTTTGAAGCCGGTTTTCTTAGATTATTCGCGGTAGTTCCAATGGCTATTCCTGCGAAGGAACTGTTGAGTTTTTTCGCACTAAGTAGTTCCTCACAAGAGATGAAGGAAGAACTAGTTTTATTTGTTTGCCTTTGTTCCTTTGCTAGAACTGAAGGTGCTACTGCGACAAAAAACAAAGGCGCAAAAGTAAACGCAGTTCTTCCTTCATCTCATGTGAAGGAACTAGTGCGAAAAAACGCAATAGTTCCTTCGAAGGAATAGCCAAATGAACTAAGTACCGCGATTAATCCGTTTTTTTAGCAAAATTTTTTTATGACTTTACCAGAGCCAGATTTAGAGGAGGGCATTTCGAGCCTCCACAATGGTCCACATCTTATAAAAGAAGCTTTAAACAATTTAAATATTTCGTTACCCTGTGTCTAGAAGTCTAAATCGGGCTCTGCACTCGACTTTTCCTAAATATTGTGATTTGGATAGTGTATTCTCTTATCCCAGTTGTTAAAATTCCTGCTATTCATTTTATTATTCGGTTGGTGCTTTGCTTACGTTCTGTTCTTCGCAGGTGCTGTAAAGCGGATTGCATTGCGCGGGAGGAGAAACTCCGACTGAACATTTAAAAGCACTCGACCGACGAATCAAGTCATGGGGATGACGCAAACATTCGTGTCTTTGGTCATTTCGATCATTTTCTTTATGTTCTTACTGTCGATCGTATTATACGCCACTCGAAGACGCAATAGCGGAAGCGTAACATCCCAGTGAAATAAATAAATAAACTCATTTGTTAATAATATTTATTTCAATTATATCCATATAAATTAACTTATCCATTATAAAATAATAAAATTTGATAAAATCAGTAGGCGATTATTTCAAGCCAAGGTTATTAATGTCAAGTTGAAATTATACAAAGTATAGATAGTTTGTTAGAGTCGTCTCTACTCACAGAGCGTCACTGAGAGATGCAAGGATACTACTTCCTTATGTAGATGAATAAGTCAAAGCGATCCGTGCGGTCAGTGACTTCCGGTCGAAAGTGAATACAAAATCTTGTATAAAAATCTACAGACTAATCTACGAATAGCGCGTCGGCGCAGTACTGGCGTACCTGTTAGATCTTACGAACTAATATAAAAAAATCACATACATCTTGAGATTACAATAAATAGGACTGCGTAGTCGAGACAGCGCTGGAGGATCGAGCCGGGCGGACGGGATAGACATCTGACAAACATTAACACAAACAAACAAATCGATAACAACGTACGCTCTTTGGACTCGTATATCTTTGATTAATATACAAAACAATTAATTTTTGTGACTTTAGCGTTCAACTACTTAAATTAACGCCCTCGACGCGCGCCACACCGAAGTAAAGGGTGTATTTCGACTGACACGAGTTGCCATCTTGTCGCTTTGTAGCTAAAAGCTGACAGAGAGACAAGGTGGCAACGGCATTTCCCGCTAGGTGTAGGTTAGGTGGCGCGTGGGCTGCGCGCGGACGCGCGTCAGCGGTCGTCCTTGAACCGGCGGTGGATGGACTGGACGTAGGTGAAGACGCACTTCCAGTCGGGCTTCCGCATCGCCACCATGTCGTCCACGTCCAGCAGCGGGTAGATGCCGGCCTTCTCACTGCAACAGACAATAAATGTCACACTTTAGACCCTATAACCCTGGATCTAGGTACAGTCAAGTCATTTCAAGATGATTTTTTTGGCAGATGTATGGAATGTCAACATGATATTTGCTATGAAAAGGGTTCACCATGATACGTGATTCAGTTTCCTTGACTGTACGTATGCCTGTGGGGGAATGCAGGGAGTACAAGCTCAAACCGGCGGTCGGCGTTGGGCGGTCAGTGGGGGTCGCGAATAAAAATAAATAAATAAATAAATAAATATCACGGGACAATTCACACCAATTTACCCAGTCCCAAAGTAAGCTAGGACAGCTTGTGTTATGGGTACTAGGCAACGGATAAACATACTTATATAGATAGATATACATACTTAAATACATATTAAACACCCAAGACCCGAGAACAAACATTCGTATTTTTCATACAAATATCTGGCCCGACACGGGCATCGAACCCGGGACCTCAAGCTTCATTGTCAGGTTCTCTAACCACTAGGCCGTCTGGTCGTCTACAATGAATGGTTTTGCTTGCCTTGGGAAAGCCCCATATAAACTACTGTTGCCCTGAACACACATTTAATTTGTAAAAAAATACCCTAGTTACTTACATAGGTACAAGATATTTAATGATTATGACCACTTGCTGAAGAAAAAAGGTATCATACCTCGTTTTTACTAATAAAGATGTTTCGATGTTACACAGGTTACAAGAAAAGTTTTTTCTTGACAGTCGGTCTTAAAAATATGAACGGAACTTCATCATAATGTGAGTTCGCTTTTTAAAGATGTAAGTATTAAAATTAAAATTTACGTTTCCACCAATTCACAAATAGATTCAGATTTATGATCCGGATGGTTTTGCGCATTAGTTGCTGTAAACAGACGTACTGACGATGACACGAGCGACTGAAATAGTAGACACGCGCCGTGCTGCGGGCTGACTGACGACTGTGATGACTGACGGGTGTCAGTGAGTCATGTCATTGTGCGATCTGCGTCAGAGCCGTGATCAGGAACACAAATTGAGATTAACAGGTTCCCTGTCCCGAAACAATGTGCGGCGTTCTTTCGACACGTCCCCATAGTAACCAATGACATTAAACGTTCATAGAGTCATGAGGCACATGTGCCTCATGGACGTACCAGTAAGGTCACACATGAGGCACATATATGTGCCTCATAGGACAGGGAACCTGTTAAGAGAGAGGATGATTGTGTATGACCAAAGAGTCACTGTTTTTCTTCATGACGAATGGCAAGTAAGCCCATTCTTCCAACTATCTACATAATAACCTAAGCTAACCGTCAAAGGGATTAAGCGTGTTTAATACAATTAGCATGAACGGTACGGCACGATACGAAGTTTGAAAATCGAATGTCGTAGTATTAGTCCTGCAGGCTAATTGTCTAACGCTTCTGACGCTTGCCTTCGCAACCACTATTTCTTTCTGCAAAACGGTATAAGACGGTGACAAAAAGAGATAGTGAAAACGAAGACAAGCGTCAGAAGCGTTAGACAATACGGCCTCTGGTTAATGACTCTCTGCTTTATGTGACCGATATCTGCGGTGTCGATGCCGTCTCTGTTCAGTCGAACAAAGTAAACAGAGACATCATCTTAGATATTTGTCACATAACAGAAGCTTAACACAGATTGATGGAACAGGGGGTAAGGGGTAAGGTTTTAAGGTAAGTATACTGACTCGGCGACTTTGAAGGCGAGCGTGAAGTTGTGTCGGCGCTTGTCGGGCGTCAGCTGCGCGTAGTCGAAGGCGTCAGGCAGGAAGTGGTGCAGCAGCGCGCAGAACGCCAGCCCGTCCGCCCAGCTCGTGGAGAAGTTCTCCAGCTTCACATTCTGCGCCAACAGGAGCCGTTAGCGGATAGCCAGGGTTGTTGCTGATGGGACTCATGCTGAGCGCGTGGAAGGCATTGCTACACTAGAGCGTGGCGCAACTGGATTATTTGCAGCAGTTTCTTCATAAACCCACCATCATAAACATCGGAGTATTAAAGGTGGTCAAAAATATCTGAACTCGACTTATTGTTAATCGCGTACGAGCGCGTTCAGCTACTTTTGAACACCTTGACTGCTGCAATGTTTATGATGGCGATTGTACCTTTAGCGGAACTACCTGCATTTTTTTGCAACGGATCTGTTAGAAGTGGGAAAGTAAATCGCAGTCGTTTGCAAAACTGTCGAAGAAGCTGCTGCGAGTAATCCACGGCATAATCCCACAAGCAAACCTCATTTAAATAGTGCGAGACGTATCATGCTGGTTGCGGTACACTGCCCACGATGCTTGATCAGTATCGACCGCGCGACCTCTCAATGTAACGAAACTTATTTATTTTCGGAAACTTGTATTATAGTACAATTATCATAAATATTTTTCTCGCTCCGTCTAAATGAAGCTTGTCAATGCGAGGGTAAGCGCGTTGCACACAGTGACACGCTCCAAGTTGATCACCCGCCGTCCGTGATGTAGCAAAGCCTTTTAAATGTAGGGGTTTAAAGTAGGACATTTCGCAAGGTTGAGTGGTTTACCTCCTAATTAAATCTTTAATGTTTCAGCTTCTGAACTAGGTAGGTACATATAAGGACTGATTACATAGGGCAGCGCTTCGGCTCTGTGAATGGGCCCACAAAGAATTATCTTTCCTGCTCTTATTGCTAAAACGTAAAGGCTTTTTTTATTTTGGGTCCTCAAGCCAAATCCGCGATATGTGACACAACTTCTGATTCGGACCTTGTTTCGGGATTTGGTTAGGTACAAATCGCAGTGCTTACTATTCAAGACCATCTAAAAAATAACATTTGTTACGACTTTTTGAAGATATGATACTTACTCTTTGTTACCTGCTCTTGCAAAACTTTCTTTTTTTGCCCATTTTTTATAATATCTACTACGGTTTTAAAAGGTTTTATAACCGACAGACAGAAATCTACGACCGCTTTGTGCAAGACTTCAAGTGAGTTGTTCTGTTCAGAATTGTGTGTGTGCTTAGAAAAGAACACACAGAAACAGATTAATGGTCGACACAGAAGAGAAATAACGGGGACAATTTATCTTAAAATATGAAAAAAAATCATGCATTGTACATTTACACACATTTTGACTACATTTTGTACAAAGACATGCTTTAACAATGACACAGATTAAATTAAATACATTGAGTGTTAATTCTATCCTGCCTTCGGTAGATGCATTGTACAGAATATTTCGATCTACCACATGTGAGATGACAAAATTAAATCACAGGTCACAATTGGAAATCAAATTATCGTTTCTTTATGATGTGTTATGATGACTTTCCTAGTCTGTTAAACAATAGATTAAGACTTTAGTGATAAATATCGAATCCTAACAATGATTGTCAGATGAAGATTTACTGAACGAATTGGCGATATTGTATTTGTCCAGACGATAAATGCATACAGGTTTTATATGATACAGGAGTTAAGTACATACCATGATACAATAATAGAGGAAAACAAAGGCCATAAAAAGCTGCGAAAAGCGTGAATAAAGGGTTGCCAAGTGCCCTGATCATGTTTGACGTAACATCATTTTATCACATTCAAAATTAAATCGAGTCTTAATAAAAAACTACAGAACTTTAACTAGTACAATAAGTAACTTATTAGATTTTTGACGCTTAACACTGTCACAGTTCAATACAAACAAATTCTTGGTAAGTCCAGCAAATTAGTTTAGTCATTGTACCGTCCTGCTCAGTGTTTAAACTAGATAGGTATTGTACTAATCTGGATACAAGTTTGGTTATTTCTTAGTGCCCCATATGTGGGCACAGACCTGTGGAGCTAAGCCGCTGTGACCCTTGTGGGGCATTGGACTGTGAAAGTGTTAAGTTACTTTGAGTGATTACTTTTAGGTTTTTGTGTCCGACATGTGGCAACCCCGCGTGTGAGTGGCGTGCTGTGTGTGGCGTGTTACGTCGCGGTGCGCGGGACATGCTGCGACGCCTCCCCCGCACCCCTGCCGCCCTCTCTACGCAGACTTATGCTAACTCAGAGGAGAAAGGGATAACTACAGTTACTCTTAGTGGGTGTACTTATCAAATGGTATAAGTCAGCTTTTGGAAGGAAAAATCAAAATAGAAAATTTGGTGGAATGTTGTGTTTTAACTCGTTAACAAACTAACTACCACACATGTTTATAAGGTTGTATGCACATTATCTAAGATCTGGAATAGTGGTTTGTATAATTTACTAATAAAGCTACTATGTGTGTGTGACACAAATGGTATACAAAACTTTAAAAAAATAACTAAGTTAAAAATATAAAAAAACAAAAGTGTGGTGAGATAGGTACTTAATTTATGTGTTCCCATATACCGTGTGAAAAAAATTCACAAAACAAAAGAATACATAAAGTGCGTTTACTGTGTCTAAATACCCGAAGAGATACTTTAGTGTTTTAAACAATATCAGCAATATTTACAATTGTTTGTAGCACGCAGTGGGGTATCGTGCGGCGGAGGGGTTCGCCACTCTTATTCTTAAAAACAATTTACTAACGTGGCGCGGGCGCTCTTGATTTTGAAGTATTTTCATTTATTGAAAATGATACGCTATGAGCAACAACACCTTTAGTGCTCAACATAGTCGTCTATCGCTCACTTAAAGCATTTGCAAAAACTATAGCTAGCTATTTAGACAGGGATGTGATCTTCAGTCTGAAACAAATGCCACTGTGCCAAATTGGTACACTAGCAATTATTGCATTCGTAAAGCCCATCCTAAGGGCTGTTACAGACTGACTGTATTCCAACTGCGGCGAAATCGCAACTAACGAGCGCCCATACATTTCAATCGCAGTAAGCGAGCAGTTCTACCTGCTTTGAAAAATGTATGGGCAGTCGGCAGTTGGCAGATATATATTGCAGTTGGAACACAGTCAGTTTGTGACGGGTTTAATGCGTTAGTTCCTGCAAAAGTGATGCTTCATGTTTTCGATAGTTGGGTTGGAGGTTAATGCCGAGGGGTCCGAGGTGTTGTTAAGAGTAAGAGCGGCGTGAGGGGTGGCGGCGGCGGGCGGCGGGCGGCGGGCGGTGTGTACCTCGTAGTCCCGAGTCTTGTCGCGACACCACTGCAGCAACCGTTCTTTAATAGTGGCTGCGCTGGCCTGCAGCGCGGGGTCGGTGAACTTGAAGTAGGGCTGCGACGGAGAGCCCGGGCTCTTGGGCGTCTGGGGCGAGCTACAACGGGGCGCAACGTTAGTGGCGCGAGCGCAGCTCCCCACGTGCTCTAACGCGCTGTGCCGTTATTTACAATCAACGCGTGCTTCGACTCTGGCTGGGTTAGGGACTGCTCTTGCGACGAACGGTATTAAAGACTGGATGGGACGGGTACTAGTAAGCGCGCGTCGCGCGACTGTTAGGTTAGACACTCCTGTGTACTCAGCCTTAGCGCTCTCGGGTGACATTAATGAATTAAAGATGAAGCGACTATAATTAAATACACGTTATGATGCATACTAATTGAATATTTACTTGTATCTAATCCTTATTGGTATCCACAGATATGGCTGCCAAAAAATAAATAAAATATAGTTGTGTCGTATCAAGCCAAAAGATCGCTAATCTAGGTAATACATAAACAATAAATATAGCTTTAAAATATTGCTATTTCTAAAGTATGAAGATGGATTAATAATGGTACTCTTTCAATGTATAATTTTGTGCTAATGAGTCCCGGATTGGGTAAGTTTCGGCCAATGCGTGCGTTTGATTGGAGCCAACGTTTGTATGTCGGCGCGAACATGATCGAGAGTCGGCGACCGCCTGCGGTACTCACTTGGGACTGTTGGTAGAGTTTTGCTTCTCGAGCTGGCGGAACTTGGCGAACGGCGACACCGGCTTGGGCCCCGGCCGCGTCATGCTCTCAATCACTGAAACACAAACAACCGTGAGTCTCTGTTCGCGGGACTCGCGTTGGGCAGAAGCCTGATCGGTGACTGAGCTTTATTAGAAATTTAATGGCAAGAAATACCTAATGGCTGATGCAGTTTACTTTAGTCAGAAATGATTCAAGTCTAACCTTTCGAAGTTCTAGTGGTGGTGCTACTGCTAACCGTTTTCTCTGAGGAGTTCCTCCGCGCGCTCGTCGTCACAGTCGTTACTTCTTCTTCCTCTGAAACCGAAGGAAACTCATCAGACTGGCAAAAACATTTCTCGCGGTCAACTCTAAAGGAACATCTCCAACACGATACAGCCAAAACAATACAACGATACTTATAAGCTATTAGTAAAAATAACACGGTTATTGGAAACGGTGAAAATGATCGATCGACATGTTACGGACTATGCGAATATGTAGGTATTTTATGTACATCGACGGGGTGACGCGACGCGGGTGCGGGGCATGCGGGGCGGGGGACGCGACACAAGCGACAGGCAGCCCACACACACACGACTCACGCGCGTCTCGCTCGCTCCCGCTTAGTCTAGTGGAATGTGCGGCGGCTACGCGAGCGCCGAGACCAGGTGCTCGAACGCGTCGTCCGCGTTGCTCTCGTCCAGCAGCTGCAGCTCCGCCACGCTGGGCATGGTGCGGCTGCGGCCCAGCGCGTACCCGCCCCCGCCCCCGCCCCCGCGCCGCCGCGCCGCCCGCGCGGGGCCGGGGGCGGGCGCGGGGGCCGGGGCCGGCTGCCCCGCGAAGTACGCCTCCACGGAGCGCCTCTTGTCCGGCAGCGCGTCGCGCGCGATGCCGCCCTCGAACAGCTTGGGCACGGCCAGCAGGTGCATGGACTTGGCGCGCGCCACCACGCGGCGCGGCGACGCGGGGGCGGGGCTGCGCCGCTCCGCCAGCTGCTGCCACGAGCCCGACCGGCTGAGCGCGCCGCCCGGGCTGGAGTCGCGGCTCGCGGCCGACTCGCTCGAGAACAAGGGGCTCCGGGGGGACAGGGGCTCGTACTTGATGGCGGGCGGGCGGGGCGAGGGGGGGCAGGCGGGCGGGGCGGGGGGCGCCGGCCGTACCTGGCTGCGGCCCGAGACCTTGTCGAGAGCGCCGCGCAGCTCGGCGGCGGCGCGCGGGCGCGGGCGCGGGCGCGGGCGCGGGTCGTGGCGGCTGCGCGCGCCGGCCGTGATGGTGGCGGACTGGCTGACGGGCCCGCGCATGACGCGCGTCACGACGCTGCTGTGCTCGGTGGCCTCGTCCTCGGGAGGGGGGTGGTGCCCGTTGGTGTAGGGCGCGCCGGGCGGCCCGGGGGCCTCGTGGCGCAGCACGACGTCGGGCAGGCGCGCCACCTTGTGCGCGCGCGCCTTCTCGATGTCGGGCGTCTGCTGCAGCGGCACGAACGTGGACACGCCGCCGGCCGGCGTGAAGTCAGTCACGGTGTACGGCATCGGCTGCGGCGCCGCCGGTTTGTAGTGCCCGTTCGACATCGGCTCGCGGAGTTTCTTCTCCCGGATCTGTTTCTCGTAGAACTCGATTTGCAGCTTCTGGGCGTCCACTTTCGGTCCGTACGAGTTGGCGTTCTCGTGAGGTCTGCTCTCGAGCTTGTTGACGAGGCCGGGCGCGGCGAGGTCGTTCTGGCTCGGGATCGCCCTGACGGGGTAGTTCTGAGCGGGCGGGGGCGCGTAAGTCGGCGGTGTGGGCGGGTCGAAGCCGTAGGGTCGCTCTCTCTGGGGGGACAGCGCGGTGGCGCGGGGAGATGGATTATTGTTTTCGAATCTGTTCGCGGCCAGGCTGAGCACGCGCCGCGGCCCGTCCCTGTCGACCGCCTGCGCCCAGGGCGCGGCCGGCGCGGCGGGCGCGGGCGGGCTCGGCGCGGCCGGCGCGGGGCTGGTGGGATAGGGGCCGCTGTCGCCGGTCGGGGAGAAAGTCAAATTAGCCGAAGGAGGACTCCAGACGAGGGCGGGCGCCGACACCGGGGACATTATTTTCTGCGGAGGTTTGAAGGCGGACATGGGAGCGTGTGAAAATTGATTGACGGGAATCGGTTTTGCGACGAACGGTTTAGCTATCGGCTTGGTCGGCGACTGGGGAACGGGGGGATAGTGAGCGGATCTGGGGGGTGCGGGAGGGTGGTGCGCCGGCTTCGGGGGGGCCTGGGGTGCGGGAGGGGGCGGCAGCGGCGCCGCCGGGGGCGGGTTCACCTGTGGGGAAATATCCCTGCGCTCGGCGGCCCAGGGCACGCGTGGTCGGTCCCTATCCGAGTTGAAGTCTCCTAAAACCTTCCTAGGCTGGCGGAAGTGGGGAGGCGGCGCCTCTTCCGCCGCTTGCCAGAAGCGCTTGGCGGAAGTCGCGCTGGACGACCTGCTGCGTTCCTCTCGATCGCGATTTTCAAAAGTATTTTTTATGTTACCGAACCTATTACTCCAGTTGACGTGCCCGTCGGCACCGTTGACGTTCTCCTCGTTCTTTTTCATGAACGCGAGGAACTTTTTATCGTTTTCGGTCTGCGGGCGGAACTCGGGCACGACGGGCCCCCGCGGCGCCGCCTCCTCGTCCGTGTCGCTGTCCCGCCGGTAGCCGCCCAGCGGCTTGCCGATGTCGATGGTGTTCGCGCGCTTCATTCGCAGACGCTTGTTGCTGTTGAACCGATTCAACGGTTTCGAGAAGTCCTCGACGGGAGGCGGGGCCGCGAAGTTGTAGGTCGGGGGCAGCGGCTTGTAGAGCGGCGCCCGGTACGGCTCCTCGGGCGGCGGGCGCGCCTGCACCGTGGGCGCGCTCACCGGCGGCGGCTGGCGCGTCGGCACGCGCCGCAGGGGCGGCGGCGCCTCCCTCTCGATCTGAGCGTTGAATTTGTTGGCTATCTTAGCGATCCCGCTCTTGGAGTTGACGGCGGGGCGCGGCGGCGGGGGCGCGGGGGCGGGGGCGGGGGCAGGCTGCGGCGCGTCGGCGATGGAGTGGCGGTAGAAGTCCGGCTTGCGAGGCGCGGGCGCGCGGCGCTCCACGAGCTGCGCGTCGCGGCCGCCGGGCGCGGCCTCGTAGCTGAGGGAGTGCGCGACGGGCGCGCGGCGGTGCTGCGCCGGCGCGGGCTCGCGGTGGCCGCCGTCGCCGAGGCTGGGGCGGCGCTCCGGCGTGGGCGTCTGCTCGGCGCTGGGCGCGGAGGCGGGGGAGGCGGGGGAGGCGGGGGAGGCGGGGCCCTCGGGCGCGGGCGCGAGCGCGAGCTGGTCTCGGTCGACGAGGCGGCGCGCCTCCTCGAGCTCCTCGTGCGTGACGCCGACGGTGTGGCGGGCGGCGCGGCGGCGGCGCGGGCGCTTCTTGCAGCCGTCGAGGCGGTCGGCGGCGTCGAGCGCGTCCTCGAGCCGCTCGGCGAGCGCCAGCAGCGCGCGCGCCTGGGGGTGCGCGGCGGGCGGCGCGGCGGGCGGCGCGGCGCGCGGCGCGGCGAGCGCGGCGCGCAGGCGGGCCAGCGAGCGGCGCACGTCGGCCACCACGTCTGCGCCGGCCGCGCCCAGCCCGGCCAGCAGCCGCGACCCGCCGCCGCCCAGCAGCCCCTGCAGCAGCGGCAGCAGGAGGGACTCACCGCGAGCGTCGCCGATCTCCGCCGCCGCTCCGCCTTCGCCGGCCGCCGCCAGCGCCTCCGTCACGGCGCTCGCACATGCTGGAACGAAAGACATGACCGAATAAGATAAAGAACCACTTAACGAACGTGCGATCATGCTTAACGTAAACGCCTCGCCAGAGTCAATAAGTAATTATTAATTTTTCAAGTTTCTTGTGATGCATTCTTGTTGGCAATTATAATCTAGTATGTACCTATCTAGACATGTAGTATGAGCCAGCAGCCTATTTGCAAAGTAAAATTTTGAATTTGGGGCTTGTGTCTCTATTTGATTGAAATTCCATCGACATGATTTACAAACAGAAAATCTTGGTGAATAAGTAGTTATTCAATAAAGGCCGTGTCTCACCTTCCTGCTCGGCCATGAGTGTGCGGATGCGCGTGCGCAGGCGTCGTCGCTGCTCGTAGTCGGTGCTCTCCTCCAACTGCAACACGACAACACACGAATCACAATCGTGTATATAATCATGATAGGTACCCGTTTGTTTTTCAATGGAGTAGTCTAGATCATAATAATCACGAATGCTTGCCTAGCGTCTACTTATACTCAAACAGCTCGTAAACTAGTGACAGATAAATAAAGACATAAAACTATAGTACCTAACTAAATATTCTTGTGATCAAGTATAACAAATTTCACCTGCATCCAAACAATTTAAGTATAAATTACTCTGCCATTATGGAAAAATCGAACCTAGGTCCTCGGCATTCTGTGCTGCGTGCTTACCCCTACCTACACCACCACTGGTCAGGAATTTACACGCAAATTTTTCCTATGTATCAACGTTCCAGCCTGCCATCATCACTTAAACTTAGTACACTGCCTTCAATATCACTTCACTTATAAGTTCATATAGCTGCGCGGACCCGCAATGTAACAAACCACGGACGATATTTCCACACGTCGAAGTTGATACCACTCTACACCTGCTGTATAGCTACATAGTATAGCTACCGTAGATATAATTATATCTACGGTAGCTAGAGCCGTCCTTGAAATTGGATACGGTACCAAGTTCAGTTGCACCGGCGCCGGAAATCGTGCCCGGAAGCACCGCAGCCCTCCATCGCCCTTGTGTGTTATGTATGTATAATACTGACCTACTCCAAATAACAGGGAAATTGTCTGAAATCTTTGGCGCGCATGCCAAATGGATTAGGGTACTCTCACTAGGTATTGTGTCTATAAGTGGATGTTACGTCGCTTCCAAGTATTTGTTTGACAGATATAAAGCAACTTTACGTCTGTTATCTGACGAAATGTAAATAAAACGTACACGTAATAAATAAATATGTACAAACATATATTTTATTTAATAAGCGGTCTCGTCGTGTGCGGTCACTTTGATAAGATGGTCTGTTTGGTTATTGAATCACAGCGTTAACGCTAACACAGCCTGATAAGTAAATTAGCACCCAGGCCAGCATAATCACTTGTGAATATATTTATCTATCTCTGCAGAGAGCCTAATGATTCTACACTCGATAGGTTAAATAGATGGCACAATGATATAGATTTTTATCAATATGCGGCGCCGAAGGGTACAAATATGAATACCTAGATTAGGTATTCAATTCACTCATGCACTAAATTAATACAGTCTTAAAAGCTGAAATATAAAAAAAATCTCTCTTTCTCTCTTAAAAGCTGAAATATAAAACAAATCTCTCTTTCTCTCAATTAATAGTATGCCTTATCCGCCAAAAAGTTAAAAAGTTATAAAAATCGAATTATATACCTACTTCGGAAGCTACCCTGCACCCTGTATGTAACTGTAGAAAGCTAAAGTCTATAAATCTAGAAAGTAGGAGCCCTCAGTTTCCTGTAACGTGTATAATTCACAGTCTAGCTGAGTGAAACGGTCCCGTCGTCGCGTCGGGATGCAGCGGACACCTGCGCGAGCGCCGGTTCCCACGCCGGCGCAAGCCACAAGCGGAGCGCGGCAGATTTGTTGAAGTCTCTTATTTATTTATTACACCAGCATACAAGATTATGATTAAAGGGGATGTTTAATGTCATAATGCAACAAAAATAATATACACGATGATCTTTTGGTGACCCCAGCCGTACACGAAGATGACGGGTGAAAATGCAGAAAAGCAGCAACAGGCGAGCATAGCTGGCGCCGCGCAGAATACTGCTGAGTTGTGCAGAGTGGGTGTACGTATACCCCCATTCTACCCAGAAAAACCAGCACTATGGTTTGCCCAGCTGGAGGCCCAATTTATGCTGTCCAATATTACTGCGGACACCACAAAATTTTATTATACCATAGCCCAGCTGGAGCCTCAATATGCGTCTGAAGTTGAGGACATCATAACTAACCCACCGGCGGTGGACAAATATGATAAGCTCAAGACCGAACTTGTGAAGCGTTTGTCAGCCACATGGGAGAAGGACATCCAGCAGCTCCTGTCGCACGAAGTCCAATGGATGAAAGTTGGAAGTTGTATTTATGCAGCCGAGTTGAGAAACTTTGATAGCGTGATGTAGGATTGTAGTAATTAGTTCCTTATGTGATGACTAGATGGCGCTAGTAGTCGCTACATCAGCCCCCCTTTTAGACCGGAGGTCGATACGAATTGCAGTGGAGTGCAGTCTGTGCGTCATGTGGGCGCTTGCAAGGGCCAGTCGCTCAGAGCCTCGTCGGCGAGCATTGTTGTTCCTCTGCTACTTGTGGATGCATGCCTGTTGCGTAATTGCTCGGAGCCTTGTTGGCGAGCGTTGGTTGATTGATTGGCAAGTGGAAGTAGTGGGAGGAGGATTTGCGAACTGTAGGCACCAGGCAGATAATAGATACATGCTAATGGTGCACAGTGCGGTGAGTATGGCTTGCTGTGAGACTGCGTCATCGCCTTGTGTGTCTGAAGGTTGCGATTTTGTCCAATGTCGGGGGTCACCAATTTGGTGGTAGTTACCATAAAGAGATCTCTCTCCAGGCAGATGTTATGCCTGGGGACCAATGGATGAAAGTTGGAAGTTATGCAGTTATGAAGTTATGAAGTTATGCAGCCGAGTTGAGAAACTTCGATAGCGTGATGTAGGATTGTAGTAATTAGTTCCTTATGTGATGACTAGATGGCGCTAGTAGTCGCTACATCGGTATTAGGTACCAATTTTAATCGTATTAATTTTGGCTTGAAGTCACAGTTTCATGGAACCAAACTTTTTAACTTCAGATATTTTTCAACTTCAGACAAAACAGGGCGTACTCAGTCAACATCAAAAGTACCTAGCTGCAAGTTTTTGTATGTTCGTTATAGTTCCGCAGCAACTCGGTTCCCACCAGCAGGCTTATTGTGCTTATTCTGACGCTTGCTTTCGCAGTCACTATTTATTTCTGTCAAACGGTATAAGATGGTGACAGAAAGAGATGGTGAAAGCGAAGGAAAGCGTCA
This sequence comes from Archips crataeganus, assembly GCA_947859365.1. Lineage (NCBI taxonomy): Eukaryota > Metazoa > Arthropoda > Insecta > Lepidoptera > Tortricidae > Archips > Archips crataeganus. The sequence continues at coordinate 596,409 of OX402057.1, read as the reverse complement.
GAGGCGTTGGGTAATACGGCCTCTGGCTGCCCATATTTTTGCCTATTCTATCCGCTTTCCGCTCACTCCTTCCCTTTGCCCCACAGCGAGCGGCGTCCGCTCGGCAATTTGTCTTGTCTTGTCGCGAAACCCGTTCGCGGCGCACGTACGGATTACGGCTAGCTCTCATGAAATTATTATATCCTAAGAGCCAAGATGACACTTCATTCCATCACGGTAATACCGCTTTCGCCGACAATCAATGGTCATTAACTGAGCGTTTCAACCGCCGCACTTTCGTAGTCGCATTTTTTACGTATTGGCTATCGATTTTGATGGGGTTTTCGGTTATTTATTAGAGGACTTATACTTCTACCAGATAACTGGAAAATGTATGAGAATTTCTGCCATTTGCACAAAAAAAAATCACGAAAGTGAAAAAAGAAACAATCAGACAAAGAACACGACAACCATTATTTATCTATATATATAAAAGAAGAAACTGACTGACTGACTGACCGACTGACTGACTGACATATCAACGCACAGCCCAAACCACTGGGCCTAGAGATTCAAAATTTGGCATGTAGGTTCCTTATAAGGTCTAGGGGTGCACTAAGAAAGGATTTTTCAAAATTCACTCCCTAAGGGGGTGAAACGGGGGTCCAAAGTTTGTATGGGGAAACAAGATTAGTTCGACTATTTTATTCGAAACTTCACAGAAGTACTCCTAATGATAAATGAGTAAACACGTGTTTCAGGTTTTTTGATAATTCAACCCCATAAAGGGGGGAAAGGGGTAACAAAGTCTGAAAATCAACATGGGTGTTGTTTCTATGGTTTATCGGGTCGCTGGTTATGAAAACAACAACGGTTTTAAAATCCGACGTGGCAGACGTAAAATACCATCTCCCTGGATGGGGTGCGATGGGGTTGAAATATCTAAATAAACTAAATGACTGTTGATATATCAACGCACAGCCCAAACCACTGGACCTAGAGACTTCAAATTTTGCACATAGATACCTTATACAATGTAGGCATCCACTAAGGAAGGATTTTTGGGAATTCCCACGGGAAAGGGAAAAAACGGGATTTATATATTCGATTCCGAGTGACCCTATCTCAGTAACTATAATAACTAGACTCTTCAAATTTGATACACAAGTAGGTATTACATTATTTAAAACATTAATTTCAGGATTTTTCAAAATTCCCACGGGATAAGGAAAAAACGAGATTTATATGTTCAGTTCAACGGGATCCTATGAACTATAATTACTAGACTCTTCAAATTTGGCATAGATGTAGGTAATTATAAATTCCCATGGGATAAGGAAAAAACGGGATTTTTCGTTTTACTGGTCGTAGAAAGCTGAAATTCGGCATGTAGGTTGTTTGGGGAGTGTTGAGCTGGATTGAGAGAGGACTTTCCAAAATTCCTACGGGAACGGGAAAAACAGGATTTTTCGTTTTACAGGTCGTAGAAAGTTGAAATTCGGCATGTAGGTTGCTTGGGGAGTGTAGATGAGCATTGAGAGAGGACTTTCCCAAATTCCCACGGGAACGGGAAAAACGGGATTTTTCGTTTTACTGGTCGTAGAAAGCTGAAATTCGGCATGTAGGTCGTTTGGGGAGTGTTGAGGAGCATTGAGAGAGGACTTTCCAAAATTCCCACGGGAACGGGAAAAACGGGATTTTTCGTTTTACTGGTCATAGAAAGCTGAAATTTGGCAAGTGGGTTCCTTGGGGAGTGTAGAGCTGGATTGAGAGAGTACTTTCCAAAATTCCTACGGGAACGGGAAAAAACAGGATTTTTCGTTTTACTGGTCGTAGAAAGCTGAAATTCGGTATGTAGGTTGCTTGGAGAGTGTAGAGGAGCATTGAGAGAGGACTTTCCCAAATTCCAACGGGAACGGGAAAAAACGGGATTTTTCGTTTTACTGGTTGTAGAAAGCTGAAATTCGGCATGTAGGTTGTTTGGGGAGTGTCGAGGAGCATTGAGAGAGGACTTTCCAAAATTCCCACAGGAACGGGAAAAACGGGCTTTTTCGTTTTACTGGTCATAGAAAGCTGAAATTTGGCAAGTGGGTTCCTTGGGGAGTGTAGGGGAGCATTAAGAAAACATTTTCCGAAATTCTTACGGGAACGGGAGAAAACGGGATTTTGCGTTTTACTGGTTGTAGAAAGCTAAAATTTAAAATTTCGTAAGTTTATACTGTAAGTAGGCCGCAAAGGGCACTTTAACCGACTTCTAAAAAAGGAGGAGGTTATGCATTCCACTTTATGTTTTTTTTATGTAGGTATGTTCACCGATTTCTCGGTCAATTGTGGACCTGCTTGCTTGCTTGCCTGTATGCTTGCTTGCTTGATATCTTGGTTCTTTGGAATACTCATAGTACACGCGAGCGAAGCCGCGGGCAAAAGCTAGTTAAGTATACGCTTAAAGGCTTTCTATAATCAACATCCCAGCCTATGTACGTTGCATTGCAGAGGACAGGCCTCCTCTCAGCCTGAGAGGGCACAAGCCGTAATTCCCACGCGCGCCTAGTGCTGATTGGGAACTTCACGCGCACCATTGAATTTCTTTGCAGATATGTGCAGGTGTCCTCACAAAGTTTTGCTTCACCTCAAAGGTCATAGTTTTGAAATGTAATTTCGCACGTAAATTCCGAAAACCTGGGAGGTGCGAGCCCGAGATCGAAGCCACGACCCCCTGCTTGAGAGGCCATAGGTCAAACCACTAAGCTACCACGATTATCACTGTCTCATAAAGACAGACAAAAATAATCTTGTTTTAAAATAGGTGGTAATGGTAAGTAGTTGCAAAACAGTAAGGCAATTATTATAGCAAAAACGTCAGTAAAGTGCCTCTATTATACTTTTTTCACTTCATCAACCAGCGTTATGTCGTCAGAGTTGGGTATAAGCCATCCATTTACAAATAAACGGGAAGGTAACTAAATTATTCGTTATTGAAAACAACTAAATACCTACTTAATTTTATTGTTATCTAAATAATAGATAGGGCTTTTAAATAAAAGATGAATGTTAGTAGTACAGCCAGCAAAAGGGCTTGTTATCTTCATATAGATAATTTATTTAAATATAAGAATGAACATTCTGTGATCAGATTGGGGATGTCTTGAAGAAAGGTCACGCCAGGAGTACCCGAAATTGACGAGCATAATTATATGAAGAGACTAACGAGTATCGTAGAAACGGAAGGTGTATCACTGTCAGGATCGTAGCTGGTGGAAGCAGCTGGTGGACTTTATATAGACAAGAAATTATTTAAATAACGTCCAACTCTGATGACAGCCCTAGCGCAGCGCCAAGTACTAAAGTCGCCGCATGTAGTGAGCCCGCTAGTTATCTACGGGTGGCTTTCTTCACGCTGTATGATCTACTAAACCATTATCTCTATGCCGCCATTTAAAGATAATCGCAAGTAACGTAAAACTAACTACCATAAAATTAGCTTAACCGACGTCAATAAAGACTACCACAGATTACTTTGACTCTACCATATTATGGTAAAGAAAATCAAATACTTTCAAAAGGCTTATTCTAGACTTAAAGGGTTTTTGATATTCTGCTAATTGGTAGGCACCTATTAGTTCCGTCGCCCGTCACATTTCAATTACTTACATACGAAAAAGGTTAATGTACATAAATGTCATTGCGAAATTGTTATAGATTTCGCTATTTCTATACTAGAACAAAAGTCTTAAAGGTGGTAACTCGCCGTAACCATTATAAAAAGATAAATCAAAAATCTCCATTTATGTTAATTATTTACATTTCTACGTTATATGGTTACGGCGGCTTACGATCTTTAAGATTTTATTTTTAGTATTAAAATGGCGACATCTATAACATGTTGACAAAGACAAACGTTAACGTTTTTCGCAATTTCGTCCACGGGCGGGAAGTTCTACTAGAAGATCTTGAAGGCATGAAAAATTTATGTAGATTATTATGTATACGAAGGAGGCAGCTAAAAGATTATAATCAAGCCAATGACTATACCTGACCCGACCTGTGACTTGACGAAAAATCCCAATCATAGAGCTAGAATCTTGGATTTTTTCAAAAACTTACAAGTTTCTTGAGTACCCTCTCGTCCCAGCACTGGTCGGGGTCGAACTCCGGACCGCCGCGCTGACTGACTACGCTGCGCGTCTCTTGCACCTGTGACAAACAGACAGACTTTGTCAGTATTTATCATATTAAATAAATAAGTAAATATCACGGGGCAATTCATACACCAATGGACCTAGTCCCAAAGTAAGCAAAACTTGTGTTATGTCGTGTACGGAATAAATAAATAAATAAATAAATAAAATAAATATCACGGGACAATTCACACCAATTGACCTAGTCCCAAAGTAAGCTAAGCATAGCTTGTGTTATGGGTATAAGGCAACGGATAAACATACTTATATAGATAGATACATACTTACATACATATTAAACACCCAAGACCCGAGAGCAAATATTCGTATTATTCATACAAATATCTGCCCCGACGCGGGAATCGAACCCGGGACCTCAAGCTTCGTAGTCAGGTTCTCTACCTACTAGGTACATGGCGTACGGACATGGCGTTCCAGGACACGCAAGCCCGGGTACGCGTACCCGAGTGCGCGCAGTCCGTACGCAGCTTACTAATCGTTCTGGAAAATTTTACATTCGTTATACCGTAGGCAAAATGTTAATTAAGACGAAGAGAGAATTTAAATCATTCTCATTACATAACAGCAAAGTAGACAGTAGACACGATAAAACCACATCAATTTACGGCGGCTCACGTGAAAAAACAATGTTAATAATATGGAAATACTGCACGCTCTTTCTCCGGGTATAAACATAGTATCGTAGTACCGGCGAGGCCGCTCTATTTCGGTTTGTATGGAACACTGAATCACTAAAGTGTTGTAATATGTTTAATATTTTATAAACTTTTGGTAATGGAGTAGCGCGCGTGCGCATGTTTACAGCTTTCTGATTCAGTGACCGAATTTCAGAAGGTGTTTCGCTTTTTTTAAAATTTACGTTTTAGACAAAATATATTGTTTTTCATAGATGCCCTGTGTAGGGCACAGGCCTCCTTTCGGAATGAAACGGATAGGGCCGTAGTTTCCACGCGGGCTCAGTGCGTTCACTGTAAAGCTCATGGTAAATTTCAAAAGTAACCCACGACCCTCTGTTTGAAAGACCATAGGTCAAACCACTAGACCACCATGATACGATTTCATATATGAACAAACTTATTTTTGCCAGCTTTTAGATTTGAACGAACTTGTCAGTGCGCGAGTTTGACTCGTATTTTCCAGGTTTTCTGGTAACAAAAGTTTTCGTTAGACTATAGAAAGACCGAATTTATTCATTCATTCATTAATGCTTTAGCCTTAATTCGTTGGTATGTTGGGCCAATTGCCGTATCTCGATACGTCTCGCGTCAATTGACACCGACGCGTTGCTCAACCCCACGCAAGATCTAAAGTGACAGATATACAAAACAGTATTGATTATAATCATGCATTTCACTTCATTGCCTGCTATAATATTATGTCATAAGTCATAACCATCACGGGGGAAACAAACAAGTTCATGTTTATTGTACTTAGGTTTACTTTTATGCGTTCAGTCTTTATTTATGTAAGAGAATAAGAGAAATAAATATGGCACGAAACATTAAGAGCCGAAATAAACAGGCAAAGTATAAATCGCGGAAGAAAAATACTCGCAAACGAGTTGCCGTTTGGCTCCCAAAATAGAGTCATAGCCACAACATTCATAAAATCAGATACAGATTTAAAGCCGGTTGTCGTACGCGCCAATTCGTTAAAAATTTATATCGTGGTAAATATACAGATTATAATAGCACTAAGTAGTAAAAACTCGGGGATGTAGGGAGTGGAAGGTCAGTGCCGGCGAGTGGGCAGATTACGCAGTTTCCACCGCCCACGGCGAAACACACTTGTAAACTCACTGGAGATGATTACATCGACTTCGATTTACTACCGGGTTCTGGTTAAAACAACAACCGTAAAGAACTGACTTCATAAATCACACGTTCTCGGGGATTAAGTGGAGTACTTGCCGAGTAATTACATGACTAGTGGCTTTGTGAGCTGTAGACCTCGTGAGTCTGTCTTTGAGAACAAACGGCAGCCAGACAGACATACAATCGAAAGCATTTTTGCAAAATTGAAATGGTGACGATTCGCTCGCGCTTCGCGCTCGCTTGGTCAATTAGAATTGAACGAAGTGCTAAAGTAGAGTCGGTTTCCGCATTATACTTCTTAGAGCCGTTGTTTTAACAGCGATGACAGCATTCGGCACGTTGCAAATGGAGTTCTCTCAGTGCACTTGGTCTTTCGTTCAATAACATGTCTTCTGTCAGACACCGAAGGTTAAGCGATGGTTTATAAGGTGCTACTTAAATTGCTCTGGTAACATTACCTTAGTGCGGTGACAATGTAATACAAGTGGTTGGTCGATCGCCACAGTCTTATGTTACTGTCTCGATTTTACTGACACCGTGTTAACCAGCCCTAATGTTTAAACACGAAACTACCGTGAGACACACTCATAGTGAAAATAAACGGATCACTCACGTCTTAAAACGATTTTAACTCGACATGTTTCGGGCTAATCCGTAGCCCTTCTTCCCGGAGTCACACGTCACGTCGTTTTAAGACGGAGTGATCCGTTTATTTTCACTATGAGCCCTAATGTTACATAATTAAATAATTAAAGTAATTTATAAAGTACTTTGCAATATTTTTGCGCTACACACTGTTACACTTTTTTAAGTAGAACGCCTAAATGGTAGAGGGACGATTGTCGGAAAGTTTGCGGGAAGCCATTGGCTGTAGGATCCGAACTACCACTGATTTTTGTCATGGAGGTCTGTGAGGAGGGGCTAATGTCCACTACAGGATGTCTTCCAGCTGATATGACGATAATAATGATGAGTGCTCAAAAATAATCAATAATATTTAGAAGTTCTAACCATTCTAAAGATTGAAATCTCATAGAGTAACGGGTTAATGATTACAGCTGTTTTTTGTGAGCATGACATCGAGACCGGAAGCTGTCAGGAATGCGTGAACGGTGACCACCGCCGGCGCAGCATATCGCACTGTCACCGTGACGGTGCCATTCCCACGTCGCTATTCGAAAGTAAAAAAAGCATAAAACCTACGCTTATTTTAGAACATTTGCTATTGCATTAACTGCGCAAATATGGATTGGAGAGCAAATATTGAATGTTAATGTTTGAAGTCAAATAAATTAAAATGGTGGAGGCTTGTGTGGATTAAGCGGTAGCTAGTTTCGTGTTCGTTTTAAGCAAATGTGTACTAACGAGAAATCTTATGTCCTATCTTATACCTACCAACAACCAAAGTTTTGGACGGCTGTCAAAGTTATTTTGAACTTTTATTAAGCGATACGGCAGGCCTGGTTGACGTCAAGTCAATACAGTTATCGAGTGAGTGCTCTTTAGTTACGTAGGTAACTTGCGCAACCTTACAGGTGTTTGATTGTCTTTAAAATACAACTGCAGTGGGTAATATTTTATCGTTTATGTTGACTCGCGGGATTGTGGTTGTTTTGTTAAGACAGTGAGTCAGGTTAAGTATTATTGCTTTGCTGCACTTGTGAGGGTTCGGAGTTGGTTTCAGAAGTGGCTTCGAAAATTACTGGTCAATGAGATTTGAGTTGCTCTATATTCGATGCTCACTCAAACCTCGAGTTCATGTGATAATATTGAACAAAAGAATGTACAATTTTACGATTCATACACTGTCTTCATTCACGCAGGTCTTCGTACCTAGGTACTTAGCTGCTGATTCATTACTGTTTTGAGCATTAAAAATAAGTTGTGTGGACGAATAGTAGTCGAAAGTTTTAAGCTATGCTGTGTACTGACCGTTGGAGTCATTATACACCATCTCTTGTAAATCTTTTGAGAAACGTAGCGATAGCGCTCCAAATTCACCGAGTGAGCGTATTTGTCATCTATTTTTGAAAGCCGGAGTCGTAATCTGATTCATTCCGGAGTTTCGGAACCGGCGTCCCGCTGGAATGCGCAAGAGCGGGACCATGTCACTGTGTCAATGTTGAGGGTTCTCCAGGCTTCCGCGTCGTATTTATAGTGCTGCTGCGAACAGAAGATCACTGGGCCAGATGTTTGGCAGGCCACTCCGCGCCGAAATAACGTGCTCCCGCGCCGGCTCGTGATGCAACCGTGCCATTCACTATTTTGTTACAAAATTTTAAATACAAGCGATTGTTGTTATCGAAATGGCAACGAGATTCCAAAGATAGCGAGCCCAGAGCTTTAAAAGATAGAGGTGTCAGAGGTGCTTCGGTTGCTAAGGAATAGTCGACGTGAGTGTGTATTTCACATTAACTGCCTTGTGGCTTGGAATTTACAGTAAAAGTACGGTTTCAGCTGGAAAACGTCTTCTGGATTAAATATAAGATGTGCATAGTAAATAAGTCGAACAGGATATATTGAGTGGACATGTCGACAGGTAACCGCTCAAAACAATTATATTATTATCGACACTCGATAGATGTCAGAAAGGTAAAAGATAAGTAATTTTGATAAATAGTTATTTTTGTAAGTACTAAATAAAACGTTCGTTTTCACAAATTAATTCTGGACAAATTGTTAAGCGATGATATAAACAGTAGGTATTTATTTTTACTCTACTTGTGCTCATTTTACAATCAATAAATAGCCAGTTAAGTTTGGATCAGTCGTTTAATAATAATTGACAACTGTTAACCTCCTAACATGCTGTTTTAATTGTTGGTGAAATCGGCGCTTGCAGTTATCTCTTTCAATAATGGTTCTTTGCAACAGGATTGGCTTAAAACCTATAAGCTTAATCAGATATTGCTGCCGTACAACAAGAAAACGAGAAAGTCCAGTTTATGACATGGTTAATGTCCGCGCAGAAATAAATGAAAATCGAAACCACTACGCTAACATCCCATCTCATCCCTTATTTTACCCCTTTATGAGTTGATTTGGAAGCTATCAAATTTGACATCTGTAGCTTCAGCAGTTTTATTTTTCATACAACACGTCATCCTTCATTTCACCCCTTCAGGTTCAGGGGTTTGATTTCTAAAAACACGTCTTTAGAGCTCTGCTCTCGCTTACATGGAGAATGGAAGTTCTGTACAAAATTTCAAGCTCTTGGACTCGTATTCTGGGCTATGCGTTGATGTGTGAGTCAGTCATTCAGGTTTTCTTTTAGACTTGTGTTAATTACAAGTAGGACCCAGCGACGTGGTGGGATGGTTACAATTGGATTCGCTCGCCAATAAACGTTGGTTTATTTATTACGTAGTGACAGATAATGTTGTCAACATTGGGAATCATGAATGCAATAAAACGGTAACGGCGCGGGCGCAGTCAGTCGCATCTTCGGTTCAGCTAATAATAAACGTGAGGGGAAGAATCCGCGGATTGTCGCTACTACAAGGTTTTTACAAAAACTGAATATTCCAGAAGCTTCTTTGAATTATCAACGACACTATGTTTTTGCGTTTCTTGTCATCTAAACTGTTGTACACTTACCTGATCAATGTATCTCATGAGCAAAAAGCCAGAAGCTGTTTAATTCTAATATAATATGTATAATATTTAATACCTGATTTACACTCTCGCCTCGTCACCTCGCCTCGCGCCTCGCCTCGTCGTCTCGCTCCGGACGCGAGCCTCAAAATCAAGGCAAATCACGAGACGAGGCGCGAAGCGCGCCTGTTCACACTCTCGTTTCGTGGCTCGTCCCGCAGTTCGTCTCGCCACTCGTACGCGAGTGTAAGCCAGGTATAAGGGTAGGTAATTCAAGCGTTTGTTACGAACTACTTTCGTGGACATATTTTTGTAGAAATGGAAAAAATTAGGCAGAGATGATGATGATGATACATTATTAGATGAATATAATATATAATATAAGGACGTGAAAAAAGGAACCTAAGTTAAGAAACTAATGAAATCATTCGTCCAACGGCAGTGACAATGAAAGCAGATACTTCATATCCTACTTAAGCCAATAATGACTGTGTTACACCTAGTTAGGTTCCAAATGGACCACATATTGTTGTCAAGCGAGCTTTCTTCGCAACTTTCTTTATCGCAACAGTTGTGCTGAAATAAACGAGCCATCAAAACCCGTAGCGCACATTAAAACGGACCCACTTAATTGCACTCATAAAAATACAGTTTCAATGAATACAGACTCCTTCCGTTGAAAGTAGCTGGCGGATCGTTGTGCACGGGATGCATTGCCCGCTGCACGAGAGACACATTATCACCTGCCTATAATAATCGTTATTGGACGTCGATCAACATGTTTTTGTCTCGTTACGGTGGTTAAGTTATTGTAAATTGTAATTGTGATCGCGGAAAGCCGCGGCGCGTGGCGACTTGATTCGCTCAGCTGTGGCGGACAACTCGCAACCCATTTAACTCGACACTAATTGTTTTAAACGATTAAATAAACTCGACAGTAATGTGATTCTAACCCGTATCATTGGCTATTCAAAAATAACTATGAACAGGCAACCGGCATAAAATCCCTTGTCTACCCAGCGGTATGTCCAGATCGATTGCCAAATGCCAACCTATATTGATGCTCTATGGAAATAACTGAACTAAAGAATTAAATTACTTATTATCTCTTAAACATATACTAGCTATACCCTGCGGCTTCGCCCGTGTTAGAAAGCTATGAAAAAACCGGCCAAGTGCTAGTCGGACTCGCGCACGAAGGGTTCCGTACCATTACCTATAAAAACGCCAAAAAAAATCACGTTTGTTGTATGGGAGCCCCCTTAAATATAAGTTTTATTTAAATTTTTTTTTTAAAGTGAATTAACTAAATATTCTGTGAATATTTCAACCGTCTACCTGTTGCCGTTATCAATATCGAGCAAAAACGAGCAAAAAAAATCACGTTTGTGGTATGGGAGCCCCCTTAAATATTTATTTTATTCTGCTTTTTAGTATTTGTTGTTATAGCGGCAATCGAAATAAATAATCTGTGAAAATTTCAACTATGGGACTATCAGGGTTCATGAGATACAGCCTGGTGACAGACGGACAGACGGACAGACGGACGGACGGACGGACGGACAGCGAAGTCTCAGTAATAGGGTCCCGTTTTTACCCTTAGGGTACGGAACCCTAAAAAGAATACGGTAAAATTTTCAAAGTACAATTGTTCGCTCGGACAACACCATCTATGGATTGAAGACGAAGTTAACACGTCATATTAAATCCGAACTCTGTTCATGCTTAAAGTAAAAATACTATCCCACGGGAACCCATTGCCGGGATATTAAGCATCCTATGTTTCAATCCAGACCTTTGACCATCTACACGCCAAGTTTTGTCCAAATCTGTCCTGTCCAACCGTTATTGCGTGATTAAGTATCAAACATTCGAACGCTCTACAACCAAACGTCTTTACATACTTTTTATAATATTGTATGATTAGGATAGGATAATGTAGTTCGAGTAAAACTTACAGACCCACAGAAACCCACGTGAAATAAGAAAGCTGAACGTACCTCCCGAACAAACGGCCTAGCGATAAATGCAAGTAAATATGTCCGCCGCGCAAAGCACAACACAACAGCAGCTAACTAGATGACCACCATAATTGGCCAATTTGACACCGAGCGCTAATTATATTAGCCGCTTCCATTTCGAACAATCTTCAATGAGTTTTATTACATTTATATCTTCATTGAGCCCCTTGTAAGTTTTAAATTGGCTTGTTGGCGAATGGCCATTAAAGCTTAGAGAAACGGGTAGCGAAATCCTCTGATCATCGTGACGGTTGCGTTTTGCATTTTCTACTTTAATCTATGAGCACACGATACATGTGGTCAGAACTTTCGCATGCGTGGCTGGTCGTGCTTCGGCGCTTGCGTGGACTACACGCCCTCATGCGACGCAGTAATGAGCTTATGGATTTCTCCTCATAGAAAATCGGTTTGTACTCCCTCGAGTATAATACCAATGAGAAAAGACTACAGGCCCCACTAAACAATAACCGCTTAGTAGGGGTATCTGGAGTTTGGCGATAGCATAGCAAGTGAACATATTTAGTCCTGTGGATAGGCCCCATTTAAGTAGTTACATGTGTTTATAGATCGATTTATAATATAGATGCACCTCAGAGTTTGACAAAATCTGTAAGGATCTGGCGCAAGAATAATTGGCATTTTTATCGTATGACTTCTTCAAACGAGTCGCATCAAAGAATTTCTACGTAGAGCTAATTAACATTCCGTCGTGTTCACAGAATCGTTCAGTTCAAAGCGTCTTTGTCTGTCCCGCAAGGCCGGGCCCTTTCGCGGGGCTCGCCAAAAGCCATATCGGGGCATGGAGGAAGCCCGACTTAGCCGTAAGGTCGTTCCTCCTCGCTAGCTGCGCGGTTGGCAGCCGCCCAACCACCCTCGAGTGTCTCCCGGCCCGTGGGTGCGCGCTGACTGCTTCCAAACAAAGAACTATCTTTTGTTACGGTGTGACAAAACTACTAGTTCAGCGATGACGTTACACTTTGTTTACAAACATTTTTAAACTATCCGATAGTTTGTTGTGCTACAATGGAACGTTGGGTAAGGTTGTGCTCGCTATCACTGCCAGAACGAACGATGGTGACTCTACGTAATCTGTACGCGATGACCCGTGTTTGCTTGTCGCTTAAATTAACTAAAACAATTAAGTAATTTGCTCACCCGCGTTTCTTTATTTCTTTTTTTTAGGGTTCCGTAGTCAACTAGGAACCCTTATAGTTTCGCCATGTCTGTCCGTCTGTCTGTCTGTCTGTCTGTCCGCGGCTAAGCTCAGAGACTGTTAGTACTAGAAAGCTGTAATTTGGCATCAATATATATATCAGTCACGCCGACAAAGTGATTGAATAAAAAAAAGTAAAAAAATTTTTTTAGGGTACCTCCCATAGACGTAAAGTGGGGGTGATTTTTTTTTTCTCGGCTAACCCTATAGTGTGGGGTATCGTTGGATAGGTCTTTTAAAATAATTGCGGGGTTGCTAACATGATTTTTCTATTCAGTGATCTGTTTGCGAAATATTCAACTTTAAAGTGAAAATTTTCATTGAAATCGGCCGTCCCCCCCTCTAAAATCTAAACTGTTGGGTGGAAAAATTTGAAAAAATTCAGAAGGGTAGTAAATATGTCAAATTTACTAGGAAAATTATAGCGGCTAAGATTGCTTGGAAATTATTTGTAGTTTAAGAGTAAATAGTAGCCTAAGGTATAAAACATACCTAAACTTGGATGATTCCGTACACATACGAAATCCTTAGAAAAATATTACTTGATTTTTTCGTAATGGCTACGGAACCCTACCTTGGGCGTGTCCGACACGCTCTTGGCCGGTTTTTTGATATGGAACTCCACAAAGTAACGCTTGATTAATTAAATTGTTTGTGACTTTTTTAGTAGATTCAAAGGGTTGATTGTGATCAAATGATCTCTCTATCCAATCGTTCCCTTATGACTGAGGATCATGGTCGTCAAAAGGTGGTTTACAATTGGAATGAATTATTAGTTTCCCTCGGCTTCTATCCATGGTGACCCTGCTGACGATTGATCTAATGATAAATAAATATCACAGGACAATTCACACCGATTGACCTAGTCCCAAAGTAAGCTAAGCATAGCTTGTGTTATGGGTACAAGGCAACGGATAAACATACTTATATAGATAGATACATACATAAATACATATTAAACACCCAAGACCCGAGAACAAATATTCGTATTATTCATACAAACATCTGCCCCGACACGGGAATCGAATCCGGGACCTCAAGCTTCGTAGGCAGGTTCTCTACCTACTAGGCCATCTGGTCGTCAATGATAACCACGACAAATAATTTATTCTTTGAGTGTTAGATTTAGTAAATGGATGAAGTGTTTTCCGGAGTGTTCCGTGCATGGAGTACGAGTTTGGTATTAATAGTTGTTCCTATAAGTAGTTTATAATTAATCTTTGTAGGAGCACTTGGCACGCGGCAGAGGAAGAGGCTGCAGGTGACGAAGTTTAATTGTGTCGGGACGTCAGGTCCATCTTTGTTTGTAAATATGCTCGAAATATAGAACTGTTGGAGAACAATTCTTGCTCTCGAGACAATAAGGTTTCTCAAAAGTCTACGCATATTTTCAGGTAAAGGTGACAATGGCAGACAAAATAGCAGAACTGACGCATGGCTGAGATATTAAACTGCATCAAGAGAACAATAATTTAGAATTCTGGAGGAACAGTATTTTCATCGAAATGATTACCGCGATATTTCTTGCTAGAAATAATTAAAAGGAAACCGGAATATTATTCACTAAATTCACCTTTGTGTTCTTTTTTTCATAGCAAGACAAATAGTTTTGGATCTCATGTCTGCTTGTCTGTACGGTTAGTAGGAAACAATGATATGAACAGGAATCTAGTATCAATTCATGTACAGTCAGCTGCAGAGAAAGGGTAAAGGTAAGGAAAGGTGGACGACCGGATGGCCTAGTTGTTAGAGAACCTGACTACGAAGCTTGAGGTCCCGGGTTCGATTCTCGGTCGGGGCAGATATTAGTGTGACAAATACGAATGTTTGTGCTCGAGTCTTGTATGTTTAATATGTATTTAAGTATATGTATTTATCTATATAAGTATGTTTATCCGTTGTCTACTACCCATAGTACAAGCTGTGCTTAGTTTGGGACTAGGTCAATTGGTGTCAATCGTCCCACGATTTATTTATTTATTTATTCCCCTGTAACGGGGGCAACCACACCAGGGGGTAGGTACCTTTTTCTCTCCAGCTGACCGCACCTACCAGCCGATACAAAAAGTAGCAAATTACCCATGAAATTAGAATTCCTTCAGATTTTTATGAGTTTTTCGTCTGTTCAGCTTGTCAAGTCTCATTCTCATTGCACCGGAACAACATTTCACTTTTTAAAAATATCTTTTTTCTTTTTCAAACAAACGTGGCGACTGCACATAGAGAACTTCTCAGTGTCCCAATAAATCTGATAACCATAACAAAAGCGAGTCGTCGTTTGTTTGATCGGCCGCTTCGATCGCGGCGACCCACTTGCTGCGCGCGCGCGTAAAATTAGCGCGGCCGTTCACTCCGCTCGGGTTACCGCTGCCCATTGACCTAATAGATCCATCGATCCGCGATTTGGCAGCGCCATCAGATTCACTATCGATCGCGCGCGACGAGGCATTGACCAATTACATTATAGTGAAGTGACATCATTGAATTGCTTAGCTGCAGCTGATGTTTCAAAAAAATTAACACGGCACTCACATAATTTTACGGTACGTTTAATAACAAATCTACTTTCAGACATGATTAAAATCAGAATTAATAACTAACTACAAAATAAATTAAACCAGTAAAGTAGCAGACTGTGCTCTAGTAACTTCGGTGTGTTTTACTGCGTTGTAATTAAGTTAAAGATTGCCTGGAGAAATTGGCGAGACGCAAACAGAACGGAAAAAGTGCAACGAGAAATGCGCGTTTCTACAAACATCAATTAGAGTATGTGCATATCTTAAATAACTTACTTATACTTAAAACTTTTCCAGAGCTATAAAACTACTTACGACTTTACTTTTAATTTACTTCTGCATAGAAACGTAACACACGTTATTTGCAAAAGACCTTAAAACCTGATCGACTAACAATTCGAATACCTAATGCTCTTGATTTCGGCACAGCCAAACCACCAGTTTTTCAATTTAATTGGACTAATAAGTGTAGATATAGATTATGTATATTGCTAGTTCGATGCCCTTTGGAGTATACGCATTTGTAGTTTCGTTCATTGCCTCCGATATTTTTATTCTCTGTTGTGACAGTAATTGTTCGTTCAACCTGCTCGGAAATAAATGCTCATCTCGAGATGAAAAGCCGGGAGATTAAGCGTCAAGAGCGACGCGCTGTGATGTGTTCATGTTCAATGATTCGCGGACGTTCGCATTTCCTTTGATAATTCATTCAGTGACAGTTGCCGAAAGCTAGCACTCATGTTTGCTGGCAGATGTTTTTACAAGTTTGTAAAAGCTATAGTTTTTGCCGAGAGAAACCCCAATGTGATCAACCGGTATCTAAGATGTTTTTTTTATCGATAAATTGGAAACTTAAGCCATTCACTGACTGTCAATTGACTCGGTGGACACGTGCGCGAAAGCTGCTCGTGACGTACGGTTCTCCCGCGGCTGTAAAGCTACGTACGGACTGCGCGCACATTACGCGTACCCTACGCGAGCCCGGGTACGCGTACGCAGCTTAAGGATTGCAGAGTTTTCCGTCTTTAAAAAGCAGAGCAGACTAAATTATGTGGATTTAACTTTCATCACGTCATGGTTTCTCTCTGCCTTGACGCTAGTGCTGCCTTATTACAGGCTGATTTAGTGTTATGTAGCTCTGCTGCCACAAGTATGTCAGTAAAAATAAACACAAACCGAGTAATATAAACAAATGCGCAATTGTTCTCGATTATTTTACGAGTTGATCGTTTTTCCCCGTGCGAGTGCGTACTCGTGTTTGTACGTGAATTAAGTCTCTGAATGTTGTAAATACAAAGTAACAGAAACAAATTTTCCGCATCTAAAAGCAATTTAATTGAGATGGTTTATTGTCGGCTAGTCCAATTATAATTGGAGTTCACGGTTTGAATAACGACCGTAGAAGGTTGAAGATTCAATTAAAAGATAACTATTTGTCTATAACAGTATCGTATTAGTTCAGGTAGGTATTCCATAAATTAATAATCATTCTCTGAGTGTAATTGAAATTCTCAATTTTATGTGCTCGGAGGATTGAAATACGATTAAGATTATTAGTCTTGCTGTCCGTTCGTACAAGTCTCACGATGATTTATTGTTATTTATTTCAGTTTGTAGTTGCCGCTGTAATGCTCGTTGTCCGATTTTATGACTAGTAAATACCAATAAACACTTTCAAGATTTGATTTGATTTTCAACCGACGAAAACAAAAGGAGGAGGTTCTTAAGTCGACGTGTATTTTTTTTTTTTTATGTATGATCACGCATAACTTTTTACAGAGCAGTCCGATTTTGATGATTCTTTTTTTATTGGAAAGCGTATAACCCGAGGGTGGTCCCATTTAAATTTGGAAATAATATACCTACCCTAAGGGTAGGAAAACAGGGGATGATTGATTGTTCAGTCACTGATTGTACTATATGACCACGCATAACTTATTAACAGAGTAGTCGGATTTTGATGATTCTTTTTTTATTGGAAAGCGTATACCCCAAGGGTGGTTCCATTTAAATTTGGAAATAATATTCCAACCCTAAGGGTAGGAAAACAGGGGATGATTGACTAACTTTTTTACAGAGTAGATAGTCTGATTTTCATAATTATTTTTTATTGGAGATGGGATAAAAGTATAAAATAAAAACTTTTTAACAAAAAAATTAAACCGCCGAAAAAACTGAAAAGTAAAAAATAATACCTTTTTTGTTTGACCTTAATCTAGGTACCAGTTTGAAGTCGGTGCCTCAGCACTAGCCAGGAGGAGTGGACCTATAATCGTCTACCTGATTGTCTTCTATCACTCCTCCTGGCTCGTGCTGAGGCACCGACTTCAAACTGGTACCTAGATTAAGGTCAAACAAAAAAGGTATTATTTTTTACTTTTCAGTTTTTTAGGCGGTTTAATTTTTTTGTTAAAAAGTTTTTATTAGCTAAAATAATCAAATCATGTATGCTAATCAAGGAATTCTACTTTTAGTAACTTTCAAACAAAATTCAAAATCAAATGTCATAAGAATAACCTCAGAAGTCAGAATTTCAGACTGAAATGAATGCTGCTGGAAATGTGTTAATTTTTGTATTTACAAAATACTCTACTTTTGTATGTTAAATACGTATGTCTCAAGAATGAAATACTTAGTTACCTATAAAGACAATAAGTGACACCTTTGAGAAAGTAGTTCAGGCACGACGTCTGAGTAGCAGAAACTTTGTTTTGCGTAGATATGGCCGCGGGAGACGAGAGCGGTGTATTTTTCAGTTATTTTCACGTTATTTTCAGTGAGTGCCGGTGTCGCAAGCCGGCCTCGCGCCTGACAGCCGAATGTCAACCGCGCGGGCGCAGCTATTCTCACGCCTCACTATACAATATACTACTCGCATTCCTGAACAAACTATGTTATGCTAGTAAGAATAGTACGCAGCACCCTGGATGTTCACTATAACCTGTCGTTTACCATAGCAAGACGACAAGGACAAGGCATTAAGTTAGGTGACCAGCCTCTAATCAAACGATCGTGATGATGGTGGAAGTATACCTTCAGGGTAAGTATTTTAAAATTAATCTAGAATATTTCAGCATGTCATTGGGCTAGTTAACGTTGACTGAACTCCCCTGTGATTGTTTTTTAAGGATTTTTTAGGTGTGGTTGACAAATGTTTCCGTATTTGATCGATGTTCAAAGGCTACTTGTATCGCGTAAAAGACGTGACTAGATTTTGAATCAAAAACTCCAATGAAAAAATCTCTACATGGGTTTCATTCGAGGTAACTCAACCATCTGCTGAAATTTCCGTATTAATGGCTCCGAACCACTCTATTCGATGAAAGCCCTAACTGATGGGGAGTCGTTGTAACAGCATTTGGCTATACTTAAAAATAACTCCTAATCCATCTTTAGTCGAAGCTAAATAACTATTTCCTAAAATTCGTCAGTCCATTGTTTCATCTACAGATCTATTTTGGAAAAATAGTTAAGTAGTTTTTTTAAAAATCACAGCATAGGTACGCTTAGAGATAAGGTTTTACAAGAAATAACATGCTTGGTCAATAAAGTCTTCCACAGATAAAGTTGACCAAGAAATAATGTGTTTTTCTTTTGTTGCCGGCATAGTATTTTGTAGCATAATGCCGCGGGAGCTATACGCTAACGAACCAATCATTATTTAGACTATCTATACATATAATAAATCTGTAACAAGTCGGTGTCTGTACATTGAAGATATTTGAGAAAAACTGTCACTAGGGCTATTTATTAGCACAATAGAACCCAAAACAATGATTTTTAGAATTATTGTCTGTTTGTCTGTTTGTCTGTGCGTTTGTGCGCGCTAATCTCTGAAACGGCTTAACCTAGAAGGATGCGGTTTTCAGTGATATGTTGGTATTTTCTTGGATTAACATTTAGTGTTTGTTTCATTTGAATCGGTTCACAAATAAGAAAGATACGTCTATTTTAAGAATTTATCGAACAGGTTTTTTGTTTGAACGCGCTAATCTCAGGAACTACTGCTCCGATTTGAATAATTATTTCAGTGTTCGATAGCACATTTATCGAGGAAGGCTATAGGCTATATATCATCACGCTAACACCAATAGGAGCGGAGCGGAGCGGAAGAATGTTTTCAAATCGGGGGTTTTGGAAGTAAAACGTCTATATCTCGGGAACTACTGCTCCGATTTGGAAAATTCTTTCAGTGTTAGATAGCCCAGTTAGATAGGGCGGGTTGGGAGCGGTTGGGGGGCGGGTTGAGAGCGGGTTGAGGGCGGCTTGAAAGCGGGTTGGGGGCGGGTTGGGAGCGGGTGGGGGGGCGAGTAGGGAACGGGTTTGGGGCGGGTTGGTAGCGGGTTGGGGGCGGGTTGGGGGCGAGTTGGGAGCGGGTTGGGGGCGGGTTAGGAGCGGGTTGGGGGCGGGTTGAGAGCGAGTTGGGGGCGGGTTGGGAGTGGGTTGGGGGCGGGTTAGGAGCGGGTTGGGAGTGGGTTGGGAGCGGGTTGGGAGCGGGTTGGGGGCGGGTTGAGAGCGGGTTGGGGGCGGGTGGGGTGCGAGTTGAGAGCGGGTTGAGAGCGGTTTGGGGCGTATTGGGAGCGGGTTGGTTTATTATGAAGTTTCACTTCTTCCGGAAGGATCTAAGGAGAGCCATAATTGATGAAACAGCAAATTGGATAAAAAATAAGCTGCCCAAATTACTAATTCTACGCGGACGGAGTCGCGGGCAAAAGCTAGTATTTTAATATATTTGTTCTACTGTATATGAACAACATAAATATTATATGTTTTCTATTTCACGCTGCTTCGGGTTGTTTTGTTTATTGGTCTACAACAATACTTATTACTTATTCTGAGGGCCGTAAATCGTTGTACAATTAAGAGTAAGTTCGGTCAGAATGATGGTACATTGTTAGATGTATCATTAACTTTTGAAGCTTCTGATGATTACCTACTACATCAAGCTAAACAAGAGCTAAAACGTAAGAAAGTAAGCGAGCTGTGAGCTTGTGCTTATGGACCTTCCGGATCGACCCACATGATGTTGTCGCATGAAGAGAGAGATATTTTATCTAGTGAAATTCCTAGTACAGTCGAGTTCACCAATATCTGTACAGCCAACATTTCATAAATATCTATACATACACCTTATTACGGTAACATAAGGTCTATGTATAGATATTTATGAAAGGTTGGCGATGCATATATTGGTGAACTCGACCGTACATAAGATTACTATCTTAGTTCATTGATGCATCTACAATACTCCAGAGAGTTGCGGGTACCCATGAGTGATAGATAGTCCTCACTAGCCTCGTAAAAAAAAACATGTTGCTCGCTCATTCTGCGAGGCCAACATTAGGTACTACAGACCCTTCGTATGTCGATATCCCTCATGTAGAGTGCAACTGACTGATGACTGATGAACCGCGACGACATAGGTACAATAGAGCCTAACCTTGATCTCTGATGACCTCGACATGTTTTGTAAAAAATCTAACCCTCTTTCCGGGAAGTCGGGTGAAAGAATCGGCTAAGTGTGAGTTGGATTAACACATGTCGAGTTCCTTGCCACTGTACAGTTTTGCTCGGACAAAAACGCTAACTATTCTAACGCCTTTTTGTATGAAGATCCCTTTTATTTTTTTGTTATTTTTTGTTCTTGCGTATTTTTATACTCTGGGTACCTTTTACAAATTTTAATTATCTTTTATCTTCTAATTGAAGAATGGATACGTAAAACAAAATTATCAGCTTTTCTTTCTGAAACTAAAGTATGTATTTTGTAGCTCTACGTGCTTTGTAGGATGTAAGTATATAATATACGATAATGCTTTTTAATTATTCCGTCAGAAAAACAGTAAAAATAACATCGTACATATGTAATTAAATTAGTATGATATAATAGATCATCATATCTGTGCTCAGGCGCAATAAAAACGTCATAAAATACTCACGTCGAAAGCTTCAGCTGAACTCAATCCTGGGTTTGTGTCACCAAAGCCTACTCGCTTCGCTCACGTCGCTACAGCGGTATTGCACTAACTTTCTAATTGAGAAGAAAACCACCACATGAGATGGCTAATTTCTTTTGAATTTTTGAACTTAACTATTTTGGCGCGCTCCGCTCTGCGCGGGAGTTCCGGACGGACTGCGCCGCGGCCGCGCCTGACGTCACGCCGCCAAATATAGCGCCGCCACCGCCACAAGCGATTTTCACTTCCTCGTACTTTCTTTATATCACTTTTAAGGTCTTTATTGGTGTATATTTTAGCGCCGCTTATGTTTTTCTGCGTCGGTTGATAGTGAAATGTGGGGCCTGTGTTATTTTCGCCGGCGATTTTCGTCGCTTTTCCGCGCGGTGATCATGCGTGCCTTAAAACGGCAATACGGCGCGCGCGCATCTATGTGTGTATTGAGTTTGGATTTGTTTTGGTCTTTATAAGCTTGGGGAGGGTGACGGTGTACTTTTTGAGACTAGAAATACGTTTGATGCGCAGCTGAAGTGGTCGAAAGTTGGAGATAAACAATTTACCTCTAATTTACTTTTCACTATTTAGAGGAGACACTTTTTTGTTGATATTTTTATTAAGCATATAAAGATCTAACAATGAGATGTATTTATAATGTTTTCTTTTATTTTTAATTTATTTATTACAGTAAGTAATTCAATGAATACCTGCGATAATTCAATGCAGGTGCATACCTGCGATGTGCTCGAAAAGTCAAAATCATTTTAGCAATAATATAATATCTTCGCGATTAAGTTACTAATTATTATAATACTTAAGTAATTTATTCTAAATGATGATGATATAGTGGATGGTTGTATGTTACCGGCTTTTTGTTTTATTTAAAGAAAGAGATGACGAAGCTTTACCACAAATTTATTAAATTTTATTAAATTGTAATCAAAAGCGTTACACACGTATACGTTAAGCTTATACATTTAGCCGTAGGTATTTTACTTAATTCACAGACAAACTAATTGGTATTAAAAACCTATAATTTGTAGAGCTTTTTTTGTTTAATTTCCGTACGTAAATATTTAACAAAAATTTAAGTTTTAACAAAACTTTATAGTATTTAACAAAAATAATAAAATAATGTGTTGCAATACGTCGGTTGTTAAGGCAGCCCCTCGTACACTGTTTATTTTAGTTAAATCGTGAATTAAAGCGCAATAACGTATCAGCACACGCGCAAGTGACGCCGACTATTTACTCCTGAAATAGAGCGGCATATATCATCGCGTGTTCTCCGAATCAATATTTTTACTGCTTCCTAATCTCCTAAACCGGGTTGATCGATGTTTTCCAGCGCAGAGTTATTACTATTAGTTAAATGCGACTTGTGCTGCCATCTCTCGGGATTTTCCTAGACTAAGATGTCATTGATACAGTTTAGTAAAATCAAGGGGCATACATGAAAGATAACAAGTATGTACAAAAGTACTAGGGAATCAATCAATCAATCAACGCAACTTTTTAGAGTTTTTATTTTGGCTCTACATGTTCTTATTTTACAATAAACATTATGTATAGGTCTAGTAGTCAGACTAGAGTAGCTCCAGCTAGATAAGCTATAGCGCATTACGGGGCCGCTTGTCCACGACATATCTTAGTATAGTATGATCGGACCGTGAAAAGTGTAAGGGTCTAATTTAAAATAATTAACTAACATGGAAAACAATCCTGAGGTCTTATTGTCTGACGCACTTGAAATCGCATCGTTTTCACAAATTCTTTTCGTCACACACACAGTGTAGGATGAGGTGTGAAGGAGATGGCGACTGTGATTACGTTAGATAACACGGCCTCTAGGCGATGCTGACGACAAACGTGAAAACTCAAAAGCGTGTGCGATTTTGACGTAGCTGATTTCAGCTAAAAACAGCAAGCATTCCAAGCGCTGAGAACTAATACAAAACTAATAACATGAATGAATGATGAATGATGCTAATATGATAATATGAATGACTAGCCGCTGCCGGCGACTCCGTCTGCAAAGACGTCGTCTATCGCTATCCCGCGGGAACTATGCAATTTTCCGGGATAAAAAGTATCCTATATAACCAGGTTAAACTTAAACTATCTGTGTGCCAAATTTCACCAGAATCCGTCAAATCGTTTTAGCGTGACAGAGTAACAAACATCCACACATCCATCCATACATCCATACCAACATTCGCGTTTATCTTCTAATATATAAAAATCTCGTGTCACGGTGTTTGTTACCGAACTCCTCCGAAACGGCTTGGCCGATTTTTATGAAACTTTTTTCTCTAATCTCGGTAGGTCTGAGAATAGGTCGTAGGCTATTTTTTATATCCCTATTCCTCGCGGACGGAGTCGCGGACAACAGCTAGTCTAATATATAAAAATCTCGTGTCACGGTGTTTGTTATCGAACTCCTCCGAAACGGCTTGACCGATTTGTATGAAACTTTTTTCTCTATAATAATATCATTTTTCAGAATTCATAATTTCACTGAACTCTTTTTTTCTCAGAAACCATTAATTATTCAGGAATTTTGAACTGGTTATCCTGTAGGACTCTATAGGTTAGGTTAGGTTTGTTTTATAACAATTCTGTACAATTAAATAAAAAAGAAAAATAAATATTAGGGGACAATCTTACACAAATCGACCTAGTCCCAAACTAAGCAAAGCTTGTACTATGGGTACTAGACGACGATAAACATACTTATATAGATAAATAAATACTTAAATACATAGAAAACATCCATAACTCAGGAACAAATATTCGTGCTCATCACACAAATAAATGCCCTTACCGGGATTCGAACCCAGGACCTCTTGCTTCGTAGGCAGGGTCACTACCAACTAGGCTAAAGCGGTCGTTAAATTAATGAATTCAGAGTAAAAAAGAGTTCGGCGAAATGATGAATTCTGATGATAAATGATGAATTCGGACTTTAAATTTTATGCTACCCGATATGAACCCAATACTTAATAAGATTTGTATTTCCTTCTAGAACCAGTATCTTCGTTTCATGCTATTAGCACACTCTTTTCGTTTTTCATAGATTTTGCTATTTGGAGTACCTACCTACAATCGCTGCAAGTTCCATTTTTGAGCAATGAGAGCTTTCTGCCAGGTGGAGATGTCGCTAGATGGCGATGGTATCGTGAGGTCCGTTTGAGGTTAGTCTTTGCTTGCGATTGGCTGTTCAGTTATAAACGTAAGAAAGTGTCAAAGATATCAAACCGGATTATCCTGTTACAGAAACACTCATTAACTCGAGGGGCGTTTTGTAACCCAACCGGCAGTTGCAAATGTAATTTAAACAGTCTTCGTAAGTAACTTAGTGTAATTTCTTGCAACTTAAGTAAGTTGGAAAATTACAAGTCTCAGGTTCGAGTTTGCTTACGGAATCGTCTCACAACTTATCGAAGTGTCGCGACTACTAGTGCCATCTAGTCATCACTTAAGAAACTAATTACTACAATCCTGCATCGGACTATCGAAGTTTCTCAACTCAGCTGCATAAATACAACTTCCAACTTTCATCCATTGGACTTGGCATAACATCTGCCTGGAGAGAGATCTCTCTATTGCAGCCTACCCCCAAAGAAGCAAATCAATAAGTTGAGAACTTACGAATTAATTTGCCGCGAAAACAATGGCTAAGTATACAAACAAAAAACTGGTCACCATCTGAGGTAGAATGTTTAATTGCTGTTTATGAATCCCACCCCACCCCACACCTACTCTGGGACAAAATCGAAGAGTGACCATAAGGTTCTCAGCTGTTGGAATTGCCTTCCAAAATGATGTAGGTATCTTCTGTTTTAATGCCGGTGTTGTACAGTAGGGCCTACCTTGACGGTGGTGGTGCGGGGCTGCGCCTGCGCCTCTGCGACGTAGTTCTTCATGCCGGCCATGAGCACGGTGGCGCCCAGGAACTTGTTGAGCAGCGCGCGCGCCTCCGTGTCCTCGCTCGTGTCACCCGCCTCGATCACTAAGATGAGAGTTACTATGCGTCTTTTAACGGAACGAGAAATAGGTACTATGCCCATAGTAATGAACTGAAACAATTACTTTGCTCACCCGCGACCTTACAAAGGTCATTAATATGGACCTCTGCAAAGCAACGCCTGATTCAATAAATTATGCTCATAGTATTTTTTAAACTAAATTCTCATGTCAAGCAATGGCCCGATTTCTGTGAAAAAGTTTTATATTAGGATGTTTCTGTTGGACTATTGAATATTAGGACGATTTGGTTTGATAATAAATCGCAGACCACGATTAATCGTCATCATCATCCCAGCCCACGTCCCACTGCAGGGCACAGGTCTCATCTCACAAATGAGACCCACGCGGGTCGAGTGCGGATTGGGAACTTCACACACACCATTGAATCGTCATCATCATTTCAGCCGAATGACGTCCACTGCTGAAAGTAGGCCTATCCCCCAAGGCTCACCAAACAGATCGGTTAGGTCTGGACTCAGCCAGCGGGGGGTATTTGCCGTAGTCGCCACGCTTGGCAGGCGAGTTGGCGACCGCAGTGGGATACCCAAAAAAATCAAGGACGCTGCTGCCCGTCCTCCGATATTACTGGCCGCGGTTTTAGGACATATCCGGGTACCAGCGGGTCTAGGCTATCTGATCATCAAATACTATTACTCATTCCCTTACCGATGTCAGCGTTCTTCATGCGCGTGAGGATATCCTGTACTCCCGTGACCTTGGTGTTGCTGTCGAGGAAGGAGCGCTCCTGCGTACACGCCGGCCCCACCCGCGTGGTGGTGGTGGTGGTGGTGGTGCGGACACGGTCGGACGTCATCACTTCCTCCACTGAGCCAAGGCTGTGCTCGCTATCCGTGCGGGCAAGGCCTGACGAGAGAGGGAAATTTAAAGAAAAAAAAAACTGTCGAAAAAGCAATACTAAACTAAACCACAGCTAGGGTAAAATACCCTTAGGCAGCCAGGCACCGGTAGTCGGCCGTATATGAGTGCGAAAAGTACGAAAGATATCTCTCGTGCTCTTCCCACTCGTACGAAATATAGACAGAGGCCGAATACTGGCGATATTATTATAAGGCACTGGGTATTTTACCCTACTTGGAACTAGAAATGGGTGAGCTTTATTTGCTGTAAGTTCGATGGAAGATGGGGAAAAAAGTTGCGGGAACGAAGAGCGCCAACAGGGCGCAGGTGTGTAGGAAGACAGCCCGTGAGATGGACTTATGATTTGGAACAAGTAGGTTAAAGAAGAAGATAAATGTAGTGACCGCCAGATTTGGCAACTCTACCTTGCCAGGTCAAATCTGGCTAAGTCTGTCTTGAATCACAATTTAGTTAGTCCACTGCATCTAGAACGATATCTTCACTACTTTGAAAAAGCGCGTATCTCAAATCAACGTGCAAACTGAACTGAACCTAAAATCATACGAAGTAAAGTTCACTTAGTAAGAATATCGATGTTTAGATACGAGCTTTTTAAAAGTAGTAACGATATTTACCATAACAATAGGTACCCGGTAACAATAGGTAGAGTTAAGAGTTGCCAATCTGACGGTACGTAGTTACCTACGCTAATTTAGCATAATATTAACAATAAACAAGTCTGCTATTATCTGCAGCCGTAGGTAAACGAAAAATACCGTCAATTTGATTTGCTTTATAAATCAACACTTTTAATTTAATACGTGAATCTTATTCTACGATTACGACCAAAGTTGCTTTGCTGTAACCATCGATTCATGAAAGGTGAATGGCTTCATAGATTCTTCTTCCAAATATTATTTGTGGCCAGAATTACCAAAAAATGTAAGTATATTTTACCAGAAAAGCAGCTAATCATTTTCAAAACTAACAAGTACACAGCCAACGAATTAGGCGACATAATTGTGTAGTGTTCATAGTAAGTACGAATACTAAGTCTGGAGCTCGGGAGATTCAGATGCGCGGGCGCCGCTCCCGTGTCAACGGCAGCCGTCTAGATCTCATCTAGCCGTGTCGACGAAACCTGTCACTCCGTCGGTCTGTCTATTTACATGAATTAAGAGACTAAAATCTGCTAGACTTGCTTGATTTTTGGAAATATCTAAAGAGAAAAAAGAAATGTGTAGGTAAATGTGTAAATAGGTAGGTAAAATACATAAGATATTGACTCAATAGGTACCATTATAAATGTTTTCTAGGATTTTTTTAATTGTGTTTGGCAAAAAACTTTGATCGATGTGTGCGACGTCAAAAACGTGACTAATTTTGTATCAATAATTCCGATTATTAAACTTTGTTACAGGGATGTTGATGTCCAATCAAACTTCCTACCTAATTAATCTACTGAAATATTTGGAATTATTTTTTAAACAACTTGTATATACTTACTATATACTGCAATACAGTGTTCTAGCGGCAGTAGGTAGGTATGTTTCAAAACATTCATATCAATCTGTACTAATCTTATGATAAGGGCAGTAATATATGCATTGTCTACCGCGTGTTACGCGTAGATACTTGAGTTTACTGAAAAGTATGACTAGTGGTAGGTAAGTTATTGCGAAATATAGAATTAAATCCTGCCCGACTTCAATTCGCTATTTCCTGTCGTGAATGTGCAGGGTAAATAATAATAAATGTCAATCGAATGTCATCTCATCAGTCTCTAAAGTTTGTCACATATTCTTTGCTAAATGTGCAGCAAAAATGAAAACGTTCATACTGGATTTCATCTCACATACTTTTTTTAATTCAGTATTATCCCGGTAGAGATCAAAAGAAAGTCTCAAGGCGAGTTAAGATGCTTGTAAACACAGACCTCACAAATAACTCTTATTTTCACGCTTTCGGAATTAATTAAAAAGCGAAATTTTATTAACAGTACGCAAACAGTAGTAAAATATAGCAGAGTATTCGTACGATCCTAAGTTTTAACGGCTCGGTCATGACAACGCGCAACGCGGCGCGGCGAGCATTTTATCAAAATTAATTGCGAGTGTCGCGGCTGAGCAATGAATAGAAGTAACGCTTGCCGCGCCACCGGGCTGGGCCGTAAGGCATTAAATTTATCAGAGGGCAATTTTTGAGATCACATCACTCGAAAACACCATCCAAAAGTGGTAAAAACCATGCTGAATTTAAAATGCGAATGGAGTAATAGAAAATAGCAACCGTAATCAATGTTCTCAGAGAACTGGAAAATTTAATTTCAGCTTTAGTTTTGTAGCAATTTTTCTCCCGAGCTGCCTTTGTCCTATTCCTCATATTTATACAGGTTGTCCCTAAACTCAACGATTTAAAAATAAATTCCTATAGCGTTCAAATCGAAATGAAAGTAGGGCTTACCGGCGTGCTGCGAGGAATCGCTGGAGACACTGTCCCGAAGCCCCGCGCTGCGCAGGATGAGCCCGGCCTTCGGGTACGCGCTGCGCTCGCTCTTCGCGGTATCAGCTGCCGGACACCAACAAAACATTATCTAACAATCCCATTTGTATTTTTAAACAGTTTTATTAAAAGTATAACGGTCAGCTGCAGAGAAAAAGTACCCTCTGTTAAAGGGTAACTTTTCTCTGTAGCTGGCTGTATTACGAAGAAACCGAAGCGCTTGCCAGGGAGGAACCTTTTTGCTGCAAATGTCTTGTTGACGTCCCAATAGAATCATTGCGAAATTGATTATAAGATTCCATCCTGAGGCCGTATTGACTATCGCCATTGTCATCGCTTGCACCATCTCTTTTTGTCACCATCTTATACCGTTTGACAAAAAAAAAACAGTGAATGCGATAGCAGGCGTCCGCGCGTTAGACAAGTCCTCTGGTATCGGATTCAGCTTCCTCGACTGTACTTTAACATTAACAGCTGCAGACAGCATACTTTAGCCCTTTGTTATTGACGTTTTGTGACAATATAGTTTGAAAATGGTGCCGTTGCGCTTATCTTCAATACCATAAACAATTACTCTTTTGCTTTTCGTATACTGACTATGTATCACATCTGTGAAGACTGCGAAAGTGTGTTGCGCAATCGATAATAACGTACTCCATCATGCAATGTTCCAGACGTGTGTTACGAGGCAAGAATCGCGTGCTGACACGGCATGCTCTCAGTCCATAACAACTAAGATGTTAAATTGAAATTGTCTATCATCCGGTCATATACACACATACAGACATATCAGTCATTTTAAATGAAGTATTACTTACATGCACTCTTAATGTACTTTTCAGTGAGCGATTTCACAGAGCTTTGCCGTACTGTTTTCCTATCCTCCCTCCTCTCAACCTTCTCTTTTTTCTCAGTTCTGTCCACGATCTTCTCCATTCTGTCTGCGTTTTTCTCTACCCGATCGACGATCTTTTCTGTCCTATCCGCGATCCTTTGTGTCCTGTCCGCGATTCTCTCGATCCTCTCTGCCTTCTCCCGCTGTAGTTTCTCTGTTCTGTCTATCTTCTCCACTCGTCCGACCTTCTCGACTTGCTGTATCTTGTCGGTAGCTCGTTCAATGCGGTCGGCGTGGTCGGCGCGGTTTTCGGTGATCTCAGTGATGCAGACAGAGCTGTCGCGCGAAGTGTCGGCGTCCTCGACGCGGCGGTCACTGTGCGTGAACTGTTCCAACGTTTGTCTCTCCTCTTTCTGCAAGTAAAAACAAACCAGTTTTGAAATAGTTAACGAAACCCTACTCAGTTTGAGCGGCCTCGGCCCCGCTGCAGATTAATAAATCGATGCCTAAAATGAAGTAATGCGATATTTCATGAGTTTGGAAGATTAGGTAACTTTTTACAAAATGAACGCAGTAAGAATTGCAAAGCAACATGATGAAAAAGTCTGTCAATACGTGCCTGACAAAGTACGAGTAAACCCCGTCTAGTCTACATAACCGGGGCATGCTTAATTAAATAGTGATTAAATAGAGAGCCAATTTTGAGTATTTATTTTAACGTACTTATTAGCGCCTTTTCAAAATCAGTACTTATAGCAGCATGAGTTTAAGTTAGTATGTAATTAATTCTAAAAACTAATAAAATGATCATTAAATTGGATCTCTTAAATATTGACGTTACAAAAAAATATTGAACGGTGTATTGTATTCTTGTTAAAAATAAAACGAGTGACTTACAGTATGCACCTCCCCGTAGGTGTTGCCCGTGTCGCCGCCAAACTTCTTGGTGGTGGTGATGGCGGCGAGCCCGTGCAGGCGCGAGGCCGGCTCGCCCTGCGCGCGCAGCAGCCGCTCCAGCGCCGCCGGCTGCGACGCGTACGCCGTCACCGACACGCTGCCCTGCGGCGCGCCGCCGTTGCGCGTCACGAACTCCTCACGCACCACCGTGCCTTTCACTGCGGACCGACAACAGCTGAAACGCGACTGGTCAACGCGCCAGCGCGATAGAAAGTGCGCAGGCCGTTTCAGAACATACACAGTCTTTTGTTAATTCATTTGTGAAGTCTTGTCGCTCTCCAAGCCGGGTTTTCAGAATATGACCTACTATAGATTGCGGCGCTACCAAACTAGTTATGATGTGAGATCATGCAAGACCCGCGATGTATTGCTATACGGATGATTCTATACCTAACATGAAACACCGCTTTAGAGTGCTTCAGAATGTACGACAACACGACGTTCAGTTGAGTCAATATGTGCGTTATGAGTAGTGCGTGAATCAAGCGACGAAGAAACAGCGACTATTCGGTAGTGGGGTAATTAAGGTTACAGGTGGCGTCCAGTCACACTGCTTCAATTAACAAGGTCAATGAATGAAAATTGTCTCCTTCGGTCTGATTAAATAAACAAAATTAAAATTTTAAATGGTATACCTTTTTATATGCTTGTAACTGAATACCCTTGTCAATTTACGTAGGGTGTCATTATAATCTTCTAATATATAAAAATCTCGTGTCACGGTGTTTGTTATCGAACTCTTCCGAAACGGCTCGACCGATTCTTATGAAACTTTTTTCTCTGTATTCGGTAGGTCTGAGAATAGGTCGTAGGCTATTTTTTATTCTTCGCAGACGGAGTCGCGGGCAACAGCTAGTTTTCATACAAGTATTTATTATTTCTTTATTTAGTACCTAGTCCACCTTTAATACGAGTTGGCACCTAACCTACTTAACACTATCTATGAAACCGAAAGTAAATGAACAAAGTGAACGTGAATAAGAACATTTATAGCAAAATTTTATTTGTTGTAAATATGGATAAGACGAGATGAGATTAGGTAGTAATGTATTTGATTGCGCCAGTTTACACACTAATCTCTGGTTACTTGTTTTGATAAACTAAACAAGGAATGTCAAGTGCATAAATACCGACATAGATAGCGCTCATATTCGTATGAGTCATGCTTACCTTGATAGTTGGAGGCGCCGTTCCGGAGCGCCTTGATGCCGAAGAGCGGACGTCCGTCGGCGTCGAGCGGACCGGGCCCGTAGCTCGAGGTGATGACGTCGAGCGGCTGCGCGATGATCTTGGACGGGCTCGGCGCGCGCCGAACCTTTTCACTCTCCAACCTCTTGCTGCTAAACGTCCGCATCTCTGACGTCGTCTTCTTCAGGTTCCGATTAGTCACCCACGACGGCTTCTCCTCCTGCTTAGGCTTCTTGTCCACCTCGTACGTCGTCTTTATAATAGTCTCTTTCTTTACTGTCTCAGACTTCGGTATCTTCCAATCGGGACTCGGGGAGCGTTGGTGCATTCTCTCAGCGGGACTTGGTGTCCTTTCTGGCTGTTTTTGAGGGGACGGCGACCTTTTACCGTTCAAGTAGGTCTCGATTCGGTCGCTAGATGAGGTTCGCTCGGTAAAAGATTTAGCTGTTGTAATCTGTTTACTTTCAAACTTCTCTGAATGTTGGGATAAGTTTTTCTGATTTTCATGCTCAACAGTTTTACTGTTCTTCATTTCCGAGAACTTTAGTTTCTCTGTCTCGTTTAAGCCGACCTTCTTCATGTAAGCGGAGGCATACTCGTTGAATCGGTTTGTCTTGGGTTTCGGGGACGCGGTTTTGCTGGGCGACACCGTTCGAGTCTTTTTGTCAGGGCTCCGCTGGCGAAGGGGGCTCTTAGTCTTTCCAGGAGTGGTTTTAGACACTGGTTTTTCTGGACTGACCGGCCTCTGGCGTTTATCTTGAACAACCTTCACTGACTCATTAGTGTGTCCATTATGAATAGGTTTCGTGTGCTCCTTAGAATTGTAGCGGTCGGGAGACACTACCTTCTGCGTTGCAGTCTTAATGTGACGCTCGGGGGAAGTTGTCTTTATAGGAGTAGATGTGGCATGACGATCAGGAGATCTCACTCTTGGCCGTTCGGGAGTTTTGTTCCTTAAGTGACGCTCGGGTGACATCGGTTTTAAATGCTGATCCTGGGATTTAGGTTTCGTTTGACGTTGAGGTGATCTGTTCCTGGGCGAACTTACAAACGTATGTTTAGTGGTTTTAGTAAATCTACTATCCGTTACATGCTCGGTCTCCATCCTCTTCTTGGCAACTCTAATTTGAGCTCTAATGCGTCGCCGCTGTTCGTAACCAACGACCTTTTCCAACTGAAAAGGACAAAGTTAGTGTAAGATTAGAAACGTAACGGAGAGAGATATCAAAATGACAATCACGCAAACGGTGTGCTTACTAACCATTTGTTCCAACAGGTCGAGGTCGAAGACGTCCTCGATGCAGGGCTGGTGGTGCTCGACGCTGCTGCGCCTGCGCTCGCTACTGGCGCTGCTGCGCTCGGCGCTGGTCCGACGGAGCTCCACACCGAACTTGCCACTCCCACGTCGACTGCTCACTTCCACATCTTCCACGGATCGCATGTCTTCCCGGACCTGGCTAGTCTGTGTTGGCCGCTGATAGCCGGGAACTTTCTCTTGGGGTTTTTCGAGTTTCTCAACGTCTGTTTGAGGGTATCTAGGAGATTCGGGCCGATGAGACACAGGTTGCCTCGATATCACTGTCCTTGTAGTCGTAGCGCTCTCAATCGTCTGACGCATCGGTGACTTGGTTCTGGCTATTTGAGGAGAGTGTGGTGCGAGGCGAGTCGGACTGTCTCTTGGTTTGTCTTTCACCATTCCTAACCGCTGTGGTCGAGTCGATGTGCCACTAGACGGTCGAGAGTCTAGTTCATCGACTACAGGTACTTCGTCTACATCTGTCGGGAAGCCGTCTTCGAGAGAAGGATGAAGAACAATGGTCGAATCAGTTATCGGCGATTTTTTAATGACACCGATATCTGTCAACTTCGCAGTTTTAGTTGGAGTCTTAGAATCAACAGTTTCTTTTGTTTTCTGAGTGGTAGCAATATTTTCGAAAAGAGCCTTAGCTTTTTTCACAGCTTCGCTGCTGCGGAGGGTAGTGATCTTCGTAGCTGGGATTCTTTCAATCGGTTTTATACTAGGCTTACCGTAATCCTTGTTTCTGATTTGAGATGGCGATGTTATTTTTGAAAAAGACTCTTGCCGTTGATCTTGTAAACTCGACTTTTTGTTACTGGTTTCATCACGCCTGACGTGAACTTCTGTATCTTCAGCAACAGTGTCGTCATCAAAATTTTCAACCATTCTTCTCATCATTTCTTCATGCTGTTCATTTATCTTTCTCTCTTTTTCCTCTGTGGTGTGCGATTCTTGCAGGAACTGTTCAGCTGTTTTGACAAATTTGTTGACCTTGTCAGAGACACTCAGTAAACAATCGTCACTTTTCAAAGAATCGTCCACATCGTTAAGATCAGGGCGCTCAACTTTTTGTGCTGGTTTTGATTTAGGAGATTTTACATTCTCTGCAGTCTCTACAAATAGATGAGCTTTATCATTGACACTCAACTTTGTGTAATCATCTTGGTAAACTGTATTTATGTCATATTCATCCGTGACACGGCGCGATGGGCTTCGCCTGTCTTTCGTCTCCCTTGGACCTTTAGCAAATTTGTTGACTTTTTCAGACACGGATAACAAACATTCATCAGACTTTAGATTTTCTTCAATATAATCAGAGTGAGCTCTTCTTTCAGTATCTTTAAAATGTTTTGTTGCATCTTTAGGTTTGATTGTGGTACCAGTTTTGTTTGAAAACTTGGAAACTTTATCGTTAACACTTAAAAGACATTCATCAGATTCAGTTACATTATCGATGTGCGTTCTCTTAACGAATAATTCGTCTTCTTCTGATATTTCAATTATGTCGTCAACCAAAGATTCAGTTTCGTGGATGGTATGATGTGTCCTTCTAACAAAGTCATCGTCCGGCTCACTGACTTCATCAGGCAGCCGAGGTGTTTGGACGTCATCAAGGAAACTGATTGGAGTTGGACAAATGTGGTCCGGAGAGTTCTCCCTCGATGATTTGGCTCGTTCGACATCCACAAGCACATCATCATCATCATCTATCGATGTGTTCAATGCTGTAGCTGACTTAGGCTTACCAGCGAGCTTATTTTGAGGTTCTTTGATGGTAGATTTTAGATTCTTGGTAGTTGTCGACTGCTTGGATGTTTTTGTGGACATATCGCTAACTTGTATTTCTGGCTTAGACTTCATTCTTTGGGGCGTCGTTTTCTTTACTTTTATAGTGATGTCACTAGCAGTCCGACTAACTTTAACATCATCTTTCCTAGGGCTGACGTTTTCTTTGTTAAGGCTATTTTTGTTCGTTGGGTATCGTTTATTATCCGGTTCTGCAGTTCGGGTAGGCGATGGAACCACGCGATGAATTCTAGTAGGAGACGTTTTAGAAACGGTGTTTTGTTTCGACACTCCAGTAGACTTTTTCATTTCGGTTGAAATGATAGACTCAGTTTTAATATTAATGGTCGTGGGAGTCGGCTTTCTAGTGAGTTGAGCTGGCATGGACTTTCCAGCAGTTTTAGGTGCCTGCGGCGTCTGAGGGAGCTCAGTTGAACTAACTGGTTTCCTCGGAGATGTACTTCTCGCTTTAACGGGAGCCTCCGAGCTTTTTTCCGTTTTAGGAGAAATGGGTGTTGAAGACGGTTTCTTGACAGGAGAAACGGTTCGAGATAAAGGCTTCCCTGTTGGCTTTTGAGACTTCATTGTAGTGTCTTTAGGTTTCTCAGTAATTTCTATTTCAGATTTTTGAGAAGTTATTTTATCTCTTATTTCAGCTTGTTGATTTGTTATCACTTCTTCGTCAATATTAAATTCGTTTGTCTCGACAGTTTCAGCAGTTATATTAAGATCTTGTAGACTAGTACTAGACTTTCCAGGGCTCTTTTCTCGGCTCGGTGATCGTTCGCTGCGATTCGGCGACAAGTTCCTGAGTGAGTTTTGTACCCTGTTTAATATCTCTTGTTCTCTCTCTGATGTAATGAGATCTGTACTAATCTTAGTAGTTGTTGGCATTTTTTTGTCTGGTGAAGGCGTTCGAGATTTAGTTCGCACTGGATTCTTTGTCGGAGAATCAGATTTGCTAGATACACTAGTTGGTTTCTCGGAAGTTTTACGGACCGGCGATACAGAAGACCTTGGAGATTGGTATTTATGATCAACAGTTTTAGAGTCCAGCGTGGTTTTTTCTGCCGTTACATTTGAAGTAGATTTAATATCGTCACTGGTAGTATCGGACTTGGATATAATGTCTTGTAATTTAGTTGGAGAACTTTCTCTGGATGGTGTTTTGGACTTTCTGATATTTGATAGGGTAGTTTCACGAGCATTCTTAGTTAAATTTTCCTTTTCGTTCGCGATAAAGTCAGTGACCTTACGGCTGTCTTTTATTTCCTTCTGGTAAATACTTTCTCTTACTGGGGAAGTTGCCTTTGAGCCGGGGCTGGGGCACGGAGATACACTTGGAGAGCTTCTGTTCGACTCAGGTTTCTTCAGGAACGATGTCGAATCATTAGTGGTGGTTACTGTAGATGTCGATTTGTTGGTATCTTCCATCATACCGAGAATCTTGCGGCATCGTTCTTCGTAAGTTTCTCTTCTCTCAAATGGCGGTTTCACCTTGACTGGAGCACTGGTTTCAGGAGTGCCTGGATTATCTTTTTTTACAATTTTATGTTCCGGGAGATCCTTAATTTCCACTGTAGGGGAGACGCGGAAAGTTGATGGAGGTTTTTCAGTTGGAGAGACCTGACCGAAACCTGTCGAAGGTTTCTTTAAAGAGCTTTTTCTAGGAAGCGTGTCTTTATTGGGTAGAGATTTCTTTTCAGGAGAAGGTGATCGGCAAGGAATTTTAGAAGGAGATGGTGATCTGTTCAGAGGAAGATCTACAGGTCTTTTATAAGTGGTCGTAGTTTGTTCAGTTGTGTTTGTTT
This sequence comes from Archips crataeganus, assembly GCA_947859365.1. Lineage (NCBI taxonomy): Eukaryota > Metazoa > Arthropoda > Insecta > Lepidoptera > Tortricidae > Archips > Archips crataeganus. Next base: position 559,854 of record OX402057.1, on the reverse strand, counting down.
CGAAGTAGGTTTCAGCGTCGTCCAAATCAGTCACGATAGTTTTTTGAAGTGGAGGAGAACTAAAGTATACGAATCCGCTAACAGACGTAGTTGGAGAACTCTGACCAGTTGACGGTTCCTTTTCAACTGTCTTAGGCTTTCTGGTCGGGCTGGTAGATGGCGTGACCAACTGTCGCGGATGTTCTTTTACGGTAGTTTTTTTATTAATCTCTTCAGTGGTTTTTTCACGAGCAGTAAAATCAGAAGTATTCTGGTACTTTTCGGTTTTAGTCGGGGATTTTAATGGCGAAGTACTGTTTCGTGGGGACTTTTTCGTTGGTGAACTTGGGATTTCCGCTATTTTTTTCGGAGAAGTAGCTTTCTCACGACGCCTCAAAGAATCATACTTATCTTCTCTTGTTTCCTTCGTATTAACATGTCTCACGTCATCAACTTCATCAGAACGGTGATATTTTTTTTCATAGGTTCCAAATTTAGATGGAGAAGGTTCTCTTACTGTAGTATCTTTTTTAGGCGCATGCGGGACAGCAGTTGGTTTGTCAGTGCCGTAGTTTTCCATAGTAGTATTAACTTCCGATGTTTTTGTAGTTGAAGTTTGGGATCGTGTTGTGGAATCATACTTTTTGTCAATAATATTTGTTTTAATAGTTTTTTTATCTTCGATTTCTTCAGACTGTCGCGTTTTTTTTTCATATGTACCATATTTAGAGGGCGATGGCTCCCTCATAGGAGTATTCCTTTTAGGTGATGCGGGAGTATCTTCGATATTCAAAGCAACATTAGTTTGTTTATCAACGTAGTCATTGCTGGTTGAGATGTTTATAGACTCATTCTTCTTAGTCTCCTGAGTAACATTATGGCGCTCAATATTTATGTGGTCCTGACTGAACGTTACTGGTCCTTTGGGTGGAGAAGGTGAGCGGGAATCCTTGCGCAGCGAAGGCCGTGTGAGAATAGACGGTGACTCAGGGCGGCAATGGTCAGGCGTATCGGCTCCTGGAAATTTCCTTGTCGGCGACGGGCTCTTCTTCTGCCGTACCGTAGTTTTATCTAATGTGGTATAATCTACGTTAGTTTTATCGGAGCGCGTGTACATTTTGGTTTCCTCGTCAATGAATTTGTAGTGATCCTCCTTAATACTTGTATTCTTAGCATAATCGTATGGCTTACGCTCCGGGCTCTGAGAGGGCACACTTTTCGTGGGACTTGGAAGAGCATTTTGTTTGCATGCTGTGGGTCTCATGTACCCTGGCTTTCTGTCTGGGCTCACGCTAGCCCTGGACGGAGTTGGCTCCTTGGGAGATTTTTCAGGGCTGGCACGACTTGTTGAATAAGGTGCTTGGTAGCCAGGCTTCCTATCAGGACTTTGACTAGGCCTAGAATTCATCTTCAAGTTATCGGCAGGTTCAATTTCTGGAGTTTTACTGGAACGAGAAGGAAAAGTGGCATGGGGAGGATGAGTTGTAGTCGGGCTTGACTTATTTTCTGTAGAGTGGTATGGTTTTCTCTCCGGACTATAGTACAGTTTTGTCGGTGAAGCCTCTCTTTCTGATGACCTTGCACGTGAATTAATTCGAGTAGGGCTTGGACTAGATCTATGCCCTGGTTTTCTCTCAGGGCTAGTGCTAAATCTAAGGGCAGCATCGTGAGGACGTTTTTCAGGGCTGACGCTCGGTCTCTGACGGTAGCTATCAGGAACTTTTCTATCTGGACTAGCGCTATATCTGGTAGTAGAGTTGCGATGAGGCGTTCTTCCATCTGGGCTATTAAACCTGTTTGTTTTAGTCTCGGTCACGGAGTGAGTAGAATGCGTGCTGGAGTAACGGTCAGAGATATTACGTGAAGGTGAGAACCGATCTGTTTTACTGGGACTGCCACCGCGGCTGGAAGGTTTCCTGTAGGTTTTGTCTGGGCTTACGCTGCTCCTCAGTGAGGAAGTGCTTGACTGGTAGGTCTTGCTGCCGGGAGAGGATGCTCTGGTGGTGGGGCGCGAGGATACTGGCGTATCTCCACGCAGTGTACTCGCCCACGCTTGATGTGTAGGGCTCAAATCCTGGCTAATTTTCTTCTGTGAGAATTCACTCTGATATGTCGTTTGGTACTGATCACTGCTAATTTTCCTCTCCACGACTTCTTCTACTTTTTTTTCTGTCGTAACATGATGATGTCGTTCTTGGTTGTCAAAGCTATGATCAACTGTTTTATTGTCGCGGACATGCTGAGTATCACGGGGGGTCAAAATTTCACGTCGATCGGAGTCGTCAATATTAGTCTCATAGCGCTGTTGGTAGGTTTTCTGCCGCACAGTTTCGACATGCTCATCGTTTTGATTTACCGTCGTCGAATGATCTGTTTTTTGGTTTCTTTTGAAATCATAGTCATCAACATTTCTTTGAGAATCAACGATATTCGTAATTCTACTGTCAAAGTCATCGTTTATGTTTCTCGAGGTTGTATTCCTCACGTCAGATTTATGGGAGGAAGTGTAGGAAGATTTGTTTTCGTTCCTGGTCTGTTGGGAGTAGCTTTCAGAGCGCGCGGTGGAGACGGCAGGTACGCGGAACTCGCGTCGCGTGCTGGTCACGCGAGTGCCGTCGGGCAGCTCACGAGTCTCCACTATCACCTTTGTGTTGCTATCCGGATAATCCACTTTCCTCGACACCAACTCACCACCGTCATAATTTCTTAAATTTTGCTCTTGCTCACTCGTTTTCGTTACTTTTCTCGTGCTCTGCTCCACATTATTGGAATCATAATCCTCTCGCGTGAGAGCGTAGTCCTCGTTGGTGACGTATGGCACTGATTCGTGTTTCGTCGAAGACACCTGGTGCAGCCTGGAAGAGCTGGAGGAGGTCTTGGTGGAGGAGAAGTGGGAGCCGTCATCGGTCTGGCGGACTACTTGCTCGTGCGCGGCGGTGTTGGAGCGGCTCTCGTCACGCCTCAGGCTGGTGTTGTCGTCCTGGTACTCGGTGACCGCCTGCCGGTGCTGGTCAATGGCGGCGAACTGTCCTCTCCCCCCCTCCACGTCGTACCTTCCTTCGATGTTGGCGTTGACCGACTTGACGTGGGTGTGGCCGTCGTCAGTAGTTTTGTTCTCAGATTCCACGTTCCATCCGGCGTTCGAGAGCTCCTTGAGATCTGGAAAGAGAGATACTGCTGTTAGATGAGCTCGAGCTGGTCGTTCAGCTGTCACCGGTTAGTGAAGCGTTAGTGGTTAGGAGGGTTACGAGGTAGTTCTGTGGTGCGGCACCTTGGCCGGAGTAGGAGAACTCCTTGGGCGGCGAGCCCGCGTCGCGCACCTCCTTGCTCTTGAGGGACTGGAAGCTCTGGTCAGCGAAGGAGCGGCCGTGGCCGCGCGCTGCGCCGGCGCTGAACTCACAACCTGCCGAATCCACCACAACTACTCTAATTGCCAGTGTCACGGCACAGTACTACAATAACACATATTTATATAAATCTACATAAATAATTCTACATAAATGAATATAATGACGCGTAAACATAAAAGGCACCAAGTCGATAATTACTAAACTACTATTCATGCTACACAAAATGCTTTCTAAATTTCTAAAGCCTTGATGTCGCATGCAATATAAGTAGTTTGACAAAATACAAATTATTCACTAACTACAAACAAAACACTATATTTTTTTTTACTTCAATTCCATAATACGTTAATCTAGATACTTATAAACATATAAGTATTTAATCGTCATCATAGGACTATGCGTAATGCCAGGAAGGCCAAGATGCTCAAAAATAATCGGTCACTAAATAACCCGCCTCCTTCGACAGTCGGGTGAAATCTATTTAGAATTTTCTGGAACTGACGTCACGTCAAAATCTACGCAAGGTTCTTAGGTAAAGTAGTTGTTGTCTCTTCGAGACAACCATGAAAAGAACTGCCAAAAGCGGTATTCCAACTCATTTCAAGGACTGGAAACGCATCCGCAATCATCCTAGAATTACGGCAATGTGCGCTAAGGATCATTTACCCACTATCCGGTGACACACTTGCTTCTTTTCTCACATGGGAGAAGAATAACTTTTATGGAAGACCGTTTATGGAAATCAGAATTGCATCCCCTACTTTGACCGATGTTGGCGCGATGTGCCTAGGAATGGAATTGACAATTATTTCAAATCTCACTTCAAAATGAAATGATAGATTTTTCAATCTTAGTTTCAACCCGATCTGATAATAGTGGTCAACATAGTATACACGAGTGTACCTTTGGCATCTTTCGCATGCGGCTCGGGCGAGTACAGGTTGCGCAGACGCTCTTCGCGTAGCCGGTACATGTGTGCGCGGATCTCTTTCTTGCGTGAAAAGTCCTCCGTTTGCTGCCACTGTAACAGCACATTCATGACTATTTATTACACTGTTTTTATAACAATTTCGAGTGAAAATACGTTTATTCGTGTTTATCCGTTGATCACTCACGTCTTAAAACGAGTTTAACTTGACATGTTTCGGGCTAATCCGTAGCCCTTCCTCTCGGAGTCGCACGTCACGGCACGCACGGCACGGCAGGGTGTGCACGTTTGGCAGCCGCCGTGACGTGCGACTCCGAGAGGAAGGGCTACGGATAAGCCTGAAACATGTCGAGTTAAACTCGTTTTAAGACGTGAGTGATCCGTTTATTTTCACTATGAGTGAGTCTCACGGTAGTTTCATGTTTAAAATTTCGAGTGAGTTGAACCAAGTTACTATTAACGATAATCAATGTCAAACCAGTCCCATCCATATTTCCAGTTGAATAAGTACATGTCTGTTTGCAGAAAGTTTGACAGCTGTTTTGACATTGATTTATTATGATTACAGTAACTTGATGCAACTCACTCAAAATACAGACTCTTTTGCCCACGTCATAGTCGTAGTCCGGCAAGTTGTAAAGGTGCCTACATGTTTGTTTGTTGATGAATTGTGCTATTATATTTCTGCAGGCGCTAGTAAGTTTAAGAACTAATTTCAAATTATTCCAATTTGATAGGTACTGAAATAATATTTAGTTTTTGGTATGAGATTGAGTTGAAATATGGTTGTGTGTTGATAATTGCCATGAATTTAATAAAGGCTATCGATGCCTCTGGAAGGCAGTCCGAGGCAGTTGTTGGATGCTCACCATACGTCGCAGCACGTCCTCGTCGTGGATCAGTGAAACGTCTCCTTCCGACATCCTGCAACAAAACAGACTCTGCTTAGTTCTACTATTAACTATGTACCTAAGTATGTAAAAATAACAATTTAACAAAAAATCGTTGACAAACGTTTCCATACATTGCTCGATGTTCAAAGTGTACCGCGTCAAGGGCGTGATGATTACATTTAACTACACTACACTATATAAATATTAAATCCTGTGATTTTGTTTTCTAGCATTTTCATTCAATAATGTATGACGACCCACCGACATTTGAACAACATTCGACTCATCAATCGGTATTTAATTCAACCGCCCACGAAAAAGTGTAGTGGATACAGAAAACAAACTTTTTATCTTCGATCGATGCATGAATAATTTATAGATATAGAGTCACTATTTTTTGAGAAGTCAGTTGAGAACTTGAGACACCACAACACACCAATCACACAAACCGATTTAGCGTTAATCCACCAATGATAAATCACCCGTGACACGAAAGGCCACGACGGACCAATCACAGCTGTCAGTCAACCATCTGTTGAGATGGAGGCCGCACTATTGGCTGATCCGTTCGCGCCATTTTTGTCACGGCCTTACCGCGTTATTCAATTCATTTGTGCACACTTGTGTTAATTTATACTCATTATACGGTGTAGCAGACCATATGGCGACGGTATTAGCAAATAGATGTCACCTCAACGAGGTACTGAGTTTTTAGTATAAACAGTAATGATGTAATAGGCAGGTAATTCACAGCAGAAAGTGAAAACGTCTTTCACGCGCATACCCTTTTGATTTTCGATTTTGAACACTAAATATGAGTACGTAGGTAGCAAGATTATTTTCGTTTAGAGTATAGCAAGCAAGTGCAGCAAAGCACAAATGATATAATACTTAATGTATTAGATTAGTTCCATATATTTAACTCGGAGCTATTAACTCTGGTTCGTGCAATTTCGTTTAAACATATAGCAAGTACCTATGTATTGGGCTATATATGTAGATGACATAATGCATCAAAAGAAAACCGCAGATATGCTTCTGTCTTCACATAAAGTGGGGATTCAAATTAAGTGGAAGACAAGATCTGTCACAACAAGCAACAAAGTCCGAACTAAAATAAACCACAGACGCCTTAATTCCTGGACATTGTAATTTAAACTGTAAACATACGAGCGTTCATCAATCGATGCGTGGACAATAATTTCATCTGCGGACAACCAATAATTAACTTAGCCTTGTGTCCTTTCCTTACGCAACGACCCCGCGCTATGTACGGAGCACCCCGGGCCGCCGCCCTTGTCCCGGTTTTACAAACAAATTGCAATTGCATTTTTCTTTTTTTGTCAAACTGGTTACTCCGAACCGTATACATTTCGAGGGTTATCTGATCTGACATTTGGTGCGAAACAAACCTCTGTATGGCCAGTTGGTTACGGTAATTATATGTAAATAAACAAGTAGTTATGTCTACTTAAATATTATGCACAAAATTTCTGCTTTCACGGCCATTGCGCTCAAAAGTTTTGGAGTAATGACACTATTGTGTGTAACCTAGCGACAACCTTGTATACACATAATTAGTTAATTACTTACTTAAATATAGATAGATGTGTCCCGTAGCTCTGTATTTTGAGAATACCTGAATTAGATGACATGTCAAGTCTTTACTGTATCCACTTACAAACAGAAATATAAAAGTTTAGTAAACTTTTTAACTCTTGAGGTGATTAAGTGCTTCAACTTAAAATACTCAAGCCTTCATCGCCTGTGGCACTCCCCACTACACACGAAGAAACTTAAGGATTGTTGAAATATCTTAAGAATTTCGACTAGAAAAACTCGATAACCCATGACGTCACCTATCTCCACGACGACGACGATTTCTAATTACCCTATTGAGGAAGCGATCGTCAACGCAGGCAGGACAGGACACGTCACGCGCTTGTCATCAGAGTCTCAGATATCGATATCGGTAGGTTTGACAGATTCGGAAAGGAAGATGCTTTGGTGCAAATTAAAACTGAACATGACCATTGTAGTTTTTGTTGGTGCAGTGAGTTTAGGGCTATTTCGAAAAATATCGACTTTTATGCTTTTTCAAGAAGCGTTCGTTCTTTGATTCAATAATCAAACTATTGAGTAATCATTAGTTACATGGCTGAACAAATGGCACATTTAAAATTTCCATATTTTGTTTAGGTTTTCGAAAACATTTCTTTTCTACAGTTAGATAACTTCATTAGTCAGATCGTCGTTCATGAAAGGTTTAAACGTAATAAATGTTACCTAATGAATGTTAAGCCTTATAGCATTGTGGATTAACATGGCAATACATGAGTATTTCATAGTTTACTAGCTGTTGCCCGCGACTCCGTCCGCGGTATAAAAAATAGCCTACGACCTATTCTCAGACCTACTGAATACAGACAAAAAAGTTTCATAATAATCGGTCAAGCCGTTTCGGAGGAGTTCGGTAACAAACACCGTGACACGAGATTTTTATATATTAGACAATTTTGATGAATTTAGACTATGTCAATACTGTAACAGTTGTCAAATCTCTTCGTTTCCTCTTTCCGTGGTGTATTGGCCCAAGCCTTAATAAGGCCGCCATTAAGGGAAAATAAATAATAATAACATGTTAAACTGATTGTCCTTTGTTTTGTGGAACTCTATCAACCCATAACTCATATAATCCTGCCGCTACTGTCCAATTTCATTGTACCGTAAATACAAGAAGCTCTATCACGATATCTTGGCTTTGTTATTTCTCGCCTGCTGAAGCTCCCCGCTCATCTGCACACCACATAGTACTCTGCTACAATAAAACCTTATTATGTTTTTATTTATGCAAGTAGAAGACAACATTATTTTATGACCAAGCCGCCGAAAAATAAATTACTTACTTAGGTATTTGCAACGTAAGTAGGCTAAATAAAATCAAAATTAAAACATTAATTCTGTAAGTACCTACCTACTACTACTACTAGCGCTTTTGGAAACACCATCATTACCAAGAAGAATCACCGCAAGAAAATTGGCAACCGTAAGAGATACTTTAGAATAGTCCTTCCAGGGTGGGTCGCTAGTAAATATTTAAAGAGAATTCTCACACTATCGTCTTATATATCGTCCACCAAATTTGTACCCGATACATTTACTATCTCCTCTTCACTTAGGTAGTGGACAACCAGCCTTAATCTCACCTATTAAGTCCCTAAAAAACGATAAGCAGCAGCGTTACGTGTCGTAATCTGTCTGGCCGTTGCCTAATGGGCGGCGGTAAATCTCCGCGAGGTGCGCCCGCGCCGTGCTTCGCTTATCCGAAGCTTGGAAAGGGGTCACATGTTAGCTCAACTTGATTGAGACCGAAGGAAACGAAATGATTTTAAATAGTTGACAGTTGGGTTAAGGTGTCAAGATTACAAGTTTTCGTAAGAATATGTAACACATCTAGATTTGCTATACTAAACGGGACTTATCACGCAATTGGGATTGACCATTTTTTCTAACCCCCCTTTTTAGGGTTCCGTAGTCAACTAGGAACCCTTATAGTTTCGCCATGTCTGTCCGTCTGTCTGTCTGTCTGTCCGCGGCTAAGCTCAGAGATCGTTAGTACTAGAAAGCTGTAATTTGGCATGAATACAGGGTTATTTGTAATTCACTGACATCCTCTTAACCCTGAATTCCTATCACTCAAACAAATGTTTTATGTTTTACGACTTTTTAAAATGAAGCACTTTTTTCCCATACAAATAGACAGAGTATCGTAAAAATAAGAGGTAATCTCAAATTTTCAAAACGTTATTACACCAAAAATATTAAGTTATGACAAAAGCCGTAAAACAAAAAACATTTGTTTAAGTGGTAGGAGTTTAGGGTTAAAAGGATGCTAGTGAATTACAAATAACCCTGTATACATATCAGTCATGCCAACAAAGTGGTAAAATAAAAAATAAAAAAAAAAATTTTTTTAGGGTACCTCCCATAGACGTAAAGGGGGGTGATTTTTTTTTTCTCGACTCATCCTATAGTGTAGGGTATCGTTGGATAGGTCTTTTAAAACCATTGCGAGGTTGCTAAAATGATTTTTCTATTCAGTGATCTGTTTGCGAAATATTCAACTTTAAAGTGAAAATTTTCATTAAAATCGAGCGTCCCCCCCCCCTCTAAAATCTAAAATGTTAGGTGGAAAAATTTGAAAAAATTCAGAATGGTAGTAAATATATCAAATTTACTAGGAAAATTATAGCGGCTAAGATTGCTTGGAAATTATTTGTAGTTTAAGAGTAAATAGTAGCCTAAGGTATAAAACATACCTAAGCTTGGATGATTCCGTACACATACGAAATCCTTAGAAAAATATTACTTGATTTTTTTGTAATGGCTACGGAACCCTACCTTCTGCGTGTCCGACACGGTCTTGGCCGGTTTTTATTTTTTTTATGGAAAATATAGAGCATTTTAAGAAACCAATTTGAATATTTCAGCAATTAATCACTCCAATATTTTTATAATTACATGCCGCGGCTGAATCTGTGTATAAACCACAGACATAATGACAAAAAAAATGTGTCACAATCGATGGTTAGTTGTCATCTGACAATGTCACTTTACATTACAATAACAATAACACTAAAGTTGCCGATTCTTCCAAGAGAATAGGTAAAAAAAACGATTTACGGCTATAGTATTTTTTGTATGTATTTAAAATAAAATGGTCAGAAGTGTTCCCTTGAAAGTTCTTTGGCGGATTTAATCCATACTTACATTAAAATGATCCTCAAAACAAAGTACATCTAGTACATCTTGTAAACTTTGAATTAACTTTGCGGCACCACTTCTCTTGTAAATCTTCTCTAATGCAAACAATTAATTTGTTTGGGCTATTGACAGAATCATTTCCACAAGTAGGAATGAAACACTTCCTGTATAATTTATTGAATCAGGCGTTACTTTGCGGAGGTCCATATTAATGAACTAAAACAATTACTTTGCTCACCCGCGACCTTACAATAGTTACGTTTATGCAAGAAATGTGCGTTCATGCAGTTCCTCCACCTCCACACTGTACGAACACACACAAATCACATAAACCCAACCATCACCACCACCAAGCTACACTGACGCGTTTCGAACTCAACCAGAGCTCATCTTCAGAGTTACCACAACCGGGTTAGATCGGGGGTATACAAGCTTACTTGTAATGACTGCAATGGGATATACGTAGGACAGACAGGCCGAAGTTTTAATACTAGATTTAAAGAGCATGTTTCGGCATATAGGAATGAGCATCCAGATAGATCGAATTTTGCAAAACATTTGTTGGAATCAAATCATTCATTGTTAGATTCAGATTCTTATGAAGTGTTACATTATTGCGGCAAGTGGTTGCGTCTGGATGCTCTGGAATGCATGGAAATAATTAGGTACAACACTATGGGGTCTATTATTAATGAACAGGTAAATTTAGTATCTTCTCCTTTACTGCGGCTTGGGTCGAATTTGAACAGTTAGTATTAATTAAATATGCCTTATAAATAAATAAACAAAAAAATTCAAGGTAGTTTTATAATATGTCAATAAAAGTTAATTTTTGTGGGGTAGTTTGAGAATAAGAAAAATAAAGTGGGTACTTGAGAAGTTACAGTGACAAGTTAAAACATTTGTTTTGGTTTGTTAGTTTAACATTTGGTAGCATAGCATACGGTTGTGGTAACTCTGAAGATGAGCTCTGGTTGAGTTCGAAACGCGTCAGTGTAGCTTGGTGGTGGTGATGGTTGGGTTTATGTGATTTGTGTGTGTTCGTACAGTGTGGAGGTGGAGGAACTGCATGAACGCACATTTCTTGCATAAACGTAACTATTGTAAGGTCGCGGGTGAGCAAAGTAATTGTTTTAGTTCATTTCTTCCTGTATAAATCCATTATTAAAATATGAAAAACGCGAAGCATGTTTTTCAAAATAGTATCCTTAAACTGACAGATGATAACTACGTCGAAGTGACAGACAATAGTATAGAGAAACTAGACGGACGGCTTTTTTTTTCTTGTTGCAAAGAATTTCAAAGTTCATGCCCACAGAAAGGTCATCAAAGGTCATTCATTATTTTGCAAAGATACACACGATCGTTTAGTATTTTTTTACTACAATGTTATAAAATGATTTAATAAACCTATTCCTCGAAATGGTTTTGGAATTAGACCACATTGTAAAAAAATTTAAATAAAAAATAAAACCTCCTTCAAAAACCATCTAAAAAACTATGAAATAATAATTGAACCAAACCGACCACAATAAGCATGAAAATATCTTTCTTCTAATCTGTTCGAAGTCGGTGCCTCAGCTCGAGCCAGCAGCAGGAGTGGACCTAGTAATCTAACTTACCGGTACATACCTACTATCTATAGGGCTTCTACACTCCTGCTGGCTTGTACTGATGCACCGACTTCGAACAGATTAGAAGAAAGATATTTTCATGCTTATTGTGGTCGGTTTGGTTCAATTATTATTTCATAGTTTTTTGGATGTTTTTTGAAGGAGGTTTTATTTTTTATCTAAAATTTTTTATTTTTTGCTTTTTAGTTGTTTCTGTATAAAATAGATGCGTAGGATAAAATCATCAGTTTGACTTCGAAATAAGTTTATGTTGAAAATTATATTTTTAATGCTCGACGGGGTTGTGTCGTTTTATTACAGAGTTCCATGATACTTTCTGAATGCCAATGCTCGATTTGTCACCGAAAATACTAAAATCGCTATACATTTCTCTTGAATTTTTGAGGAGTTTCTTCAATTCCTCATGTATCCCATCATCAGAACTGGATTCTGGTAACAACGGGACCAACCTTGAAGCATGTGCTTTCAAACAACGAAAAAATTTTCCAAATCGGTTCATAAATGACGGATTTCTGAGGTAACACACGTTAAAAAAAAAAAAAAGAACATACAACCGAATTGAGAACCTCCTCCTTTTTTTGAAGTCGGTTAAAAAGTGATCAATGCCAATTGATATTTCATATTTAACTCGTGACCACGGCTGCTGCAATGTGTGGAGGTAAATATTACTTGCGTGATAAGTCTCGTTTAGTATAGTAATTTTGAGTGAAAATCACGAAAGCTTAAAACAACTAGATTTAATCCGTGGTTTCGCGTGAACCGGATTTGCTGTTGAATTGAAATTTCTGGATTTTACCTACTGAATTTCTGACAGGTGCGACAATTCTCATATATCGTCACTATAGGTACTACTATCACGGAGAGCCATTTTAAAATTACGCGTATGTTAACCACGAAACTCTACCAATTGTAACGCAAGCCCGAAAGATTTACCGACAAATCTTCAAGTAGGTATGTCGATTAGAAAAAATAATTTTTGTTTCACAACACGATTGTAATTAAATTAAAAAAGATAAAAGAAATTGTCACAAAATGCCTATTATTTTCAAAAACTTTGTATTATTTAGAAATTAAATTTTCAAAATTGTCACACGTCACCTGTCGCTTGACAATTGCCACTCGACATAATAACATGTCACAGGGAATGGTCACGTTGGTGAAAATAGGGGCATGTAGGAAAAATGGTGCAAGGCGCATTACATTGCGGCGCTACATTGACCACTTGAAACTCGTTCGCATTACCTCCTCGCAATCTAATGCAATTAACACGATTTTTTTGCAGGTCTGAACTGGACTTTAGAATGTGTAGGTAATTGAAAGAGAGGAAACGTCGCGTCCAGTAGTCGAGCTTGGGCCCTTCTGGATCTTATAAATATTTACATGCAGCAGTTAGCTGCTCCAGTGGAGCGTTTAAAGAGCACCTGCGAATATTCTTTTATTTAACTGCTACACACGCAGCGTTTGCAGTCTCATATCCATGATTGTATTGTTAATAGTGGGAATGTTAACTGATGGTTTTGCAAGGGGTCATTTACTCTTGGTTTCAATATAGATCATGCATAATGTAGAAGGGTAGGTAGGTGCAGTCAAGGGCAAAAATATGTATACACTTTAGTACCTTGTCTATTTTCGTCATATTTGAACTGCCATATAAGAACTGTCACAGTGGTTAAAGTGACAAGGTATTAAAGTGTATACATATTTTTGCCCTTGACTGTACATGTTATGTTTATAACATTTCTCAATCAGAATAAAGACAATAAAGCTGATTGGCACATTGACTTATAAAGTGAAAATAGCCTTTGATGTTTTAAGCCATTTAGGGTGGTGTACATTTACTGTGCTTCAGTTAAACCATGCCAACGTAGCGTGATAGATAGCTAATTAAGATAATTGATAACCACTAATACGTATTTATGTATGTGTAAATGGCAGACAATCTTATAGTAAGCATCAGCAATTGCTTATTCTGTGGGATCAGGGCCTTTTAGGTTCAATACCTCAAAAGTAAAAGGTCTTGTTGTCCGTCTTTCAGTCTGTATTTTTTTCAAGACCCTCTTTCTCAGGAACTATTCCAAAACGACTAGTTTACAAGACTAATTCGAAGCGTAATTTCCTAATATTCATATTTCAGTTCGATTTGTTGCCATTTCGAATATTACTTTTGAGTGATATGATTTAAAAAATCAAATCGTTGGTACCGCTGCGCCTGAGTGGCGGCCGGGCCACCCGCGTGGCGTTGCATCACGCGGGATTAGCAGATACGGGCTTCCAGAGATTAGCGGTGGCATGGTGTCACATTATTATAGTGAGTTATGCGAGGAGAGCTTAAGAGCACTTTGAGAACATGATTAATTAGGTTTAGGTGTTAGGTGTCCTGTATACTGTATACTCGTAGTCTCTAGTCTCATACCCTCCTGTCGCCCAGTGGCCTATACACTGTGAAATTGTAGTGGTTGTTTTCCCGAAACGAGGTGATTTAGTTTCGATTGTACAATCGATTTATAATTACTATTTTGACTAGAGTCAAAAATCCAATTGTGGAAAACGAAAGTCGAAAATGACCGCAAACCAATAGTAACGCTTCGTTGGTACAAGTAGCGTACGATCGTACGATAGGTTAGGTACCAACGAAGCGTTACTATTGGTTTGCGGTCATTTTCGACTTTCGTTTTTCACAATTGGATTTTTGACTCTAGTCAAAATATTAATTATAAATCGATTGTACAATCGATACTAAATCACCTCGTTTCGGGAAAACAACCACTAAAATTTCACGGTGTATACATATTTAGGACTTATTGTAATATGACATCGAACTCACTCAATGAGTGCATAGCATTAAAAATTCATTGAAACAAAATTTGACGTGGGCGGCAGGAGGTTGGAATGAGGCAAAAGCGATTAAATTACAACCTACGGGATTCAGCAAAAAGGAAGAATTCTTAATAGAAATTTTGCAAGTTTGACTGGGATTTAATTCCGGACAGATATCTAACCCGTCCTGTGTTTATCGTAAAAGACGACTAAGGACCTGATTTTATCAGATTTACCCAGGTAGCACTTTCTATAAACTTTATACGGACTCCAGCGCTGCAGCACAAAAGGCAAACAGGTACCACCACCACCTCAACATTGTCTTAAAAACAAAACTAAAAAACACGCTTTAAAAAATAAAAAATAAATTTTAATAAATTTCAATTCACTATTCTTATAGTGCAGTAAAAAATCTTAATAAGCAATTATTTTATTGTTATATCCAGATCAAAATTTGTAAACAATTATAAATATTGATAAAATAAATAATAATAGTTTAAAATATTTTATTGTAAAAAAAGCGTGGGGTGCATGGTGTCAATTGTCAAGGATTATCATTTTGATAACATCTTAAAAAGCACCCCACGCTTTTTTTACAATAAAATATTTTAAACTATTATTATTTATTTTATCAATATTTAGAATTGTTTACAAATTTTGATCTGGATATAACAATATAATAATTGCTTATTAAGATTTTTTACTGCACTATAAGAATAGTGAATTGAAATTTATTAAAATTTATTTTTTATTTTTTAAAGCGTGTTTTTTAGTTTTTTTAAACTATTATTTATTTTCTATTTTTTAGTTGCATTTTTTTTCTTTCTTACTTTACCCCCCTCACCTACAACCCCCAAACCCCCTAAACCCAACCCCCCAACATCCTCCACCCCATTTCCCCAAACCCCCCCCCCCCAAACCCCACACCCTTACCCCCAATCCCCTAAACCCCCCTTACCCCCTCCTCATTTTACAAACCCCCGTACCACCTAAACCCAACCCCCCTAACACCGAACCCCCCAAACCCCCGGAACCCCTCCCCCCACCCCCCACCCCGCCACCTGCCCCCCCCAACCCCTCCCCCCACCCCGCCACCTACCGCGCCCCCTTCCAGTTCCATCATCAAACCCTTGTTACCATCTAGGCCTCTTACCCCCTCCCTATTTCCCACAACCCCCCAAAATCACTTACCCCCGAACCCCCCAACACCCCCACCCTATTCCCCGTAAACCCCCCCCCATCTCCTAACCCCAACCGCCACACCCTAACCCCCAACCCTCTAAACCCCCGACCCCCTTACCCCATACCCTATTCCCCCCCCCCACCCCGCCACCTACCCTCCTTCCAGCTCCATCATCAGACCCTTGTTACCATCTAGGACCAAAGTACTCGTCAAAACGAATCAAACGAGCCCAAACTCGATGGGGTTGTTTCGTTTTATTGTGGAGTGCCTTTGGCCATCTTCCAGCTCCATCATCAGACCCTGGTTACCATCTAGGATCAAAGTGCTCGTCAAGACGAATCAAACGAGCCCAAACTCGACGGGATTGTGTTGTTTTATTACATAGTTCCTATGGCCACCATCCAGCTCCATCATCAGATCAGCTCCATGTTACAATAATATTGCATTGTCATCCAATTTACACATATGTGCAAAATTTCAGCTCAATCGGAAACCGGGAAGTGGGTCAAAATCGCGCCCTAAGGAGTCGGTTACAAACATACAAACATACAAACATACAGGTGAAGCTAATATAAAGCGTGTAAAAAAGTCGCTATGACGAATCGTCACCAACCCTCAACTAGCGACATGACCTGTCAAGACCGTACCGATTTAGAAGAGAGACAAAGAACGGAATGCCTTAGTGATAGGACATAAACTAAACCCGTTTCATATCCTGCTGACGTTCCCATGTTCCTACATCTGCTACACGGCAGTAAAAGTTAAAAGTTGTAATAAACGTTTAATAAAAGTAAAACCAATTGGTATCCAAGTGGTTTATAGTGAAGTGCCCCGAGGGCAAGCGTTCGTCGCGGGTCGCGCCGGCGCAGGCCTTGACCCCGCTGCGCAGGCGCCGCTCCGCGCCCCGGGATACTAGGTGCTCTTGGATATTGAGGCAGTGTGCAGGCCAGTAGGGAAAGAAAACATGCTTTGAACATGTGTGGTGTGTATAAGCCTCTTATAGCCTTAAAGTTTCTATGAACTATGCAATAGGATCACTGTCTAGGAAATTAGATATCTAGATTTACCTGCAGTAGAGATATGGCCTGATTGGGCCAGGACGGAGTAGCCTTTTAAGCACAACATAAAGGTTGATGAATGCGAGATTAGTAGTAATATAGTTTTTAGTAATACTTGAATCATAAACACGCATGAATAGTGTTTCATTATCGCACTACAGTTTACATTATATGTAGCTACAGTCAAAAGATAAACTCAGAACATCAAGAAAACGATGCACTGTTTAAAACTAAGTCATGGCCCGACTTGTCCAGTTATCAACTACCAACCAAGTAACAAAAAGTCTTTGTGAAATCAAACAGAATATCCTTATAGAGTCGATTATATTAGATCATCTGGTGAAGGTCAGACGATTAAATATAAATAAAATACGATCATAATCTAGAAAACTTTACTGTCAATATATGACGTCATCCCGATGCTCGCATGTGACAAGTTACAACTTTGTATAATGATGATATGACGCAGGCTTCGACACTCCCAGTATTGTGCCAATGATAGAAATCATAAAAGTGGGACATTATATTTGAATTGAATTGACAGATAAATTAAGATACCGTTAAGGTTATTAAGGAACCTCTAGGCCTACAGGTTTTTAAACTAAGTATAAAGTTTTTTGATAAACTGCTGCAATGATGTGATAAATACTACTAACACACGAACTATGTCTCAAAGTCAAAATCTAAGATTAAAATATCTTTAATGCTCTGATAAGGAATTCTTCTGCTTAGTCGTTCACTCCTGTAAGAGTAGCCGCGGTCATGAAGTAGCCCCACCACTGCGGTCGCTATTTCAGTATAATCCTTCTCAACTGATCTCTCTCTATGGGCAATCGCATTGCATTTGCCTTAGATATCTTGGTGATAGATTTGATGGTGTCTGTACTGTCTTTCCATCGGCCATTGGCTGTAATTGACCACGTACCCTCGACCACTTTTTATTCTGTGCCTCGACTCTACATGATTAAATTAACCAATCTTTATGAAATATTTTGCGGGTAATTGGTCCAAAGAACCTGAGAATAATATAGACATGTAGCAATACCTTTACAGACATGCGAAAATTGTGTATCCGATCGAATAGCTTGCATGAAACAAATAATTAGAATTGAATGTACTTTGGAGCCGAGCCAACGAAAACGAACTTGAAACTCATCATAAGTGAATAAACTAAGTACGTGTCTTAACTTGACGCACGAGTTGACCCACACTTTGCTGAGATCCATTGATATTCTGAGCAGAAAACACGCGAGAACTCGGACCTAGAATCTCAATAATAGTCAACTGTGAACGTTGTCCGTTGGAGTGCACTGCTTAAGAGGGCAGAATTCCAAAAAGTGTCAGTTTTTAGGGTTCCATACCCAATGGGTGCCAACGGGACCTTATTAGTGAGACTGCGGTGTCTGTCTGTCCGTCCGTCTATCACAGGGCTCTATTTCTTGAACCGTAATAGCTAGACACTTGACATTTTCACTGATTATGTATTTCTGTGGCCGCTATAACAAAAAATAATAAAAATATAGTTCAATTAAACATTAAGAGGGCCCGACTAACCAATATATAATGATCCCACACTGCGTTAATTTTTCTTAGAACAGGGCTCTGCTAACACTGGATTATTGCAGTTACGGCTATATACGGCGTATACTTTGACATGCCTAAAAATTTGTATTCAAAGCAAATATCAACTTTTCTTGATTGTCAATAAGTTTCAAATTATGAGTCTAAATTTCACGAGGTTATGTTAGTTTCCCTTCCTTTGTCATTATCTGCCAGTTTGTCTGCTTTTGTCTTGGGTAAAATAAGAGATTTAAGTCATAGTTGTAATATTCCTTTTGCAGAACAGCAATTAGCTAGCATTTGAATTGCATTGATTTATATGTATATGCAGTATATGATTTTCAAGAAGAAACAGTAGATAATTATGCCTACTCTTTGTCGTGTAAAAGTAAAAACGACGAAGAATGGTACTGGAGCTATGATACTTCAATAAATTGCTTTTGCAGACGGAAAACATATCATTGTATTCAATCAGCAACAATCACCAAACATGAAATACATTTCTGTTAGTCTATCCTCTAAAGGTTTCACTATCTCGCGTCGATTAGTCTTCTCTGTCTCGTCCTCATCGCGAGTCCATGCGCGCGCGCCGGCTCGTCCCGATGCCGGCGGTTTGCGGAAAACTACAGTTCGGACGTGAGAAAGTGAAATAGATTGTTTAATTTCTAAACGGATGCAGTTTCACATAGAGCCTCATTTCGGAGGATTTCCGCGACTCTATATTGGAAAGGCCCGGATAAATGGTTTAAGAATGTGATTATTTTTTAGTATTTAATTATTGAAACCGTGGCAGCCTAGTGGTTTGACCTATGGCCTCTCAAGTAGAGGATCATGGGTTCAACCTGAGTTTTTCGAAATTTACGTGCGAAATTATTTTTGAAATTTATTATGAGCTTTGAAGTGAAAGAAAACATCTTTAGGAAATCTGCACAAATTCGATGGCGTGTGTGAAGTTCCAAATCCACACTGGGCCCGCGTGGGAACGGCGGCCCAAGCCCTCTATTCTGAGAGGAAGCCTATATGGCCTATATAGGCTGAGATGATGATGATGATGATGATGACGATTTTATTATTGACTGCGTTTACTTCAATATTGCTTTAGAAATAACCTTATTGACCTAACATAGTAAATAAGATTGCATGTACCTACAAGCGACTTTCTTATCCCATATCAGTGTGCCGAGCCTAAGCATATAGCAAGTAGAGACCATTCATTGATCAGTCGCGACACATCGTGCGGGAACACCAATACCTCAACTTTACTCGGAATACGGCATACACTGAACAATAAATTTAACAAAGAGCTTAACGGCCGGAGGCAGAGACCGGTTCCCTGAACACTATCGGTCAGCGCTGGCGCAGCACAGTTAGCTACGGTGCGAACTGAGCCCATAATTACTTTGGTTTGGTATCAATCGAAACTCCTAATACTATCGACTCATTAATAAACTTAAAGGGTATTCATGGATGGGTTGCTTATTATAACCGGCTAGCCGGTCGGAGAAATAAGAGAACTAGTTGTAAAAGAAAAATTTAATACAATTATAATTATGTTTGCAAATAAATCAAATTTCGGCATAAGCCTTGCCAAATTGTAGAGTCAATGACAGTAAAAAAAAAAACAAAGAAAATACCTAGTTCAGAATTTCGAATTTTGTTTTTCTGTAAGCGGCCAGTTGCGCACCACAGAGATTTGCTGTCTTACATGCTCCTGTGACCACGAGACAATCTGTTTAATTTTTGTCCCATTTTCCAATGCAGACATGATAGAATCCATAGTAGGTAACTTTATAAATGCGAAGGTGCGTCTGTCTCTCTGTCTTTTACCTCTTCACGCTTATACCGCCCCGAACCGATTTAGATGTTATTTGGTGTAAAGATAGTTTGAGACCCTGGGAAGGGCATAAGTTATTTATACTTAAAAATTACAAAGTGCCTGCGGGTTAACGACAAAGGGATTCTTCGCAGTCTCGGGCAACAGCTAGTAATAAATACGAGTGAAAACTGCGAAAAGGGACTAGCTTCAGGCTTTTCGCTATGCCACATCTCTTTTGTCAATCACTTTATTTTCCACACAATTCAATGGATAATGAAAGGATTTCTTCACAGCGCGGTAATTGGGCATCGGCAAATGATCTCAGTGTCTGTTTGTCCCAACAGTGTGCCCTGACTCAGCCGCCCACTGCTAACGCCTCTGATGGTTTAATCGACGTTTAATTGAAATGCTTTTGGACATTTTATTGGTAAAACTGCTTCAACACAGCTCTACTTCAGCTGTTGGATTCAATTCAACTGCTCCGTGATTGCAATTATTTTTTTCTAGAGCAACCTTCCATAAAAACAATATTATGTTTGAGTAACCGTGTAAATGAGAATAAAATGCGCTAAATGGTTTTAAGATTACAATGATGGGAGACTTTTTTCGCAGCCTTACGGCGGCGATGTGTAAATGACTTTATTTCACGGGGTAACGTTTCGGATTCGGTGCTTAGCACGTGTCAGTCAGTAATGTCAGTAGGTCTTGTTTAGACTTTACTTGTGTGACTGTTGTCATACGTTGCACGTTACGTCAAGTTTTTAAAAGGATATTTAGACTCTAGGTACCTAAACGAATATTGAAGTCGTAGCGGCCTAGTGGTTTGACCTAGGGCCTGTCAAGCAGAAGCACGTGGGTTCGAGCCCGGGCTCACACCCGTTTATCGAAATTTATATGCGAAATTAAATTTGAAGTTTACACACACGCGAAGATACCTGCACATACTTGAGAAGAAATTCAATGGTGTGTGAAATTGCCAATTCGCACTGGGCCCGCGTGGGAACTACAGCCCAAGCCTTTTCTTTTTGAGAGGAGGCATATGCCTGCAGGGGGACGTATACATACAGGCTGGGATGAAGATGTTAATGATCTATTCAATCAAAATTTGTCAGAATCACCATCGTTTCGAGTCGTAGCCGTTGAGTTTTATTTGAAACAACTGCGTTTTTAGGGTTCCGTAGTCAACTAGGAACCCTTATAGTTTCGCCATGTCTGTCCGTCTGTCTGTCTGTCTGTCTGTCCGCGCCTAAGCTCAGAGACTGTTAGTACTAGAAAGCTGTAATTTGGCATCAATATATATATATCAGTCACGCCGACAAAGTGATTGAATAAAAAAAAGTAAAAAAAATGTTTTTAGGGTACCTCCCATAGACTTAAAGTGGGGGTGATTTTTTTTTTCTCGGCTAACCCTATAGTGTGGGGTATCGTTGGATAGGTCTTTTAAAATCATTGCGGGGTTGCTAACATGATTTTTCTATTCAGTGATCTGTTTGCGAAATATTCAACTTTAAAGTGAAAATTTTCATTAAAATCGGCCGTCCCCCCCCTCTAAAATCTAAACTGTTGGGTGGAAAAATTTGAAAAAATTCAGAAGGGTAGTAAATATATCAAATTTACTAGGAAAATTATAGCGGCTAAGATTGCTTGGAAATTATTTGTAGTTTAAGAGTAAATAGTAGCCTAAGGTATAAAACATACCTAAACTTGGATGATTCCGTACACACGAAATCCTTAGAAAAAATTTACTTGATTTTTTCGTAATGGCTACGGAACCCTACCTCGGGCGTGTCCGACACGCTCTTGGCCGGTTTTTTTTATTAGTCCTTTGACATTGATAGTTCACTGCCTTCCCTAAGGTAGGCACGTTCGTATTTATGGCGTCGGGGGTCAGAGGTCCGGCATCAAGATGTTACCGAGGATAAATTCCTGTTGGAACTGGAGGATGTAATAGTTCATAATGCTTGCTCATCGGCGGCCGTTGGGTGGGTCGGCTCCACTTGAGCCCAGTGTCCTCTTGCTACATAGTTATGGCGGAATCATGGGTTTACACTAACTAAATACATCCTGCGACGAAAGAGCGCTACACTTCAAAGCACATACTTGCCCTTGCGATCCAAAGGGGTGATGCCGCCAGCATCTTGAGGACCTTGCCGCAAACAGACCTCTCAGACGGAGTTTCTTCTTTACATTTTTTTTAAATATATTTTTGAATATTTTTGTTTGATCAAGTAACTTAGTTTAATTATGTTCTTATATGTTTAATCTATATCTATATAAATAAAAATTAACCACCGAAATGTTTGTACGCGCATAACTTCCGAACGACTACACCAAATTGGATACTTAATTCTTTTTTGGTGCGTTTGTTATTGTCATGAGAAGGTTCTTATGAAAGAAAAAATAGAACGGGGGCGAAGCCGCGGGCATCAGCTAGTATTTAGCCTAACTTGCTTTTAACATAACATATTTTTGGTTAGACTACATAGTTAATTAACTGAGAAATAAACTAGCGAGCTGGATTTCAATGTAAAACTAAGCATCGTATTTTTACCCAAACTATAGTAAATATTTAATCACAGTACCTAGCAGGTCTTGATCAAATTGAAGTTAGATTTTTAACTAAAAGAAGTTCTTGGAAATGTAACCTGTAGGTAATGTATTTTCGTTTTTCCGAAGCTTCAAGTTTGTTTGATAGGTGTTCTGAGAAAAATTAGGAACGCAAACAACCTTTTTGTTTCTTGTTCGCTCGATGCAGATTACGTAAATTGCTTAGGTAAATTAGCTAATACCTCGAAAAATCAAGGAACATGTTTGCCTGAATTCGGTAGCTCCAGCCATACAGGCTGTGTCTTGTCCATCAGTCAATAAGTCACGTTTATGTAGGTATAGGTCTAGATTCTTTGGTACGGTAGCAGTGATGCGGGCTGATTGATTTAAGCACTTGGTGACTTATGAATTAAAGGAAAACATTATTCCTCCTGGTCTTAGGAGGAGTATAACAGTGGATAGCATCGGGTGGTCAGGCTATAAACGCAAATATAGCAGCTGCATAGATACAGGTACGTATAAGCTGGACGGAACTGGTTTGCCGTGGGACGGCGACGGCCAAGGCCTGTTTGCTCAAACCCCCAATGTTGGAACCAACACCAGCCTTTTAAGGATTTTGAGCAAACATTGGTACAAATATGCAAATTCGTAACCGGTCCTTAATAAGACGATTAAAGAGTAAATACCTAGTGTACGGTGCGAAATGTTTTCATTAACGGAACAAATTAATTCAAATCTGAAGCTGTTGTTAGTCAGTGCTTTTACAGAAAACTGGATGTAAAATAATTATATACTTCATTGCATATTCATGGTTACGAGTATTGCACATGTAGCCAGGATCAATTACTTAGTGTCAGCCACAAAACTACAAGCTTAGTATGGATTTCTCGGCAACAATCGCTTAACACGAGCACATACACAAATGCACACACACACACACATACACAAACGCACACACACACACACACACACACACACTCACACACACATACACATCCTTATGAGCTATGGTTAAAATCTATATCATATTCTTAATGTAATTTGTAACGCAAATTGTTTTTTCAAATTGTTTTTATTTTTATTTTTTATTTTTTAACTGTAACTCAGTAGTTGCGGACATCTGAGGGCAGGAGACCTGGTGACCTGACACACAGGATCTCCCTAGTTCGGGCACCAGTCTCCCCCACTCAAGTCTCCCAATTACAACTATAATATTGTGGTTGTCTATAATATTTTTCTTTTTTTTTTCCTTATTTTGTACAATAAAGAGTTTACATACATACATACATACAACTTTATTATAATATTTAAGTTCCTACATTGTACTTGGTGGTGGAGAAATCAAATAAATTTCTTATTCTTATTCTTATTCTTATTCTTATACTTATTCACATCAAGTGGTGCTTATTCAATGCCAACTGAATTCACAAAAAAGTATAACGTAGGATACGTTATTCTTTGATTTAACCAGTAACTACCTACTTGTCTTATGCAAATACCTACTGCTGTTAGCTACTTGACGGCCGAGGTATGAACAAACCTCCAAACTCAAAAAGAAACACTTTTCCTATCTACATCTTCAACTCGCGAGTCCAGCTCTACGACAAAATATTTAAGACCAAGTTCAGTCACGGAAGAAAATATCTCTATGTTTTAGTAATGAATTAAATATTAATTTATGTGCAACACCGGGACGAAGGTACGCACAGGGAGCTCAAAGTGCGTGATTTTGGGTTTACACTAAGGTACCTACACACCTCATATTTATCGCCATGCAAAAATGGCGTGCGCTCAAACATCGAAGTCAAATATCCCAAAGCCTTTAGACGCCCACGGGTCCCGGCGGCCGGTGCCGTTCCGAGAAACGCATCTCTGCTGGTTATAAATTGGTTTTGTGTTACACTTACATTTCCATGAATTGGGTTGAAATTACAGCGCAGGCGAAATCTTAAAACATGTCAGCTAAATGATAAATGATCTTAATCTGTACGGAGCGGACTAACGGAAGGTTATCAAGTAAAATTATTTTTGCAAAGTTACCTATTTGGTTGGACTAAATTGAGAAAACGTAGCGAATTAAAAGTCAATTTATTATGTTGGCAGCTATGTTTGGTATATTATCGTTACCTGCTAGACCGACGGCAATTCGAGCCGTTCTCAAAACACGCGTCAAAACTAAACAGTATCGGGTGACAGCTAACTACACCAAATATTATAACAAAATCATTTATACATAACTTCATTGACTAACTAGTTTGAACTAACAATCGCTCACTGCCAAACCTGAGCTAACTCTTCTACAGAGCTAAAAAAACTATTAATTTAAGTAACCTGCCTTTGGATTAAAAAAAATCTACTGTTCTCTCAATTCATGAAAGGAAAACAAACCATCTAAATGCAAAAGTATACTTCACACCAACACCGTTCTAAAGACTCACCAATAACTAATTGTTAGGGTCCAAAGACAACCTAGATCGACACTCGTAAGTCCAGCCAGAGACAGGCTTTAGGCGGGCTGTCTGCGCGAGCACTGTCAAGTTTAGCCGCTGCGCGCGCGGGCGGCGCGGGATCCGCTCGCCCACCGGCAAGGCGCAGTCACGCTGGGCGGAGCAAACGCTACAATCACTAGTCAAGACTATCTTCACTCTAAGGGCCAGAGGAAAACAATAAAGAAAGTTCGGGGGTTCGTTCTAATTTGCTCAAACTTCACCGGATCATGCAGTCGGGACACAGTGTAATTGCAAAAATACACTGCAAAATTGCTAAATAGGTAACTGAAGTAGTGAAGAAGCTAGCCACCGAACACGGCTTTGTCCCATTCGATGTCGAGACCCTTGGTCCGTGGGGTCCTAGCGCTATGAGGCTGTACAAGGAAATAGAAAAGAGGGTAGTCGACGTCACTGGATAACGAAGAGCTGGCAACTACCTCGGACCAAGAGTTAGCTCAGCTATTCAAAGGGGGAAACCTACCAGCTTCTTCAGAGCCTTGCCAAAGAGGACTCCTATTTATAATATGTTTTGGGTTTAGTTTAGGATATGTGCATACTTATACATAATTAGGTACCTACTTTCGGTTGAATTAATATTTGGATGTTTTAATCTGTTTAAAGAATTGCTAAAGAAGTGAAAGAAGCTAAGAAGCGATAGTTAAACGCTGCGTTCGGAACGCCGAAGGACACGTATCCTTAATAGGACCAATAGATCTCACGACTAGTCGACTCTAGTCGAAGATGACGCCACCACCGCTATCGACCACAGACAATCCGTTTATCCTCACACCTCTGCACTGCGCCGCCACAGGGTCAGCACACCTTTTATAATTAACGAGCTTCTATTTTCACTTACAACAATCAACATACCTACTGCCAAATGTTTCCTAGTCCGGATATCCTACGGTGGATAGCGTAAAATGGATGTTCTTCTATTATGCGTCTAATAGGAAACCGTGAAACTGATCGAGACCCGAATACAGTCAAAACTCGATGTTTGACAAGAGACATTAAGAAAATATAAATAGTCAGTCCAAGGTTAGGACTCTTAAAGCAGCCCCCGTTCGATCCAAAACGAGACTAACGTAGGACGCTAAGTATAGCTACAAAAACAATGCCTACATGAAATTAATTTCAAGTGTGCATATATTACTTTGTAGTGTCACACCTCACCACAGACGCACAAAATGAGCTTATCTTTCAGGTTGCAACTAAGCAAACTATCTTGACTATTTACATACAATTATTTCCATAATTATTTAACAACAATTACATTATTAACCCAAGATCATAAAAGTCTACACTTTTTTATAACTAGTAACATTCAAATACAGGTACTCCCGACAAACCCCGGGACCGTTTAAAAAAGAATAGACTAAAGTGCGTTCATGGAAAACCCGGATTTCTATTTAGAGTGTTAAGTGGTTTCTGATAGTCAATTAGACACCTACAGTCGCATGTGTTTTTCTGCGTGCTGCCATCCAATATTTAACCAACTGTTTCATCCTCGGCTAACTCGACTTATTCTAAGCATTTTAACGAAGTTTTTGATCATGTCCATACTTTAGAGCCTACTTAAATTGAAATTAATTAAGATGGTGTAGTGATTAAATTTATGCATTTTGCTGGTCTGACTACCTACAGTAAAAAAAGTCTACTAATGCAGCTTACGAAGCTGAGCCTTCTGAGATAAATTATGCTAGTTTTTCAAGCTAGTAGTGTTACTTAGTAAGCTAAGTAGTAAGTCAGTAATTCAGACTTCGTGTATACTGAATCAAAATGTAAATAGCTTGAAAAACTAGCCTTGTATAACTATCATTCGCCAGAGAGTTCACACCTAGACCAAGATCAGATTTCAGACTTAATGATAAAAGTTGCTGATGGAAGAGATGTTATACTGGTCTACTGACCAGAATATTAGGAGCGTACTGTAGCCAAAAATTTGAGATTTTAAATCCTTATACACCGTGAAATTTTAGTGGTTGTTTTCCCGAAATGAGGTGATTTAGTTTTGATTGTACAATCGATTTATAATTACTATTTTGACTAGAGTCAAAAATCCAATTGTGAAAAACGAAAGTCGAAAATGACCGCAAACCAATAGTAACGCTTTTTTGGTACAAGTAGCGTACGATCGTACGATAGGTTAGGTACCAACGAAGCGTTACTATTGGTTTGCGGTCATTTTCGACTTTCGTTTTTCACAATTGGATTTTTGACTCTAGTCAAAATAGTAATTATAAATCGATTGTACAATCGATACTAAATCACCTCGTTTCGGGAAAACAACCACTAAAATTTCACGGTGTATAAAATATTTGAAGTGAGAAAGTTTGTGAAGATGTTTGGTTGTTTGTTAATTAATCACGCAATAACGGCGGAACGGATTTAGATCAAACTTGGCATAATAAATAAATAAACAAATTTTTGTTACGAATAAATAATCATTCATTCATACAGGCAGACAAAGATCTGGATTGAGACATAAAATAAAATAAAAATAAATACAATAAAAATATATGTACATATACTTAATATCCCGGTAATGTAAACAAAGTTGAAGTACAGTCGGGGAAACTGATTTACGTACCAGAGTAGAACCTTAATAACAATGGAATGTCAATATGACATTTGGAATTAAAAGGTTCATAAATAAATCATAAATCATATATTTATTCACTTGAGTAGCGGTTACAGAGATGTTCGACAGGTACATAAAATGAGTATGTTCAGCGCTCTCGCCGGCATCACCAGCATGCGAATATAAAGGTGTGCCTAAAAAAAAATTATATTTATAAATTATTTACTACTTAATTACTACAACAATGATCGACAGCGAAAATGGTCTAGTCTAGTCTAACTAAAACCAATAAATAATCAAACAATTAAATTAGGCATATCACAAATAGAAGATGTCAGTTTTAATACAATACAATACATATTTATTATTACTATTACCATTATTAATTAGCCTGGAGAAGTGTATTATTAATATTTATATTATTTCACCATTAATCAATTTCTTTTGGATAGGAAGTCTTTTACACAATAAAATCTTTCCACGCTAGTACGCGATTCAGTTTCTTCGATTGTTCCTTGGCTTTCAAGATGAGGTGCTCGTAACTTCGTTGCCTTGTCAGAGCGATGGTTGTGCCTTAAAAATATTACCGTAACCTTTTTTCATGATTTTCTAACACTGGCGTAAAGTGCAGGTTAAAGCTAGTAGATACATAAATGGAGATTATGTATTAAATAGATACATAGATGGAAGGCCCTGGCCGCGGCGCGTCATCGCTGCATTTGCCACCGCATTGCCTGCGTGGGCGCCTGATAGCAACACCGATCTCTTGAAAGCACCGGTTCTAATGCACTAATAATGACGGTTACGGGTTACGTCTACTACGACTGGCCTTCAAGACTTCAATTGTTACAATACTTACAATGGTTTATCCAATTGGATTCGTTAAAATACAAAATTGATCGGGGCAATGTTCGCCAAACTCTATCGAACCATTTGATTCCTGACCCACGGTGGAATGTTCTTATAGTAAGTTTTCTGTTGCATACCCTTACCAAAGAATGAGTAAATTTTTCTATCTAAAGGTTCGACAGCGGCAGGGTAATGAGGGTTTCCTATGAGAGGCTATTTGGCGCTAGTATCGTCAGGTCCGTTTGTCAACTTTGACATTTGTTGTATGGGTGTAGAATAGACCTTACGATACTAATGCCATCTAGCGATATTCCACCTGTCAGAAAACCCTCATCGTGTAACTATTTTGACACTCGGCATCGGATTGAAATGACAGATTTTGTATGGCTGTGACAGCTGGCTGTTTCCGATACCAATGGACAGCCTATACAAGAACTGTCAAAATGAACGCGAGGGCGATTGCGAGGGAGTTAGACAATTAGCCCGCGGGTTACGTTTCAGTTTACATACTCATACACTACGTAATTAAAACATTTAGGTGAAATGAAAACCAGATGCCATTTTGTCTAACGAACGGCCGCTCATAATCACATTCACCGTCTCTTTCTGTCACCATCTTCTACCATGTGATAGAGGGTCCGTTGTCTCGTAGTGAATACCAAGCTGCTCCAAAATGGTGGATCCTCAGATGAATTCTACAGGAAGTTAAAGACACGTGTTAAACGAATGCCAAAGTAACTAAACGCGTGCGTGACAGCAAGAAGTGGTGGAAATTACTGGGATTCTGAGTGCATTAAACAATAAATCCTCTGGAAAGTTTGCCTTAGGATGTTTTCCTCGATTATCTACGTCAAGAACGTACACCGGTGTACAATTAAATGGCAATGTCTTCAGTTTGCTAAATACAGGAAAGCCTTTCGTTCAAGCAAGTGTGCTTTTGCTTAATTGACCGCTGTGTTCTGTCTGTCGGTATGTCTGCAGGTGCAGCGTGCTGTCTAAGTGTCCAGTGTAAACGACAACCAAAGGCCATTAAAGAATAACAGACCCTTATAATGAGGCGTTAGTTGATCTTTTGTAGCCATTGAACGGCTCATTAGTTGTTGTAAGAACTAATAAAAGGAAGAATGGAAATATTGTCGTGTGTATTTTCAGCCACGATGTTGTTGATTTTTCGCCTCTCCTGCTATTAATCGTCATTATCATCAACCCAGCCCACTTGAGAGGGTTTGGGCCGTAGTTCCCACGCGGGCCCAGTTACAATTGGGAACTTCACACACTTCTTCGCAGGTGTGTGTAGGTTCCCTCATGATGTTTTCCTTTGCTGTAAAGCTCATGGTAAATTTCAAACGTAATTTCGCATATGAATTCTGATACAATCAGAGGTGCGATCCCGGGATTTGAACTCAGATTTAATCACTACTCAGCTACTACTCAGTAGGCTACCACAGCTCAGTGTCTACTATTAGTGCGCACACGTTTTTGTTTTCGTAGGTTTTAGCAAATCATGGTAGGTACGTACTCTTCTTTTTTTTACGTAAAACTGACCCGTGATTGACCTCTATCTCATCTGATGGAAAGTGCTGATGAGGTCTAGAAATACGAATAAATTTGGTTGCCCGGAGTGGCGGATACTGCTACAATTCTTACGAATTTGTAAGATATTTCGCGAGTAACAATAACATTAGCTAAAAAAATATACGAACACCTAATTAACGATCAAGAGATTACGTTATGATGAAGCTGTTTTTATTAAACTTAAGGTTAAAAACAAACATGATGTTTGTTTGCAGCGGTTGACGGAGACAAAAAACAGTGCTAAGCGTTTATTGAACAGTTTAACATCGCAGTTGCTGGTTACGTTACGACCATGACATCAGTAGATTAGTGTCTATTCAGAAACTACTTATACTAACAAAATAAATGCACACACTTAATTCTGCACAAGAAGATTTTTTTTCCACTTTGTTGAAAGCCAAATTGATAAGGAAGGACAATAAGTATCTATTTGATGGAGCTTTTTCAAAGAAAATTACCCAACAGCAGCGCTACAACGAAAGCAAAAGATTAAATTTACTAATTTTAACGCATATATACCTATCATACTAAATACAAACTGAAATACAGATGCACAGAAAAACCCAGAAAAAAGACCAGCCCTGTCGAACCCAGGTCCTCAGCATTCTGTGCTGCGTGCTTACCCCTACACCACAACTGGTTGGGACTTAGGCACTCTATTTTTCCTATGCATCACACATCTCAGCTTGCTTAATCACTTATTGCAGCGAATTATTGCTTATTTGGTTTTTCGATTTCACGGGATAACCGTAAAAGTAAAAAAAAGAATTGGAGTTGAAAAATAAAAATAAAAAAAGGATTCCAAAAAAAAATATTTGATAATAATAACGTATTAAAATATTAAAAATAAGTTGCTAATTGCGTCGTGCGTGACTGACGTAAATTTCAGAAACCGAAACGAAATTCCATGCTTTAAATTATAAGATGCCTATGTTATGTATAGAAAATAACTTTGTTGGTTTAAAATTGTTCGATTTGTGCAAAAACTTGTAGCAGGACACTTAATAATGAAACCTACGCGCGGTGCGTGGGCGCATAGACAAATGCATTATGATTGACTCAGACACGCGTCGCCACTTGCCTCGCGGTACCGCATAAACATACCCATATTACCGCTTAACCTGTCATATTTTTATTGGAAACAACTGCCATAAAATTATCATTGAGGCAAACATAGATATTATTACAATCATAACATTATGGATATTGCTACTTTAGCATTCTACTTGAAATGGAGAAGATCTCTGTCTGTTTCTGGCATAGCTAGACGCTGCTGAAGAATTTTTAAAAACTTATTCTTATTATTATTTGTCATTGTGTTGTGTTTGTTAATTGTTGTGTGTTGTTTCGTTTTATTATGTAATAGTAATTTTTAGCTGTTGGTTTTCCAAATAAAATAAAATAATAAAATAAATAAATAAAATAAAAACGTAGAATAATTGAGATACCAACCTAAAAAACTACAACACAATTTGCACTACCAAATTGCACTATTAAAGTGACATCCTGCTTTGAATGCTTGATGTTGCCCGTGACTCCGTCTGCGAAAAATTCGCGCGAGAATAAAAGGCCTTTTACACTGTCGGGACCAACCGCCAACCATCGTGTCCTTGGTCGGGTTGATTTAAAAATGGACAGTGTAGAAATCGGTTGACCCGACCGATATTTGGTTGATGTCAACGGCCTTGGTCGTGAGCGCATTGTCCGTGGTCGGCCCCAACCGTATGGAACGCTGTCGGCCGACGCGAGCGACACGACGGTCGGCGGTTGGTCCCGACCGTGTAGAAGGGGTTTAATACAATTTTTCGGGATAAAAACTATCCTATGCCCTTCCTAGAGCTAGGGTCTCAAACTATCTCCATACCAAATCTCTTCTAAATCAGTTAGACCAGGGGCTAAATTCAGGAACGGGCCTTCACGGGTTTGGTAGCGGTAATTCAATCGTTTGGGTTGGCTTTGGTTTAAACTGCTATCTATGGGAACGCCAAAAATCACTGGTTTGCGAGAGGTTTGGGCTGAGGCTGAGTTTGGGATGAGCCTTATTTATTTGTTTATTTATTTATTTACAAAGCGAATTAACAGGAAAATAAGGCTCATCCCAAGCTCAACCCATTCCTTTCCTCTCCCAAACGATTGAATTACCGCTCGCAAACCGTGTTGGGCCGTTCCTGAATTTAGCCCCAGTTAGACCACTACAAACAAACAAGCAACACACAATCAAATCTTTTCTCTTTTTAATATTAGATTAGACAAACTGCTACTCAAGCGATGCCTTAAGAATCCAAGCCTTTGGGTTAATGATCCATGCAAATTGACAAAACAAACGAAAAAAATATCAAAGATCTGCAGTTTTGGAATGCGCAGACGCGTGAGTCAGCGCGCGATTAACAATAAAACAAAACAATATTACGTTGAAGAAAGTTACTCATTGGTGTCCTCACACCGGTTCAGAGCCTCGACAGTGAATCAATAAGCAAAGCGAAGACCGTCAATTAAAACAACAGTTATGCCAACAGAATGAATCCTTGTTAAACGCAGTACAATACGGCTCATCGCTTTTATTTACCTTCATAATTGCGCATTACTATTGAAGGAAAAAAGTTTTAATCATTGATATCATAGGATGTGTTCATTAGGCAAATAGAACATATTCTATTAGATACTGGGAGCGTGTGCTATCGCGGTGATGTGCCGCGTACGGCGTTGCACCCATCGATTCTATATCGATGGTTGCACCACAGCCAAACGCTGGATACTAAGTAAGTATTCAAAGTTTTGTAATGTAGAATGGTGATAGCAAAGACTAGAATCGAATAGAATTATGTATACTTAGCTAGTCTATCACGTAGAACCAAGAAATATTAAACATTATTGCTTAATTGGAAAGACTACCTACTTTGTTTAAACTAGCTATTGTGAAATAGAAACTCTTTGTAGCGTTGAAGATGCTGCCAAAGCTACATGCTAAAATATGGAAGACATTTAAAAGTAGTTTAAATGTTGTTGATATTTGAGACTCCTTCGCCGCTGATTAGTAGTCTAATCTATAGTGACAACAGACGAAAATACAGGTTATTCGATCTTGTTATGATTATTAGCGAGAATGATATCAAACATTGTATAACAACAGATAAAATCGTAGCATGTTTCCAGCTCATAATTACCAACATTCAGTTTGATGTTCTCAATTGGAACAGCAGTCATTTAAGTATAAATGATACGCTATCATATTTCTTATGAGAAAGCCAGGCACTACAGATCCATATTAGAGTCCAACAAGGAATCAAAACCGATATATCGGAGTCTGTCAACGAACGTCAAGTAACATCGTCTTAACGCTTGTAAGTTTACGGACGATTAAGTTAATTAACATAACAGCTGATGGCGCGGCACATAAATCGTGTTGACGCCGCGGACGTGTTGACACAGAACTACTAGCGCAGTGGGTTACCGCTTACCGCAGCAGCAGTTGCTGATGGCAGTCGTCATAAAAGCGGATCTCATATTTGCAATGATTAATTGTTTTCATTTGACAATAATGCGTTGATTCGATCGAAGTAATAGTTTCATCGGTGTAAATAATTGTGTCAAAACAGTCGGTGACGTAAGTTAAGTATTGTTACTATTCAAGACGGGGAAAACTGAAAGATAAGTATTCTTAGAGAGAGCCGAAAAGAGCGTATTAATGATCGAAGTTTTAAAAATTATTCAAAGAATAACAATAGAAATCGTGATGATGCGACGAGCTCGCTCCGAAGCGTTAAACTTTTTGGCCTGTAATTGTCGGTAACGACAGGCGTTTGAGCAATTCTCTATTTTCCGCAGACGGACGGGATTCACATAACTCCACATTTAGATGCTGCACTTTCCTATTCTTTTATTGGAGGCGCATTGTGGCTGACGTCAGCGGTCTCTTTTAGGACGACGCAGCTTTTGCGGACGCTAATGACTCACTGGAATTCGAAATTCTACGAACGATATAGATTAGGGTTCGAGCTCAATACTATTCCAATTGGATGATTGTTTTAGGTCAAGCGTTATTCATACTCTAGCGGGAAAATTGTGCGTAAATTTGTTTTGTTTTGAACCTTAAATCGCCTGAAATGCATTTTTCTACTTGGGTACTGTTGGTACCGGCGA
Source organism: Archips crataeganus (assembly GCA_947859365.1). NCBI lineage: Eukaryota > Metazoa > Arthropoda > Insecta > Lepidoptera > Tortricidae > Archips > Archips crataeganus. The sequence goes on along the minus strand of OX402057.1, from coordinate 525,691 downwards.
TCCGGCAGTCGGTCCCAATTGTTCAAACACGGCTGAGGACCCTCGGCGTGTTATCACAACACGGAGAACAAAGCCGCGGCATTCCTCCCGCGGACAAACAACGCGAGCAAACAACCCGCCCGCAAACATGCGTCCGCGCCGACGACAGCGCTCCCGGACGACCGTCACATACCTACCGCCCAAAACCAAAAAACGTCTCCGCGCATCCGTCAACCTCGTCAGTCTCAAAACCAATTAGCATAATATCGATTTGAATATTTAAAGGGTTCGTATTGTGACTTTGTAGCTCTCCGGGACGAGTAGCCTTATTTTTATGCGCGGACACGTTTGAAATAACTGGTCGGCGCCGGCGCAGGGTCCAGCTGAGCCGCGGATGACTTAACTATTTACTCTTTAAATTATGATAATGTAATAGTTGCTGTGGATATTGACTCACCTATCGCCGGGTCCCGCGTCGCAGGCGCTGCTACCGACCGCCCGTTACCATTTAAATATCGCTCCTCAAAAACTATTACTTTCTTCGAGTGCACAGTTCGTTGATTTCGTTTTCACCTTTATGTTAATTAATAACTTAATATACAGTTAAGTGTGTAAGCTCACGTTATGTTATGCGAAGCGAGGTGTTAGGTTTTAATTTGTATTAGTTTGCGGAATGTTCGCGGGGTCGTTCGTTCGTGTGGCGCGGTACGATATGCACCGGCGGGGTCACTCGGGGTCGCCGCGAGGCGGAGGCGGTGCAGGCGGCGCGCGCGGTGTCCGAGCGAGCACTGGCGCTGCGCCGGCGCCGCGCCGCGAGCCGCGAGGCTGCGCGCGGCCTCCTCCCTCAACCCTCCGTGTCTCACCCGCAGGCTTTCGTGCCCTAAAAGATAAATTTACATTTATCGTCTGCATTCCGAGAACGACTCTCAACACTCAACACGTACGCCACGCAGCCTCTCTAATTAGCCTAAGTGCATTATTTATTTTGATGCGATAAGTGCATCGGTTTTTTGAACCTCCGTAACTTTTATGAATGTCGTTTTTCGAAGTTGCCGCTGTTATCGCTCGTGGCCGAGTTCCCAGAGCGGTCGCCATGGGAGTCCCGGTTCGTTGAATATTAATAATCATTGACGACCTTCAAGATGTTAACACCTTCCTGCTCGATCCAGAGGTCCCCAAACTTTTTGTCTAGTAGGCCCTTAGTCATATTTTTCAGTTTTAGGTAGAGTCCCCTTTAAAAAGTAACCAAATTCAATGTTTCTAGTTCGTGCGTATGCAGACCCCTTGTAGGGTTTTGTCGACCCTGGGGGTCGATAAAGATCACTGTGGGTGTCACTGCTCTAATCCTATGACTTCCCTCTCGTACAGAAGTCATTATAAACCGATTAAATCTTTATCAAATTATCAATACCTACACTAGACAATGAGCGCCGAAAGTAAGAGTTTTACAATGGGCATTGCTAAGTGCGGTAACAATGCGCGCGCGCATTGTCCGGCGCCGCCAGCGCCTCCACCGCAGCGCCTGCAACCGGATCTTTACGACAATTAGGTAACCTAGGTACCCGCCGGTTTCCTATCATTTCGGTGTTGGCTAACAAACTATCTAGGAAATGTACTTAGTATCTAAATGATCACTTCAGCATTAGGTTTAATGCTAAAGCCAAATTGATCTACAAACTTACTTACCATCAGAATGGCATAACTGAACACGGTCAATCTAACACCCTGCTGAAATATTTCAGGTTAATTTTAAACACTTTGTAGGTAAGTATACTAATTATAAGCCCACGTCCCACTGTCGGGCATAGCTAGGCCACCTCTCAGTTGGGAGGACTTCTTTATTCACACACGGACCCAGTGCGGATTGGTATATTTTCAATCAAACATAAACTCCAAACAAATCTAAAATGGGAGCACGGATTCCAACCCACGATCCTTTGAGGCTAGGCGCTAGGAGGTCGCGGGCTTTTTTATATCTTAGTACCTAACTAAATAGGTATACGATTAAAATATAAACATGTATAAATCATAGGTAGGTAACGTAAATCCACGCAAATTGATGTAACAGGTATCTACTTAATCATAATCAGGATTACCGAAGTAGGTATACAAGTACTTTATCTTACTAATAAGTAGGTATGTGTTTACTTCTACATAGTATCTTCATACATAAAACACAGTATTTTTGTCGCAAGAGTAAAGTACTTTGCTCATTCATGAGATTCATAGTAGAGTAAACGAGCACTAACAAATGCAGATGTAGGAGGTAAATAGATTTTTGCATACTTATGAGGTTAATTTGTACCAAAATAGGAATTGCCAAAGCCTTGGTTAGATTCCTCGAACTGTTTATGTGTTGTTCGGTTGTGCTGCCTGACACTCCCTTAACTTGACCCAATTCTTCAGAAACATCGCATTCTTCGTAAATGTGGTCAACTTTTCTTACGGCACTCGCTTATTTTTATTTTATGACATCATTAAATCATCTGCATGGAGCAAGCAGTAAGCCCGTCGCAATTTTGAATTTACATCCAAAATTGCAGTCGGTCGGTGTTTTTAATTACAGTGCACTGTGAAGTAATAACGATTACTGATTGATCAAGAAGGTTTGTAACTGTTTTAATGTTCAGTATCTCAAGTTCTGACTTTAAATTATCTCAATTCGTAGAGGTTGTTTCGATAACTTAACCCCATCGTACGGCCGGATTTTTGAAGTGCTCGCAACTAATAATAGTAGATTGTTCAACAAGGGAGGAAAATAACCAATATCGCACGAGGTTACTTGGCACCCGAGCACAGCGAGGTTGATATTATCCGAGGTGCCAATATTCCGAGGGTGATATTGGTGTTTTTCCCGAGTTAAACACTCTGCTTTTCATTTCGAACACAAGGAAAGTAAGAAAATATAAGTATAAATAAATAAAAATGTCTAAACTGGTCAATTCAATTGACATGTATATTTGTATAGCATTAACTATAACATTCGCTTTTAATAATGTAGGTATATATTTAATTAATTCTAGTGTTCAAACACAATGTATATTGTTTCTGAAAATAAATTAAATGATGATGATGATGATGAATATGATCGTTGTAAAATATTTCAATGGAGTTTATTGTTAAGGAATAATTAATTTAACAAAATTTAGAATGTTTGATATAATAATCAATGAAAACAGTAGATAAAGTAGGTATTTTAGTAAATTTGTATTTATAAAATATGTAAGTAACCAATTTGAACCAAGGAGTTAAGCTGTATAGAGATAGGCTGTATGGACAATAACATTGTCGTTTAAGTACCGTGTTTTTTTCTTAACATTTTCTAACTTTTCTGGTTTAATTCACTAAATAAGAAATTAATAATTTAATTTAATACTATTTCACTGGCATTATAAAATTTGTAATATGACCAAGTAATTAAGAAAAAAAAACTCAACACTTAATTATTCCATGTATATGCCGTAATGCTTGGCTGAATGCGTATGTGTTCCATTGACAGCCAATGCCTTTATTTTTTAAATTCATTTCTACCCTTGGGAAGAAAATAATAGTTATCCTCCCGTATGTCAGATATGATTTGCCTCACTTTCCGAGTATGAGAGATGAAAAAGTTTTTCTCTTTCTTCTACTACTGGACTTAAGTATTTATTAGTACTATCGTTGTTTGGTACCTAATGCATGTACCATCTACAGTCTCTACAATGAAATAGGTATTAGAATTGCTGCGACTGTGAGTCACCGAAAATATAATTAGTGTTTCATTGACAATATTGTTCTGTATTTAATGTCCTCGTCGCGGCCTTCTCTCGTCCATACACGCCGCGAGACGATTGCAGGAAAATTGATTACCTAGTTTCTGGTAAACTGACTTATAATCATAACAAGAACTGTAAAAACAAATGACGGACCCGTAGTATTTTGCTGAGTTTACTGTCTCGTTGCTTTACGGAAACCGCCTTGACTTTTAAGACCTTATTTGGGCAGATGAGGTTTTAGAACCTGAGCAGTGAGTCATCGTTTGTGTTAATATTTTAAGCAGTTTTTAAAACCAGTTTGCCTTATCTGCAGTGATGTAATGTAGGTAGGTAGACATGCACCTACTGAGTCCTGTTCTGCAGTCGCTAGCTAGCGAAATATAACTCTCCAAGCTGTTGTCCCATTTAAATTTTTGTTAAGTACTTATTCTATTAAATCTCAGAAACCGCCCAAAGAAGATTCCGATTTAGGATTATGACATGGAAAATCGGTGATAAAATATACTTAAATCAGTGCTATTGGTATGCCTCTGCGCATAGGACGTTGGCGTCAATGCCACGAATTAACTTAGAAATTTGCAAGTTACGGATTTGGAGTAAGTCTCGGATTGTAATGCAAATGCGTGCGTCAGCGATCCATGAATGAAGTCACACCGTGGCTCGTGGGCGCCGGAGGCGTCGCGGTGTGCGTTGCTGTTCATACTTATTGCAAATACTGGCCTAGGATTTCAAGAAATCGCCGTACACGGACTACTGTCAGATCTACTCTCAGAATAGGATAAAGTCGGGTAGCATTAGCCCAGGGCAGCGTCATTTGCAACTAAAAACATTTTCGCTTTTTTTTCTATATGTCACGTTGATTTTCTTTTGAAGTAGGTACAAAATCTGTTTGTTCGATTCATTGTTTGTCTAAGCAGCTGTTACAAATCACAGTGATTTTTGTATGGACCAATTCCCCCGAGGGCTAATTAATGTAACCCAATCCTCCTTTACGACGAAGATATTTTAAATCGTTGGAATCCATACTTGGATCTGGTCTGGGGTAGCAGCACTCGCAGTATGGATTGAAGAGATTTTCTATGCAGTTTATAGGTTGGTACTTATGTGCATTTCGCATTGATCGAAACGTCAAAAAATTCAATAAGGGTCATACACATCGTAAGTAACAATAGTTGTCTCTCCTGTGACATAAATTATAGCGTCTCCGAGTCAGGAAAATTAAGATTACTTAAATGGGCCGAAAGTTGGCCAGGCGTCTTACTTACCCCACTCGCAGATTATGTAGACTTAAACTAAAAAAAAATATTAGTTATAGACCTTTAACTTTTGCCTTGTCCACAGGAGAGACGCGAACAGAAAAATGTGTATTGTATACATAAATAAATAAATAATAAATAAATATCACGGGACAATTCACACCAATTGACCTAGTCCCAAAGTAAGCTAAACAAAGCTTGTGTTATGGGTACTAAGCAACGGATAAACATACCTACTTATATAGATAGATACTATACTTAAATACATATTAAACACCCAAGACCCTATAACAAACATTCGTATTTTTCATACAAATATCTGCCCCGACACGGGAATCAAACCCGGGACCTCAAGCTTCGCAGTCAGGTTCTCTAACCACTAGGCCATCTGGTCGTCTGGTCATATTGTATGACACGTACCTAACTTTAATTCTAGAAACCAACACGGTTTCTATATTTTCGATATTATGATAATTCAGTCATGATTATTCCTTTACTCTACGCATAGCTGCTGGTCTCCGGCTGGGAGTTGGGATCTGCGCAAGTCACAACTGTGTTTCTTATGGGGCTCCAGTGGACCGACTCGGCCACCATGGCCTCTCCTGCTTCTCGGGCGCCGGCCGCCTGTCCCGCCACGCCGCTCTCAACGACATTCTCAGAAGGGCGCTCGTTAGTGCCAACGTTCCCGCTGCTCTGGAGCCCCAGATTGTGCGGAGCGATGGCAAGCGCCCTGATGGAATGTCGTTGATACCCTGGAAGACTGGCCGTGCGCTGGTGTGGGACGCCACCTGTACAGACACCCTGGCGGCGTCCTACCTACCAGCAACTACCAAACGTGCGGGGGCGGCGGCGGACGCCCGGGAACGCCTCAAGGCCACAAAATATAGCTGTCTCGGCGCCCAATATCATTTTTTTCCTTTCGGCGTCGAGACTCTAGGTCCTTGGGGTAAGGGTGCACTGGAGTTACACAGGGAGCTCAGCAATAGGTTGAGAGAGGCAACAGGCAACCCTCGCGCCGGCAGCTTTCTCGCGCAAAGAATCGCAATCGCTGTTCAGCGCGGGAATGCTGCCTGCGTGATGGGCACCATGCCAAGAGGCCCACCTCTCTTTTTTTAATTAAGTTTAGTTTTAGTTATTTTAATTTAATAGTAGTTTTAGTCTTGTATTTACACCTGTATATGTTTTTCCTTTTACAATTTTTATTATTTTTTAAATTGTCCTGGACGTATCGAAAGTCCACTGAAGCGTGAAGCAACCTTCAGCCTTTACCTGCGTCAGCCAGGACCATCACAATAATGGCTGTTGTAGACGTAGCTGGAGCAAGCAACCCGATACCCCGGCCCTCGCCAAACCCGTCGCGCCGGGGCCGCTCGCACAATGGAACATGCCACTCTGTCACAGTATGACATCGTATCCGTGTCACTAGGTACACTGTACCTCGCAAGAATACGAGAAGACGCGGTGAAATTGTTTATGCAAATTACAGCTTTAGTTTATTTCTTCTTTGTAAGTGTAGGTTTGATTCCCATTGAAAACATGCTAATGGTGCCCAATGCTATGTGGAATGTAGTATCTGTCTCTCGGTCTCTCTGATTCTTCGGTGCTTCTGGAAGGATATCCGTGTCTGACTGTCGTAGAGAGGCAACTATTTAGTAGAGTCAGGTTTAAACTTGCAAACCTGACGCTACTAAATACTTAATATCAAGCTGAACTTCAGCAATCAATCTTTCTGACTACTTCAAAAATCAGTTGAAGTTTATAAAAGTTCTGGTTATTTTTAAATATTTTGATGATGACTGTACCTACCTATTTAAGTCGCTAAACAATTTATTTCACAAATCTGCCGCTCTGTATGCTTACTCCCACTTGTTTCTCTGGTCTACGATCTTACTCAGATCTCTTGATGATGATGTCACTGTACGGTGTACCATCGACTGCTTGTCGCCAATGTCTATGGGTGGATAGCGATACGGTCTTGCTTGACTAAGATTAGACTCAGCGCCGCGAACCTACCTGGGTGAATATTCGAGCGTTTTGACCGCGCGGTTTAAACGTCATTACCATTCGACGATTATTGCCACAACCGAAGGACGAATCGAGCGAAATTTCATCAAACTAGATTCAGCATCGGTACTGTCTTAAGTTTTCATAAAAAGTTAACCCTAAGCATCATCCTTTTTAATAATTTCTGCTCAAATGCTAATGACAAAAAAAACCGCCGTAAAAACGCTGAATATTTACCCATCTATTTACCATTTCTAAATGGTATCTTCACGGATAAGATTACAACAGTCGGCTCCCAGGACACGGAGTACATTCCTGTACCCAATGAAGATTCACGGTCACAAGTAAATATCCTTGTATACAGGACGGATTAACCAGAGCAAATATTACGGGCCCCGCGTTTGTGGGAGCCCCGCGCATCAACGTTTTCTGACCATAAAAAAAGTGTGAAAATATTTTTGAAATCAATGTAGCCGCATTTAGTAGTGGTAGAGCCATGTTGTAGCTAGCCGCTGCATCACGAATGAGCCGGCTCGTCCGGGGCAGTACCACCCTCTCACAGAACACCGGCGTGAAGCAGCAGTACTCCTGCTGCGTTTCTTGCGGTCAGTGTGAGCGCCGGGGCCCAATATCTCTCCCCCTCCTCTATTCCCTTTCCTTTTTCCTCTCCCTTTTAGGGCCGACAACGCACTGGCATCGTGTAAAGCGCTGCGGGTGTCTATGGACTGTGGTGATCATTTACATCAGGTGACCCACTAGTTCGTTTGTCTGGCCTCCCTAACATAAAAAAAAATTACTACAAAGAAAATAGTTTAATCAAAACGTCCAACTATAAATATAAAGTTGAGTACCGAAAACAATCCAAGGGCTCATTGATAGAATTTGCTACAGGCCCTGCGCTGGCTTAGTCCGGCACTGCTTGTAATAGTTGTAATGTATAAGGAAAATACTTCAGCCACCTCAATGTAGCGCGTTGCCGCATATCGCCGGTTACGCTGCGTGGGCGCCACTGACGTCACCCCGCGCGCATCCCCTTATAAGGACACCCCCCTCCACTCACACGCAGAATAATTGCCGAACTCTCAATTATCTTAACTGTCCTTCTCTATATGTTCAGATAGTAATTAAATGTCAATTATGGGCCGTTCATTAAAGCTTGATTAAATTAAAATTGTGTGTTAAAATCTTTATTTTCTTATTATTATGAGAGGGAGAAAGAAAAGAGAAGAGAAAGTCCCGATATAATTGTCCGGAAACACAGCTGCCGGAAGTTGATTCTACAATTTCACTGTACGTGGCGGGAAGTGCCGAAGAAAATTTACAGTGGTAGACCACCATTCATCGGAGACGGTGACAATGGAATTTAGACTTTCGGTGGGAGGTACGGTGGTGGAATTTTGCAGCAGGCAGCAAATCAAACAATTTTTTGGAGCACCTTTATGATGTAACCAAATGTAATGCCGACACTGAGGTAGTAAAAATAATTTATATTGTGTCAAAATATCCTTTTGCGCGTTTGTCGCGCGACGCGGCGCTTGCCCACGCGCCGCTATCGCGATGATCGATGCGTCGGATCTATAGATCACGGATAACACTAAAGTGTCTGCCGGCTTCACGCGGCGTGGGCGCAAACAAACAATACTTACAATGAACATTAGCCAAGTGAGATATATCGCGATGTTTTGCTATGTTACCCTTGGTCCTACATTTTTAACGTTTCCTTAAAACAGTTTGCCGAGCTTTTATTTATGATCGAAGATATTAATCACCAATCCTTACTGGTACCTCCTCTTTTGTGTTCCAGTAATGTGTTAATTTATAATATACTTTTGGGTTCTGATTCGCCTACGGTCTAGAATCTCATAATCTAGGAAGGATTTTAAAATTAATCAGGAATATTTTAGGAAATGGTTGGGTTAGTAGGTATGTATGTTAAACTCTTTATTGTACAAAAATAAGGAAAAAAAAACATTATCTGAACACACCTGCAAATATTTTTCAGGTTTTTTTAATGGTCGTTGTTTAATTGTTTACACTACATTGATCAATATTCAAAGGATACTGTGTCAAAAGCGTGATAAATTTTGAATCAGATGGAAAATGAAAATATTCTCAGTGAAACTAATCCAACCACCCAGAGCCGTCTTAGGGCATGTGGGGCCTTTGGGGACCAAAGAATATTGGATCCCGATGGAAAGTCTTGAAGGGAAAGTCATTGACAGCAAAAGCTAATTTTTCCGCATACCTACTAAGTTTCAGGGCCTTTGAGGTTGGGGGTTGCTGCGCTCTTATGGGAAAGATAGTACTAACTAACTAAATATAACTACCAGCCGTGGTGGCATAGTGGTTTGACCTATGGCCTCTCAAGCAGAAGACGTGGGTTCAAATCCCGGTTCGCACCTCTGAGTTTTTCGGAATTTATTTGCGAAATTTGTAATTTACCATGACCTTTAAGGTGAAGGAAAACATTGTGAGGAAACCTTTATACACCTACGAAGAAATTCAATGGTGTTTGTGAATTTCCCAATCCACACTGGGCCCGCGTGGGAACTACGGCCCAAGTCCTCTCACTTTGAGAGGAGGCCTGTTCCCTGTAGTGGGACGTATATAGGCTGGGATGATGATGGTGATTACTAACAGATGGCATATTGCGAATTGACTAAAAAGCAAATACATTTGCGGCCTCGCAATTAGGCTTCCAAACAATAAAAAGCTTTTGTGTGTCCTGAGCTCGTCATCGTCATGAGCTCAGGGCTTGTCATCGATGACGTCAGGCGTAGACACAATAGTTACCGATGCACTCTCGTATTGGTATGCATGCAGCGCGCAGGGTATAGCCTTTACTTGTAAGGAAACGGGGCACGCGTGTCGTGACGCGTGTCTGGAACGTAAGTATTTTACTACTTGTTCGTGATAAACAGGCAGTAATATTTGATTAAACACATGATGCCATATAATAATCGTCTAACGCTACCGTGAATGATGAATCAAATTTATTTTATCGAGTGTCAACCGTTAAGTATCGCCGCTCGCCATTATTTATATCGGAGCAGTGAAAGTGGGCAAAATACAAGACATACGTGTAGATCTTAGGTGTAGGTGTAGATACCCTAGCGGCCTAGCGCCGTCTCATTTTGTAGCTTCATTATCGCTCAAGGCGACAGCAGCACATGCTGCGTCAGCATAACGCCGCAAAACGCAGGGCTCTCAAGAGACGAAGTATTTGCAGCTTTTGCTGAAGAAACAGTTCCATGGAGCCCTGACGCTCTCAAACTTTTCTAAATAATACATAAATTGTGCGAAATTACCCGTGACCATAGGGCTGGTGACCAACGTATTGGCATCACAAATCCAGCGCGGTAATGCTGCTGACCTTATGTTCATTTTTCCGCACGGACAGGACTTAGGCGAATTGTACATTTTTAGCCATTTCGGATAGGTACTTAACTTTGCGAGGTCTACAGCTCAAGTACTTAAGTTACATATTTATATCGTTCTAAAAATATTATTTAAGTACGTAATAAATTTAATATTTTACCTACAAGCGATACGATCCCATCAGGCGGATGATGCTGAGGAGCTGTGAACTCGCAGGTGTCGCAAGCGCCGCTGCAGGGCGCACCTAGTTTTGCAACCGGTGCCTTATGTTACATTATTGTTTTCATTGATCTGTGAATAAAGTTAGACTTGGTATACTCATTTTATAACGTACTAGTAACGTATTAATCTAGTTGGATGGTGAATATTCGAAGCCTAGACGGCGGCAGGATTATTTTCAGGAGGGTGCATTTTATCCGCATCTAGAGGGTGCATACTTCTTTTCTCTCTCTCTCTCTCTTTTAGCCAGGAGGGACAAGTGCACCTCCTTGCACCCCTCTCCTGGCGCCCATGATTCGAAGAAATAGTTGCCCGGCGGGCGCCTGATGAGAAATAAAAGCAAAATAGCACCAAACAACAAAAATTAAGATATTTGGAAGAAGTTGATTTAATCAGCTATAATGTTAAAGAAAACACATGAAACCAACGTTTCCGTTTGTCTTCAGGTCTGACTGATATCTATTGTTTACTGGACATACAGTAGGTAAATTCGCCGTCCTAAAAAAAATTTTAACACGCACTTACTCGATACGATAGCACCCTAGGGCGTGTTAATGAGCGAGGGAGACAGCCTTGTCAATAGGGGAGGTGTACATACATTTTAACTGCTTTTGACTGCTACATTTACAGTTTATACTGTCCCATTATAAATCAACTTGATACCCCTTAACCATCGGTTGGCGACGTCTTTGTGACCACCACGAGAGCTCCAACGTTTATGATTGTGACTGCACCTCTGTGCGATGCGCATCAGGCTGGGCAGGGAGTGATTGCAGCAGGTTAGGTTCCTTGCATGACTGTCTCATGACGGGATAGAGTATCAAGCGCGCTGACTTTCATTGCTAATGTCAACAAAAATCAAGAAATTCCCAAAAATACTTCACATATTAAGGTTCCGTATCCACCCTAAGCACTAGTAAAGAGCCCTAGCTCACTAGCTAAAGGAAGTTTTCAACCAATAGCTGTGAGTGAGGCTAGAAAAACGAAGTAGGTAAGTAAGTAATCCTATGGGTGATTTTTTTTTCTCGGCCACATAGCTATGGATGTGCAGCATAAGACGTCAAATTAAAAAGCTTAAAACAGTGAAGACTACATAAATCATCTGTTTTTTCAATACAACTTGACAATTAAGTTAATAAATTGCCTTATCTACACAGTCATCGCCTATATTGCTATTCCGACACCGAACTTCAACCGCAGCCACCCGGAAGACTCAGACACTACATTGAGAAACTCGTTAATGTGAGGGCTTTAATGCCAATAAATAAATAAATTATATTATAAACTAACGAATCTACAGTAAAATTAGTATCAATGTTACATTTTATTAAAAACTTACGATAATTGGCCAAATTAAACAAAATGAACCTTATAATTGTATTTTTAATAAAATTCCATGAACATCCAATTCACAGCCATAAACAGCAGGCCACCACAGCAGTTTTAAATAGATTGAAAGGAAATTTTGGACTATTTTACAAACTATTATATCAATGAAAGTTGTTACTACTTTATAATGACTAGACACTTAATTAATTCATCATCATTGGAACCACTTAATCATTTTAGCCGCATTTTAATTTAGAGCCGTAAACTTAAGCTCCGTCGGGACACTAAATGGAAACGGTTTCTCCTCTCAATAAATCAAACTTTGCGAAGATAAAATTCGCCAAGTGCCGTTACATAAATTATTGTTAGTTTTTGAATAAAAGGGTATCAACTAAGCCATAATAAATCACTTTCCCGTCGGGTAAAAAGTGAGAGTTTATATGACAAAACGTGGACGAGTCACGTCACGCCGAGATAACGGCCAATGACAAATTATTACATTAATGGACGGTAAAAGCCTTTGTAGCATTCCAATTAATCAGTGTTCTGTTGATAGAAGATATTGTTTTTTTTTCATCATTCATCATCATCAGCCGAAAGACGTCCACTGCTGAACATAGGCGTCCCCCAAGGCTCGCCAAACAGACCGGCCCTGCGCCATCTGCATCCAATGCGTTCCCGCCACCTTCACCAGGTCGTCGCTCCATCTTGTTGGAGGCCTACCTACACTGCGTCTTCCGGTCCGCGGACGCCACTCGAGAACCTTTCGGCCCCATCGGCCGCCAGTTCTACGAGCGATGTGCCCTGCCCACTGCCACTTAAGTCTAGCGATTCTTCGAGCTAATATGTCCGTGACTTTAGTTCTTACGCGGATTTCTCAACTTCAGTGTGTTTTAAAAAAATATATTTTTAAGGGCTGGGGCGAAGACGAGTAGGTACTAAGATCGCCACTATCCTTTAAAAAATTGTTCTTAGTTCCAAACAATGAAAACCAATCACTATCGAAATAAAGTTCCTTATTTTAAAATCATAAAGACCTATTTCGTAATAGATACATGATTTAATTTCTCCATTTTACCAACGGACATCCAGACGAAGGGCAACAAGGCTAGAGTGAATAGGCTAAATGAACCAGTGAGATATACTTACCTGTGCCATCATCTGCACTTTTTATCAGATGAGATAGGTCCATAACGAGTCAGTTTTACGTAAAAAAAAGAGAATCTGAACAACGTTTATGAATAACACGTAGTTTTAGACTAGACTCTGTAAGAGTTCGTTTGGTTATTGAAACATGTCCAAATCTAATCCAACCGCTTGCTGTAGACCAAAACCCGTTACCGTCAGAGCCCTCTTTCCACTGGGCACTATGGGCACGTGCCCAGGGCCCCAGGGATGATGGGGCATCATAGTGACCATAAAAAATACAGTTTAATGCATGTAGATTACATTTCTTAGTCACAGCTCCTGGGGCCCCTTATTCTAAAGTGCCCAGGGCCCCTTAATAAGTTAAAGACGGCCCTGGTTACCGTCTTTGTCCAACAAAATTAACACGCAACAGCTTAAGTAAATACTTAGTATATTCAACAACACATAACTTTATTTTTTACCACAGCAAAATGAGGACAAGGTCCGTGGCCAAGATACGAGAAATGTGTTTTCCTGCTCGAACAGTAGGTACTTCTAAAGCTGGAGAGCCATATTTGGTGCGATCATTCTATTCCCCCGTATGGCGGACCCATTCTCCTTGCCAACTTGTCACGCCGCTGTGCTGCCTCGCAAGTTGTTTATGTCGCTATTTTAGTGCGTGTGAAATGACTTTATTTTCCAAATTATTTTACGGCGTTCACAAGGCTTGATTTGGTCGTAAAGATAAGGCAGCCGAGTTGGATGTTTTTTCTTTACGTTAAACTTTAGTTTTTACCTACTTAGGACACAGCTGTTGACAATTTTAACAAAATTATCTAGTATCATCTTATCATTACAAGTAGCAAGCATTTACTTACTTCAGATAATTACTCCGTAGGTATTCCTTTCAATGCCTGCCCTGCCTTAGTCCTTGATCAGGGTAGAGCAAGATTGTCTTCTGGTTTTATCATTGCCCTTATCTTGTTTGTCTACAAATACTCCTCCTGATTTCTGAAAAACCGCTATAATAATTGATTTAGCGCCTCTTGGGCCCTTACCACCTGTTTTTCATGCCCATTGCCTCCTGCAATGGCACCTAGAGAGTTCGCTCAACTCGCTCTACCCTTGGGCCCGGCCTGCTTGCCTTATTAAAACAGTAAAATACGTTAAACAAACCTGCACAAATACGTCGCTAATTTTTAATGGATCTCATACCAATCCATTATTTACTTACATTGTATCAATTTTAGCAAAAGAATCGATCAAGTCGGCGACTCTTCATGCCTTCATCGGGCATAGACATTATCCTTTTCTAACCAGTACCTCAGCGTCTGTGACAAGGGTGATGGATGTCAAGGTTGAAACGACCAAAGACAAAAAATTATGTACCTATAAACGACCTTAAGGTAAAGCCATTAGAGATGTACCAAAATGAATCCGGAATATTTCAGCAGTTAGGTTGAACTAGTTTGATTGAATTGAATATCATTGTAAAGGTTTTTCATCAGAGTTGTTGATCCAGCTGAAGTCACCTCTTTGACGTCCGATCAATGTATATGGAAACTTATGTCAACTACAATAAACTAAAATTTAATGTCAAAGTGTTACTTTGTAAGTAGGTACTCTTTAATCAGATAAGTTGTCCAGTTGGGCAAGCGAGCAGATGCCGGCGCTGGCGCAGGTCGCGGTGACATCGACGCTGCGTTTATAAGGAATAATTCAATTCATGATGTAGCTTTCGCCAGGGTTGAACGAGGCCTTTCTTTTACAACAAAGTTTCTACAGGTCTGCTGAAGTACCGATTACCTAATTAACTTCCAAGATTATGATGGCTTGTTGTGTTTGATTCATCATCATCATCATCATTTCAGCCGAATGACGTCCACTGCTGAACATAGGCCTCCCCCATGGCACAGACAAGATATTGCGGAACTTCCCGAACGCTGCCCAGCCGAGTCTATTCGTCGATTGACCTCTTTCTCGAAGTTGAACCTTGTCCCAGGTAGATATAGTCGTCAACAACTTCGAGCAAAGTGTCTCCGATTACGACAGGAGTTGGTACAACATGGGCATCGACATGACCTTCGTCTTATTCATGATCAATTTAAGACCAACTCGCTCGGAGACCCTTCCGAGGTCAGCGAGCATGGCACTTAGGTCTTCCAAGGTCTCAGCCATAAGCACTACGTCATCGGCAAATCGAAGGTGAGTGACGTATTCGCCATTTACATTGATGCCTCGCCATTCCCAGTCAAGAGTCTTGAAAGCATCCTCCAGTGCAGCAGTGAACAGTTTCGGAGAAATAACATCTCCTTGTCTGACTCCCCGCTGCAATAGAATAGGCTTCGACATCTGGTCCTGAAGTCGGACGGACATTGTGGCGTCATTATACAGACATTTCTACACTTCGATGTACTTTCGATGTTGTCTTTGATTGCATTCTAAAAGGGGAGGACTTTCTTCAACAGTGGCCGTACCTACTCCGGTTGATAATGATATTGAATTAACCTGCAAAATCAGTAGTATATTTCGATTGAATTGCAGATAAGAAATATCTTAGGTAAAACTTGAGGTTGTTATGTATGATACCCCGGCGCCACACATAGCACAAATGTTTGAACACATTTATTTGATCACATGTGTAGCACCGGTATTTGCTTATTTGTTCAATAGAACAACCATACAATCAACCATAGATCAAATAGTTCAAATATGTGTTGAAACATTTGTAATATGAGTGGCGCCGGGGATAGGTACACAATTGGAAATAATACGCCATTTTAATTTAGACCTTCCAAAAATTTTATGAAGTCTAAATGAAATGGTAAAAATTTCGATAAATATATTTCGACATTGACGACCGGATAGCCTAGTTGTTAGAAAACCTGACTACGAAGCTTGAGGTCCCGGGTTCGATTCCCGGTCGGGGCAGACATTTGTGTGAATAATACGAATGTTTGTGCTCCAGTTTCGGGTGTTTAATATGTATTTAAGTATGTATCTATCTATACACCGTGAAATTTTAGTGGTTGTTTTCCCGAAACGAGGTGATTTAGTTTCGATTGTACAATCGATTTATAATTACTATTTTGACTAGAGTCAAAAATCCAATTGTGAAAAACGAAAGTCGATAATGACCGCAAACCAATAGTAACGCTTCGTTGGTACAAGTAGCGTACGATCGGTACCACAGAAATAATAATAAAGAGGATAGAAGTGCCTTAGACGCGTGACCTTGGCGCCGCGCTTGTGACTCGTAGGTCACAAGCGCGCGACTTGTGGCTCAGTGCTATTTGAAACGTGGGTATGACAACAAGTGCATTAAAATGGTGTTTTGCAGCATTAGCAATTGCGGAAACTCGTCCACACTGTGTAATTACACTAATAAGGGGATTACATTCCATTGGTATGTATTAATTTAATGTAATAATGCGGTTTATATGAAAATACAACTTGAGAAAATATTTCATTATGAAATATTGGTTTACACGTTATTAACACGAAACTTCATATACCATTGCTACTCATGCCCATAAAAACGCAGATCGTTTTGAATTATACGCAGCAATGTAAAGTAATTTTTGATAACCCTTCCGTCTTGCACAAAAGTTCGTGGTTCGGACAAAAAAACAGGTTACGACTAGTACAGACATAATGCCGACGCGGCCAATAAAGAGCGCCGTTGTGTAAATGTGGGTATGACTTACGTTGAGTGTTATTCAACGCTATCTCTAAGTTGTAAGGTTCATAATTGTTTGTAAGCAAAAATATTAGTAATTGTGTGCGTGATTGCGTAGTACGGTTCCGGTCTTTTGCATGTGTGCATTAACACAGTAAGTAGAGGGGATGAAGCAGCGACACGAGTTCCGGAAGAAAATAGGAACTAAGGCATTTCTATCCTCTTTATTATTATTTCTGTGATCGGTACGATAGGTTAGGTACCAACGAAGCGTTACTATTGGTTTGCGGTCATTTTCGACTTTCGTTTTTCACAATTGGATTTTTGACTCTAGTCAAAATAGTAATTATAAATCGATTGTACAATCGATACTAAATCACCTCGTTTCGGGAAAACAACCACTAAAATTTCACGGTGTATAAGTATGTTTATCCGTTGTCTAGTAGGTACCCATAGCACAAGCTATGCTTAGTTTGGGACTAGGTCAATTGGTGTGAATTGTCCCGTGATATTTATTTAAATTCGCGAGGTTTGGAGCTAGTTATTAGTTTTGTGATTTTCATCCCAATTTAAACGGACACTGATTTTCAATTTTTAATCAGTGTGCATTTGTGCAGCCCTGCGCGCGCGCAGCGAGCCGCGCAGTGGGGCAAGGGCGGCGTGTCCCTATACGGCGCACTCGCCTTCGCCGCACTCTCGGTTTCCAGCCGTGTGTTTAGATGGAAACCAGTGCTAAATAAATAAACCCCTCATTGATGTCACGAACCATAAGATGTACTTAATGTGCTGTATAATGAATCCCTGCTGGGTTGCATGTCAAGTCGCATGTTGTTTTAACGGTGAGGTGAAGTAAAAGTGAAAACTACCCGCGTTCGCGGAGATTGCGGTTGTCCATCGTGGTCTTTTTGTCTAACCGCCCGGGCACGACTTCCTGCGTTTGTCGGCGCGGCAAGCGTTTTCTGTGTTCATTGAGCGGCCGAGACGCTCGCCGTACAGTGGTTATCTGGCGGCACACGCAATGAACTGATAAAACGCTTGCCGCGCCGCCAAACGCGCGAAAGTCGTGGCCGGGCGGTAATGCATGTTACTTATTTGGAATCTCGGTGGTTTTCACCACTTCTTTCTGTCTCACGGTATAGGATGAGGGTAGTAGAGATGATCGATGCTATGGGGATCGTCCGCGCGTTAGATAATGCGGCCGATTGCGGCCCCTGAATGAAAGTTGACCGATTTTAATAACCATACTTAGTATTATAAACGTGAAAGTTTGTTTGTTTGTTTCTCCCTCTTTCACGTCATAACTGTGGGACGGATTGCCATGATTTTTTTGTATAGACATAGTTGAAGGGCTGAAGGCTACATAGGCTACTTTTGAAAATATCTCATTTCCATGGAAAAGCTCTTCAGCTTTTAATCTACTTCAGCGGGGGCGATGCCGCGGGCATCAGCTAGTTAAAGTATAAATTCGAGTTTCGTTGTTATAACAATGTACCTAGGCAAAGTGCGCTTTTACCACAATACAATAAGTATGCGAATTATAATTTCGCTATATTATACCTAGGTACTTTTTAAATTTAACTAATTATTAAATTTATACCTACGTTTAGTTTAATGCGACTTATTATTACCTAAAATTTATTTCCCGTCGATATAGAATTATGATTTAGCAAGTACTTACCTTAGTAAACTGTTTTAAACTTTCGTGATTTTCACTCATAATTACTATACTAAACGAGACTTATCATGCACGCAAATAATATTTACCTCGAGTTAACTCGCAATGTGGCCGAAACGTCGAGGTAAATATTATTTGCGTGATAAGTCCCGTTTTGTAGTCTTTTAAATTTATTATGAAACCCTCTGAGTGCGCGAGTCCGACTCGCACTTGGCCGGTTTTAGTTAGAGGTAGTTTCAGCGGCGGTCAGCGCAGGGATGCGCCCGCGTCGGTTGCGCAACGCACGCAGCGCCATCTGGCCGCGCACCATATGGCTGGAGCTTTACGATAATTACGACACTGACACAGGCACACCTTGAAGGAGTGATTGGTCATAGTGCACGTCATAGTGTAAGCCTGTTTAGGTAGAAACCTACCTTTAAACCTACCTGGGGAAGGTCGGAAGAAACATTTTTTACGATTTATCATATGATCTATTCGTCTACCTAATTGTGCTGAAATTATTAGCTTTAACTTAAAGTACACCTATATCGACCGAATTAAACGCATTCATCACGTCGATTTTTACTAATATGTCATAGGTAGTCCAGTTGGACTTCAGAAAAGCGCGAGCTGCGTGAACAGATCCATCGCACCCTCTCTGCACACCAAACCCCATAATGGCGTTGCCTAAATTTGTCTGTCAGCTGTACACGAAGAGCTCGGCAACATAACTTTAGACACCAGGCGGCGTATTGTGCTACCCACGGCAATCGGACGTATACCCCCGTCTTTTTTTGATAACGCCACAAGACTGGCACCTTAAAGGACAGGAACTAGATCTCCACAGGGACCCCACCGGCCAACATAAGGTTGACTAAGGAAGTTAAATTACCCACAAGTGATTTACCAGTATCTCCCAAAGTGCGGGCGGTAAGATCCTTTAAATGCTTTGGAGTCAAACCATCTATAATACCTAACATAGATTAAGTAAAGTGCCTACTAATAATTATTACTATGTACTAAAACTATTTAAATAAATTAATTGAATTGAATTGAACCGTTTGGAAAAGTCCAAATGGCGCCCCGCACTGCCTGTTCGTTAAACCCCTTCTACACGGTCGGGTCCAACCGCCGACCGTCGTGTCGCTCGCGTCGGCCGACAGCGTTCCATACGGTTGGGGCCGACCACGGACAATGCGCTCGCGACCAAGGCCGTTGACATCAACCAAATATCGGTCGGGTCAACCGGTTCTTGGGTCAACCGATTTCTACACTGTCCATTTTTAAATCAACCCGACCAAGGACACGATGGTTGGCGGTTGGTCCCGACCGTGTAGAAGGCCTTTAAGACGATGATGGGTGAGAAGTTGCACCAGGAAGTTGTGAAGTAGTAGAGGGAGCAGGATGTTTGAAATTTACTATGACCTTTACGGTGAAGGAAAACATCGTGAAGAAACCGGCACACACCTGAGACGAAATTCAATTGTGTGCGAAGTTCCCAATCCGTACGGGCCCGCGTTGGAACTACTGTACATCTACTTACACGAAATATCAAAAAGGTTCCGACGTAAGGTCTCACATAAAAGTACGAGTAATTTAAACGAAGGGTAAATACAAACCATTCGGTTCACATCTTAGGAGCCAGGTTATAATAATAAATAATAAGTATTTAGGGGACAATCTTACACAAATCGACCCAGTCCCAAACTAAGCAAAGCTTGTACTATGGGTACTAGACGACGATAAACATACTTATATAGATAAATAAATACCTACTTAAATACATAGAAAACATCCATAACTCAGGAACAAATATTCGTGCTTATCACACAAATAAATGCCCTTACCGGGATTCGAACCCAGGACCTCTTGCTTCGTAGGCAGGGTCACTACCAACTAGGCTAAAGCGGTCGTTGAAGGCCATTTGGTTTGATTTCGCAGTCCTGATTCAGCATTCGATCAAACCGTACCAGTTGTTGCTGTCGTTGCCAAACCCCGCAGATGGTACTAACACGGTCTGAGTTGGCAATACAACATTTTTCACTCTCGATATGGAGTCGAAGTAGCCGTGGTGGCCTGGTTTGATCTACGGTCTCTCAAGCAGAGGGTCGTGGGTTCAAATCCCGGCTCGTACTCTGAGTTTTTCAGAATTCATGCGCGAAATTACATTTGAAATTTACTTACCATGAGCTTTACGGTGAAGGAAAACATCTTGAGGAAACCTGCATACACCTGCGAAGAAATTCAATGGTGTGTGTGAAGTTCCCAATCCGCACTGGGCCCGAGTGGGAACTACGGCCCAAGCCCTTTCATTCTGAGAGGAGGCCTGTGCCCTGCAGTGGGACGTGTATAGGCTGGGATGAGCGATCCTGCTAAATACCACGTTCAACAAAAAAAAATGTAAGTAAATCTTTTTTATCCGCTCAAGCAGACTACCAAAATATACCAGGCTTAGCCTAGTTTGGAGTCTGATGGACACTACCCTTATGTAAAAACTGTTTTTGTGAAATAAATCATTATCATTCTACTTACACGAAATATCACAAAGATTCCGACGTAAGATCTCTCATAAAAGTAAAAGGCCTTCTTACACGGTCGGGACCAACCGCCGACCGTCGCGTCGCTCGCGTCGGCCGTCAGCGTTCCATACGGTTGGGGCCGACCACGGACAATGCGCTCGCGACCAAGGCCGTTGACATCAACCAAATATCGGTCGGGTCAACCGATTTCTACACTGTCCATTTTTAAATCAACCCGACCAAGGACACGATGGTTGGCGGTTGGTCCCGACCGTGTAGAAGGCCTTTGAGGCAGGTTGTGCATTTCGCAGTCCTGATTCAGCATTCGATCATACCGTACCAGCTGTCGCCGTCGTTGCCAAACCCCGCAGATGATACTAACACGGTCTGAGTTGGCAATACAACATTTTTCCCTCCCGATATGGAGTCGCCAACAGTCTGGTTAGGGTGTCACCACAGTACCACTACCATGAGTTTACACTAGTTTACGTGACCGTACTCGCTAGCGACGGCGTAAATGATTTGTATGGAGAATTCTACTTCCGTGAGTGACCGCTAGAGGCGCTGTACATAATTCTCCATACAAATCATTTACGCCGTCGCTAGCGAGTACGGTCACTGTAAACTAGTGTAACTCATGGTAGAGGTACTCCATACAAATCATTTACGCCGTCGCTAGCGAGTACGGTCACTGTGAACTAGTGTAAACTCATGGTAGAGGTACAGAACTACTTTATATTATTAAGAGGACTGTGTACTTACTTGCAGCTTGTCATACAAACGGTGAAAATGGTTGGTTTCCACCCTCTAAAGGACAGCCGTTGTTGGCTAATTTTCGATATTTTGCAAGATAAACCTAATTATACAGGTTTAGTTAGATAAGCACTTTACTAAATGTAAATAAATATCAGCTGACAACACGACTAAAAGTTAATGGCGTCGGGTGAACCAGCCAAATGCAATATTTGTAATTGACTTTCACGCGTCACATTTTCGACGTACCTACTCTTTAGTTTAATCGCTTAATATGAAGCTTGTTTAAACATTGTACAGTATAGTATAAATCTTCCCAGGTGAATTTTTCGCTTCGAGCCATTACATTAAATTTGAACCTTAATACTATGTCGATACCGTTTGTTTTGAAAGATAAGGGCTCGAAGCGAAAAATTCACCTGGGAAGATTTATACCTACTATACTATACCCAAACCTTATAGGATCTTCACTAGGTTCGTAAGTTTAATTTTTGAAATACAAGTACGGTTGACCTCAGAAGTCACTAAATACTTTAGTACTTTGTCAATTTCACTAACGTGACATATTTCAAACTTCACTTACTGGTTATTACGACAAAGTTGATATTGAGGCACTCCACTCCAGCCCAAAGATGGGAACAGAATTCCAAACGAGGTCTATATAACTTGAGTTTTATAAAGTTGCAGACGATGAGCTGGCGAGAAATAGGTAGGTACTGACCCGCTTTACCAAGCACTCCCAATTCCAGTCCCATAATTCCAGTTTTCTCCTGGCTATCTCCATTCTAAACACGCTAAAGATCAGAACCCAGCTACAACAAAATAAATAGTAAACGATAGCTGTGACATTCCATGATTCATGAATAAACATGATAAAAATAAACAATTAGCTATTATACTGTATTTTGTTTACCTACATAGCATCCGTTTTACAAAGATGAGATAACTTATCAGTCGATGGTAGATCACTAGTACCTAACTGTTGGTGGTAAAATTAATACCCAGTGTGACTATCTAAGTACCTACTAATGAACTGAAAAAATTACTTTGCTCACCCGCGACCTTACGATAGTTACGATTATGTAAGAAATGCGTCTTCCACCTCCACACTGTACGACACAAACCCAACTATCATCACCATCAAACTACACTGACGCGTTTCGAACTCAACCAGAACTCATCTTCAGAATAGGTACCACAACCGTACCTACGCTATGCTACCAAATGTTAGAGATGTGTTAAGTCTAACAAGAGAAAGGTTGACTACCCCTGGAACGTCACTTTGACATTGACAGTTGTTTGTTTACATTTTTGATCTCTAATATCATTTGACACTTTAATTACGTACGTCTACATACTTTTGTATGACGATGACGTACTTTATGAATTGCGACGCGACGCGAAAGCAAGTTATCTTGTTTATAATGCGAATTATTTATTCAGGTGCAAAATTCTGTTTACAAATGAGCTGCTACGAAAAGAGTTTCCTCGTATACAAACTTACGTCTTCTATTGTAATTTTTAAGGTTCCTTTACTTTGAGAGGAAAAAACAGAACCCATATAGGTAGCTCAACCCTTCGCTGCCGGTCTGTCATTGCAAGACTCGCGCAACTGTCGGATAAATCAAAACCTATTGCTGCTACAACTTTCATCAGCCTATATTCGTCCCACTGCAGGGCACAGGCCTCCTCTCAGATTAAGGGCGGTTGGGCCGTAGTTCCCACGCGGGCGCGGTGCGGATTGGAAACTAAAGCTCATGGTAATATTTCAAATGTAATTTCGCACGTAAATTCCGAAATTTTCTTTCTACATTTTATTTTACCACTTTTTGTCAGGGTAATTGCTCAGCTGCATACCATAAAATTAGAACTTTATAGCGCTAAATAGTCTCTAAGCTAAGCCGCGAACAGACAGACGGACGCACAGACAGACATGACGAAACTTTAAGGGTTCCGTTTTTGCCGCTTTGGCTATGGAGTCCTAAAAACCCCCCAAAACTACCTAATTCTGAAAAAGTAGCAGATAATTACTTTACCTAATAGGGATGTTGACACCATTAAAAAAGAATTTGAAGACACTACTCCAGTAAAAAAACGCTTTATTTCAGCCCTGAAAGCCAGATTAATTTTCGATTAAATGCAAAATTAGATTTTTTGTTGCTTTAAAACAAATAAATAGTTAGTTGATTGAGCACCAATGCGAACAATGACGTCATATGTCGCTACTGTCATTCAAATTCTATGGGAGATTGTGTTTTGACAGCTCATAAAAAGAACGTCAGTTGATTGGTGGTGTCAACATTCCTATTGTAATGGTAAGTTAATAACAGGCAATGTCTTTCGGTCTGACTTCTGTACTCGTTAAGCAAGTTAGGTACGAGTAGGTATGCATGGAACTATCAGTGCACGAGTCTGGCTCACATTTAGCTGGTGTTTTAGTTAAGCAACCAGAGGCCTCCGCCCGCGCCCTGCAGTAGGTACATGCGATAGAGGTAAGCGACAAAAGGCACTAGCTAATAGGTTGTTGGCTAAATCCTTTAATTTTATTACCTATACCTACTTATCGGTAAAAATAAAAATGTCGGTGTGCAATATAGTTTTATTTAACAGTTATGTTTCGCACAATACCTAACAGATATAAGATATAATCAGCAAAAATTAACTAAGTAAATTCTAAATTAACAGAAATGAGTATATTTATCGAGAAGATGAAAAACGCAGCATGTTTCACATGGAACTACTTAATTTTGAAGCTGTACAAAATATTTGATGTACGCAAATGATTTATTTATTTAACACATTACATCTATCTTAACGCATTCACTGCCACCTGACTTCCACAGGTGCCACCGACGCACATGTGCGTTCAAAATTTATGAATAATTATGACAGCGGCACCGGGCGAAGTCCCGAAAACGCATATATGCGTCGGTGGCAATGAACGCGTTAACAGTTACCCAATACGATGAAACTCCTAGGTTGGTTTTCATGCTCCTATTCCTTACATTACTTAAAATCAATGGCGTGGTAATCGGGGGGCTACGCACGCAGGGTCGCACACTAGGGCCCTTACGGGCAGAAGCTTCTCGGAACCTAACCTGCATTATAAAAAAATATAGTCACGGTGCCAAGCTAGCCGAGAAAGAGAAGATATTTAGCAAGCTTACATTCTCTTGAGCACCGGAATCCTGAATTGCCTACTAGCTACACCACTGCTTAAAATCAATTGAAATACTTATACTTAGGTCACTAATGTTTTCGTAACGAATACCTACTGGAGCCACCACTTCCCGCTCACTTCTTTCTGCTACCATCGAGTAGATTTAACTCCGTACCTCGAGCTAATTGTGTAGATTATCATGTGGCCATTTTGCCAAATTTAAGAAAGCCATTACACATGACAATAAATTCCGAGCGGTTTCAGTTAACCGCAGTAAAATTTCTTCACGTATCCCTCTAAGCTTTGATGTAGCGCTCCACGAACTCCTCGCAAACCTCTACCTGGCGGATCCGGTAGACGTCGCTGCGCTGCGCGTACGCCAGCACAGGCTCCGAGCGGTCCTCATTCGTATGCTTCAAGAACGTGTCGGGGTTGTCGAACATGTCCCGCGCGGTGTGCTGGTCCAGCAGAATGTAAGGGTACAGCATGACCGACACCAGCAGACCGAACTTCCGACACTTCTCGACCCACCGCAGGAACTCTCCGTAATCGTATCGCAGAGCCTGCAGTTTCTCCTTTGTGACGTCATCCACGGCACTCATGAAAGTATCGAAGTAGTGTTGGAGCATTTCGGGCTCGTGGCGCTCGCGGAAGCTCCTGTCGGTCGTGCAGTACCAGCACAGCATGACGTCGAAGGCCGGCGGCGCGTAGCGCAAGCATTGGAAGTCCACCAGGATAGCGTTCGTCGGAACGCCGTCCTCGTGCTTGAACATAATGTTGTTCGTCCATAAGTCCTTGTGAATCAGCACGTTCACGGTGTCCTTTCTCAGCGATACGTCATCGCAGGCCGCCACGAATTGTTTTAAAAGTTTCTCTTCCAGATCGGGGATGGTGTTTCTGTGTTTGTCTGAGAAATTTTGGATGATATTTGCGGTGAGTTTGGCCCCGGCGGCGATCCAGGGCGTGTCTGTGAAGTTGTTCTCGATGATGATGTGTCCGTATTCCTCCATGAGGCAGTAGGGACGGGCGAGCGCGCGGCTGCGGCGCGCCTCGTGGCCGGCGACGGCGGCGTGGAAGCGCGCGACGGCCGCCAGCGCCACGCGGAGGTGCTCCGCGCCCATGGCTTGGAACTGGTCGTGCGTGGAGTAGCCCTCCGCAGCCAGGTCACGCATCACCAGCACCGACGTGTTGTATAGGTACGCCTTGGCTCCCCACGGGTGCGACCCTGAACGAGAACGAGTTCGGTTTTATGTTGCGAGTTAGATTAGCGACTCGAGTTCGGAACTGCCAGAATCGTTATGTCCACAAAGGTGCTACAAATCCCACAGTTCCTATTGGGTATTAACCATAAAGATACTCACCTTCAAAAAGCTGTAGCAGCCTCATAGAAACCTATAGCCTCTCATGCAGAGGATCATTAGTTCGAGCCCGGGCTCGGCTCAGTTTTTCAGAATTTAACTATCAGATTTTCGATGAAATGCAAAACAATTCAATGGTGTGTGTGAAGTTCCAAAACATGCTGGGTGGCGTGGGAGCTAACGGTCCAAGCCTTCTCAACGAGAGGCAACAGAACAGATGGCTGAGAAAAGGCCTGTAGCCCAGCATTAGGAGGTAGGCTAGGCTATAGATGATGATGAAGATACTCACCCTGCGTTTCCATTTCTTCCATCAACTTAAACATCGTCATCTCCCTCTGAAAGAAATTATTCTCCTCAATGAAGGAAGCTTTCGGGGAGTTGCTCAGCGGCAGGCTTTTCACGAACAGGGGGATTTTGACCAGACGGTCTACCAATTTGACGGTGAGGGCGAGTCGGAAGTGGTCTCCGAGGAAGCCGGCTATGCCCGCCGCGGCCGGAGCTAGCTCATGCCCCACTAGCTGCCAGCTCGCCGTCTCTCCGACGCATTTCTTCACGATGAGACAGATCTGGCTGTCAGTCAGGACGTCCTCCACTGAGTACTGTTTTTGAACTTCGCCAACCATGTCTCTTAGTAGGAATGGTACTGACATATAGGTGACGGCTTCAGTTCTATCAGCAGACTGTGTCTAGGCAGATTCTCGTAGCCAATATATAGTGTGCATTTATTCTGTAAGCCTTTGTTACGCGAAACAGCTTTTGCTGTATCATTCAGGGTGATATTACCTAATGGAAGATTAAATCGACTGTATGAGAACGATATAAAGGTTGTTTTGCTGCAGAAGCGAGTTGCCCGCAAGTAGCCCATTTGACTCTTTAAATGATAAGTTAATTTGCGCTCTGTAGTCAATATTGTCAGAAGATTACGATACAAACAGGTACTCATGGCAATTGATGCTGGTTATTACGTGACATTTATAAAAGGTGTTTGGAAGCCGCCGCAAATTACCTGGGTGGCGGAAAAAAACAAAATTAATTGTACTAGTTGCATATAATTGACCGTATATTCGCTTGTTTTTTGCTGTATTAAAGTTACTAGCATTAGGTATACTTAATACTAGTTTTTTTTTGCGCTCACAAATAGATTTTATGGCTGTAAGTACCTCAAACAAAAGTGCATGCATTTTTCATTTTCTGAAATTTTCTTGAGTTTTTCTTTGTTGGTACAGTCAACGTCATAAATAAGTGATCATTTTTCTACTTTGTCACTTTCAGTCGTAACATAATTTCGTATGACTTTTCAAACATGACGTTAAAGTGACAAGGTACAAAAGTCATCACTTACTTATTTATGACGCTGACCCTACCAACAAATGCTTTCATCATCATTTTTCATGTGCAGCAGGCTACAATTTCTCTATATATTTTTAACCTCAATAACATTAGAATTCAATGAAGTAAAAAAGTGTATAAGTATATTATTAACCGGCTGAACCAAAATTTTGCTGAGGGAGTATTAGACATAAATGCAAGATTTTTCAAAATTACGAAAAGGAAACGTGTTAAAACGAACATAATACCTTTTTCTAGATGTGTTAGGTATGGCTAATATAAGTATGTAATATTTTAACTAACCTAGTCGACTATAAAACTGTTACCCTTAGCTTCGAAACACCCCCTATAATATTCCACACGCGATTCGGTGGCGAGCTGTCTACGTTTGCGTTTGCACTTTTTGTGTGGTCACCGAGGCGGCCTTGCGCGGACAAAAGTTAATTATTAACTCAGAGTTAACTACCTACTAACCCAGGGTTCAGTAGTGGCAAAATGTATGGAGCTGTGGAGCTGTCAACCCTAACCCAGATTAACGATTTAGTTTTTGCGTGTGTGGCCCTGGGGTATAAATACTGCAAAATTTTCTATTTACTTATCACTAACCTTTGGTATGCGAAAGCAAAGCAAAGCCAAATTTGTATTTTTTTTCTTTTTATCAGTATATTTTAGCGAGTTTTTACAGCATTCGAAAGGTCAACCAGAAGTTTCTTAAACTGCTTAAACGCAGCTCGAATTCAGAATTTATCCGTAGGTACACCTGTAGGTACGCAATTGCCCTTAACCCTTAAATCGATACCGGCAATATATTTGCCGTTAAGCAGAAATCAAAGCCAATTCAAATTAGCAATATTTACGCTCCAAAATCAAATGTCTTGACAGGGTTGTCAAATGGTTTAAGGGTTAACCCCTTGTTAATCATTTCGTTCCGGCAAAGTCGTACACAGTCTACACAGTATGCCAGGTTCAGTGAAATCATATCTGATCCTCAGTCCTGTAGGCGAATTAACTCATTAACAGAAATGATGTTCTTACGTCCGAAAGACGACTTAAATCGCCCAGGTAAAACCCTTTTTAACCGACTTCAAAAAAAGGAGGAGGTTCTCAATTCGGTTGTGTTCTTTTTTTTTTTTTTTTTTTTTTAACGTGTGTTACCTCAGAACTCCGTCATTTATGAACCGATTTGGAAAATTCTTTCGTTGTTTGAAAGCATATGCTTCAAGGTTGGTCCCGTTGTTACCGGAATCCAGTTCTGATGATGGGATCCATGAGGAATTGAAGGAACTCTTCAAAAGTTCAAGGGAAATGTAAAGCGATTTTAGTATTTTCAGTGACAAATCGAGCATTTGCATTCATAAAGTGTCATTTGGTAAACTAGATCTGATGAAGAAGACCGCAGATGGCCAACGGAACTCCTCAACGGGTCAAATCTTGCAAGTTGAATTTGACTCACTTCCCGGTTTCTGATTGATTTCATATTTTACATGCATGTGTAAATCAGGTGACAATGCAATATTATTGTGACATGGAGCTAATCTGATGATGGAGTTGGAAGGTGGCCATAGAAACTCTGTAATAAAACAACACAACCCCGTCGAGTTTGGGTTCATTTGAAACGTCTTGACGAGCACTTTGATCCCAGATGGTAACCAGGGTCTGATGATGGAGCTGGAAGGTGGCCAAAGTTACTCCATAAAGTAACGGCACTTACCCCATCGAGTACGGACTCATTTGACTCGTCTCAACGAGTACTTTGGTCCTAGATGGTAACCAGGGTCTGACAATGAAGTTGGATGGTGACCATAAGAACTCCGTAGTAAAACGACATAACCCCATCAAGTTTGGTCTCGTTTGATTCGTCTTGATAAGTACTTTGGTAACCAGAGGCAAAAAGTACAGTCAGTAAAGAGTGCCAGTCCAGGCCATTAGCAACAACTAAAAAGAAAAAAAAAAAAATTTAAAATAAAAAATAAAACCGCCTTCAAAAAACACCCAAAAAAACTTGGAAATAAAAAAAATTTAAATAAAAAATAAAACCTTCAAAAAACCCCCAAAAAACATAAAATAATAATTGATTGAACCGACCACAATAAGCATGAAAATATCTTTCTACTAATCTGTTTGAAGTTGGTGCCTCAGCACGAGCCAGCAGGAGTGGACCTAGTAATCTAACTTACCTACATACCTATTATAGGGCTTCTACACTCCTGCTGGCTCGTGCTGAGGCACCAACTTCAAACAGATTAGTAGAAAGATATTTTCATGCTTATTGTGGTCGGTTCAATCAATTATTATTTTATGTTTTTTGGGGTTTTTTTGAAGGAGGTTTTATTTTTTATTTAATCAGAGCCGGTAGACGAGATAACTCGTTAGCTAATATTATCAAATGAAGGGTAAAACTAATGTATAAAAATCTCGTGTTACGGTGTTTTGGTCGCACTTTTCCAAAACGGCTCGACCTACGTATTTAGGTACATTTAAATTACATTTATCTACAAGAGTACGGGACGCAATATGTCCGGCTGTGAAAGTGATCGTCGAATACCCTAATCCAGGATGTAGTGACAAAAAATGTAGAACGAGTTCTACTCGTCTACCGGATCTGAGAGCTCATCGCACAAACAAAACGAGTTATCTCGTCAGCCGGACTGAAAGGGTTAAGAATAAGAACAGTGCAGTGCAGTCTTTACCCGGAGGTAAAAGGGAGGGGGGAGTGTAAGGTAAGTGTTGCGTGGCACCTGGGCCCAAAGTCCTAAGGGTCAAGATCACCTGATCGGGTTAGGCAGTCTTAAAACGTAAATTTTGCTAGCAATTTTTGCTTCCTAGCGCCCTACATGGTTATGAGGTCTCTGTTAAGAATTTTTTCTAGTCTTAATCATTAAAGACTCTGGTATAAAAGAGACTTCGCCAGTAAATAAAACAAGCACTATAATATGAATAATATAAACGTTTAATATCATAAATCTATACAACGCTGCATCAGTTGACGCAATATGAGATTGATTTGTTTACAATACTTTACAATGTCGAGACAGTAACCTACCTAACTCTCTTATTCTTTGTCAATGCTGGAGGCCATTAAATATGTATTTTCAATATATTTTACTCCCTTATTCATAATAGAGTACGATAATAGGGATGGTGACGCCATTAAAAAATAATCTGAAGACACGACTCCGATAAAAAAACGCTTTATTATAGCCCTGAAAACCAGATTAATTTTCGATTAACTGCAAAATTAGATTTTTTGTTGCTTTAAAACAAATAAATAGTTAGGTGATTGAGTTGGCGAACAAGTGACGTCATAAGTTGCTATTGCCATTCAAACTCTGTGGGACAATTGTTTTGACAGCTCATAAAAAGTACGTCAGTTGGTAGTTGGTTGTGGTTGGTGGTTGGTGGTGTCAACATCCCTATTCAGCATTCGTTTGTCTTTATGTCACTTTTACACTTGCCCATATAGGCGGAGTCACAAATAGACGTAGAGATTGAAAGTATTCCGCCTTATCCGTTTATAAAAAAATGTGGTTTTTTTTAGCTCTATATGCTATGCTCTGTATGGTTTTAAATCTAAAATATGACACTAAAAGTTCAGAGTCAGATTCGATAAGCGCTTTTTAAAAGCATAAAAATCTAAATTTACTACTGGCCCTGGAAATATAACCACAACTCTTTATTTATACAAATAAAGTAACTGACATTGTCATGGCTTAACATAAGTAAATATTGCGACATAATTTGTTCATTGTAAAGCTTATGGGCGTAGCTTTGCCTCTGGAAGACTTCTATGGCGTACGTAACAAATACCTAACAATATCTTACCCCTACATACAATCGATATAAAGGCACTTACTGGCAAGATTCCTACCGGAAAAATATAAATAGAATCTTTTAAAATAAACATACTTATGACTAACTAACATTAAAATTTATGTCTTTTTAGTTTACTAAAGATTATGATAACATTCTTGATCATATAAGCTATTTTATGTAGATATTTCTATTTAATTTATGATAATGACAAAATTGCCATAAAATTTTACTATCATCTTTAAATATTATTTTCCACAATAATATTACAAAATACAAGTCATGCTGGGGTTTCAAACTTTACCATTAACTAGTAAACTATTAGCTAAAGCCGTCTGTTTGTCAGGCATGCTAGTAAATATAATATTCAAAATACAAATATCAGTCTCTTACAACATAGCTACCAAAATGAAGGATTCTGGCCAAAGAGAGACGGGAAGACATCGCTATCACAAACATATTCGAAAACATTGGGAAGACGACACAGTATCATACTCGTAACATAACTATTAACATTATTTATTATTCGTCATACGATCATAAAGTTAGATCAAATATTTATACATCTCGATGGGATCTAAACGCGCTTCGTCGTATGTAAATGCAACAGCACCTACTTGCTAGTTCATAATACTCTTAACCTTAAGAATATCAATACTTTTCCAAAAATACTTTTATTCGAGAACGACGACTAAATTCTGTTACTAACATTTTATCCATACCTATTAAAAGAGATGCCTGTGAAGATTATTAAGTTCAATGATAAATAATTTCCAGACTATGTTAAAATCTATAGAAAAAAATTGAGGCTTTTGATTTGTTCTACAAAATTGATGCCGCGACCAGGATCAGCGAATCTATGGACCTTTTGTATTCCAAACTATACCTTGTCCAGGATAACGAGTTAGTGGCAGACTTAGAAAGCACGCAATTGGTGAGCGATAAAGGCAGTGCAGCAGACGCGTTTGTTGCTCTAAACAAACAAACATACGTCATTTTAGTGCTAGTGTCATGGGTGCCAATGAGTATCAGTGGTAGTGGTGTGTGTCAGTGGGCGTCGCGGGCGCCAGTGGGTTTCATGAGAGTCAGTTTGTGTCGTGGGCGCCAGTGGGTTTCATGAGAGTCAGTTGGTGTCGTGGGCGCCAGTGGGTTTCATAGGCGCCAGTGGGCATCGTGAGTACCAGTTGGTGACGCGAGTGTCAATGGGTATTGTGGCTGTCGATAGGTATCAATGGTAGAGGTTTGTGTCAGTGAATTTCGCGGGCGCCAGTGGTTTTATGGGTGTTAGTGAGGCAGATGTCAGTGGGTATCGCGGGTGTCAGTGGGTGTCGTGGCCATAGTAGGTACAGTCAAGGAATTTAATTTCCTACCCATTTCGTAAAAATGTCGTTTCAAAAAAATCAAAAAATAAAACAAAAATCAAAATCGTTTCATGGTATCAAAAGTACAGAATGTTGATAGTGGTTGGCACCTCTTTTTAAGTATGAAATACCTGTATTAAGAGGCACCTTTCTTCCATTATTACAGTTAGAGTTATTACAGTTTGTACCAATTAATTAATTAATAACATTAACACGTTTAACATTCGCAATGCATTAAGGTCGAAATGTCAAACGCAACACGTCAAAGCAACATCGTAGCTAGCTCTTATGGTGGCAGTTTGCTGTACGATATTCAAACTTAGGTGGGTTGGAAATTACATTTCTTGACTGTACAAAGGTGTCGCGGGCGCCAATGGGTGTCGGAGGCATAGTGGGTGTCGCGGCGCCAGGTGGGTGTCGCGGGTATAGGTGGGCTGTGGTCCGGACAGTGCGTGGGTATCATGGGTGTCAGTGGGTGTCGTGGCCCTAGTAGGTACATAGGTGTCGCGGCGCTAGTGAGTGTCGCGGGCAGAGGGTATCATGGGTGTCAGTGGGTGTCAGTGCGCGTCGGCCTGGTTGAGCGCGGCCAGCCGGCGCAGCGCGGCCTCGAGCGCGGCGCGGGCGGCGGGCGCGTCGCGCGCGTACTGGGCGCGGTCGGCGGGCGGCGGCGCGGCGCGCCACGCCACCACGTGCTCGCGGCCGGTGGTCTGCGAGGTGGCCACCGTGAACAGCGCGCGCCGCTCCCACGCCGTCCGCAGCGCCGACAGCACCTGCCCCACGCTACTGCTTCAGCCCGGCCCGCACTACGAGCGTGTGCGTCTCACGCACCGCTTGTGATGAACAGAGATCGGAATTTTCACGGCAAAATATAAGGGCTTACGCTAGCTGACGCGGATTACCCGGAACGGACGCCAGTGTAATAAGAAGTTGTATGAACAGCGCTTAACTGGCGCGGACGCGTGCGACGGTTTGTAGGTAGGTTTTTTACGGAGCGGGACCCGCGAGCGTAGGCCCTGAGACTGTCGCAATCGAGCTAGTGTTAGAACCATTTTTTATCGATATCGATAGTTGTGCAATAAAGAAAAAAACGGTCCACAAAATAAAAAAAACATATTTAATACAGAATTTTAGGTCAGGTTTGTATAAAATTATATAGAGACAGATGCAATTTCTTCTCCGAAGTCCGCGTCAGTACACACAGCAGCACATGACATTTTATTTGGTTTGTGATAGTGATAGAATAGATGATTATCTATTATTATTAACATCTCAACATTCTCTGGGAGTAGCCTGTTTCGTTTATCACCTGGCTTAAAATTCTGTATTAAATATGTTTTTTTTTGTTTAGTGGACCTTTTTTTCTTCTATTGCACAACTATCGATATCGATAAAAAATTGGTTCTAGCACTAGCTTGATTGCGACAGTCTTATATTTTGTCGTGAAAATTCCGATCTCTGGTAATGAATGAAATGGCACTCAGTGTGCAGTCATCTAGAATGCCATCCCTCCCACAGATCCATTAACCACGACCGGTACGTGTGCGTAACGTGACAGGCACACGCATTCATAATATTAAAATTAAACAACTACAGAAAACGAGTTAAAAAGCATTTATCTCGAAATGGTTTACGATTTACTACACATTGCAAAAAAATAGACATCCCGAATTCAATTAGCAGTGGTTAAACACGCGATTCGGAGCTAAAAGTACCTTCCATGGAAAAGTACAGCAATTCAAGGTGTAAGCCGCTCAATTCCCAGAAGTCGAGTTAGACCTGACTCCGGAGCGGTCAAGGAATATTAGCACGTTTGCTACTGTGTAACGGTGTGCCCTCGACGGTATCCGACTTTGACCAGCGCGGCAGGTCGAGCCCACGCCGTGCGGTCAAAGGTATCCCGATCTTTCCCGTAGGGACTCCGGCTAGGCGCGGGAATCCCCCGGGATTCCACCCGCGGTAGGTCACGCCCTCTGGCGACATCCACTAGTCGTAGTGTTAGCATAAGATCAATTGTTATACATACAATAAACAGGCATAAAAGCCCTGCGCATGTATATTTGGTAAACGGTTGTTTATTTCATCCCCCAATTCCTATTCTCTGAAGTCTACCTTCATATACTCCCAGCCAGGTTCGATTCCCGGCCGGAGCCACACGCACGACCCCTTCCGGGCCGTCCGTACCGACTCAACTACTCCCAGCCGGGTTCGATTCCCGGCCGGAGTTAAATGTACGGTGCCCCCTCCGGGCACACCGTTACAACTGATAAGGATTGTATTAAGACAGTCAGACTAAGAGATAGATGGATGGATGGGATTGACAATTTGTCACAATACGGAAAACATAATATGACCGCACAATATGCATTTCAGGTCTAGGAACCATTATTCGGATTCCAAAGGCAGGCTAAGCTGGCATAGTTACAGTAATAATGAATAGAGAGCGGATTTGAAGTAGCGATTACAAGTTTAATATGGATAAGACTAGTACAAGTATTTATTTTACATATCAACTGTACACAGGTCATATATCGACACAAAAGGTTTATGATGATACAGAATGATAATGGATAATCAAATATTTTTCTAGGTTTTCATTTTTAAATTATAGTTTGTTGCAAGAATAACATTTAGTGAATTTAATATCTATAAGATTGCATTGCGGTAAGTAAGTAGGTAATAAGATAACTGTAAGACCAAGAAACAACATCATATCTAATAAATAAATCTATTTAGGTATCTATTTAATCAATCGCATTAGTCATTAAAATAGTAATCGCTACTTCAAATCCGCTCTCTAGTAATAAATAAACGTTACAATACGTTTACTTTTAGTTTACCACTGACAGATGGCTTGCCTTCATTTCATTTCCAACTTTAACACCATACAAATAAAGTAGCTATTACAAAATCTGCAAACGTGGGTAACAGTATTCTAAAATTGGCTTTATTTGTAGGTCGTTAAAGTTGAATATGGAATGAAGGCAAACCATCTGTCAGAGGTAAAGTTGATGCAATTTTATTGTACCTGTCGCCCGAGCGGCGTGTCGGGCAGCAGCGAGTGCCGCGGGAAGCCCACCGCGTAGTAGGGCGCGCCCGGCGCCGGATGCCGCGCCGACTGCCGCCCCGACTGGAAGCTGCCGGGCAAACGACCCGTCAGTGCAACGCCGGGGGCCGAAGCCCCGAGGGTTGCCACATGACAATTAGATAAAGGAGGGCAGGTGGGTCTTAAAATGGAGGATTCAAACATTACTTATGGGATAATGTGTTTTGACAGCTCATAAGAATTATATTTTACTAACAAGTGAAAAAGCATAGCAAAACGAGAGTACTGTTCTCTGGTTTCAAACTATGGAATAATTGCAGTTTAAGCTCCTTCTAGTGTAAAATAACATTATCTCGTGAACTACTGGGTAAATTAGAATATGCTGTACCATTTTGAAAACTACAATAAAATTGCTATTTTTTTATGTTATGTGCCAAGTTAGTTTAGCATAAGACTTAAAATTAAACTCGATCAAACCAGCAGGTTAAATTATAAAATTTATTTAATTCAGTTTTGTTTATTATTTTTATGGCTATAGCATTATAGCATTATGTAATAAATTTAGATTAAATTCGATAGGATATGTTTTTAGTAACATCCTGCAAAAGACAGATTTACAATAGTACATTACTGCAGCGGCCGCGAAATAGGGGATTGCCGGCCGAGTAGTAATAGATGGCCGAGTGTTAACGAGGCCATCTAGAGATACGAGGCCGGCAATCCCTGTTCGTGGCCAAGGCTTGTATAGTGCTTTTCTCAAATAAATCCAAGGAAATGACACGAATGTTCAACTTATATATTCATATTTAATTCAAATTGTTTTTTTTTTTATTCCCGTCAAAATATTTTTTTTCCAGCAATTTATTTGTAAGCTGTTCCAGTTAATGTTTTTGACGCAAAATCTTGAGATGATGATATTTATTAAAAAATTACGACCTTATTAATTGGTTATTTTAATAAATTGTTAACAATAAACGCCAATCCTTATTTATTTTATTAAATCTAGCCAAGTAAGATATTAAAAAGTAAATTCACAAACTAAATTTTTCTTAATTGGCAGTATGTCATTGATAGTCAATAAAAGAAAATACGACCCACTAAAACAAAAGACAATCTCTTTGCTGGCCTTGGCCAGCAATGTTTGTATGAAATTCCATTATTGTTGTCTAATTTGAAATTAGAACGAATCTTCCTCAACTGCTATACAATGGCATACTTCGTGTTCTATTGTCACGACTTTAAGGACCACATTTCCTTGGATGTTTGAGAAAAATACTTAAATTTGCTTAATCTTTTTTTATTTTTTATTTATTTGGTCTACAAACTGGATAGTACATCTTAATATACAATTCGAGTTACTTAAAATCCTCATGCATTTCATGTATATCCTAAAACAGTAGACACATCACGTCATGCACAATTAGTAAACAGTTATCTATCTATATCTATACATATAATAAATCTGTAACAAGTCGGTGTCTGTACATTGAAGATATTTGAGAAAAACTGTCACTAGGGCTATTTATTAGCACAATAGAACCCAAAACAATGATTTTTAGAATTATTGTCTGTTTGTCTGTTTGTCTGTGCGTTTGTGCGCGCTAATCTCAGAAACAGCTTAACCTAGAAGGATGCGGTTTTCACTGATATGTTGGTATTTTCTTGGATTAACATTTAGTGTTTGTTTCATTTGAATCGGTTCACAAATAAGAAAGATACGTCTATTTTAAGAATTTATCGAACAGGTTTTTTGTTTGAACGCGCTAATCTCAAGAACTACTGCTCCGATTTGAATAATTCTTTCAATGTTAGATAGCACATTTATCGAGGAAGGCTATATAGGCTATAAATCATCACGCTAACACCAATAGGAGCGGAGCGGAGCGGAAGAATGTTTCCAAATCGGGGGTTTTGGAAGTAAAACGTCTATATCTCGGGAACTACTGCTCCGATTTGGAAAATTCTTTCAGTGTTAGATAGCCCAGTTAGATAGGGCGGGTTGGGAGCGGTTGGGGGGGCGAGTAGGGAGCGGGTTTGGGGCGGGTTGGTAGCGGGTTGGGGGCGGGTTGGGAGTGGGTTGGCGGCGAGTTGGGAGCGGGTTGGGGGCGGGTTAGGAGCGGGTTGAGAGCGAGTTGGGGGCGGGTTGTGAGTGGGTTGGTGGCGGGTTAGGAGCGGGTTGGGGGTGCGATGGGAGCGGGTTGGGAGCGGGTTGGGGGCGGGTTGAGAGCGGGTTAGGAGCGGGTTGGGGGTGGGTTGGGAGCGGGTTAGGGGCGGGTTGGGAGCGGGTTGGGGGCGGGTTGAGAGCGGGTTGGGGCGGATTGGGAGCGGGTTGATTTATTATGAAGTTTCACTTCTTCTGGAAGGATCTAAGGAGAGCCATAATTGATGAAAAAGCAAATTGGATTTAAAAAATAAGCTGCCCAAATTACTAATTCCACGCGAACGGAGTCGCGGGCAAAAGCTAGTTTATAATAATGTAACAAAAAGAGAGAAAAAAAAATAATAAAATAATAACAGTAAAAAGCTGAGTAATTCACAATTATGTACCTACTACTAAGTTGGATGCATTTTTTATACTTAAAAATTAAATTAATATGTTTAGGCTTATAATATAATCTGACTGCTTATGAGTTGTTCTATCTCCTCTCTTCATTTTGGCGTTGGTTTTAGGGACACCATGTATAGGCTGGGATGATGATGATGATGATGATGATGATGATGAATGTATCATTCTTCATAATCAACGTTACTTAGTCATAAAGTGATTTATTTCTGAAACAGTTTCAGTTTAGAGTGTAGATGACGAGGATGGATCGTGGCCGCCCGCCTCCCCGCCCCCGCCCCCGTCCCCGCCCCCGCCCCCGCGCCGCTTTTGCCCGGACCTGTCTTACTTGTATGTGACCAGGATGGAGCCAGCGCCCTCGAAGCCGGGCAGCGCGCCGGGCTCCAGCCGCCACGCCATGCTGCCGGCCGGCTGCTCGCCGCCCGCCTCCTCGCCCCCGCCCCCGCGCCGCTTTTGCCCGGACCTGTCTTACTTGTATGTGACCAGGATGGAGCCAGCGCCCTCGAAGCCGGGCAGCGCGCCGGGCTCCAGCCGCCACGCCATGCTGCCAGCCGGCTGCTCGCCGCCCGCCTCCCCGCCGCCGCCCCCGCCCCCGCCCCCGCCCCCGCCCCCGCCCCCGCGCCGCTTTTGCCCGGACCTGTCTTACTTGTATGTGACCAGGATGGAGCCAGCGCCCTCGAAGCCGGGCAGCGCGCCGGGTTCCAGCCGCCACGCCATGCTGCCGGCCGGCTGCTCGCCGCCCGCCTCCCCGCCCCCGCCCCCGCCCCCGCCCCCGCCCCCGCGCCGCTTTTGCCCGGACCTGTCTTACTTGTATGTGACCAGGATGGAGCCAGCGCCCTCGAAGCCGGGCAGCGCGCCGGGTTCCAGCCGCCACGCAATGCTGCCGGCCGGCTGCTCGCCGCCCGCCTCCCCGCCCCCGCCCCCGCCCCCGCCCCCGCGCCGCTTTTGCCCGGACCTGTCTTACTTGTATGTGACCAGGATGGAGCCAGCGCCCTCGAAGCCGGGCAGCGCGCCGGGTTCCAGCCGCCACGCAATGCTGCCGGCCGGCTGCTCGCCGCCCGCCTCCCCGCCCCCGCCCCCGCCCCCGCCCCCGCGCCGCTTTTGCCCGGACCTGTCTTACTTGTATGTGACCAGGATGGAGCCAGCGCCCTCGAAGCCGGGCAGCGCGCCGGGTTCCAGCCGCCACGCAATGCTGCCGGCCGGCTGCTCGCCGCCCGCCTCCCCGCCCCCGCCCCCGCCCCCGCCCCCGCCCCCGCGCCGCTTTTGCCCGGACCTGTCTTACTTGTATGTGACCAGGA
The DNA here is from genome assembly GCA_947859365.1 of Archips crataeganus. Taxonomy (NCBI): domain Eukaryota; kingdom Metazoa; phylum Arthropoda; class Insecta; order Lepidoptera; family Tortricidae; genus Archips; species Archips crataeganus. Next base: position 486,113 of record OX402057.1, on the reverse strand, counting down.
TGGAGCCAGCGCCCTCGAAGCCGGGCAGCGCGCCGGGTTCCAGCCGCCACGCAATGCTGCCGGCCGGCTGCTCGCCGCCCGCCTCCCCGCCCCCGCCCCCGCCCCCGCCCCCGCCCCCGCGCCGCTTTTGCCCGGACCTGTCTTACTTGTATGTGACCAGGATGGAGCCAGCGCCCTCGAAGCCGGGCAGCGCGCCGGGTTCCAGCCGCCACGCCATGCTGCCGGCCGGCTGCTCGCCGCCCGCCTCCCCGCCCCCGCCCCCGCCCCCGCGCCGCTCCTGCCCGAACACGCGCCCGCACACCAGGCACTCGATGTAGAGAGGCTCCTGAGGAACAACGTCAATTAGAAATAAACTGGATTGCTGAAACTGCGTCTTAACAGAAGGACGTAGACCTCCGTTCAATCATGATCATTTCAGCCGAAAGACGTCTACTGCTGACCGACTTCCCCCGGTTCGCCAGACAGACCAGTCCTTTTTTAGTGCGGAAAATGCGCCTTATGCATCTAGATATGTTCGGAGGAAAACATAGAGTATGTGGGACTGATAGGGCTCTCCCACAAGGGGCATGCCCACTAAAAACGACATGAATTCCCTCGTTGCCATTGTAAACACCATGGGAGCATGTAGTGACACCGCGACGCTCACTGGCCGCCCCGGTATGGGGCGGGGCTCCTCTGATCAACATCGTACAATGTAGGTTCGGTTTTAAACAGATCGGTCCTGCGCCGTCTTCTGGGCCGAGTACAATAATGGAACGATTAAAATTTTTTAAAACCGCCAACGCAATTTGATCACACACATGTTTGAAAATAAAGTAAATGCCCTTTATATGCGTCTCAGATCCCTTCCGCAGCTATCAAAAGAGCTGGTAACATTGAAACGGCTGAATCAATTTTGATGAAAAATATCTAATAACCATCGCCAAGAATCGTGCTTTTGATGCTGACTGTACTATGAGCAAACAGAACACACACATAGCGGTCAAACTTATAACACCCCTCTTATTGTGTTGGGGGTTAAAAAGAGCTTGCGTCGTCTGATCTTTGCAGATTTTGGGGACGGCTTTACATTAGACCGTGCGCTTACATGCGGCCGCTGCGCCAGCTGCGTGTCGAGGCAGTGCAGATGCATCATATGGTGGCAGGCGAGCAGCGCCACGGCGCCCGCTCCCGCGCCCGCGCCCGCGTCCGCCCCCGCTCCGCCCAGCGGCCGGCCGCAGCGCGGGCACGGCGCGCCCCAGTGCGGCGCCGCCACGGCGCCTACCCACACGCACACCGCCGGACCCTCGCCCTCCATACCTGCATAAAGCACAGCACAACAATGAAAACACAGCCTCCTGAGGCCCACGAAAATGTTGTTTCAATGAACTTTAAACTTTATGTCACTTAGGGCCACTTGCACAGTTCAGGGTTAAAAAATTAAATCGGTAACCCTGGGTTTCGAATGACAGTTCCATACATTTTGACACTTGTTAACCCTGGGTGAGCAGTTAACTCGGAGTTAAGTAGCTAACCCAGGTACCGCGCAAGCCGGCCTTATGAGCGAGTTCGATGTCACATTAGAATTAGTCCTTTATGTAGGACTTACTCCTAATGTGACATCGAACTCACTCATAAGTGACATAAAGTTTAAAATTCATTGAAACAAAAGTTGCGTGGGCGTCAGGAGGTTAATAGGGATGTTGACACCATCAATCGACGAACGTACTTTTTAAGAGCTGTCAAAACACAATTCTCCCATAGAGTTTGAATGGCAATAGCAACATATGACGTCACTTGTTCTCCAACTCAATCAACAAACTGTTTACTTGTTTTCTTCTTCTTCTTCAGCCTTTTTCAACCTTCTCGGTGTAGGCCTCCTTCAATTCTTTCCACTCGTCGCGACATTGAGCTTTTTGGATCCAATTTGAACCAGCAACCTTTTTTACATCGTCTTTCCACCGCATTTGTGGTCTACCCTGAGGTCGCTTATTTGTTTTAAAGCAACAAAAAATCAAATTTTGCAGTTAATCGAAAATTAATCTGATTTTCAGGGCCAAAATAACGCGTTTTTTTACTGGAGTCGTGTCTTCGTATTATTATCTAATGGCGTCTACATCCTTATACAAAACTTTCTAACTAGAAAATTCTAGCCGTACGGCTCTATTAACTACTAATGTATGATCAAGAATAAAAAAAAGTTTAGAGATTGTTTTAACAAACCCAAGGTAGCCAAGGAAATGTAGTGATACTTACATGTATCCAGCAGTATTAAGAAAAGCAATAAAAATTATTAAAAATAAATACCACTGTCAAAACACAAAGTTATCAGTGAGAATTGCGAATTTAAAAAACTAAATTCATTGCTCTTTAGAATGTCCTTAATGCCCTCTAACCTGCAGGTCAAAGATCCACTATTTACGTAACACTTAATAACCATCAATAGCGTGAGAACTACGGTTCATACTCTCTCATTCTGAAAGGAGTCCTGTGCCCGGCAGTGGGACATATCGATACCTTTAGGTTCAATTGGCGTAAAGGACAAAATGGCACTTTTCAGGAGAGCCAAAAAACAAATTTTTTTTTAGAAAAACTTTTGTAACTTTTTTCTTTGTTGACCTATATTTTCGATGTATATGAGAAAAGTGCTTAGAATTCTTGTCTCTATTTAGTAATTTGGTACCTATTACGCTAAATATGAAACTTAAAAAGTTAAGTGTCCTTTACACCGTGGTAAAAAGAGTTATAAAGTCACTTACGACCATACCATTTTAAGTAATTTAAGATTGTTAGTATTTGTTAGGGCCGTAAAGGTCATTTTTTTTTTAAAAATAATGCATTTTTTGGGTGTATAGACTACAAAAACTTACTAAATTTAAATTGTTTTCCTTAGATTTATGTCATTACAGGAATGTATTATGCGAAAATATTCATCATTTGTTGTAATTATACGTTAGTAGTTACTTACCAATAATTTAGTAGTTGGTAGTAGCATAAAATATCATTAAATACCTGTAATATACAGTTTACGGCATTGAAAATATTAAAATTACATCTATGGAATTTTATTATTGTAATAAAACAGGTAGGTTACTCATGGTATGCCGTGAATGAAAGGATGGAGCCATTAGTCTGTAAGAAATTGCTGTAAAGTTAACTTTAGTATTCGTAAAATGCACTTTACTAGAGAAACGCTACACAATATAGGTTCAATCACAAAATTAATTTACCTACTAGGAATTTAATAACGTCATTTTCTTTGTGTAAGAACTAATTATCACACATGTTGTACCTACAGCTCTAACGTAACACGAAATCTTCCAGTATAAAACAATACAAATTGTAACAAACAAATCTCGCCGGATAAAACCATGCTAATTATATATTTCGTAACTTGATATTAATAAACTGGTTCTCAGAAATGACTAAAGTCTTTAAGGTAGACCTTAAATAAACGAGTTAGTTTCAAGTAGGTAGTAAGAATAACGCAAAAAGCCTTAAAAGCAACTCATCAGAAAATAATTAATTCATCTACTGCAATGTCACTGTAAACGACTGAATGAATGAATGAAAAAGTTTATTTCACACACAAAAATTACAGAAAAAAAAAAAAAACATTAAATTAGAACTAGGTATAAGTCCGTACCGCCATTGACAAATCACCTATCTTGCTCTTAAAGCCACCACAAACCGCAGCGCGGGGCATGCGCGCGAAACCGATGGAGCGTGCCCAGCGCGGTCTATAACACTAAATCTTATATACGGTGACATACACCGGCAGTGTTATGCAGCGCGCTGGACACGCTCCATCGGCGTCGCGCGCACGCCCCGCGCTGCGGTATGTGAAGGGCTTTACTATTGATAAAAAACAAAATTGCGAGGATGGCAGAGACAACCGGCATGAGGAGTGTTTTACCGCGCAAAACTGTCGCGTGTTTTGTTACGACGCAAACTGTAATTAGTAAGAAAAGGACAATTATAATGAAAATACGAGGGCCGTTCAATATAAAGTGAGAATGAGATGCAAACTCTTTTAATATTACGAAATTAAATACTGGCCGGTAAAGCTAATCTATCTAGCTGATTGATATGAAAAAAAAAACTAACTGTCTTTTGTTTAAAAAAATATACGGTAATTTCTTTGCAATGCTATTGAGTACGTTAGCGAAAATGGAGAAAATTGAACTGCGCGCCGTTATCAAATACTTGTGTTTGAAAAATTTTTCTACGGACCAAGTCAATTTGGATTTGCGGGACACTTTAGGGTCTAATGCTCCTCCGTATTCGACAGTCGCACGTTGGTGCGCCGAATTTAGACGTGGAAGAACATCGACAATGGACGATCCCCGCTCCGGACGCCCTACTACTGCAATAACTGAAGAAATTGTGAAAAAAGTTGAAAACTCAGTTTTGGCGGATCGTCGTGTCACGGTTCGTTTTATTGCTGAAAATGTAAAGATTTCAACGGGGAGCGTGCATAATATTTTACATGAACGCTTGGGTATGAAAAAGGTATCTGCGCGTTGGGTACCAAGAATGCTTACTGACACGCAAAAACAAACTAGACTAGAGATTTGTCAAGAAGCTTTGAACCTGATGCAGCAAGACCGGGAACTTTTTTTGGCGCGATTTATAACAATGGACGAAACATGGCTCCATCATTACGACCCTGAAACGAAACTGCAGTCTATGACATGGAAAAGGCCATCATCTCCAACTCCGAAGAAATTCAAGGTGAGCCCATCTGCCGGTAAGGTCATGGGCTCTGTTTTTTGGGATGGTAAAGGGGTATTAATGATTGAGTATCTCGAGCATGGAGCCATTATTACGGGCACATTATACGCCAAACAAATAGCAACATTGCGCAATGAGATCCGCGAAAAACGGCGAGGTAAACTCTCGAAAGTTGTGCTGTTCCACCAGGACAATGCCCCAGCACACAAGTCCGCCGTTGCAATGGCTGCAATTCGTGATGCTGGGTTCGATATCCTAAAGCATCCTCCGTATTCACCAGATCTCGCTCCCAGTGATTTCTACCTATTTCCGAGATTGAAACAATACCTGAGAGGCCAGAAATTTGAAGACGACGACGCGGTAGTCGCTGCAGTACAAGATTTTTTAAGTACTCAAGATGAGACCTTTTTTAAAATGGAATTTTAAGTTTAGAAAAAAGATATACTAAGTGTATTATGCTAAAAGGTGACTATGTCGAAAAATAAAATGACATTTAGTAAAAGTTGTTTATAACATACTCATTCTCACTTTTTATTGAACGCCCCTAGTAAAAGAACATCAAAGGTTTAAAGTAAGTAAACCTATTAAAACTTGATTTAATTACATTATGACATCATTACAGGAATGGAAAACTCTTTTAAGCCTTTAACTTTTTTTATCAAGTTCACCAATTTACAAAAAAAAAGAGTAGTAAAGCATTAAAAAGTCCTTTACGCTGCATCATAAATATACGTTAGCATTTATGTAAGTCCTTTAAACCACGTTGTATAATGCAAGGAAAAAAATATACGTCCTTTACGCCCATAGTTTAGCTACATTATGAAGTAAATGTAGTACGTAAATGAAGAACAGTAAAGGTCGTAAAGGACAGAATAATAAAATAAGGTTCCAAATGGGTGGTCTTAAAGGGCAACGTGTATAATATCAGGACTTTACGTCGTGGTCTATATTTCATGACGTCCTTTACAATCCGTGTGATTTCGAGTATGATATTTACACCCACTAAACAAAGCAGTTTTGATGTTGAGCTATGAAAAATTCTGGGGTGTAAAGGTCAAATTTTGCGAGATATCAAAATTTTAAGTATACAGATCGATAGAGCTTGAAATTCTGAACAAAACTGTATATATAACTCATTTTCGGCATTTTGTCCTTTACGCCAAATGAACCTAAAGGTATCGATATCTAAGATAGGATACTTAACTTTGGATCAGCAATTAACTTAGGATTACGTATTTAACCCCGGTCCGCGCAAGCCCGTCAAGCTCCAAACGCACAGACAGCGGAGGCGTGGCGGTGTGGTGGCGGTGACGGTTGTAATATTCTAACTTGTATGAACGAGTTCGCGGTACGGTACCGCACAACCGTTCGAACAAGTTAGAATATTACAACCGTCACCGCCAGCGCACCGCCACGCCTTCCGCTGTCTGTGCGTTTGGAGCTTTATTGTTAGTGTCGTGGGTAAAGCACGGTCGCAAAGCATAAAGAATATCGTACAATGACCTGTCACTACGTGTCTCTATCGCTCGTACGTAAATATTCGCCGTTGCGCTCGCACGCTTGAATTTATACGAATGCAACGGGAAATATTTACACGGGAGCAACAGAGACAAGTAGTGAAGGTCATTGTACGAAATTCTACGTGCGGCGCGACCGTGCTTTATCACCGATGTGGTTGACGTTGACGCAAATGGCATTGGTTGTCAGTTCTAGGCGGCAGGCGGCGGGACTCACCGAGGCGGGCGTCGGGCGGCGGCTGCGCGGGCAGCAGCGGCGGCGGCGGCGCGTCGAACACGTCGTCGCTGCCCGCGCTGCAGTTGAGCAGCGAGCCCACTGACGCCTGCTGCACAACACAGGGTACAACTCAAGAGCCCGTCCACTCGCGCGTTCCCGTGATACAGGCGCTACACACGGTCATTTCTTATTAAGTGCACAAATTTTAATATGTGATTCAGTGTCGTTAAAATAACAAATTTCAGCATTTTTCGTTATAATATTAATCACTTATTTTTTTGTTTTTCATAGTAACTCGACCAATTATTGGATGAATTACTATGAGCAACCCGAATTTCAAAATTTTAAAAATCTTGAACAGATAATTTTATCGTGATCTATCAACGATACTGAATCACGTATATATCGATGATTTAGCCATTGTTGAGAACTGACACGGCCTATGGTCAAAACAAGACTAATCTCAAAACTCGGACGGAACACAGTCGAAAAGTTCCGAGTTTTGTAGTACCCATTTATTCCGGCTGATTGTGTATCTATGCAAATATATAATCTAAGGCTTATAGACTATAGTCTAGTTTCGTCCGTCTCCGTTTGACAGACAGATGGTAATGCTAGAGCAAGCGCCCGTCGTTAGACAACACGGGCACTGGCGTGTGCGGCCGGCCGATTGTTTTCCAGCTGGCACCGTCCGTGTTAAGCCCGCCCCACATTCTCGACAAAACTACACGAGACTGGTTTCGTAGAGATATTTCCCGAGATCGGACGAAGCCGAGAGCGACCCACTACATTCTCGTCTTGCGCAGTTGTAGTTGGACTTTCACCCAAGATGGACATGTTCGAAACTTCTGTCGCCGCAGTTTTATACGCTGTGGCTTATTATAATTATTTGCTGATACGTAAAAAAAAAGTTATCAAAAGGCGCTGGAATAGGCGAAGATACTGGATGACTGCGATACATCGCAACAGAACAAGGTAAAAAAATATATCTATCTTTATAAGTTATTTCTTTATATTTCCTACTCAATTACATGTCGTTGTCAAAATCATGCCCGTCATAAGACTATAATTTTGATAGATTTCCAGAAACGTCAATTCTAAGTTGTGATTCCATTTGGCCATTTTCACATTCAAAGACCGCACATGCGCTTCCTACGGTTGCCGTCGGCCGACTGACGGGAGCGCAGCTAGAGTGTGGAGGGATAGTGTTCGGGTTGATATAGAATCAAGGGAAATGATAAAGTTAACTTGATATGAAATTAATATATTTTTCACTACAACTTGATAAAACTATAGTAAAATGAGAACGCGTGCTTTCCTTGATCGCTAGTCGCGAACTAACTGATCGAGTGCAATTATAATGAGGTCGAAGAATGAATTTGATGAATTAGCTATAATAATGAACGTGCGTAGCCCGTACATGCTCCCGGGCGGGACAAGATGAAATTAATAAGCGGTGGGTGATGATGATCACTTAGAAGCTATACAAGATGATGAACAATTTTGTTCTAATACTAGAAATGTTCCGCATATTATTAACCCATGATTTACAAAGTTGAAAGACAATTTTTACTATAATTATATGATAATGAAATACTAATTCTATGCACTGTCAAAGTCTGGCAGAGTCAGTATAGATCGAAGCACAGGCGAAGTGCCTCTATTTTGATATATAACGCGCGGATTCACTTTTGGTGGAACACAAATTTTTGGTTCATCACTGCACTGCACTTTCACTCTTTTAGCACATTCACTACACTGATCACTATTACTGCTTGCCTGCCTCGGCTGCGGGGGCTCGACCGAGGCCTGCCTCGGCGGCGGCGCCCTGCGCGCGCGTACGCGGCGGACCGTGTACCACGCCGAAGCTGCTATCATCACTGCTATTATCCCGTAGATCGCCGTGTAGTGGTGCATGTCATGATATGACACCTGATTTAACAGAGGATCCGCATTTTTCATGGTTTCTATTTGTTGTTTGATGTCATGCAGCTGATTTTCACTGACCTCGGAATCTTTGTCTGAAGTACTATCTAATGTAGGATCCTTTGGTATTGATATATTTATTATGTGGTTTATAGGTGATATTTTCGGTGATTCAATGGAGTTAGAGATGCTAATCTTACTTTGTTCTTGTCGGTGTGTATAAACAATAGACTCAGCTGTTTTGATAAGGCAACCTTGACTTACAGTGAGTAAGCCGGCGCGGGTCAGTTGTACGGTAGTAATTTGATCTTCACATAATAGCTTAAGCTGGCACGCTTCGCAGCAAAAGTAAAAATAGACATTTATTTTATTCAATTCTGTCCACGTGTTTTTACAGTGGTCGGTCACCGTTTTACATTTTGTGGTCTGAGGATCTTTTTCACACAAACTCTGATCATCCGTCATATGATAAATTGGTTTTCTGAGATAGCATAAGACCATGTCGGTATTTTGCTGCTTGCACGTTTTCATATCACTTTCTATAATCGTGATAAGAACGTCTTTTTTGAGGTTTATAGCAACGTATGATGCTATAGGGATCACGTTCGTCATCTCGCTGCCAGTCAGCTGGGGTACTGGGACAAGGCTGAAGATCTCGTATACGTCTCTTCCTATTAATGGAATCTTGATTTCCATTATTAAGTATTTAGACGATAGTTTAGCACGTACTTGTAGTAAATTATAAACTTCTGTAAGATTAAAGTTGTCTATCGGGGATGACAAATCTTTAGGTAATTGTCCTGATATAATATTTAATTCACGTCTCAGTTGTTCCGGTGATAACAAATGAAAATTAAATTTTCCGTTGTATATGTTTGTGATCGTATCTATCAGCATATCTTGAATTCCTTTTAACGTGAATAAAATGTTATTTGCAATCATTGCTGATTCAATAAAGTTCGTTGCGTCAGAAAGGTTCTGCACCTCTGATTTTACTTGATGAAGAGAGTTACCCATGCTATTTATTATCTGATTAATAGATTTATGATGCTGTCTCATATTTTCTTCGGTTCTTTTCAGGAGGTTGAATTCCGCTTCGATTACTGATGTCTGATTTTTCCACAATGCTGCTAAATGATTTTCGTTTGATTTAATATTTATGATGTCTTTTTCATATTTTTCTGCAAATTGACTGTCCAAGACACCAAACAAACTGTTAGCTATATTCCCGATGCCATTTATTAAACCTCGCCGTCGACGGCGACCGGTCGGTGGAGATTGATAATTAGTCAGTATATTGTTATAATGATTTAATTCATTGAAGCCGTGTTGTAGCTGTGATATGATCCCGCTGCAGGGTGACTGCTCTATTTTTGCTGAGCACATATTTCTTAAGTAACTTAGGTATTTTGCGAGTGCCCAGTTACCTTCTTGATAAGGAGCGGTGTCGTAGTAGACAATGAGGCGCCAGTGGTCTCGTATTACATGCATCTTAGTGACGGGGTCGAAATAAATACTATTATGGTTAGTAAGCGGCGATACATTGTACGCAGCTTGTGACGTAGGTATTGTAGCCATGAAGAACAGTAACATAGCTAAAGCTAACTTTGGGAAGCTCGCTCTTTTTGGTTTATTTATTTTTGTTTCTTTTTCCTCTTCAACCGCCGGCTCGGTACGCGCTTGATTTTCGTCCTGGGAGGGGTTGTGAGTGGGTAATATGGAAAGCTTAATTATAGGACGCTTGATATGTCCATTCTTTGTTTTAAGGGTAACGACCCTAACATGACCGTCTGTGCCGGGGTGCAGTTGAACTACTCTTCCTAGTGCCCATTTTCCAGGGGGTAAATTGTCGTCTTGGATTATCACAACATCGTCGATACTGATATTTTTCTGAGGTTTACGCCACTTGCTTCTTGATTGTAATTGAGTGAGATATTCGCGGCTCCATCTGTTCCACACATCTTTGTATATTTTTTGAACAAGATGCCACCTTGTCCGTAAGTCTTTTTCTGTTTCATATATGGTTAAATTGGGTCCACTTGCTAAAAAGTGAGATGGTGTTAGAAAATTGATATCCCCTGGGTCTTCCGTCAAAGAACAGAGCGGACTCGAATTTAAACACGCTTCCAGTTGAGTCAACAAAGTACTGAACTCTTCGTACGTTAGCCGCTGCTCACCAATTACTCTCTTCAGATGATGCTTCAAATTTTGGACACTTCTCTCCCAAATTCCTCCTGCTGAAGGCCATGCTGGTGCCTGAAAATGCCAATTGATTTCCATTTCTGCTATTTCTGTCATGAGTTCTTGATTGAAGACTTGTTGTATTTCTTGTAGTTCTTGCTGTAAGATTCTATTGGCTCCAATGAAATTAGTTCCTTGATCACTGTAAATATGCCCTGGAGTGCCTCTTCTTGCTGCCATCCTGCGAAGGGCTGCGAGGAAGGCTGATGACGTCAAGTCGGAAACAAGCTCTAAATGTACAGCTTTTGTTGCCATACAAACAAATACCGCCACGTATCCTTTTAAGGTCTTGATGCCCCGGCCCTTGTTGGCCTTGATGAATACGTGTCCGGTATAGTCTATGCCTGTGTGAAAAAAGGGGCACGATGGATTTATGCGGCACGAGGGCAGGTCTCCCATGATCTGATAATGTTTGAGTGGACTGTGTTTCTTGCATTTTACACAGAGGCGTAATCTTTTTTTGATAGTTCTGATGCCTCCTAGTAGCCAATACTTTTGTCTTGTGAACGCTGATGTCATCTTGGGCCCTCCATGAAAAGTTAACTTGTGTGACTGATCCATGATAAGATCAGCTAATTTAGTGTGATTTGGAATTATTATAGGGTACTTTATTTCGGGGTCAATGTTGGCATTTTTCAGTCTGCCTCCCACCCGTAGTAATCCATCTTGATCTAACATTGGGTTTAAAGCTGAAAGTTTACTTTTGTTACTAACAGGTTTACCTGAACGAATATTTTGTATCTCGCTAGGAAATTCTTCTTGCTGCGTCTGCCGTACAATAAGATCTCTTGCTCTTTTCAATTCTTTTGTAGACAGGTAATCTTGTTTCTTATTCTTAGCAGTGAACCGAAGTACCCATGATAGTACTCTGATTGCCTTTGATAAGGAACTGTACTTGTTAAGAAGTTCTTTAATAATATCGCCGCTTGATACTTGTGCGACATTAACTTGCTTAATTTTTCTCATCTCATGATTCGTGATATAATTTTTCTTTTCTTCTTCTTTGGGCTCGAACTCTGGCAACCAGACTGGTCCTTTCCACCACAAATGATACTCTCTTAGTTCCGATGCTGTTAACCCACGGCTAGCGCAGTCTGCCGGGTTTTCTTTGGATTTAATATAGCGCCAACAGTCCGAGGGCATTGTCTGTATTATTTCTCGAACGCGATTGGCTACGAAGGGCTTCCATCTCTCTGCATCTCTGTTGAGCCATGCTAACACTACCATGGAGTCTACCCAGCCGAATGCCTTAATTTGATAATTATTAAGACATGCTTTAACTTTTATCATCAGTTTTGAGAGGAGAAGCGCGGCGCTGAGCTCTAGGCGTGGTAGTGATTTGACTTTATTTAAAGGCACTAACTTTGTTTTCGCTGCTACGAGGACTACGGAAGTAACATTGTTTTTATTAATCTTGCAATACATGACGCAAGCGTAAGCTTTCGTGCTTGCGTCACTGAATCCATGGAGCTCTATAGTGTCGTTTTCTGTAGTGTTTAACCACCTTGGGACGTGAAGTTCATTTATGATGTGGATATCCTCCTTGATCTTGTTCCATTTTTTGAGGATGTCTAATGGTACTGGTTCATCCCATTGAAGGTTGGTTTTCCAAACGTCCTGGAATAATATCTTTAGTTTGGTAGTCAATGGAACCAACCAACCCAAAGGATCGAATAATTTAGAAATGTCTGATAAAAGTGTCCTTTTAGTCGGTTTGGTTGATGTAACAGGTATTGTTGATTGAAATAGAAAATTATCTTGTATCGGATTCCATTTCAGCCCCAGGGTCTTTGTGGATTCCACTTGTTTGAAATCGAAATTTTCTTGATAATCTTGATCGCAGGTAACGCCTTCTAGTAGTTCTGGTTTATTTGCTTTCCATTTTCTAAGGTTGAAGCCTCCTTTTTGAAGTAACTCTATGATATCCTTTTGTAGCTCTTTGGCCTCCGTAAGAGAATGTGATGATGTAAAAGGACTCTTCAAGGGCACTGGGAGCTTGGCTGTTTTGATAGTTAACTCTCTCATCTTGAGCGAGTCGCTTCAACGTCATCATAGCTAAGAATGGAGCCGATTTTGTTCCGTACGTAACAGTAGTTAACTGATACTCCTGTAGAGGTGCTGATTGATTTTCACGCCAAATAATTTTCTGTAATCTTTGTTGATCCGAGTTTATCCAAATTTGCCTAAACATTTTTTCAATGTCGGCGGTATAAGCGTATTTGTATTGCCTCCACTTGATAATGAGGCTTTGGAGATCCTGCTGCAAATTAGGACCTCTACACATGACGTCATTCAAGGTATAACCACTTGCTGTTTTGGATGACGCGTTAAAAACTACGCGTAATTGAGTTGTTGACGAGGCTTCCCGCTGTACACAATGGTGTGGTAAATAATTATCGAGTTTCATGTTACCGTCGGCACGCGCCGCGAGTGTCATGTGTCCTAAAGATAAATACTCGTCTATAAATAATTTATAGCCTTTCGCGATTCCTGCTTGTTTATTAAATTTACGTTCTAATTGATAGAATTGGGCAACTGCTTTAGATTTCGATTCCCCAATTTTTTCTTGATATCCTGCTTTTAACGGAAGACGAACTTCATACTTTCCGTCGTCTTTTCTTAATGTAGACGCTTGATAGAACTGGATACATTCTTGATCTTCTTCTGATAGGCCGGGCAGTTCCGTGATATCTTCCATTTCCCAGAACCTTTGAATCTCTTGTAGGTCGTTGATTATTACATTGCAATGAAATGACTTAACATTGCCACTGAGTATCCACCCCAGCTGAGTTTGCTGCGCCGTAGGGGAGGCGCCGTTATCCCGACATATACCATCCATCAATATATTACAGTATATATCGGCGCCTAATAAGATGTCTACGGGACGGCTTTTATAAAACTCAGGATCAGCTAACTTGATATGATCCAAATATGACCAATTCGGTTTTGGCATAGTACTGTTTGGTAATTTTTTAATTAATGTTTTCATGATGAAGACATCTGCTTCAAACGTAAAGTCGTTGACCATAGACCTGCATTTTAATGACAACATACCCTTGCAATTACTTTCCTTCGCTCCTACTCCGGTGATTACACCTTTGCATCTTTGTCGTCGAAGGTTTAGCAATTGGGCTGCGTGCTCAGTTATTAGAGAGGTTTGCGAGCCTTGATCTAAGAGCGCCCGCAGTTCTTGATAAGTTCCATCCGCGGCTTGAACCTTGATGACCGCCGTTGCTAATAAAACTTCTAAAGGTTCATTTTGCATGTTTACGTGATTATTGTTTCGTACTTGATTTGTCGCCGGGGCTGACGTAGTTACTTCTGACCCAGTTATGGCGCGTGGCGGAGTCGAGTTACCGTAGGTGGGAGCGTAAGTGAATGCCTCGTGTAGAATTGAATTGTGGTTTCTTTTGCAATCGCGGCATCGTTTTTCCGATCGGCAAGGATTACCAAAATGATTAAAAAGACAGTTAGAACACAAGTTCAACCTTGATACAGTATTTCTCTTGATATTCGGTGGCATGTTAAGGAACTTGTGACAAAAATAAATGCTGTGATCCCCGTTATCACAAACTGGACACCATAGTTTTGAAAACTTGCTAGAAGAGGCTCCTTTATTGTACGGCGTAGGAGCCGCTCGAGTGCTTGATGAAACTGCATGATTATAATAATTAGATTTTTGAAACCCGTTGGCTTGATACTTAGATACGGGAGCTTGATTAGCTTGATTAACATTAGATGGCGTCTTGATATCTTGTTTTCTCCTTGATGATTCTAATGTCGTAAACTTAGTTTCCAAAAAAGATAGCAATTCGCTCAATTTGGGTAACTCTCTTGGTTTCTTTACAGATTCCATGTAATCATGATAAGTTTCAGAGTCTAATTTTTGAGACAATAAATGGACTAAAAGGGGGTCCCATGATTCTATGTCAATTCCTAAATTCTTGATAGCATTCATGCACTCGTGACAGGTGTCATGAATACGCTTGATATGATTGGATGACTGATGCTGCATAACTGGAATGCCAAGTAATGTGTTTACGTGCGAGGTAAAAATTAATTTCTTGTTGTTATATCTATTTATCAAAATATCCCAACATATAGCATAATTATCAGAGCTTATTTGCAAATGTTGTATTAATCTTTCCGGCTCGCCTTTAAGCTTGCCTTTAAGAAATTGTAATTTTTGTGCGTTAGAAATTGACTGATTATTATGTATGGACTCAGTGAAAAGATCCTTGAATGAAGTCCACTGACTATAATTGCCAGTGAAATTTGGGATTTCCATTCTCGGGGTAGACGACTCCCGGAACGAGACCGACCACATTTTTCTATTAATCGATTTCTTGATATTATTATAACACTCCTCATAATCAGAAAAATCCTTTTCATAGTCTTTGTTGGACCCATTGAGTTCAGAGTCTAACTCCCAATGCTGCGAATCTATAGCTGACCAGCGAGCTTGCAAAGTACGAAGCAAATCCTCGAACTCCCACTTCTCGGTGACCAACTCAAGGTTAATACCTTTAACGGTTCTCATAAAGGCCTTGAAATTACTACCCTGCTTTCTAATCATATCTTCCGTTTTACTGCTTGTTGCCTGACTGTGAGAAGGAGGAATAAATGATGGAGGTTTAATGATGGGAGTTCTTGGTCTCTCTTCTGTTTGTGGAACGTAGTTTTGGATCGACTCGTATATCAGTTCGTACCTAGCATGAACTTGCTCGTATATATTTTTAATGAAATACACATGTGATTTGTCGTCAAATGAATTCAAATGTATATGATTGTTGCGAAATTCGCCCCAATATTGATTTAAAGTTTCTAATCGTCTTCGAATATAGTCGGGGGTCTTCCTCTCCTGACTATCCTTTTTAAAATTACTGTACAGTTGTTCTATCGCTTTTGAAATTTGCTCCTGAGTAGCAATGACGTCTTCCATCGTGGCCATGATAAATTAGGTCAGTGAAAAAAAAATGGAAAGATCTTACTTGATAATCTCCTTTCCGGTAACGTGATAATTCTCCTGATGACTGATGATGAACGAGCCTTGTTGCTCGCGAAGGTTCCAACGTGGACCGTGCTCCACGTGGTCGCAAAACCGGGATTGGCACGTGTCAACTAAACTCGCGCCGAGGGCCCGCTTTTCCGAAAGCTCGAAGGACCAATGTTCGGGTTGATATAGAATCAAGGGAAATGATAAAGTTAACTTGATATGAAATTAATATATTTTTCACTACAACTTGATAAAACTATAGTAAAATGAGAACGCGTGCTTTCCTTGATCGCTAGTCGCGAACTAACTGATCGAGTGCAATTATAATGAGGTCGAAGAATGAATTTGATGAATTAGCTATAATAATGAACGTGCGTAGCCCGTACAGATAGTTTCGCGCAAATACGAAACTACACCACAGAATAAGTAATAGTAATAACGTACAGAAGGATCACTCTCGAACAAAGGTCAACTTTAGGTATAAAAACTTTCCTACTCCTGCTGCGTGCACGCGAAATTAAAACTTATCGTGTGATACGAGCGTTCACATTCCATTGGGCACCGCTGATCCGAAACCAAGGGCACAGGGTTCCCACTCGCTCATATTTGGTAGGTATATAAATCAAGAAAGATAACAGTGTGTATTAATTCAGTAAACTACCTTTAGTATAATATTTTTTATAATATCGTTTAGAAGTCATTGTTTGTAGCAAAAAACACAGAAAAAAAAGATGCTTAATTACGCGCGACGCGGCTAGCGTGCGAACTGAAGGCCGCGTGACAACATACTGCCATACTCCTCCCGGGAGGAGCGCCGGCCGAACATACCTAAACTGCGGAGTGAAACCCCCCTGACTACACGAAAGCCCTTTGATGTTTGACCATTTTACCGACACGAAACGGAGACAACACGAACATAGACGAATACTCACTCCACACTCTCGTATTCGGCAAGTCTCGTGTAGTTTTGTCGAGAATGTGGAGCGGGCTTTACCTGCAAACTGTCCTTGCTCTCGTGGCTGAGGTAGGTGGACACGGTGTCGACGCTGTGGCGGCGACAGGCGCGCTCGGCGGCGCCGCCCGCCTCCGAGCCCGCGCTGTGCCGGCTGTCGGCGCCGTCGCCCCCCCGGCTGCTGTGGCCTGCTAACCACGTTTAACTTACGCAAGGCCGCACACATCGCGATAACGCGAATATTCGCATCATCGCGTTGTATGTAGCCGAATATTCGCGAATACTTCGGCACTTTACTTTTGAACGACCGCTTTAGCCTAATTGGTAGTGACCCTGCCTACGAAGCAAGGAATCCCGGTGAGGGCATTTATTTGTGTGATGAGCACGAATATTTGTTCCTGAGTTATGGATGTTTTCTATGTATTTAAATATTTATTTATCTATATAAGTATGTTTATCGTCGTCTAGTACCCATAGTACAAGCTTTGCTTAGTTTGGGACTAGGTCGATTTGTGTAAGATTGTCCCCTAATATTTTTTTTATTTTTTTTTATTTTACTTCGCCCGAAGCCGCAGACCGTCCGCCCCGCTGTCGGTAAATTTGCGCACACCAAAGGCTGCTAAATTAACCTAAACTCTGCGGCGTCGCTCTCTATTAGCAGTGTGGCCATGCACATTCGCCGTAGGCCGAAGACGAAGTTTTATCGCGATGTGTGTATCCGTAGTATTAGTGATGCGCTAAAGCATTACACAGCTATATTTGCAAGACAACGCACAACATAAAGGCATCAGGTTACTGCGGATGTCATAACGGTAATGCGTCACCACATCGATCGCCGAGACCCGCATGGCCGCCGTGATCTGGCCATCTAGTGCGTGAGTACCCTTAATGCCCTACAGATCTACTATCGTTACTAGCAAAGCTTTAGTTCTGAAATTCATGTGGAAGGTATTTGAGGATTCACTCTAGTGACCAGTGTTTTTCAAAACACGATTACTTGTAGTTTTCTCTATAGAAAAAAAATCATAACAGTTTCTAAAAATAATATAAATCCTTAGTACAGCGTAAATACTGCACGGCAAGTCATGAATTTTTGAATGTTAATAAAAGAACATGTTTTCCTAGGGGCTAGTGTTGCTACATTTTAAAAATATTACATGTCTTTGTTTTAGTAATACGATGAAAATACCTAAATACACGCGCGGTCTGACTAACCCACCTTGAGCCGTCGTGGTTCTTCTTTGTCCGTATAGTTAGTTGCGTTAGTTCTCCTTCGGCCATCGGACGGGGAACTCGTGTCGCTTGCGCTTACGCACGGGTTTGATCTAGCCGCTCTCACGCACACATACACAAGTGCATAGAATATCTAGAATCGATTAACGCAAGGAGATCGGTAGGGTCCTAAGTGTCATCGGAGTGCGCCAACAGCGCTGAGTGCACACTATGTATACTGACTGAAGATGTTCAGGTTGTGCAGTATCTGGCGCGCCAGGCCGGGCTTGCGCGCGCGCGGCGAGGGGCTGCGGCCCGGCTGCAGCGCCGGCGCCGCGCCCGCCTGCGCCTGCGCCGGCGCCGACTGCACGCTCGAGCCAGTGTGCTGCTGCGGGATGCGGGGACGGTGCCCTGGGGGACACAGATATACCTACTTTAGAATGACATTGATAAAAAACCGGCCAAGAGCGTGTCGGACACGCCCAAAAAGTTTCACAGCCGTTACGAAAAAATCCTTCCATAGGTAGAGCTTGTCTAATTTAAAATGACGCATCCCACCACCACATTTGAAATCCTGTATGTCAAATGCGGTGGTGGGGCGCGTCATTTTAAATTAGACAAGCTCTACCTAGAATTCGTACCGTAATCGCCTTCACCGAGCGCCGCGCACTTCAATGTGTTGTCAAGTTTTCAAACACGCAGTTTAGTTTTTAAGCCCAATTTAGACTTGCAAGAAAAATCGTGCAAGTTGTATTACATAGCGTTGCTGGATTAACCACTTGAATCGTGTTCGCTTTATTGCCTCGCGATGTAATGCAAGGGGGTGAAGTCAGATTTTAACAATAAATGACAGTTTAAAGTTCACTGTTGCAGAATCATGTCCTTCCCACGGTTTCAAACGATCTCCAATTCTCCATACCAAATTTCACCCAAATCTGTTGAGCGATTTAAGCGTAAAGAGGTAACAAACAGACAGATACACTTTCGCTCTATAATATTAAGTATGGCAGTATGGCAATCCTTGTATACTTTCTTGCAAGCTTGCATGCTTGCTTGCACGCTTAGTATGGACACGTATGGATAGCATGTATTTGTGTGAATCAACTTGTTTGTGTTGTTTATTCTGTCTCTGGTTATCCAAGTGACACTTCATACTGTTTCATAGTAAAATGCTTAGGTTGTTTAAGGGACAAAATTTGTGTGACCATACCAACGGAATGCACTAAAAAAAACCGGTCGTCTGTAAAGTCGGTTTACAGACGATAGTTTAACATGACAACGTCATAACAAAACATACACTCCCCCCGCATTGAAAATTACTCGAGCGCTAGTACTAAGATTGTATTATGTAATATTTATTTTAGACAACCAGATGGCCTAGTGGTTAGAGAACCTGACTACGAAGCTTGAGGTCCCGGGTTCGATTCCCGTGCCGGAACAGATATTTTGTATGAAAAATACGAATGTTTGTTCTCGGGTCTTGGGTGTTAAATATGTATTTAAGTATGTATTTATCTATATAAGTATGTTTATCCGTTGCCTAGTACCCATAACACAAGCTTTGCCTAGCTTACTTTGGGACTAGGTCAATTGGTGTGATTGTCCGGTGATATTTATTTATTTCTTATTTATTTATTATTTATTTATTTTTTTTTTTTTTTTTTTTTTTTTTTTTTTATTTATTTAGGAAACAAACAGTCACAATTCAACATTAATCAACTTAAGTAACAACAAACAGACCTTAAGTTCCATAGAAAATAAAACGAAATACATAGTTAATTAACAAATCGAAACGGTAGGTGTTAGGCACCATCTTAAACATCTTATCTGTCACCATACAGGGACTTGAAAACATCGATAAGTAAATAATACTTGCATGATACGGTAGGGAATTTAAACTGGTGTACAAAAACAATATAAAATATTGTCGCTACGGAAGTTACATTAAAGTTTACATGCAAATAATGTATAGTTGCTGGTTACTTAGAAGAAACATACAATATATTTACTAAGAAAAAATTGAACTTCGCAGAATGCTAGAGTATTTACCAAATGATAGCGAAAAAATATCAAGATTAGAGAATTTAACATTATAATCACGACATGCTCGTCGGAAGAAAGTATGTTTGGCAAAATTTGAACCACATAAACTTACATGGAAAGTTTGGGGATAGCGAGTGGGAATACGGCGAGGCAATTTAAAAATAACCCTTTGAAGAAGATTAGGAGAATCAATATAATTATTTAGAAGCTTGTATAAAAACATTTGGTCTATATATACACGGCGTTCGACTAATGGGGCGAGACCATGACCACTGCTGGTATTATCAGACAGATTCAGACCATGGCGGAAATTGAGTGACTTTAATAATTTACTTTGAATTCTTTCAATTCGCGTTTTGTGAACTGTATACTGGGGAGTCCAAACGATGCAACCGAATTCTAAAACACTACGGACATAGGACGAATATAAAATCTTTAGAGTGTTAGGGTCCTTAAAGGGTTTAGAGAGCCGAAGTATCAATCCCAACTGCTTATAAGCTTTTGCAGTAATAAGATCTATATGTGAGATAAAATTGAGCTTTGAATCTAAGGTGATACCTAGGTCTCGAACTAAGGAAACTCTAGTTAATCGCACGCCTAAAAAGTTATAATTAAAATGAAGAGGTTCGCGCTTATGAGTGAAAGTGATGCACTTGCATTTATCAGGGTTGAGAAGCAGTTGGTTAGAGTTGCAGTAGATAGCAAAGCTGTCAAGGTCACGTTGTAGTTCAAGGCAGTCATTGTTTGTTTTAATAATTTTGAATATTTTTGTGTCATCAGCGTAAACAAGATGCCTTGAACTATTAAGTGATGAACCTATGTCGTTAACATATAGGATAAATAAAAGTGGTCCCAAATGAGAGCCTTGGGGTACACCCGAATCAATAGTCAAATATCTAGAAGTAAAGCCTCTAAGAGATACTGCTTGGCTACGATTTTGTATATAAGATTCAACCCATCTGAAAAGATCACCGTGTATACCGATATCATATAATCTTTGAAGTAGCAGGGTATGATTAATTTTATCAAATGCTTTTGAGAAATCAGTATACACGGCGTCAACCTGATATCCCTTGTCCAGAGCATTCAAAATTAAATCTGTGAAAGTAATAAGGTTGGTATCGACACCTCGGCCCCGAAGAAATCCGTGTTGTTCTGGGGAAATTATGGGAATAACACAATTAGTTAGTTCGGAGGTCACAATTTTTTCAAGTATTTTGCCAAAAATGCATAGTTTGGATATAGGTCTATACTGTGTCACGTCGTGTTTATCCCCACTTTTGTGTATTGGTGTTATTATAGCTGTTTTCCAAACTGATGGAAAACAACCCTCGGCCAGCGATTTCCGGAAAATAATAGTAAGAGGTATAGACAGTTCCCTACTACAACGGGATACTAAGATAGGATGAATCCCATCAGCCCCCGCGCCTTTGTTTACATTAGTGTTGTGCAGGTGTTTTTGGACTAGAGCATTACTTATATTAATGGAGTAGATGTCAATAGGAGTGTTAGTCGTACGGATATTAGGGGAAGAAGAGTACACATTGTTTTTTACAAATACTGAATGAAAGTAATCATTAAAGTAATTTGCCACCGTTTCAGAGTCAGCCGATGTTTTATTCCCGTAAGTCATACGATCTGGTGTTTTATTTACAGAAAATTTTGACTTAATGAAGGACCAAAAATATTTAGGACATTGACGTATATTATTCTCTGCAAAAGATATGTATGAGTTATAGCAATCTAGTTCCATCTTACGCTCTCTAGTTCTCAGCAGCTTAAAAGAAAGGTAGTCTAAAGGATTTTTATAAGTTTTCCATCTAGTATGCATTTTACGTTTTTCACGACTTACTTTAACTAACGCCCGAGTGAACCACGGAGGACGATTTCCAGATGAATTTGTTCTACTAAGTGGGACATGCTGTTTAATTAGCGAATTTAAGGTTGAATAAAAATAAGACACTGCTTGTTCAGTATTCATGTCATTCATTTGGGACCAGTCTGTTGAACATAGATCGTCTCTAATTTTTTCGTAATTAGCAGCATAAAAAAGAAACTTCTTTCTGGGGCGATCGTGTACAGCCGAGGGAAAAGGAAAGTTAAAACATATGTCCAGTGACCCGTGATGGGAGTCCTCGGGAGTGAGAGGGGACTTACAATGAGTGACTGACCCGCACAAGTCACTTAACACAAGGTCTAAAATACGATTATTGACATTAAAGCATCCATTTAACTGTTTTAAGTCAGAGAAATTTAGGAAATCGGAAAGTAAAGTTGCGGTTGTATTATTATTAGCGTCGAGTTCTAAACTTCCATTAATTTGAGTCCAAATGGCATGACTAATATTGAAATCCCCTACAATGATATAACTATCGCTCGGGCTATACCAGTCATAAAATCCGATGTGGAATCAAAAAAGGTTTGCAGGGCTGTATAATGATCATTTCCGTGCGGGAAATAACAACAACAAATGTAAAGCTTAGTGCACTGCCTATTACCTAAGGCGGACGGGTGCGCTATTGCGCCAGCGCGTTCTATGCTCAGCCACAGCTCCTCGGTGTGCGGGCCGGAGCGCAGGTCGGGGCGCTCGCGCACGGTGAGCCCGCACGAGCGCCGCATCGCCACGAGCACCCCGCCCCCGCGCTCCGCTCCCGCGCCCCGCGCCGAGCACCGGTCGAGGCGATAAACAGCATAATCATTCCAAAAGTACTCAGAATCATTAAAGTCACTCGTCAGCCAGGTCTCAGTGAGGCAAACGACGTCATAATCGGCCTTAAGAACATTGGCTAAAAAATAATGCGATTTAGTTCGCAATCCCCTAACATTCTGATAATAAACGCTAAGTTCCGGTACAGTAATTACGGCGGCAATAAGAAATGGTTTATATAATATGTTATGGGATATAAGTGAATTATATAAGTTAACAAAAACAGTTTTTTTGTGGTTCCAATGTTACAATAAACAATGTCGAGCAGTACAAAGAATAATTGCGTGTAGACAAAACAAAAATATTGATAAGCGAAGCTAAAGCAAGTTATTGGGGTAATTGTAGTGTATAAGGGGAAAAAGGTAAATGAATTTAACATGTAATTATCAAAACGAGTTGTTCGCACGAACGTTAGGTATAGTATTAAAAACATCTGAATAAAAAGTCATTTTAGTTTAGTGAGGTCGGATTCTTTAGAGATATATACTATCTTAGATTTGTCATTTTTGCGCATCAAAATCTTGCAATCTCTAACCCACAAAAAGGAGTAATTTAAATCAGATTTGACTGCACGGGCTTGCTTCAGCAGAAGTTTATTTTGGCGCGTGAGGTGGTCGTTGATGTAGAGGTTTAGCGGCGGTCCCGAAATCCCAATATCAGCTGTCGTGAGTGTCCGACGCGTACGCATGGCCGCCAGCAGCGCATCCTTACGGCGCCGCTGCACGAAGCGCACGATAACAGCTGGCTCGCGAGCCGTGCCCGCGCGCGCGGCCCCGCCGCTGGAAGTGGCGGTGATGGTGCCATAGCGACGCACACGGTGAATCGAATCGACGTCAGAATCCGATATATTAACGCCTAGTTTATTGGATATGTCTGTTAGGAGAGTCGTGAGATTTTCTCCACTTTTAAAGGGGAGCCCCGATATTTCCACATTATTTAAGCGAGAGAATTGATCGCGAGAGTTTATTTCACTTTTTAGAGATTCGATAGTCTCGCAGGCCTCGCGTAAACTTTTCGGCAGACCCCCCAGCGAGGACACTTTGTCTTCTACCTGAACCAAACGCTCGTCCATGTCAGTTCGCCAGTTTTCGAGTTCATTCCATTTTGCGTTCAGATCTT
Source organism: Archips crataeganus (assembly GCA_947859365.1). Classification (NCBI taxonomy): domain Eukaryota; kingdom Metazoa; phylum Arthropoda; class Insecta; order Lepidoptera; family Tortricidae; genus Archips; species Archips crataeganus. Next base: position 462,470 of record OX402057.1, on the reverse strand, counting down.
TTAAACCCCGAGACGTTGCATGGACGTCGCTTTTAATAGTATTGATATCCGACTTTAACGAGTTAAAATCGTTACGAAAGGATTTGATCTCGTTTAAAACGTCTGCAGTCGTCCCAGTGTCCGTTGGAGTCATATTCCGGCAATCCGTGCAACGCCAGGCAGCCCTTGCAGCCGATCCCTTTTTACGATATGTAGCCTCGGTGAGTCCCGCACAATCGAAATGTAAGCGACCACGGCATAATCCACATTCCGCAAAATCGTTGGCCAATTTATCACTGCACTTAGAGCAATTCATTATAAGAATCAGGTAGTTAACAATAACGATTGGTCTGAAGCTACACCGCAATATCAACCTTAATGCGATACACACAAGGCTACCATTCGTATGCACTTAGACAATGGTTAAACAGATAAACAAGTCCCGGTACTTAAGAAGCGCGTCAACTGCGGTGAGAAATAATGCAGGCGACCGTCCCGAACCGGTTTCGAACGATGAATGTGTATTTATTTAATATTGCAACTGGCCTTCACTGTTCTGTAGGTACATGTAACGTTACTAACGTTACATGTACGTTACATTGCGTCATCATTTATCGTGTATGCAGCCGGCGTTGATCGATTTATTAGACATTGTCACGTCAAAAGTTGATTCACCCATTTGCGTTCCGACTCAACGCTGAAGATCCGCAACAGAAGTTCTGTCAAGTGTAGCTTAGGCCTTAAGTTTGAGGATGATGGATAGTGAAGCGGTGCGTGTGACTGACCGTGCGTCTGCGGCGCGGGCAGCGCGGGCAGCGGCGGCGGCTGCGCGGGCGCGGGGGCGGGCGCGGGGGCGGGCGCGGGCGCGGAGGCGGAGCGCGCGAGCGGGTAGGGCGGCTGCGGCGCGCGGCGCAGCAGGCGGAGCGCGCCGCCCGCGCCGCGCGCCGACATGCGCCGCACGCGCAGCGCCCACGCGCCCCACCGGACCGTGTCCACGCCCGCGCTCCACGCTTCTTCCAGCTGACATTGCACCTGTAACGAACATAACAAATAAATAGTAACATTTATTTTGGACAACTTACGGTCTATGCCAGGGGTCACCAATTAGATTCGATCGGGGTCCGTTTTAAGAAATGAAATGACCATCGCGGAAAGCACAACATTTTGTAGAAAAAAATATTTATTAAACAAACGTAATTACGGAAATAAAAAAGGCATTTTTTTTTAATATCAATGAGAATAATGGCATTTTATGATGCGGACTATCTGTCTGAAGTTTGAAGTCTTTCTCGCTTATTAGCTCGTTACTTCGCCCGGCCGTTTTCGAATTGATGTCAACAAAGATAATGCGGGGGATACATTTTTATTAAATTACGTACTCTGCTGTAGTGCAAGTTGCTGTGTTCTCGCGGTCCGTACAAAATGCCATTTGGCGACCCCTCTATGCACACGGCCTTTTTTAAAGGCGTCACCGACGCGCGTTTGTATAGCTGCAAATGCGATACACACGCGAGTTCTATGGCAGTTCTATAGAATGAGAAAGGCGCTGTAGCACGCGCGCCGCACCAGTCCCCCCTCCTCCCCCCCCTCCGCCCCCCTCACACCTCCATGGGCAGCGCGGTGTACACGAGGTCACCGGCGTGCGCGGCGGGGGCGAGGCGCGCCCACTCCCAGCGCGCGCCGCGCCCGCCCACAGACTGCACGCTGTAGCACGCGCGCCGCACCAGACACTCCGCTCCCGCTCCCGCTCCTCCCGCACCCTCCGCGCCCTCTGGAAACGACCAAAAACAAAAATTTATTCAACTTTTTGGTTTTTGACAACCGGTCGCTTTAAGTCAGCAACCACCACCACTACTGCCAATGACTCCTGACAGCAGCAATATGTAAGTTTTGGACACATCAAAAAAGCACGCACTCGCAAGCGCAGGGACGGACTGAACTGGAAGGGTGCAGGTGGCTGACCACAAGCCCGGAGCCCGAGACTAGATGATGGTAGATGGGATACTATCGGAAAATACTGCCCCCCCCCCCGCAAGCCAGGCCCGTGAGGGTCTCACGCAAGCTGGGCCCGGTTGGCAAACGCCACCTCGACTATATGACCAGTCCGACACTGTGCAAGCGTGCAAATGGCACGAGTCTCGGCAAACTTGTAGATGTAGCATAAAACCGTGAGCTGGACGCCAACGGGCAGCGGCGCAGCGAGCGTTTTCTCTGTTCATTGGTTGTGCCGCCAGGTAGCCACTGTGCAGCAAGCGTCTCGGCCGCGCAATGAACAGAGAACGCGCTCGCCACTCTGCTGCTCGTACCGCTGCCCGGTACTATCCACACCACTGCCTAAAGCTTCAAACGCACAGACAACGGAGGCGTGGTAGTGCGGTGACGGATGTAATATTCATACTTGTATGAACAGTTGTGCGATTTCATACCGCAAACTCGTTCATACAAGTTAGAATATTACATCCGTCACCGCTACCACACCGCCACGCTGTCTGTGCATTTGGAGCTGAAGGCTGGTTTTACATAAATAAACTAACATGATAATTTGAATGTTGCTAAGTCATAGTGATTTAGAAAGATCGGCAATAAAATTCACAAGCATGTTCAATTGGCCATCAATTAGTTGCACTTGTTTGCTCTACTCTAAGATCAATTACAGACAAACATCAAATTGTATCAATTTAGGAGCCATGAGGCAAATTGATTGAAGTATCAAACAACCTAATTGGCTGCCGTTTCGAAGAATAAAATAAACTTTAGCATTAAACTGCCATAAACTCAATAATTTTTAAAATGTTTGAAATAAAAATATACATCATTCAGATCCATTAATTTTGAGGTACTAACATAGTAACATTAATATTATGTAAGTACATAGTTTACAAGTACATTATTGTAGATTTTAAACTAACTAAGAAAAAAACTAAAATATTTATGGAATCAGGCATTACTTTGCGGAGGTCCATATTAATGGACTGAAACAATTACTTTGCTCACCCAAAACCTTCAAAAACCTAACCTTAAGGTTGCGGGTGAGCAAAGTATGTAATTTTTTCAGTTCATTAAACTAAAACATATTATGAAAAGGAGCCTTAGACCACTAAGCTAATTCTTGTATAAGGAAGCTGCCAGCTAACATAATTCTTTAAGATTTTAGTGTCACTGACAATACTATGGACAATAAAGGCCCATTTACATTATACAACTTTCTTGCACTTTCCATACAATAAGACTAGACTTTAGGTTTAGTCTGAGCAATGTTTTATTGCCTCAATTTTATTGTATGGAAAGTGCAAGAAAGTTGTATAATGTAAATGGGCCTTAAGGAATTATGTGGTCTGAAATAAATATATATATATTTAATACTCAATCCATACTAATATTATAAATACAAAAGTCTTGTCTGTTTCCTCTTCACGCTCAAATCATCAATTAAATTTAGGTGAAATTTGGTACAGAGGTAGTTTGGGACTCTTCTTTTAGGATAGATTAACAATCAAGTTGCTTTGACTTTTGTTTGACATGGTGTCTTTTACTTCCTGTAGAAGTCATCTGAGTGTCTACTTGGTAGGTCCTGATCCCCTACGAGGCAAAGGACTCATTATCGAGACATACGAGTACAATGCAAACTTCATCCTTTAACCCCTTGTATGTGGGAAGTGTTTCATATAAATCCAATTATACAAATTTAAAAATAATGCAAAAATAATGCCTTAAATTGGGCACGGATCCGTGTCTTAAGCATACCAAATGTCCAAAAACCACCATCCACTATTGCACCTACCTATGTTCTAGCAAATAAAGTTACTGACTACTGAGGGGTTAAGCAATCTCTACCACTACCATTATTAGAAATTAGAAAATTATTTATTTGCCACGATAAATGTACATTACATAAGTGTTTACACAGCTACTTAGCTTATACCTAGGAACTAGAGTTTAGCAGCGGTTCTCACACTAGGTCGGGCCTGTATCATGAGAACCCAGTGGTTTGGCATAAAATAACAAACAGTAAGATTTCGCTTATCTTGTATTTGCTTGATTTTGCGATTATCTAAAGTATGTATTAATAATAACTCACCACTGGCATCAGAGCTCTGTGTTAGTGTTCTTAAATTGACATAGTGTCCCTTCAGTTCTGGGTCAGCATCGGCCAGCACAACTCGTGTCAGCTTCTTGGCATGTGCTCGCTCCAATGTACGAGCCACGCTAGGCGTGTGCGGCAGCCACTGCCCGTCGCACTGCCACTCCCACACCACCACACAGTGGACTGAAGACATCTCTACCGCTGCATATTGTTTACTGGAATTAAAAAATAAAAATACACTACCTACATGATGTTACCAAATGTGTGTGTGTGTTGTGTTGCACAACGCTTATTTATAGAGATTTTAACAGTACACATAAGGTTACATTAGAAACTAAGCACAGGTAGTACAAGATCAAAACAGTAGCTACAATGCTTGTCTATTGAATTCAAATAAACACTTTTGTTTTATGTAGTACTTAATCAAATCCACACTATAGCTCAATTGAGCAATGTTGTTTGTAACACTAGTCAAATTACGAATGAGACGAGTCAAAAGTTCAGAACTCAGAACGCGAAAAATGTTTACAAAACATATGGGGTTACAATAATACTTACACGTTTTGTGTCAATATTTGATCTTTGGTGGAACACTGGCTCTGTACAGCTAGTAATTAGTAATGCATTACATTTTTTACAAACTAATTGAACGAGTACGCGCTACTGGTTATGTATGACCTGCGCCCGCGCATACCCATGTAGAGTAAATAGAAGGAATTATTACAACGGCAGTAGGTAGACGACAAGACATTAAAAACTATCACAACACATTCTGCTATTGCTTAATTCAAAAACATATTCAATAATTTAAACTAAAACGAAAGGAAGTTATCAAAACGAGATACTTGTCATTTTTTTTTATAGCAAACAATGTTGTGTTGCTGTTCTCGCTGGATATCTTGATGATATCTTGTTTTGCCTGGTAGAATGCTGTTGTGTAATTGGTTTAAAAAACTTAAAACGCACGGCTTATGAAAAGCTTGATCCTCATTGGTTTGAATTTCCAATTTAAATCAGTGACGTTGATAGAAGAGTAGAAAAAAACCACTTCACTTCGTCAAGTTTAAAAAAAAAACGTAGCCGAGGCGTTCCAATTCACAATGAAATATAAGAATGTTAGACTTAAAAAAAAATGATCATATAATATTACAATACTCTTTGATGTGTCGTTAGAAAAACCAGTTCATGTTAGATTTCATAGACGTAGTATGTTAGATTTAATTAATATGTAATACGTACGGACATTTTTTTATAATTACGATCTCACTCACCGAATCATATAAGACGTCGGAACAAACTACATACTACATTACATTTTGGTCAGACATTTAACAGGTGAATTGGAATATCGCCTTACACGCTTTGCTGCAGAAAAAAAAAGCAACGCTGCGCTCCGCCATTTTTGTGACAATCAAGCAAGCAGGCAGTCCGATCGAGGCAGCAAGCGAATTTGTTTTTGCGGTACTGTCTTTGTACTCTGAATTCTTTATAAGTTACAGTATTTTCTGGATTAAAATACAGTAAAACCAAAAACTAATCTACGATATGTCTTACAACAAATGTAAGTATTCCATGGTATAAAGTTAATAATGAGTCATGCATGGCTACTTCTTTTGTGGCATTTTTACGGCAGTCTACTTGATCAGTAATATTGATTGTTATACAACTTCTGATTGTTAATTCGTTTTGTTGAGATTATGCCGAAAATAATACATATAATTAGATTAATATGGATGGCCGTAAATAGGCCGGCTCGATATTGATTTTCTCCGCGCGCTGCGCCGAGTATGGTGGCCTATTTATATCAAAACTTTCCATCGTTGTTTTTTGTTTTGCAGATAACACGCGTCACTCTGGTCGCTTCAACACCCCAGGCCAATTCGTGTCTGCTGGAGAGGTAATTCTTGAACTTAATTGCCTTAACCTATGATAGTTTATTAACCTGTTGACCACTACAAACTACAGTTCAAAGTGCTAGTTTTTCCTATGACAAAAAATTATACCGACGTAAATACAATGTTGGAAGTTGAGGTTGAAGGGTTTAGAAAAAGTAATTTTATTGATCTATGTTCAATGTTTGCTTGGTATAACATCTCAGCTAACATTCGCATCTGTTGCCAGCACAATGTGGAGCCCCGAAAGCCCTGGTCCTGGCCTAGTAAAGTCATCAGCCACTCTCTGACTGTGCTTCGGTCTTGATCATCTGTCTGTCATTATCATATGAGATGGGATGTGTGCTACACAGTCTTTAATTTCTTATGATGATAGGCCCCCACCAATGGCAAGCTAAAGGTTTCTAAAGTCATTTGGCCTGTGGTGAGACACTTAAGATGTAGACGGGAGGCTCTCGGAGGGTGGCGAGGGGTTGAGAATGCATTATGATCACGAGATGACACATCTCGCGCACATACGGGGTTCTCTAGACTTAAGTAGACAAGCTTCCCTGGATTCCTACCATCTTGACAGCCCTCTGAAATTGTAACTGAAATGGAGAAATTCATGGGTGAATTTCCTTTCCTGCATTGAGACTTAGATTATTTATACACTAGATAGAGCTTCGGCGGCATGAAAACGTCCCGAAAAATATAAGCCAACTTGGCTTATATGTCATTTGCCTCCCTTCAGTTTGAATGACGTAACGCGATCGTAATATGAAGCTGTCAAAAGAAATTTGTGGATGTTTTGTATCGCAATATTTGCTACTGACACTCTATCTAGTGCATAAATAATCTAAGCATTGAGAGTAGAAAGAGCTGGTGCAATTTCACTGGGTGACAGACATGATAGGAATACGATGGATAGAGCGATGTAATTTCACCCTCTTAGTATGATTGATTGACTTATGATAGTATGATTTTTCCTTAATCACTTCCCAATATTTTCAAACTTGATGACTCTTGTCCCATAATCCGATCCTATTGCATATGTATGTGTGTGTGTGTGAGAGAGAGAGGTTGTTGCATCGCCCTAAAGGCTGTGTGCCGCCAGCTGGGTGGAGGCGCGGCGCCGGGCGGCCAGAGGCAGCATAACAACCCCAACCTTGCTGTCGGAGTGAGTATCCTGTCCATTCACTATCTAATTCATATAAGGTTAAATCCTGAAATTGCTTGACAGCAGACACAGGATGTTAAAAAGTACATTGAGTCACTCGAGATACAAAATTGTAGTTTGCTGTGCAGTTTACAGTCAAACCATTTGGGTTCCTGTCTGACTAAAGAATTCTCACAGCATCATAACAATTTTGCTTGTCAGGCAATGCAATGATGTTGTGACAGGTTCTCTGAGGGCAGATAGCCAGATAAGACAGACTGTATTCCAACTGCAACATAACTGCAACCGCCCATACATTTCACTCGTAATGAAAGAAAATAATTGAAAGTTACTCTCAAGTCTAATTTGTTATTTTAATTGTAATCCAGAAATATCGAAGCAATACATAAAAAAAAACTAGTAAACTAAAAATGTAGAAAATGCTTGTAGTGTAGTGTTGGTGGGCATGGGTATAACACGTGTTGGTCGTTGGCAGCAACCGTTCAACCAGCAGCAGCAGTTCCCGGCGCAGCCGCCGCTGCCGCCGCCGCCCGCGCCGCCGCGCGCCGTGCAGCAGCCCGCGCCGCAGCCGCAGCCGCAGAACATGCCTCTACAGGTCACTAACACCCCATCTCGTATAATCTAAGGCCTTGGTCGTTCTGAGCCGCCACCCGCGGCGGGCAGCGGCCCGTCCCCGCCGCGTCTGTATGCTGTGTTCGTCAATGTTCGGGAGTGGTCGTTCTCGCCCGCCGCGTGCGACGTCCCGAACGCGGCGGGCGAGAACGACCACTCCCGAACATTGACGAACACAGCATACAGACGCGGCGGGGACGGGCCGCTGCCCGCCGCGGGTGGCGGCTCAGAAGTCAGAACGACCAAGGCCTAAGATATACTTTAGTACTACATGATAACCATACCCCAGGACTTTTGGGGCACGGATGATTGACATTAGCCAAAGAGTAGGTATCGAGTTAAAAAACAGAGTGCACTCTAGCTGGTTTCTACCTAATGAATAATTATTAATCAATTAGAAAAAAAAACATGATAAGTATTTAAAATACAAAAACATTAAATTTTCGTAAGATGAAGTCGTTTCAATCTTAATCAAATTAAGTTTGAAAAGATTAAATCCTTCAATATTAAATTGCCATTCACGATAACTTAATCGCCGATCAAGTAATTTGATAGTGATTAAATACGTATTTTAATAATAAGTTGGTTTTAAATGAGAATTTTGGCTATAGCACACTAAACATCATGAACGAATTGTTACAAGGCAATGAAGTAGACTGCGATCGCAAACACATTGTGCAACAATTGATTTCTTCAGGAAATTTAAATATGCACCTATTACAACTGCCGACGTAGAAAGATCATACAGTGGGTTAAAATGGATATTTACTTACAGCAAGACGCCGCCGCTGCTTTTAAGCATTTAAACAGTTAAAACTGTTCCAAATTTAGAAAATATACAGGGTTATTTGTAATTCACTGACATCCTCTTAACCCTGAATTCCTATCACTCAAATAAATGTTTTTTGATTTACGACTTTTTAAAATGAAGCACTTTTTTTCCCATACAAATACACAGAGTATCGTAAAAATAAGAGGTAACCTCAAATTTTCAAAATGTTATTACACCAAAAATATTAAGTTATGACAAAAGTCGTAAAACAAAAAAACATTTGACCTTTTGACCGCCAGCGTCGGCTATAGACGACAGTAAGGTAATACAAAATTAAACCTACCCGCATCCGCATAAGAATCAATTTTGTTCCTAACAAAAATGATGCGTGGCGGTCAAAAGGTTAAGTGGTAGGAGTTAAGGGTTAAAAGGATGCCAGTGAATTACAAATAACCCTGTAGTAATAATTTATTTCGAAAATCATATTGGCTACTAAATTTACTGCAAGTAATTAATTAACGTTTTTTTATTATTATCTCATAACATAATAAGCCTTGGTACTAAACCTAAAGTACCTACTAGTAAGTTTACAATTTGCAGTGAGGTAATTATTCATTAGGCATAATATGATGTTTTGTCAGAATAACCTATCTATTAATGTCTACTCTTTAGCAAATTGTTTGTGCCCTGAAAGCCCCGGGTATGATGATAACTACTAGGCGAAACTAGAGTGCTATATCGACTGTAGGGTCTACTTGTAGTGTAATAGACCTTACATTTACGAATGTTGTATGTTGGTGTTACGTTGTAACTGTTATAATGTTAGAAGAACGGATTGTTAATTAAAAGATGTGGCCGTTCAGGTTGAGTACCTTTATTGCACTAAAAAATAGGTATATAAAAATAACATATTTTACTTATTATGTAAACGGAGTGACGTACACAGCGGGTGCAGCGTCAGCTTAACATTAATGTCGAGCGTGCTCGTACATCGACAATACTACATTTATTGAATCAGGTCGTCAGGCGCTACTTTGCGGAGGTCCATATTAGTGAACTGAAACAATTGGGAATGTCTAAAAAAAATTACCAGTGGTTTTTATATTTTTTTTGTATAGAAAAGTCAATTATAAGAAACTAACTTCAATATTTTGTCACTTAGTTCACTACTTTTTTCAAAATTAACTATTGAAACTATTTTGGTTGATGACGTCAGATTGTAATTGAGGGCTCCCACACTGCCAAATTTCTAAATCTATCTAAATGCGTACGATAAGGCAACCCCTTTAATTATTTTTTGCATGGTGGTACACTGTAACTAGTGTCACTTTACTGGCGCTGTCAAAGTGCTAGATGTCAGGCAGTGGGTCCAAATCAAACTCCGTAAATCCACGCGTAAATTTGTGAAGAATTCTAGCCACACAGAATAAAGTACGACTTGGACCGATCACGCAATTTACACCAAAGTCAAATGAAGGTCATTGCTTATATAATATTAAAATGAAATAACTACAGAAAACGAGTTAAAAACCATTTATCTCGAAATGGTTTTCGATTTAGTATACATTGCAAAAAAATAGACATCCCCAATTCGGATTAGTAATTCGAAAACCATTTCGTGATAAACGCTTTTAAACTCGTTTTCTGTAGTTATTTAATTTTAATATTATGTAATGAATTTATTACATGTTAAATAAGCAATGACCTTCATTTGACATTGGTGTAAATTGCGTGACCGGTCCAAGTCGTACTTTATTATGTGTGGTTAGAATTACTCACAATTTACGCGTGGATTATACTACGGAGTTTGATTTGGACCCGCTGTCTGACATCTAACACATTGACAGCGCCAGTAAAGTGACACTAGTTACAGTGTACCACTACGCAAAAAATAATTGAAAGGGGTCGCCTTATCGTACGCATTTAGATAGATTTAGAAATTTGGCAGTGTGGGAGCCCTCAATTATAATCTGACGTCATCAACCAAAATAAATTCAATAATTAACTTTGAAAAAAGTAGTGAACTAAATGACAAAATATTGAAATTAGTCTCTTATAATTGACTTTTCTATACAAAAAAAAAATATAAAAAGCACTGTTAATTTTTTTTAGACATTCCCGCTTTAAGGTCGCGGGTGAGCAAAGTAATTATTGCAGCTCATTGTAGACTGGACCTATAAAACCTTGAAGATTCTCAGATCTCGGCATTAATTTATGTGTGTGTGTAGAACCAGGACGTGGACATGAAGCAGGAGCCAGGAGTGGGCGGCAGCGAGGCGGGCACCGAGGGCCGCCAGCGCCCGCACTGGGTCAAACTCAATGGAGGTAAATACTTAACTCATTTTGAACTACTACTTGATCAAGATTTAGTGCACATTTTTATTTTTAAATCTGACCAATGATTGACTTTTATCTTCATTGTTAGAGCAGACGAGGGTAAAAATTTAGATCACTGCACTGGTTCAATAACAGCCTATTCACCTTGAATCATACTAAATTGTAACTATTGGGAAAACAGACAATAGAACAGATTTATGTTATTTTTACTATTAGATGAAGAATTTCAGATATGTTAGGCTGGCGTTAGATGTTTTGGAGTGGTAATTGGACCAAGAATAATGTGAACACAACTATCCCAGAGGTGCAAGAAAGCGTTTAGTTATTTTTTTTTTTTGCATAGGGGACACCATAAAAATTCCTTTATTAATAGAAGCTACACTATGCCTGCTAAACATAAGCTATACTATATCCTGGGAAAGATCAAACCTTCCGCAGGACGCATGTAGAGTAACATGTGAAGTGTGAGTACAGCCAAGAGCAAAAATATGTATACACTTTAGTACCTTGTCACTTTAACCACTGTGACAGTTCATATATGGCAGTTAAAATATGACGAAAATAGGCAAGGTACTAAAGTGTATACATATCTTTGCCCTTGACTGTACAAATTGGTTGGTTTGTTGTTTGCAGTGAAGAAGATCAGCAATAAGGAGCGGCGCCGGCGCCAGAACGAGAACCTGCGGCGGCTGCTCACGCCCAAGAACGCGCTCATGGTGCTCAACGAGATGATGCCCAACGAGCAGTTCGCCTCCGTTAGTAACCACTGCACTTGCCCCAGCTATAATTACTCTACCCCCTGGTAACCTCCTCTCCCTCCAGATCAGGGGTCCTTAAACTTTTTGCCTCATAGACCCCTTGCCATATCTTTTGGTTTAAGGTAGACTCACTGCTTACTTAACCTTGCATTTTTGCAAAGTAATCTACTCTAAATGTGGTCTTTTTATACCCTAGCAGGTGCCAGCAGAACCCTGGTGATTGATATAGACCACTTTGAGTATCACTGCTCTAGATAAACCCCTAATCGTAACCAATCTACCCCCTTATAGCTCCTGCAACCTCCAACTGTAATCATCCTACCCCCTCTACCTCAAAATAAATTACTGCCACTATTACCACTGTCCCCTCCATACCTACCTCCTCCACCTCTAGGTAACCTCAGACCGCAAATACGAGGGGCGTTCAATATAAAGTGAGAATGAGATGCAAACTCTTTCAATATTAGGAAATTAAATACTGGCCGGTAAAGCTAATCTATCTAGCTGATTGCTATGAAAAAAAAAACTAACTCCCTTTTGTTTAAAAAAAAATACGGTAATTTCTTTGCAATGCTATTGAGTACGTTAGCGAAAATGGAGAAAATTGAACTGCGCGCCGTTATCAAATACTTGTGATTGAAAAATTTTTCTACGGACCAAGTCAATTTGGATTTGCGGGACACTTTAGGGTCTAATGCTCCTCCATATTCGACAGTCGCACGTTGGTGCGCCGAATTTAGACGTGGAAGAACATCGACAATGGACGACCCCCGCTCCGGACGCCCTACTACAGCAGTAACTGAAGAAATTGTGAAAAAAGTCGAAAACTCAGTTTTGGCGGATCGTCGTGTCACGGTTCGTTTTATTGCTGAAAATGTAAAGATTTCAACGGGGAGCGTGCATAATATTTTACATGAACGCTTGGGTATGAAAAAGGTATCTGCGCGTTTGGTACCAAGAATGCTTACTGACACGCAAAAACAAACTAGACTAGAGATTTGTCAAGAAGCTTTGAACCTGATGCAGCAAGACCGGGAACTTTTTTTGGCGCGATTTATAACAATGGACGAAACATGGCTCCATCATTACGACCCAGAAACGAAACTGCAGTCTATGACATGGAAAAGGCCATCATCTCCAACTCCGAAGAAATTCAAGGTGAGCCCATCTGCCGGTAAGGTCATGGGCTCTGTTTTTTGGGATGGTAAAGGGATATTAATGATTGAGTATCTCGAGCATGGAGCCACTATTACGGGCACATTATACGCCAAACAAATAGCAACATTGGGCAATGAGATCCGCGAAAAACGGCGAGGTAAAATCTCGAAAGTTGTGCTGTTCCACCAGGACAATGCCCCGGCACACAAGTCCGCCGTTGCAATGGCTGCAATTCGTGATGCTGGGTTCGATATCCTTAAGCATCCTCCGTATTCACCAGATCTCGCTCCCAGTGATTTCTACCTATTTCCGAGATTGAAACAATACCTGAGAGGCCAGAAATTTGAAGACGACGACGCGGTAGTCGCTGCAGTACAAGATTTTTTAAGTACTCAAGATGAGACCTTTTTTAAAAATGAAATATTAAGTTTAGAAAAAAGATTTAATAAGTGTATTATGCTAAAAGGTGACTATGTCGAAAAATAAAATTACATTTAGTAAAAGTTGTTTATAACATACTCATTCTCACTTTTTATTGAACGCCCCTAGTACTACACCTCCAAATAAAAAACCCCCAACTGTTACCACTATCTCTACATTCACTGACCCCCGCTACTGTAACTAAACTCTCCACTATCCGGTCACCCCCTCCATTTTCGTTCAAACCTCTCAACCCTCCTTAAATATCAAGGACTGTTTTAACTTGATTTATTGTTACAGCAATTTAAGGTGGAGCCGGCCAGCAGCCAATTTTATAACAACAGCGCGCAAAGCTTCTGTGCTGATCTCACGCTCGATGGAACCATTTACAAAGGATTTGGTGAGTTCAACACTGACCAAACGCGGTGGTGAAGTCCCCTTATGTAGTTTTGGCTTCAAGTACTTACTGACTTATATGGTGTTCCAGGTGAAAACAAGCTGTCTGCACGTAATGCGGCGGCCGAGAAAGCCATTCGAGATCTCATCATCAAACGGATGTCCAAAGTCCTCACCACTGAGGTGAAAGATGGTAAGTGCTTTACGTTCTTCATATTTACAAGTATCACTGATTGATAGCATCACAAAAATAATTGAGGTGGGCTTGTGCTGTCCAGACTTGAACTCCGAATTAACTCTTCTGTCATGCCTAATCCATGTTTAACGATTTGATTAATTAACCCTGGGTATGCAAATCATCGCTTAGATAACAATACCGTGCAAGTCAGAAAATGACCATGCAACGTTTTATAAAGATAGATGTTGCTGCGTTGTTATGTTTTTTCCGTTCTTCTGTATGGAGTGGAAGATTGGACGCTGACCCAAACCATGTGCAAGAGGTTGGAAGCTTTTGAGATGTGGGTGTACAGAAGAATGTTAAAGATGTCATGGACGGCTCGAGTAAGGAATGAAACGGTATTGCAAAGAATGAATAAAAACTTAGAAGTGATACATATTATAAAACATAGGAAACTGTTGTATTTGGGGCATATAATGCGTAACGATAAGTATGGTCTGCTTCAGCTTATTATCCAGGGGAATATACAAGGCCGCAGACCACCTGGCAGAAGGCGTACCTCCTGATTAAGAAGCCTTAGAGACTGGTTCGGGATGAGTACCAGATCCCTCTTTCGGGCGGCAGTCTCTAAAATAAAGATAGCTCTAATGATCGCCGACCTCCGGTAGGAGAGGGCACTACAAGAAGAAGAACGTTTTATACTTTATCCAGTAATGTATAAAACGTCACGTGGTCAACCTCTGACTTGTATTGTTAGCTAAGCGACAAAATGTCAAGAGCTTCTGGTGTTAGGCGACAGCAATGCTTGCTCGTTGTGTCCGCATGTGTAAGGTGCAAGCCACACAGAAGAGACGTGGGACGGGGGCGCGTCGCAGTCGCGTCGTTTGTTCCGCAGGGCCCGTTTCCGCCCCGTCTCTTCTGTCTGCTTTGGATCGCGACGCTTCTATAAATTTAGTATTAAAACTGATTCAAGATGCGACGCGTCCCCGTCCCACGTCTCTTCTGTGTGGCTAGCGTCTAAGTAGCCAGTTGGTATGCAAGTCTGTTACCAAGTGGACTGGCTTTAAATGCCTTTGATAGTCGAGCCAGCAGCCAGCAGCCAGCAGGCAGCAGCTATAGTCCGTTAAGCTCGTGCGCGGCTCTCCGCGGAACCTTGTCGCAGTCAGCATTTGCCGCACTTATTAAAAACAATCTTGTTAAGGGCAGCAGAGGCTCCCTGCGACAGGGTTCCGCCGAGCACCGCGCACGAGCTTGTCGGACTATAGTTTGTCGAGTCCTTATGGGTGTATCTGTGCGCAGGCGCGGAGTCGGACTCTGCGAGCCAGAACGGCGAGGGCGAGGGCGCGCTGCCGATGATCCAGCTGGCGTCGTTCGCGCTGCACAAGCTGTTCTCCGAGTGGGAGTACGAGGGCGTCAAGGTGCCGCAGCTCAAGCACTCGCACAACAAGGAACAGCCCCAGGTCAGTACCCTACCCTACCCTACCCTACCCTACCCGTTCGCGCTGCACAAGCTGTTCTCCGAGTGGGAGTACGAGGGCGTCAAGGTGCCGCAGCTCAAGCACTCGCACAACAAGGAACAGCCCCAGGTCAGTACCCTACCCTACCCGTTCGCGCTGCACAAGCTGTTCTCCGAGTGGGAGTACGAGGGCGTCAAGGTGCCGCAGCTCAAGCACTCGCACAACAAGGAACAGCCCCAGGTCAGTACCCTACCCTACCCGTTCGCGCTGCACAAGCTGTTCTCCGAGTGGGAGTACGAGGGCGTCAAGGTGCCGCAGCTCAAGCACTCGCACAACAAGGAACAGCCCCAGGTCAGTACCCTACCCTACCCTACCCTACCCTACCCGTTCGCGCTGCACAAGCTGTTCTCCGAGTGGGAGTACGAGGGCGTCAAGGTGCCGCAGCTCAAGCACTCGCACAACAAGGAACAGCCCCAGGTCAGTACCCTACCCTACCCGTTCGCGCTGCACAAGCTGTTCTCCGAGTGGGAGTACGAGGGCGTCAAGGTGCCGCAGCTCAAGCACTCGCACAACAAGGAACAGCCCCAGGTCAGTACCCTACCCTACCCGTTCGCGCTGCACAAGCTGTTCTCCGAGTGGGAGTACGAGGGCGTCAAGGTGCCGCAGCTCAAGCACTCGCACAACAAGGAACAGCCCCAGGTCAGTACCCTACCCTACCCTACCCTACCCTACCCGTTCGCGCTGCACAAGCTGTTCTCCGAGTGGGAGTACGAGGGCGTCAAGGTGCCGCAGCTCAAGCACTCGCACAACAAGGAACAGCCCCAGGTCAGTACCCTACCCTACCCTACCCGTTCGCGCTGCACAAGCTGTTCTCCGAGTGGGAGTACGAGGGCGTCAAGGTGCCGCAGCTCAAGCACTCGCACAACAAGGAACAGCCCCAGGTCAGTACCCTACCCTACCCGTTCGCGCTGCACAAGCTGTTCTCCGAGTGGGAGTACGAGGGCGTCAAGGTGCCGCAGCTCAAGCACTCGCACAACAAGGAACAGCCCCAGGTCAGTACCCTACCCTACCCGTTCGCGCTGCACAAGCTGTTCTCCGAGTGGGAGTACGAGGGCGTCAAGGTGCCGCAGCTCAAGCACTCGCACAACAAGGAACAGCCCCAGGTCAGTACCCTACCCTACCCTACCCTACCCTACCCGTTCGCGCTGCACAAGCTGTTCTCCGAGTGGGAGTACGAGGGCGTCAAGGTGCCGCAGCTCAAGCACTCGCACAACAAGGAACAGCCCCAGGTCAGTACCCTACCCTACCCTACCCGTTCGCGCTGCACAAGCTGTTCTCCGAGTGGGAGTACGAGGGCGTCAAGGTGCCGCAGCTCAAGCACTCGCACAACAAGGAACAGCCCCAGGTCAGTACCCTACCCTACCCGTTCGCGCTGCACAAGCTGTTCTCCGAGTGGGAGTACGAGGGCGTCAAGGTGCCGCAGCTCAAGCACTCGCACAACAAGGAACAGCCCCAGGTCAGTACCCTACCCTACCCTACCCGTTCGCGCTGCACAAGCTGTTCTCCGAGTGGGAGTACGAGGGCGTCAAGGTGCCGCAGCTCAAGCACTCGCACAACAAGGAACAGCCCCAGGTCAGTACCCTACCCTACCCTACCCGTTCGCGCTGCACAAGCTGTTCTCCGAGTGGGAGTACGAGGGCGTCAAGGTGCCGCAGCTCAAGCACTCGCACAACAAGGAACAGCCCCAGGTCAGTACCCTACCCTACCCTACCCTACCCGTTCGCGCTGCACAAGCTGTTCTCCGAGTGGGAGTACGAGGGCGTCAAGGTGCCGCAGCTCAAGCACTCGCACAACAAGGAACAGCCCCAGGTCAGTACCCTACCCTACCCTACCCGTTCGCGCTGCACAAGCTGTTCTCCGAGTGGGAGTACGAGGGCGTCAAGGTGCCGCAGCTCAAGCACTCGCACAACAAGGAACAGCCCCAGGTCAGTACCCTACCCTACCCTACCCTACCCGTTCGCGCTGCACAAGCTGTTCTCCGAGTGGGAGTACGAGGGCGTCAAGGTGCCGCAGCTCAAGCACTCGCACAACAAGGAACAGCCCCAGGTCAGTACCCTACCCTACCCTACCCTACCCTACCCGTTCGCGCTGCACAAGCTGTTCTCCGAGTGGGAGTACGAGGGCGTCAAGGTGCCGCAGCTCAAGCACTCGCACAACAAGGAACAGCCCCAGGTCAGTACCCTACCCTACCCGTTCGCGCTGCACAAGCTGTTCTCCGAGTGGGAGTACGAGGGCGTCAAGGTGCCGCAGCTCAAGCACTCGCACAACAAGGAACAGCCCCAGGTCAGTACCCTACCCTACCCTACCCTACCCTACCCGTTCGCGCTGCACAAGCTGTTCTCCGAGTGGGAGTACGAGGGCGTCAAGGTGCCGCAGCTCAAGCACTCGCACAACAAGGAACAGCCCCAGGTCAGTACCCTACCCTACCCTACCCGTTCGCGCTGCACAAGCTGTTCTCCGAGTGGGAGTACGAGGGCGTCAAGGTGCCGCAGCTCAAGCACTCGCACAACAAGGAACAGCCCCAGGTCAGTACCCTACCCTACCCTACCCTACCCTACCCGTTCGCGCTGCACAAGCTGTTCTCCGAGTGGGAGTACGAGGGCGTCAAGGTGCCGCAGCTCAAGCACTCGCACAACAAGGAACAGCCCCAGGTCAGTACCCTACCCTACCCTACCCTACCCGTTCGCGCTGCACAAGCTGTTCTCCGAGTGGGAGTACGAGGGCGTCAAGGTGCCGCAGCTCAAGCACTCGCACAACAAGGAACAGCCCCAGGTCAGTACCCTACCCTACCCTACCCTACTCAACTTTGGGGGAGATGGACTAAATTTCATTATAGACCGAGCTGGAAGATTTCCTATTATTTTTAGCTGCATAAGTAATATTAAACATGATTTTTTACAGTTTGATATTTTTTTGTGACAATATAGTAGGGATGGGCCGAATATTCGTTTTATGTTCGGTATTCGGCATATTCGGCAGGTTTACCGAACATTCGTATTCGGCCGAATATTCGGTAAACCTGCCGAAAATTCGGGACAGTGGTACTTAAAGATTTTAATAACAGTTACTCTATTGTGAACTATATTACAATGAGAATGATTGATTGAACGATGCATGTGCATATTATAAATATACCTAACCTAAGTAAATCACTGTGTAGCCAAACACTGTGTGTTTGTGTGTGTGTACTTTGCGCGTGGTGCCGTTTCGTTTCGCACTGGATGATGCAGTAATAATGACAAGTATTGACAAGTGTAGCATGCAGAACAGGTGGCCGTTGTGGTTGAAAAGTTCTCGAATGGAGAACACGGATTGACAAGCATAGCGTGGGACGTTCACCATCGAGATGGACGGATGATCTGGTAAAGGCCCCAGGTTCACGGTGGATGCGAGCCGCTTCCAATCACAATGAGGGAGGCCATGTTCGGCAGTTAACGTCCTATGGCTGAAATCATCATCCATCAACATCCTAGGCTATATTCGTTCCACTACAGGGCACAGGCCTCCTCTCAGAATGAAAGGGCTCGGGTCGTAATTCCCACGCGGGCCCAGTGCGGATTGGGAACTTCACAAACACTTGATTTTCTTCCCAAATGTATGCAGGTTTCCTCGCGATGTTTTCCTTCACCGTAAAAGTTCATGGTAAATTTCAAATATAATTTCGCACATTTTCCGAAAAACTTGCAACCCGGGCCGGTCCCCGCGAGCCGGGATTTGAATCCATGACCCTCCGCTTGAGAGGCCATAGGCTGTTTACCGACTGGTTGTGGGTTGTGGGTGAGCAAGGAAACGATGTAATAAATCCAAGACTGATTTTATTGTTACAATTTCTACCTTATATACTAGACGCCTAGTTACTATGTTATAGCGGACGTGAAGATAGTTGTACCTTTTATCATCACGCCGCTATCAACTTAATCTCTTAAGATTGTGCCATAAATCTATTGAGTTTATGGCATGTCCTTAGGCACACTTCTCGAGCCATGTGGCTTCCCGCCACAGATTGAAATTTATTTATTTATTTATTTATTTATTTAAGGTTTACTAACAATTGTTAACACTAGATACATCAGAAATTGCTGTTTGTATAAACATGTTGGGCTGAGTGTCACAATCTATATATTATATGTATAAAAATGAATCCCTATTTCCCTTGGTCACGGCATCACGCATCGGCTGGACCGATTTCACTAATTCTTTTTTTGTTGTGTTCGTCATTGTCAGGAGAAGGTTCTTATGAAAGAAAAAATTAAGAAAATTGCGCGGAAAATTAGAAAATATTAGAAAAATTACCGTCCATAATAACTTTTCTAATGTTACCTTATGGCGTTTGACATAACTGCCAGTCGTCTGACAGTTGGCGTGATTAACAGAATACGATCGTTCAAATTAAATGTACGGGTCGAAATTTTATTCATAAAACTAGCGACGCGCCCCGACTTCGTGTGGGTGTAGTTTGGGGAAAAAGAGGTAAATATATAAACTTACCACCTTAAATTATAGACTTTCTTTATTTTTCACACCTATTTTTCAAAGTCACACCCGTGCGAAGCCGGGGCGGGTCGCCAGTCACTTACAAGTAAACACCGCATGCAAAACAAAATAAGATGACGAATGAATCGTAATAATGCGGTGTCAGGGTTCGGAGAGCGAGGCGTCAGAGCCGGTCGTGGCGCCGCGTCCCAAGCCGCCGCTGAAGCGCAAGGAGCTGCCGCCCAACGCCGCCGCGCTGCACCCCGCCATGCTGCTCACCTACATGCGGCCCGGCCTCGAGTACCGCGAGCTGGCCGTCTCCGGCGACAAGCCGCAGACCATGCTGTTCACCATGGGCGTCGACGTCGACGGCGCCACCTACATCGGCAAGGGTGAGTCCCCGTCCCGGTACAGGCGGCATCAAAAGTAGCTTGCCGCTTTTGTACAATCGCCCCAAACGCCAGATAACCACCTTATAGGCCCAGTTTGCGTGCAGTGGCTAGACATCTGTCCGTAACGATCCATAGCAATAAACATCAACGGCTGCAAGCAAATTTGTTTTGAAAATGGGTATCTGGCGTCTGGGGCGATGGTACCTTGTCGCTCTACAGTTACAGTTAGGTGCAAAAAGTCATACTTGATTGACTATTGCGCTGTTACGACAAAGTACAAAAGTGACCGGCTACTTTTGACGCTGACCGTATTATGCTGGGTTAAGAGGGTACGATGCGCACCATTTCTCCATACAAACGTAGTCCCCTGTTTCCTCCCTGGATAATGGCTTTGGAGCCAAATTTTTTTACTGTGTGACCTCTATCTACCACAGCTATAATAATAATAATAATAATCGTTTATTGATATAACTGTATCATATTACACGTTGAGGTTGAGGCCTTCTAGTAGGTAAGTAAATTACCTGTAGCAGAAAACCTCGCTCTTCCAAAAAATAGCTATGCCCCTATGTTTCGTTTTTTTTCCATATTTCAATTAACATAAGAAATATGATTGCCCAATTTCAACGTCATTTTCAGACACTCGTCAGAAAAGAATCCTTCATATAAACAAAAAAGGAAAACATACGGGCATAGCTAAATCTGTCCTCTAATTATTTTTGAAAAAAATAATTTTATTGATCCAGTTTTCGAGAAGAAAACAGGGGACTACGAAATGCTGTTTAGATCAATTTTACGCGCCTATTAACGGTCTGAGCTGCAGTTGTCCCGCTCTCGCTGTACTGACACGGAGGGGTTCGGGCGAGACAGCAACATTTCATTAACCCTTTCAATGCCACGCCTCGACAAAACGTAAACCTGCTTTGAATCTTTTGTCATTGTGTCAAGATCACTTTGACACTGTACTTTCTGACACCTATATGTGCCGTTGACGTTGAAAGGGTAACTCAAAAGTCTCTCAGCCATCTTACCCCCTTAAACAACTTTTTAGTATTATTTACTCTGTCCAAATGACACTTCATAACTGTTTTATAGAAAAATCCTAATACCTGATTTACACTCTCGCCTCATTACCTCGCCTCGTGCCTCGTCTCGTCGTCTCGCTCCGGACGCGAGCCTGCAAATCACGAGACGAGGCGCGAGGCGAGTCTGTTCACACTCTCGTCTCGTTGCTCGTCTCGCAGTTCGTCTCGCCGCTCGTACGCGAGTGTAAACCAGGTATTAGGTTGTCCAAGGGACGAAATTTGCGTAACCATAGCAACGGGTGGGACTAAAAAGCCGATTCACCCTGCTAGTTGCTATCAGGGTTGTTGTCGATGCAGAATTTTCGAATCCGCATAAGTTCCGCATTGATTTAATGCGGAACTGGATGCTGATGCGAATATTAAATTTAATGCGGACAATCCGCTGTTGCGGTTTGAAAGACCTGGACCTGAGAGAGTCAGCGAGACTGCAGTCGCTTCCGTCTCAGTCGGAACGCACAATAATGAGTATGTTTGTCCGTCAGCGTCCAACAAGAAGGAGGCGCGTCGCGCGGCGGCGCGCGCGGCCTGCGCGGCGCTCTTCAACCTGCACTTCCCGGACGCGCCCGCCGCGGCCGCCGCCGCGCAGCCCGCAGCCGTGGCGCAGTAAATCAGTTTGCGAAAAATAATTCGCCGAAAATGCAGTGCACGTCCCTGAACACTTACAATCTGGCCGTTTTCTAGTCTATAGTAAACGAGCGTTTACAAGGCAAGCGTGCGCCATCGTAGACCTCGTCCTCGTTTCCATCAGGCGTGACTGGTCAAACGCGAGCCTATAAAAAACACGTAACAACGAACCCGAATATTGCTTGTGTCTTCGACGGGCGTCTTTTAGTTTGTGGTTCGGTTCCCTATGCTATGCACTTTGATTGTATGTGTCGAGTGCAAGCAATTGAACACAAAAAGTGTATGTCTGCACAGGGAGGGTCGTCTTCATATTAATTTATGAAAATAAAATGTTGACTGGTAGCTTGTATATGTGTACACTGGAATGGAGTGTCTATGTTTGCGCAGCGTCTTACTTTCCGTTTGAAATTTACTTGTTAAATTAAGTTTAACTAAAACATACACCTGTTATTAGACCATGATCGTCTTATTTAGCAAATCAAAAATATTATTACTATAATTGAGTAATGCTAACTCTCCCTCGGAATAGCGCCGTGGTCTTGTTCCACAAGATATACTGGGATGCGAGCGAATCTTATCTTGGTAACCACTGGTTTTGATGAACAGAATAAAAGCAATGTATAAATCACACCAGGGATGTGACATGACGATATAACGCTAAAATTACTTCGACAGTTACTGCAATGTGATTGAAATTTAAGTAATTTTTGCGATTAAATCGATAGTATAAAAAAAAAACAAATGAAATGTATTTTATAAAGAATGTTTCCTATTGATCCAATCATTGATCATCGCTGCATGAACTATGGTGTCACTGGATTGGGTTACTGGGAAACGTCCTGCCAGTTAGTATAGTAAACTATGGTACTGTAGCGTAAAGCGCACTGTTCGCTGTGGGTCTTGCATGACCACCGGATAAGGCCGTATCCATCATCATAGCAGAAAGAGAGGAGCGTGGTTGTCAATCTGTCGCGCGTGCTAGGCTGTCGCTAGAAAAGATATCCGCCTAGATAAAGGGAGTCGTATGACTCGGCATGTTTGTTTTATCGTGTAGTCTATCTTGAGTTTTGTGATTTTGTAACTGTCCCAAGTCTTGTAGTTTTCTATGAACACCAGACTAGACCAAAATTTAATTTTGTGACCTTTCGAACGTCGAAAGCAATTGATTTATTGTATTTACTGATCAAGTGATCAAATATTACAGCACGGTAGACTGAACATAATTAATGTTCTTAGTTTTAAAATCTAATCTTGAGTAACAAGGACTTTTCTTTTATATTTACGATCTAGAGGTTAAGGGTATTTTAAAATTAATTAAACTAGGTAGGACAACCGATCCATGTCGATGTGGCAATGGATATCTAGATAGAATATGTTTCCAAATGCTAGATTCTAGATCTAGAGAATATTTTACGGAAACATCGTAACTTACATGAAAATAAAGGAAAAAGTACAAAATGTGTTTTATTTCAAGTTTTCACAACAAGGAATAATGAGACCAGCTTTTGGACACGTACGTTTAATAACTTTAAATTGTACTCAATGGACAAAATTCATCACAAGTCGTTCGGAATGTACCTACACCAACATCTAAGTACAGACAACAGAAAAAACGAGGACAGCATACACGTCAACACTACACTATGCTATCAGTCTCAGCGAATGCTAACTTTGCTGCATACAAATGTAAAATACGCTAAAAAACTTAACACGTTCCCTGTGCATCCGTCATATGTGTTACACTACGAGGTACTAACGATACGTGAGTGTAGCACATATGACGCACGACTCCTTGTAAACTTTAAAGCATTGCACGTGTGAGCTAGCTAGATGTTTCATATTTACGTGCACGTATAGGCTACACAAAAAATAAAAAAAATACCTTGCACGTGTGAACTCGATTTCGGAGGTTCACGGGTCCACAGGGAACGTGTTAAGTATCGATCGCTCTTAAAAACAATAAAACAGTAAAAAATCATTGGTTACTATAGGACTAGAGCCCACGACCAAAACCATGTCTCATAGCAATACGGCAAAAACCCCATAAAATCGTTAGATTGTATGATTCTGAACCCGACTAGGTGTGTAGTAACGGTCGAAAGTGTAGCAACTGCGTGGGAGGCCATTTCTGCTGTGTCAAAAAAAAAGGCAGTCGGTATTATAGCAATACGTCTGATAGTGATAATGTACATAGATTTTATAATTGTATTACGAAAAAGTTTGTTTTCAGACATTTTGCGCGTAGCATATAGCCTGAGCGCATTTTTGAAAATGTCAACAAATTTAGCCGACCTGTATCATAGCAATACGGATAATTTTTTTTTTAAACTTTTCGCATTGCTGCCAGGATTACCAAAATTGCTATGAGACATTTTTTTTGTCTCATTTTTAATTTTTTTAAGTGATTTTACGGGTTTGCGCTACACCACTATATATAATATGTTTCCGGTATCTCAGAACTATCATTCAACTACAGTCTGCAAATCAGACATATTGCTATGATGCAGTTCGGTAAAATTCTTTGACAATTTTGAAAATTCGGTCAGATCAAACGCTACGCGGATAATGTCTGATATTGGTATTTTCGAGTTCAGGATAATCGTATCTATCGATTTGATGCGGTTTTGGCCGTATTGCTATGAGACAAAAATTTTGGTCGTGGGCTCTCGTACTACTAGTAAAACATGTCAACAGATAAATCAATGTAAACACAGTCAAGAGGTATTCCATAAATTCATAATACTCGAGTTGGCAACGGCGCGGCTCACGACCCGCTCGGTCGTGCCGCTTACACTAGTTTAGAAGTAGATGGACGTAAAGATCCCTAATCAACCTACGCGGCTAACGGCCGACGCTAGAAGTACACCCTATCTCGGAAAAATTACCGTCGAGCGTCGACGAGGGCTATTCCCAGTTTTCAGCATCTTTTTTTTTCGCACTGAGTAAACTATAGTCTGACAAGCGAGTCCTGGGATACGAAAGGGGCGGCAAACTTAAAAAATTGATTGGTATACATTATTTGTATGTACAGTCAAGTGTAAAAATATGGGTGCACACAACTTTCTAATAAATATGTCCCATAGCTCTTATGTCTTCGAATTAAGGTATAAGTATGTAACGATGGGAGGATTAAATCGATACTTATTTTTGCATTTGACCGTACCTATAAGGAGGCACTCACATTCGTACATTGTATCATAAATAGGTATCTAATACAATACATTGTACAAATCTTTGTACGCAAACAAACGTGGGAATCGAACTCAACTCGTAGGTATAGGTACAGCTTCCAAAGCTTCTTGCACCAACTGGTCAGTCTATGAAAGTAAGGGTATGCACGCACGAGCAACTTAGTCGCAAGGCGATTTATATGTGTTATGTGTATTTGTATCCCGGGAGTCGCGGCGCTACCGGTGCGCACTTCCATACTAACCCATAGACTTGATGTAAGGAACAAAAATAGTCGCGGAGGCAAAAATTGCTCATGCGCGCATACCCTAATAATAATAAGGTGATGTCCCACAATGTCTTGTTGGTTCGCGTTATGATGCGAGTGCACAATTCAATTTTGACTTACAGTGCTGCCGGACTAATTTTAAGGGTTGCCGTTCGTAATTCGAAGGGTCACGTCAAGAGTACCTTGGCATAATAGATTAACATTCTCGCCTCGCCCCTTGCCTCGTGCTTCGTCTCGTGTCTCGGTCGTCTCGCTCCGGACGCGAGCGTTGCGAACGAGGCGCGAGGCGAGCCGCGAGCGTCTATTCACACTCCCGTCTCGTTGCTCGGCTCGCAGTTCGTCTCGCTACTCGTAAGCGAGTGTAAATGAGCTAGCAGAGTAGCGGGATTTTTTTACTGACAAGTGAGACAAAAAATACTCAGTAGACCGCAGTGATATCATGCTGTCCTAGTTGTTCACACTAGCGGCAACAAGGGCGGACAGCTAGTTTTTTTTCATATCCACAACGTGAACAGCCGGGGAGATAATCTCAATCGTTCTCAGTGCGAACAAAGAAGGGCATGCAAGCGGAAAAAGCCTCTCGAGGAGGCTCGACCGGTGGACGCAAACGTTCGAACGGAGCTCACAACAGGCGGTAGGCCCACAGCGAGATGGGGCTCTGCAGCCGCGCCACGTGCGGCGCCTCCCGCCCGCCCACCAGCAGCACCAGCAGCTGCGGGGCGCGCGGCGGGGGCGCGGGCGGGGGCGGCTCCGGCCCGCCCACGCCCGAGTCCGGCGTCAGCGCGGCGCCCAGCGCGCGCACGTCCGGGCCCAGGTAGTGCGGGTTGCAGAACCCCAGCGACGCGCCCGACAGCCGGTTGACGCCCTCGGCGCTCGCGTAGTCCGACGTGGACAGCTCGCCCTCGTCCTCCGCGCCGTTCTCGCCGCCGGCCGCGGGCTCCGGCAGCGCGGGCGCGCGGCGCCCACCCAGCCGCCGCAGCGGGATGGCGTCGCGGCCCAACTCGCGCCGCAGCTCCTCCTCCTCGTCCGAGTCCAGGTACACGAGCTTGGCGGCCTCCGCGGGGGACAGCACGGGCGTCGGCAGCACCATGTCCGCGAAGTCGGGCACCGAGATGGGCTCGCGCGAGATGTCGCCGCGGCGCCGCTCCGCCTCGTCCGCCTCGCGCGGCCCGGCCTCCATCGCGTACAAGGAGTGCGACTTGGGCAGCACGAGGCTCTCGGTGGAGTCCTGGCCGAGCGCGGAGTAGGAGCACCGCGCGGCGCGGCGCACGTGCGAGGACAGCCGGCCCAGCTCGCGCAGCAGGCCGGGCGGGCTGGCGCGCGGCCCCGCCCGCCCCGCGCCCCGCGCCGCGCCCCCCGCCCCCGCCGCGCCCCCCGCGCGCCCCGCCCCCGCCCCCGCCGGCACCAGCAGCGCGCACCCATCCACGCGCGGCGACGGCCAGTTCACGCTCTGCACGATACGCTCCCAGGTCTCCGTCGCTGCCGAACAAATTTATTTACATTTCATTCGACACCGATATCATAAGTGTAAGAACTGTACCTTACGCTGAAGTACAGGTGTTCCGTATCTATACTTTAATATTATAAATGCGAAGTGTGTCTGTCTATCTGTTACCTCTTCGTGCTTAAACCACTGAACCGATTTAGGTGAAATTTGGTATGGAGATAATTTGAGAGACCCGGGGAGGACATAGGGTAGTTTTATCCCACAAAATGGCATAGTTCCCGCGGGATAGCGAAAAACGACTTTGTTCGGTGCATGCGCACCTTACACGTGACGTCAGGCGCCCGCGGTTATTCGCAGTGCATTAGGTCGCACTGAACTAATTAGTACATTTTTAGAGATCGTCGCGATCGGGTGTATTCATTAACATTTATCAAACATTATTTTACTTTAACATTTAAGAGTCCGTTGTGAACCTTTATTATATTTCTTTTGAGTGAACATAAACATTTCATTTAACTGCCAACACCACCGTAAACCCCGCACCCCTACATTTTGGTCCTTCGAACAAGGAACTTCGCGCGTCGGTAACGTAGAAGTGCGTAGCGGCGGGTGACGTGTGTGAACTAGCTGAACATTAGTGGAGTGTGAGGATTGCGGTGATAACTGGAGGAGCAACATCGGGTTAGCAGCGCAGGATCCAGTAAGCTGGTACAACAGAAACATTTGGAGATTCAAGTAAGATCTGTCCTTTTTATTGAAATAACTGAACCGAAAGATGACAAGCATTGACATACAGGTTGAATTAGCGGAAGAGATATTTAATAGTTTTAGGAATTTTAAGAAGGATGGTACTGAAAGGAAAAATAATGAAGAGTATTTCAAACGACATTTCAACAAGTTAGAAGAGCTGTGGAGAGAATTTCAATTCAATCACGATCGGATCAGTACGGAAGTAAGCCGCGCTGACCCTTATTTTACCGATAACATATTTGAGAACACGAAAGAAACATATCTGATGTACAAGATAGAGTTGAATGAAGGCTACCAACAACTGAAAGGAAAACCGAGTGGTTCATTTCCACTGGAGAAGCAAGGACGTCAGTCAAAGTTTGACGATCAAGGAGCCGGAAATAAGCCTACCAACGCAACAGGAGAGCGGGAACAGACAGAAGAATTGGGAGCAAGAGGCGAGCAGAGAAATTTTAAAGAACAGGACCCTCGTAGAGATCAAGGTGGATTCAGCAAAACGGACGAAGCACTTCGTAAACAAGAAGCAAACTTTCGAGCTTTTGAAAGGACAGTAGCGAACATCAACATTGAAACTCTTACTGATAAGTGGGAGTTTGAGGATGCGCTGAAAACATTGGAAACAAGGTGGAAACCCATTGACACACTGCATCTCGAGATCGATTGCGAGTTGGATGGCAAGAATCTAGCGTACGAAGCAAGCTTTACTAAGTATGAAACACGATTTAACATTTTGAAGAAAAACATCAACAAAAAGATGTGGGCAGTGTCGCACAGGGAAAAAACAACTCCAACCCTAGAGACTCCTATATTCAGCGGGAATTATAATCATTGGACGTCTTTCAAAGATTTGTTCTATGAAGCGATTCACAACAACTCGACTTTGTCTAACGCTCAGAAAATGCAATTTTTGAAATCCAAAGTCAAAGGAGAAGCCGAGAGATTAATTCAACACTTAGCCATCACTTCAGATAATTATTTAACGTGTTGGGAAATTCTTCAGCATCGTTATGATAACAAGAAATTGATATTTACTTCCCACATGAACATTTTATTTGGCTTGCCTAACATTCATCAGAATTCAGTATCTCTTATTAAACAATTGCATGACGTAGCGACAGAAACGCTTAACGCTATAAAGAATTTAGGGGTGGATACGACAACATGGGATCCTATTCTAGTACATGTCTTGTGCCAGAAATTAGATTCCGAGACATACACAGACTACCTTGAATCCTTGAAGAACACAAGGGAGTTGCCGATCTTACAGGAGCTTTTAGATTTCCTAGAAAGCAAATTCACAACTCTGGAAACATCATCTCGTCGAAAACAAGAAGCTACAAGTCATAAAAATAACATTCCGCACGTAACTAATTATAAAAAATCGTATAATAACTTTAACAACTATAAAAGCCACGGGTACAGAAACTCGCCAATTGCGAAATCAGGTACATCGTCCGGTTTCACATGTCCATTGTGTAAACACGACCACGGAATATACAACTGCAAATTTTTTCTACAAATGCCGAATGACAAAAAGTTAATTACAATAAACAGATTAGCACTTTGCCAAAACTGCTTATTTTCACACAATGGTAAAGCGTGCAATTCGACAAAGAAATGTCGCAATTGTCAAGCCTCACATAACACAATTTTACACGAGGCTCTAGAAAGGTCAACGACCTTCCCATCAAGACCATTACAACCTAAAGAAAGAGTCGGAAGCACAACACACGTGTCTCAACAAAAAGAAAAGAACTCAGAAATATTGTTAGCTACAGCCCAACTTAAGGTATGGGGAGGCGATGGTAAATGCCATATCTTGCGAGCGTTAATTGATCAGGGTTCTCAAATTTCCTTGATCTCGGAACACACGGCCCAATTATTACGTATTAAAAGAGAACAATGTAAAGGCGTCATCTATGGAGTCGGACAGAGACAAAACAACTGCAAAGGAAAGATGAACATAACATGCGGATCTATCTACTCAGATTATACATTCAACTCAGAAGTAATAATTATGGCCAACGTCATAAAGAACCTTCCTAATAAAACATTTACGAAACCATCGTGGTCCAACATTCAAAACATTAACCTAGCTGATCCTGAATTTTACATCAGCCGACCGGTAGATTTACTGTTAGGCGCAGACATTTATCCGAACATTCTGTTAGACGGAGTTCTTAAAGGCGAAGACGTAAAGCAACCCATAGCACAAAGAACTCAATTGGGCTGGTTACTATGTGGAGGTGTGGAAACATTCCAATGTAACGTAGTGATAAATAACATTGAAGACTTTCAACAATTTTGGGAAATGGAGGACATAGTGGAGCAAGACGATTTATCAACTGAAGAATTACAATGCGTGAAACATTATCAAGATACAACAACACGTAATGATGAAGGGAAGTATGAAGAACGGCTACCGATGAGACCAAAGTTTGAGGAAAGCCTAGGAACATCCAAACAAAAAGCTATTGCCCAATTTCGTAACCAGGAAAGAAAGTTACAAACACAAAATACATTAGCGGCAGCGTACAAAACATTTATGCAAGAATACCTAGAACTAAAACATATGGAGCGTGCTGATGACAATACCAACTTAGAGTGCTATTTACCCCACCACGTAGTAGAACGAGCTGAATCAACAACAACAAAGTATAGGGTAGTCTTCAATGCGTCATCCAAAACATCTACAGGATGTTCACTAAATGACCTTATGCACAAGGGTCCAAACCTGCAACAAGACCTGCAATCCTTATTATTAAAGTGGAGACAATATCCTGTCGCGTACACCGCGGACATTGAAAAAATGTATAGACAGATCTTAATACATAAGGATGATGCTAACTTACATAAGATCATATGGAGAGAATCCCCTGAACATCCACTACAGTCGTTCAAATTGATAACTGTCACATACGGTACAAAAGCCGCCCCATTTTTAGCAATGATGACTTTAAGAAGATTAGCGGCGGACGAACGGGACAATTTTCCAGAAGCGTCAAGAATATTAGAAGAATCCTTTTATATGGACGATTTTGTTCATGGCTCTTATACACTAGAGCAAGCAAACAAAACAATTACCAACTTAACATTACTACTAAAAACAGCGGGATTCAATCTAAGAAAATGGTCCTCAAACAACCAGCAGATATTAAATAGCATAGACCAAAACCAACATGATAACAACATAATATTTAACTTTAAAACGGAAGAAACCTCCAAAACACTTGGTTTATGTTGGAATCCAAAACAGGACAAATTCACGTTTAGATGCGAAATGACGGAACAGCCAAAAGTAACAAAACGCATACTCCTTTCCGAAATATCAAAAATATTTGACCCATTGGGATGGCTGGCACCGGTAGTTACCAAGCTAAAATTATTATTCCAAACTGTATGGAAAACAAACATTAAATGGGACGAAGAAGTGTCGCAGGATATTTATAAAGAATGGAAAAAAGTACAAACAGAAATCAGTCAAATAAACGAATTCGAAATTCCAAGATGGTTAAACAGCCAGGAAGGGGACGTAGTAGAATTACATGGATTCTGTGACGCATCTATGGTAGCCTATGCATGCGTAGTATACGCCCGGATCAAACATCAACCGACAACAGTCCTCGTAGCCGCAAAAACAAAGCTTGTCCCACTCAAAAAGACCTTGACATTGCCAAGAAAAGAATTAAGTGGAGCTTATTTACTCGCACAACTAATGAACAAAATTAAACATTCATTACATAATCATAAACTAGAAACGTACGGATGGACAGACTCCAAAATCGTGTTGGGATGGCTGCAAGGCGAACCAAGCCGTTGGACGCCCTTTGTAGCAAACAGAGTCAAACAAATAACAGAAATTATGCCAAAATCACAGTGGAACTACGTAAACACTAGTGAAAACCCAAGTGACGCTGCTAGCCGTGGGATATACGCATCACAGCTGTTAAAAGAACAATCGTTGTGGAAAAATGGACCAGCCTGGTTATCCACATTTCAGCCTGAAAGCATAAAACAAGAAACATTCGTAACAGAACAAGAGAAAAAACTGGGCCAAGTAAACACTGCGCAACAAAATGATAACTGTGTAAACATTATTGACGAGCTATTAATTAAATATAGTTCATTTAATAAAATTATACGGATTGTAGCATGGATACAAAGAGCATTGACACCTAAACATAAACATCGGCCAAGCTATCTCATGTTACATGAGTTACGGAAAGCGAAGTCAACAATAATCAAATATGTACAGAACTACAATTATGAAACTGAATTAGAACATTTACGTAAACATAAACACGTTCACCAGAAAAGCAAATTATTAAACTTAAATCCGTTTATTGACGAACAAGATATCTTACGTGTCGGTGGACGACTAAAACAAGCAGTCATGAGCACTGAAATGAAACACCCAAAAATCATCCCGAGCGAGTCACTGTTAGCTAACTTACTGATAAACCAAGCTCATGAGCTGACTTTGCATTGCGGTGCCAGCCTAACATCGGCTACCCTGAGGCAAGAATATTGGATAACAGGTGGAAACAATAAAGTGAAGAAAGAACTAAGAAAGTGCGTAATATGCCGAAAACATGAAGGAAAAAGACATCAACAGCTAATGGGGGATCTTCCAGCAGCACGAATTAACCCTGCCAAACCCTTCTATCATACAGGGGTAGATTATACTGGATTCTTAGATATCAAGGCCAGTAAAGCACGAGGAGCAAAAACATTGAAGGGCTACGTAGCTGTCTTCATTTGCATGGTTACCAAAGCTGTGCATCTGGAGTTAGTATCAGAGCTGACAAGTTCAGCCTTTCTAGCAGCCTTAAAGAGGATGGCTGCTAGAAGAGGAGCACCGAGGCATATGTACAGCGACCAAGGGACCAACTTTGTCGGCAGTAACAGAGCATTACAAGAAGAATATCATCAACTCCAACATATCTTCCATGAAAGCCTACTAACAGACATAGCAGAACTGAACATTGAGTGGCACTTCAACGCACCAGCCTGGCCCACAGCAGGAGGTTTGTGGGAACGCTCAGTACGTAGTTTAAAGCATCATTTAAGACGAGTCGTAGGAGAACAAAAACTAACCTTCGAGGAGTACACTACCCTGCTAACGCAAATTGAAGCTTGCCTCAACTCACGCCCTCTGTGTGCGCTAACAGAAAACATCGAAGACCTCGACTTTTTAACCCCAGCACATTTTTTAACCGGCAGAGCCGGACTAACAATTATTGAAACGAGCGAAGACGCACGGACCAGGTGGCACTTAACGCAAAAACTGTTCCATGATATCTGGAAAAGATGGAAAACAGAATACCTAACTCAACTAACATCAAGAAAGAAGTGGCTAAAACCTCAACAAAACTTAGCATTGGATGACGTAGTGGTTATCCACGATGATCACCTCCCACCTGGAAAGTGGGCCCTCGGAAGAGTAACCGAGGTCCACCCTGGCCGCGATAACTACGTAAGAGTAGTGACCTTGAAAACAAAAAATGGTATAATAAAAAGACCTGTGACCAAGTTGTCTATCCTACCCCTTGAAAACAAAAACAAACAAGAAAAAGTCATAACAACAAAAGATACTGAACACAATAAAAAACGTACTTCGAACAATAACAAAACAAACTTTATTTCGCTAGCCATGATGCTTATTTACTTCCTGAGCATTTTAACTCCGGGATATGGTCTAAAAGTAACAAATTTAAATGACCAGCAAGCCTTGTATTTTGATAAAATCAATAACATGCAGATTATAAGAGACGAATGGAAGATAATTGCTTATTACGATATGAATCCGTACTGGGAAGGCATCACTTCATATGATAAATACTATCAACATCTTAATAACATTTGTAATACTATAAAACAGCTGTCCCACTGCAATATAATTATGTTGCAACTACGTCACTCGTACAAAAAACTTGAACATAACAACAAAGTTTTGCTGAATCAACAACTAAGCGTTCGACCGCGCGTGACCCGTGGTATTATCAATGGTATCGGGTATCTGGCGAACGCCCTGTTCGGAGTATTGGACGACCAGTTCGCAGAACAATATAATAAGGATATCACACTTGTACGCGAGAACCAAAACCATTTAGCCCTGCTATGGAAAAATCAGACATCCATAATAGAAGCAGAGTACAATGTATTACAAAGAACAGAACAAACAATGCAGTCCCAGCCCAAAATGATTAACCATCATCTGATGAATTTAGACGCAGCAACCCGCAACTTGGCGAAACAAGTTCATGAAATCGAGTACTTATCAGAATTTACACTGGCAGCTTTAGCCACTAACAACATTCTAAATCATCTAAAGAACATTCAAGATACCTTGCTGGACACAATGAGCACAATTTATAATGGGAAAATCAATACTCACTTAATCAACCCCGAACAACTACAACATCAACTTAGTATAATTTCCGGGTTAATAAACAAAGAACTTACTCTTCCCGTAGACAATATTCAAACAAGTATGAGAGATATCTATCATCTATTAAGCGTCAAAGCAGTTATAACAAAACAATTTGCTATATTCGAAATAACCGTCCCATTACTCAGCCGAGACAACTATGAACTTTACAACCTTCTTCCTATACCTCATCAGCTGCATCAGAACATGATAACAGTAACACCAATCGAAGATTACGTTGCGATGAACCTGCAAAAAGAATCGTATATACCTTTAACCCCAAGGGACCTAGAACATTGCATGCTACGAGACGCGTCCACATACCTGTGTCAGCTTAAATCGCCCATTTACCACATGAAGTCAGATAATGACCTTTGCGTCCAAGATGAAACAAAGCCAGAACAGTGTAAAACAAACAGAGCCGCCTGCAGAAACAAGTGGACAAAGCTAACTAACATCAACCAATACCTATACTTCTGCTGCGGTCTCTGTCAACTGCGACTACTCTGTGGAGATGAAGTCACCGCACATAAGTTGTCCAAAACCAACATCGTGAACATTCCAGAAGGTTGCCTAATTAAAATGGATAATGGAACCATATACACACACAAACAGCAGACAAGTAAATTTAACATTAAATCAAATTACGAAGCCCCTGAAATAGCTTCAATTAACAGAGTGATGAACATTACATTCGAAAAACTTCCTATAACAACTACAAGCGATGAAGAGAACAAGCTGTCACTAAGAGATATAAAGGAGAAAATTAAAATCATGAAAGAAAATGAACCCTTGACAAACAGTATTTCCGTTCATGACATTCACCACTACAGTCTGATATACACTATATTGGGTATAATTGGAGTGACAGCAGTAATTCTGGTGTTCCGGCGCATGTGTCGCCCGGCGCAAGCAGCAGCCGCCCCGGTGGTAGCAGAACCGACCACTATGGAGATAGAGCTACAGTCTGTGGAAAGTTCAAGAGCAAGGAATCGTGAACAGTTTATCGCGCGTGTACCTAACAACGAGTGTTCCTATACCGAAAGGGGCACAACCCCAGTGTTAAGAAAAGTTTCCTTTAATAACGATGTTTAAAATTCATAAAAGATTTTTAGAGACTCTTAAGCATCATTTGTTTTGTCTATCACTTTATGTCATCTTTTTTAAGCATTACTATTTTCATTTATTAAAATTACATTTTTCCCTTGCCCCTGGCAAGATGTTCGGTGCATGCGCACCTTACACGTGACGTCAGGCGCCCGCGGTTATTCGCAGTGCATTAGGTCGCACTGAACTAATTAGTACATTTTTAGAGATCGTCGCGATCGGGTGTATTCATTAACATTTATCAAACATTATTTTACTTTAACATTTAAGAGTCCGTTGTGAACCTTTATTATATTTCTTTTGAGTGAACATAAACATTTAATTTAACTGCCAACACCACCGTAAACCCCGCACCCCTACAGACTTCTATGCAAACAGAGTCGCGGGCAACAATTAGTAGGTAACATTACACCGTGACACATTTCGCCTACAGTTGACTAGATAAATAAGTAGGCAAAGTAGACAGTTAGAGTCTCACAACAAAAAGTAGAAAAGGGATAACATATTTCGACAAATGATTGCCATATCTAAACATAATGTTAGTAGGAGGATGGTGCTATGCTTACCGAAGTGGAACCGCCACAGCTCGTTGGTGGGGCCGGCGCCGGCGTCGAGGTCCCCGCCGAAGATGTAGAAGTGTGCGCCGGCGCGCAGCCCCGCGTGCCCCGCGCGCGCGCCCGGCCCTGCGCGCCCGCGCCCCAGCCGCACCGCCGTCCACACGCGAGACACTACGCCGACATACTTTACTCATAACTTTTACTTTAACAAGTAAACCAGGGCCCAATTGCATAACAAAGTACAACTTATATTACAAGCGGAACTCCCTTTCTAGTTGTAACTGAAGCGAGAGTTCCGCTTGTAATAATATTAGTTGTACTTTGTTATGCAATTGGGCCTACTGATGTGCCAAAGGAAACTTTCCAAAATTGCGAAATTTTTCATATAGGAAAATTTCGGAAACTTCCCATAATTTTGTATGGGGATTGAAACTTCCCGTTTCTTAAATTTAAATATCCTATAT
Source organism: Archips crataeganus (assembly GCA_947859365.1). Classification (NCBI taxonomy): domain Eukaryota; kingdom Metazoa; phylum Arthropoda; class Insecta; order Lepidoptera; family Tortricidae; genus Archips; species Archips crataeganus. The sequence continues at coordinate 426,422 of OX402057.1, read as the reverse complement.
TTCTTGTGAAAATTTCAAGAAATTTCCGAGAACTTTTCCAACTTTTTTGAAACTTTCCGCGACTTGCACATCTGTAATTGGGCCCAGGCAACTGCACTAATGTTGTTAATGTATAACAAAGGTCGCATACCAGGGCGGAAATTTTGACTGCAAATGTCATGTTCATGTGATATTCCGTATAAATCTATCAAAGAAGAGAAGAGATTTTGATTGCCATAGCCCATAACAGTCCGCAGGCTAAACTATCTAACTCCCTCGCAATCGCTATCGCGTTCATTTTCTCAGTTCTTGTATGGGCTAACAAATTGGTATCAGAAACGCTGTCACAAGCATACAAAAAGTGTCATTTCAAACCGATGCCAAGTGTCAAAAAAGTTACGCAATTACCCGCTGCTGATACGCCGCTCAGCAGGCTAATTGTCTAACTCCCTTGCAATCGCCATCGCGTTCATTTTGACAGTTCTTGTATGGGCTGACAGTTGGTATCGGAAATGGCCAGCTGTCACAGTCATACAAAAACTGTCATTTCAATTCGATGCCGAGTGTCAAAAAAGTTACACGCAATTACCCAGCAGTTTTCTCGACTGTAAATATCTGTGTGTAGAGGTATCTTTACAACTACACATGGATATCGCAAGACAACTTTTTCCGAAAAAGCGCAAAGTTCCCGCAGGGCACAGACGAAGTTGTGGCCACCAATTAGTCCAGCAAATAGCGGGCCACTGACTACACGTAGTTGCAAGCAAGCATCGTGTTGTGTGTGTACTGACTGGTGTCGTAGTGCCACAGGTCTGCGCAGGCGCGCAGGTCGCTCTGCCCGCCGTGCACGTAGAGGCGCGCGTCGTGCAGCGCGGCGGCGTGCCGGTGCCGCGCCGGCCCGGCCGTGGCCGTGCGCACCTGGTGCCACGACTCCGACTCTGCAACACAATACATCGTCCACTTCACTAATAATGCTACATTTTCTCAAACATGCAATGAATTATTGATCTTATGTTCCTTAGGTAGGTATAATAGGCTGCGAAGTGTCACGTTTCAGGTGCGTTAAAATTTAATTTAATTTGGTTAAAGTTTAAATTACCATGGAAAACTTATACCTGTCTACTAAGCAATATAGGTCTAACAATAATAAAAAAAAAATGAAATATGTTTTATTTGTTAGGTAATAGTGGCCGGAGCCTCCTTTAAAGCTTGAAAAAGCCTGTGTCAGGAGGCACCGCTCCTCCTCCTTCTCAAATTTAATCGCAGTGACGTCAAACACGATCTCTCACCATAGTGGAACGCCCAGAGCTCGTTAGTGGAGCCCCGCAGGTCCTTATACCCGCCGTAGACGAGCAGGCAGTCCTTGAGCGCGTGCGCCGAGTGGCCGCGCCGCCCGCGCGGGCCCGCCGCCCCCCGCGCGCCGCGCAGCCCGCGCCCCGCCGGCGCCGGCTGTCCCGGCAGCTTGCGCCATGACCCCAGCTACAAAATATAAACAATGTTACAGTAAAATTAAATAAAGTTTACCACTGACAGATGGTTTGCCTTCATTTCATATTCAACTTTAACGACCTACAAATAAAGCCAATTTTAGAACACTGTTACCCACGTTTGCAGATTTTGTAATAGCTACTTTATTTGTATTGTGTTTAAGTTGGAAATGAAATGAAGGCAAGCCATCTGTCAGTGGTAAACTAAAAGTAAACGTATTGTAACGTGTGTAATAAATAACTATCATAAATAAGTAAATATACCTACATATTTATTTTTGTCACACGGTATAGGATGAGGGTAGAAAGAGACGGTGAACGCGGTCGCAAGCGCTCGCACGTGAGATTACGGCTTCACAGCAGAAAGTGATGACTCGCGAGCGCCTGCGCGTGTATCAATGCGGCCTCAGAACTTATCCCGACGAAGCGATTTGCACGCTGCGCTTCAATTTATATTGCGTCCAGATGCCGCGTCTTACGCGCGTTCCTACAAGCACTTAAAAGTTTCTTATCAAAGATGTCACGCTCCATTTCGAACAAAGTACATTCAGTCACCACCTTTGAGTATTTAGACTGAACGGAGATGTTATCGCCCGTAGGTTGCTAAGAAATTTTTCTGCCAAAACTCGCGGGGGGGGCAATGCACTCACACACAAGCAATTTAACTACAAATGAAAACAGAGCAATGTTTGTACACACGCACACAAACCGAATTCGTCAACACAACAATGATCGCCATGCACACAGTGAAAACATCTCGTCTATACATGTCACACGTACGTCACACATAGACAACAATCTAGAAACAACTAGTGTTAGGGCCATGTCGATAAGAATGTCGATAAGCATTCACTCGTTCATACATTCAGTCGTTCAATCAATCCCAATGTTGGTACTAATTTAACCTTTCAGCATCAGCAGGAAGTTGAAAAAATTACAATGTTGTTTTTATCACCGTTGAATTTAGGCACCCGTAAACACTGCCATACACACGTTCTCGTTACGCCGCCATTATTAAATAAAATATCATAGTATGTACCTAGTTACTTTGTACCGAGCGCTTATAGCCACGTTACGGAATCGAAACGGGGGCGAATAGAGCGGGCGGCGCGTCACAGCACTCACTCAACCAGCGACCGAACTGCGCGGCGTGCGGCATGGAACTGCGTAGTTTTGTCTGGCGAAGATTGGTTAGCGGCGCTTGGCTGTGTGCGTGCGTCGATTCGGGTGCTCTAGTATGAAGTCGAATCACTGCCTGTTACTTGTATTGAATCATTAAAAAGTATTTGTTAATACTTTCACGTCAATTTTTTTAACGAGATGGATACTTTAAACATACGTTTATTACTAACCATACATTTCCATTTTATTAGTAACCTTTAAAATATGAAACCATGATAAGACAAATCATTCACTGATTCATTCACTCAATAGTTTATCGATTGTGGAAATATGTGTGTCCCCTCTAGTCGATACTAGTCCGGTTATCGGTGTGGCCAATTATTTAGTAAGTAAAAATGGCCAATATTACTAGTGGTCGGTGAAATACCACTTAAATAAAAAAAATAGCTAAATCTGTTTAGAAAAATAAAAAAGAGAAGGAAGCTTCGTCCATAGTTAAATAAAAATAGCAATTAAAATAGTAACGATTCTTAGAATTACTGTCTGTTTATCTGTGCGTTTATTCGTGGTAATCTCCGAAGCGGCTTAAACTATAAGGATGTGATTTTCACTTATTTGTTAATCTCATTAGTCCAATATTTAATTTACGAGTGAGGGGGAGTGGGGGGGAGGAGGTGCGGGAGTTTCAAAGGGGGGATGAAAATTTCATTGATTTTGCCGTAGGATGCACCGTTTTCAAGATATTTGACAAAACACCGGTTCTCGTCCGATCAGCGAGGTTAAGCAACGTCGGGCGCGGGGATGGGTGACCGCCTGGTTTCATTTTTGTTTTTTGAATGTTTTGTTATGACGTGGTCACGTTAAACTATCGTCCGTAAGCCGACTTTACAGACAACCGGTTTTTATTTAATAATTATCTGGCCAGTAGTTTTTTGCCAAACCACTTGATATATATTTTTTACTGTATTAAATTTGATATAAAATTATTTTAATCCGTTAAACAGATGGGTGATGGTAGCTTCTTCTTTATTATTATTATTTATTTATTTAAGGTTTACCAACAATTGTTAGCACTAGTTACATCAGAAATTGTTGCTTGTATAAACATGTTGAGCTGAGTGTCACAATCACTTATATCTTATAGGTATAACCGCATACAAAACAAAACTGAGCTAGTTCTAGTGCGGATCTTAGATTATTAGACCAGGCGCCGACTGCACTTTTTTGTCGCTTCGTTCGAGTCGAGTGCTATAGAATTGTTAGGAATTTTTAATTGAGAGATGAAAACTTGTTTTTTGTGTTGATGGTAGAAGCGGTGGCATTTTGAATGGTGAGGTCGCTTTCATATAATTCCAGCACAAAAATCAATAGCACTCAAACGAGGTGATAAACAGTTGCAGTCAGCGCCTGGCCTTAAAGTCTACATGGATGAAGTCAATCAAACAATGTAATGAATGTATAACATCAATCAAAATATTAAATAATTTATATTTTACCTCGTTAATAATTAATTGATTTATAAAAATTAAAAATAGCCAATGTGGTTATTTTTACAAAAAGCTGGCCACACTAACTGACAATAATATTATTATAAACTTCACGTATTTTTACTATTAATCAACAATAATTACTTTACGAAATACTTCCAGATGAAAAGTTACGTTGTCTTTTTGTAGACTCGACGTGTCAGACATTTTTTCACGCCCGAATTCTTTGCATTTTGGTCATTTTTGTGGGAGCTCATTCACTGACGCGTGCCGTTTTGAAATGTCACGAGAGGCGAGCGAAACAGTTTTGTATAACGGTTATACCCGGCGGGTTCATACCTTTGGCAGAGGGGAAATGCGCTTCAAGGCGCCTCCCTTCAGTCTAAATACTCAAAGGTCACCACGCAAACTCATCTGTTACTGAGCGCTGCAATAGCGCCAGAGTGCTTAACAGGACTCGCACTGCCCTCGCGTGTAGATATGCCGTTCAAGAGTACGGCGCGTTGCATACTATGTTTTAAGCGCGAGTATAGAAACGCTCAAGAGCATCTGGACAAGGTGTATGTAGCTTAGTTTGAACGACTCTCAGGTTCGAATGGCAACGGCAACCGCATCGCATGTAGAGGCAGCTAGAGTAGTCCCACCTCCGTATCGTAGACCCAAAGTGGCACCTCGCCGAGCGAGCCGGGCTCGCCGCCGAACACGTAGAGCTTGCCCTCGTGCGCCGTACAGCTGTGTTCCTGCAGCGACGGCGGCGCGTCGCCCGCGCATGCCAGCCGTTCCCACTCGCCCGTCGCTGCAACCACACAATCAGAGCCCATTAGGTAAACGTGCAGCGACTCCTAGCACCAAATAGAGAAACTAACTACTAATACATCCTGCATCTCTATCGAAGTTTCTCAATCAACTCGGCTGCATAAATACAATTTTTTTTTCTTTTTTGACGGTGGAAGCATTCTACACTTCCACTGAACATAGATATAGTTAAGATGTAGCTATAGTTTTAGTTTTTTTTTTAACTTAGGGACCCAATACGTCCCTGTAGGTATTGTTTTTTTTTATATAATTTTTTATTTTATTTAATTCTACATTTGTATGGTTTTTTTAGTTTGTACCTAATTATTTTAATTTGAAAAGATGACTTCCTGCCAAGTTTCTTGCGGCGCATTCTTCTTGGCAATGATGGACTTTACGAAAGCGCTGGTAGTTTTAAAAAAAAGTGACATGTAGGTAAAAGAGCCCTATGCGGCCTATTTGCAGAATAAACGTTTACATTTTTTTTTTCCAACTTACGTCCAACGCACTTCAATCCCCGGGCTAAAAATCTACCTGGAGATATAGATCTCTTTATTGTGGCCTATCCCCACAGGCTTATTCCAGCGTGTTCACACCAATAGTTAGAGGTGAAGTGATGACGAGGCCATAAAAGCGTCAATGCTTCTACCAGTTGCACGGCAGCAGGCGTGCTTCTAAGCACTTATATGCGCTTTTATAAAACGGTAGTTTGAAACCATTCTGAGGCCATTAGGCTTAGCTCGCCCTGCGGTTTAACGCGAGCGGTAACTGAAAACTCGAAACCGCATGCGACTGGCTTTGCTTCACATTATTTCAATACCACTTTAGATTTTTGGCGAGTAAGTAACTAGCGTGTGTTATGGCTTTGGTTATACGCTCGTCCAGTCGAGGCTAAATCAAAAACCGAATGCAGTTAACCTTGGTGTGTGAAACTAAAATCTGCTGAAAGCAGAAAAAGACTGGAGAAAATGTCTTTGCAGTTTGCATAAACTGTAACCCTTTTTTTTTTATATAAGAGGTGGCAAACGAGCAGACGGGTCACCTGATGGAAAGCGATCACCGTCGCCCATGGACACCCGTAACACGGGGGGCATCACAGGTGCGTTGCCGACCCTTTTAGGAATTGGTAGGCTCGTTTTTAAAAGATCCCTAAGTTGTAACGCCCCGGGAATGCTGCCGCAGAAAGCTGATTCCAGATCTTTGTCGTGCGAGGAAAGAAGTTTCGCTTAAAACGCACGGTACTAGAATGCCAATCATCAAGATGGTGAGGATGGAAAGACAAACGGTAACCTACCGCTCATCTGCAATATTCGAAGCAAACACATGCTAAATGTCGATTTTTTTTAAACACATTCTAAAGGTAAGTAAGTTATTTTATTAATAAAAAGCATTCACACGTATCTAAGAACCTGAAAGCGACAGTTTTTGAACAAAGAAAAACCTTGAAACGCCTCGCTCATATATGAGATCCGAAAGGCAGAAAATCAAAAGCCCTTTCAGTCGGCTTCTTGACGTTCCAAATGAGCTGAATCCGAAGCACTCGGCTGGAGCTGGCTCTGCTCTCGACCTGATTAGCCGGCGCCAACTGAACGGCTAGCACCGTACTGCATCGCGTCTTGTTGTAATGTCACTATTGAGTGGATAATTTCGCTGGTTTATTCAAGCTAGCTAACTTTATTATCTTGAATGAACAATGTTTTACTTTTTTTCTAATTAGTCTAAATTGTCTGCCCAATTTAACTGCAGTGGCAAGGCCATTGTGATTGGCGATCATGTCGTTATGATGTAGTTTACCTAAGGGTCTCCTTATATTTGTATCGACGCGGATTGCAGATCGAAAAGCGCGAAAAATACATCGATCGGTTCGCTTATGGTTATTCGGCCTACGAAGCCCAGGCTATCAACGTCTTTTTCCCTCTTATGACGTGAACATAAAGCCTTTTTTGACCGGCTTATGCCGATTTCACGTCGATAGAAGTAGCGAGACTTTATGCTAGGGTTTACCTGCTGTGAACGAGCAAATTCGTAAATGTAAAGCGAAGTAGCCGACCATTTAGTTTGGTGTGGTCACATGAGGAAGTAGATTACTAATTAAACTGTTCCATAGTGAGAGGTACGTTTATAAAAACAAACGACAAGATATGCTATCCCTGGCCAGTGAATCGAGTGAGAGCACGGGTTCATTCGGCCGAACCGCTATTGTTTGCTTATGATATAATTTACGATGGGAAGAGCCGCAAACAATGCGCGATATATCGACGTTGTTGATGCTTTTGTTTTGAACGATACGGCAAATATAAACACTAAGAAAGAAGAGGAGCTAAAATGTTGATAGGTCTCTCGCAGATGGACGGACGATCTAGTGCAGATCACAAGAAGCAATTGGTTGCGGCTAGCTCAGTCAGAAACTACCGTCGTGGAGATCCTTGGGGAAGGTTTATGAAGGTTTAGGTCTAGCAGGGGATGTAAGTATTCCGTTAAGACAGAGTAAGCTTGTCTTAAGTATTTGTATTAGTGACATGCATGACATTATCGCATGCAAAAATCATTGACCATCGATTGAGAATTTCGATGGAAATTTTGCCACAGTCGGAGAATTTTATGAAAGTTTTCCTTTGGTCTTCCACGTTGCCGGTGGATATTCCTTAGATTGTGCCTAAAGCCCAGTTTAGACCTGGAAGTTACAATAAGTTGCGAGGCCGTAAAGCGAACGAATTTGAAGAGGTCAATCAATCCCCGTAATGTACCTAATGCACTTGCACGATTTTTTTTCAGGCGTAAATTGGACTTAACTTACATACGTCTGAATGCTTCACAAATAGGTACTTTTTTTCAGATGAAACCACATCTCTGGCCCAGTGACGACATATTCATAAGAACAAGCGTTCAGAGCATTGGGGGAGGAAACGCAGAGCGGATAACGAGGCGTCCGCTTTGCGAGGAGCGCTCGACAGCCGGCTCTCGACTCGAGCCTCGTTACGTCGCTGATCGGTCCGCGTTCTGGCACTCCATGTGACCTACAAAGCCTAGTTTTATCACATGGATATGTTTCATGCCCTCACTGAATACCCCTACTAAGGCGAGCGATGTTTTTTGCTCAGACCAAATCAAATCTAGACACGGGGTCTCGCGAACGCTTATTTGTGGCAGATGTAATTTACTGTTCCCCGGGTTTTCCCTGTTCCCCCGTTTGCCGGGTCGACCTTATGGAAAATGATGGTTTAGTAATCATAGTCACTCTAGCCTTAAAAAGCCCTATGTTGTACGTATCTAGAAATACAAACGATGGCAGCGAATTTCATTCCTTAGCTATTTAGGTATTTAGCTAGGAGTAAAGGTGCTTCCATGTAAAAAAAAACTGCATCCAAACTCCGATATGCAAACTAATTGAGCTATGGCTGAATTGATAGATCTGAAGCTACGGCCTTTAAAGTGGCAATCTTCACCTATTGCGTTCGCCGAACTTGTTTCTAAACTGCTTCGGCAAACGAACGACGTCTTCACCTTGTCCTCACCTGTCCGCCTACTGCGGCGGCCATTTTGAGGCGGTGGCAAGCGTTGCTTGCCGACTACCATGCTCTTCCTGTTGCGGCCACCGTATGTTGCGTGCGACGATCGACTCAGTGAAATCCTTCGTTATGGCTCGGCCACGATATCGCGCGACCAGCGGTAGCGGCGAGCATTTTCTCCGTTCATTACGTTGTCGAGACGCTGGCTGCATGTTAGTGATTAGCTGGGTCCCTCGCGAGGCTAGCGCATGAGGCATAATTTCGTACGACACAAGGTTCAAAATCGCGCCACGCAATGAACTGATAAAACGCTCGCCGCTGCCGCCGGTCGCACGAAGTCGTGGTCGGGCTGTTATTTGATAGCCCTGCAGTGGCGGGGCGTGAAAATGTTTGCATATAAAGTCGGAGCAAAATAGTAAACTATTGTCGTGGCCTGGAAGTAGGCAATTGCTGGCTGAGTATGAGTATTAAACGGACGAGCTTGCGAGTCCGTTTAACAAATACGAAACCAGCAATTGCTATTCCAGCCGAGACTAATATAAAGCTTTTCTCAAAAATGGTGAAGGAAAAAAATAGAATAAACTTTTACTGACTTACTTAAATAGGTACAAAGAATTGCAAATCACTTAAAATTAAATGTCATTACACCCTTTCCCGTCTTTTTTCATTAAAAAAAAAAACTGCATGTGTATTTTTCTACCGAAAACACAACAAGCTGTTTCAAACACAATAAAAAAAGTCTGGAGTTCCAACAAAAAAACTCATACCGGTCTTTTGAATTGGCTGGTATACGAATAGTGTCAACTTATTACCATGGCCGTTAAAACTTATTAAAAAGTTTGAGACTCGACAATAATGGAATTTGTATGCGACATTGTTGTCGAGTTTATCGTGCCTGCAATGTTTTTAACTTTTTATTTTTTTTAATGACCATAAACTATGCACTTTACGTTTTGATATGTAAAGAATAATGTAAACTTTTACGGATATTTTTGAGAAAAAAACCTAAAAACCCCATTTATTCTCTTTGAAAGTCCAGTAATGGAAGAAAAGCGTTTGGTAATTTCGCAAGCTTAGTCAACCCGGGCGGAATCGGGTTGTCAGTACCGTTAGCCACTGTAGCCCTGGTGGCTGACCTCCCTGCCGCGGTCTGGAGTGCTCACCGAGGCAGTACCGCCAGAAGTCCCTCAGCGGCAGGGCGCCGCCCGCGCCGCGCCCGCCCAGCACGTACACGTGCCCGCCCAGGAGCGCCGCCGAGTGCTTGCCGCGCGCGCACGGCGCCCGCGCGTCGGCGCCCTCCACTGAGCTCCACATCTCATCTGACGACAAAAAAGTTTCATTATCATCCCAGCAAAATCAAAAGTAGGCCGCAAAGGGCTCTTTAAGTTTTTTTAAACTAGCAGCGCTTTCGGAAAGACCATTGCCAAGAAGAATGCGCCGCAAGAAACTTGCATGGCAGAAATCATTTTACAGCCTACCTACCTACTAAAATCGATGACATGGTTTCTGAGAACAGATCTTCGTACGTCTTACAGTTTCAGACTTTCCCATACAGACCGATTTAAATGTTGCACCCTGTATACTTAGGTTTACAAATCTCACAATCTTTACATAGAAATACTTATGCAACAACTTCCAAACCTTTTACATTAATGGGTGTCAATGATCGATGTAACAACATTTGATATAATCTTCTTTTCATATAACAACATTTCATATATTTTCATTTGATATAAATAACGTTTGGTATAATTTTAAAATATATAATTTTATATGGTATTATATTTTTGTTATTATATATTTATTATTATATATTTTGTTATTACATCTCGTGAGACGCAACCATTTGTTTTGTGTAGGGGGTTGCAGTTCTAAGCTAACTTAACCTACTTTTCTGGCATTAAATACAACCATTATTATATAACCATCATTATATTATCTTATGAACGTTATATGAAAAGTTGATAATAATATTAAGTGTTGTTATAAGATTCAATAATTAATAATTATATCAAATGAGCGTTATAGCGACTGAAGTTATATCAAAAGTTTTTATAGAAATCGTTGCGCACCCTACATTAATATTTATGTAGGTATACAAAATCATAAACTAGACCAATAATTTTTCACGCTTCAATTTGTCGCAGGACAATCGACGTGGTTATTTAAAACAACGAGTAAGTATAGTGGTTAAGATCTTAAAGCTAACGACGCTATTAACGTCAATTCAATACGTAGATCGAAAATATGAAAGCCTCGTTCCTTCGCATATTTCACTGGAAGCCCCGGAACATGAGAGTTTTATCCGAGTTATGAAACGGGCCTGTCCTCGAGATTTATAATAGGGGGATAAAGGAAAAATATGGACATCGGAAGTATGTATATGTACAGTCAAGTGTAAAAAAATGGGTGCACAGTGCACACAAATTGCTCATAAATATGTCCCAAGCTCTTATGTCGTCGAATTAATTAAGTGCAAAAATAAGTATCGTTAAGTAACGATACTTATTTTTGCACTTGACCGTATATGTATACGTATTTACGTACTTAACAAGTTTGATGTTTTCGTGATTATACTTTAATTGAAAAAAATTACTTGAACCTTTATCGCTTGGGCTCTTCAATAAAATAAGTTTTCAGCCATAAAATAGTTATTAATTCAACCATTTTTTATGACAAGTCCTATATCTGTCAAAAAGCAAGAAGGATGATGGTCTTATAGTGATAACTATAGGAAATTAAAAATTTCAAAAACCCCCAACGCAATTATGTTTGAACATAAAGTAAATGCCCATTATGCGTCTAAGATCCCTTCCGCAACTAACAAAAGAGCTGATAACTTTGAAACGGCTGAACCGATTTTGATGAAACATACCTATGAAACATACCTAAGAACCATCGCCAAGAAAACTGCTTTCTAATAAAAAAAACGAATCTAAATCGGTTCACCCGTTTAAGAGCTATGATGCCACAGACAGACACACATACACACATAGCGGTCAAACTTATAACACACCTCTTTTTGTATCGGGGGTTTTAAATAGCCTTTAATGTTTTAAGCCCTACAACTAACATTGGACCCTGGGGTGGAAAAGGAATTTCTTGGCTGACTACACGTTTCATTCTCTGTACGTACTTACTTGCATTGTCATTCAAAGTACATAATCCTGTACCAAACGAGTTATTCCGATTATTATTAGACTTGCAAGATTGATTGATTGCAATTGATTTGAACTGCAAGCAACTTTCAAGTTAATTGAAAAATTAAAAAAATAAAAACAAATAATAAATCCACATCGACACAAACTGCACATAAAGAGCAATTCAGCTCCCCGCTCACGGCAATTTTCCTCACGTTCCCGACATCAAAGGCATTTCGCGGAAATGCATTTTCCCCAGCGGGGGATCCACGACGACTGCATATGTCCCTAAGTCGGGGCAAATGAAACGAGCGTCCCCGCGGTCTCTTTCCCCTTCCCCTTAAGTAATACTCAGAGGGAATTTGCGACCCTCACTTACCAGGCATGTTATCGCTTACAACATGTAAATATTGGTTATAAATGAGAAGAAATGTTTGCGGCAGCCACAGTAATAAGTAATGAGGAATCTAGGATTCGAAAAGTATTTTTGTTTGCATCGGGTAAATACTCACATCCCTTTATTACCTACTGGTGATTTGGGGTTAACGGACCCCAGCGACCCTCCTTGAGTAGGGTTGACGGACATTGGGAAACTTAAATATGAAAGAGCTCTATCATGTCTTATAAAGCTACAGGCAAGACGCAGGTGAAGCGTACCTAACTAAAGTACTGATGATAATCATTACTAAACCCAGAACATAAACACGACAATATTGCTAAAGTTACCAAAATGTTTCGGCCATTTTACAGCGGCCGTGGTCGCAAGTAGACCGCTGCAATGTGACCGAAACATCGATGTAATTTTAACAATACCTACTTACTTTTTCACGTTTAAGGCCCTGGTGTAGTAATAATTATAAATGAAAATCGCGAACGGTTAAAAATAACCTACTTTACTGAAGTTTGACTACCTTAGTGGCCTGAAATTTTGAAGCATGATGAGTGCTTTTCAAGCGTGGTAGCTCGCGTCAGCACTTATTCATTGCCGTCTTGGCCCGCAGCCAAACGAACTCAGCAGACTCAATATCGACTGGTATTCTTTATAGGAAACAAAAAGGTCGTTTCGTATAACAGTAGTAGGGATTTTCCGGTTATTGGAATGAAAGGCTTCTCATAATTCCATTCGGAGTTGCGCGAGATATTTTATTAGATGTTGGAGATTGGAACGTAAAGAAATCAGACGGTAGAGATCGCCATTATGAGCGCTTTTAAGATTTATAAGAAATCAAAGATTCATCCTGACCTAAATATGAGCGTCAAATCTAATAAATGTCTGTATCACTCATCGTCTGCGTCTACGAGCGAAGCGAGAAAGAAACTCCAGCGTGATTGATTCTGCTCCGGATTCCCCGACAAATGGCGCTCCTGTCAGAATTTATAGCTCGATTATACAGCTTCCTATCTTTATTATTAATGCCCCATTACGGCCGCTCCGGGTAAAAGTCCCACAAATATTTAGCGGGGCCCGGGTACTAACTGTGGGCCGCTGACTTTTGCAACCCTTTGTTTGCGACCGACATGACAATTATCTTTGTTAATATCTACCGCTGATCATTCTGCCGCTGGGTTGAGTTACGGTTAACCATGCAGAGGGTTCACCTAATGGGATATACGTCAGGACCTATGTCACTGAAAAATTCGTTTCCAGAAATTTACTCCTCGATAAATAAACCCATGCTTGTTGTCAGCACTTATCGGTGAGTTTCCGGGTTGGGGGCCTGGAGATCTGTATTACAGGTTTTACCTAGTTCAGACTCCAGTCCCTCGCAAAAGTTACTAGTATCTAACTGAACTACCATAATGTTGTATTATTTATAACTATTGTTGTTACCTATGTACTTTTGTGAGGAGAAAATAAATGATTATTATTATTATGTTGGTACGGATTTCCGATCATGGGCCCATGGGGACCCGGTCATTTGAAAGGCATTCATGGGGCCAAAGCCAACATGAAGAGGCCTTTGGTACCATATAATATAAATGAGATGGGCGCAACTATGGAGGTCTATCCCCTAATACACCATGAGGATGTGCTAGCGGACAGTCCTCCACAGTTGCCAATCTATTGCCAGGTAGGAATCGACATGGAATTGGCTATGGGGTTGAGATGTTGTGGACAGGATTACCGGGCTATGGAGTGAGATAACGGACACCTACCATTTCAATATCTCATAAACTGAACTTTTGGTAGGCGGTGACTCGCCATTCACTAAATGGGCCCCTCAAACTATTGCCCACTCGGGGCAACGAGGCGGCAACATTGGTGTAAACGGCTAAGGATAGAGAGGTGTTCCTGGACTTTTATTATTATTATTATTATTATATTTGTCTTTACCTACCTACTACAGACCAACCCCTACATGAGCTAATTCAAGTCCCTATTTAACAAAATTCGTTTTGAATAAACGAATGAATTAAATGTTAACATTTTACATGAAATATAATGTGTATATAGAACCACGAGAATGAGACAATTATACTTACCGTCCAGGTGGTTTTCTTTCCTGATCACAATTGGCTAAGTAAAGTTTTTTGAAGAGGTGCTAATTATATTTTTTTTCGACAGTCGGTGTTCTGGAGATCGAGAAACTGCAGCTGTTTTATTTTTATCTCCTATTGTTTACCGGAAATTTTTTTTTAAGTGCTCGAGATGACATTTGTGAGATTTTACGGCTGACAAGCGGTTCGTGCTCAGAACGAAGTCAACTGTCACTTCTGTCAATGTCAAATCGTTTGCGTTTCGTTTGCTTTGCGTTTTGGTGTGCTCAGTGTGATTTTTGGACTATTTTTATCGACCTCCGCATAAAATCCGGACTTTCAATTTTAACGCATTTCTCCACGACCTATGCACGCTAATTGGATCACGATTGAATACTTTCGATCACTATTTTGGAACTGCTTCTTGAACAACGTAAAGCAAACGAAACGCAAACGGTTAGATTTCATTTGACATTGACAGAAGCGACAGTTGACTTCGTTTTTTTTTTCTATTTCTTCTTAGTACTGAGCACGAACCGCTTGTCAGCCGTAAAATCTCACAAATGTCATCTCGAACACTTAAAAAAATATTTCCAATAAATAAAAGGAGATAAAAATAAAACAGCTGCAGTTTCTTAGTGTTGAAGTCGACCACTATCGAAAAAAAATATAATTAGCACCTCTTCAAAAAACTTTACTTAGCCAATTCTCCTTTAGCCTCCTGCGGCCCACGTCAAATTTTGTTCAATGCAATTTAAACTTTTTCACTAATGAGTTGAGTTCAATGTCATATTAGAATAAGTCCTAATAATAGGACATCGGACCTCAGGAGGCTAGAGCACTTATTTTCCGGACTATCCCATGTCCTTCCCGGGGTCTCGAATATCCCCATACCAAATTGAGCGGTTTAAGCGGGAAGAGAGACATATGTACTTATACATATAGACAGGGTTAGGTACTTCCATATTTATATTAGTATGGTTATGGATTTCTTTCTTAGTAATAATGTGATGAAATACTAAGTCAGTAATCGAACGAAAATAGCGATTTTCGTGTACTAAAAATAGAGAGAACACACGTTGGGAAGCAAATTTAAGCCGTTTCACTCATTTTGTTCCCATGGCCCCTACGAATAATTCAGTGAGCAAGGCAAAAAGTACAAAACTTCCCTCGCTGTCCACTCATGCTTCTAGGTCCAGGTCCTGACTGAGCGGCAAGTGGGGCTGTGCCCCGGGCGGGGGTGAGGGCAGGGGGAGGCAGTTATCGCCCCGGCCCCAGCCGCAGCTCGAGTGTTTGACAATTTTAAATCATGTTTGTCACTTGACGCTCTTGCGGGAATGCTTTATGCTTGCGTGCGCTTGAATTTAGGATACAATCGAGATCATAAACATCTCTACAGTCAATTCGGCAAATATACCTATTAGAGCGGACTGTTTAGACATATAATAGACATAGACATAGGTAACTTTATTTAAAACAAAAAAAAAACATAATTGAGATGTCGAAAAGGAATTTTGTCTCAGCATTAAGCTGCAGTAGGTGCCTGCTGCAGCGCTGATTTTCAGTCAAACCCTTCATATCATTGCATCAAACTTGTTGGACCGGAAACAGCAGAAATAAGTTGGTGAAAAAAGTGTGTAACAAAATAAACAAATAAATAAAATAGATACATATCTTATACATATACATATGTATAGAACATGTATATACACCGTGAAATTTTAGTGGTTGTTTTCCCGAAACGAGGTGATTTCGTTTCGATTGTACAATCGATTTATAATTACTATTTTGACTAGAGTCAAAAATCCAATTGTGAAAAACGAAAGTCGAAAATGACCGCAAACCAATAGTAACGCTTCGTTGGTACAAGTAGCGTACGATCGTACGATAGGTTAGGTACCAACGAAGCATTACTATTGGTTTGCGGTCATTTTCGACTTTCGTTTTTCACAATTGGAGGTTTGACTCTAGTCAAAATAGTAATTATAAATCGATTGTACAATCGATACTAAATCACCTCGTTTCGGGAAAACAACCACTAAAATTTCACGGTGTATATAATATACATAGATACATACTTTATTTATTTATATTATGCATTTCCCTTTCGGTAGGCATATCTAAAACTTGCAAATATATCAAAAAGCGGCAATTTACACATAGCGTATACCTAATAATTTGCGCGTGTAGCGTAGCGTTTCATAAGAATCCTTTCTTTTAGACCAGTGGTACCCAAAGTCTTGCAAGGGGTCTACGTTCGCCGAAAAAGAAACCACATTAGAAGTCGATTCTTTGAAAACATCAATATTAATTAACTAGGTAAGCAGGGGTAAATAAATACATCTGGCTATAGGCCTAGAAGACCAAAAAGTTTGGGGACCTCTGTTTTAGACTCTAAAATTTAGAGAAAATAATGTAAGCAACCGTTTGGCTGCTACGAATATTATTTTGATTTTTTTTGCATTCTGTAGTCAATATGTGGCCGTCTGTCCGCGGTTTAACTAAGAGACCTTACTAATACATGCTAAATAGAAAGTTGTAAATTAGCATGGGTTAAAAATTTATATGGAATATTTGCCGCATATTATTACGGAACTTTACATTGCGAGTAGCCCGCCACGCCCTTGCACGGTTCTTTAATATATCATATTTGTCAAACTGTCTGTTTTTTGTTTGTTTTGTCTGTTTAGTTGCCGAGTGGAGACCATTTCGGCTTCACGTCCTTATTTGTTTGCTTTTGTATTCTTTCTCATTTTGTAAATTATTTTTTATTGTGATGTATTGTCTGAACAAACGTATTATTTCTATTCTAAACTGAATAAAATATGTAGTGGATTCCATCTTCTTTCTCCCCATAGAGAGAACTCCATCTGAATAACAAAGCGCCTGCAACGGGTCATTAGAAAGCCCTAGTGACTGCCGCCGCGCATACTGATGCTTGCCCACCCGACAACATTTTTATGTTTAGATTTTACTATGAGGGCCTACGCTAGCTGACGCGGATTACCCGGAACGGACGCCCGTCGTGCGCGCGTCTAATAAGAAAGTGTATGAACAGCGCTAAGTGGAGCGGGCGCGTGCGACGGATTTTCGGTACATTTTAGACCCGCGAGCGTGCGCACGCGGCGGGCGTCCGCGTCAGCTAGCGTAGGCCCTGAAAGTGGTGGAGGTGCTGGGATTGCGTATTTAAGTATTATGTATGAAAACATAAAAAGTTAATAAGCATAATTTAACCCACTACAGCGCGGACATGGCGAAATATTATATGAAAATAGGAAAAGGCGCTTGTGGGACGCCTTTTGGGAAGCAATTACCGCCGCCCATGGACACCCACAAAGCTAAGGGTGTCACAGCACATGTTGCTTCGCCGGCCCTTTGAGAGATACTTACATAGACTCGTTTTTTAAAGATCTCCACGCTGTATCGCTCCGGGAATGCTGTCCTAAGGAAGCTGGTTCTATGATTTCGTCGTGCGTGGGAAAAAGTTCTGCTTATAGCGGAGGATTCTGGACTGCCAACCATCAAGATTGTGAGGATTAAGTAATGAAACTTGGCTGCCGACAAAAACCCAAATAATATAAGGAAGGATCTTTGTTAGAACTACGGAACGAAACGTGGAAAAAGACCTAGTATAGGTATTTGCCAAAACGTAACCACGCACGCGTTTCTTCGTGCTAGGGGAGAAAAATAGTGCCTGCATATTTTTTCACACATACATCTTTGCCTTGCAAATTGCAGTCAATGTTACACGATTTTAAATTCAATACATACGGAGGGGATTCTGCAGACGGGAGGGGAGTAAATTGGATTTAGTTCGCGACTGCACACCTTGTTAGGTTAACTGCGACTAGCGTGGGCTTGCAGGGAGGATGAACTACGAACCGGGGAGTATATTTATCTCAGAGAGAGAAGAGCACTGTAATTTAGACCGGTGAAATTTCATTGGAGTGGTTACCTGTCGGAGCACAGAATACTTAAGTGACGACTACCTATAATACTTACTCCGTAATCAAGCGAGCGGTTTGGTGGCTACTTAACATTATTATAGTGATGTGCATTACAATCTATACAAGTCTCGACGTTGTAGCTAATATGTAGGTATGGGCACTCCACAATTTATCTGAAAACTCAATTTAAAAAAGTTTTTATTGACATTGCATTATCACTAATGTGAGGTAGCCACCAAACTACCCGCTTGATAACGGACTACAGGCCGACCAAATGCCCTAGCTAGTGGTTAGAGAACCCACTGACTACAATGCTCGAGGTCCCGGGTTCGGCACCCGCGTCGGGGCAGATAATTGTACGAAAAGGTACGAATGTTTGTTCTAGAGTCTTGGGTATATACAGTTTATCCGTTGGCAAAACATAACACAGGCTTTGTTTACTTTGGGATTAGGTCGATAGGTGTGAATTGTCCCGTAATATTTATTTATTATCTATTTATATGGACGAGTAGCTCGGGACAGAAGAGGAAAAGGCGTGTCGTTTAGACAAACAGTGCATTATTTCCTAGGCCTGGAAGTAGGCATTGCTCACTGTCATTCGTTGCTCATTGACAAAAAAATGTGTAAGTACGACCCATAAGTTCATTGACTTACTCAGTTGATACACAGGGTTATTTGTAATTCACTAGCATCCTTTTAACCCTAAACTCCTACCACTTAAACAAATGTTTTTTGTTTTACGGCTTTTGTCATAACTTAATATTTTTGGTGTAATAACGTTTTGAAAATTTGAGATTTCCCCTTATTTTTACGATACTCTGTGTATTTGTATGGAAAAAAAGTGCTTCATTTTAAAAATTCGTAAAACAAAAAACATTTGTTTGAGTGATAGGAATTCAGGGTTAAGAGGATGTCAGTGAATTAAAAATAACCCTGTAGTGATTAAAGCTCAGTTTGTTGATATTGTATAGGTATGGGACATCTTGAATTTATTCCACTTATGAAGACGAAAAAGTTACACATATCGAGCTTTATTTTTTTCTAAATCTCAATAATTAACGACTTTATACACGAGGTAATTTTTTAACTCTGTTAGAAATTTACTGAGACTGACTGAATTTAATGAGGTAGATGGCAGGCGATCAATTTTTTAAGTTTTCTTTTGTCAAGAAATTGATACGATTCCACCAAAGCGAAAAAGCGACGAAGAAAAGAAAGTTTTTCCATCCAATCCCTGCCCAGCGGATGCCGATAGGCCGCCAAAGCGCTTCCTTGAATAATGACATCGTAAACGCCAAAAACGTGAATAAAACCACCAACAAAATACATAATTCATGATTTCTAGCAATCTAGAGTTGTTCTACGTTAGCATAGCAAACGGCCGGGCCACAGAATTCAATCCCACCGGCCTGAATTATTTACGTGACGTCAATGACATGACAAGTGAAGTGAGTTTTCGGAGGAGGAAAACCCCGTGCGAGCACATCTGGAGCATACTGTTGCCAACTAATGGGAATTAAGACACCATAAAAGAACAACTCCAAGAGACGACTCTAGTAAGAAACACTTACTTATTCTAGCCCTAAAAACAATATTAAATTTCAAGTAACTGCAAAACATGATTTGGTGGCGGGAACGGCGTTGGATGCGGATGGCGCAGGGCCGATCTGTTTGGCGAGCCTTGGGGGAGGCCTATGTTCAGTAGTGGACGTCTTTCGGCTGAAATTATGATGATGACAGCCTAATCCCTCTCATTCTGAGAGGGTGCCAGTGCCTGGCAAAACGACGTGTGGATGTAGGAATATTATAGGAGATGAGTGATGCGACAAACGTTGCTAACTGCGAGACATTGCGTCCACGACACTACCTCGCCCTTCTTTCCCTCTGTGTTGCCTAACTAAATGTAATTCCATAGTTTCACGATGGCTATGCAACTTCTACTGTAAAAATACATATCGATTCACGTCAGGGCGCGTCCTGTTCGTAAATCAAAATTTCCCGACTATTTTCACCCTGAAAGCATCCCTCAAACAAAACTGCTCCCTGTCGGCCGCATAACAAAGTTTATTTAACAAAACATTGTTGATTACAGGTCCCCTAGCTAGAATACTGTCAACAACAACAAACAAAAGTATCCTTTACGTTGGCAGTTTAAAGTGCATAATCGTTTGAGGCTGACGCCCCCGGGGGTGAACGACCCTCGAGCCGCCCTAGACCAGTGTTGTGCAACAGCCTGGCAGTTACGTCGACAAGCCAGGGTGCTAATGGTTTACTATGTAATTGGCCATTTATTTATTGGCAGCGGTAACAGGTAACAAGTACAGGAGCTGGGTTCAAAGAGCAATGATTGGAACTCTATGAGGAAGATACATTTCTCAAAGAATAGATTCAAAATGTAGTACAACATATAATACAAAGAATCTTTATTGTACCTAAGTATAGTCAACCAAGAAACGGCTTCGCTAATAAGTCACTGACAATCAGCCTGTTTTATTTCTGAATTTTCTGATTCAGGAACTGTTACAAAAAGTGGTAAAACACTACGTTCCAAATTACATTGGAAAAGCGTAAGAAATGATGTACCACATCTATTTATTCAAATATTTTTTTTTTTTTTTTTTTTTTTTTTTTTTTTTTTTTTTTTTTTTTTTTTTTTTTTTTTTTTCAGTTCATTAACATGGACCTTTACTTATCTAACTTAGAACCTACCTAAGTGAAATTAACTAAATATGTACATGTCACTATAAAAATAAAAATTATAAAAAGAATACCCCGTCCAAAAGATCTGACTGTGGCAGGGTTCCCATGATGCTGGCCGAATTACCCCTTTGGACCGCAAGTGCGATCCGTTGGGATAAATAATATTATTTATTTTATTAGCAGTACGGCTGCTCACCGAATCTAAGATTATTTAAAAGCGAAAAAGTTTTAATAGTTGCGATGGATGTTACCACACGCCACTGCTGGCGTATGTAAGCGATTAAGAAATTCGGGGGAGTCGGTTGGATGCGACGTGGTTCAATTGGTAGAACACCCGTTGGGGCGCATACCCGGGAGACGTGGGTTCGAATCCCGCCGGCGCACCCGAAAAACTTTTTCGCTTTTAAATAATCTTAGATTCGGTGAGCAGCCGTACTGCTAATAAAATAAATAATATAGGTATATTTACATCATAAAACTTACACAGGTAAAAGGTACCTAAGGTAACTTGGTTGGTTGGTTGGTAAGGTAAGGTAACTTGTAAATAGATACACAGCAATATACTAGTAAATAAACGGACTATATTATGATTCTCGTGCGCAAGATGATAGATAGTGTTCCATTTAAATTTTAAGCAAAGATTTACCACGCCTTAAGTCTATTGGTAGTGAGTTATTCAACCAAAAAGCCTGGAAGGCGAACAGTAAGGAGAAAGTCCTGAGAGGGTCGAGCAGAAGTTACCTACCTTAAGTTAGTACCTCTGAAGGTAAAGGAAATAACTATAATATTAACAACAAACTATGAAATGAGCAGGGTCGAAACTTCATAACCACAGCGCTACCCTAATCCGCTAACTGAACACGAAATGTGAATAAGCTTCCTTTGCCTTTTGCTAACTTACATTGAATTACGAATGAAGCATCCGGAAAAGTGAAATGTGGGTATTAATTGGACCTCATCCTATGTATAATCTGGTTCGACCCCAAAGCGGTGTTTTCATGTTACGTTACGAGTAATATCATCCGAGTATACTCAATACATTGCAGGCCTTGACCAATTTCACTTCATAACTAAGTCGGTGGAGCCGCAATCTACACCATGTTTTTTTTTTGGTTTAAAAGTAAAGTTAACGAACTTTAAGGGAGGCTTTTTTAGGTCAAATACTTAAAGCTAATTTCTTTAAGACACTAGCACAGATTACTTAATAGTTACTTCGTAACAGATACTGCATCCCGTACAAAATCTTGGTACTTACCGCGATTGTAGCCACAGATTATACTACTCTGTCTCCTTAAGAATGTGTGCGTGCCGACAGTGACAAGGGCTGGCAGTTTGGATATTTTTTTTTCTCTACATGTTGTTTTACCATTTTGTCGGGATAATTGCTATATATTATATCCATGCAAACTTTCTAGCACTAATATTCCCTAAGCTAAGCCACGGACGGACAAAGGGACAGACGGTCATGGCGAAACTATAAAGATTCCGTTTTTGCCATTTTAGCTCTGGAATCCTAACAAAAAAGGATATTTATTGTAATGCGCAGAACACATTGCCATGCTCACAGTACCCTAACGTTATACTAGATACGACGGTCAACTTTTGAACTTCGCATCGTGCCATCCCGCTCACGCTTATAGCTTTTTATAGAAGAGTAAGAGGGACAGCACGATACGAACTTCCAAATTGTTATATTGGCTATTAATTCTAGCATAGTCATATTAAAGTTTGCCCCTGTTTCACCATTTTCACTTATAAAAGTCCAGGCGGCATATTTTTTTCCGTGGAACACGAATGAACGTGCGTCGGCGCGCGCTTGTGACAACCTACTGAAATTTCGATCGTAGCAGATCGTCCCCGCGGTAGGTAAATATCGCGCGTGAGTACATGGCATGCATGAGGCCTGACACTAGTATCCTAAAATAGCTCGTACAATTAAGAAGATAATGTATAATTAACATTAGAAATGCTTTGGTTCATACTGTAAGGCTGTAAATGTCAATTATTATCAATAATATAATAATAAATAAAATTTTATGAGTAATGCGTGTTTAAACACCTTCCATCTTCGCGTTCTATTGCTTCCTAATTTAACGACCTAGTACTTTTTGATAAAACATGTCTATGACCATCGCCAGAAAACCTCTTTCAAGTATAAAAACCGCATCCAAAATCGCTTCACTCGTTTAAGAGCTGCGGAGCTACAGACAGGCAGATAGCGCATCAAATACCCCTTTTTGCGTCGAGGGTTAAAAAAAACACGATGTGAGTCGGACGATTTTGCTTGTATCGTATATACTTACTGTGAAACCCAGCAAAATAATCCACAGTTAAATGTTGTTCGTAGCCAAACCTTTATCAAATCCCTGAAACAGCGAACGCCGCAGCCAAGAATGAAATATTAAACAGGAAAGTTTTGCGGCGTTTGGTCTACTGGAGCAGACACGGTCGATGTTATGCAATCTGGGTTACGCGTCCAATCCTTTGCCAAAAGAACAATTTACGAGGCTAGCACCAAATACTGGGTCGTTGAACCACAATAAATGCGGCAAGCAGCCTATTACTTAAAGGCGTCAAGGTGCTTGACCTGAGTTAGCTATTATACTTGATCCCGATCGAATAACCGGCGCGCACACTATTTAGCCGGTATAATCCTTCTTAAGTAAAGCTTATGTACGTGTCTTTATTTTAACTACATAAAAAAAAACATGAAAACAAAGCAAAACACTATTATATGTACAAATAAATTACCGCTTAACCCTTAATTTGGTAATGTACCCCACAAGGCACATTATTTAATCGGTACTACCATATTGTATTTGTTTTAGATGTAGAATTTTCAGGAGTCCTTATTTAAAACTGGGTTTGAATTACAAACTTTTAGATTTTTTGCCAAATTAAGGTATCTCTTAAAAGAAAAAAGAACCGAATTCTAGAATTAACCGAATTAGCGAATAGTAAATTATAAATACTTACATTTAAATAATAATTAAATGATGCAAGTGTAGTGCTTTACCATTTTTTACCCGACTGCGAAGAAGGATAAAATGCAGTCGGAGGCATGCATGAAGTGACATTAAATCCCATGCAGCCACTAACTCCCTTGCCTCCGACTGCATTTTATCGTTGCATTAAATTTTTAAAGACTGCCATCGACGTGTATTAAATTTGTTTTATTGTTATGGAACATTTTATCTTGTTTCCACCTTTTCAGTATTTCTGCAGGCGGGTTTTTGATTTTTTAATTTATTATTTTATTTACACCGCAGGCGGGTTCTTAGTTTTTTTTAATTACTTTTTTTATTATGGCAGTTCTTACAACCGAATAAAAATCATCAAAGTCAATAATGACTTGTAAGTAGGAGTTGTATTCACAGCCAAAGAAATTTTAAATTTTAAACCATAATCTTACAGTCATTTGTAAAATGTTAAATTGAAAACTGACGGACGTTTTCGTTCTATACCTATTAACGTACTACCTAAAGCGACGATCGTCAGACCTAGAGGTAGGGTAGGTTAGGTTTCCCGTCGTTAGCGCCGGGCGGAGGCAATCAGGCGCGAAGGACGGCGGGATCATTCATCACCGCTCGCTAGACGCTCATCCCGATATTGCTCATTCCTTTTGTCCACGAGTCTACACCACAAATAGAGGTATTACTAGGCACCAATATACCCCATGGGGGACTTGTATTCAGCGTGCGCTTGTACAATGAATACGTATAGCGTTCATTTGAGAGGAAATACTCTGAACGTTGATCCGTCAGCGTATTTTGTTATGCTACAACGACTCCTTAGCACGAGTGCTTGCCAAGATTCGATAACTTTTCACAAGGACAAGAGTGTGAACAGGGGTGTTATCGTGAGCTTGTAAGAAGTCGTCACCAATCCGGCCCTATGTCGGTTTTTAGGGTTCCGTACCCAAAGGGTAAAAACGGGACCTTATTACGAGACTTCGCTGTCCGCCCGTCCGCCCACCTGTCCGTTTGTCACCAGGCTCTAGAACTGAATAAGCTAGACAGTTGAAATTTTCACAGGATGATGTATTTTGGTTGCCGCTTTAACAACTAATACTAAAAAAACAGAATAAAATAAATATTTAAGGGGGCTCCCATACAACACACGTGATTTTTTTACTCGTTTTTGCTCGATATTGATAACGGCACTAGGTAGACGCTTGAAATATTCACAGAATATGTAGTTATATATTTACTTAGAAATAAATAATTAAATTAAAATAAAACCAATATTTAAGGGGGGCTCCCATACAACAAACACGATTTTTTTGCCGTTTTTATAGATAATGGTACGGAGCCCTTCGTACGCGTGTCCGACTCGCACTTGGCGCGTTTTTTAAACACAGATCAAAGGAAGTTGTAACGGAGCAATAAAGCATTTGCAAGCGTGTAAATAGCATTCAAGCGGTTGTATAGGTTTGAAGCTTGTAGACGTTTGCCCGGGGCTCAATTCAGGAACGGCCCACCACGGTTTGCGATTTGCGATTGCGGTTTGTTTTAATTCGATCGTTTGCGAGAGGATAGGGATGAACAGCTATTGCGGAAAACCAAAAATCACTGGTTTGCGAGAGGTTTGGGCTGAGTTTTGGGTTTGGGTTGCTTTGGGAGGCTTGGGTTTGGGTTGGGCATCCCAAGCTCAGCCCAAACCTGTCGCAAACCTGTGATGTTTGGCGTTCCTGAATAGCAGTTCATCCCTATCCTCTCGCAAACGATCAAATTACCGCTCGCAAACCGTGTTGGGCCGTTCCTGAATGTAGCCCCAGGCAGGCCTCATGCATGCCATGTACTTACGCGCGATATTTACCTACCGCGGGGACGATCTGCTACGATCGAAATTTCAGTAGGTTGTCACAAGCGCGCGCCGACGCACGTTCATTCGTGTTCCACGGAAAAAATATGCCGCCTGGACTTTTATAAGTGAAAATGGTGAAACAGGGGCAAACTTTAATATGACTATGCTAGAATTAATAGCCAATATAACAATTTGGAAGTTCGTATCGTGCTGTCCCTCTTACTCTTCTATAAAAAGCTATAAGCGTGAGCGGGATGGCTCGATGCGAAGTTCAAAAGTTGACCGTCGTATCTAGTATAACGTTAGGGTACTGTGAGCATGGCAATGTGTTCTGCGCATTACAATAAATATCCTTTTTTGTTAGGATTCCAGAGCTAAAATGGCAAAAACGGAACCTTTATAGTTTCGCCATGACCGTCTGTCCCTTTGTCCGTCCGTGGCTTAGCTTAGGGAATATTAGTGCTAGAAAGTTTGCATGGATATAATATATAGCAATTATCCCGACAAAATGGTAAAACAACATGTAGAGAAAAAAAAATAATCCAAACTGCCAGCCCTTGTCACTGTCGGCACGCACACATTCTTACGGAGACGGAGTAGTATAATCTGTGGCTACAATCGCGGTAAGTACCAAGATTTTGTACGGGATGCAGTATCTGTTACGAAGTAACTATTAAGTAATCTGTGCCCCAGGTCTTGGCAAGCGTGGAAATGTAGCATAACGATATCGTTGGTATACTTTAGTCTGAATCGGAACGGAATAAAGCCAAACCACGACCCTCAGTGCATGCTTGACCGACGTGACGAGTTTTACGGCCCCAACCCTACGTTCACCTCACATCTTTGTTTATTCCAGATTTAAAAAAAAAAAAATCTGAATAGGTACTTTATAGAACGTCTTAGATTTATTGGGCTTATGTAATGTGAAACTGATTTCCATTATTTACCATCGGCATCAATTTATTTATTTTATGTCATTGTGCCAAGGAATGGAACTATTCGTAGAGCTGTCCAATCTATCTAATCTTCTTGTACTTAAAATATAAAAATCTCGTGTCACGGTGTTTGTTATCGAACTCCTCCGAAATGGCTTGACGGATTTATGAAACTTTTTTCTCTGTATTTGGTAGGTCTGAGAATAGGTCGTAGGCTATTTTTTTTGTATACCTACCCCTATTCACCGCGGACGGAGTCGCGGGCAACAGCTAGTAATATAATAAGTAAGTATGCATTCCTTTTCATCTGAAGTGCCAAATAGATTCTAAAAAACGTTGAATAGTATTAGTAGAAAATGGCCCCAAGGTGGGCCCCAATGAAACGGCGGCAGTGATTGGCCCGATCGCTTATTACTTGTCACCCTAAATCCCAAGATAAATCGTCACATAAATCTTTGTAAGAAGCGTTGAGTTAGTGTTAATCAGTGTAAGAGATTGGAGATCCCCGCTAGGGCGGATTAACGGGTATTGACCGACGCATGTGTGTTTGTCTCAAACAATAACAGGACTAACTACAATTGATAGATCGTAAAGAACCTATTTATGTTTCATACCCGAGCAGGTTGAACCGCTTGTCGCGTTGTTTGTGTATGTATAATAGATTTATTGACATCTTTTAACGTTCAGTTGCCGTTATTTCAATGGCTGAAGTATTTTTATCGGTAGCCCCATATTGGGCGCCAAATAAGTAGTTCGGTCGTTTTTACGACATAACATGTACCCCATTAAACTATACTACAAGTTTATGTAGATTTTTACGAGAATGAGCAAATTAACGTAGGCTACGGACGTACCTACTGCTTTTAATGTTCATTTTTATGCTACGTAGAGGTCGTTAACTCTACATAATGCGATACGACATGTCATGCACAACGATGAAATGAAACACTATGTGGTCGTTTTAATTAAATGGACAGGACAATACAGCTAAAAGCTTTCGGGTTTCTAATTGGAATGTTTAATCAATTACACTCCAATAAGGAAATAGATGGGAATTTGGGCCCCTGTTTTTGTGGATTGTTGGACAGTGGTAAGCAAACCCCGGCACGCGCCGCGTCGAGCGTCGCCCCGCGTCGCAGCATCCCTCTATCAACACATCACAACACTTGAGTATCCATCTCGATCACTGTGGCACTCACCGTATGTAGGGTCGGTTTGTGGGTGAACTACGCGAGCCGTTCTTTGTTAGTCGTGGTGCATTGAACCAGGAAGTGCGCGACGCACAGCCCCCTCGGCGGTCGGCGGCGGACTGAGGCGCGCGGTGCGTCGCCTACGTTCGGCTACACGCAGACCGCAAAAGTTACGTTACATTTGTTACGTAAAGCGCATTCACTAACTTCCCTAGGAACTTCAATTTTACCGCCTAAAACACGAAAGATTCCATTCTTAACCGAAGTGAAAAAGCGAAAAGCAATCGAAAATAAATATCTAAAGTTTATCTTTATTGTTTTTGTTTTCGTTGTGTACATGTTTTTTGTTTCAAGTGGAAGGAACTTCTATTTCAGATCGTAGCTGCGCTGGGTGACGCAATACGTAAGGTCACGGTCGCGGTCACTGAACTCTATGCCTAAAACAATCTGGTAAATCGGTTTGGTATGTAAATAACCGCACTGTCTGCTTATAGAATACGTTGTAATTAACTGGTAGGCAAAAAAAAACTAAGTTTTTGGGAAGTTGCAATAAATGTATTTATAAGGTAATCCAAGCGACTCAAATTTCGGTCACTGTATTGAGAAGGGAGAGTCATCGCAGCCTACTTTGTTTAGTAGCCAAAAAAAGGGAATGAAAGCCCTTTCTAAGTTTATGCTGAATCGCAAGTTGCTTATAATTACAGCCTCCAGGTTATTATTAATCTAGGGTAGGTTTCGACACACAGCGGGCGGGGCGCGACGTCGACGGGACGCCGACGGCACGGTTATAAGCTGTAATGTACTACTTTATAAAGCCTTCGACACACAGCGGGCGGGGCGCGACGTCGACGGGACGCCGACGGCACGGTTATAAGCTGTAATGTACTACTTTATAAAGCCTTCGACACACAGCGGGCGGGGCGCGACGTCGACGGGACGCCGACGGCACGGTTATAAGCTGTAATGTACTACTTTATAAAGCCTTCGACACACAGCGGGCGGGGCAAGACGTCGACGGGACGCCGACGGCACGGTTATAAGCTGTAATGTACTACTTTATAAAGCCTTCGACACACAGCGGGCGGGGCGCGACGTCGACGGGACGCCGACGGCACGGTTATAAGCTGTAATGTACTACTTTATAAAGCCTTCGACACACAGCGGGCGGGGCGCGACGTCGACGGGACGCCGACGGCACGGTTATAAGCTGTAATGTACTACTTTATAAAGCCTTCGACACACAGCGGGCGGGGCGCGACGTCGACGGGACGCCGACGGCACGGTTATAAGCTGTAATGTACTACTTTATAAAGCCTTCGACACACAGCGGGCGGGGCGTACCGTCGACGTCGCGCCCCGCCCGCTGTGTGTCGAAACCTATACAAAAGACGCTCCAATGCGTTCCATTCCTGCGTGGTGGGTGCGGGCGGGCGATCGATATGGCGAATGGCGGGAACGTGGAAAGCGCGGGAAGCCGGGACCGTCGCCATGGCTACCGGCGCAGCAGCGCGCAATCAGCTCGGCGATTTAATTACCGGCTGCATGTGGGCGTTTAATTATAATTAATAATTCATTGATTCACGTAAAGCCCAGTTTAGACCTGTTAAAAAATCGTACGCATGCGAGTCCGGAAAGCGGACGAGTTTGAAGTGGATAGAGCGCCGCTATATTTTGCAACTTGCACGGTTTTCCTTGCAGGTCTAAACTGAGCTTAAGAACTTTTGCGCACAATGCTACGCAAATCTTCGAGACCCGACACTTTTAGTCTTGAAGCGTAGGCTGTTAGGCGGTAGTCTGCAATACAAATTCATGAGGTTCGTAATCCGAACGCGTGCCTAGTCGCTTAAGAGACACAAACCGCCGGGTATCGAAGGTTTGCATGCCTTGTGTACGAATGGCCTTATTTTAGGGGAATCCATATCAATGAACTACAACATTTTTTTACCTCGCTCCTCACGCTAGCACACGTGCTAGACAGCTGCGTCTGTAGGTACTACAGACAATACATGTGTTTTCAATCAGGATATAGCACTAGACCTGACAGACAGACGTAGAGTGTAGCGAAGGAGGAAAAGCTTGTAGTATATTTTAATTAGTAAACCACTACCTATTTAAGCTTTTTAGGGTTCCGTAGTCAACTAGGAACCCTTATAGTTTCGCCATGTCTGTCCGTCTGTCTGTCTGTCTGTCTGTCCGCGGCTAAGCTCAGAGATCGTTAGTACTAGAAAGCTGTAATTTGGCATGAATATACATATTAGTCACGCCAACAAAGTGGTAACATAAAAAACAAAAAAATAATTTTTTTTTAGGGTACCTCCCATAGACGTAAAGGGGGTGATTTTTTTTTCTCAACTAATCCTATAGTGTGGGGTATCGTTGGATAGGTCTTTTAAAACCATTGCGGGTTTGCTAATATGTTTTTTCTATTCAATGATCTGTTTGCGAAATATTCAACTTTAAAGTGAAAATTTTCATTAAAATCGGCCGTCCCCCTCCTCTAAAATCTAAACTGTTGGGTGGAAAAATTTGAAAAAATTCAGAAGGGTAGTAAATATATCAAATTTACTAGGAAAATTATAGCGGCTAAGATTGCTTGGAAATTATTTGTAGTTTAAGAGTAAATAGTAGCCTAAGGTATAAAACATACCTAAACTTGGATGATTCCGTACACATACGAAATCCTTAGAAAAATATTATTTGATTTTTTCGTAATGGCTACGGAACCCTACCTTGGGCGTGTCCGACACGCTCTTGGCCAGTTTTACATTCTATGATCATGAAAGTAGGTTTGTATAAAACCAGTGAGGAAAATTGTGGAGGTTTCACTACTTAAATAGGCGGGTGAAGTAGAAGTTAGAAGTTATTGATTATTTTTGCAGTAGATAGTTCCTTTGCCTGTGCTTTTAATGCAACTACTACGACTATTTTCGTACTAGACCCGTTAGAAGGAAGGACGGACCTAATAAAGGGACAAAAATGAAAGAGGTATCACAAAGTCATCAAATAGAAATACTGCTAAGTACATCCTGCATCGCGCTATTGAAGTTTCTCAACTCGGCTGCATAAATACAATTTCCAACTTTCTTCCTTTGTACATCGACTGACCAATTTGATTCCTAGGCCACTATAGAACCATGTCACAATGAATCAATTTGTTCATCTTCTACGACAGTGATTATTGCGTGATATATGTCACGATGACATCTCGATCTTTGCGAACATGATTGTGTGGAAAGGAGTTCGCTTGTGTATGCGCCCACACACACACGCACACACATTCACACAGAGACACACACACACACACACACACACACACACACACACACACACATCCCCCAACCTTCTTTACCCTGCTGTATAGGATTGTAAATAGGTATAGGTAGTATAATTTAATTGAAAGCGTGATTTATAATAACACTTATGTAATATTTTTTCTGTTTTTTAGGGTTCCGTAGTCAACTAGGAACCCTTATAGTTTCGCCATGTCTGTCCGTCTGTCTGTCTGTCCGCGGCTAAGCTCAGAGATCGTTAGTACTAGAAAGCTGTAATTTGGCATGAATATACATATCAGTCACGCCAACAAAGTGGTAAAATAAAAAATAAAAAAAAAATTTTTTTTAGGTTACCTCCCATACACGTAAAGGGGGGTGTTTTTTTTTTCTCGACTAGTCCTATATTGTGGGGTATCGTTGGATAGGTCTTTTAAAACCATTGCGGGGTTGCTAACATGATTTTTCTATTCAGCGATCTGTTTGCGAAATATTCAACTTTAAAGTGAAAATTTTCATTTAAATCGAGCGTCCCCCCCCCCTCTAAAATCTAAACTGTTAGGTGGAAAAATTAGAAAAAATTCAGAATGGTAGTAAATATATCAAATTTACTAGGAAAATTATAGCGGCTAAAATTGCTTGGAAATTATTTGTAGTTTAAGAGTAAATAGTAGCCTAAGGTATAAAACATACCTAAACTTGGATGATTCCGTACACATACGAAATCCTTAGAAAAATATTACTTTATTTTTTTGTAATGGCTACGGAACCCTACCTTGTGCGTGTCCGACACGCTCTTAGCCGGTTTTTTTCTGTTTAATGCACTCGCAGATGGCCAAGATACAGGCTCAGCCTAGTTTGGCCACTGATGGATACCCTCAAAAATGTAAATATGTAGTTTTTGTTAATAAACGATTTTGTATTTTTTTTTGTATTTGTATTAATAACTTGAATTGTCACTGTCAGTCTGTCAAAACTTCTTTTTCTTCTATGTCATGGAGCAAAAACGTTTAACTCATTACGTTTATGGCATGTTGTGATCGGAAAGTTGATATTCCTTTGACCCGCGCTGACGTTGTAATTATATCCACTTAGTTAATGCGACAAGGTTATATTATAAGTCGTTTTCGAAAAAATTGTACATAGTTAAGGGCTTAATGAAAACAAAATCACGATCGCTTCCTTTGCGTAACGAAAGTTAGTCATACAAACTATATGGGTAACTTTCGTTACACAGAGGAATCAATTAAGTTTGGTTTTAATTAAGTACCTTAATTGTGTAATATTTTTTGAAAACGACTCATATAGTGGCCTAGGAATCAAATTGGGTGACTGTATTTTGGTTCCCGGGTATAGCATCTGCATGGAGAGAAATCTGTCTATTACAGCTTACATATTACAAACCTCTCCTCACAGCGACCGATACATCGAATCTTCACCCGCACTAAAACGCTCGCTGCAGTTTGTCTTTGACCATCTAATTTCGTATTAATGCATTCGGCAGTAACATTGACACGGCACCTGTACACGTGTTCAGCCCCGGGTGAGTTACGGGGCGTTTACTGCCGGGAAGCGATCCCCGCCGGGAAGCAATCGCGGAGGGCGGCACTTCGATGATGAGAGTGGTAATAAATTGCTTTGGGCTTTGATGCGTCGGTCGGATAAGTTGTGGAGGCTTAATTGGAGTTTTATTTCATTAATTGTGATTGCTTGTTTATGTATAGGTAAGTAAATAAACATTGTTTCCCACGGGAACGGGATCGGAGACAAAATCCTCAAATCCTAGCGGCTAAACTTAGAGAAATTAAATATTGCTTATGTTTTTTTTCACTTCTCATGCTCTTAAAATATGCATATCGGGACTAAAGCTCTTTTTTATCTCTAGGGATTAAAGTAATTTTTTTTAATTTACTTTGGAAACCCCTAAACTGCCAATCACGGTGTTTGACTCCATCCATCCATAGCGCTCCGTAGCGCCCTGCGCTTCGGTCTGTGGAAGCCTTTAGGGCGTGGAAATAACCTCAAAATGACAACTGTATAAAAAATATTTAAAAAATAATAATTTCGTGAAACACGATGAATAATTAAATTACGAATATTAATCTATTTAATTATATTAAACATGAATTCATTTTATTCTGCATGTAAAGAAAGATTTGCTTTAGCTTAGGTGTTTTTTAATTTGATTTTTTTTTAAAACCCTGTCGGTAAAGCAGTTTCCTGCTCTGTCGATAAAATAGCAATCCGCACTGTCGGCAAAGCAGTGCTGGAGTGTACGGTAGATAGAGCAGTTACGTTTGAAAATTAATATGGCGTGACTTCAAAATGATGCGATGTCAGTTCTTGCATTTAATAGTAAATAGAAAGTATAATTAATTAGATATAATTTAACAAAGAATTGGCATATAGAAAATAAACTTCAAATTTCGTTTCTTTATTCACAGGTGAGTGAAATTAAATGAAATAAAATGAAATGAAATGAAATGAAATAAAATGTTTATTTGC
Organism: Archips crataeganus; assembly: GCA_947859365.1. Taxonomy (NCBI): domain Eukaryota; kingdom Metazoa; phylum Arthropoda; class Insecta; order Lepidoptera; family Tortricidae; genus Archips; species Archips crataeganus. The sequence continues at coordinate 393,073 of OX402057.1, read as the reverse complement.
TATAACACTATGTATACAAATGTGATGTTGAGTGTTTCAGTTAACAATATATTTTGTGTGAACTTAGTTAGTTCAATTAGTTTAATTTATTTGCCGATTCTCATGAAAGAACAATTATCATTCTTATATGCATAGTCCAATTAGTTTTATCATAGTTTTTAAGTTTGTATCTGTTGGTGAATTATTATGCAAGCATTTAAAGCGGCACTTTACAAAAAAATATAAACGAAAAGAAAAGACCGCGGAATTTTTTTTTGCTATTTGAATTTTGAACAGATGTCCATTGCTCGTATTGAGCATACGTTGTAAAAAAGTAATTTTGAACAGATGTCCATTGCTCGTATTGAGCATACGTTGTAAAAAAGTAATTTTGAACAGATGTCCATTGCTCGTATTGAGCATACGTTGTAAAAAAGTAATTTTGAACAGATGTCCATTGCTCGTATTGAGCATACGTTGTAAAAAAGTAATTTTGAACAGATGTCCATTGCTCGTATTGAGCATACGTTGTAAAAAAGTAATTTTGAACAGATGTCCATTGCTCGTATTGAGCATACGTTGTAAAATTGTTGATCGAAGGTTGTAAAAAAGTAATTTTGTACGTCGTTTTTTTCCTCGCATTCAAAGTGAAAAGTAGAGTGTTTAACGCGAGACTAAACTACCATACCTAATGACAACTCGAATTATAGCCTCCCTCGCTCTCGCTCGGGTGGCTTAATATCTCGTGTCATTATGGCTTGTTTTAGTCCCTTGTTGAACAATCTACTATTTTATCGTGGACAGGGATGTTTGGAAACAATTCCGATCCGCGTTGGCGATCCCTAGTCTCAAATAACTTATCTACTGTGTTTAAAAAGTTGTATTAAATACTTTAGATGTATTGTATGTAATTTAATATTTATTTTTTATATAAGAGAGGGAAAACGAGCAGACGGGTCACCCGATGGAGAGCGATCACCGTCGCCCATGGACACCCGCAACACGGGGGGAATCACAGGTGCGTTGCCAACCCTTTTAGGAATTGGTAGGCTCGTTTTTTAAAGATCCCTAAGTTGTAACGCTCCGGGAATGCGGGAATAGCATTGAAGATCCTGTTTGAAAAAAATATACTTAAGTAGGTACCTTGTTGAGTTTATTCTCGGATTCTTCTCAACAGGGTTTTTCCGGACCGGTGGTTAGATTCTTCGACATTAATAAGTGCTTAAATTTAAGCCTAGAATGAATAAATATATTTTAACTTTGAATTGTTTAAATATACTTACAATCTAAATGAAGATTACGACGTAATTTTTGGGAATTCCTATCGGATTTAGTAGTCTAGAATTTCAATGCACATAAATTCCGATAAAATCAGAGGTACGAGCCCGGATTCGCACCCACTACCCTCTGCTTGAGAGGCCATAGGTCAAACCACTAGGCCACCACGGCTTAGTGTATATAGACTTTTAGGCTGACTTGCACAGATCAGAGTTAACTATATAACCCCGAGTTAAGTGCTAACCCAGGGTTAAGAAGTGTCAAAATTTATGAAACTATCATCCTTAACCCAGTACTTAAATTTTTAACCCTAGTCTAGTCTGTGCAAGCGGCCCTTTGAATCTAGTGAAGAAATAAAAGTGACGCAAGTTCGCGTCATAATTGTGACGTATGTGCTTTCTGGGCTCGGCGGGGTCAGCGACCCCCGGCGCCGTTAGGTGGTCAATACCTAACCATTCATTGACGACCGTAGTGCTACTCTTTTCTTCAAAGGGCAAAATAGTTGGCGTGGCAACTACGAGGAAGCCGTTCGAGCTAGTTGATGACCGAGAATAGGGGTTGTTCAAGATACGCGACACGCAAAGTACAAAAACTACAAACGCACCCGCACGCGCTAGGAGTGGGTTAGATGAGGTATAGGTTTAAGTAAGTATGTATGTATGTCTTGACGACCGCTTTAGCCTAGTTGGTAGTGATCCTGCTTACGAAGCAAGAGGTCCTGGGTTCACATCCCGGTAAGGGCATTTATTTGTGTGATGAGCACGAATATTTGTTTATGAGTCATGGATGTTTTCTATGTATTTAAGTATTTATTTATCTATTTAAGTATGTTTATCGTCGTCTAGTACCCATAGTACAAGCTTTGCTTAGTTTGGGACTAGGTCGATTTGTGTAAGATTGTCCCCTAATATTTATTTATTTATTTACCTATTTATTTATGTATTATGCAAGAGGCAGGTACGCCCTGTAATTGTTGACCTGGAATGAATGACAATAATATACGACCGGATAATTCAAATTCTCTTGTAATTAATTGCTATAAATGTTTGAATAAGAGTTGATGAATTGAAACAATTTCTTTGCTCACCCGCGACCTTACGATAGTTACGTGTAAGAAATGCGTGGTCATGCAGTTCCTCCACCTCCACACTGCACGAATACACACAAATAACACAAACCCAACCATCACCACCACCAAACTAGACTGACGCGTTTCAAACTCAACCTGAGCTCATCTTCAGAGTAGGCACCACAACCGTACGCTATGCTACCAAATGTTAAACCAAAGGTTGGCTGGTTGTGTAGGTTTAGCATTTGGTAGCAGGTAGGCTGTTTATTGCAAAATTGCAAATGGATCATTTCGTTTCCGGTTTGATAAGGGTTTGATGCAGACCGGCGGACGTTGTATGCATCCTGTGTGACAAGGGGCTCAATTCAGGAACGGCCTAACACGGTTTGCGAGCGGTAATTGAATCGTTTGCGAGAGGATAGGGATGGGCTGAGCTTGGGATGAGCCTTATTTTCCTGTTAATTCGCTTTGTAAATAAATAAATAAGGCTCATCCCAAGCTCAGCCCAAACCTCTCGCAAACCAGTGATTTTTGGCGTTCTGAATAGCAGTTCACCCTATCCTCTCGCAAACCGTGTTAGGCCGTTCCTGAATTTAGCCCCAGGTCCTTATACTCGAAGTGTACATGGATATCGTGGTATGAGGATTGTGAATTGGTTTTTGCATGTGGTCAGCAAAACAATGCCTTTGATGCCGCGCATTCATACGTAATGCGCGGCGGACCGGCCGCCGCCCGCAATCAAATCAACTGTGATCCCGACCCACTTCCGATTCAGACGATTCAGTGTTCATTATAAACTAGTGCAGACAACATGATTCTTTAGTTAAAAAGTTAAATTATGATTTATGATGATTTGACTAACGTTTATTTTCAAAGCTAACAGATTTCCCCATTCAAAACATTCGATCACCTAAATTTATTCCGGAAGTCCGAAACTAAACACGCAACTTGTATTGAATCTCACGTATGTTCCAGCCACGGTGATACACGCCGCTTGTCGGGAGGGGAGTGGGGAGTGATGGATCGGCGCCTAATAAATTCACACCTGCGGCCCAGAGGTAGTGCGGGACACACGGGATAAGGCGGGGAGAAAAATCGGGCGACAAAAGGATACGCTGTGACAGGTAAATTAATAATGTACATTTATTTCTTTAGTCTTTGGGCCAGCTCGTAATATTTCAGTACCTGGGCGACCGAGCTCCGCTCGGGCTGAAACTCGGTACCAAGCGTTTTCCCAAAGAGAAGACTAAGCTAGATCAATTTTTCATCCCCGAACACCCCCACATACCAAATTTCATCGAAATCGTTGGAGCCGTTTCTGAGATTCTGATTATACACCGTGAAATTTTAGTGGTTGTTTTCCCGAAACGAGGTGATTTAGTATCGATTGTACAATCGATTTATAATTACTATTTTGACTAGAGTCAAAAATCCAATTGTGAAAAACGAAAGTCGAAAATGACCGCAAACCAATAGTAACGCTTCGTTGGTACCTAACCTATCGTACGATCGTACGCTACTTGTACCAACGAAGCATTACTATTGGTTCGCGGTCATTTTCGACTTTCGTTTTTCACAATTGGATTTTTGACTCTAGTCAAAATAATAATTATAAATCGATTGTACAATCGAAACTAAATCACCTCGTTTCGGGAAAACAACCACTAAAATTTCACGGTGTATACAAGAATTGCTCGTTTAAAGGTATTAGATAGTTATTTGTTTATTTTTGAGTTTTTTACACAAAGTTTTTGTGATTTGGACCAAGTTATAATTAATACTAGCGGCTATTCGTTCGTAGTGGCTACTAACCAGTTGATATTATCCTGTAGGTACGCGTTGATTTTCAGAACAATAACCATACAGTATAACTAACTAGCAATCTAGAATAAGCACATTATGCATGAGGCACATAAGAATAGATTATCTGTTTAAGATGACGATTAATCTATACTTAAGGGGCACTATCTGTTATCTTGTAATAATTAGCTTTATTGGACCTAGTTTATTTATTTATTTATTTGTGGCTGTTTATCCCACTGCCTATATTTATTTTTGACATGTACTTATTATGTACGATTTATGTATGAGTAGGTAGATGTACAGTCGACTACAAAAAAATCGATACGGCCAAAGTTACAAAAATATGTATACACGACCTTAATGTTAAGTCAATAAAGGTGTGTATACATATCTTTGTAACTTTGGCGGTATCGATCTTTTTGTAGTCGACTGTACTATTTTTGTTGCGTTTTTAATTTTCTGATCCACTGTTGATGGACCACCTGCTGTAAACTAGTCCTTCCTTCTTTCTGTTTAAAGGGTTGCCTGGAAGAGATCGCTCTTAAGCGATAAGACCGCCTATTGCTTACCTTGTAACTTTCTCTCTGTGTACCTGTTTTCTGTATTGCTTACCATTTCTAGTGTACAATAAAGAGTCATTGTATTGTACTGTATTATTCACAGTAATTTGTTATGCAATACAACTTACTGATGCCATGATTGGCTATTCTGTGGATACGCGTGAAAATTAGATATCCGGTACTACCAGCTAAATAATTACTAATTTGGCCTTTAAAGAGCAGTACAGGGTAAAAAAAGTCAGGGTCAAGGGCAAAAACTGCTAATAGTTGACCTATTGTCGCGTTTTCCTTGAGTAACATAGTTCTACAAGGTGTTAATGATACAATAGAAAATATCCTGCAAAACATGGTTATAGATTTTCAAGAAAAATAAAAATATTGCGTGGTGTCCCTCCGCGCGGAAGAAGTGAAACTTCATAATAAAAAATAAAAAAAACCAGGCGGTCACCCATCCAAGTACTGACCGCGCCCGACGTTGCTTAACTTCGGTGATCGGACGAGAACCGGTGTTTTTGTCAAATATCTTGAAAACGGTGCATCCTACGGCAAAATCAATGAAATTTTCATCCCCCATTGAAACCTCCGCGCTCCCCCTTAACCCCCCGCACCCCCCGTACCCCTAACCCCCCTCACTCACCCTTCACCTCACCCCCCTCACCCTACCCTCTCGCAAACGTCTCGTAAACGTCAACTTGCGTTGCGTTGCGTTGCGTATTTAATGCAACGCATTTAACGCAACGCTTGTTGGATGGAAGTCGCATTAGAAGTTTCACTTCAAAAAAAATCAGCGGTTAACACTACGACTCGAACAGAATCAGTGACATTGACAGTGACAGCTGTGAGCTGAGCCTGACACTGACAGTTCCTTCCTAGTTTCACAGCTTCACGCGAATCAATGTCAGTCATTCGCTCACAGAGGAAAAAAATGAGAAAACAGTTTTACCTTTTGCGTTGATTTCCGTTGTTGTCATCCCATCGGCCGCACGATAACTCCGTCCGCGCACAATACGCGACAAGCACAGTCACCAAATAATGAGGTGAGCGTCGTTGGGCGCAATTATTACGTGAAAATAAGACTCAATAGCGTCCGTTGTCGACTGTGTCCGCGGGTGCGGGGGCACTGTTGCCAACACGCAAATTGACCGTAACAAGTGTTATGATTGTGTGGTTGCAGGTAATATCCCATGAGTACGGGAAGCAGGTGCAGGCGAGGTTGCCATGACGCGCCCGGGGCCTCCCAATGAGAACCTGCCCACGGTACGTACGGCACGCCCTTGTTTCGGTCTTCGTCCGATTCAACAACAGTTTATCTTATCTAGGATAGAATTTAATCTACTCACGTTCTTCATTTGAAATATTTAAAGCTATGACCATGTTGAGATGGCACTTGTTTTAATTGTTGTCATTGAAACAACACTGAAGACTGACTAGAAATCCTATGCCTTAACAGGATATTTCTTGACATAATTCCATGGGTTTTCCTAATTCAAAATCAAAAAATCAAAATCAAAATGTATTTATTGACCATAAAATTTAAATTAAACGATACATGAGAAACAGTGATCCCCACACTAGGCACAGCCTGTATCGTGGAGATCCAAACGCAACAGAAATTTCAAGAATGAGCGGCACTTAATTTTGTATTTGGTAGGTATCCTGGATCATACATTTTTGTTTATTTTATAGCATAACTAAAATTAATATATATTTGACATGCTTAATTTTAAAATTACACTACACCAAAATTATTCATTGTAAAGGTGCTGTTTACTTAGAATTATAAGTTTCTTGTTCTACATTTACAATTATACTTCATATATCACTTGCATTGAAAAAGGCATAAACATAACACTTTCCAAATAAAGATAATCACTTAAAAACGTCCATAACATGTGTTATTTGTTTTAGGTCTCCTGTCTATTCCTTCCCCAAAATCAAAATTTCTTAAACCAAACAGTCTCCTCATGTGTGTTATGTCTCTACTTCGACATTGGCAAAATACGCCTTGCTAAAATAGCGAGGGTGAAAGCCAAGATAAAAAAAAAACAAATCACTTAAAATAATGTATTACACCATAGTGGAGTTCTAAATGTTGGATTATGTTAACTGGTCACTCACATGAACCCATTGTATGCTTAAGATATGTATCCATGCCCAATTGACAACATTTAATTTTTTTGTGTATCTCAATACTCAAACATAAAGCCTCAAAACCTCGGCTCTCATTTTATTGTTTCTGTGCACTTGGTTTGAAAAGACTAATACACTGATAGTTTATTCACTTATTCTAAAATGGCATAACTCCAGTTCTTCGGTAGAATAGACCCTTTACTTTAGTTTTATCTCAATCAAAAAAACCGGCCAAGTGCGAGTCGGACTTGTTTACAAAAGGTTTTGTACCATTATCTATAAAAACGGCAGAAAAATCACGTTTGTTGTATGGAAGCCCCCTTAAATATTTATTTTATTCTATTTTTTAGTATTTGTTACAACAAATACTAAATACCAAAATACATCATCTGTGAAAATTTCAACTGTCTAGCTATCACGGTTTGTGATATACAGCCTGGTGACAGACGGATAGACGGTCAGACAGCGAAGTCTCAGTAATAGGGTCCCGTTTTTACCCTTTGGGTATGGAACCCTAAAAAAAAGTTTTAAGTGATCTGGCCTTATACTACGAAATTCGATTTTCATTGTTTGCTGTTTTACTCACTCTAATAGTACTAAAGATAAGGGTGAAAGGGATGGCATAATACAAAGTTCAAAAATCAAATTTCGTAGTAGCCCCCCCTTTAATAAAATTGACAATGTCAATGTCAAATACAAATTATTGAACAGCATATTTTTCTTTGGCAAAAGGTAAGGCTATTTCATCTATTGTATCATAGACCTGGTAAAATTAGGACAATTAATTTATTCTTTTGTAATTTTTATATCAAGCAAAATAATCTTCTAATATAAAAATCTTGTGTCACGGTGTTTGTTATCAAACTCCTCCGAAACGGCTGAACCGATTTTGTGAAATTTTTTCTCCACATTCGGTAGGTCTGAAAATAGGTTGTAGGCTATTTTTTATACCCCTATTCTTCGTGGACGGAGTCGCGGGCAACAGCTAGTTTTTTAATAAATAGAGTGTAGTGTGCAGGAAGCAAAATTCTTTCAAATCAAATATATATTTCGAAGTGTTTTTAAAATGATATATGTTGTCAATTTGAGGCATTCTTTTTGTTTTTTTTTTTCAATCTGCATATTTGGGTTTATGTAAAACAGTTAAGACTAGAATCAACAATTATTTTCACTTCCCACATATGAGTATTTAAACAATTCACTGGAAAGTGGTTTTGTGACATTAACACAGTAAGTGAATTATTGTTTGTTGTACAATTGCATTTTACATACTATTTTTGACGGTTACCTATCATATTCTCGAAAAGCTCATTTCCGAATATTAAAATTCCGAAAACGAAACTCCTTTTTTTCGTTTTCCAAATTATTGTTTGTCCGAAGTTTTATTTACCATATTTTCTTTTGCCAAATGTTTTAAAATCCATTTTTTTATTTGCCAAATGATTCCAAATCCAACTGCATGAAATTCCGTAGGATCATTTGCCAAATACATATTTATTCCGCAAAGGTCAGGGGTACAAAAGGCGACCATACAACTATGTGTGGAGCATAATATTCATTTTGTTGTTTAATGTTGCCCAAATATTTTATTGAGTTTGCTATGTGGGTAGGGGGTTTTGTAGGTGGTTATAAAAAAAATAACTAACACCAAAGGCTAATGCGGGAGCTTTGCTCCGCTACGCTCCCGCTCCAAACCGTCTTGCTCGCTCGCTAAAAATTATGCACTATTGTCTTACTCTGATGTTAGGTAGATAATAAAAACATACTTTCGGCTTTTCGTTACATTTAGATTATGAAAATATGGCAACTGATTAGGTTGGAAAATAAAAAAATGGACTAATGTAAATCAGGATTTTGAATTTGATGGCAAATAAAACTGTGGTTAAATGAATCCGTGGCATTGTGAAGTTGTGGAAAAACAAAACATATGGATTTTAAAAAGTCGGTGAACCGTTTTCGGGTAAATTAAATTCGAGTAAAGGAGTTTCTAAACATCGATAGGTTCCCATTTTTGACTAATAGTGTTAATAACTGTCTGATTTTTTGGACTCTGAGCAAATTTTAACAAAACTCTCCGATATCCAGCAAAACATATTAATTGAATATTGAAACCACCAAGAAGGATACAATTTCACATTTGTTTCTTTATTTGGTTATCATTAGTGTTGCACTAACAATAATGTTTATTCATAATCCATAACAAAGAACAATAAATAAATAACACAATATCAATCTAAATGATTCATTGTGACTTGTAGGGCCAGCTAGTTGGCCGTGGTAGTAGTGTGCGCTGGTCGTGCTTCAGACTGATATTATTTGTTTTCAGAAGTGATAGTTAGTAAGAAGCCATGCCAATATTCACGGGCAGTGACAGTGTATGTGTACAATTTGTTTTGTTTGTGTATGTGAGATGTTTTCCTGCTTGACAACAAGAATATTTCACAAATCAAGTTTAATTATTTATTGTGGTTGTAAAGTTGAAACAGGAAAATGTGGTCACCGTAGATGTATGTTATGTTTAGTTTGTGCAGTCCTGTGTGCAGAATGGGAAAGCAGGATCCATTATAAATGTCTCATTTATCCTGTTGCATGACTGGTTGAATAAATTCATGATCAACCATTTTTTTGTACTGCTCAAAAGAAATATCCATTTGAGTTTGAATTTCATTGGTCAATAAATATGTTTATTTCTATCATTCCTTATGATATATTTTCTTTGCATTACACAATATGAGAATTTTTTTTTGTTACATTATAATTTTATACTTACTGATGAAACTCAAGTGGATTGTATTTTTTTGAGTAGTATATCTATAGGTAGAGTCTAATGTCTGCTACACATGTAACAATATATCGTAGAGATTAATCTGTGCAAACCAATTTGCGCAGATTTATCGATCGTGTGTATGACAATAATCTGCAACGATTTGTCATACACACAATCGATAAATCTGCGCAAATTGGTTTGCACAGATAAATCGCTACGATATATCGTTACATGTGCAGCAGGCATAAGCTACTGCTTCTCTAGATGATGATTTTCAAAGAGTTATTGATATTCGTCCTAATAATCATAAATTGCATACTTAGTTGCTAACATTTCATATGTATTTCGTATAGCTGATTGTTCATGCTCCTTATGACAATAAGATTCAAGAACACTCAGTTGAGAGTGTTAGCAATGGTCTAGCTATACCAAATTTCCATACAATAAGTTTGAGCCTGGGCTCTTATCAGTGGTATATACTATAATGTTCACTTGGTTCCTTGCATTATAACTTATTAACCTTCTGCATCAAACTTAAGGTCCCTTAGTCATTTAACAATGTTGTCCGATCATGACATCCCATAAGACTTGATAGGTGAGAGCCAAATGAATCGATTTGAAATTTATGACACATGAATCTTTGTTTATATGCTCGCGCAGAACAATTTCTTTCTTCGTAAAATACGCTAGGATCCAGGAGGATGTCTGTTGGGATTCAGATCGGACAGCACGGAATGCTAACTAGACCAGCAATGAACTCAAAATTGGTATCTAATTAAGATTTAATCTGTTGGGTCTGCAGATCAAACTGGTGGTGGTGGGAGACGGCGGCGTAGGCAAGAGCGCGATCACCATCCAGTTCTTCCAGAAGCTGTTCGTGACGGACTACGACCCCACCATAGAGGACTCCTACATACAGCATACGGAGGTCGACGGCCAGTGGTGCATACTCGATGGTCAGTCTATTTTACACTACACTTGCTTTTCCCGACAGTTTCGATGCGTCCATGCTGTGTTACCGCCCGGCCACGACTTCGCGCGGCCGGTACGAGATGTCATCTCGCCACATGGCGAAGCGAGGGGGCGGAGATGCTGTTCGGGGCTTCTGGCCCCTTTCAGCGGCGTCATACGCCGGCCACGACTATGGCCGGGTCACTGGTGGGGTGGCCGAGTGGCCACACAGGTATCTCTGCCGGGATCTTTGCCGGCCGCGAGATCGAGCCCGCCAGATGGAACCCCGTTCGGGGAAGTTCGGCGAGCGACTGTCAGCTGGCGGCGCGATGGATCAAGTTAGGGTAGTTCTGTGAACAAAATTAGTTAAATCCGGTAGATCCTTAGAAAACTAGCGACCGTTTTATCAGTTCATTGCGTGCGCCGCCAGGTAACCACTGAGGGGCGAACGTCTCGCCCGCGCAATGAACAGATAACACGCTCGCCGCGCCGCCGGTTGCTCGTAGTCGTTAGGCCGTTAAGGTGCTGCTGAAAACCAGCTCAATAAACCAGGCACTAATTTGAATTCCTTTGTGAATTAATCCAAACGTAATTGTAGAAATTTGCACTTTTATGGAGAACAGAAGCTGCAGCCCGCGACTCTGTCTGTGAAGAATCGTTTCTCGCTATCCCGTGCGACCTATGCAATTTTTGTTAATTTCATTAAAGAGGTCAGACAGACAGTCACTTTCGCATTTATAGTAATACTAAAAATAAATGATTTTAGGTACAAAGTTTTATTTAACTTAAGATGTATGTAAGTACAGTCGTCATCGTGACCATTGCAGCTATCTAGGTGCTTAGAAATATCTGAAAACTTACGCAATACCGTGTCGATGGCTTGACTAGATTTTACGAGGGGCGTTCAATATAAAGTGAGAATGAGATGCAAACTCTTTTAATATTACGAAATTAAATACTGGCCGGTAAAGCTAATCTATCTAGCTGATTGCTATGAAAAAAAAAACTAACTGTCTTTTGTTTAAAAAAAATATACGGTAATTTCTTTGCAATGCTATTGAGTACGTTAGCGAAAATGGAGAAAATTGAACTGCGCGCCGTTATCAAATACTTGTATTTGAAAAATTTTTCTACGGACCAAGTCAATTTGGATTTGCGGGACACTTTAGGGTCTAATGCTCCTCCGTATTCGACAGTCGCACGTTGGTGCGCCGAATTTAGACGTGGAAGAACATCGACAATGGACGACCCCCGCTCCGGACGCCCTACTACAGCAGTAACTGAAGAAATTGTGAAAAAAGTCGAAAACTCAGTTTGGGCGGATCGTCGTGTCACGGTTCGTTTTATTGCTGAAAATGTAAAGATTTCAACGGGGAGCGTGCATAATATTTTACATGAACGCTTGGGTATGAAAAAGGTATCTGCGCGTTGGGTACCAAGAATGCTTACTGACACGCAAAAACAAACTAGACTAGAGATTTGTCAAGAAGCTTTGAACCTGATGCAGCAAGACCGGGAACTTTTTTTGGCGCGATTTATAACAATGGACGAAACATGGCTCCATCATTACGACCCATAAACGAAACTGCAGTCTATGACATGGAAAAGGCCATCATCTCCAACTCCGAAGAAATTCAAGGTGAGCCCATCTGCCGGTAAGGTCATGGGCTCTGTTTTTTGGGATGGTAAAGGGGTATTAATGATTGAGTATCTCGAGCATGGAGCCACTATTACGGGCACATTATACGCCAAACAAATAGCAACATTGCGCAATGAGATCCGCGAAAAACGGCGAGGTAAACTCTCGAAAGTTGTTCTGTTCCACTAGGACAATGCCCCGGCACACAAGTCCGCCGTTGCAATGGCTGCAATTCGTGATGCTGGGTTCGATATCCTTAAGCATCCTCCGTATTCACCAGATCTCGCTCCCAGTGATTTTTACCTATTTCCGAGATTGAAACAATACCTGAGAGGCCAGAAATTTGAAGACGACGACGCGGTAGTCGCTGCAGTACAAGATTTTTTAAGTACTCAACATGAGACCTTTTTTAAAAATGGAATTTTAAGTTTAGAAAAAAGATATACTAAGTGTATTATGCTAAAAGGTGACTATGCGAAAAATAAAATGACATTTAGTAAAAGTTGTTTATAACATACTCATTCTCACTTTTTATTGAACGCCCCTAGTAAATCAAAATTTCCGATAAAAACCGTACAGCGTTGTTCAGTCAAATTGACCCAGAAATACTTATACCGGATTAATTTTATGGCATAGGTAGTGTATAAGTATGAAATTGGGCTAAATTTTTGAACCGATGCACTTTTTAGGGTTCCGTAGTCAAATAGGAACCCTTATAGTTTCGCCATGTCTGTCCGTCTGTCTGTCCGCGGCTATGCTCAGAGACTGTTAGTACTAGAAGGCTGTAATTTGGCATGAATATATATATCAGTCACGCCGACAAAGCGGTTAAATAAAAAAAACTAAAAAAATTTTTTTTATGGTGTCTTCCATAGACGTAAAGTTGGGGTGATTTTTTTTCTCGACTAATCTTATAGTGTGGGGTATCATTGGATAGGTATTTGAAAATAAATAGGGGTTTGCTAAAACCATTTTTTGATAAAACGAATATTTTCGGAGATATTCACTCCGAAAGTTCAAAATAATGTGTCTCCCCCCCTCTAAATTTTGAACTATAATAAATATGAAAAAAATCACGTAAGTTAAACTTAATAAAAACTTTCTAGGAAAATTATTTTCAACTTAATCAGTTGAGCAGTTTTTAAGTTTTTGTAAAAAAATATTTCTAAACTAAGATTGTAATTTAACCTTCATTGCAAGCATTTTTTTCTTTAAGTACCTATAAGATCACGCTAATAGTATCTTCTTTCAAATAAAAAAAAAATATTAAATCTAAAAACAATCAACATACATACTAGTTCTTAGTTACCCACTTCGCCGATAGATGGCGCTGTACCGCCGACGTTGGGACCAACACAACCACATTACCACCTTAGTACTAAGATTACCTACATAGCGGTTTCTTTTTTCTGCAAGTGTTAATTTAATTAAATTTAACTTAATTCATGTAGTTATGTCTAGTTGTGTAAGTCCTTTTTTCGCCTGAGACACACCGACCGGCGGTGCGGCAAGCGTTTTTCTCTGTTCATTGCACGGCCGAGACGCTCGCATGCAATGAACTGCTGAAACGCTCGCCGCGCCGCCGGACGCGCGAAGTCGTGGCCGAACCGTTAGACAACAAGGCCTCTGTACGCTTATTGCCTAACGCGCGGGCACTTGCTATAAGATGGTGACAGAAAACGATGGCAAATGCGACAGCAATCGTCCGCGAGACGATACGGCGTCTGTAGTGCTATTAATGTGTGCAGTCCTGGACACGGCGGGGCAGGAGGAGTTCAGCGCGATGCGCGAGCAGTACATGCGCAAGGGGGACGGCTTCCTGCTGGTGTACTCGGTCACCGACCCGCAGTCCTTCCGCAACCTGCGTCGCTTCCACACGCAGATCCTTCGCGTCAAGGACAGGTCAGTTGCTGTGCTGAACATCACTATTTTTTTTTTCTATGCTATATAGGCTTGCGGTTGTCCACAATCACGCCAGTTGGAAAGTGATGATGAGGCCTAAGATGGAGTACGCTTGCCTAGAAAATGCTCACTCACCCTAGACTTGAATTTAGGGGAACAAGCAGGAAGAAGGCAGTTGAGCGCGGTGCTGCGCGCGCCCTCAAGCAGTGCAAACCGTACAACAAAAACGGGGCACTGTAACCGGTACGCGCGCTGCACAACTGCTCAGACCCTTCCTTCAGAATGGCTTCTATAGGCGACAGGCCGGAACACCACGAGAGTCGCTTGGCGGCCCGGCGAAACCTATAGGGTGACCAGCCACGGCCGAAGCCTATCGAGTTGTGTCGCTCGTATAGCACCACCCAGGTTTCTTTCCCAGGTCGATTAGAGGCGGAGTATTCACGGTCGTCTGCTTCACTGAATGCACAAGGCGTTTTAGCTGGTATAAAGATTCATTTCAGACGAAAGTCGTCCACTGCTGAACGTAGGCTTCCCTCAACGATCGCCAAACAGACCGGTTCTGTGCCATCTGCGTCCAACGCATTTCCGCAACCTAAACCTCTTGACCGCCACAAAATAAACGGAGTGACGCGCTCTGTACGCCACGGAACAAACAATCTAGTCGATAAATAGGGATTTATTTCCATTGCAGAAGGATTTATTTCGAGTTGAGTGTTGATCATGTTGGGGTGTGAGCCTTTTAACTGGCTGTTATGTATGATGAAGTTAACCAAGTCGTTATTTTGTTGGAGGCCTACCTACACTGCGTGTTCCTGTCTGTGGACGTATATCGAGAACCTTCTGTCATCAGTTCTACGAGGGAGCCCTTTTTACGCGGAAATAACTTCGTTCCATCTAATGCGGTCGCCGAACCTGTTTCAACCCACTTCGGCAAACGAACGTCGTCTTCGCATTACTCTGTCCGCCTACTGTGGTGGCCATGAGGGCAGTGGCAGCTGTGTTTCGCTGAATATAGCCGACTACCGTGTTACCGACCATATCGGGACTGGCGCGTGGCAAACACATCAACTCCTTTAGCGTCGGTTAGGGGTACCGTTTAGTTACTGACACGGTTACCGGTCTGCGATGCCGGTGCATCAT
Source organism: Archips crataeganus (assembly GCA_947859365.1). Taxonomy (NCBI): domain Eukaryota; kingdom Metazoa; phylum Arthropoda; class Insecta; order Lepidoptera; family Tortricidae; genus Archips; species Archips crataeganus. The sequence continues at coordinate 377,855 of OX402057.1, read as the reverse complement.
GTCTACGGCAGACCGCCTCGTGAAAACCTAGTACCTATTTTCCTATCTGACTGTATTTTTGTATGTGGTAGTTATGAAGGCGGTTTCTGTTTCGAGGGAGTCGTACCCGATGCTGGTGGCGGCCAACAAAGTGGACCTCGTGCACGCGCGCGCCGTGGGCGAGGAGGCGGGCAGGGAGCTGGCGCGGGAGCTGGGCGCCCCGCACATACAGACCAGCGCCAAGGAGCCGCCGCTCAACATCGAGCGCGCCTTCCACGAGGTACCGCTAGTGTTAGTTTAGGAGGCGGGCAGGGAGCTGGGCGCCCCGCACATACAGACCAGCGCCAAGGAGCCGCCGCTCAACATCGAGCGCGCCTTCCACGAGGTACCGCTAGTGTTAGTTTAGGAGGCGGGCAGGGAGCTGGGCGCCCCGCACATACAGACCAGCGCCAAGGAGCCGCCGCTCAACATCGAGCGCGCCTTCCACGAGGTACCGCTAGTGTTAGTTTAGGAGGCGGGCAGGGAGCTGGGCGCCCCGCACATACAGACCAGCGCCAAGGAGCCGCCGCTCAACATCGAGCGCGCCTTCCACGAGGTACCGCTAGTGTTAGTTTAGGAGGCGGGCAGGGAGCTGGGCGCCCCGCACATACAGACCAGCGCCAAGGAGCCGCCGCTCAACATCGAGCGCGCCTTCCACGAGGTACCGCTAGTGTTAGTTTAGGAGGCGGGCAGGGAGCTGGGCGCCCCGCACATACAGACCAGCGCCAAGGAGCCGCCGCTCAACATCGAGCGCGCCTTCCACGAGGTACCGCTAGTGTTAGTTTAGGAGGCGGGCAGGGAGCTGGGCGCCCCGCACATACAGACCAGCGCCAAGGAGCCGCCGCTCAACATCGAGCGCGCCTTCCACGAGGTACCGCTAGTGTTAGTTTAGGAGGCGGGCAGGGAGCTGGGCGCCCCGCACATACAGACCAGCGCCAAGGAGCCGCCGCTCAACATCGAGCGCGCCTTCCACGAGGTACCGCTAGTGTTAGTTTAGGAGGCGGGCAGGGAGCTGGGCGCCCCGCACATACAGACCAGCGCCAAGGAGCCGCCGCTCAACATCGAGCGCGCCTTCCACGAGGTACCGCTAGTGTTAGTTTAGGAGGCGGGCAGGGAGCTGGGCGCCCCGCACATACAGACCAGCGCCAAGGAGCCGCCGCTCAACATCGAGCGCGCCTTCCACGAGGTACCGCTAGTGTTAGTTTAGGAGGCGGGCAGGGAGCTGGGCGCCCCGCACATACAGACCAGCGCCAAGGAGCCGCCGCTCAACATCGAGCGCGCCTTCCACGAGGTACCGCTAGTGTTAGTTTAGGAGGCGGGCAGGGAGCTGGGCGCCCCGCACATACAGACCAGCGCCAAGGAGCCGCCGCTCAACATCGAGCGCGCCTTCCACGAGGTACCGCTAGTGTTAGTTTAGGAGGCGGGCAGGGAGCTGGGCGCCCCGCACATACAGACCAGCGCCAAGGAGCCGCCGCTCAACATCGAGCGCGCCTTCCACGAGGTACCGCTAGTGTTAGTTTAGGAGGCGGGCAGGGAGCTGGGCGCCCCGCACATACAGACCAGCGCCAAGGAGCCGCCGCTCAACATCGAGCGCGCCTTCCACGAGGTACCGCTAGTGTTAGTTTAGGAGGCGGGCAGGGAGCTGGGCGCCCCGCACATACAGACCAGCGCCAAGGAGCCGCCGCTCAACATCGAGCGCGCCTTCCACGAGGTACCGCTAGTGTTAGTTTAGGAGGCGGGCAGGGAGCTGGGCGCCCCGCACATACAGACCAGCGCCAAGGAGCCGCCGCTCAACATCGAGCGCGCCTTCCACGAGGTACCGCTAGTGTTAGTTTAGGAGGCGGGCAGGGAGCTGGGCGCCCCGCACATACAGACCAGCGCCAAGGAGCCGCCGCTCAACATCGAGCGCGCCTTCCACGAGGTACCGCTAGTGTTAGTTTAGGGTAGTTTATTGCAAGTAAGTATATAGACAGGTAGTATATAGACAAATTAGTAACTTAACTTCTGATTCCCAATCATCGAACTAGAGATTGGCATAATGACACGAAATACGTAAAGGATCCAATAGGTGGCGTCAAATGTGACACCAGATGGTATGGGTGTTACACCAAAAACATAGACTGTTAAAATCATTACACTTCCTTTTGGCTTTGCCGTAGTCGTGTAAAAAAAATCGTGCGTGAAGTTCTTCCGCGCGGAAGAAGTGAAACTTCGTAATGTGGAAATGAAAAAGGCACTAACTGAATTTACTTATGCATCTATGTGTTTAAATTACTCACTAGATGGCGCTTTTATCAAGTCTCATACATTTGCACAGACAGTATGAGTTCTGCATCGCACTATCGAAGTTTTTAACATCCGTTATACCTTGACAAGCTCGTGCGCGGCGCTCGGCGGAACCCTGTCGCAGGGAGCCTCTGCTGTTTTTAATAAGTGCGGCAAATACTGACTGCGACAGGGTTCCGCGGAGGGTCGCGCACGAGCTTGTCGGACTGTAGTATATATACAATGCGAGATTACTTGCTTCGGCAGTACATATACTAATGCTTTCATACCCCCTCAATGGTAGCGTTAAACGTTTAACGCAACCTTGTTGGAAGTCGCATTAGCAGTTTCACTTCAAAATAATCCTGATCCATGTTATTTGTTGGCAGTTGGTGCGCTTGATCCGCAAGCATCCCCAGCAAGAAGAGAAGGACCGTCGCCGCCGGAAATTCGGTAAATGCACCCTCCTCTGAGGACCCCCTCCCGCGCACCGCCGCGGCTAACTCCTGACCGGGCGCGCCCGACTTCACCCGAGCGCCGGCAGACTTCACCCGAGCGCCGGCCGACTTCACCCGAGCGCCGGCCGACTTCACCCGAGCGCCGGCCGACTTCACCCGAGCGCCGGCCGACCTCATCCCGCGCGTGAGTCAGTCTTGTTTATTGGTAAAGCCAATATCGAAAGATGCTAAATGTAAAATGACGCGAATTTTGCATGCGTTCGATGTTTACGAGGTAAATCGCAATTGTTTATCAATATGTAAACTGCAATGACTTACGCATGAAGGGGGTGAAATATGATGAAAGACCCCGCGTGATATATCCAACACGAGGCTTTTGTTAAATATATCGATGTATATTTGTGTAAGGAGAATCCGAGCGACGTAAAACTGTATTTAGCTGGGTCGGTCATACTGGTGCCATCTGTTTATTTGTAGCGCGATGAAAATCTAGCTTCAAATGTAACGTGAAACTGTAATACTGATCCAGCTTATTGTTTATTGTTCGTACCGACAGCCGCAGTCACAATGCGAGGCATTTATTTATCCAAAGTCTAGCATAAGTTGTATTTAATCATTATTAAACATATATTTTTTAGAAATTTATTGCATTTATAATAGTTTCACTGTGAAGCAATGTTTATTTAATGGTAGCGAGTAACTTTTATGAACAGAACAAAGTTATTGTTTCTTTACGAGTATTATATTCAGACCAAAGCGCGTGGGTGTTTTACGTAGAGTATAAGTGTTCGTATAAACGACGTGTAGCCTATTTATTTGCACAAATAATTGTATGACACGATGTAAATAGGAGCAGTCTTGGCGGAGACGTTCCATAGAGTACGACAAAAACTAGTTTACGTATGAGAGAGGTACTCAAATTTTATAATTTTACGTCATAAATGTGACAGTTGATTGATGTATTCTAACCGGGATATCATAAAAACTTAGATTCCCATTGATCATGTGTTTAAGACGTGTTTAAGTTTTTGTGGTAATACTGTAGTAGACGTTAACATATTCTACATAATGGTGGTGCCATCTAGTGAGAGGCAGCGGCAGCGTCACCAGTCACATACTTAAAATGTTAGTTTTAATGTAGTGAACAATAGATGTCGTTCTATTGTTCAAATGTTCCATAACGGGCATCATAGATGGCACCAGTTACCCAAGTCTGATGATAACCCTTTCGTTATAAAATTAAATTAGTTTGTATTTAACTAAGTGATGACATCACATTCGCAATACTGCAAGGCTGAAATTACCAAAAATATTTAACTTCTTTAACTCCAAAAGAATTGAGTCATTATATTAGTTCTCTTCCTCCTATAATTGTAGAAAAAAGCTAATTATTTTAAGGTGTCTACATACCTACTCGTATAGATTTAATGTTTTTGCAAATAGTTGTGGTAAATAAATACCGATAGAGAGAACATAGATGAATTTCCGTCAAACTGAATTTTCGGACCAATGCTTTTGATTAATTAATTTTCGAAGTCTTTAACGTGTGCATACATTTAATTTAAACTAGTGTTGTCTACTACAGTTACTAGTGTGACTCGTATAAGTAAACTAATAGAAATGATTTCGTGCAAGTGTGTGTGCTACCGCCTATACAGAAATTCCGGGATAGTTATATTGTTTCAAAACCCTGACAGCAAAAACGAAGAATATAAGTGCAGAATCTAGTCTAGTTCGAGGGTAATATAGATCTCAGCGAGTAGTGGTGTACACACCTTAAAGATTGCTATGAGTAGTTTATGATTTGAGATAATTATATAACTATACTCCGTTATCAAGGGGGGAGATTGGTGGCTACCTAACTTGAGTGTGTACCCTGTGAATCCAATACACTGTATCTTCAGTGCACTGTCTATGGGAGTTACAGTGTATTGGATTCACAGGGTACTGATGTGCAATGTCAATAAATAATCTTTCTTTTAACCCTTAAACCATTTGACAACACTGTCAAGATATTCGATTTTGGACCGCGAATGTTGCTAATTTGATTCGGCTTTGATTTATGTTTGACGGCAAATATATTGCAAGCATCGATTTAAGGGTTAAATCGAGTTTCCGGATAAATTTTGAAGTTCCCATACGTAGCTACAACGCCGAGTCTTGGATAGTTTATATGGGCCTTTTTAAGTAAGTGTCCTTATTTTTGGGTCAGTTTTGTGACGTTTTTTCTAAACAGTTTATACACCGTGAAATTTTAGTGGTTGTTTTCCCGAAACGAGGTGATTTAGTATCGATTGTACAATCGATTTATAATTACTATTTTGACTAGAGTCAAAAATCCAATTGTGAAAAACGAAAGTCGAAAATGACCGCAAACCAATAGTAACGCTTCGTTAGTACCTAACCTATCGTACGATCGTACGCTACTTGTACCAACGAAGCGTTACTATTGGTTTGCGGTCATTTTCGACTTTCGTTTTTCACAATTGGATTTTTGACTCTAGTCAAAATGGTAATTATAAATCGATTGTACAATCGAAACTAAATCACCTCGTTTCGGGAAAACAACCACTAAAATTTCACGGTGTATGTATGTATCTGTCATCACAAAACTGACACAAATTAATTGTATGGAAAGTTGGAGATATTTTTTTAGCGTTCTTGATTCTGAGTAAAAAAATCCTAAAACTTCCACATAAAAAAAGTGGGTACACTTTTTATTAAAAACGCCTGTACTGTACATATGCAATCGCCATCAGATATTTCGGAGCGGCCAAGGTGATCACAAATATCGAAACATGAACTCTAATACCTTAATAATAGAGTGCATGTGCTATTTTTGACCACCTTGGCCGCTCCGAAATTTCTGATGGCTACTGTACAGTCTCGGAATGAAAAGGTTCGTCAATTTTCGACTTTATATCAACGAGTTAAGGTCGAAAAGTGACCAACTTTTTCATTCCGCTACTGTACATCACTAATGTTAGGTAGCCACCAAACTGCCTGCTTTATAACGGAGTATATTTATAACAGAGTGCGTGGGAACGTGCAGAAATATGCTGACGCCCATGAGGATAAAAATGTTGCAATCTTCTATTTATTGTATACCCACGCACACTAGTGTATATAACAAGTAAAAGTAATTAAAGAGAAACGAAAAGGAATTGAATTCGTCGTAAGTGTTCCACTAGTTAAGTGTAGCGTCCCATGCACGCTTAGTTTGCTGCGGGATAGAAGCAGCCGTCCCTTTCGCGCTGCCCTGGTGGGAGAGGGATGGCTGAGACTCGCGGCGAAGCGAGATTATACTGCAGGGCTTAGTTCTTAGACTGGCCATATAAGTAATGATTGCTGAAGTAATGTAATTGGGTTTTGATTTTATTTCACATGGTTCTGTTTATCTTGTTTGTTTTATTGCGGACGCAGTCCGTAAAGGTTAATGAAATGCAACTAAAATATACAGAGTGCCCTCAAACTCAACGGTAGCTTGATACCGGGCCAGAGGAAAAGTTATAAAAGTTTAGAGAAAAAAGTTAAAAAAAAAATAATTCACGCGCTAAGCGATAATACACATTTTTTCGAAAATATCTAATACTTAGGGGCTGTTTCACTACCCATTGATTAATTGTAACTGACGGATAAATGTGATGCCGTCTCCGTCTATTCGAACAAAACAAACAGAGACGTCATCACATTTATCCGTCGAATAAATTTGATCAATAGATGGTGAAACAGGGGTAAAAGTGATAATGTTATGTGACTCGACTATAGCTTAATGAAATGACATGTTTTTTATTTTATTTATTTATTTTGTCCAGGACCAGTATAACTTGACCTTTCGCCTTGTATAGTCGACCCTATTCCTTTACCACCCTAAGGTCCAATGTCAGTTCTATGCTTAAAGCATCAAAGGCTATTTTCACTTGCAAGTCAATGTGACAGTCAGCCTTGTTGTTTTCATTCAGCTGTAGGAACTGTCATAAAAAATGAAAAACCACTTACTTGTTCAACAATAGCAGATTATCGTTAGTTTCGGGATACTCTGTATATGTTTTGGTATGTTTACTCAGTTTGCTAAGAATATAGTCTGAGAAGTAATAAACTCATCGGCAAAAATTGTCGGCCTACAGTCCACCTTTCATACAAACGAGGCTAATTTGATGCCTAGACCAGGGTAGTGCCCCGGTTGAGATCTGATGATGGATATCCAGAGCATCGATAATGGTGGTCCAGAGTTTCTAACACACACAACTGATTCAACAACCAGTTAACACCACAGCGAGAGAATTTGTACAGCACTGAGATTTTCATTCATTTTATTGCCATATTAGCTGTTTTTCTAAATTTCAATTCAATCAGGTGGGTATTTTAGGAACTCTGAATGTCCTTTATCAATGCTCGGAGTAGCCATCATCAGATGACAGCCAAAGCACCGCCTAGTGGAGAACCAAGACCTCAGTGACCTCGTTTGTATGAAAGGCGGACCGTGGGCCAGATTTTTTGCCGGTGAGTTTAATTGTAAGAGCGCCCTGCAGGTAGTTAGCGTAAGTAGTATAGCAGGCCGCGACACCCCATCGCACAGCAACGCAACTAGCTTTAACGTAGCCGACCGGAGCTTCCAGCGCCAACCAACCTCAGCCTCGCGGAAAGCTTTCAAACCACTGATTCAGATGTCATTTGTACTTTACTCACATGGGCGGCTCTGAAGTGTTTCAACTGCCATCCCGTGCTGGGAAAATCTAAGGATAATGTCTATGCCAGTCCTTTGCATACACTTCCAAGTCTAATATTGCGCCAGACCGGGAGTTGTGGAAGTCAAGAGGAGAGGCCTTTGCCCAGCAGTAGGACACTATGTCAGGCTAATAACCAGACATCGGAATTTAGGGGGCAACATTTAGTAACAGGTAAGGAGTTCCTTTATCGATAAAGTCAATTATCGATGCTTATCACATATACTAGTGATCGCCTCCAGCTTTATTTGTTAGTTTGTGTTTTTTGTAAATCTTATGCCCTTGTTTTGCTCGACTTGGCGGGGGCCTTGCCACCAGATTTCGGAATCAAATAAGTATGCTAAGGTTTACACACAGCATATGTAAAGAAAATAGCTGAGTAATAAGTATCATTGCACTATAAAATAGTTATAATAACCTCCTCAGGCCCAAAACTCTAAATAGTACCTACATACATCAAAGCAAATGTCAACTTTTATTGATTGACAATAAGTTTCAAATTAATAAAGAAGAAGGGAATTGAATTATTATTTTGTTTAATTTTTATAATATTTTCTTAAAATTATATGTTTACAAAAAAAAACTTCAAGCAATCACTAGTATTTCGGAAAAGCATCGATAAATGATTTTATCGATATTGAAACTCTACCTGTCATTAAATTGTGCCCTCTAAATTCCGATGTCTGCTAATAACGCATACAATGTCTATGCACTGAAACCAATTGCAATTCTGCGACCACACGCCGTGCGTGGTTGTCATTGGTGTTCTTGGTTGACGGATATATTATTTAACACTTCAGTGCATGGATTTGGTGATTTTTCCAACAAATACTTTTTATTAAAAACTGAAATAATGTAAAATCTGAATGGGCAACTTAGGTGAATCATATTTTGTGATGCGTTTGAAACTGGTTTCAAAGCTTTCCTGATGAACTTTATTGACTCGTTATTTCAGTGAATCCATGGTTGTTTCAGCCTAAAGATACACTTCAGAGTATTTTTAATACACTCCAAATAGATTAATGTAGGTACTGCTGTAATTTCGATCCTCCTAAATGCGAACGAGGTATACAAACTCAGATTTGCGCTCGGTGACTAAAAATATCATACCCCACGACTAGCACAAGTGTTGCGACTCGGCTAGCTTTGTGCTTCATTGTAATTACCTCACTAGAGAGCTTTCTATCTTGCTTGCTCTTGCTCAAAGCAGTCAGATCGACAAACGAGATGTAGCGTCACGTGCCAATTGTCCTAGCACGTATCATATTTGTCGGTTAATGCAAGCAAAGCGTCAAAGCAAGTCTCGATCATTCGTGCATCGTGCTAGCCGTTCTGGTAGAGTGCGCCTCCACCGCATTCCTCAAAGGTCGAGCTTACTGGAGTATTTTCAAGCCCAATATTCAGTCCATCATGCAATGCAACGAAGGAGCACGCTTATGCGCTTGACTGACAATGAGAAGCACATCGTTCTCTACTCTAGCGTATAGCTGCGTCCCGAATCGGCGACATGAGCAACCGTCCACGGCCTCGCGGTCTGAGGAGCCTCGCGCCTCGAAAGTTTCTCATTTTTTGTTCATTTAACCATCCATCATTTGATGTGTGGTGCGCCATCATAGGCGCTCGTAAAATATACCTTGCTCAAACCAAATTAACCTTTTCGACGCTAATGACACATATGTAAGCACCGCAGGTTCTACGCCAACGACTGATATATCAGTCACGGCGTGCAGAGCAATATCTCCCTACATGCATTTCTGTAGGGTTCAACTTCGCGTTTGATACTCCGATGTCATGGCGTATGAGTGAGAGCTGTATTTGACAGAGCGTTGAAAAGGTTCAATTCCTGCGCCGCCTGGCTCTTAAGGTAGATGGATTGTGAATGTTGGGTTTATATTCTGCCTCCGGCAATAACAAGTGCAATAGACCTGCATAGAGTAGCGATAGCGCTTGGATGAATATTGTATATTGTTGTTAATCTATGTTTTATATGTTGTAACATACAATAAATGTAGAAACATAATGACTTGTTTTATTTATAACTAGCCTGTACCCGCGGCTTCGCTTTCGTAGCATATCTGGCAGTAAAGTAAGTAAATTTAAGGTGTTATTGTAAGGTGTGAGTAAATTATCGTTCTAAAGATAGAGCTTGTGTTGGATGGACGGACAGACAATAGTGGAGTTTTTTTTTTATAGTATAGGTATAGTACAGGTTTAACGACCGCTTTAGCCTAGTTGGTAGTGACCCTGCCTACGAAGCAAGAGGTCCTGGGTTCAAATCCCGGTAAGGGAATTTATTGTGTGATGAGCACGAATATTTGTTCCTGTGTTATGGATGTTTTCTATGTATTTATTTATCTATATAAGTATGTTTATCGTCGTCTAGGTACCCATAGTACAAGCTTTGCTTTAGTTTGGGACTAGGTCGATTTGTGGAAGATTGTCCCCTAAAATTTATTTATTTATTTATAGGGGATAGGGGGCAAACGAGCAGACGGATCGCCTGATGGTAAACAATTACCGTCGCCCATGGACACCTGCGACACCAGAAGAGTCACAAGTGCGTTGCCGGGGTTTTACTAATAGCGTCCCGTTGGCACCCTTTGGGCACGGGAGGTATGGGACCGGTGTGGCGGAGACTGATGCTCGAATTAAGAGAAACCTGAATGTTGGGTTAGCAGGTGTCCGACTCCCAGATATCCATAACTAATAGGGCTTCCTTCATTATCCAATCAGGAATATACACTTTGATTTGAGGCGAAACAAAATTGAATGAAACTCCAGGATTTAACAATATTCATAGAAATAATCTAATTAAAAGTAACAAAAAGATCTAGTACCTACTAAAAGTAACCGTAAATAGGCTTCGTCAATGAACTGAAACAATTACCTACTTTGCTCACCCGCGACCTTACGATAGTTACGTTTATGTAAGAAATGCGTCTGCGTCTAATTTAGTCTAACATTTGGTAGCATAGCGTACGGTTGGGGTACCAACTCTGAAGATGAGCTCTGGTTGAGTTCGAAACGCGTCAGTGTAGTTTGGTGGTGGTGATGGTTGGGTTTGTGTGATTTGTGTGTTCGTACAGTGTGGAGGCGGAGGAACTGCATGAACATGCATTTCTTACATAATTGCATAAAGGTAACTATAAGGTCGCGGGCGAGCAAAGTAATTGTTACAGTTCATACCTATATGGACCTCCGCAAAGTAACGCCTGATTCAATAAATTATTTATGCTTCGTTAGGTAAACATTTTGTTATCCGCAACAAGCTTCGTCATAGCAACAGAGTGAGATCCGCAACAGGCTTTGTCAAATTCCCATAAGACTTCCTAATATTTACATTGTGGTATAACGATCGGGATAAAAAAAAGCCTATGTACATATAATCGCAGAGATCCTGAGTTCCACATAAATGTATACAAATCCGCCGAGTCGTTTTTAACGCGAAATAGTAACAAACATGCACAGACACACCCCTCCCCACAGCGAGCAGCAGAAGCTATGGTGTCTAAAAAATGAACTAACACTCTTATTACTTCGGCATTACTCGCGCGTAGATCATTTTCAGCACCACATTCGCTCTTCCACTTCTGCTGGTTTACTGTACATAATACAACATAGAAACAAGATAGAAAGAAATAACAGTAAGTACAGCATATCAATTACAGGTTCTCTCTCACCGACATAACGGCAGAGTATCAATATGGCAGTTTGATAACACAAAGTTCATTCGGACAAGATTCGGGCACAAGAAAAAAACACAACATCAATATTTCAGTACTGGCTGTTGTAGCGGCAGAGAAAAAACATTCTGCTTAAATTAAATTAATCTAAAGTAGTCTGTTACACGGTAATTTGTAATTTTATTCACCGGAACTTTATCAACATAATTAATTCTTTACTGAAATAACGATATCATCTGAATTTATTCATACGTTTTGTAAATTAAATTATTCTTAGTTCAATCTACCCGTTGGTAGATGGCGCAGCTAGGTCGATTTTCTCCATTATTACGCTCAACGACGCCCACCAACTTGATCAAAGGAAAACCGCCAACCGTACAGAGTGCGGTTTGCTCAAACTCTATTTCGATTGATGTCGAAATTGATGTGTCTATCACACGGTAACCTATCAATGTTTAGAAACTCCTTTGCTCGAATTTCATTTATCCGAAAACGGTTCACCGACTTTTTAAAATCCATACTTAATTATGTTTTGTTTTTCCACAACTTCACAATGCCACGGATTCATTTAATCACAGTTTTATTTGCCAACAAATTTAAAATCCCGAATTACAATAATCCATTTTTTTATTTGCCAACCGAATCAGTTGCTATATTTTCATAATCTGAATCAACTGAATGTAACGAAAAGCCGAAAGTATGTTTTTATTATCTACCTAACCTAACATCAGAGTAAGACAACATTGCTGAATTTTTAGCGAGCGAGCGAAGCGAGCGAGCAAGATGGTTCGGAGCGGAAGCGACTCGGATAGATTACGTAAGAATCTAAAGGAAACAAACCGGCCAAGAGCGTGTCGGACACGCCCAAGGTAGGGTTCCGTAATCATTACGAAAAAATCAAGTAATATTTTTCTAAGGATTTCGTATGTGTACGGAATCATCCAAGTTTAGGTATGTTTTATACCTTAGGCTACTATTTACTCTTAAACTACAAATAATTTCCAAGCAATCTTAGCCGCTATAATTTTCCTAGTAAATTTGATATATTTACTACCCTTCTGAATTTTTTCAAATTTTTCCACCCAACAGTGATTTTAGAGGGGGGGGGGACGGCCGATTTTAATGAAAATTTTCACTTTAAAGTTGAATATTTCGCAAACAGATCACTGAATAGAAAAATCATGTTAGCAACCCCGCAATGATTTCAAAAGACCTATCCAACGATACCCCACACTATAGGGTTAGCCGAGAAAAAAAAATCACCCCCACTTTACGTCTATGGGAGGTACCCTAAAAAAAATTTTTTTTCTTTTTTTTATTCTATCACTTTGTCGGCGTGACTGATATATATATTGATGCCAAATTACAGCTTTCTAGTACTAACAGTCTCTGAGCTTAGCCGCGGACAGACAGACAGACGGACAGACATGACGAAACTATAAGGGTTCCTAGTTGACTACGGAACCCTAAAAATGAATACACGTTTGGGTTGTTTTAAATTTTATTTTTCAAAGAGACAATCTTTAGTTACGTCTCTTTTATTGTAGTTACTACGTTAATATTTTTTTATTTTTTGGTAATAATCAACTTAGGCTTTATTTTCGAATTTTTCTTGCCATGGAAATCGTTTACACGAATATTATCCGAGCGCGCGCTTTTTCAAAGTATAAACTGCGCTTTTTGTGATCTTACGTAAGAACTATCAAGACCCCCTCCGACCCCCTTGTAAGATAAAATAAGACATGGTCGACCCCCTCGCCCCCTAAATCGTCTTACGTAATAAATTAATGGCCCCAGTCTTAACACTCTTAACTTCTGGTCACTAAATGCGGGTCCAACAGATGGCGCTACGGGTCGCAACAGCAGCGTAAAAGCGTGTGAGGCATGTGTGAGGTGTGTCTAAAAATAGGCTGTGAAATCCTCCTTGATCCATTAAGTACATTGCGTGTTATCTTTCCTCCACTACAATATAGATGGAGGATACCTACCTAGGTCGATTAATCAATTAAGCGTTTTCGCTCTTCCTTCATCATTCGTACAGCTAAGGAGTGGAATTTTCTACCTGCGACTATGTTCCCTGATATACTGAATAATAATTAATGTGCTCCGTCGTAGACCTCATATTCGCTTTTCATCAGGGGTGATTGTTGTAATTGTATAAAAAACATGTAGCCAGTCCAGTTAACAGTGACGTTTGGCTCCTCGATTCTAACATGGAAGCAATATTTTCTTTGTTTTATCCTTGTATGTACCTACCTAATAAATATAATCATAGAAAACCTTTTACCAAATGATCCCTTCAAACAACCATTTCACGGAAACATGTCTATAATAATCCTCAGCTTCTTCATTTTGATTTAATAATAACAATCTTACCTTCATTTTTCCGTTTTCCTCGTTCGGCTTAGCACGCAATTGTATCTATGAAAACATTCTCGGAGTCGATTTGGGGGGGATGGAGCCATTTACATAACGTCCGGGAAGCCCCGAAGGGCCCTTTGAGGGATTGTTTCAGACGGTGATGCTGTCAGCTCGTCGAGGGGAACAGGCCGCGGTGCTTCTGAGGGGAGTTTGATAACAATATGTGATGCTATTAGCGATCGCGGAGCGTATACATTGGAAAACTGTAAAAGCGATCGGTTAGGCTCTTTTACGTAGCTGCCGCCGGTTTGTATGTGGTGCAAGCTTTTAGTACCTACCTATATAGTTGACTACTATATAATAATATTTTTCGAGATGTATATAATCACGAGCTATATCTAATTGCTGAATCTACCTCGTCGTTTCGATTACATTGCAGCGGCCGTGGTCAAGTCCCAAAAATATTAGTCATGAGTGAGAATCGCGAAAGCTTAAAACATCTTAGTATGAAGTACGGGAGTTGGAACTTAGTGATGCAAAGGTGTCTAAGCAACATCTTAACGGCTAAAATTCTGTCTAATTTATTAAAAAATCTCGTATCACGGTGTTTGTGCCCGCACTCCTTCATAACGGCTCGACAGATTTTTATAATTTTTATTGGATGGGTAGGTATGAGAATAGGTCGTAAAGTAGGTATTCACCCTCCTTCCATAGCCCCCATTTTTAGGGTTCCGTAGTCAACTAGGAACCCTTATAGTTTCGCCATGTCTGTCCGTCTGTCTGTCTGTCCGCGGCTAAGCTCAGAGATCGTTAGTACTAGAAAGCTGTAATTTGGCATGAATATACATATCAGTCACGCCAACAAAGTGGTAAAATAAAAAATAAAAAAATATTTTTTTTTAGGGTACGGAGTAGGGTAGTACGGGTAGGGTCTATGGAGACGTAAAGGGGGGTGATTTTTTTTCTCGTCTAATCCTATAGTGTGGGGTATCTTTGGATAGGTCTTTTAAAACCATTGCGGGGTTGCTAACATGATTTTTCTATACAGCGATCTGTTTGCGAAATATTCAACTTTAAAGTGAAAATTTTCATTAAAATCGAGCGTCCCCCCCCCTCTAAAATCTAAACTGTTAGGTGGAAAAATTTGAAAAAATTCAGAATGGTAGTAAATGTATCAAATTTACTAGGAAAATTATAGCGGCTAAGATTGCTTGGAAATTATTTGTAGTTCAAGAGTAAATAGTAGCCTAAGGTATAAAACATACCTAAACTTCGATGATTCCGTACATATACGAAATCCTTAGAAAAATATTACTTGATTTTTTTTGTAATGGCTACGGAACCCTACCTTGTGCGTGTCCGACACGCTCTTGGCTGGTTTTTTTAATCTCAATTTTTACATGGCAGAACGTTTGGACGGATCAGCTAGGTAGTTATTCAATAACAAATTTAATAAAATAAGGTACGAAACAATATGTATCTAAGTAACGAGATGTACTTAGTAACAACAGGAGAGCCCTGGGAGTCCTGTGGGTTGGTACCACCCTCGTTCAAAAGATAGGGTGGTACAGTTATTTCATTAATCTCGCTCGTAGATGAAATCAAAATAGCTTAGGTAATATATTTCAAACTAAATACAAACTGAAATATAGATGCACAGAAAAAAGCCCAGAAAAAAGACCAATGCTGGGAATCGAACCCAGGTCCTCAGCGTTCCGTGCTGCGTGCTTACCCCTACACCATCACTGGTCTAGAAGTTGGCGACGAATCTTTCCCATACATCGTACACTTCAGTCTGTTATAATCACATTAGGCAGTGATAAAGCGCATCTATGTTAATGCCCTCTACCGAGAGACTTCAACACTCCTTCGGAGCTACCCGCTCACCTGGACCAAGAGATGGCGCTACTAGGCCAACTTTTACAAGTTAAGTATGAAGTATCTTTATCTTTTCTGGGGTTTTTTCTGTGCATCTATATTTCAGTTTGTATTTAGTTTGAAATATATGGTTTCACGGGATGACCGTAAAAGTAATAAAAAAAAAAAAAAAAATGAAGTTGAAGAAAATAAAAAAATAAATAGAAAAAGATACTTCATACTTAACATGTAAAAGTTGGCCTAGTAGCGCCATCTCTTGGTCCAGGTGAGCGGGTAGCTCCGAAGGAGTGTTGAAGTCTCTCGGTAGAGGGCATTAACATAGATGCGCTTTATCACTGCCTAATGTGATTATAACAGACTGAAGTGTAAGATGTATGGGAAAGATTCGTCGCTAACTTCTAGACCAGTGATGGTGTAGGGGTAAGCACGCAGCACGGAACGCTGAGGACCTGGGTTCGATTCCCAGCATTGGTCTTTTTTCTGGGGTTTTTTCTGTGCATCTATATTTCAGTTTGTATTTAGTTTGAAATATATGGTTTCACGGGATGACCGTAAAAGTAATAAAAAAAAAAAGAAGTTGAAGAAAATAAAAAAATAAATAGAAAAAGATACTTCATACTTAACTTGTTAGCTTAGGTAATGTCAAAAAAATCGTACCTTTTCGACATTCTAAGACCGTAAAAGAAAAAAAATCTATTTAAGTTCTTTTTTAACCGACTTCAAAAAAAGGAGGAGGTTCTCAATTCGGTTGTATGTTCTTTTTTTTTTTTTAACGTGTGTTACCTCAGAACTCCGTCATTTATGAACCGATTTGGAAAATTCTTTCGTTGTTTGAAAGCATATGCTTCAAGGTTGGTCCCGTTGTTACCGGAATCCAGTTCTGATGATGGGATCCATGAGGAATTGAAGGAACTCTTCAAAAGTTCAAGGGAAATGTAAAGCGATTTTAGTATTTTCAGTGACAAATCGAGCATTTGCATTCATAAAGTGTCATTTGGTAAACTAGATCTGATGAAGAAGACCGCAGATGGCCAACGGAACTCCTCAACGGGTCAAATCTTGCAAGTTGAATTTGACTCACTTCCCGGTTTCTGATTGATTTCATATTTTACATGCATGTGTAAATCAGGTGACAATGCAATATTATTGTGACATGGAGCTAATCTGATGATGGAGTTGGAAGGTGGCCATAGAAACTCTGTAATAAAACAAGACAACCCCGTCGAGTTTGGGTTCATTTGAAACGTCTTGACGAGCACTTTGATCCCAGATGGTAACCAGGGTCTGATGATGGAGCTGGAAGGTGGCCAAAGTAACTCCATAAAGTAACGGCACTTACCCCATCGAGTACGGACTCATTTGACTCGTCTCAACGAGTACTTTGGTCCTAGATGGTAACCAGGGTCTGACAATGAAGTTGGATGGTGACCATAAGAACTCCGTAGTAAAACGACATAACCCCATCAAGTTTGGTCTCGTTTGATTCGTCTTGATAAGTACTTTGGTAACCAGAGGCAAAAAGTACAGTCAGTAAAGAGTGCCAGTCCAGGCCATTAGCAACAACTAAAAAGAAAAAAATAAAAAATTTTAAATAAAAAATAAAACCGCCTTCAAAAAACACCCAAAAAAAATTGGAAATAAAAAAAATTTAAATAAAAAATAAAACCTCCTTCAAAAAACCCCCAAAAAAACATAAAATAATAATTGATTGAACCGACCACAATAAGCATGAAAATATCTTTCTACTAATCTGTTTGAAGTTGGTGCCTCAGCACGAGCCAGCAGGAGTGGACCTAGTAATCTAACTTACCTACATACCTATTATAGGGCTTCTACACTCCTGCTGGCTCGTGCTGAGGCACCAACTTCAAACAGATTAGTAGAAAGATATTTTCATGCTTATTGTGGTCGGTTCAATCAATTATTATTTTATGTTTTTTTGGGGGTTTTTTGAAGGAGGTTTTATATAACCTTTATGTAACTTAACAATGTTTGCAAGATCAAATTTTGTAAGCCAAATTTCACTCAGTTCCGGTGATCTAATTAACTTTAAACTGGGTACGGCTATGTACCTAATTAAGATGACAATAGGTATAAAATTATAAAAATTATGTATTTAAGAGTACCTAAAGTATACACAAAACACAATAAGAAAAAAGTCAGTCAAATAAACCGCCCCGGATCGTACCAGGCCCAAAGGTGCTTAACACAATAAACCGCATTGCCCCGCTAAACCGCGATGGACAATTGGACAACCTTTGCACCAGAACCGACCTAGAGCGCTGGTCAAGCCCTCTCTCAAGACTGCACCCCACTTCTTTGCCCTTATCAGCAATATAATATATATATTTTTAAATGAATTTTCTATTAAACAAAATACTCTAATAATTAATAATTAAAAAAAAAATAATAATAATAATCTATTAAATAATTAATTAATTGATTAAATAAATAATAAATTAATTTGATAATTAATTAAATTAATTTAATTACTTTAATTTTCTATTAAATATTTTTTTTTATTTTCTTTATGATTCAATTTAATCTTGGTGCTCGGCCTCTATATAGGGTGCATATTTGTTTTGACCCATAATGCAAATCCCGTTAACTTGTTTAACTAAACTAAATGTTAATGTTATTAACCCAAGGGCTGCGTACGTTGATGGGCAGATTAAGTAATTCCATTGACCGCGAAACACTAATACATCAGAGTTAGCCAATTTGTGTCAATTAATTGTGTTTGGAGCTGAATTCCTGCGTGATTTTTAACTATGTAGGTATTTTCTAGAGACACGAGGTATCACAAAATGGACCCAATAGCCAATGCGGTTTATTGGCTAAGTCCATTTGAACATTCTTGGAAAGGTTTTATTTTTTAGGAATTGTGGCTGGCAAATGTTGCACCTACCCATACCTCAGCCGATGTTCAAAATGTAACGCGTCAAAGACGTGACATCATTAGTAATGAAAATTTTGTTAAAAAATTCTGTGCAGGGGTGTTTTTCGACTTGCTTAACCGCTGAATGGAATATTCTGGATTCATTTTGTAATACCTTGTATATCTAATCTCTAATATTTAAAAATCTCTTGTCATGGTGTTTGTAAGTTATCAGACTCCTCTGAAACGGCTCGACCGATTTTTATGAAACTTTTTTCTCTATACTCGATAGGTCTGAGAATAGGTCGTAAGCTATTTTTTATACCCCTATTCTTCGCAGACGGAGTCGCGGGCAACAGCTAGTCATTGTATGTTAAAATAGTCAATTTAGCCGGAAAAAAACCGGCAAGAAACTCAACGAGGTATATTTTTTGAAACGATCTCTACAATTCCGAATTACATTTCCATGTGGTGTCGGGTTTAGAATTAGGTACACCACTCCATTTCTTCCGTGGATATAGTATGAAAGCGATGGACACAGGTTAAGGTATAATGTAGGAAAGGCTAGCAACCTGTCACTATTATACCACTTTTACCTTTAAACCCAAAATTCCTAAAAGTAAATGTAACGTTAATGTAAAGTTTCGTGTGCTTCTCTTACCCCCCCCCCCCTTTGGAAATACAGGCGTGATTTTATGTATTTATGTATGTTATTAAATTACATACTTCGAAGTATTTAACTCAACTGTTTTTTTTAACACAGTTAGATACGCTATTTGAGACTAGGGATCGCCAATGCGGATCGGAATTATTTTCAAACATCCCTGTCTATAATAAAAATCATTAAGTTTATAGTAGGTTACTCCTCAGATATTAACGTCAGTTAGGTACGTAGATATTGATTTAACGTTATCTTTACGACTGGTTTGAATTTTGAATCTGTTTGGTCGGTTATATAGTTTTTGGAATTTTATTTCCTATACTTAATGTTTGCAATCTTCCAAAAAGGAATTTTGGTTTTAGCCAGTCTGTAAAACAGAATTTTAAGGTTCCCTGTGCGCTTCTAGTAGCCTTTGGCTTAGTGACGTTTGTGGAAAAATCATATACTTATAGTTACTGGGTAAAGTCAAACAGGCCAGTCGAGTTTTTAAACTCTGAATAAACAAGAAGCTGGATTACTTCCGAACAAACTCACTGTTAAAGAGTTTTTAAACTAGCTTGATTTAAACGAAGCAAGGATAAATGTGACATCATTTTAACTTGAGATAGTAAAGCTGAAAGATGTAAGAAAGATAAATTAATATATATAGCGCGAACGAAACACAAATCATTGACGTGATACGATTTTTTAAGAAGTACCCCGGATCAAATGGGACGGGAAATATGAAGCGGACGTGAGGACACGCCTCGGCAACTACACGCCGTTACTTATTTAGGAAGTATCATTGTGGATAACGTACAGTTAAAGTCTTAATATAAAATATGTACATCACCAAGACGTCAAAATTATATCTATACTAGATAGTAAGTGTACAGCACCTACAGCGGACGTGCGGCGTTAGCGAATACCTTCATTTAAATATATGCTAATGCGGCAATGTATCCTATCACTATGTAACCTAACCGTTGATTAGCGCCGGGATTAGCAGCGGGGCAATACCGGGCAATTTGCGGGCGGGTAATCCAGACACGTGCCGGGCGAGGTCGCTGGTCCTGCTGCGCTGGGTTACTGCTAGCGAAGTATTGCCAGGTTATTGCAAGGAAAAAGCCATGGTGGCTTAGTAGTTTGAGTTATGGACTCTCAAGCAGAGGGTCGTGGGTTCGAGCTCGGGCTCGCACCTTTGAGTTTTTCTGTTTTTTTTTTATTGTGAGATTCAGGCAAACGAGCAAGCGGGTCATCTGATGGAAAATGATCACCACCGCACATAAATATCAACAACTCAAAGAGGGTCGCCAATCTGTTGCCGGCCTTTAAAGTAAGTATAAACCCTTTCCTTGAAAGCCCCGATTTCATAGTTGTCTGGAAACACTGCTGCCGGAAGCTGGTTCCACAGTTTCACCGTGCACCGTACGTGGCAGGAAGTGCCGAAGAAAACGTACAGTGGTAGACTGCCATTCATCGAGATGGTGACGATGGAACTTATACTTACGGCGGGAAATGCGATGGTGGAATTTTGCAGCAGGCAGCCAATTAAGAGGGTACGATGGCTGAGAGACTTTTGAGAAATAGGTATTTTAATGAAATGTCGCTGTCTCGCCCGAACCCCTCCGTGTCAGTACAGCGAGAGCGGGACAACTGCAGCTCAGACCGTTAATAGGCGCGTAAAATTGATCAAAACAGCATTTCGTAATCCCCTGTTTTCTTCTCGAAAACTGAACTAATAAAATTATTAGAGGACAGATTTATCTATGCCCCTATGTTTTCCTTTTTTTGTTTATAGGAGGGATTCTTTTCTGATGAGTGTCTGAAAAGGACGTTGAAATTGGGCAATTTTTTCAGTTTTTGAAAGCTCATATTTTTTATGTTAAATGGAATATGGAAAAAAACGAAACATAGGGGGGGGGGGCATAACTGTGGTAGATACAGATTACACAGTAAAAAAAAATTGGCTCTAAAGCCATTATCCAGGGAGGAAACAGGGGATTACGTTTGTATGGAGAAATGGTGCGCATCGTACCCTCTTAAACAATTATTCAGAGCACTCGCCGTGGTAGATCCTATAGAATAGAACACACAAAAAGAACCTATACGTCCCTTTGCATGGGCCAGGAATCCAAACGATCGGAAATCAATGACTGATCACTGACAAGTCGAGCTGCTCTATAGGTACGTTGAATGCGGTCAAATGGAAGGAGAAGATAATTTATGGGCGAAATTACATTTGAATTTTACCACGTAGGAAAAAATCGTGACGAAACCTGCTTACACCTGAGAAGAAAATCGATGGTGTGTGTGAAGTTCCCAATCCGTACTGGGCCCGCGTGGGGACTACGGCCCATGCCCTCTCGTTTTGAGTAGAAGTCTGTGCCCTGCAGTGATGACGATTATGATTACGATGATGATGATAGGTAATTTCGTGTCAATATTCCAGTTAGTTATATTGTATGGTTACTCTTACGATTTAGCTTGGTCCAACTACTTGGTCTCCATGCAAAATCCAATTGCTAGTGCATTGGTGTATACGTGATAAAACTGATAAACTACGCGTCACGGAATTATTAGAACTTGGGTTCGTTTCCCAGCCCTAGATATACTTTCCTGGTTTTTCAATGTATTCTAGTTTCGTTAGTTAAGATTTAATAATTTACAGTTTTTAATTCTCATACAACATCTATTAGGTCCAAATTGCTGGCAATATTAGGTATTATCTAAGCCTTCTAGGCTGACAACGCATCTGAACTTCTCTGGTATTACGGGTGTCCTGGGCGGTGGTGTTCACTTTTACCCCACTTGTTCGTTTGCCACCTTATTTCTCGCCTATTGTGCGAACGTAAACGAACGATGTTATAATTAAACGAATTAATTTTTAGAATCAATGATGCTTCTTTGTTTTTCTCCTTGCTATTGCGCATAAGTTTTTATGTTGTCACAGGTATTTAGTAAATTACCTACTTACTCAAATGTGATAATTTTTGAAGGATAATCGCCGCAATAACTCAATTTTTGACAATCAAGGCGATTCGTAAAAGACTGAGCCGGTAAAAATGAATAAACACGTGGATTTTTAGCCAGATCCCTAGTCACTTGACGCTTAGTTCGCGTACAACTGATTTCTGTTCCTCACGTTTATTAGTCTTGTGGCTCCAAGAAAATGCCAGCACAGTAAAACCATCCAATACTCTCTGAAGCTCGAACATTTAGCTACGCAGATAGTCGATTTAGTTTATCAGATATATCTACATTTTGTATAGTAACAAACGCCTGGCGCTCCAGAGCTATACAGCATTGTGAAGCAGAAATTTTCAATTAATTCAGCGAAGACGCCGCGTCATTCATCAGCAGCCTGAAGTATTGCTTAGCTGCGGATTAGCCCACAGACTAATGCTCATTGCTCGTGCCAGGTAGATGCGCTCTGTGCTAGTCGCGAACATTTACTTTTTATTCTTCATAACTGCAAACAGCTCTCGTTCGCACAAACTCAAGTCAAAGCCTTGATTACTCAAACAAAGATTATCCGTGTTGTTAAAAAAGTATTCTAAAACATTACTAAAGTCAGTTAAAACAGCTGGTACTTAGAGCTTTCAAACATTCATTTAATACGGTTACGTATTAAAATACCTAAAATTAAAAAACCTAACGTAAAATAACCTACGTTCAAAATACCTAAAATCTAAATACCTAATGATTTTAAATACCTAAGCAACTAACACCTACCTACGAATTACCTAAGTTTAAAATACCTAATGGAGTAAATGTCTAATGTTTAAGATATCAACAGCTATGACACCTAAGTTTGATACACCAACATTTGAAATACCAAATGGTCAAAATACCTAAATGAAACGAACATCGCTTAATTTTCGGCGAGCGAGCGAAGCGAGCGAGCAAGACGGTTCGGGGCGGAAGCGACTTGGAATGGTTAGGTTCGCATTAGCCTTTGGTGTTAGTTTTTTTTTTTAACCACGTGAAAAATCTAATTTGTTTGATAAAATTTAGTATATGATTTACATTTAGGTACATTTCATAATGTTAAACACAACAATACCTAATGGAAATAATCATTTTCTGTGCTGTTACAAAAAAAATACCTAACATCGAAGGCTAAAGGCGGGAGCTACGCTACGCTTCGCTCCCGCCTTAGCCTTCTGAACCTAACCTATCCGAGTCGCTTCTGCCTTAAAAAGTCTTGCTCGCTCGCTTCGCTCGCTCGCTGCCAGCGAGATACCGGTTAGGATATACGAAAGCTTACGGTATTTTGAATATAAGTGAAAAATTCATTAGGTATTTAGATTTTAGGTATTTTGAACGTAGGTTATTTTACGTTAGGTTTTTTAATTTTAGGTATTCTGATACGTAACCATTTAATACATCTGCATCACAAGCACAAGCCTTTTGGAATGAGAGGGCCTGGGTCGTAATTCCCACCGAAGCCCAGTGCGGATTGGAAACTTAACACACCATTGAATTTCTTCGCAGTGTGCAGGTTTCCTCACGATGTTTTCCTCCACTGTAAAGCTCATGACAAATTTCAAATGTAATTTCGCACGTTAATTCCAAAGAACTCAAAGGTCCGGGCTCGTACTCATGACCCTCTGCTTGAGAGGCCGTACATCAAACCACTAGGCTATCATGGCTTTTTAGGGTTCCGTAGTCAACTAGGAACCCTTATAGTTTCGCCATGTCTGTCCGTCTGTCTGTCTGTCCGCGGCTATGCTCAGAGACTGTTAGTACTAGAAGGCTGTAATTTGGCATAAATATATATATCAGTCGCGCCGACAAAGTGGTTAAATAAAAAAACTAAAAACATTTTTTTTAGTGTACCTCCCATAGACGTAAAGTGGGGGTGATTTTTTTTTCTCGACTTACCCTATAGAGTGGGGTATCATTGGATAGGTAGGTATTTGAAAATAAATAGGGGTTTTCTAAGACCATTTTTTGATAAAGTGAATATTTTCGGAGATATTCACTCCGAAAGTTAAAAATAATGTGTCCCCCCCTCTAACTTATAAACCGCACTTCTAAAAATATGAAAAAAATCACTTAAGTTAAACTTAATAAAAACTTTCTAGGAAAATTATTTACAACTTCATCAGTTGAGCAGTTTTTAAGTTTTTGTAAAAAAATATTTCTAAACTAAGATTGTAATTTAACCTTCATTGCAAGCATTTTTTTTCTTTAAGTACCTATAAGATCACGCTTCTTTCAAATAAAAAAATATATGTTACATCTGAAAAACAATCAACATACATACTAGTTCTAGTAGACTGCAGTAGATAAGTTACCCAATTCGCCGATAGATGGCGCTGTACCGCCGACGTTGGGACCAAAACAACCACATTAATAAAGTATGCAAAGATTTTTTCGTACCTTCTACGGAACCCTATCTTGGGCGTGTCCGACACGCTCTTGGCCGGTTTTATTAATTTGATTAGTTGTAGAAAACTCGGCCGGAAATTATATGTCCGCTTGAGCCCTTGAGGTTTTGTTTCAAGAAAAGCTGAAAGAGACTTTAGTCTAACATTGAAACAAAATGGAGTAAAAGGTAACATCGTCTACAAGAATAAACTAGGCCTCTGAAGTCGCCAAGTAAATCCATTACTTAGTGACAAAAGCGAAAGCTGTCCCGATGATGGTGTAGACAGTGTCGCCAGATGCCGATGAATTAAAACGCGGGAGGTGCGCTATCAAAACGCCGATTTTTAAATAAAAATGCGGGTTTGCCCAGTAGTGGGACATTATTATAGGTAAAAAAAACCTCTTCTTCAGCCGCTTCACCGACATTAGTCATTCGTGAGTTATTGCCATTGCTACTGTGTAAGTGAAATGGCACAATGACACCGCAAAAGCGAGCAAGTGTGAATAGTACAAACAATGCTTTCGATGCGTCGTAAACGTTCGGTTGTTTCGTTCGTTCGATGTTTTGAATTTACCGCCTTTTTCCACGAGCAAGAAGTGGTAACATTTGAAAATTATTCGTGTACCTATATTTTAAAAAAGCGGATCCGCGTTAACTTAACGCGGATAGCGGGGTCAGTGGCAAAAACGTGCGGTAAAAAGCGGAAAAGTCTGTCTGGCAACACTAATGTAGGCAGAAACAGCATAGGCGTGCGCCGCGTCTGCGCCGTCGTTGGTCTCTCGTCGGGTAACGGATTAGAAACTTTCTTAGTTTGTTTTAGAGTTGCGAGGAGCTCGGAGTTGTTGATTTAATTGTAATCTTACTTAATTTATGGGCTGTGTGTTCAGCGGGGATTATAATACGAACAGTAATCACGTAATTAATGTAGTCGTACATACGTAATAAGTTTCGTTGAGCCGTTAATATTAGTTTCTCTATGTATAGGTATAGTCGACCAAGAAACTCCTTTACCACCCTAAGGTTCAATGTCAGTTGTATGACTTAAGACGTCAAAGGCTATTTTCACTTACAAGTCAATGTGGCAATCGGCCTTATTGGTTTTATTCTGATGGAGGAACTGTCACATAAAATGGTAAAGCACTTACATGGTCGACTATACCTATAACACTTAAATTTCAAAGCTATATCAAACTCCAAAGTTTTCAAATATTTTTTCGATTCTGTCGTTACAGGGAACGTGCAGAACTATATAGGCGGCAGCACTAATGCGACAGAAGGGACAGAAGAGACACTATGCGGACAGTAAGAGCGAGGCCATCAATTTGAATGTTTCACCCTGATAAGTTTTTTTTGGGTGAGGCCACACGAGCGTAATTTTGTGAGCTGTGAGCGGCAGAATTTCGGTTACGCCATAATACATTGTGCCACGTGAGTGTCACGTGATGGCGTGCATATTGTATGGCGCGGACCGAAATTCTGCCGCTCACGACTCACAAAATTACGCTCGTGTGGCCTCACCCTAAAAGAAACTTATCAGGGTGAAACATTCAAACTGATGGCAGCACCGTCTATGTGCACGTTCCCTATAGTGAAATATCTGTATAACACACGTCTTTAACAGCCTTTAGCTAGGCTTGTTTCGGACTAATCCGTAGTCCTTCTTCCAGGAGCACACTTCACGGTGGCTGCTGCCAAACGCGTACAGGATACGCGCCACCGCTCTGCTCGTGCGAGCATTACATATGTGATATTTTAGGTACTATGAAATCGCTCGTAGTAGGTACTGATAGCCGATGGGGCAAAAAGGTTCTCGAGTGGCGTCCACGGACTGGAAGACGCAGTGTACTTAGACTTCTGGACCACTACTATGAGTTTGCAGTGACCGTGCTCGATAGCGACTGCATATCTGCGAATCTCCATACAAATCATTTACGCAGTCGCTATCGAGTGCGGTCACTGTGAACTCATGGTAGTGGTACCGACAAGATAGAGCGGCGAATGTTACACAAATCCAACTATCACACACCACGCAAAATTCTAACGAGTAAACGTATCACACAGACGTAGCTGCCGAGGAGTGGATGTATGGTAGCGTAGCGTAGCGTATGTAATTCTACGATATCTTCCGCAATTTAAAGCGCAAATCAATAAATTGTTAACATTTATCGTACTTCACCCTGTTACCTTAGCTAAGCCAAAATCAAATCACAAATCAATTTAAATTTCAATTAGACGGAATCGGATTGTGCGGCGAACAAGACGGCGGCGTTTCTTTGCATAATCCAATATCGATACAGCGGTTAATGCCCACTTTCAATATTGTGAGGTTTCCCGACGCCGGTAATGGGGTTTGGATGGCGGCCCGCCGACCAACTCTCGATGATAAAGATACGCAGGAGTATTGACAACGTACAAAAAGTCTATACTTAGTGTTTTGAGTTAATATTTAAATCATTTTTTCATCGGAATTAAACGATTGGCCAGATTTGGCTCAAAACAGGGAACAACAAAACGGAACCCTTATAGTTTCGTCATGCCTATCTCTTCGTCCGTCCTCGGCTTGGCGTATAGGTACAGTGAAGGGCAAAAATATGTATACACTTTAGTACCTTGTCACTTTAACCACTGTAACAGTTCATATAATGGCAGTTCAAATAATAATAATAATAATAATAATTTATTTATTTCTCTAAAAAATTACAAGGACAGTTAAAATATCATAGAACAGCAATAGGTTTACATGTAATTTAAAGAGCAACGAATTTCCAATCCAATTTGACTGGTCCCTTCCCTACACTAGGCATAGCCTGTCTCGTAGGTAACCAATTAATTTCCTTGTTACCAAGAACGATGCGAATTGCTAACAATGTTGACAATAAGAGTCCTTTACAATAATTAAGAAAATAGAACAAAACGTAAGCGTATGTGTGAGTGCAAATAAATGTGTATGCAGTTTTATTTTCATTTGATCACTCTCAAAAGTTCCTCAGTTTCATCATATGACAGGGCACCAAGCCAAGATTGAAGTTTGATCCTTAGTTCGGCCAAAGTGCAATCCTTAATAGATAGTCTAGAGCTTATTTTATTATATATGAAAGGATGAAGGAATTTGGCATGTCTTCTACCGAAAGCGGACCTTACTGATCCCACTGGGACCCTGAACGTGCGCTTTATCAGCAATGCACTGTAGTTCGGCGACTTTAACGTTGCAGCAACTTTAATATGACGAAAATAGACAAGGTACTAAAGTGTATACATATTTTTGCCCTTGACTGTACCTATTAGTGCTAGAAAGCGGTATTTTTTTCATGGATATATGTACATATGTAGCAATTTCCCTCTAAGAATTTCTCCGACGAAGTGAAAAAAAGAGTACAAATTGTTTTTTTATGGGGGTGTTTTTTTTCTCGTGTAACCTTATGGTGGGGGTATCGTTGAATAGGTTTTTAAAACTTACGAGGTCGTGAAGACGATTTTTCAATACAGTAATTCGTTTGCGAGATATTCAACTTTGAAGTGTTTTTTTTTTGTTAAAATCGAGCGTTCCCTCCCTTTAAAAGCTAAACTATTGATTTGAAAAATTTGAAAAAAATCGTGATGGGAGTCATCATCATCATCATCATTTCAGCCGAGAGACGTTCACTGCTGAACATAGGCTGGTTACCTATCAAAATTTAGAATTATTTTTTTCCGAATATTTAAAATCCCGAATGCTTCATTTATCCGAATGCATTTTTTTCTGAAACTGTAAATATTTCAGGATTTTTATAAAATAACCCTAACCTAACCTAAAGGGTTCTACACGATGGTCCTGAAATAAATCCTGAAATATTTACAGCAGGGGGGGCACACTTACATATATCACACTTTTCATGCGACTACAGCGATCTCTGGTTGTTTGGTAAAGAACTAAATTAGCGGCCATCTTGGTTGACTTGTCAAACTTGTCAGTTGTCATTCATCGGCCATGGCCATGGCGTACCAAATTGTACGGTCAAGGACTTTAATTGATAGGCCACTTGCCAATGTTCGTATTTTAGCCGTATAGTGCAAATCGGGCTTAGCCGCTTATACTTCGTATATGCTGATTTGAATTAGACGGCTAAAATACGAATAGTGGCAATTAGCCTATCAATTAAAATTACGCGTAATTATAGCTGCACATCACTACCAACATATACAAATAGATATGTATACATCTATAGATACGTCACATTAGTTCTTCACCAGGGCGTAGGGCAGCAGCACCTTCCATACATGCATATTTGACCATAGAGTTGCCACTCTTGTTCATATAATATTACAATACTCTTTGATTTACAGTTTCAGAAAAAAATGCTTTCGGACAAATG
The DNA here is from genome assembly GCA_947859365.1 of Archips crataeganus. NCBI lineage: Eukaryota > Metazoa > Arthropoda > Insecta > Lepidoptera > Tortricidae > Archips > Archips crataeganus. The sequence continues at coordinate 349,218 of OX402057.1, read as the reverse complement.
AAGTTTTCGGGATTCTAAACCTTCGGAAATTTAATTTTCTAAACATCGATAGGATCCCCGTCGCTCCATCTTATAATGAGAGTAAATTTATCAAATTAACAAGGAAAACTATAACGGCTAAGTTTGCTTGAATTATTAGTAGTTTAATAGTAAATAGCAGCCTGATCTGTAAAATATACCTACTTGGGAAGTTCCGTACAAAATACAAAATCCTTACAAAAATATTACTTGTTGAATACAGATACTACACGTCGTAACGGCTCCGGACCCTATCCTGGGCGTCTCCGACACGCTCTTGGCTGGTTTTTAAATTTCTTTTAGCAATACAACTAAGAGGGCTGTCCTCGAAAAAGTCTGCGACCCACCGAACATCTCTCCGTGTACCTCGTCTGCGCAACCACGACCACTCTGACAAGAGTGTCCGACTAAGAAGAAAGAAAAAGGGTGGCAAGTCTATGGTCAAACTTAACAATCTGTATGCGTCTAGAAAGGATTATACGAGGTTTATGCCATTATTGTTTTTGCCTATTCGCGATTCTGCACAATATGAATTCCACACAACTGAATTTAATCGCACGCATTAAGTATACTTCACACATTTTTTTAATTCTCCGCTTCTAGAGGGTACATTCATAATTATTATATAATGACCTACATAGCAGCGTACGGCATACTTATTACATTAAAATAAGTAGTATAGAAATATATGCCTTTCCACATTTCCTTGGATGCTTGAGAAAAAGTACTTTTCAACTTGTTTAGTTTAAGCTAAAAATAAATTCAAAGTTGGCATTTATATTTTACCTGAGTGTACTGCTTGAAAAACATTTTTGCACAACCTTTTATCGATATCGAGCAGAATCGCGAATAGGCAAAAACAAGATTGCGTAGAAATAATGACTGTGAAGCATTACGCATGTGATCAAACTATGTTGTTTGGAATTCATATTGTGCAGAATCGCGAATGGGCAAAAACAAAATTGCGTAGAAATAATGATGTGAAGCATTACGCATGTGATCAAACTAAGTTGTGTGGAATTCAAATTGTGCAGAATCGCGAATGGGCAAAAACAAGATTGCGTAGAAATAATGACTGTAAAGCATTACGCCTGTGATGAAACTCAGTTGTGTGGAATTCATATTGTGCAGAATCGCGAATAGGCAAAAACAATAATGGCATAAACCTCGTATAATCCTCTAGAAATAGTTTTTCACACAATCATGATCTATCGATCCGATTCCTAAACCCAACACTTCTGCTAGTGTGCCTACAGCAATCAAGAAGACAACTTAATTAGACATTCATAATATAAACATAACCATCCATAAAAAAAAATACCAATAACTTACCTTATAAATTAGAATCGTATTACTGGACTTGTGACTAACGGATTAACGCTTTAAAAAACAAACTTTATCGAGATTAACCTATTTAAACTCCAATTCTAATCTGTTGTACTGAATTATGAAATATTGTAGAATAAATAAACATTATAACCCACCTGAGACGTTGATTACCTCCGTCAATTAAGAGTCCGATGCTCCAATTTAATTACATGGAAATAAACGTTTCACTCTCAAAATAACAATATTTACCCCTGGGAGGCTTATTTACTCTAGCCTGGCTGGCATGGCTGTGGGTAAAAATTTGTATTGCAAAGTTTACGGAATAGGTAGGTACTAAATAGGGGAAGTGTTATCACGTTTTGATAGGATTTCAATTATACAATAAACATTATTTTGATTAAGTACCTTACATATGTATATACTGTGTAAGGTCAGGTTGCGTCTTCGTTTTCATTGTTCTTAAATACATCTCTGCATTAGATCCAGTGTTGTAAACTAACAAATACATTATTCAATGCCAACAATTGTTTTGACGACCGTGGATAAACGCGCGTAGCGTCGGAACCGCAGAATTAACAATAACACGAATAGACGTTTTCGTGTGTACATAGGTACTTATTTATTTCTTTAATCGTTGGCGGTTTTTTCCGCCTCCCGCTGTTTTCACTAGTCTCGCCAATGGCATCGTTTTTGACTGACTCTTTACAGAGCTGTAGACATTATGTTTTATGTATAACTATAAGTACCTGCTTACAATTAGATTTAGGCGTTGCTATGCGCTATTCCATACTAAAATAAATGGAATTATCAATTTTGCTCCTCAGCGAAGTAGTGAGAAGTCATTCCAAATAGTTCTGTTTGCGTTGAAAGTATACTTTTCCATACAATTTTCCCACCTTTTTCCACATAAAAAAAAATCAACGCAAGTGCAACTAAACACACAACCAAGAGAACCACCTCAACCATAAATAAAAATCTGGACACGTAGTGAAAATATACGGATCACTCACGTCTTAAAACGAGTTTAACTCGACATGTTACGGGCTAATCCGTAGCCCTTCTTCCCAAAGCCACACGTCACGGCGGCTGCCAAACGTGCACTCAACACACACACACGTGCACGAACCCTAAAAACGGCCGCGTTTTTGGATCCCGCGACATTTCTACTCTTCTTATTATTAGGTCTGTGTTCGGAACCCATGAATAAAACCTGTTACTTGAGCGTTCAATTGTTGCAGTACATAGTAGACAATCCGAGGCCCAGCGTCCCCAAACAACTACCTCCCTCGCCTCCCCGGGAACAAACACGCAGGTGATAGCACTGATTACGAAATAAGGCGATTTGTATACGCAAATAATAGGCTGCGGCGACGGCGACCGCAATTATGTGAACGCACTGGTCCGGTCACGACTTCGCGCGACCGGCGTCGCGGCGAGCATTTCTTCAGTCCATTGCGTGCCCCGCCAGGTAAACACTGAGCGGCGATCGTCTCTGCCGCGCAATGTACAGACAAAACGCTCGCCGCGCCACCGGCCGCGCGAAATCGTGGCCAGGCCGTTAACGTTTCCATTTGTTGCGGTTGACACCTCGTGTAAACTCGCTTTGTTACTGGAGCTTTTTTTGGCGTGCTCGGTCATAATTTGTCACTTGAAGAGTCTATTTGCATGTGTTTGTAAGTTATCATGTTTCAATGAGGTTATTATTACATACCTTACCGTTTCGTCTATATATATTAATACAGAGATTAATAAGAAAAAAGAAAGATGGATTGATGGATGGATTAAACCGATTAAACTACGGATTTGACAGCGCCTGTAAGTGACACTAGTACTACTTACTGTGTATATACCACTACGCAAAAAATAATTAAAGGGGTTGTACGCATTTATTTAGATAGATTTAGAAAATTGACTGTGTGGAAGCCCTCAATTATAATTTTACGTCATCAACCAAAATAGTTTCAATAATTAATTTTGAAAAAGTACCTAGTGAACTAAATAAAAAAATATTGAAATTAGTTTCTTATGATTGACTTTTAAATACAAAAAAAATATGTAATAGCCATTGGTATTTTTTTAGACATTCCCAATTGACAATAATGTCAGTTAGGTAGGTACAATACGTTTACTTTTAGTTTAGGTACCACTGACTGATTGCTTGCCTTCATTTCATTTGCAACTTTAACGCCATACAAATAAAGTAGTTATTACAAAATCTGCAAACGTGGGTAACAGTATTCTAAAATTGGCTTTATTTGTATTGTAGGTCGTTAAAGTTGAATATGAAATGAAGGCAAACCATCTGTCAGTGGTAAACTTCATGTAATTTTACTGTATCTATCTAAACAGATACACGAGACACGATATTCAAATAAAATTTAATGTAAACACATTAAATTTTATTTGAATATCGTGTCCCATCTCGTTTGTTCCACGACCTGGCCCTATACTACGAAGCGCGAAATTCGAACTTCGTTTCATGCCGTTCCGCTCACGCTAATGGTATTTATTACGAGAGTGAGAGGGACCGCACGATCCAAACTTCGAACTTCGAATTTCGTAGTAACCCCCCTGAAAAGTTTTAAACGTGATAGGGAAATAAAGTGGGAAAATTAAACGAAACGTTGTTTACTCGGAGGGGAGCGGAGGGCTAGTTGCAACAATTTTTTGAAAAATATCTTAGTTCTTAATTATCTTAGCTGCACAAGGGGAAATATGATAAGGGCACGACAATTTCTTTGTAAACCTAAGAAAGACGAGACAGAGGAAGGCCAAGGTTAACCTATTTTGACCAGGTGAAGGTTCGGCCATACCGCTGCTTAAAATACGGAAACGTTACGGAATCGCAGTGACGTGCCGTAAACGTCAGAATACACCGCATGCTCTCCATAGTGAAGTTGTCACGTTTACGGTGCGTCACTGCGATTCCGTAACGTCACCGTTTTTTAAGCGGCGGTTTGGTCGCACCTTAAAGGAGGAAGGGGGTGTTGTGTCGCATCAGGAAGTCAAACAGCTGGCCGAAGACAAATTAAGAAAATGTGGAGCGGCTGTTACTCCACCAATAAGAGCGTAGCTCTTAAATTTAAGATGAAGATCATAAATTCTAGCTACCTATGTGAACTTTCTTGGAGTAGTACTTTATATGTATATTTCAGCAGTAATTAATGTAATGTATATAATTTCAATAAAACCGTGTTGCACCTTCATTATTTCTCTTGACGTCAAAATGTAACACGCTTTTATTCAAAAAATTGGGACTGTGATAAAAAACGTAAAGAGAGGGCACAGGCCTCCTCTCAGAATGAAAGGACAAGCTCTATTTTTATCAGAATTAAATTATTTTAGCTTTTTAGTTCTTTTTATTAACATCTACTTAATAAAAGCTTGTTTTTAAAAAAGTTTTTTTAATTTTATTTTTAAGTTTTTAGTGCCCGTATTCCAGCTCCATCTTCAGACCCTAATCATCATCTAGGACCAAAATACTCGTTGAGACGAATCAAACGAGTCTGAACTCGATGGGGTAGTGCCGTTTCATTATATTACAGAGTTCCTGTAAATAAATAATAAATTTTATTTCAAAACTCCGGACGCCCCCCTATGCCCTATGCTATGCTATGCCTATGGCCACCTTCCAGCTCCATGTGACAATAATATTGTATTGTCACCTGATATACACATGCATGCGAAATTTCAGCTCAATCGGTAATCGGAAAGTGGGTCAAATTTTACTTGAAATATTTGATTACAGACAGCGGTACGAGTGAAACTAAATAAAAGCTTGTAAAAATCAAAGAAATAAAGTAGGTCCCACTCAGCATATTGTTTTTGTTAATGGTGAAAATTCCGTGTTAGTTTTTAACCCCACGCCCTCTATTCGAACCAGCTGTGCTTTGTTTTCGGTGTTTGTTACTGTGTATTTCGTTTTATTAATTTACTTGTGTAGGTGATGGAATTTTGTCAGCGAGCGTTTGCCTGATCAAACGTTCACGGCTGCTTGGACAATGACGAAGTGAGTACCTAATAATATAGATGTTTAGATAATTTTAAGTCTCTTAAGATTTGACTTTTTATAGCGGATTCGGACAGGGATTCTCAGTTTGTGATTTCGGGAATACTAAATGGTCGTTCGAGTCAGAAATACCTCTGAACATGAAACTACCAGGAGACTTACCTCCAAAAATATAACATCCAAACACCTTCACACATTTTCTCATTTATAATTATTAGTAAGTGCGATAGGATGTGGGTTTGAAATTTACTATGAGCTGCACGGGGATGAAAAACATCGCGAGGAAACCTGCACATGCCTGCGAAGAAATTCAATGGTGTGTGTGAAATTTCTAATCCGCATTGGGTTCGCGGGGGAATTACGGCCTAAGCCCTCTAATTCTCAGACGAAGCCAATGCCCTGCAGCGAGACGTATATGCGCTGGGATGATGAGGATGTGGTGTAGACGTTTATTTTCACGCCCTGGATATTAAGCTTAGGCGTTTGCGTTGTGGCGAGTTATTGCACGTTTAAGCATAACCCTTCTCAAATCCGCTTAGTTTTTGCAAATAAGCCCGTCTACCGATACCTACGCTGCCTTTACGCTTCGCTATGGGTTTCTAAAACCTTAGCATTTCTCTTTGTACAAGAATATCACGTCAATATGTTGAAATGGGTTAGCATTATAATAAAAATATATCGTTTTCCATGTTACTTTCACCCCTTACGTTAATATCTACCGCAATATCGAACAGATACGGCAACCGGCATCGTCTTGAGGATTAAATAGGCTTGTCAGAATCCAATATGAAAGTTGTCGGATGCCTTGAATCGTATCTTTGCCTTGTGCTGGGGAAAAATTCCGTTAAGAACGTGGCTGTTAGCAGCAGATTTTAAAAGCTACATAAGAGTAAAAGCATCGCTTTTGCTTCTCGCGGTCGTGACTCCAGTTAGGGAGGTCTCAGGGACCCGTAGGAAGTTGGTCGTACCTACGTCTCGCGGTTACTTGGCGCCTGAAAAAATTCATCAACATCATTTCAGCCGTAGGACGTTGACTGCTGGATGTAAGCCTCCCTCACTGATAACCAATTATTACGGTTGGAGGCGGTGTTCTTCAGTAATAAGGTTCAATATCGTTTGCAGGTGACTTCCAAAATAATAAACGCGTCTGATCTTTGTGTCTGGTTTAATGGAACTAACTCGAGAATAAAATTACATTCACTCATGTACATAAGGTTCAAAATGACGCAACATATCGCCCACCAAAAACAACAGTTTTTAACTTAAGAATTAGACTTAAATGCTTGTAATCACAACACAATTATCACATATCGTGTAAACTTATCAAATCTATAGCACAATAGCACACATTATAATAATGAATCTGGAATCCAAGTAAAATAAACAAAACACTCGACGCGCATGTTATAATGACCACTGAGCGCCGCGCACGAATAAATACTGTTCATGCAGGGTAGACATTTAAAAATATTAAATATTACGGATGCTTACAATCGACTAACAACTAAACAACTACTATTACTAGTGTATCAACCATAACAACAAGTTTGAATATCAATTTTAATGGACTGTATAACTTAATGTTTGCTTTTTTATGGTTGACAGTAAACAAAATGAAAACAAACTTGCATTCCTATACACATGGTGTAATAAATTGCCGAGTAATGAGAACCAATCGACAATCAAACATCTTTGTAACTTTCCTTATAAGACAAATATTTTACAAATTAATGTTTACTTACATGAATTTTAGCGAGTAAGTATATAATGAAGGTATAGGCCTTATAGGAAGGTAACTATTAAGGAACTAACAATTGCAATATTTGTTAGGTACTACATACATAATTATGTTAAACTTAGGAGTTTAAACACTTGTTTAAATCACAAGCAAAAATATTAAGAAATATACTTAGATAAACTTACACTACATTTTTTAAGTTACATTACCTACATTTTAGACAAATAAAATTTGTGAGCAACAAACTATGTAAATTATAAGATAGGCTGCCAGTAGGTAAGTAATTGAAATGAACAAGTAAATCATGGGATGATTAACACCAATTGATCTAGTCCCCAACCAAGCAAAGATTTTATTATAGGTAAGTACTAGACAATGGATGAACATCTACCTATAGGAATAAATACATACTTAAATACATACCAAACCTCCACGATTCGAGAACAACATTTATATTTTTTCATACAAATATCTGGCCGACCGGGAATCGAACCCTGGACCAGCTTCGTAGTCACGTATAACTATTATTAGGTAGGTACTAATACTAAGTATATAAAGTTAGATCGCCCACCATAAACTAACTAGTAACTCTTACAGGAATCGATATTAATCGGTATTTTTAGGTAATAGTATGATTTTTGATAACGGCCTTTTTATAACGTGGTCGCCCTTACATTTTAATGATACAACTCTTACCAATTGATCAGGTCCGGGGTGCAGAGCCGTAATCTTTCCTAGCAGCCACTTCGCTGGTGGTAAATCCTCTTCTTTGATGATGACAATATCGCCTATACATGGTGATGGCACAATATCATGCCACTTACGTCTTTGCTGGAGTGTATGTAGATACTCAGACTGCCATTTCCTCCAGAAGTCTTGCATTTGAGATTGAACAAGCTGCCATCGTGTCAACAAGTGTATATTTTTAAGTCCTTGATCTGTATCAGGGATGGTTATCATAGGTTCGCCTACAAGAAAGTGTCCTGGCGTAAGGGGATCGAGTGTATCCATAGTCTCGTCTAATTGACAAATAGGTCGAGAATTCAGACAAGCTTCGACTTGGGCTAACAACGTTGACATTTCTTCATATGTTAACTTGGTAGTACCGATGACTCTCGATAGATGGCGCTTCATCGAACGTACTCCACTTTCCCACACCCCGCCGAAATTTGGAGATTTAGGTGGGATAAAATGCCACGATGTATCATCATTAGCTAAGAGTTCAGCTATTTCTTTAGCAATGTTGTTAGTGCCTTTCGAGAACATAGTTTTTAGCTCTTTTTCCGCGCCAACAAAATTGGTTCCGTTGTCGCTCCACAACTGTGAGCAATGACCTCTTCGAGCAACAAATCTTCGGAATGCTGCTAGAAACCCTTGGGCTGTGAGATCCGTCACTGCTTCAAGGTGAATTGCGCGTGTGCTCATACAAACGAATAGGCATATGTAACCTTTACTGGATTTGTGGCCTCTTCCCTTAGTCGTTCTTAGATACACGGGACCAGCGTAGTCAACTCCACTGTGGTAGAAAGCGCGTTGTGGAGTGACCCTAGAAGCAGGCAACTGACCCATCAGTTGTTGTTTAGTCATTGCGTTGTTTCTTATGCAGACTGTACATTTTCTTGTGAAAGCTCTTACTGCTGATTTAAGACCAACTATCCAATATTTGCTTCGAACATATGTCATTGCTTGAAGAATAGTTCCATGCAAAGTTTTCCTATGGGCCTCCGCTACTATGAGCTTTGTGATGTGCTGTCTATGAGGGATAATAATTGGATGTTTTTCGCTGTCTGGCAGGCCTGCTTTAGAAAGTCGTCCTCCTACCCTCAACACGTTATACTCATGTATGGAGTGAGCTTAATAAGTGAACTTTTTCTTTTGACCTTACTCTTCTTCTTGAGGTCTTCAATTTCCTCGCTGTATATCAAAGCTTGATAATATTTTATACATCTCATTTCAATGTCATTTAATTCAGCAGCACTCAAAATTTTTCCTCTATTATGTTTGGTTTTATAATCTAAAAATCTCTTGCATTGCGCTAATACTCTTTTCATTTTTACTATTGAAGAAAACCTCTCCCACATTGGTGTTTCTTCTATTACAATGTGGAATGACTTCTTGCTTTCTAATTCTGTTCCTGGAATTGATATTGGCTTAAGTAGCTCGCTGTTCTTACACTTGAGCCATGCAGGTCCACTCCACCAAAGCTCATGATCTGTCATTTCACTTGCCTTGACTCCTCTTGACGCAATATCAGCTGGATTGTCAGCGGATTGAACATGCCTCCATCTGTTGCTGTCTATCTGCTGGATTATTTCTGACACTCGATTACCTACGAACAGTTGCCAGCGGCTGGGTTGTGACTGCAACCATGAAAGAACCACCATTGAATCTGTCCACGCATACACCTTATCCATCGGGACGTTCAATAAATCAGCTATTTCATGCAATAATTTAGCGAGCAAAACAGCAGCACACAACTCTAATCTTGGAACCGTTAATTGCTTAAGTGGGGCTACCTTCGTTTTCGACGCCAGAATCGTGACGTGGGTCACGTCGTCTTCATCTACGACGCGAGCATAGACCACTGCGGCAAGAGCAAGTGTGGATGCATCAGAAAATCCATGGAGTTGCACTTCTTTACAACGAGACGTTGTTTTTATCCATCGAGGGATTTCCACAGTTTGCAACTCATGAAGCTCGTCTCTATAGCTCATCCACTCGTCCACCAACTCCAGAGGTAATTCGTCGTCCCATCCAAGACTGCAAAGCCATAATTTTTGGATCATCATTTTTGCCGTCACAACAACAGGTGAGAGCCATCCAAAGGGATCGAACAAGCTAGCGACATCTGATAATATTACTCTTTTTGTTACAGGGCATCTGCTATGTGGTAAGTTAACTGAAACTCGAAAGACGTCATCTTTACGGTCCCAGGTAAGTCCCAGTATTTTTACTACTTTGTCTAACTTAATCTCCATTTTTTCTTTTACAGGTTCCGGTGTGTTCGTGCTGTTCTTCAAGTCTTTCAGCAGTTCATCAGAATTACTACACCACTTCTGCATATGGAATCCACCTGCTTTCAGCACTTCATTAACTTCTTTACATATTATTTTTATTTCTTGTATATCTTCATGACCTGTCATAAGGTCATCCATATAGAACGAGTCTTTGACTACAGCTGCTCCTCGAGGATAATTCTCCTGTTCGTCCTCTGCTAGGCGCTGAAGCGTTCGTACAGCAAGGTAAGGTGCAGCAGCGGTACCGAACGTCACAGTTAATAGTTTGTAGCTCTCAACTTCTTCAGATCTGTCATCACGCCAAACTATACGTTGTAAATCTGTGTGTTTATCATTCATCCTTACTTGACGATACATCTTTATTATATCGCCAACAACACAGATTTTGTGAGATCTCCAGCGGAAAATAAGGCTGCGGAGATCGGGTTGAATCGTAGGCCCTGTCATCATGCTGCTGTTTAAGGAGTGTCCGTTCGAGCCTTTCGCCGAGGCGTCAAATACTACGCGTAGCTTGGATGTCTCCTTATCCTCTCTAATTACAGCATGGTGCGCGAGGTAAATAGTGTTATTTTCATCCTCTTTTGTTCTATCAACCTTCTTCATATGGCCCAACTGTAAGTACTCGTGAATAACTTTTTTGTATTCTAATTTCAGATCTTCGTTCCTTACAAACCGCCTTTCCAGTTGTTCTAACCTTGTTACCGCTTGGTGCTTAGTATCACCACACAATTTCACCGTATCTGTAAGATTTCTTTTAAGCGGCAATTGTACTACATACCTTCCATCTTCACCTCTTGTGGTTGTTTGTGTGTAGATTTCCTCACATTGCTCTTCTTCTTTAGTCCACATTTTTTCCTTTGTGTACAGCTCCGTTTCCACTTCCCAGAATTTCTTCAGGAGACTGTTGTCTTCTTCTACTTCTCGAGTTATATGCAGACTTGTAATGTGCTGTGGATTAGATGATAGATTAGTACCCCCTGACAATATCCAACCAAGGTGTGTGTTTTGAGCAACCACGTTACCCGGCCCTCTCAATAAACCTGAGTCGATAATATGTCCATACACATCAGCACCAAGAAGGAGATCGATCCTACCTGGTTTGTAAAAAGTGGGGTCAGCCAACTTCATCTTATCTATTTGAGGCCAATTAAATCCTCTTACTTCCCTAGCTGGCAGCCTACGTGTTAAAGACTTTAATACATAAGCATTTACATTAACAGAAAATTGTAAATCATACCTTGACGTTATTTGTATTTGTACCATATGTCTAATACGCATCTGATTTTCTTCACCAACTCCAGAGACCACTCCGCTGATATCCTTTCTTCTCCAGCCCAGCAACTCGACCGCCCTTGCAGTCACGAAGGAAGCCTCTGAGCCCTGGTCCAGCAGAGCGCGCAGTACATGGGATTGCCCTGACTCGGACATAACGGTCACCAAAGCTGTCGCCAACAAGACGTCTTGACCAGGTTCTGTTACACTCGAAGTGTGCGCAGATACGATTGGTTGTTTGTCTTCTTTATTGTTATTTGTTTCTCCAGACTTATGCGTTTCTTCACCTGTTTGTCTCTTATCTCGGTGTAATAACGAATGGTGTTTCCTTTTACAGATCTGACAAGATGTTCTTTGTTTGCACTTAAATACAGTATGGTTCGGTATGAGGCAATTAAAACAGAGATTATTTTTCTGCACAAACCTGTATCTCTCCTCCAAGGGTTGCTTAGAGAACTGCTTACACTGGTAGATATAGTGGTTTTCATCACAGAAAGTGCATTTGGATTCATTAGTGGCAGTAACATGAAATGTTTTAGGTTTGACAGGTTTGTAACTCCGACTGGGTGGCTCCACCATCTCTAATGTACGAAACCTTGTTTCTAAAAATAACTTTAATCTGTCAAACCCAGGTAACTCGTCAGACGCATCACCACTAATTGCTTCTTCCCACTGTTTATGTGTACTGGGATCCAGCCTTGATACCACCGAGAAGTTCACAATCGCGTCCCACTGCTCCGTCGGCAACCCTATCTGTTTCAATGCACTCATACATTCTACTGAAGTATCCAAAATTTGTCTTAAAGCTGTCGCTGATTCATGAGATATCGTTTTTTGGGCAAAGAACTTCTTAAACACGCAATTTGCAATGTATCTTTTATTCGCATAGCGTTTTTTCAGAATCGACCAAGCTTCTGTATAATTCTCAGCAGTAGTTGCAAATTGACGTAATAATATTTCTGCTTCTCCGACTAAGCTTCCCTTTAAATAATGTAACTTTTGGACATTTTCTAATGACTTATTGTTGTGCACTAATGCCTTAAACATATCATGAAAGGACTGCCATTCAGTGTAGTTGCCACTAAAAGAAGGGAGCGAGATTTGTGGTAATTTTACGTCACTGCTAGAATTACTCGGTTTACATACTTCTTCAGCCCCAGATTGTACTTGAACTATCTTCTCCAACATAGACTTCATATCTCCTTTGTACGCGTAATATAATTCTTCGAATCCGTTAAACATATCGTCGGCAAAATAATATAAAGATTGACGTTGCTCCGTTACAACCGACAAGATTAGCTCTTCATGTACTGTATTAAACTCCTTCCAGTACGATTCCAGTGTGTCTAATCTGCCTTTTATATAACCAACCGTTAGTCTTTCCTTAGGTGACTTTTTGTAGTTAACATACGATTTTTTTACTTTTTCTAAAGTATCCGCTTGAATTGTCACATGTTTTTTAATTATTTCCATTTTATTGATGGACCAAAATCAACCGAAAAATGTAAGAAGAAATAGTACGAGTCCGTTAATTACTAGAAAGTTTTTTATTTTCTTAAAGTGCAGGGTAAACGTACTACCGCACGAAATTGTCCAACGGTTTTTTCTAACACAGCGGTCCGATAACGTAAAACTGCACTGTACTATTTAATCCACACGAATACTGTCTTAAATCAATGCACTTATTCACCTTTGTCCGACAAATACACGTATTAATAACGTGGTAATGTTTTTCGTAAAAACACTATAATGTTCCAGTCCTTAACGTTATTTTCCCGTGATTCACCTTTGTTATTATATTGTTCAATGTTTTTTACACGTAGCGAATATGTATTTAATGTTATTTCACCAAAATTACACCGATTTTCTATAACGATAATCTTAATTTAAATTGTCACTGTTAACGCATCCTGGGTCGATGGACCATGTTCTTCAGTAATAAGGTTCAATATCGTTTGCAGGTGACTTCCAAAATAATAAACGCGTCTGATCTTTGTGTCTGGTTTAATGGAACTAACTCGAGAATAAAATTACATTCACTCATGTACATAAGGTTCAAAATGACGCAACAGGCGGCTTGCATCCATCTTGAACCTGCGGTCTTTACCAAAGTTTTCAGCAGTAGCAGGTTTCTTGGCGATGGTTCTTAGATATGTTTCATCATAATTATTTGAATTTCTAAATAGATAAACATGTTGTTATAACTATAAATTAAAATTTTTAAAAACCCCCAACGCAATTTTTTTTATTTTTTATTTATTTAGGATACAAACAGTCACAATTCAACATTAATCAACTTAAGTAACAACAAACAGACCTTAAGTTCCATAGAAAATAAAACGAAATACATAGTTAATTAACAAATCGAAACGGTAGGTGTTAGGCACCATCTTAAACATCTTATCTGTCACCATACAGGGACTTGAAAACATCGATAAGTAAATAATACTTGCATGATACGGTGAATTATGTCACTGTCATTGCCCGTTATGCGTCTAAGATCTCTTCCGCAGCTAACAAAAGAGCTAATAACTTTGAAACGGCTGCACTGATTTTGATGAAACATATCTAAGAACCATCGCCAAGAAACCTGCTTTCTATTAAAAAAAACCGCATCCAAATCGGTGCACCCGCTTAAGAGCTATGATGCCACAGACAGACAGACAGACAGACAGACACACACATAGCCGTCAAACTCATAACACCCCTCTTTTTGTGTCGGGGGTTAAAAATCGGTTCTGTCGTTTCAAAGTTATCAGAGTCTTTTGTTAGCTGCGGAAGGAATCTTAAACGCATAATGGGCATTTACTCTATTTTGAAACATTATATGTGACTTAATTGCGTTTGGGGTTTTTAGTTTTTTTAATTTATAGTTAACTAGCTTTTGCCCGCGGCTTCGCTCGCGTGTACTATGACTATTACAAAGAACCAAGATATCAAGCAAGCAAGCATACAGGCAAGCAAGCAAGCAGGTCCACAATTGACCGAGAAATCGGTGAACATACCTACATAAAAAAAAAAGTGGAATGCATAACCTCCTCCTTTTTTAGAAGTCGGTTAAAGAGCCCCTTGCGGCCTACTTAAAGTATAAACTTATGAATTTTGAAATTTTAGCCTTCTACAACCAGTAAAACACAAAATCCCGTTTTTTCCCGTTCCCGTAAGAATTTCGGGAAATGTTTTCTTAATGCTCCCCTTCACTCCCCAAGGAACCCACTTGCCAAATTTCAGCTTTCTATGACCAGTAAAACGAAAATCCCGTTTTTCCCGTTCCCGTGGGAATTTTGGAAAGTCCTCTCTCAATGCTCCTCTACACTTCTCAAACAACCTACATGCCGAATTTCAGCTTTCTACGACCAGTAAAACGAAAAATCCCGTTTTTTCCCGTTCCCGTGGGAATTTGGGAAAGCCCTCTCTCAATGCTCCTCTACACTCTCCAAGCAACCTACATGCCGAATTTCAGCTTTCTATGACCAGTAAAACGAAAAATCCCGTTTTTCCCGTTCCCGTGGGAATTTTGGAAAGTCCTCTCTCAATGCTCCTCTACACTCCCCAAACAACCTACATGCTGAATTTCAGCTTTCTACGACCAGTAAAACGGTTTTTTCCTTATCCCGTAGGAATTTCCAAAAATCCTTAAAACTGGTTTTTACTATTATAATTACCTACTTCTATGCCAAATTTGAAGAGTCTAGTAATTATAGTTCATAGGATCCCGTTGAACTGAATATATACATCCCGTTTTTTCCTTATCCCATGGGAATTGTGAAAAATCCTGAAATTAATGTTTTATCTGATGTAATACCTACTTGTGTATCAAATTTGAAGAGTCTAGTTATTATAGTTACTGAGATAGGGTCACTCGGAATCGAATATATAAATCCCGTTTTTTCCCTTTCCCGTGGGAATTCCCAAAAATCCTTGGATGCCTACATTGTATAAGGTATCTATGTGCAAAATTTCAAGTCTCTAGGTCCAGTGGTTTGGACTGTGCGTTGATATATCAACAGTCATTTAGTTTATTTAGATATTTCAACCCCATCGCACCCCATCCAGGGAGATGGTATTTTACGTCTGCCACGTCGGATTTTAAAACCGTTGTTGTTTTCATAACCAGCGACCCGATAAACCATAGAATCAACACCCATGTTGATTTTCAGACTTTGTTACCCCTTTCCCCCCTTTTAGGGGTTGAATTCTCAAAAACCTGAAACACGTGTTTACTCATTTATTATTCAGAGTACTTCTGTGAAGTTTCGAATAACATAGTCGAACTAATCTTGTTTCCCCATACAAACTTTGGACCCCCGTTTCACCCCCTTAGGGAGTGAATTTTGAAAAATCCTTTCTTAGTGCACCCCTAGACCTTATAAGGAACCTACATGCCAAATTTGGAATCTCTAGGCCCAGTGGTTTGGGCTGTGCGTTGATATGTCACTCAGTCAGTCAGTCAGTCAGTCAGTCAGTCAGTTTCTTCTTTTATATATATAGATATAGAAGGTATTTTAAAAATACTGAAGTGGTTTTTCCGGATGTCTCGAAATCCACGGTAATATTGTCAGTAACAGTATTGTGGTAATATTGATAATTTAATCCGTGCCATTAAGATCTGTCGGTGTCGTTGAAGCGTTTGACGGAACCGTTTTCCCGCGCACCGACTCCCGCGCCGTTGTTTTCATGTGGATTCCGGTTTATAACCGGTGAGAGGCGGCGGTAAACCCGGCTCTACGCCCGGGCGCGCCGGGCGCGACCTCGCTGGCTAAAGGTCCTGTTTCATGGAGATACAACTTCCTATTTTTATCCCCCGACACAAAAAAGTGGGGAGTTATAAGTTTGACTGCTATGTGTATGTGTGTCTGTCTGTCTGTGGCATCATAACTCTTAAATGGGTGAACCGATTTGGATGCGGTTTTTATATTTGAAAGCAGGTTTCTTGGCGATGGTTCTTCGATACGTTTCATCAAAATTCGTTGAGCCGTTTCAAAGTTATCAGCTATTTTGTATGCTGCGGAAGGGATCTTAGCATTAATTGGGGTGCACCAAAAAAATAACCTATAGTTTTTATATTTTTTTTGGAAAGAATGGGATATTTTAAGATACCATTTTCATCGATTTTGAATTTGGTTGAGTATTAAATTTTTTATAATTTTTTTAAGAAATACGTTTGATGACGTCACAGTGAGAGAGCCACGTTCCATTACCTAGAAAAATTCAAGTCGTACATAACATAATCTGTGGCACTGCTGAGGCGCTACTACGAAATTCGAAAATCGAAGTTCGTATCGTATTATCCCTCTCACTCTCGTGCCAAATCATATTAGCGTGAGCGGGACTGCACAAAACGAAGTTCGAATTATGCACTTCGTGGTAGGGCCTCTGATTTGTCTTGTCACTGTCAATAATAAGTACAAGTACGGCTTAGGGTCCTAAATGAACCATGACAAAATATAGTTTTATTTATTTCTCTTCTTTTAGCTTCAATTATTCCTGTTTGTTAAATGGTGTGATAGTAAATAGATATTTTTTATTAAAACCTGATATTTAATTTTTTTTATATTTACTTATAACCTAGTAATTTAATAATTAAATTTGTAAAAATACATTGGAAATACTCGTATACATTTCGGACTTTACGATAAATGACAACTGTTTAAAGCCAGGTGCGCATCATGTGATTAAAGTTCTGTCTTTGTCACTCTTTGCTGTTACAAGCAGGACAGCAACATTTCAAACTGTCAATTTGCTTTAGAGTGTAGACCTGCTTTATATCTTCCTTTGTGACGATTCACTGCAGGGGTCAAATGAAGGTCATCACTTAAATTTTCTTTATTTAATTCATTTTATCATATTTTTGGAATCTGATTTCTGAGAACGCTTCACAAAGCCTATTTCTCCAAACGGTTTTCGATTTATTATACGTTGTCAAAAATTGGGACATCCCAATTGCGTTGGGGGTTTTAAATTTTTTAATTTATAGTCAAATCTGATGAGATGTCTGTCTTTCGAGAAGTATATTCGCCAAAAGTCTTTATCAATCTTATGTATTACATAAAGCGACATTGTGAGAGAAAAAAGGAACTAAATCAACTTAGAGATTAGCGCCATCTATCCGAATATATTAGAATTAGGTAAGGGATTAGGGCGAGTTCCTAGCGGATTCAGATAGATGGCGCTGTTACCTACAAACGGCCTGTTTCGCCTGTCCACAGTTGGACATGCTCCCACCCTAAATTAAAGAATGGAGCGTAAGGTTATATTTTGTTAATAGAATACAATAAATACTAAATACTATATTATCTAGTTTTATTTTACAAGGATATCCTTAAACCTAGGACGTTATTGACAACGATATTAAAGAGATTTTACTTATAAATTATTGTAATTTGAGTAGGTACACAAATTATTAAATACATATTTGCTTTCCAGTAATCAAACTTTTGTTATATTTCAGTAAACAACAATATGTACCCAAATTTTCTTACGCATAGTAACCTTTTAATTAAACCATTCAAGTAAACAAACTACTTTAACACGCTATGGTAAAAATACAAAGATAACTACTTAATGCAGTTTAAGTTGGAGCTTAATCAATAGTTCAAGTAACTAACTAACTTATTCTAGTAGAAAATAAAGCTTGCTAATATTTATAGCACTTATGGCTTAATATAGAACCTAGTCTAACTGGCAAAGGGCAAATATTTATTAATAAAGATTGCTAATAATTACCACTTAATTTAAAGCTTAATCTACGCCGCTAACTGGCAACGGGCAAATATTATTAAATGCTCGTTTAATTGACCCTCTTGCGGTTTGAATTTCCGCTACCCTCGTGACACCGTCTTGCCCCGGGCAGCAGCCAACGATGCGCCCCAGTCGCCACAAGCATGGCAGGACTCGGTCTTCCTTCACCAGCACCATGGTACCGACGCGCAGATCCTGACCTTTACAGCTCCTCCATTTGGTTCGTTCTTGCAGCTGTCCTATATAGTCTCTGGACCAACGACGCCAAAAACCTTGCTGTAGCTGCTGCAGTTGTTGATAGTGGGTGAGTTTGTTGGTCGGTACATCAGCATAGTCATAGTCGGGCAATGATACGGGCGTCCTACCGATCAAGAAATGTGCTGGCGTTAAAATGTCAAAATTATCTAAACTTGAATTGGACATTGGGCATAAGGGACGAGAATTTAGAATTCCTTCTATTTGGGTAAGAATAGTTGCAAATTCCTCGTAGGTTAACAGAGCTTGTCCTAGTGTCCTTTTTAGGTGGTATTTACATGACCTAATAGCTGACTCATGCAGACCACCCATGTGTGGTGTATACGCAGGTAAGAACTTCCACAATAATCCCTCTTTTGCAAAAGAAGTTATCAGTTCGTTTGAATTTTCTTTTAAAAATTTATATAACTCGGTTATCTCTTTGTCAGCCCCGTGGAAATTCGTACCGTTATCGCTTAGCATTTCCCTCGGCATACCTCGTCTCGAAATGAATCGTCTATAAGCGGTCAAGAAGGCTAAGGTATCTAATCCCGAAACTAGTTCAATGTGAACCGCCTTAGTTGACGAACAAACAAAAACGGCAATGTAACACTTATTAGTTTTGTAGCCCCGTCCTCTCCTGTCTCTTACTATAAAAGGACCAGCATAATCTACGCTTGTTTTTAAGAAGGGAGGTGATGGAGTTACTCTTGGTGGTGGCAAGTTACCCATAATTGGGGCAGTTACCCTCGGTTTGGCTCTAAAACACGTCACACAATTTCGTACAACTTTATTTACGAGATTTTTACCATGTATTGGCCAGAATCGTTCTCGTATTGACGATAGGAGAAGCTGTGGACCAGCGTGCAATAATCTCATGTGCTCACTGCGAGCTATGAGATATGTTAAATCATGATTAGGCGGTAATATTACAGGATGTTTTTTATCGTGGTTGTAGTACGACCGTCCCAAGCGACCACCAACTCTCATTATTTCGTTTTCCATATAAGGGTTTAGGTTAATTATGTTCGATGATTGTGGGAGCGATTGTTTATTTTGTAGTAATCTGTATTCTTTTGGGAATGACTCAACTTGTGAAAATACGATTAATTTATTTAAAGCTTCCTTTAATTCGGTAACTGTCAGTGGACCCACTGATATATTATTTTTACAGTTACGTATGAATCGTAACACAAATGCAAAGCAACGATTTAACTTAGTAAGACTTGACCATCTACGAAACAAACCTGTTATGAAGTCATTTGGTTGAATGTTTATAGAAACAAAACAAGGAGTCTCGGTTGACTCGACAATATCATCATTACGTAACATCTGTGTTGCGGTAGGTACCTGCTGAGAGGGCCAGTGCTCGCTCGGTTTGGTTAGCCAAGTAGGTCCTTCCCACCACAACTTACAATTAGCTAATTTTTCGGCATTAATTCCCCTTGTAAGCAAATCCGCGGGATTTTCATTGGATGGTACCCAGAACCAACTTTTTATATCGGTAAATTTTTTAATTTGTATCACTCTATTTTTTATAAAACAATTTAATTTATCGGGTTGAGACCTTATCCATGCTAATGCTACGTTTGAATCCGACCAAAAATATCTGTTTTCAATTTTACATTTGAGTGCATTGTTTACTTTATCGTGTAGTGTAGCTAGTAAACATGCCGCCCGTAGTTCAAGTTTCGGAATCGTTTCACCGCGTGCCAATCTATTTTTAGAACACAGTAAATGCACAGTTTTGTGACCATATTTATCTTTACATCGCATATAAATAACCGCTCCGTATGCTATTAATGAACTGTCAGCAAAACCGTGTAATTCTATGATTATGTAATTTTCGGTTAGTGCGTACCGCGGGATCGCTAGTGAAAGGTTGATCACTAAATACTCCAATTAAACAGCGTAAACTTCAATTAAGTTGTTTATATTCTCTAATTCTTTTAACAACCACGAAAACACACCCTCTTCGTTCTCAGACCTCTGACAGCTGTCACCTTGGGCGTTATTCCGCTACCTTAAAACCAATCAACTGGTGACAGCTGTCACATTTAAGGCGTTTTACAAACTTACGTTTAACTAAACAAATAATAACATTCTTAATGCTTACAACTCGGCCATCCTTCTCTTTAAGTGAGTCCTCTCACTTTACATAGGTACATTATCTTAAGTTTTTTTTTTAGAAATAACAAATACTCAACAACAGCTAAACAAAGAACAGACGTGAAAGAAAAAAAAAAGACAAACAAAATAGCTATATAAAGTCAGGTATCAAATAGGTAGATTTCTCGCACTAACTAATCGAAACTGACCAGAACATACCTTACAAATCTACTACAAAATATATCTACTTACAAATCTATAAATAATTTAAAGGCGCAGTCTGTTATGATCTGCAATCATCTATACACTATTATTTTGTACTGATTGCTCATAACCTGCATATATATAGGTAATCTAAATTCGCATTTGTTGTAATGACGTAGTCTGTTATAATCTGCGATCATCTATGCGATAATATATGTATTACCACACTGATCGCTTATAACCTACAGCCATCACAATTTCGTGAACTTAATGAAATGGGACTAGTCTGTCATGATCTGCGACCATCTATGCATGTTCTTCATGATGCACTGATCGCGCATAACCTAGCCCTATCCCATTAAGTACCTAACCAATTAGTTTTACTATGACATTTTTATGATCTGCGGCCGTCTATGCATGTGTCTCGTTGAGCACTGACCGCTCATAACAATTTCCAAAAATATATATTTATCTTCATTATCATCATCATCAGCCCATCGCAGTCCACCGCTGGACACACGCCTCCTCCACGGCGCGCCACAACACTCTGTCCTCGGCCCCTCGCATCCATCCGCCGCCAGCTACCCTCACCAACAAAATACAAAATATATCGACTTACAAATCTAGAAATAATTTAAAGGCGCAGTCTGTTATGATCTGCAATCATCTATACACTATTCTTTTGTACTGATTGCTCATAACCTGCATATATATATATATATAATCTAAATTCGCATTTGCTGTTAGGACGTAGTCTGTTATAATCTGCGATCATCTATGCGATAACATATATTACCACACTGATCGCTTATAACCTACAGCCATCACAATTTCGTGAACTTAATGAAATGGGACTAGTCTGTCATGATCTGCGACCATCTATGCATGTTCTTCATGATGCACTGATCGCACATAACCTAGCCCGATCTCATTAAGTAACCAATTCGTTTTACCATGACATTGTTATGATCTGCGGCCATCTATGCACGTGTCTCGTTGAGCACTGACCGCTCATAACAATTTCCAAAACTATATATTTATTTCTATCACATTATATTTCATCATTATCCTATCCTATACGACATTGTTATGATCTGCGCCCATCTGTGGATATTTTCCATTCAGCACTGACCGCTCATAACTATTTTCGGAAAATATATTTATCCTAAAAGATCCCCTTTTTTTACTCTAAATAAATATCACATTAAATTTTAATCACTAGTTTGTTATGATCTGCGCCCATCTATGCATATTTATGTCTTATTCTGCACTGACCGCTCATAACTAATATTATAACAATTCTGATTACCCTACGAGATCCATCAACTTACTTAATCTAAGTAAATATAAATCACATTAAGTTTCAATCACACCTTTGTCTCTCTTTTTTTTATATTGTGTAAATAGTTTAACCATCGTTGTCATCTGTTCCAACACTACTGTCATTTTCGCTACCCTCGCGGTCTAGTACCTTGAAGTGGAGCCATGGGTGAGTTTTGTCAAGAGCTACTACGTTTTCGTAACG
Source organism: Archips crataeganus (assembly GCA_947859365.1). NCBI lineage: Eukaryota > Metazoa > Arthropoda > Insecta > Lepidoptera > Tortricidae > Archips > Archips crataeganus. Next base: position 327,022 of record OX402057.1, on the reverse strand, counting down.
TTTATTTCCCCTTCTAGATAACGGAGTGTCCTCAACTAAAACCCTATCGTTAGGTAAGATTTTCACTATTCGGTAAGACCCATGAAATTAGGAGTTAGCTTCTTTGATTTCCCTACATCATCGTGGTTCATACGCAAGACCTGTCACCTGACAGATTTTGGGACACCCCAACGTATTCCATCCTCATCAATCTTATACACATAATTCCTCTTCAAAACATAATTCTTATGCACATCAACGACGAGTTTAGTATTTTTGTCCTGCAATATCTCCTTAAGTCGTTTAATTTCATCATCATTATTCTATACAGTCGATGTCCAATCCCTAAAGTCAACTTGCAAAACGTTAATCACATGTAACTCGTCACCCCGGGTGGACTCAGTAACAGGACCACGACTGAGAGCACTATATCCGATCTTGCAGTCGCACTCTGGAACTGCACCAACCATCGGGAGGTTCTTGGGATGAGATCTCTTTTTGTAAGAGTTGTCCGCAGCGCACTACAGTCGGTAACTATCTTAAATCGTATGCCTAAAAGGAATACACGGAATCTGCTTAATAACTATATAACAGTCAAAGTCTCAAGTTCGAATGAGTACATCTTTTGCTCGTCCGCTGTGGTTTTCCGACTGTAATATGCTACAGGCCTGAGTAATCCATCCGTCCCGCGCTGCATTAAAATACCTGCTCTCCCGTATTTTGATGCACCTGTATGTAGGTCAGTTACCAACCCAGCATGATACAAAGCCAGTATAGGGCGTTCAATCGATTTTGTTTGAACGTTTCGAACGCTTTTGTATGAGCCTCCTTCCACCTCCATTCGAATTTGTATTTTAGAAGATCAGTAAGTGGTCAAGCTATAAGAGCGAAGCCTTTAACGAAGCGCCTGAAGAAACTGGTTAGACCAAGGAAACTTCTCACGTCATGCACATTTTCGGGTTTCGGAAAATTGGAAATGGCAATCGTTTTCTTCGACCCGGGACGGATACCTTCGCTATTTACTCTAAATCCCAGAAAGTCAATTTCTGTATAAGAGAAATGACACTTTTTAAGCTTGAGCATGTATACTAACGCGTAACGCGTACTTAAGCTTAGAAATTGTGAGTTTTTTTTCAGCAACAAATTTTTTTTTTTATTATTATTATTCTCGTCATCTCATATTAAGTACTTACAGGTTTTTATTGTTTCTTTCTTATTGTTATAGTCGGAAACATAAATATACATACGCTCCCTAGACGTCAAAATATCTATACACTTCTATGCCATTAACCATAAGGTTGATGATTGCATATACCTGACGCGTTAGATGAGTGGGTGTTCGTGCTTTCGACTGTACGTTTGGTCCTACTCAGGTTTATAAAATTAGATCATTAAGGGAGTTCTGTTATTGGCCTTCAGAATCACTCTGTAAATTAGGGTAAACTTGATCGTACTGCTGTAGAACACCTAAATAAATAAATAAATAAGTATTTTGTTCATTGCTCGTTGGAACACGGATGGCGCGTTCGCTAAGCCAAAAGGCATACGCTTAAATTGTTATGGGTTTTGGTAATAACTGGAGGCTAAATCAAGCGTTATGAATACTGAGTGTCCAGCTAACATATCCAACTGATTATCTATCAGTGGCAAAGTATTAGTGCTCTTTTTTTTTTTTTTTTTTTTTTTTATTCAACGCACGGTAGTCCACGCAAAGTCTTTGTTCGCCCGTTTTCTTCTTCATAAGAAGAATAGGGCTCGCGTAGGGGAATTCGATTCGCAAATAATATTCGCGTCAAGCATTTCCTGTACCATCGATCAAACACGTTCTCTTTCAACGTAAGAAAGCCTATAGGGATTGTATATGATAGGTTTATTGTCCGTTAGTTTTATATCCATCTGCACTACATTACTAAATCCGAGATCTTTTAAATTATTTGAGAAACATGATTTGTATCTTTGTAGTAAATTCTTAAGTCTTTTTACTTCTTCCTTTGTCAATTGATCACCGTAATTATAAAAACTTTCGATATTAGGTTTATCAAAATTTAAAGTATTAACATTCAAAACATTGTCGATACGGAATGCACGAGTAATCAAAGATCCTCCTTTAAGACAAATAGAATTATCTGAAATATTTTGCAATAGCAGCCCGCCACATCCGCTTTCAATATTATATTCACCCGGCATTGAATAAAATGTATATCCTGGCTTACCATGCAACGTGCCATGAAGGTAAACTTTGCCCGAAAACTGTGTGTCACTTTAATGACGTGATCTTCGACTATAACCACATCTATGTTCTCTGAAATGCCCTGAATTTCGATAATTACGGTAGTCGATCCTATTGGTGAAACAACATTATTACCTGTACCTCGCAACAAGGGTAAATTATCATTTGCCCAATAAAAGACCCATTTTTAAAGCCAACAACGGTGACGTAAGAGCGTACACTGGCTACCTAAGTCAACATATCCATTGATTCTAGTACCAGTAATTTTTATTTCTAATTTATACTTATCATCTTTATAATTTTCCCGATTTAATTGCATTATATTCTTTTTGTGCCTTTAAAACTGTAGTTGCCAGGTTAATTGCAATTAAAGCATGTCACGGGCGCCGATGCGGGCTTAGTCCCTTTATGTGACGCTGTTTGACTGATGTTCGGATTATTGGCCTTTCTGTCCTGAGTGTTCCTATTTGGTGTTTGCATCTGTTTTATGGATTGGAAATACTGTAAAACCTGTTCAGGTTCCTGGATTTTGGCAGCTTTAGCACCTAACCTCAGAGAACGGTCTTCAATTCCGAACAGCAGACAGTCAACCACTTGTTTACCCGTTATTTCACAACAATGTAATAAATTATTTTCTCATAAAAATACAGCTTGTGATTCATTAAATTTTACCTGCTTTGCCATCATTTCAAATATTAGTTCTGCAGAATCATCCATCACTACAAGGAAAAGACTCAATCAGTTTTTTTTTTTTTTTTCACTCGGGCCACGAAAATGACATAGCGGGAAGAGCCTCATACCATGTACGACCAACACCTGCTAACTTTGGCAATGCATAGTGAATAATTTGTTCATCTCCCCATTTAGATTGGCACATTCTTCAACTTTTTTTTTTTCACATGTATCCCCTTTGCCATGGGATCAAAGTCTGGGATTATATTACCCAATACTGGGAATTTGTTGCCTTCGGGGTGTTTATTTACTAAAAATATACTATAATTCCAATAACATTCCTACTATGCTATCCATATTAATATTTGACTGACTCACGCAACCTTTTCCTTCCTTCCTTTCGTCATAAGTCCCACTCACGGCGCGCTCGTGGTCTGCTACTCCGTTTATCTCCACCAGTTGACAGACAACGTTGACGACTCAAGCTCCTTTTAAGTCGATGTTGAGAATGGTGTTCTTGACGTTCATGAGATCTGCTCCTACTCTCATCATCACTTGTTGATATGCGTCGATGGTGACTCCGACTCTTTGTACGTTCACAACGAGTATGTTCCTGATATTGTGCACAAGATCTGCTCCTTCGTCCATTACCGTTGCCCTCAATAACGCGAGCTTGTAGAAGTGGCGTATCCTGCATCGGAGTGACACGGCGTTCGCTATGAATTTCCGGTGTTAGAGTACAGCCGCTAGGTCAGCGATTTTTTTTTTTTTCACGATTAAAGCGTTTGTCTAATCCCGAAGAACTTTTCTTGCTCCTGTCACCACGTTTTCTTTTACGGGAACGTGATTTTCGCTTATTTCTGACATCGTAAGCGCGTTCATCCGAGTTATAATCCATAATATCTGGTCCAATTTATCTTCTCGAAATACGAAAAAAAATATATATCTCCCGAGCGAAGTGAGCTTTAAGTATCATTAATCCCACTTCCGAGATGAAAGGTTGATCACTAAATACTCCAATTAAACAGCGTAAACTTCAATTAAGTTGTTTATATTCTCTAATTCTTTTAACAACCACGAAAACACACCCTCTTCGTTCTCAGACCTCTGACAGCTGTCACCTTGGGCGTTATTCCGCTACCTTAAAACCAATCAACTGGTGACAGCTGTCACATTTAAGGCGTTTTACAAACTTACGTTTAACTAAACAAATAATAACATTCTTAATGCTTACACTAGTGAATTAAGTATATTTAAATTGTTATAGAATGATAACCACTCGTCTGACAATTCGTTCGAGATATTATCGTCCCACCCAGATTTATTCTTCCATAGACGTTGCACAAAAAGTTTAGCGACAATTAAAATCGGTCCTAATAACCCGAGTGGGTCGAAAATAGCTGAAGTTATAGATAAAATCTTTCGCTTGGTTAATTGTTTAGGAAGAGGTTCCTGTTTAAAAGTGTATATGAGATAATCATTCTCACTGCACCATGCAAGTCCGAGAACTTTGTGTGTGTCGGGTCCGAGTGTTGTTGGTGTGTTTTGTGATTGTATATTTGTGTGATTAGTAACTGTAGTTAGTATATTTTTCGAGTTAGATTTCCACTTTCGTAAGTTAAAGTTTGCACTACTTAATATCTGGTTGACACGAACAGCTGTTTCGCTTACTCGCTGTTCGTTATCACCTCCATGAATAAAATCGTCCATATAAAAACCCTTTGTTATAGCATCATATGCGCGCGGGAACTGGTTTTTGTTTTCATTAGCCAGTTGAAGTAAACAACGCGTCGCTAGGTAAGGTGCACACTTTAACCCGAAGCTAAGTGTTGTTAGTTGGTATGTCTTTAATGGTTTGTTAGGGTTGTCGCGCCACAAAATACACTGCAAATTTCGTTGATTGGGATTTATATATATCATGCGATACATTTTTTCGATATCTGCAATGACAATGTATCGGTTTGTTCTAAATCGAAGTAAAATATTTATTAAATCGTCCTGATTTATTGTACCCTTGTACTGGATGTCATTCAGTGACCTTCCAGTATTAGTTTTAGATGACGCATCCATAACCACGCGAAGGGGTGTGGTGGTTTTTTGATATTGAATTCTTCAGGATGGACTTGAGGAGATTAAAAAAGATGTCTGTCTTTCGAGAAGTATATTCGCCAAAAGTCTTTATCAATCTTATGTATTACATAAAGCGACATTGTGAGAGAAAAAAGGAACTAAATCAACTTAGAGATTAGCGCCATCTATCCGAATATATTAGAATTAGGTAAGGGATTAGGGCGAGTTCCTAGCGGATTCAGATAGATGGCGCTGTTACCTACAAACGGCCTGTTTCGCCTGTCCACAGTTGGACAGTTATTATAATAAATGTCACGGAACAATTGACACCAAACGTACTGTGGGTACTTAACAATGGATAAACATACTTACGCATAAATAAAAAAACACTAAACATCCAAGACCCGAGAGCGAATATTCATATTTTTCATGCAAAAATCTGCCCCGGCCGGTGACCGAACCCGGAACCTCGAGGTTTAGTCAGGTTCTCTAACTACTTGGCTATCTGGTCGTCAAATCTGAAGATAGTAAATGTTATTTCGGAGTCGGATCGTGTAATCCGCGGTATTACATTACGGCTAACCGTTTTCAAAAACAGGGCCATTTTGAAGTGCGGCGGTTCAACGATTAGTCGGGTTGAATGCGGCTGAATGAAAATCCACCGGAATGTATTCTTCAATTTAATACAGCGAGCCATTAGCCGCCGCATCGACAGTTTTTAGTTCCCATTTTTAAAACTGGCGCCTGGTGCATGGTGGATCGGGTTGAAAAAAATTAGCCTACAAACGAATTACTACACACAGGCAGAGACCAGGCAGAAAGTTCAGCTAATTACAGAAAAGTTTAACGTGTAACACTTGGAAAAAACACCAAAGTACCGTGATAAATAATAGTCGACCAGATGGCCTAGTGGTTAGAGAACCTGACTACGAAGCTTGAGGTCCCGGGTTCGATTCCCGTGTCGGGGCAGATATTTGTATCAAAAATACGAATGTTTGTTCTCGGGTCTTGGGTGTTTAATGTGTATTTAAGTATCCTATCTATATAAGTATGTTTATCCGTTGTCTAGTACCCATAACACAAGCTTTGCTTAGCTTACTTTGGGACTAGGTCAATTGGTGTGAATTGTCCCATATATTTATTTATTTATTTATAAGTATGTTTATCCGTTGCTTAGTGCCCATAACACAAGCTTTGCTTAGCTTACTTTGGGACTAGGTCAATTGGTGTGAATTGTCCCATATATTTATTTATTTATTTATAAGTATGTTTATCCGTTACTTAGTGCCCATAACACAAGCTTTGCTTAGCTTACTTTGGGACTAGGTCAATTGGTGTGAATTGTCCCGTATATTTATTTATTTATTTATAAGTATGTTTATCCGTTGCTTAGTGTCCATAACACAAGCTTTGCTTAGCTTACTTTGGGACTAGGTCAATTGGTGTGGATTGTGCCGTGATATTTATTTATTTATTTAAATAGACTGGCAAAGAAAAAAAGTCAAAAGTGTTTTATTTGTGAAACATAGGTGATGGCTGCATAAATACAGAGATGTTACATTTCTTATTGTTGCACTATGTTTTGCCAATCGGCGTACAAAAAACTTGGCTTAATATTATGCCCATATGAACATTACATTAAAAAATAAATAAAATTATGATATAGATAATGTCAGATTATGACAATTGAACTAATAATGAAATAATAATAAAATGGAAACAACAAAACGGAAAAAAATAACAAATTAACTAAATTAGAAATAATATTACAAACATTTCATGTCATCATTCAAGTAATCAAAAACAGAATAATAGCACTTAGTAGTAAGCAGGGTTAATAATTTACGCCTTAAAAGTAGAACTGGTAACAGTTTAAATTCCATTGGCAAATTGTTATAAATCCTTATCGCAAGAGAACATACACTTTTGCGCATCAAAGCAGTTTTTTTAAGAGCTGGGCATAAATCCTCCCTACGACTGCCCCAGACGTTCGCTAGTGTAACTGACTTTTTTAAAGAGCGCTGAATTATTTTTAACGAATATGATCATTTCCAGAATGTACAGAGAAGGCATTGTCAAGATGTTCAAATCCTTGAAATGCGATACACAGCTATCAGTTTGCTTAAGGCCACGCATTGCTCTGATACATCATTTTTGGGCTTTGAACACCGCTTCCTTATTTGTAGAATTGCCCCAGAAAATGATGCCGTAACGTAAAGTCGACGCTACAAAACCATGGTATGCAGCTATTACAGCATCAGGACTAGCTTGCTTTGCAAGTTTATAAAGAGCATAGGCATGCTGGTTCAGTTTTAGGCACACTTGCTCAGTATGTGAGTTCCATGACAGGTGGTTATCTACATGTACTCCTAAAAATTTGGTAGCAGAAACTGATTCAATCAGTGTACCATCATAATTACAAACTATGGGAACAGGCAATTTACGTTGATAAAAGTGCATGATTTTAGTTTTGTCAAGATTAATTAATAAATTATTCACATTTAGCCATTCAATTATGTCCCTTATATTATCATTAATGTCCATTTCATAATCATTAATATTATTATTATTATTATTAATTAGCCTGGAGAAGTGTCCCACTGCTGGGCAAAGGCCTCCCCCCATTTTCGCCATTCATCCCGATATTGAGCGGTGTCCTTCCAGTCTTTGAGGTACACGGATATATATATCTTAATATCATTACATTTAATAATAACAGTGCTGTCATCAGCAAATAATACCATAGGGTGTTTGACGTGACGGGGTAAGTTGTTAATATAAAGTAAAAATAGTAGAGGTCCGAGAACACTTCCTTGCGGCACGCCATACATGATTTGTCTCTTTTTAGATCGGTAACCTTTTACATACTTAGTGTGCATGCATATTTGAGTAAGTTCAGTATATTGATCTCTATTGCTCAGATAGGACTTCAACAACGCCAAAATATTGCCACGAATACCGTATGCATTCAACTTCCTTAAAAGAATGGAATGATCTACATAATCGAATGCTTTAGTCATATCCATAAATACGGCACACACTTGATTTCGCTTATCTAAATTTTCTAATACTGGCTGCACAAGGTCATATATTGCCATATTTATGGATTTTTTTCTACGAAACCCTTTCTGCTCTGCAACCAGCAAACGATACTTCTCCAAATAATTGTAAAGTCCCTCGTATATCACCTTTTCTACTACTTTCGAAAATACCGTTGCTAGAGCAATGGGTCTATGATTTGACACAAGTTACCGCGCCCTTTCTACATTGGCCATAACGTAATACCCTTTTCTTCTTTTCGTCACAATAAATTATTTAGACAGGTGAAAATATAATGCTACAGTAAAACAGAAGGTGGCATCTGAAAAACGTTTTGAAGTTGAAGCCTTCACGCGGTCGTAAATGCCACAAACTGCGAAGACGAGTCCGACACATTCCGGACACAAAGGGTTGTCGCTCGTGTCGTCCGTGTCGTCGGAATACATGCGTGTGAGTAACCCTAGGGTTGCCGTCGCACTATACGCGGGACGTCCCTTTTTTGGAGCCCTAGAGCATGCGTCCCGCAAAAGGTTCGCGCGGGATGCCGATTGTCCCATTTTCAGATTATACTACATTGTAAGCACATAAATTAACGTTAATTTGAATATACCGCGCAAGAGCTAAAGTCACGGCGACATAACTCGAAGAATTGCAGTGGGCAGGCAGGGTACATCGCTCGTAGAATTGACGGCCGATGGGGCTGAAAGTTTATCGAGTGGCATCCGCGGGCCGGAAGGGGCAGTGTAGGTAGGCCTCCAACAAGATGAAACGACGACCTGGTTAAGGTTGCGGAAACGCGTATGCGAATGGCGCGGGACCGATCTGTAACAAACAGGCCAATTTACAATAACAAAGAATTTCAAGACACAACTCTAAACAAACATTTTGTTTTAGGCCAGAAATTCACATCAATTTTCAATCTTCTATGTATATGCTCGTACCTATACAGGTGTCCCTAAACTCAACGATAACCTGGTAGTGTTGAAGAAACAGTATATTAACTCTCCATATTAGCTTTCGTCAAGGCATATTTTTCTTTGTTTTCAAATTGACCAAACGATCTTGAGTTTTGTCATCCATTGAACGGTTTTTAACTTGATAAAGGCCAGAAGACATTTTCGGCACGTCACGACTCAAAGCATGACTACAAAAGGAAGCCGTTGATCAGTTTCGTGCCACTTGTATATCATGTATCACGTTGTTCAGTTCTAGCAATTTACTCCAGTATTTTTTTGTAAAAATTTAGTGTGTGTTTTTCAAAACAAAATCTTTCTAAGTCAATGTCAAAATATACTCATTCAATTTAGGCTATAATAAGCACTTATATGAATGACGAGGAATCTACCACCGGTTCGGAAAAACCCTGCTGAGAAGAATCCGGCAAGAAACTCAATAAGGTATTTTTTTTAAACAGATCTACATACAATGTTATTCAATTAGAATACATCTAAAGTATTTAACACAACTAAACTTTTTAACACAGTAGATACGCTAGGAATCGCCGATGTGGATCGGAATCATTTCCAAACATCCCGCAGAGCAAGATCCTTGAGGCACTTCCATTTCGACCACATATCCCTTAAATACCGTTTCATTTTCCGACACGCCTCTCTGAATGACTTACTCCGAAGAGCCCTTACCACAGTCAATGTGCTATTCTAGAGTCGAACGGTATCGCACGTGGCGACGGCAAAAGGCCCGACGGAATGTCGCTTATCCCTTGGAGGCAAGGCAGGAGCTCGTTTGGGATGCGACCTGCGTGGATACGGTAGCACCTTGGCATATTGCCACCACTTCCATTCGTGCAGGTGCGGCAGCCACTGCAGCTGAACACCTCAAACGGCGCAAATATACTTACTTGTATTGTATAGGGTTGGGGCTGAGCTGCAGGCTACCAACGGGGTCACAGGTGACGGATAGTGAACGGCCACCAGATATGGTGGTTAGCTGCGAATAAAATGAATAAGCAGTCCCCGATCAAGAAGCGGCAAGGTCATCAGGGCGTAGTGGGTTGAACGGTGGGACGGACTTCCCAATAAAAACTACATAGCCTCAGGACGACCTTGTGACATGGCGAGTAAATGCCGCCATCAAATAAGCATTCCCCTGGTATAGAGCAGCAGCTATATCAGTATTGGCTTAAGCCCGAGGAAGTGGGTTCCAGTAGGACTTTAGACCAAACAGTAGTGGGCGAAGCAATCGGCCACTATACTGCGATGTGGAAGGCAAGTGGGGAAACCACCACATTACTATTCCCTGTTATGGAGTAATGAGAAATGTCACAATTACGAATATGCTGGGGCATCTGATACGATATGACAGTTACATAAAAACTATTTTGGAAGGGCAAATAGAAGGCAGGCGAGGCAGGGGAAGACCGAGACGGTCATTTATAGATCAAGCCAAGGAAAAAGTCAATGTCATGTCGTATCAGGAGCTGAAAACGCTGGCAGAGAACCGAAAAGAGTGGCGATTACTCCACCGACAAGAGCTAAGCTCTTAAATTAATGATGATGATGTATTGTATAGGACAGGCTCACTTATTTGTACCGTTTGGGGTAGAAACTTTAGGCCCATGGGGTCCAGACGCGAAGGAACTTTCAAAAGAAATTTCTTCACGCCTGGTGAAAACGACTAGCGACCATAAGGCAGGCAGCTATTTTCGTCAACGATTGAGTCTAGCTATTCAACGAGGAAACGCTGCCTGCCTTCTGGGAACTATGCCGTCGGGTGGTATTCTTAAAGATATTTTTTATTTGTAATTTTTTCTTTCTTTTCTAAGATTAGTTTCCATTTTTCTTTTCTTTATTAGTTGTATGTATATTGTATGAGTTAATAAGAGATTAATAAACGCATTGAAAATGCCTGGAGGAGCTACTGGTCCATGAAAGCGCTAATGAAGGGTAACAAACTTCCTTTAACTCTGAAGCGCAGACTCGTCGATATGTGTATACTGCCTATCCTAACCTACGGAGCCCAGACTTGGTCTTTAACCGAGGCCCAGAAGTCCAAGCTCAAAATTTGCCAGCGAGCCATGGAGCGCAGCATTCTAGGTGTTCGGAGAACTGATAGAATCAGAAACACCGACCTGCGCTCCAGAACTCAGATTGTCGATGTGGGGACAAAGACCGCCAAACTCAAGTGGGACTGGGCGGGACATGTCTGCCGAATGCATCCGGATCGCTGGGCAAAAATCGTCACCGATTGGGTTCCAAGCGACAGGCACCGGAGCAGGGGCAGACCAAAACGGAGATGGCGGGATGACTTGGACCGTTTTGATCCATTTTGGCGAGATTTTGCGAGGGAAAGAGACGCGTGGAAAGAAAAAGGGGAGGCCTTTACCCAGCAGTGGGACATCCATTAGGCTATTAAAAAAAATATATATTGTATGGGTTATATCGTCCCCGTAGAGCAAAAAGTCACTAAGTCTTATTTTGCTGTTTTGAGATACGGAGGTTCAAAGTTTTAAAAATTAAAAAAAATCTGACTTTTTTGTCGTTAGATATTTATAATATTATAGTCTTATATTTCGTACTAAATACAAACTGAAATATAGATGCACAGAAAAAACCCCAGAAAAAAGACCAATGCTGGGAATCGAACCCAGGTCCTCAGCATTCCGTGCCGCGTGCCATACCCCTACACCACCACTGGTCTAGAGATTAGACACGAATCTTTCCTATACATCATACATTTCAATCTGCTAAATCATCACCTTATGCAGTGACAAGCGCACATCTATGTTACACCCTCATCGAGAGAATGCTGAGGACCTGGGTTCGATTCCCAGCATTGGTCTTTTTTCTGGGGTTTTTTCTGTGCATCTATATTTCAGTTTGTATTTAGTACGAAATATATGATTTCACGGGATGACCGTAAAAGTAATAAAAAAATGAAGTTGAAAAAATAAGTACAAAAAAAGATACTTCATAGCTAACTTGTTTAAAGTTGCACAGTAGCGCCATCTCTTGTCCAGGTGAGCGGTTAGTTCCGAAGGAGTGTTAAAATCTCTCGATGAGGGTGTAACATAGATGTGCGCTTGTCACTGCATAAGGTGATGATTTAGCAGATTGAAATGTATGATGTATAGGAAAGATTCGTGTCTAATCTCTAGACCAGTGGTGGTGTAGGGGTATGGCACGCGGCACGGAATGCTGAGGACCTGGGTTCGATTCCCAGCATTGGTCTTTTTTCTGGGGTTTTTTCTGTGCATCTATATTTCAGTTTGTATTTAGTACGAAATATATGATTTCACGGGATGACCGTAAAAGTAATAAAAAAATGAAGTTGAAAAAATAAGTACAAAAAAAGATACTTCATAGCTAACTTGTTTAAAGTTGCACAGTAGCGCCATCTCTTGTCCAGGTGAGCGGTTAGTTCCGAAGGAGTGTTAAAATCTCTCGATGAGGGTGTAACATAGATGTGCGCTTGTCACTGCATAAGGTGATGATTTAGCAGATTGAAATGTATGATGTATAGGAAAGATTCGTGTCTAATCTCTAGACCAGTGGTGGTGTAGGGGTATGGCACGCGGCACGGAATGCTGAGGACCTGGGTTCGATTCCCAGCATTGGTCTTTTTTCTGGGGTTTTTTCTGTGCATCTATATTTCAGTTTGTATTTAGTACGAAATATATGATTTCACGGGATGACCGTAAAAGTAATAAAAAAAAATGAAGTTGAAAAAATAAGTACAAAAAAAGATACTTCATAGCTAACTTGATTATAGTCTTATTGTAAGGACATAATGCTACGGTATAAGCTCCAACTGCCAAATCGAAAGGAAAAACTTAATTTTCCAAGTTATAAGCGATAATTAAGTACTTTTTCACTTCTCATGCTCTTAAAATGTTACTTTAGTCTCTGCATATCGGGACTAAAGCTCTTTTTTGATCTCTAGGGATTAAAGTAATTTTTTTTAAATTTACTTTGGAAACCCCTAAACTGCCAATCACGGTGTTTGTGAATGGAGGATTATTGCCATTTTCAGTGACTGGGCATAAAAATTTCCACAGACCGCAGCGCGCTCTGTAGCGCTCTGTAGCGCTCCGCAGCGCCCCGCGCTTCGGTCTGTGGAAGCCTTTTAGGGCGTGGAAATAACCTCAAAATGACAACTGTATAAAAAATATTTAAAAATATAATAATTTCGCGAAACACGATGAATAATTACGAATATTAATCTACTTAATTATATTAAAGATGAATTCATTTTATTATGCATACTTAGTCCAATTAGCTATGAAATAATTTTCAAGTTTGAATCTGTTGGCTAAATATGCAAACATTTAAAGCGTCACTCAACACAAAAAAAGCGTGGAACAAATTTAAATTGCTATTTGAATTCTGAACAGACGTCCATTGCTCGTATTGAGAGAACGTTGTATAAAAGTAATATTGTAGATTTGTATAAAACATCGTTTTTTCCTCGCATTCAAAGTGAAAAGTAGAGTGTTTAACGCGAGACTAAACTACCATAATGACACGCGAATTATAGCCACCCTCGCCCTGCTCGGGTAGCTAAATATCTTGTGTCATTATGGCTTGTTTTAGTCCCTTGTTGAACAATCTACTATTATCTCTTAAAGTATGAACCCAGGATGTCAGTTAGTGATTTTTCAACTTGAGTTAGTGATTTATCGCTCACTTTTATTCTAAGTAAGAAAATAATTTTTTGATGATCGAAAACTCACTAATAATACTTAGTTAATTTTCGCTTTCATATTTTGTAGCAAATTTTGCAATTCTTAGGTAACTAAGTTGTTTTAGTGAACTTGGAATAATAGTGCTCGGTAATAGGTATGCATATAACTGGATACCTACGGCAAAAGTAACTTAAATTACTTAAGTATCCACTTTAGGCAATTTTTTTTCAGTCTAAATTAATTAAGTAATTTAGTTAATTCTCACTTCAATTAAAGCGCAAAAATAACAAAGTAATGATTTTATATATGCAGAAAAAAAATGCAATATCGAAGGCATTCAAAAGTCAATTTCGACATTTTGGGACTTGGTGACTTTTCGCTCTATGGGGACGATATCTAGTTTTAGTGTTATTTAAGTTTTTGATATGTTCAAACAATGTCAAATAATGATTCATAAAGTTTCATTAATCGCTATGTTTCTCTATGTGAGGTAAGATATGATGAGATCTAAAGCGAGGTCATGCATGAATAGCACAGAAATTTCATTTACGAATTAAAGTATTATGATCCACACAGTCAAAGGCTTTAGAGAGGGTGCAGAATACATCTATATAGCGTCATGTCTTGTAAAACCGGGAAAGTCAAGTTCTTTGCCCCTGTGGAACATTAATAAGTGAATTAATGCCCACATTCCGGTGCTTTGGTCATATATTTTCTAATTAGGTAGGTTTTAATGAGTATTTTTAAAAAGGCTCTAGTTTACGAGGCTGCCCGCGGAGATAGAGTCGCGTTATGTCGGTTTAATCCCGGGATCGGCTGCGGCGGTCGTTACGACTGACGTAAAGTTTTGACGAGCTCGCGGCCTGCCGGCTCAAGGCGCAACGCCGTGGCTCTAGGAAGACCGTCCACTGCTTCTCGGCAGTAGCGTAACTATATAGCGGTACATACGTGTCCACCTAATTCGTTGTCGGCCGAAGTATATGTTCGGGCGTCGTCTTCCGATCTCGGCCGATCGAATCAAATATATGTAAAGGAACGACAGCGTCTGCACTACTACCGTGATGTAAGCGTATCGTAGCAGTGTAGGCGCTCTCGTTCCTTTTCATACGTTTGATTCGATCGGCCGAGTTCGGACGACACCGCCCGAACATACTTCGGCTGACAATGGATTAGGTGGACACGTACCGTAGGGCCTGCAGCCCTGCAGGCTGGCAAAATGCCACGGGCGCCAGACCAAAGAGGACCCCGGCCCAAGAGGCCGCGAGCTCCAAAGTAACATTAAAATTAAATTACAACGTGATGATTTTTACTGGAAGGGTTACATCCAAAGAATTCACTACAGGCCTCCGATGGTATACTTAGTTTCCCGGCTTGCCGTCCGGACGGGTTTGTTAACTTAGACATGCTCAAAATTATTTTTTCACGGGACTAAATCGAGAACTATTAATTGCTAAAATTATGTCGACGTTTCGACCGAAGTCGACTGACGTAGGATATAACGTTCGTTTGGCCGCGCGGGTTTTTTGAACATCCTTCACTTGATTTATGCGCGATTAAACGAACATGAAGCCCTGCACTTTAGTCGACTCCTGACGACGACCAGCAATGTAGCCGAAACGTCGACGTAATTTTAGCAATATAAAGTTCAAAGTTCGTGATTAAGTGCCGAGAAATATTATGTTATATTTTACTCATGCTCACTCATGCATTTAAAGCATTATGCTTAAAATTAACCATAATAAACACCTTTTTTTTCAAGTGTTAAAGTTTTTGGAGTGAAACTTCTAATGCGACTTCCAACAAGCGTTGCGTTAAATACGTTGCGTTAAATACGCAACGCAACGCAAGTTGACGTTTACGAGACGTTCGCATTGTATATATACTAACGAATGTTAAAAACTTCGACAGTGCCATCCAGAACAATTGCGTGGTTTAGTATAAAAACTTGTAAAAATCAAAACTATATTAATGGTAGATCGTAGAATAAAGACATTTTAAACGTATTTAGTAAAAAAAAAGTATTGAATATCTTTGAGAATTACGAAAAAACAAGAAAATTATTGAAAATAACGTGCGCACGAGGAGCAACGCCATCTAGCGACGAGTTGTATAACTTGTTTCGCTAGCGCTGTAGTTGGTTTTTATTATGAAGTTTCACTTCTTCCGCGCGGAGGGACTCTACGCACTGTCTTTTTTTTTAGAAATCAGGACTGCGAAGCCAACTTTATACTTTTAGCATAATTTAATTAATAAACAATTACCTTCAGATTAAATAAATCTTGCCATTGGTAGAGATTCTTAAATGGCTTTGCAATGAAGTATCAATGTCGTGTCTGAAAGGCATTTATTTGCTTCTAACTCAATAAGAAACCAAAGGAATTTTAAATAAAACGCTACCCGAAAACCTGCTCTGCTCCGAAAAAACGTTTAAGTAAAATAAGGGAATTAAAATTAAAGTCCGATGGGTGGCAGACTTTAGGTCGATCGTAAAGTTTTTAACACTGTTTATTTTAGTGCCTAATTGTTATCGAAGACATTAAGTCGTCGCGGTTGCACTGCGTGCGCCAAGTCGCGAAAAAAAACATTTTAAGCCTGCACTTACCAGTAAGAAAAACCCGCCAAGTGTGAGTCGAACACGCGCACGAAGGGTTCCGTACCATTATCTATAAAAACGGCAAAATAATCTCGGTTTTTAGGGTTCCGAACCTCAAAAGGAAAAACGGAACCCTTATAGGATCACTTTGTTGTCCGTCCGTCCGTCTGTCTGTCAAGACCCTTTTTCTCAGGAACGCGTGGAGGTATCAAGCTGAAATTTATATCAAATACTCAGGTCTACGGTCCCTTGGAGCTGTAAAAAAAACAAACTTCTAAGCCAACGCAATCAAAAGATACAGCTGTTTATGACGCAAATTTCCGCATATTTTCGAAACTCGCAAGGGAATCAAAACCTACAGGGTACCTACTTCCCGTGAACTCAGAATCTTGAAATTTGGTATGATGCAAGATCTTATAGCACAGCTAAAGGAAAAATTGCGAAAAGCATAAATTTTTTGTCTGTCTGTCTATATCATCAGTAACCAATCTACAATGATCCCACACTGCACACATTTTGCTTAGGAGCAGGGGTCTGCTAAGACTGGATGTTCATGGAGACATATAAATTTGTACGGAACCCTCGGTGCGCGAGTCCGACTCGCACTTGGCCGGTTTTTTTTATGGGAGCCCCCCTTAAATACTAGTTTTATTATTTTCCATGTCACGGTTTCGATTGCCACGGTTTTTGCATAAAATACATTTTTAAGGGCCTACGCTAGCTGACGCGGACGCCCGCCGCGTGCGCCCGCTCGCGGGTCTAAAATGTACCGAAAATCCGTCGCACGCGCCCGCGCCACTTAGCGCTGTTCATACAATTTCTTATTAGACGCGCGCACGACGGGCGTCCGTTCCGGGTAATCCGCGTCAGCTAGCGTAGGCCCTAAATAATTTTATCTTTTAATTTTTTTTTTACTGTTGCAACAGACCATAGTCTGAAAGGCCCGGCCACGGCTACGCGCGTCCGGCGGCGCGGTAATCGTATTATCTGGCCCTATACTACGAAGCGGGAAATCGAACTTCGAATTTCTGTAGCACGTTTGCCGCACAGTGATTACCTCGCAGCGTACGCAATCTATACTAATAATATTATAAAGAGGAAAGATTGTTTGTTTGTTTGTTTGTTTGCATTGAATAGGCTCCGAAACTACTGGACCGATTTCAAAAATTCTTTTGTCGTTAGATAGCTACATTATCACTGAGTGACATAGGCTACTTTTTACCGCGGGAAAATACCTTTTCCTACGGGAAAATTAATTTATCGCGGGCGAAGCTGCGGACGGAAGGCTAGTGAACTGATAAAACCAAAACGCTCGCCGCACCGCCGATCGTCCGAAGTCGTGGTCGAACCGTCAGACCGGGCCTATACTAGCCGCCTTTTGAGCGTCGGCGTCTTGCAAGGGGTCGTGCAGCTGCGACGCAACTCATGCACAGTGTCGACGCGAGTGACGCGACGCCAGCGGCATTTGTCGAGCGTCTCATCAGCGTCCACGCAACGTCATTAATTTGTCGCTGTAAGGGTGCTGGTGAGATGCTGACGTCTTCAATAAACGCCACTGGAGCCACGATGGCACAGTTGCGCCGACGCTGCGCGAACGCTCAAAAGAAGCTAGTGTGTGGTGTCTCTAAACTAAGTCTTACCTCCACGCGTTCCAGAGAAAAATAATCGTGACAGACAATCAAAAAACAGATGGACCACGACGTGACTATAATTGCTCCTTTTTACATTTTGATAACCGCGGGGGAACTACGACTCAAGCCCTCTCATTCTGAGAGGAGGCCTGTGCCCTGAAGTGGGACGTATATAGGCTGGGATGGTGATGATGATGATACGGAACCCTAAAACCGATTACAAAAAATAAACACATTAATCTCCAATATACCCTGACACAAAAAATATTTTCCTCGTATCTTTCAGAGGACACGGGTGGCATAGCAATATAGAATACAATAACGGATGACGCCTAAAAAAGACATCACGGTTGAAGATATCTCACACGGTGTTTCGATTCGATTATGGGTGGAGCATGAACATTACCAAGTTGCAAAAATAAGTGCGCATGAAAAATACCTACATGGGTTATCAATGTTATCATGAAAGTAGATTTTTATAGAAAATGCGGTGAAATTAAAGTACCTACCGTATGGTTTTGCCGGCGACTCCGTCCACGTGGAAGTAGTAATTTGGGCAGCTTATGCTTTTTAACAAATTTGCTTTTTCATCAATTATGGCTCTCCTTAGTTCCTCGATATAAAAAAAATTACCCGCCCCCGCAACCCCCCCCCCCCACCCCCCGCCCACCCGCGTTCACATTCACCACCGTACTCCCAAGTCAAGCGTGCCTATAGATGTTTTACTTCAAAAACCCCTGATTTTGAAACATTCGTCCGCTCCGCTCCGCTCCTATTGGTGTTAGCGTGATGATATATAGCCTATAGCCTTCCTCGATAAATGGGCTATCTAACACTGAAAGAATTTTTCAAATCGGAGCAGTAGTTCCTGAGATTAGCGCGTTCAAACAACAAACAAACAAACTCTTCAGCTTATTAATTCTTCTAAAAACTGTTCGATAAATTCTTAAAATAGACGTATCTTTCTTATTTGTGAACCGATTCAAATGAAACAAACACTAAATGTTAATCCAAGAAAATACCAACATATCAGTGAAAACCGCATCCTTCTAGCTTAAGCCGTTCCTGAGATTAGCGCGCACAAACGCACAGACAAACAGACAAACAGACAATAATTCTAAAAATCATTGTTTCGGGTTCTATTGCGCTAATAAATAGCCCTAGTGACAGTTTTTTTCAAATATCTTCAATGTACAGACACTTTTTTTAAAGAAAGAGAAAGACAGAGATTTTTTTAAAGTGAATAGGTATATAACTAAATATTCTGTGTTATATTTCAAGCGTCTACCTGTTGTCAGTATCAATATCGAGCAAAAAAATCACGTTTATTGTATGGGAGCCCCCTTAAATATTTATTTTATTCTGTTTTTATTTGTTGTCATAGCGGCAACCGAAATACATAATCTGTGAAAATTTCAACTGTCTAGCTATCACCGATCCTGAGATACAGCCTGGTGACAGACGGACAGCGGAGCCTCAGTAATGGGTCCCGTTTTTACCCTTTGGGAACGGAACCCTAAAAATTGTGTAAGTTGCAGTACATTTCCACGCTCCAACGACTACTTCCAACTAGATCGATTCACGGCCTCGCAATGTAATACAACTTACATAATTTTTCTTCCCAGTGTAAATGTGGGGTAACTTTCAAGCTTCAAAGCCTCACGAGTATAAACTATGTAGGTACTTATCATCGAATAGTGACGAACTGATTGACTGACACCGTTTTTCACCTAAACTGTTGCGACCCGGCTCGTTCACTGTCAATTTGGGAGTTTGAAAAAGGTTGTATGCGGGCGCGGCGGGGGAGGGAAGACAAATTGAATTGTGCCGACGTGAAGCGTTCTTACATCCGAGAAATAAAGTTGTATGACGAAGGTATCGTTACTTACGGGCGTTGTTCCTTGTCGTATTAAGCCGGGAGTCGGAGAAAATGCCCCCATATTTGAGTAAAAAAAAAGATAAGATTAGGACGTCGGCTCGCTGAGATATTCTGAAAAGCGGGCTGTGATGCCGGGCCGTTAAGGTAAGCAGTCGGAGCGCGGGAGCTTTTGAGGCTTCTATTTTATAACCTACTTTTCCTGCGATAAATCTCGGCTTAGGTCGTACAGTTCGTATTCAGCTCGCAATCAGGAAGCCTTTTGAGATAGAACAAACATGGCATTATAGTCCTAAATTAGAATAGTTTCCGTGAAGAAGTAAGAAGGTTTGAAGATGTATGTTTACGACATGAATTAAAACGACGATCCTATTTTGCTTCAGAGCGATTTACTGTCATTTAGTACAAATGGAAAATTGTCCACCCGAAATTAAGGTGCGACCAAACCGCCGCTTAAAACCGGTGATGGTACGGAATCCCAGTGACGTTTACTATACTATGGAGACTATTACTATGGAGAGCATACGGTAAAGTCTGACATTTACGGCACGTCATTGCGATTCCGTAACGTTTCCGTATTTTAAGCAGCGGTATGGCCGAACCATTATACGTCAAATAAGAAAAATATCAATTTTAAAAATAATAATTATGCCCCTAATAAAATTGACAAAATTGATAAAGGCCGAAAGAAATGTCTACCAAATCAATTAATTAATGATTAATCCAATTCAGGCCAATATTCAAAATGGTCAATTCAAGAGGACGATTTTCCATTTGTACTTAATAACAGTAAATCTTCAGAACCACTAGGTTGGTGTTTCCAAGGCGTTTCCAGATATTTGACGTGATGGCGTATAAACAGATATACTAGGGGCGTTCAATAAAAAGTGAGAATGAGTATGTTATAAACAACTTTTACTAAATGTCATTTTATTTTTCGACATAGTCACCTTTTAGCATAATACACTTAATATATCTTTTTTCTAAACTTAAAATTCCATTTTTAAAAAAGGTCTCATCTTGTGTACTTAAAAAATCTTGTACTGCAGCGACTACCGCGTCGTCGTCTTCAAATTTCTGGCCTCTCAGGTATTGTTTCAATCTCGGAAATAGGTAGAAATCACTGGGAGCGAGATCTGGTGAATACGGAGGATGCTTAAGGATATCGAACCCAGCATCACGAATTGCAGCCATTGCAACGGCGGACTTGTGTGCCGGGGCATTGTCCTGGTGGAACAGCACAACTTTCGAGAGTTTACCTCGCCGTTTTTCGCAGATCTCATTGCGCAATGTTGCTATTTGTTTGGCGTATAAAGTGCCCGTAATAGTGGCTCCATGCTCGAGATACTCAATCATTAATACCCCTTTACCATCCCAAAAAACAGAGCCCATGACCTTACCGGCAGATGGGCTCACCTTGAATTTCTTCGGAGTTGGAGATGATGGCCTTTTCCATGTCATAGACTGCAGTTTCGTTTCAGGGTCGTAATGATGGAGCCATGTTTCGTCCATTGTTATAAATCGCGCCAAAAAAGTTCCCGGTCTTGCTGCATCAGGTTCAAAGCTTCTTGACAAATCTCTACTCTAGTTTGTTTTTACGTGTCAGTAAGCATTCTTGGTACCCAACGCGCAGATACCTTTTTCATACCCAAGCGTTCATGTAAAATATTATGCACGCTTCCCGTTGAAATCTTTACATTTTCAGCAATAAAACGAACTGTGACACGACGATCCGCCAAAACTGAGTTTTCGACTTTTTCCACAATTTCTTCAGTTACTGCTGTAGTAGGGCGTCCGGAGCGGGGGTCGTCCATTGTCGATGTTCTTCCACGTCTAAATTCGGCGCACCAACGTGCGACTGTCGAATACGGAGGAGCATTAGACCCTAAAGTGTCCCGCAAATCCAAATTGACTTGGTCCGTAGAAAAATTTTTCAAATACAAGTATTTGATAACGGCGCGCAGTTCAATTTTCTCCATTTTCGCTAACGTTCTCAATAGCATTGCAAAGAAATTACCGTATATTTTTTTAAACAAAAGACAGTTAGTTTTTTTTTTCATAGCAATCAGCTAGATAGATTAGCTTTACCGGCCAGTATTTAATTTCGTAATATTAAAAGAGTTTGCATCTCATTCTCACTTTATATTGAACGCCCCTCGTATATGCATCCGACTGTACAAACTTGAGTTATTCTAATTTTAAAGATAATGAAAAGGAATAATATGTGCGCAGAATATGTATTGTGCCTGTCACAAGATATCGTGTCAATGATTTTGTCTTCCAACAGCAATGTCTTGAGCTTGGTTGGTTGTAATATTCAGTCAAATGATTGTTTCGTATAATTTAAAGCTGTACCCATCAATTTTTCAGGAAAATTATAAAATTAACTCACCCTATTTTTTTACAAGTAGATTTTCTTAATTACTAACCATAGGAGTTAAGCACTAAATAAATAAACAATAAACAATAATTTAGTTTTCAAAAAACACAGTGGTTACAAAAAAGGCAAAGGTTGAGGCTTCCCAGTAGGTATATAAGTACCTGTGTTGGGAGGCCTCGCTCTTCCAAAAATAGTACATTGTAATAGACCACTAATCTAAAAATAGTAGTTTATTGAAGTTAATATCCTATCTAACCTAAAATTCCAGCGTAATGGAGTATCACGCGCCCTGCGCGCGTACGTGTGTGCCTACTAACCAAAATATAGATGATTGTACAAATTATCTGAAATAAATTTATTATTATATTTATTCAACAATACAGGTCAAAGAGAACACGTCTTATTCCATCCGTGTGCGTATGTATCATTTTCAACCGACGAAAATAAAAGGAGGAGGTTCACAATTCGACGTGTATATATTTTTTTTGTTTTTTTTTTATGTATGATCACGCATAACTTTTTACAGAGTAGTCCGATTTTGATGATTCTTTTTTTATTGGAAAGCGTATACCCCGAGGGTGGTCCCATTTAAATTTGGAAACAATATTCCTACCCTAAGGGTAGAAAAACAGGGGATGATGGACTAACTTTTTACAGAGTAGTCTGATTTTCATAATTCTTTTTTATTGAATAGATAGGGTATACCTTGAAGTTGGTATTATAAATTTGGAAAAAAAATTACCCCAAGGATGAAAAAAAAGTACAAAATAAAAACTTTTTAACAAAAAATTAAACCGCCGAATAAACTGAAAAGCAAAAAAGAATACCTTTTTTGTTTGACCTTAATCTAGGTACCAGTTTGAAGTCGGTGCCTCAGCACGAGCCAGGAGGAGTGATTGAAGCCAATCAGGTAGACGATTATAGGTCCACTCCTCCTGGCTAAGTGCTGAGGCACCGATTTCAAACTGGTACCTAGATTAAGGTCAAACAAAAAAGGTATTATTTTTTGCTTTTCAGTTTTTTCGGCGGTTTAATTTTTTGTTAAAAAGTTTTTATTTGGCACGTCCTGGAGCCTAAGTGGCTCAATAGATTTTGAAGTGTGAGGTGTCATTATATTCGTCTCAGTTGCGCGAGTGACATAGAATATATTTTTTCCGGGATTCCCATGAGAACGGGAATTATACTGGCGAGTTTTTTCATCTAGTATTGAAATTAGAGTTATTAAACCGTCTAAACGTCAATCACATTCCTTTCCAATTTAATCCAGACAACCAATTCAAAATATTTGTGTTAACTTTAATAAAAAAAAAAATAGAACCGCCTGCAAAAACACACAAAAAATATGAAATAAAAATTTAACCGACTACCTATAATGAGCATGAAAATATCTTTCTACTAATTTGTTTGAAGTCGGGCTTCAGCACGAGCAAGCAGGAGTGGTAGAAGCCCAATAGATAGTAGGTATTTATGTAGGGATTTAAGTTAAATTACTAATAAAATAATAGTATAGTATATTGTGGGGCGTGTCGTAGGAGAAACAAGTAAACAACGTGATTGCCGACAAAAGACTAACTTTATTGAAAAGAAACTTAAATTATACTACATAAAAATAGCAAGATTGCACTTTTAACAGTTAACTCCTTACATCTCCCACGGAAAAGAGAAAAAAAAAATAACATCAGTGTATATATTTTTTTTCATAATGGTAAACAGTATAACTTAGTTCTATTCTTATGCACTAACATTGATTTTCCATCAATATTTATCTCTACATTTGGTGAAAGATCTTTCACAACTTTATATGGGCCCATGTATAACTTATCTAACTTATTACCTACTTCATTTTTAATTAAAATTAAATCATTAGGCTTATACTTAACAGTATTTTTACTTTCATCGTATTTCTCCTTTCTTTTAATTTTTGATTTAATCAAGTTATCCTTAGCTTCCTTTTGAGACAGTTGGATTCTATACTTTAGCTCTTTTGGATAATTATCGTGATTGTACAAAGGTTCTACCATGTTACCATTTAAGTTACTAGGAAGAATACATCTCCTACCATAAACAAGTTCGAATGGTGTAAATTTACTTTCAGTATGAACTGAGGTATTAAACGAAATACACCAGAACGGTAGCCAAGAACTCCATGTCTCGGGGTGATTTTCTGTTTGTATGCGTAAGAAAGCAGCCAAATGCTTGTGCGTGTTTTCCAACGCACCTAGACTCTGGTGGTGATAGGCTGTAGAGTTTAACTGATCTATGTGTAAGAGTTTACTTACCTCTTTGAATGTTGATGAAAGAAACTCCATGCCTCTGTCTGTTGCTATTCGTTTCGGAATGCCATATTTGAGAATAAAATTGTTAACAAATTGTCGTGCGACTTCTTCACTTTTCTTTGAAATCAATGGATATGCTTCGACGTATTTGCTTAATTCGCATTGGATTGTAAGTATATAAGAAAAATTACTATCATCGATTTCCAATGGACCAACTAAATCTAAAAATATTTTCTCAAAGGCATAACTAGCGGTGGTTGTGACAACCATTGGCTCTTTTATTGGAATGGAATATTTATGTTTTTGACATTTTTCACACTTTCTTACAAAATTTCTAATCTCTTCCTCCATTCCTGGCCAAAAATAATATTTTTTCACGTTATTATACATTCTTCTCATACCTGCGTGTCCACTAGAGGGTAAAATGTGGAAATCGTTTAAAATTACTTTTCTTTGATCTTTGTCATTTATACGAATAACATCCTTTAAAATACACAAATTTAATTTTGTTTTGCAGTTAGGTTTTTTAAATTCTTGCATTAATTTCTCTACAAATATATTATTATTATTATTCTTTGTTATATAAATTACGTCGACGTTTATTTGTCTACAAAAATTATCTAGCTCTTTCACAAATTCGCCTGGCGATAGTTGCGATGAAGAATCTAAATATTTAATAAATATGGTATTTTTCGTAGACTCGTAGAGAAATAATTTATTTTCTATGTAACCTGTCGTTCGTTTATGTTTTAGTGCTAATTCTTGTTTACGTATAAATTTCAACTCGACGGACTCTTTTGGCTTACAATGTGTTTCCGCGATTTTCGGTTGATCAGGCCGATCATCTGAGGAATCATTGGTTAGGCTAGAAGTCGTTGGTTGACAACATGTTTTCTTAAATTGCGATCGCGTTACAACATTTATTTACTCATGTATTTCCTTTAACTCTTTACTTGTTACAATAACCCTCGACAAAGCGTCAGCAGGTGCGTTATCCGTGCCCTTAACATATTCTACTTTAAAATCGTATTCCTCGAGCGCTAGTCTAAATTTCAGCAAACGACTCGATGGATCGCGCATACCAAATAAATAAACTAATGGTTTATGATCCGTCCGAATAATAAATGTACGGCCATATAAATAAGGTCTGAAATGCTTTGTGGCCCAAACAATTGCGAGAAGCTCCTTTTCTATGGTTGGGTAATTTTTCTCAGCTTTATTTAAAGTTCTACTACCGAAAGATACTGGTCTGTTATCACCATTACTCAAAACAGCTCCTAGTGCGTAACCTGATGCGTCAGTTTGAACTATGAATGTATTTTGTTCTGATAAATCCGGATATTGTAAAACAGGTGAAGATGAAATTTTTTCTTTGAGTTTTTCAAAAGAAGTTTGGCAATTGTCGTCCCACAAAAATGGTATATTTTTTCGCGATAAATGATTTAAGGGTACTGCTATTTCGGCAAAGTTACGAATAAACTTTCTATAATAATTTGCGAAAGCTACAAATCTTTTTACTTCCTCGGAATTAGTCGGAGTTGGATAATTTTTAATTGCAGTAATCTTTTCTGGATCGGGTAACACACCGTCGCTTGATACTACGTGGCCTAAATATAATAACTCTTTTTTTAAGAACTCACACTTGTTGGGATTCAACTTTAAATTAACTTTACGTAATCTTCTAAAAACTTCAATTAAATTTTGGTTATGGTTATCTAGATTTTTCCCAAAAACTATCAAGTCATCCAAGTAAATTAGACATTTCTCGTAAGTTAAACCAGACATAGCTAAATATATCATCCTTGAAAATGAATTGGGACTGGTTTTTAGACCCATAGGCATTCGAGTCATCTGGTACTGTCCTGAAGCGAAAGCAGTATACTTCCTACTATTTAAGTCAAGGTCACATTGATAATATCCGTTAGCTAAATCTAAGTGTGTAAAATAAATACAGCCTGACAGAGAATCTATTATTTCAGTTATGTTTGGTAGTGGAAATTTGTCATCTTGAATGCTGTTGTTTAATTTTCGGTAATCTATAACTACACGCCATTTTTTGTCACTATTTTAACTAGATTTTTTAGGAACGATTAAGAGTGGACTAGACCATTCACTCGAACATTTTTCTATAATTCCGTCTTGTAACATTTTTTCCAATTCTGTTTTTATTAAATCTGTCTGAGCATGTGGTAGTCTATAAGGTTTCATATAGATGGGACTAGTGTCACTTTTTAATGTTATGGTATGTTTGTAAATGTCAGTTGTAGTAAGTTTGTCACCCGGTAAATAAAAAATATCTGAGAATTTGGCACATAAGTTTTCTATGGATATTTGTTCCTCTTTGTTTAGTTTTTCTAAATTTAAATGTGAAAATAAATTCTTTACACGATCCGCATTCACGGTGCTACATTTTTCAAAAGTACAAATATTATAATCACTCGCTTTTCGTATAATTAGTTTTAAATCTTCTAGTTTTATTTCTTTTTCGGTTGCATTAAGTATTCGTATCGGAAGTTGACCCTTAACTGGACTAACAAGACAGCTAGCTAAAAAGATGCCTTCTTGTAATTCTGCTGAACATACTATACAATCCTCGCTTAAGTCTGTAGTTATGAAATGCACTGATTCCGTCCTAGGAGGGAGTATAAAATATCTTCTGTTATCTTGTAAAGGTAATTGCACGGTCTCATTGTTACTAGATATTAACGTTAACGTTCTAAGTTGTAAATTAATCGAAGCTTGATATTTTAGAAGAAAATTTTGACCTATAATTCCATCGCATTGGCATGGCAAGTTATCAAAAATATAGAACTTATGTTTAAATATCTGGTCACATTCTGTTAATTCTACGTAAGCATATCCAATGGATTGAGTCGTTCCGCCTATTCCATTAATAATTAATTCATGTTTATAAATCGGTATATCGAGTTTCAAAGCGTTCGCTAACTTCAAAGCGCATATCGATGCACCGGTATCAACTAACCATTTTTGCCTTTTACCTTGAACACAAAAAGTAACAAAACATGTATTATTGCTTGCAAATATGAATTCTTTATTCACGAAAAAACTGATTTGGCGTCGGAACTTCTGTTTCATCTGCTTCATTAAAAAAAATTCGTTCTCCGCGATATCCATTGTTTCCACGAAAAGTATTGGACTTACCTCTGTTACCTTGGCCTCCTCTTCCACTTGGTGCTCGGTAGCCACCTCTGTTAGGTGCTCTGGATGCGTTGTTTGGGTGCCGCTGGTACTGGTACTGAGATGCTCTGGGGGTTTGAGGCTGGTAGTGCTGTAGACCCCTGTAAGGCCGGCGTCCTCGAACGAACCCTCTACTGAAATTATTATAATTTCGATGATTAAAAGTCAGTACGTCACCCGATGTGCTTGCCAAGGCCGTTTCCTCGTCCTTTGCTCCTTGCACTGCTTCTTGAAGGGACTTGTAGTCGCGTGCTGCAATAATAGTGCTGATTCGACGATTGCGCAATCCATCCGCGAATCTTTTTACTGCCTGTTTCTCATTCAAAGTTTTTAAGATGTTGAACGTATTGGAATCTCCGTCTGATTGCGCGATCGTCAAGTCTACAAACATATTCGACAATTGTTGACCAAAATCTTCAATTGAGGTATCCCCTTGCTTAAGTGTCTGCATCTTATTTTGGATGGCAGTGGCTGATTTTTTAGGCAACAATTGTTTTTTCATAGCTTTAAGCAAATCAGTTGTAGTTGCGTAAGAAGACTCTAATTTTAATTTTCCTACCTGATTGAGTCTATTTTTCAAAACAAAATTAATTAGGCTTTGTTTCGAGTCAGCCTTCAGCGTGGAATCATAATATTCTACCGCATCGATAAGTTCCTTAATAACAACTTCGTTGTTAGTCATAGATGGTATTAAGGAAAGTGCAATTTTTAAGTCAAAGTCTGCCATTTTGGAGTTTTTCGTAGTTTCAAGGCCGTCAATATATGAACTTGTATATGATTTAGAACAAATCTCCTTTATTTGTGTATATATAATTTTTATATTTTCACAGTGCCCTTGAAGGTCTAATAAACTTTGACCCTTAATTTCTTTACTTTCAATTTCTCTATTCAATACTGCGCTTAATTGAAGATACTCATTATATGCTATAGTAGCTTCTTCTAATTTTGCGTTAAGTATTTCGGGCTTTCTTCTATCATAACTAAGTTTTACAATATAATCCTTAATACTTTTTAAATTATGAAATATTTCTGATAGTTTACTTAACATATCAGAACAACTTTATTTTTATTATTTTTCGTAACGTAAAATTAGAAACATTTAGTACACATAAACAAATGTTTTAAATCTTTGATTTTACTATAACTATGACATTAACAATTAGAGAACTCCACTACAGAGTATAAAGTAGGAAACTTACATTTAAACGTGTTATAGCATAGAGCGCGCATATAGGCCAAACGCGTTTTAGAAAACCATCACTCACCACTACTGTATTTTTTAAGTTTTAACATCACTCACACGCTTTTTTTTTTTTTTTTTTATCGCACTTTTATCGCAAACGGACGAAATATTCTGCTGAGTGCTGCAGCTCACTCGCCTACTTCGGCATCGCGGATCCTGTTGGATTGGAAGAGCCACAGGCTCCACAGTTGCGGCTGTAAACTTCGCGCTGGTCTCGGTTGAAGGAGCGGCGTAGGTTGTATCGCACTATCAAATCGGTTGCCCATTTATTATGGCATTTCTTGTACAGCTTGTAGCAGACGTACAACAACCCGAGAGCCAAAAGTGAACAAATTATTTCATTATTATTTCATCTCGTGTAGCATTGAATCGTTGCTTCCGACGGCGTTTTGGGTGATGAAAACATCTTCCTTTTCCACTTTTGAGTTACACATTTTACGTAGCAATTATAATCGAAAGTACTTAATAGAACGAGCGCCGGAATTATTGTCGCAAAAGTTCAAAGTAACTTGATATACACGCGGCACGAGCGGCCGAACCCGACACCCATCCTGGCAGGGTCGCCATGTGGGGCGTGTCGTAGGAGAAACAAGTAAACAACGTGATTGCCGACAAAAGACTAACTTTATTGAAAAGAAACTTAAATTATACTACATAAAAATAGCAAGATTGCACTTTTAACAGTTAACTCCTTACAATATAGTATTGCTTTATAGTATTGTTAATACTATAAAGCTTGAGGTCCCAGGTTCGATTCCCGCGTCGGGGCAGATATTTGTATGCAAAATACGAATGTTTGTTCTCGAGTTTTGGGTGTTTAATATGTATTTAAGTATGTATCTATCTATATAGTTATGTTTATCCGTTGCCTAGTAGACAAGTATGTATATATCAATAGGTAAGTATGTATCTATAAGTATATATGTATCTATAGGCAAAGTATGTTTATATCTATATACTTACTTACTTACTACTTACTCCTCTGGCGCAACGACCCAAAGTGTGTCTTGGCCTCCAACACGAGCGCACGCCATCGATCCGCGTCCTGCGCGGTCTCTCGCCAGTCACCAACCCCAAGCTCGCGCAGATCCGCCTCTACCACATCTGCCCAACGGTATTTAGGGCGACCAACAGGGCGCCGCCCTGTTGGCCTACCCTGGTAGGCCTTCTTCACTGCACGGCCATCCTCCATGCGCTCGAGATGGCCAAGCCACCGAAGTCTGTGAGCTCTGTCACTCCAATTATATTGGTTTCAGCAACTAGCTCCTCAATTTCGACGTTTTTCCGGATCCTCCAACTGCCATCAGGTCTCTGCGTCGGGCCAAGAATCTTGCGTAAGATCCTTCTCTCCGCCACCAAAAGTTTATGCTCTTCCCTCAAGGTTAAGGTCCAGGCCTCACAGCCACACACCAAAATCGGGCGAATTACAGTCTTGTAGATGCGGATTTTAGTGCATCTACTAAGTAGCCTGAATGTCAAAACCCTATGCAGGGCGGCACTACACCGTAATGCGTTCTGGATACGGATGTCGATCTCTTCATCTCTGGTGTTGGAGTCATTAACCGTACAGCCCAAGTACCTTAAATCTGATCACCCCTTTAAACTTGGTATCTCCGACCTGCAAGTCGGCCGGCTTGCCGCGACTGCTGTTATAACGTCTCATACCTATGCAAATTCTCTGTTTTATCGTGGTTTATTCGTAGGGCAACTTTCAACGCTTCAGTTTCTAGGACATTCGTAGCTAACTTTACTTCGGCACTTGTTACGCCCAGTAGTGCCAGATCATCCGCATAGCCAATCACCAAATGCTTATCATTTATGCTTATCTATATAAGTAAGTTTATCCGTTGCCTATATGCTTTAGGACTTTCAACAGTATGCCAAACATTCTTGGCCAGAAAATTTTAGAACAATTAACTTTACTTTACTTATACTTGACGATCAGATGGCCTAGTCTAGTGGTTAGAGAACCTGACTATGAAGTTTGAGGTCCCGGGTTCGATTCCCGTGTCGGGGCAGATATTTGTATGAAAAATACGATTGTTTGTTCTCGGGTCTTGGGTGTTTAATATGTATTTAAGTATGTATCTATCTATATAAAGTATGTTTATCCGTTGCCTAGTACCCATAACACAAGCTTTGCCTAGCTTTATTTGGGACTAGGTCAATTGGTGTGAATTGTCCCGTGAAATTTATTTATTTATTTATTATGCGATACGACAGGCACTCTTTGCTGACTGTACTTTTTGCCCTTGGTTATCAAAGTACTCGTCAAGACGAATCAAACGAGCCCAAACTTGATGGGGTTATGTCGTTTTATTACGGAGATCTTATGGTCACATTCCAAGTCCATCTTCCGACCCTAGTTACCATCTAGGATCAAAGTACTCGTCAAAGCCAATCAAATGAGCTGAAACTCAATGCGTCGTATCGTTTTATTACTGAGTTTCTATGGCCACCTTCCAGCTCCATCATCAGATCAGCTCCATGTCATAATAATATTGCATTGTCATCCAATTTACACATCCGATGCGTGCAAAATATCAGCTCATTTGGAAACCGGAAGTGGGTCGAATTTAACTTGCAAGATTTGACCCGTTGAGGAGTTCCGTTGGCCATGTGCGGTCTTCTTCATCAGGTTCAGTTTACTAAATGATACTTTCTGAATGCAATTCATTTGTTGCTAAAAATGCCAAAATCACTATAGGTTTGCCTATAAAATTTGGAAGTTGCTCTCGATTTCGCTAGGATTCCATGATCAGATCTTGATTTGGTGGCAATGGAACCATCTTAGGAGTATATTTTTTCAAACAAAAAAAGAATTTCGGAAATCGATTCACAATGGGCGGAGATATCGATGAACAACCATAGAAAAAAAAGTAAAAAAAAAGATACATGCAGTCGAACGTAGAACCTCCTCCTTTTTTGAAGTCGGTTAAAAATAAATCAATCTTACACCATGTTTGTGATTGGATTTTATCTGTGTGTACCTATTTTCTTGTATTTGTGTGTCATATTGTGAAAGTGAATAAATATCTTCTTTCTTTGTTCATTGTTTTCTTGGTATTTGTTGTGTAGTGGCTGTAGGCTGGAGATGCTATGGCTGGGTCCGCTGCTGCTGCTGGGCGGCAGCGCGGCGCAGCTGGACGACGTGCTGGACCAGTTCACCGACAAGCTGGACGCCGAGTGGCCGGCTTCCGTCTCTCTCTCAGGTACGGTCAGCGTGCTCAGCATTAGCAGTTATGTCTCTGTGTTTCCCTTCAAATCTATCCATACTAATTATTATAAATGGGAAAGTGTGTCTGTTTGTCTGTTATCTCTTCACGCTTAAATCGCTGAACCGATTTAGATGATATTTGGTATAGAGGTAGTTTGAGTTCCGGGAAAGGGCCACGGGCAATAGCTAATGTTTACAATATGTAGTAACTACTGGCGGTTGCCCGCAACTCCGTCCGGAAAGAATTTGTTGATCAATGATCACTCTCTCGCGCGAAGTATACAATTTTTTTTTTTTCTTTTTTTTTTCTGGGAACTTGTAATTTTATGATTTGAAATGTTTTGTTTATGTACTGTCGGCATGTCTAAATAAATAAATAAATAAGCCCTGTGGTAACTGGTCGGGAAATTTTCGGGTCGTTTTTTAAATTTACTTAATTGATATTTAGCAAGTAAATTCGGAATAAAGACTAAATTAATTTGAATACCTACTAGATGACAAAAAACCCGCCTGTATTATAATTCCCGTTCCCATGAGAATTCCGGGAAAATATATATCCTATGGCATTCGTGGAACTGAGACGAATCCAATGACTAATGACACCTACTTCAAAATCCATTGAGCTCAATGGATTTTGAAGTGTGAGGTGTCATTAGATTCGTCTCAGTATGTATCAACATACATAAATTAAAACATACGCTCGAAAAACATAACCCTCCTTCGACAGTCGGGTGAAAACTCAGAGCATTAATTAAGTTAGTATTGTTTTTATAGATGGTGACACGTTCGATTACATAGTGGTGGGCGCGGGCGCGGGGGGCGCGGCGGCGGCGGCGCGCCTGGCGCTGGCCGGACACGACGTGCTGCTGGTGGAGGCCGGTGGAAACCCCGACCTGCTCAGCAAGGTACTCCCGAGCCACGGCACCCGCGGAACTGACCTCAGGACCCCATAAAGAAGGGGTTAAGAATTATTCGCACGCTAGCTCCGCTCCACATATCACGACTTCAGATCCATATCTGGTTACTTACTTACTTTACTTTCGCTGGCTCAACGACCCGAAGTGGATCTTAGCCTCCGACATCAAAGTGCGTCATTCCTTCCTGCTCTGTGCCAAGTCTGACCAAACGGACACGTCCAGCTCTTTCAGATCCTTAGCCACTTCATCTTTCCAGCGGTATCTTGGTCGACCCACCGGACGCCGTCCGGATGGTCGCCCAAGATACACTCTTTTGGCAGCTCGATCCTCTCCCATTCTTTCCACATGCCCCAGCCATCGGAGTCGGGCAGCTTTTATTTCCCCGATGATATTCGGCTCAGACACTAGCTCCTCTATTTCCCGGTTGAACCTTCGCCTCCAATTTCCGTCATCGTCCCTTGTTGGACCCAGAATCTTTCGCAAAATCTTACGTTCCGCAACCAAGAGTTTGTTTTCCTCCTTCAACGTTAGAGTCCAAGTTTCACACCAAGTTTTTCGTATCTGGTTGCATAAATTAAGTCCGAATTCATCAATTGTAAGAACTCATCATTTCCCCGAACTCTTTTTACTCTGAATCCATTAATTTGTACAGAATTGTTATAAAACAAACCTAACCTAACCTGTAGAGTCCTACAGGATAACTATTTCAAAATTCCCGAATAATTGATGGTTTCTGAGAAAAAAAGGGTTTAGCAAAAAACATGAATACGGACTGTATATTTTATTCTAATAGAATTTGTATGCGGCATAGCGCCAAAAAGTATAAAAACTTAAAAAGTCAACCAAGCGACTATTCAGTAATAATTAGGTAATTTCAGTTTCCTAGATGTTACTATCATTATCACTGCAGGGCGCAGACCTTCTCTCAGAATGAAACGGCCGTAGTTTCCACGCGAGCCCAGCGCGGATTGGGAACTTCACACACATCACTGAATTTCTTCATAAGTATAATAGGTTTCCTCACGTTGTTTTCCTTCAGCGTAATGCTCATACTATTAATAAATTAAAATACTTTTGGACGCTACTTTGAAGCTCAAATATGTAACAAATACGAAAAATATCATATTATACAATTTCATCACTCGCTTTATTAATATAGAAAAAAAAATGGCTAAAAATCGAAAACCTCGTCTCGAACTCTGTACGCTACAGGTACCCGGAGCGGCGATCGCGATGCTTGGCTCGGCGCTGGACTGGCAGTACCCGACGCTCCCCAACAACGTGTCCTGCCTGTCGGCGCCGGGCCGCGGCTGCCGCTTCAGCCGCGGGAAGTGCCTCGGCGGCTCCACCAGCATCAACTATATGCTGTATGTGCGCGGGAACCGCCGAGACTACGACGACCTCGGCGTACCCGGCTGGACCTGGAACGACCTCGAACCCTACTTCCTCCGCTACGAGGGCCTCCAGAGCCCAGACCGACTCCCGCGCTCCTCCGCCCCCTACCACAACACCAGCGGTACCATGAAAATAGGTTACTTCGGTGATTCCGGAAACTCGTGGCACTCAAGAATCAAGAAAGGCTTCCAATTTTTAGGCATACCGCTGAATCACGACATCAACGCCGAGTCGCAGATCGGAGTCACCCAAGTGCTCGGGTACGTTTACAAGGGCGAGCGCATGAGCACCGCGCGCGGGTTCCTCGCGCGTGAGGATGTGAAGCGCACGCTCAAAGTGGCCAAGCGCACGCGCTGCACCGGCGTCATCATACGGCACGGGGAGGCGCGCGGCGTCACCGTCCAGCGGGGCCCGCTGCACCGCCGGCTTCGGCTGCTCGCGCGGCGCGAGGTCATCCTCTCGGCGGGGGCTATAGGCACCGCGCAGATCCTGATGCGCTCCGGCGTGGGTCCCGCCGACCACTTGAAGAGTCTGGGCATACCGGTGCGCGCCGATCTGCCTGTCGGGGATGATATCAGTGACCACGTGCAGCCTCTGGTGATGATCCTGGTGGACCGCGGCGTCGGCGCGCCCGCGCCTAACGTGTTCGTATTGGCATCCAAGGGCTTGCAGGGCAAGGAGTGGCTAGCCGCGCGGGACGGGCCGCTCGCCTCCAACGGGCTGACGGACGTGACCGCGTTCCTCAACACGCGCTGCTACGACTACGAGCAGCGCCGGCTGTTGCACAACAGCTCAGACTGCGAGCTGCCCTCGCTGCAGCTCATCAATGCGTACATCGACCGGAACTTGCTGCAGGGTCTCGAACCGATCGTGCAGCACGTCGTCGGGCTCAACGCCGATGTGGTCCGACAGATGAGCGCTGCCAACGTGCACCGCGCCATAATCGTGGCATCCCCCGTCGTTTTGCAGCCGTACTCGCGCGGAACGATTCGTCTCGCGAGCCGCGACCCCTTCGAGCCTCCCGCGATCTTCCCCAATTTCCTGAGCGACGACAGGGATATCGAGGAGATGTTGCGGAGCATAACGCTGCTGGAGCATTTAGTGGAGACGCCCGTATTCAAAGCGCAGGGGGCCAAATTGTTTCACCTGAAGCTGCCGGGGTGCGGGGAGTACTCCGCGGATCGCGAGCGCTACTGGCGCTGCTACTGCCGGCACATGACGTCCTCGGTGTTCCACATGGCGGGCGGCGCGCGTCTGGGCGCCGTGCTGGACGCGCGGCTGCGCGTGCGCGGGCTGCGGCGGCTGCGCGTGGCCGACCTGGGCGTGCTGCCGCGGGTGCCGCGCGGGAACACCGCTGCCGTCGCCATCGCCATCGGCGAGCGGGTCGCCGACTTTATACAGGAGGAGAACGACGCCGACGAAGACTGATAACTTTTTATTGTTCGGTTGATAGATCGGTAAATCAGTGAACCGATTAGTAAATTGTATTGCGATTTATAGGCGGTAAAATTTGTCAAGAACGTACTTAAATGTAAAGTGCTAGAAATTTCAATAGTTTTCTAAACTACGAAATGAAGTTACTCTAAACTAAGAAAATTAGAGCAAGCGCTTGTCAAGCAATGTCGCGCTTGTCTAGGGACCCCATTTTTCAGACTAGTTATGTTTTTTACCTACCTGCGTAACCCATATGAATTTTACAAAACGTCAATAATAAAAATATACGAAATGTTTTCAGAAAGTGACATTTTTTTATGTGAAAGGATATGGAATTCCGAACCCCCCAGGTAGGATTTGGGAGTGAAGCAATTTCGTATCTCGTTCCGGGCCGAATACGCGGGGGCAGATTTCCATATTCGTGATGGAATTGCTAATGTCAGCCGGTGCAGTGCACCGGCGCCGCTTGCAAGCCGACAACAAGACGTCGTCGCAGCCATTCTGCACCAATATCTACAGGGT
Organism: Archips crataeganus; assembly: GCA_947859365.1. Taxonomy (NCBI): domain Eukaryota; kingdom Metazoa; phylum Arthropoda; class Insecta; order Lepidoptera; family Tortricidae; genus Archips; species Archips crataeganus. Next base: position 290,709 of record OX402057.1, on the reverse strand, counting down.
GGTACATTTACAGTTCGGCAACGACTACGCGCGACCGGCAGCGCGGTGAGCAATTTTTCTATTAATACTTATAGCGGCCAAGACGCTCACCGCACCGCACAGTGGTTACTTGGCGGCTCACGCATTGAATCTATACTAATATTATAAAGCTGAAGAGTTTGTTTGTTCGTTTGTTCGTTTGTTTGTTTGTTTGAACGCGCTAATCTCAGGAAATACTGCTCTGATTTGAAAAATTCTTTCAGTGTTAGATAGCCCATTTATCGAGGAAAGCTATAGGCTATATATCATCACGCTAACACCAATAGGAGCGGAGCGGAGCGGAAGAATGTTTCAAAATCGGGGGTTTTTGAAGTAAAACTTCTATAGGCACCACAGAAATAATAATAAAGAGGATAGAAGTGCCTTAGACGCGTGAACCTTGGCGCCGCGCTTGTGACTCGAAGGTCACAAGCGCGCGACTTGTGGCTCAGTGCTATTTGAAACGTGGGTATGATAACAAGTGGTTTAAAATGGTGTTTTGCAGCATTAGCAATTGCGGAAACTCGTCCACACTGTGTAATTACACTAATAAGGGGATTAAATTTCATTGGTATGTATTAATTTAATGTAATAATGCGGTTTATATCAAAATACAACTTGAGAAAATATTTCATTATGAAATATTGGTTTACACGTTATTTACACGAAACTTCAGGTACCATTGCTGCTCATATCCTTAAAAACGCAGATTGCTTTGAAGTATACGCAGCAATGTAATATAATTTTTGATAAACCTTCTGCCTCGCACAAATGTTCATGGTACGAACACAAGACATGTTACGACTAGTCCCGAGCTAGTGATGCCCGTTGACTTGCGTAGACTTTTTATCGATATCCTAGTTTACAATCATCCTAAACACGGTATAAAGGTGGTGTAATTAGTATAATAGTGTACAAATAATAAAGTTAAAATTCCATTGTCAAAAAAACACTGATTGTTTCTTTTGTTTATTTAATCCCGAAACTCTCACCGAAACTACAAAATTCCTAAATTGTATAAAGAATAAAGAATTTTGACTTTGACTTTATATTAAAAATGATAATTCAGTAATAAACAGCGTATTATTTAAAAACATATTTCAAATATGTATGACAAAACGAATACACCCTACAGTTAATTGGTACTTAGTATACATTTTCATCATCACTTTTATTGTCATCGTCAAATGTAGGGTAGCACACAACACTAACAACATCACTTTGACAACCCTACATTTACCCCCCTATCCTACATTTGACAATGACAATAAAAGTGATGATGAAAACGGGGGTAGTTGTGTGTCGCTGTCAGTTGCGTCGAGTAGCCGCACGACCAGGGCAGTAGCGCGCAGTGCGCGTTTGGGAGCCGCCGTGACGTGCGACTCCGAGAAGAAGGGCTCGGATTAGCCCGAAACATGTCGAGTTTAACTCGTTTTAAGACGTGAGTGATCCGTTTATTTTCACTATGAGTGAGTCTCACGATAGTTTCATGTTTAAACTCACATCTCTCACTTACACAGAGTCGGTGGTAGGGTCAACCAACGTCATAAATAAGTGATCACTTTTGTACCTTGTCGCTTTAACGTCATGTTTGAAAAGCCATACGAAATTATGTAACGATTGAAAGTGACAAGGTACTACAAATGTGGTGACTTATTTATGACGTTGGTATGACAGACACATGCAGCCAAACATTATACATTTCACATTCACATACCTAGGTCAAATTCACGTAATTAGCTACAAATTATTTATACTAATGTCCATCCCTACGAATTAATTTTAAATTTGATCATTTAACTAATAATTTCCTGTAAAGTTTACTGCAAATTGTAACAGTCGATAAAATTGTCGATGAATCGAGGCCTAGCGTAAATGTGAAATAAATTGCTTTTGTACACTACAACCATACTTCCGACGAGGCCAATGAAGAACGCCGTGTTGTAAGTGTGGGTATGACTTACGGTGAGTGTTATTCAACGCTGTCTCTAAGTGGTTAGGTTCATAATTGTTTGTAAGCAAAATATTAGTAATTGTGTGCGTGATTGCGTAGTACGGTTCTGGTCTTTTGCGTGTGTGCATTAATAGTAAGTAGAGGGGACAAACTAGCGCCACTGGTCCCGGAACAAAATAGGAACTAAGGCATTTCTATCCTCTTTATTAATAATAATAGGGGAGACAGAAATAATTCTGTGATAGGCACTAATCTCAGGAGCGGGTCTCCCTCGCGATCCCTAACATCGTTTGTCCTAAAATCACTTGCCCGAACTGTTTTGTCCTAATGGGCATTAGCACTAACGATCAATTGCCATAACAATAATTTTCCATAATGTAATGCTCTAAAACTCATTTGTCCGAAATATGTATACTATAAATATCAGTATCCCTAATATATTTGCCATAACTACTTATCGGGATTTGAACCCGGAACCTCCAGCTTCGTAGGCGGTGGGCTCACTACCAACTAGTGTACAGAGTTAAGCGAAAGGGGGGAGCGGGGGGCAGAAAGGGGGCTCGGGGGGCGAAGCCCCCTGCCGAAAAATAACTAAATGTTCCTTACTCCTGTAGTACTACTCCTGTCCTACTATTAGTAGGTTAGGTTAGGGTCATCTTCTGTCCCTTAGAGCGGAAATATGCACCCCGCGAAGCGGGGTGACGTCGACACGCTGGCGATCAGGTTAGGTTAGGTTAGGCAGAATAGTAGGTTAATGACACTTAGGGAAAATAATCATGAGGACAAATAATGTTAGGTAGTACAAATAAAGGACAAACTACAATAGGCCATACAAAGTTAGGAAAAATAATCATTAGGATTAACGATCATTAGGCTTACTGATAATTATGATACAAGACTAAATGGCACCATAACGTTAGGATGAATAATCAATATGGCACGTGACGTTAGGAAATAAAACATTACGGGGAAAACAAAATCATCCATACGATGTTAGGAAAACTAAAGATAGGGCATATGATTGTTAGGACAAATGATTATTAGGACAAAAAACGTTAGGGAATACAAAAATAGGTTAAAAAACGTTAGGGATTCAGATATAGATCCATCCAGTCTACATTGTGTATAGCACATTTGAAGTCAGTCTGACCGCGAGAAGAAGCTCAAACTTTTTCTTGATTTGGTTACCGACAGACATGACGTCTCGAGATAGGAATGTTAATATTTTTCTTCAATACGACCGAGTTCAATTCCCTAACCAAATAAGATTTTGTTTGATATCTATACACCGTACCCACAGGTTATTCGAAAGCGAGTGGTGATATACAACGTGCATCACACCAATCCGTATCAGTATCCTATACGACAAAAGTAATGTAATGATGGAATGGGTTGGACGGGATGGTCCAATTGTCTGCGACGCAAATCTCGAGTCTGCGGAATTTTCAGGGATCGCTTCGACTCTTTGATTTCATAATTAAAGTGTTGGTATACGTTTTATAATCTTCTCACGGACTCCAAATGGAATTCTAGTCGTGAAACTTGCGCAAATTTATAATTTACTTTTTCTTTCTTACGTTTATTTATGCATAACGTTTTCAGTAAGCACTTGTTACCATAAAGTACTTTTATAGCGGCAGTTGCCTCTAGGTTGTTAATCTTTTTTAAGGTACTACATTTTTTTTAGGGAATTGAGGCATGAAATAGTTATTTGTGCAACAAGAGAGCAAAGTTGGTTTTTACTGCGAGTGTTGATTTTGAATCACGAGTTAGCGAAGGATTCTATAATTGAATCACGAGCGTTTAGCGAGTGATTCTAAGTTAGAATCCTGAGTGCGCGAGTGATTCAAATACACGAGATGCAAAAAAACTTTGGTCTCGTGTGACACATACAACTTTTCACCTCAGCAGCAAGAACATAATAAATTATTAAAGGTATATGAACGTCGTCTTTTTGTCTTTTTTGTGGTTTTCAACATTGAGTAAATACTCCATATTATATATATAACAATAGGTACAGTCTCCGAAAAAGTGGTTCATCATAAGCTTTTAAATATTTTTCGTGAGACTTTTCAAGTAAGAAAATTAATTCGTCTGCTGTTCAATTGTTGACTTCGTCACTGGACTTACTCAATTCACTCATATCATATTCAAAAATTTATTAAATAAGTACTTATTACTATTCTAATAATTTCCAAATTGCCTCTGATCATGTGCCAAACTCTTAGTACTCTGTAGCTAGAGAAACAGAAGAAAATAATTAAAATTTGAATCCCGCTATTTTTTTAAAGATGCGTTCCGATACTACACCCGCTGCGTTCCGATACTGCATCCGCTGTGTTTATCACGATGTTCAAGATTGTTAAAATTATTAATAATTATAAAGATACATGTGAAACTTTGTATTTTTCAACAACATTTTTACTATTTGATTACCTATATAAAAATATAATCCATTTATTAAAAAAGTACAATAATTTAATTTAAAACCTTAACAGACGAATTACAATTTTAAGGTTAAGAACTTATTATGAGTATCCGAACGTTCAATCGTTCGTTTATTTTTTAGGTCTACTGGGTATAGAATTTGAAATCGAAATTCGAATCGATTTGATCTTATCTCTCGTTCTTTTCGTATCGAAATGAAAATGACAGATCAAACTGAAGTTCAAATCTTTCGAATTCAGTAAGCAGACCCATCATTATCCTTGACTTTTAAAAAAAATAATTAAAAAGCTACTTTGTCTCACGCAGTGAGCAAAATCGGATTTTGCTCACTGTTTTTTAGTAGCAAAACCTGCCTGTTTGAGGTGCTGAGGTGAAAAATACATTATACTGCTGTTTACTGCCACAAAGTACTAAGGGGTTCAGCTGCTTTTGAGCTGGACTGTACAGTTACCAAGCTCTAACTTTGTTACGATAAATAATCATCTCAGCACCTCAGCCGCTCCCCTATTTTGACGCTGATTGCACACATACCTATACTTGTTCCGTGTAGTGTTTGTGTGATGGTTTTGATGAATGTAAAAAATTCAGTCACACAATATGTTAGACATACCTACGACTAAACATTTCCCACCATAGTCAATGTGGTGCTTGCCTTTTTTTTCGATTTTACTGTTGGTGTTAGCTTCCGATGGTTTTTACAGCTTGCCAGGGGGAAAGCGAGCTGTTGGACGGACCGCTCAGCAAGGAATAGAAGATTAATTGTCTGTCACATTTCTGGCTGGGGGTGAAGTGCACGTTGCCAACTCCTGTCGTAAGTGCTTGTTGCTTCATGGTAATTTATTCTCCGAAGTATTCAAATTCAATCGCTAACGACTTTAGTCGTTTCAGAAAAGATTTGAAACAGGTTTTGTCATTAAAAACGGTTTATAAACCGAAGTATCGGTTCGGAAGCTCCGAATTATTTAATGTCCACCCTTAAAAAAACTATAGAAAACATAAAATATATCGCTGCTTATCTAAAAGAACGGCCTTATTCGAAATGATACGCTGTGTAATTATACACCTTATTTGCAATAGTTAAAGTATTAAGTTGCACACCGTAGTATTTTGGATTAGGCCGTTGCTTCAGATAAGCAACGATATATCTGTAAATTTGTACTCGACTTATTCATTTTATAATGAAATCTTACGGACTTACAGTTTACGTCAAGTCCAAATAAAATAACTTACTGGTAACCTAAGAGCTTACACTTATAAAGTTTACATCTTAAATCTATCTTAACATCACATAATTTTAAGTTAAACAAAAAGAGGAAAGAAAAGTTTGTACGTACAATTTACTTGATATAGGTACGACTTAAAACTATACCTAAGGCCTTGGACCCGATTCGGCACGAATAAGTTTAGCTGTTCTAAATAAGAAGGAAGGATGATGGTCACTTTCATGCATAAGAGTCGACTGTACTGTACTGTACAAGCGTCAATAACCTTTCGTTTCAGCTCCAGGAATTGGATACTGTAACGTACGGTAGATATTATCACGTGATGTGAGGGTACATTTTAGTTAAAGTAGTAAAACCAGTTAGCAACCGACTGCAGAGTTTCATTGACGTTACATTGGCGACGACTCGGGAAGTTAATTACTTACATTTTATTGTGTGTGTGCATAGAAAGAGAATATCGAGTTAAGATGCCTATCGGCAAAATAGAATCTTTTGATTTGCATTCAAAACAGTGGTCGTGTTACATACGACGTGTTAAACAGTTTATGTTGTTAAATGAAATAAAACCGGAGTTACAAGTGGCCACATTAATTACGGTAGTTGGTGAACCCACATACAGTTTAATGTGTGATCTTTGTGCGCCGACTAACCCCGAAGAAAAGAATTTTGACGAGTTGGTAAAGCTAGTGCAGGATCACCTCGAGCCGAAGCGCTCCGTTATCGCGGAAAGACATGTTTTTAGACTTCGCAGACAAAGAATGGGAGAATCATTATCCGACTACTTGCAAAGTTTGAAACACTTAGCAGCGACCTGCGACTTTAAGACTCAATTGGAGGAGAATCTTCGCGATCAATTCGTGTCCGGGTTAGCCAGTGACGACTTGAGATCACGAGTATTTGCCGTAACGGTTATAAATTATAAAAAAGCAGTGGAGCTAGCTCTGGCTTTGGAAGCAGCAGAAAAGCACTCGGAGGCGAGCGCGGCGGGCGTGCGCGGCAGCGGCAGCACGGGCCTGAGCGCGGCCGGCACGAGCGGCATCGGCGGCGGCGGCGGCGCGGCGGGCGAGGGCCTGCACGCCCTGCGGGGAGGGCGCCCCGGCGCACCCGCGGCGGCGGCGCCGGCGCGGCGGGCGAGGGCCTGCACGCCCTGCGGGGAGGGCGCCCCGGCGCACCCGCGGCGGCGGCGCCGGCGCGGCGGGCGAGGGCCTGCACGCCCTGCGGGGAGGGCGCCCCGGCGCACCCGCGGCGGCGGCGCGGCGGGCGAGGGCCTGCACGCCCTGCGGGGAGGGCGCCCCGGCGCACCCGCGGCGGCGGCGCGGCGGGCGAGGGCCTGCACGCCCTGCGGGGAGGGCGCCCCGGCGCACCCGCGGCGGCGGCGCGGCGGGCGAGGGCCTGCACGCCCTGCGGGGAGGGCGCCCCGGCGCACCCGTGGCGGCGGCGCGGCGGGCGAGGGCCTGCACGCCCTGCGGGGAGGGCGCCCCGGCGCACCCGCGGCGGCGGCGCCGGCGCGGCGGGCGAGGGCCTGCACGCCCTGCGGGGAGGGCGCCCCGGCGCACCCGCGGCGGCGGCGCGGCGGGCGAGGGCCTGCACGCCCTGCGGGGAGGGCGCCCCGGCGCACCCGCGGCGGCGGCGCCGGCGCGGCGGGCGAGGGCCTGCACGCCCTGCGGGGAGGGCGCCCCAAGCACCCGCCGCGCCGGCGCCGGCGCCGGCTGCGGCAGCGGCGGCGGCTTGTTGGCGTTGTGGTAAACACCACCGACCAGATAAGTGCCGTTTTAAACATTATAATTGCGACAAATGTCAGCGTAAAGGACATTTGAAAATAATGTGTAAAAACTCTGATAATAGGGGGCAAAACAGAAGACATTTCTTTATGGAAGACGAGTTTGAGAGCGATTTTTATAATATTCAAGCCATAGCGACGGGAGATAATCCCTATTTTGTGAACGTAAAAATTGATAACATCATCCTTAAGTGTGAAATAGACACAGGCAGTAAAATCTCGGCGATTAATGAGACTGATTATTTGCGTTTATTTTCAGAGTACCCGCTTTCTAACGATAACATTCAACTTTGCTCATATTCGGGCTCCTTGATCGAACCGAGAGGTTTTACTGTGGTAGATGCTTCGATTAATAATGTCACACTGAAGAATTTACAATTGTACGTTATAAAAAATGGTAGCCGTCCACTATTAGGTCGATCTTGGCTTCGTCGTTTTAATATCGATACTTTGTCGGTACACAGCTTGGAGGTAAATAAAGATAATTCTGTTCGGAATTTATTTGTTAATGAATTGAAAAATGAATTCCCACAGGTGTTTATCGACCAATTAGGTAAATGTAAAAAGTCTATTCGTTTACAACTCGCAGATAGGGAACCGGTATTTGTACGCGCACGGCCCGTGCCGCTTGCTTTACGATCTGCGGTAGAAAAAGAGATCGCACGTATGGAGCAGGAGGGGTCGATTTACCCGGTAGATCAATCAGATTTTGGAACACCTATAGTGCCGGTAATAAAAACATCGGGAGAAATTAGAATCTGCGGGGATTATAAAACAACAATTAACCCCAAATTAAAAAGTGATTATTACCCTCTTCCGCGGATTGATGAATTGTTTGCGGCTTTAAGCGGAGGTCAAGAATACTCGAAAATAGATCTCACTAGGGCATATATGCAGGTTCCGCTAGAGGCGGACTCGCAGGCAATTACGGCGATCTCGACACACATAGGAACTTATGTTTTTAAGCGTACACCGTACGGGTTAAAATGTGTACCAGAAAAATTCCAGAAAATAATGGAGGAAACACTCAGGGGTCTCCCAAATACCGTCGTATTTCTAGACGACATTTGTGTTACAGGAAAGGATAGGGACACTCATAAAACAAATCTGCGAGCGGTAATCGAAAGACTGGCTAGTATGGGGCTAACAGTTAAAATAGAAAAGTGTAATTTTTTACAAAAATGTGTACGTTATTTGGGTTTTGTAATCGATAGAAATGGGCTACACCCAGATCAATCGAAAATAGCAGCCATTTCAAATGCCCCGGTACCGTGTAATGTAACTCAATTAAAAGCATTCCTGGGGTTGGTAAATTATTATGGCAAATTTTTGCCAAATTTAAGCTCTTTATTACACCCCTTGTACGCATTATTACGAAAAGACGTAGCGTGGAACTGGAGTCCACAGTGTGATAAATCGTTTACGGAGATCAAATGTTTGTTGAGCAGTGACAAAGTTCTAACACACTATGACCCCACGCTACCTTTAATTCTTCAGTGGACAGTAGTGCTTACGGTGTTGGGGCAGTGCTATCACATAAGTATATAAGCCAATTTCGTCCGGATTTACTAGGAATCGGCAAATTAAACAAATGTGTTGCTCTGAAAAGACAAAGAATTTATTTTAACATAAGTTTACATTTTTACGCTATGTACAATCACACTAGTTTTAGTATCATACCTGAAAAGACAAAGAAACGACATTTAAAGTAATTTAATTAGTTTGTCGATTCCCTGCATACGTTAAATTTTATAATATTATAGCTTTTCACATAACACTCCATCCATCTTGAAAAAAAGTCAAAACATTGACATTAGTAGTTCCGTAGACAGTGGCGCCGTCTTTTCTAAGTGTTGACAGCATATAGGAGGCGCGTTTAGTTCAACAGGAATAAAGGAATGTAATTTCTTTACATCTTCCCCCGCCAGAAAGGAAAATTTTTACTGAAAATTTTCCTAAAGCAATGTTCATCATTTGCTGAGTATTACCTACATACGAATTTTTCTACTATGGTGCTGGAATGAGTTTTGTGATATGAAAGAGATTTGACTCCAATTTTCTATGGCCTGTATCCACTTTATATATTGAATTTGAAATTTTTTCTTCGATTCTATAGGGTCCAATCCTTAATTCGTCTAATTTTCTTCTATTGAGTTTGTGTCCATTTTCTACATAGACTTTATCACCTATATTGAAGTTATGGTGCATTCTATTTTTATCATTTACTTTTTTATTGTAATTATGTGACTTGATTGAATTTTCAAATGCTGTTTTCCGGTCTTTAATCCAGTTGTCTACTATTCTCTCCTGTTTTAATTCATTTGGCACGAATGACACATCTGTCCCATCTAGCAGGTATCTTGGCGCAAAACCAGTTACAGTATGATCCGTATCATTGTACTTGTCTATGCAGTCATGGGCAATTGTTGTCCATGCTTTTCTTTTTCCACTTTCATTTATTTTGCATCTGATTTTATTTACCAGAGTTTGATTCAATCTTTCATTTAATCCATTAGAAAATGGTGCATTTACTGCTGTGAAAACAAGTAGTATTGACTTTCCGTTTAAAAAGGTTTTTAGTTCCTTTGAATTTATTCCTGGATATTGGTCTGTGAGTATCATGCCAACTTCATTATCATTAGTCACCTTATTGATTAGTTTAATGAAGTCTTTAGCATTCTGTGTCTTTGATGTTACTATAAATGCATATCGGGTGAAATGGTCCACCAAAAGGTGTAAATATCTTTTTGTGGATCTAGAGCCTCCAAAACCCCCAATTGTATCTATAGATACAATTTCAAAAGGTTTTGTGGCGGGTCCTAAATGTGACATTAAACCATACTTAACTTGTCCTCTTATTTTATTCTTTATACATGTCTCACATTTTCTACAGATATTATTTATATTTTTTGTCAAATGTTTTGCTGTATATACTTTTCCAATTTTCTTTTGCATCTGTTTTATACCAATGTGGCACATATTTTCATGTATTTGTTTTATAATTTTTAAACTGTATTCTTCCGATATTACAATTTTTTCTTGTTTTTTTAATTTTTTATAATATATATTGTTTTTATGTATTAATTTATTCTTACTTTTTTGTAACTCCTCATTTTTTCCTTGATCTGCGACAATATCCTGTAACTTTATGAAATTTACTATTTTTAATTGTTCGTCTATGTCATGATTTGCGTCCAATACTGGGTTCCTGCTTAAGCAGTCAGCTTCTAAATTTTCTTTCCCTGGAGCATATTTTATTTTAAAATCATATTGTGACATGTAGTATATTAATTCTCCTAATTCCTCATCTGTTCTCGATTTAATATGCATGTTTTCCAAAGGTTTGTGATCTGAAAATACCGTGAATGATTTTCCTATTAGCCAGTATTGCCAGTACCGTATTGCCTCTTTAATGGCTAACGCTTCCAAAAATATTGCTTTTTTTTTCTTTTGCGAATCATTTAATTTTTTTGAGAAATAAGCTACTGGCTTCTCGTCCCCATTAGCTTGTACTTGTTTTAATATTGCTCCAACTCCTTCTAATGAGGCGTCTGTATAAATATGTATTGGCAAATCTTGGTCAAAAATTTCCAAGACAGGTTGTGAGCATAGTAGTTTTTTTATCTCTTCAAAAGAATTTTGACAATCCGTAGACCATATGAATTTTTGATTTTTTCTCAGTAAATTATGAAGTGGTTCTAAAATTATTGTACTCTTTGGTATGTATTCATGATAAAAATTTACTTTCCCCAGGAATTGCCTGATATTCTTTTGAGTTTTCGGTGTTGGGAAGTTCTGTATTGAAATTAAATTGTCTCTCAAAGGTCGAACTGTATTATTCTGTATAATATGTCCAAGATATTTTACCGACTCTGAAGCAAACATACATTTTGTAAATTTTAGTCTGAAACCTTCTTTCTTTAATGCCTCTAGTAGTTGTGATAAATGGTTGATGTGTTCAGTATATGATTTAGAGAAGACCAATATGTCGTCTATATAATTAACCGTAAAATCAGTTAGACGATATTTTCTTAGTATGTTACTTAATATTCTTTGAAATATTGCTGGAGACGTCTTCAAGCCGAACGGTAAGCAAGTCCATTGAAAATGACCGGTTTGTGTCACAAAAGCCGTCTTTCTCCTATCTTCAATTCTGAGTGGAATGGACCAGAATGCAGAGTTTATATCTAATGTTGAGAAATACTTACAGTTTCTCGTCTTGATTACCAGGTCGTCAATCAGTGGGAACGGCTGAGACTGCGGTACCACGATTCTATTTAAGTCTCTGAAATCAATACACAGTCTGGTTTTTTTATTATCTTCTTTCTTGAAAGCTAACGTCACTGGTGCTGCAAACGGGCTGTATGATTCTTCTATAAGTTTATTTTCAAGTAATTTTCCCACTTGCTCTTCTATTTCCTTTTTATCTTCTATAGAACATCTATATGGTCTTTTACTACAGTACTTGTCAATCATTAAATCTATGCATGCTTCATATTCTCTCACTGTTCCAATATCATATTTATTTTTGGCAAAGCTTGACTTATATTTATCAATCAAATTATTTATTTCACCTTGTTGTTGGTCATTTAAGTGACTCAAATGTATTTTAAATTCTTTTTCCTTTATGTTTTCATTAAAGTTTATAGAATATAAATTATTTTTACTTTTATCTTCTTTGAGACTATTGTTATCACATATTTTCTCAGATTTTTGGATAATTTCCAAGTTCTCGTTTTGAATCAATTTAAACTCTTTTATTATATCTAACCCAATTAGAAAATCATACTTGAATTCCTTTTTATCCACCACATAAATATCCATATATTTTTCCATTTCAAAGATCTTGATTTTTAATGTTGTCATACCTTTGGTTTTTTTCACACCATTAATTGTTATCAAATTTGCATTATTATAATATCTTTTTCCTGGTTCCTTTACTCTTAACAGTTTGGAATTGATCAGAGAAACATTAGCTCCCGAATCATATATGCCAAATGTCTCTAGTTGTTCATTTAATGTTATTTTAACTTTAATTAATGGTGTGATTATTCGTTTTTTGGATCATGGTCGTTTAATTCCACATCTAACACAGTATTGTTCACATTCTTATTGTAGTACTTCTTGGTCTCATGGTCATTATTTGTGTGTTTAAACCAGCATTTTTCCTCCGGGTGGAAACGGATCCCTTTGTTTAATTTTTCACAAAACTTGCAGGGTTTGGCAGGGCTTTTTTCCACATTTACTTTGTTATCAAAGGTGTTTCTTTTTTGTTTATTATAATTCTTCCTGTATAAAACATGCTCATATTTTCCAATCTCATTATATAGGCTCTCAGCAGAAGTTACTGATCCTTTATCAATTTTATCTATTATATGGTCTGGTAGCCCCATCACAATAAGGTTTATCATGGTTTGTATATCAATTTGTTTATTGACTTCTAATAACAGCCTCTCCTTTTTCGTGGCATATTCCAGTAATGAACCCGCTTGGAATTTGAATGCGAAGGCATATTTTATTTGTGACCATCCTTTATTTCCATAGGTCTCGCACAAACTTTTTTTCCATAATGTCCACTCCGAGTCAATTGTATATTTTATCAACATACTAGTATACCAGTCCAAGCATTGTTTTTCTAAGAGGTGTTTTAATGTTTCAATTTTATGAGCATTTTGCAGTATTTCATATCTGTCACATTCATTTTCGAATTCCTGAATCCACTGGTCCACATTTGATGTTTTTCCAGAAAATTTTTCAAGCAAAAATTTTTCTGCTGTTTTTCCTTGATTCCTATTTCCAGGTTCAGTGTTGTTATTAGCACTTATCGTGGGTTTGTTTTCAATTATAACTTCTTCCAAGTATTGATCGCTAAATTGCACATTTTCACCTTCATCTAAGTAGGTCTTCCTTAATTCATCAGACAATATGATCCACAACTTTCGTGATTGATGTCTTTTTTTTAGAGAGTTCTTTATTTTCGTAAATACAGCTGAGTTTGCTATGTTCGTGTGTTTACTTACAGGCTTCAAATCATCAGGAATATCATAAACACGTCCATCGGGTGTCTCAATTGAGGTTATGCATAACAAGTTTGTTTTTCCATCACTCGCCGCTATCACCGTAAACGTGAATCTTAATTTCTCCATTCCTGATAATATTCACTAGAAATGTCGTTTTATAAGCCAATTTCGTCCGGATTTACTAGGAATCGGCAAATTAAACAAATGTGTTGCTCTGAAAAGACAAAGAATTTATTTTAACATAAGTTTACATTTTTACGCTATGTACAATCACACTAGTTTTAGTATCATACCTGAAAAGACAAAGAAACGACATTTAAAGTAATTTAATTAGTTTGTCGATTCCCTGCATACGTTCAATTTTATAATATTATAGCTTTTCACATAACACTCCATCCATCTTGAAAAAAAGTCAAAACATTGACATTAGTAGTTCCGTAGACAGTGGCGCCGTCTTTTCTAAGTGTTGACAGCATATAGGAGGCGCGTTTAGTTCAACAGGAATAAAGGAATGTAATTTCTTTACAAGTATTTGGATGGAACGGAATTGCCAATCAGCTGTGCCTCGAGAACATTAACCGACGCAGAAAAAAATTATAGTCAGTTAGACAAAGAAGCCTTGGCAATATTTTATGGTGTACAGAAACACCATCAATTCCTTTTCGGACGGCAATTTACACTTAAAACAGATCATAAGCCCCTTACATACATTTTTGGACCGAAAGGTGGAATTCCCCAAACGCTGCGAGTAGACTGCAGCGATGGGCCGCGAAGTTGGCGGCATATGACTTCTCAATGGAATACATTAGCTCAAAGAATAATGTGAGTGCCGACGCTTTGTCGCGCTTACCTTTAGAAGGGAAGACGGGAAACGTAGGAATCTCCGAAGCCCATCACTACTTGTTATTTACCGAAGAAACATTACCTGTGAGTTTTAAAGAGATAGCCGTGGAAACGAGAAGAGATGCGCTTCTGAGTAAAGTATACGGTTACATCATGTTTGGATGGCCGGAAGCGTGTGAAGAGGACGCGATTAAAGCCTTTTATGTTAGACGGACGGAGTTAAATATAGAACATGGTTGTATTCTATATAAGTATCGTATCGTGATTCCTTCCAAATTGCAGTACCAGGTTCTTACTGAAATTCATGAAGGACATTTAGGGGTCGTAAAAATGAAATCAATCGCCCGTAACTATGTATATTGGCCATCGATCGACAAGGACATCGAAGCGATAGGAAGAGAGTGCGACGCTTGCCGCAGCGTGCGTGACGAGCCACCGCGCGCTAGCCTACACCCTTGGGAGTTTCCCGCGGCGCCCTGGCAACGTTTGCACGCAGATTTTGCGCAATTCAATGGTAAATATTACATCGTTTTAATTGATGCTCATTCAAAGTGGTTGGAGGCGGAAGAAATTCGTAGTATTTCCGCCCGGGATACGATACGTTTTTTTGGATCAGTTTTTGCTAAATTCGGTCTACCATCGCAATTAGTAACGGACAACGGTCCGCCTTTTCAGAGCGCAGAATTTGAAAAATATTGTTTTCAAAATAGGATCAAACACACTACTTCGTCCCCTTACAGACCGCAAGGTAATGGGGCTGCCGAAAATGCAGAAAAAGGCACTAAAAAAGGCTTCGCACGAAGGATTGGATCTAGCCATTGCGCTAAACACGTTCCTGTTTCAATATAGGAATTGCTCGCACGCGACGACGGGGGTCGCGCCCGCGGTCGCGCCGCTGGGGCGGCGGCTGCGCGGCAAGCTGGACGCGCTGCGCCCCGACACCGCCGCCGTGGTGCGGCGCGCGCAGGAGCGCCAGGTCGCGGCGACACCCGGCCGCGACCGCCACTTCCAAGTAGGCGCCGCCGTACTGGCACGAGACTACACGACCCGAGGCGAGAAATGGACGCCAGGGAACGTCGCGGCAAAGACTGGCCCGGTGTCTTACAGGATCGATTTGGAGACTGGTAATACTTGTCGGAGACATACGGACCAGATTTTGCCTATGCGACGCTCGAGATTTTCATTAACGCGTTTCGGTTCAGAATCAGATTTAGACAAGGATCGCTCGAACGTCCCACTTGTTACTGAAGAACAAAGAGATACGGACGAAGACGGAAAGTCAGACGGAGGGAGCGGGGCGAGCGAATTCGATTCGGCGTCCGACGGCGGCGGCGGCGCGGCGTGCGGCGCCCAATCGGCGCGGGCGCAGGAGCCGGCGCCGCCGCCCTCCGAAAGCAGCGCGCGAACCAAACGCGCTTACCGCCGGGAAATGCGCGTTCGGGGGGTGGAACAAAGCAGCGAAGTTTAAGTAAAAGATTCTAATTGAGTTACTTATTTAACTAGACACCTATTTAATATTGATTTAGTAAGTAAGTAGTTGTTAAGTATATTTGAGGGAAATACTCACCTCTTCTTAACCAGACGTTAACCATCGTCGGGGAGATACCTATATGTGTTACGATTAACGTGCGAGGATTGAATAGTTATGTTTATCTAGTTTATTAATTATGTAATATTAGTAAGACCAATAGACAGGACATGGTCATACTTCAATAATATATTGCATGAGTAACGATTCAGTATGTTAGATCCAAATATCTAGAATTGGGAAAAGCCATTGTTTGTGTAAAGATACAATACTGTATTTATAAAAATATATCTAATATGTTAGCATCTACATATCTTTTTATTATGTATAATCTTTTGTGTAAGGGGGAAGAGATGTAACGTATGGTAGATATTATCACTTGATGTGAGGGTACATTTTAGTTAAAGTAATAAAACCAGTTAGCAACCGACTGCAGAGTTTCATTGACGTTACAGATACAAATACGGATATTACGGATAATATCTATAGCGTGTTTAGTATAGATACCTAGCGAATTTACGTTGTACTTTTTTCATAATTAGACTATATTTTGACCAAAGAATTTCTATAAAGGCTGTCCAGGTTTCCAAACGATGTTTTTCTTCACCGTAAAGATCATTCATGGTATAATGTAGTTTCGCAAATTTTCGAAAAACTCAGAGGTGCGAGCCCGGACCCGAACCCACGACTCTCTGTTTGAGAGGCCATAAGACAAACACTAGGCTACGGACTCCGACTTGACTTCGACTTTTGCAGTTATTTTGTTACAAAGATAAAAAAATACTGTAAGCCTTATAATAATTCAATTAATTTTCATCTTGTTGCAAACGAAGCCTGTTTAAAATTTCCATAAATTGTCCCTGCGTGAAATAATTCGCTTTAAAAAAATATCGAGTCAGCACTAAGTGACGTAATCGGGCTGTCGCGGCTCGGAGTGGCAGCAGCTATCAATTGAAGCCAATAGCAGTCGCCGGCGCCTGTCAGACAATCGCGCGCCGTGATTAACGTCCAACCTTTTTTTTTTTTTTTTTTTTTTTTTTTTTATGATATAGGGGGCAAACGAGCAGAAGGATCGCCTGATGGTAAACGATTACCGTCGCCCATGGACACCTGCGACACCAAAAGAGTCACAAGTGCGTTGCCGGCCTTTTAGGTAGGAGTACGCTCTTTTTTTGAAAGCTTGAAGGTCATATCGGTCCGGGAATACCGCAGCAGGAACCTCATTCCAGAGCTTTGCTGTGCGAGGCAGGAAATTTCTGGAAAAACGCACAGTAGAAGACAACCAACCATCCAGATGGTGAGGATGGAAGTGTTGTCGCGTAGGGCGGTGGCGGAAGGATGCGGCAGGGATCAACCCGAATAACTCCTCGGAGCACTCTCCGTTGTACATGCGATAGAAGATGCACAGTGAAGCTACATCTCTACGCAGCGCCAAGGAATCAAGCCCATCAGAAGTTCGTTGGCAGCCGACTATTCGAGTCGCTCTCCGTTGTATGCGATCCAGAGGGAGAAGCTGGTACCGGGGAGCCCCCGCCCACAGATGAGAGCAGTATTCCATATGTGGGCGAACCTGCGCCTTATAAAGCTGAAGGCGGTGGGCTGGAGTGAAATACCGTCTCGATCTGTTGAGCACGCCGAGCTTCTTCGAGGCTAATTTAGCCTTACTCTCCAAGTGGACGCGGAACTGGACTTCACTCGAGATGTCAATACCAAGGATTCCGATACTGGCTGTGGTAGCAAGGGGAGTGCCTTCGAAAAGAGGTGACGCGACAAACGCAGACTTTTTTGCGGTAAACGCGCAAACCTGTGTCTTAGTGGGGTTAAAACGGACTAAATTAAGTCGACCCCATTCTGAAACTTCTTTTAGGGAAGTCTCAATTTCAGACACAAGTTTATTTCGGCACTCTATAACGTTTTCCCGAGAAATACCGGCGCGGCCGGTGTAAGAGGCATCAACCGTACTATCATCCGCATAACAGTGAATGCCGCCGGATGGCAGCATATCATTGACATGCAGAAGGAAGAGCGTAGGCGATAGCACACAGCCTTGAGGGACACCAGCATTCACAGACATGGAATCAGAGCATGCACCGTCAACTACAACCTTTATGCTTCTGTCCGTTAGGAAGCTGCTGATCCATCCGCATAATTTCTCAGGAAGCTCAAAGGACGGAAGTTTTGAGAGGAGCGCTTTGTGCCAAACCCGATCGAAGGCCTTCGCCACATCTAAACTAACAGCCAATGCTTCACCCTTTGTCTCAATCGCCTGTGCCCAACGATGTGTCAGGTAAACCAGTAGATCGCCGGCCGAGCGGCCGCTACGGAAACCATATTGACGGTCACTGAGCAATTGTCGGTCCTCAAGGTATCGAAGGAGCTGGCGGTTGATAACGGACTCCATTATCTTAGAGAACAGGGGAGTTATGGCTATTGGCCTATAGGTAGATGGATTAGAGCGGTCACCTTTTTTAGGGATCGGGTGGACCAGAGCAGACCTGCGACTGCGATGCCTAGCCTAGCACCAACATTGATATAAAACAGATCCACACATTAAATAAAAAAAAAACATACAAACATACAAAAATACAAACATACAGGTGAAGCTAATATAGCGTGTAAAAATTATAAGGCTTGTCCACGAAAAAATGTAGCCACTATTGTATAATTCAGGTAGAAATTACATTTTTTAATGAATTAAATAGAAAGAAGGACTCTTCACCTTTCGTTTTGAGTGCTGTTATGGATATTTATATCAGATGCTATCCATTTTTGGGCTTACTTTCGAAATCTCTGGATTTTGGTCTTAGATTTTGTATTTTTAACGTTTGGTCACAGAGATTCTTTTTTTTTCTTTACTCAAGTAGGTAATAGATTATCGACGCTATAATGTTCCGCGAATATCTTTCCAGACTCTTAATTACAGTATACACTTTGTATGCAGTCATTTTAGGTCTGGCATTATGTAGGATTTCACAACTTGTAAGGAAAAATGCATGGATTTTAGATTTTTACACATAAAAAGAATACATAGTTGGCAATCTAATTGCGGTTTAAACTACCTAGACCTACTGGGAGACAGTGGAGAATTAGTTTTCGATGGCTACTTTTTTTCGTGAACAAGCCCTACTGTAGACCCTGGCCACTGAGACCGTGTCGCTGTTTCGTAAATTTGAATTTGTGGCTTCTAGAATTCGAATCTAGAAACGAACAGCGGACATCAGACGGTCTGGGCAGCCATTCTTGGTTAGGCCGTGCTAATGAAATGTTCTTTCTATAATTGAATGTGAATTAAATCCATCACACTACCTTACTACTTACCTTACTTGTTTTGTATTGTTTTCTTTGTGGTGTACTATAAAGAGTCATTGTATTGTATTGTACTACGTACAGTAATACACAACTGATATGGTTCACCGATGTACCTGCGCAGAAGACGCGTTTTAGAATCGTTTAAATCCAGAAATTAACCCACTATGCGTCAAGTTTTATCCAAATTCGTATAGAATTTAGATGTTATACGTTTTGCGTGATAGATCAACAAACATCTGAACATCTAAACATTTTCACAAACTTTCTCATTTATAATATTACTAAGATTGTTTTATGATGTGTTATAGAATAAAAAAACCGGCCAAGTGCGAGTCGGACTCACGCACCAAGGGTTCCGTACAAATTATATGTATCTATGAATATCCAGTCTTAGCAGACCCCTGCTCCCAAGCAAAATGTGCGCAGTTTGGGATCATTGTAGATTGGTTTATGATATAGACAGACAGACAAAAACATTTATGCTTTTCGCAATTTTTCCTTTATCTTTACTATTAGACTTGGCTTCGTACCAAATTTAAAGATTCTGAGTTCACGGGAAGTACCCTGTCGGTTTTGATTCCCTTGCGAGTGTCGAAAATTTGCGTTGGTTACTGATATAGACAGACAGACAAAAAAATTATACTTTTCGCAATTTTTCCTTTATCTGTGCTATAAGACCTTGCTTCGTACCAAATTTCAAGATTCTGAGTTCACGGGAAGTTCCCTTGCGAGTTTCGAAAATATGCGGAAATTAGCGTCATAAACGGCTGTATCTTTTGATTGCGTTGGCTTAGAAGTTTGATTTTTTCACAGTTCCAAGGGACAGTAGACTTGAGTATTTGATATAAATTTCAGCTTGATACCTCCACGCGTTCCTGAGAAAAAGGGCCTTGACAGACAGACGGACGGCCGGACAACAAAGTGATCCTATAAGGGTTCCGTTTTTTCATTTTGAGGTACGGAACTCTAAAAATCGAACAGGAAATGTGTTGAAAACAAGGAAAATCGTTGAAAATTTTCATTGTTATAAATAAATCAGATTTCCAAGTCCGTTGCTACCCTCGCTAGACTAGACACTGAAACTCAGACACAGTGAGATTCGACAAAGGACGGTCGAGAGGTTGTCTAACATTTGCATTTCTACATGCAGTCTCGAGCCTCAAAACACGACTCTAACAACTAAGCATTAAAGTTCTAGCTACATGCACGCTTGAATTTTAGTAGTCAGCAACTAAGTCAGGGACGTATCGGGTTCAAAGCAGTTACGCGGAGTAACGAGGCGCGCTCATCTCGCCTTTGATTCCTTCTGCCTCCGCATCGCGCCTAATGCACCCTGTGTGACCCGTAGGTAATGCAATCAACCGTTCTGGCAAGTAGCGCGTTAGGTATGCGAGGAAACTCTTACTGTGTTTGAGACGAGTTCTGCGGTTACATTTAAGGCCTTTACATCAAGTAAGTATATTTTTGCATATGTAATTTTTTGCAGTTAGATATTTTAGCAATCGGGCGTTTCGGCATTTGGATGTTTTGTGTTGTTTGGATGTTTAACCAATAGACGTTTTAGTAACTGGGTATTTGTATCCTTAGACGTTCTTAAATTTGGATATAATGTATTGACACTTTGACCAACATCCCCCGGAGGGGAAAATACTTCTGTCGTATGAGTCAGTCGGATTGTTTGTTATACTTGACCAAACATACCTATTCATATTAACAATAAACGTAATTGAATTCCTTATAGTCACTAACCGACTTCAAAAAAGGAGGAGGTTCTATGTTCGACTGAATGTATTTTTTTTTTCTATGCATTTCTGTATTCATCAGTAGGTATCTCCGCCAAAATTGTGGACCGATTTTCAAAATCCTTTTTTTATTTGAAAAGAGTATAGAGGTGGTCCTATTGGCACCAAGTCAAGATCTGATGATGGAATCCTAGGGAAATCAAGGGAAACCCTCAAATTTTATAGGCACACCTATGACGATTTTGGCGTTTTTAGCATCAAGTCAAGCATTTCTATTCAGAAAATGTCATTTGGTAAACTGGAACTTTATCGCAATCCCGCGCGAATTATGTAATTTTATGGAATAAAAACAGAAAACTATCCTATGTCCATCTAACTGCAAGGTGTTGGATCCTAACTCATGCTTCCCAGACTTCGGGTTGCCTAACAAAATGTTCACTATCACGTGTGTATTAGAAATTTTCTAAATAGATTTTCAAGCCGCCCTGTGACCATTCATCACCCGCAGCTCAAGACTAATGAAATTCCGCCGTCGCAATCCTCGGCCCTCTGGAATTAAATCTGTTTCTCCACTGGAATACGAATCGCCATTTCCGCGCGCGCCATCTACCGGAAAAGCTGGGACACGCTCATGGTGGCCATTTGCTAAATGAGTTTAGGCCATCTTTGTGAGCTTATTAACATAGAGTGCTTTTAGGTCTCCATTCTCTACTAAAGTGAAATGAATTTGGTCGTAAGTATAGGCGACCAAGAATATCCAACCAAGAATGAATGAATGAATTTCAATATAGTCGAGCCTAGGGTTCAATGTTAATTGTATAGTCGACCAAGTAAGTGGTTTACCATTTTTTGTGACAGTTCCTACATCAGAATAAAAACAATAAGGCTGATTGTCACACTGACTTGTTAGTGAGAATAGCCTTTGATGTCTTAAGTCATACAACTGACATTGAACTTTAGGGTGGCAAAGGAGTTTCTTGGTCGACTATTCGACTGAAAACATCAGAGGCTATTTTTAATCAATCAATGTGACAATCAGCCTTATTTTGTAGTTAGTTGTGTGCGGGGTTTTTGAAATCGATTCACACTGTTTTAGCTATTATTTTTAGCATAAGAACTACCTGCATGAAGGAGCGAATTCCTCTTAATACCTACAGATCATTCATGATGACGCGTGCCGTGGTTCTTCATCATCATCGTTCCAGCCGAAAGATGTCCACTGCTGAACACAGGTCTCCCTCAAGGCTCGCCAAACAGATAGGTCCCGTGCTATCCGTATTCAACGCGATTCCGCAACCTTAACCAGGTCGACGCTCTATCTTGTTGGAGGCCTACATACACTGCGTCATTCGGTCCGTGCACGCCACTCGAGATCCTTTTTGCCCCATCGGCCATCAGTTCTACGATCCGCAATCAGTCAAGTCAAAAGTCTTTGACCAGTTTGTGTTGCTTGTGATGACTTATGGCACTGAAACGTGGCCGCTAACGATGGGCCTCATAAGAAAACTCAAAATCACTCAGAAGGCGATGGAGAGGGCTATGCTCGTAGTTTCTCTGCGGGATCGCATTAAAAATGATGAAATCCGCACAAGAACTAAAGTCACCGGTATAGCTCGAAGAATCGCCAGACTCGAGTGGCAGTGGGCAGGGCATATCGCTCGTAGAACCGTGGTTCCTATTGTAATGTAATTAATAAAATATTTTGATAAATTCGCGTGTCTTCGTTAATGCCACTAGACAAGTGCTTAACTTAATAGAAGGATTCGACACCATCGGTTATAAATGTTGAAAATAAAATGAAGTCGGTTGGTAAGTAATTTTAACTTTTTTTAAAAGTTTTTATTCTGAGTAATTGTTACAAAAATGATGAAGCATTCACTTGGTTCTACATTACAAAACACGCGCTCCGTGTTGCAGTAGCAGATAAAATAATATTTTATGCGACTTAAATATGAACCGCATGAGTTATTACTCCAACGTTGGCAGCGGCGCATCATGTAGAGATTCAAATACGTATTATTGTTAGTTAATGGCGACGTTTGGCGCGCTCTCCAGACGACCACTGTACCCTCGACGAGCGATAAGATAAACGAGCAGTACGCTTAGTATAAGTTTTACTTCACCAAAATACTTCTCGATCGCGTTTACGTAAAAATTTCAATTCTATGGAAATACGAACGAGGCGCTGCCCATGTTTCCCTAGTAATTCATTTTTTCAACCGACGAAAACAAAAGGAGGAGGTTCTCAAGTCGACGTGTATATTTTGATGATTCTTTTTTTATTGGAAAGCGTATACCCCGAGGGTGGTGCCATTTAAATTTGGAAATAATTTCCTACCCTAAGGGTAGGAAAACAGAGGCTGATTGACTAACTTCTTACAGAGTAGTCTGATTTTCATAATTCTTTTTTTTGGATAGGGTATACTTTGAAATAGAATAAGATAAATAAGAATAAGATAAATAAGATAAATAATTGAAATAAATAACATAAAAAATTAATTAAAGATATAAAATTAAAAAGATGGGAAAAAATTATAAAATAAAAACTTTTTAACAAAAAAATTAAACCGCCGAAAAAACTGAAAAGCAAATAATAATACCTTTTTTGTTTGACCTTAATCTAGGCACCGACTTCAAACTGGTACCTAGATTAAGGTCAAACAAAAAGGTATTATTATTTGCTTTTCAGTTTTTTCTGCGCTTTAATTTTTTTGTTATTACGTAATCGCGATCGAGAAGTATTTTGGTGAAGTAAAACTTATACTAAGCGTACAGAACTAGAAACGAGTGGGCGAGCGGCGAGAAGCGAGTGTGTAGTTCCGATAGTTTTGTGGCTCGGCTATAAGCGAGTGTTCGAGTGCGACGGGCGACTGTACGGTAGAATGATTGCTCTGTACGCTTAGTATAAGTTTTCCTTCACTTCAATACTTCTCGATCGCGTTTACGTAAAAATTTCAATTCTATGGAAACATGGAAGCGCGCGCGCGGAGACGCTGTCCATGTTTCCCTAGTAATTGAATTTTTTACGTAAACGCGATCGAGAAGTATTTGGTGAAGTAAAAACTTATACTAAGCATCCTGATCGCCAAGCGTTCATCGCCGAGTATCTCTCAGCGAGTTTTATCGTTAATAGTTTTTGTCGATGCGATCAACTAGTGAAGAGAGAGTCGTCGCCGGCAGTGTGAAGTTGTGAACAGCCAGCGATGAACTTTAAATATATACATCTCTCTTTTATTTACACGGGAGCGATTATCTCTTGGTCGTTTCTTGGGCGAGAAAATCGCCGATAGCTTTTCGCTTACTCACCGGCGGTGCGACCAGTGCCTTATACTGTGGGTTAAGTGCTGCAAGTGTTGATATTACAATATTATTCGGAACGTTCTACAGTCCAAATAGTTTGATGCTAATACTTTGCGGCAGTTCATTTCAAATATCTACAACAATTTACCTAGTTTCACCGATGCCACCACAGACCGAAACAAGGCAGTGAAGGAACAAGATATAAAAGGTTATATTTCAACTATCGAATAATGAGAACGCCGGCTAAAGTAGTTTAAAGTAGTTTTTTACATAAACGTAGCTATCGTAAGGTCGCAGGTGAGCAAAGTAATTGTTTCTGTTCATTAATATGGACCTCCGCAAAGTAACGCCTGATTCAATAAAATATTTAAAGTAGTTTTATTTTCAGCTTCACCTGGGTTATGGTTATGACTGACAGTTCCATATAATGTTGACAGTATTCAACCCCAAGTTAGCGTTTAACTCGGAGTTAATACAATTAATTCTGGTCTGTGCGAGTCCGCCTCAAGGGGTAAAATGCCGAGAATTCGAAAAATTTGTAAGGATTTTGAGCTGGGCAAACCTAAAACGTACCTACGGAATTTAAAAGTTTTTGTCAGGATATTTTTTACTTGGACTTCATACATAGATGTATATTTGTTACCTACCGTAAACTGGGGTTACTTTAAAATGCAGGGGCTACTTAGGAAAACAGTTTTTACGCCGAGTCCTTATTTTTTTAGACCATCTTTGGCAGTGAAATAACTACCTTGATAAATTACCTAACTTTTTACGACGTTTGCTGAATCGAGCTATGAATATTTGCGTTTTTATAACCATTTTAAATCTATCAAAGTAGCCCCAAAAATTCCTAAAGTACACCCAGTTTACTGAATGCATACATTATAAACATATGTCAGGTAATTATAAGAAATTCACAAAAGCATTGTCAGATTTTATTTGTCTTTGTTGCTGATATTTTATTGTATTTTGATTAATATTATTTTTATTATCCATTATTTTAATTATATACTTACATGTATATCAGCAAGAAACACAAATAAAATTGAAATGTCACGTAAACGTCGGAACAATCCAGGCGGTTCCCGACCATCTGGCAATCATATTCGGTCCCCTAAAAATCAATATAAGCCAATGCTTGCCGAAGAAGAACAATTTTAACAAACGTACGTGTGATGAATCCGGAACATTTATTTGCCAAATAAACCTTGCTGAAACTCAAGGCAACAATAAACTTACTTAACTGCAAAAGTTTTGCGGAACGCAAATAAAACTCCATAATGGAGTCAAACGCGAAATATACATAAACTGGTATCCAACTCAACCTCAAGGAACAAGTCAATTTGGAACGAAATTCAAGTTGCAAAACGTTTAATGTCAAACATAGTTAAAATATGGACATATTTATTTCAATTTATAATAGTAAGCTAACAGTCAGTGGCCCTGTTGGTCACTTACTATTTTAGCGAAGAAATAATATATTAAAAATTGAATCAAAATAAATAATATGAAAGTTCAATTAAACAATTGGGACGACATTCAGTCAAATTTGACTTATGAATTCCTTCTGAGCCGCAGCACGGGCTCTCATCGTGCCAGACTATTGGCTGCTGGTACGAAGGAAGCCGGCTGCTGGTTGCACGCCTTTCCATCAGCCAACACTGGTACTTTTCTAGAGCCCGACACTCTCAGAATTTCCATCTGCCTGCGACTTGGAGTAGCAGTTTGCGCACCGCATAAATGCCCCTGCGGCTTTGAGGTCGACGCGCTGGGACACCACGGCCTTTCGTGCCAGAAGAGCGCGGGCCGCTTCTCTAGACACTCTGCTCTCAATGACATTATCCGTCGCTCTCTTGCCACCGTCAATGTGCCTGCGTTACTGGAGCCATCGGGCATCGCCAGAGATGATGGCAAGAGACCAGACGGAATGTCATTGATTCCGGGGAAATTGGGTCGTGTGCTAGTATGGGACGCTACTTGTGTAGACACACTGGCTCCGTCCCACATCCGCGGAACAGCAAATCAAGCTGGAGCAGCAGCAGAAGCGGCAGAAAAGCTTAAGAAAAATAAATACAAAGGTCTTGGCTCTGAATACAACTTTGTTCCATTCGGGGTTGAGACCTTTGGTCCGTGGGGCTCCAGCGCAAAAAGTCTTTACAAAGATATTTGTAAACGGCTTTGTGACACTACAGGAGACCAAAGAGCTGGCAGCTACCTCGCACAACGTATCAGCATTGCTATACAGCGAGGTAATGCTGCCAGTGTCTTTGTGACACTACAGGAGACCAAAGAGCTGGCAGCTACCTCGCACAACGTATCAGCATTGCTATACAGCGAGGTAATGCTGCCAGTGTCTTTGTGACACTACAGGAGACCAAAGAGCTGGCAGCTACCTCGCACAACGTATCAGCATTGCTATACAGCGAGGTAATGCTGCCAGTGTCTTTGTGACACTACAGGAGACCAAAGAGCTGGCAGCTACCTCGCACAACGTATCAGCATTGCTATACAGCGAGGTAATGCTGCCAGTGTCTTTGTGACACTACAGGAGACCAAAGAGCTGGCAGCTACCTCGCACAACGTATCAGCATTGCTATACAGCGAGGTAATGCTGCCAGTGTCTTTGTGACACTACAGGAGACCAAAGAGCTGGCAGCTACCTCGCACAACGTATCAGCATTGCTATACAGCGAGGTAATGCTGCCAGTGTCTTTGTGACACTACAGGAGACCAAAGAGCTGGCAGCTACCTCGCACAACGTATCAGCATTGCTATACAGCGAGGTAATGCTGCCAGTGTCTTTGTGACACTACAGGAGACCAAAGAGCTGGCAGCTACCTCGCACAACGTATCAGCATTGCTATACAGCGAGGTAATGCTGCCAGTGTCTTTGTGACACTACAGGAGACCAAAGAGCTGGCAGCTACCTCGCACAACGTATCAGCATTGCTATACAGCGAGGTAATGCTGCCAGTGTCTTTGTGACACTACAGGAGACCAAAGAGCTGGCAGCTACCTCGCACAACGTATCAGCATTGCTATACAGCGAGGTAATGCTGCCAGTGTCTTTGTGACACTACAGGAGACCAAAGAGCTGGCAGCTACCTCGCACAACGTATCAGCATTGCTATACAGCGAGGTAATGCTGCCAGTGTCTTTGTGACACTACAGGAGACCAAAGAGCTGGCAGCTACCTCGCACAACGTATCAGCATTGCTATACAGCGAGGTAATGCTGCCAGTGTCTTTGTGACACTACAGGAGACCAAAGAGCTGGCAGCTACCTCGCACAACGTATCAGCATTGCTATACAGCGAGGTAATGCTGCCAGTGTCTTTGTGACACTACAGGAGACCAAAGAGCTGGCAGCTACCTCGCACAACGTATCAGCATTGCTATACAGCGAGGTAATGCTGCCAGTGTCTTTGTGACACTACAGGAGACCAAAGAGCTGGCAGCTACCTCGCACAACGTATCAGCATTGCTATACAGCGAGGTAATGCTGCCAGTGTCTTTGTGACACTACAGGAGACCAAAGAGCTGGCAGCTACCTCGCACAACGTATCAGCATTGCTATACAGCGAGGTAATGCTGCCAGTGTCTTTGTGACACTACAGGAGACCAAAGAGCTGGCAGCTACCTCGCACAACGTATCAGCATTGCTATACAGCGAGGTAATGCTGCCAGTGTCTTTGTGACACTACAGGAGACCAAAGAGCTGGCAGCTACCTCGCACAACGTATCAGCATTGCTATACAGCGAGGTAATGCTGCCAGTGTCTTTGTGACACTACAGGAGACCAAAGAGCTGGCAGCTACCTCGCACAACGTATCAGCATTGCTATACAGCGAGGTAATGCTGCCAGTGTCTTTGTGACACTACAGGAGACCAAAGAGCTGGCAGCTACCTCGCACAACGTATCAGCATTGCTATACAGCGAGGTAATGCTGCCAGTGTCTTTGTGACACTACAGGAGACCAAAGAGCTGGCAGCTACCTCGCACAACGTATCAGCATTGCTATACAGCGAGGTAATGCTGCCAGTGTCTTTGTGACACTACAGGAGACCAAAGAGCTGGCAGCTACCTCGCACAACGTATCAGCATTGCTATACAGCGAGGTAATGCTGCCAGTGTCTTTGTGACACTACAGGAGACCAAAGAGCTGGCAGCTACCTCGCACAACGTATCAGCATTGCTATACAGCGAGGTAATGCTGCCAGTGTCTTTGTGACACTACAGGAGACCAAAGAGCTGGCAGCTACCTCGCACAACGTATCAGCATTGCTATACAGCGAGGTAATGCTGCCAGTGTCTTTGTGACACTACAGGAGACCAAAGAGCTGGCAGCTACCTCGCACAACGTATCAGCATTGCTATACAGCGAGGTAATGCTGCCAGTGTCTTTGTGACACTACAGGAGACCAAAGAGCTGGCAGCTACCTCGCACAACGTATCAGCATTGCTATACAGCGAGGTAATGCTGCCAGTGTCTTTGTGACACTACAGGAGACCAAAGAGCTGGCAGCTACCTCGCACAACGTATCAGCATTGCTATACAGCGAGGTAATGCTGCCAGTGTCTTTGTGACACTACAGGAGACCAAAGAGCTGGCAGCTACCTCGCACAACGTATCAGCATTGCTATACAGCGAGGTAATGCTGCCAGTGTCTTTGTGACACTACAGGAGACCAAAGAGCTGGCAGCTACCTCGCACAACGTATCAGCATTGCTATACAGCGAGGTAATGCTGCCAGTGTCTTTGTGACACTACAGGAGACCAAAGAGCTGGCAGCTACCTCGCACAACGTATCAGCATTGCTATACAGCGAGGTAATGCTGCCAGTGTCTTTGTGACACTACAGGAGACCAAAGAGCTGGCAGCTACCTCGCACAACGTATCAGCATTGCTATACAGCGAGGTAATGCTGCCAGTGTCTTTGTGACACTACAGGAGACCAAAGAGCTGGCAGCTACCTCGCACAACGTATCAGCATTGCTATACAGCGAGGTAATGCTGCCAGTGTCTTTGTGACACTACAGGAGACCAAAGAGCTGGCAGCTACCTCGCACAACGTATCAGCATTGCTATACAGCGAGGTAATGCTGCCAGTGTCTTTGTGACACTACAGGAGACCAAAGAGCTGGCAGCTACCTCGCACAACGTATCAGCATTGCTATACAGCGAGGTAATGCTGCCAGTGTCTTTGTGACACTACAGGAGACCAAAGAGCTGGCAGCTACCTCGCACAAC
Organism: Archips crataeganus; assembly: GCA_947859365.1. Lineage (NCBI taxonomy): Eukaryota > Metazoa > Arthropoda > Insecta > Lepidoptera > Tortricidae > Archips > Archips crataeganus. The sequence continues at coordinate 261,293 of OX402057.1, read as the reverse complement.
GTATCAGCATTGCTATACAGCGAGGTAATGCTGCCAGTGTCTTTGTGACACTACAGGAGACCAAAGAGCTGGCAGCTACCTCGCACAACGTATCAGCATTGCTATACAGCGAGGTAATGCTGCCAGTGTCTTTGTGACACTACAGGAGACCAAAGAGCTGGCAGCTACCTCGCACAACGTATCAGCATTGCTATACAGCGAGGTAATGCTGCCAGTGTCTTTGTGACACTACAGGAGACCAAAGAGCTGGCAGCTACCTCGCACAACGTATCAGCATTGCTATACAGCGAGGTAATGCTGCCAGTGTCTTTGTGACACTACAGGAGACCAAAGAGCTGGCAGCTACCTCGCACAACGTATCAGCATTGCTATACAGCGAGGTAATGCTGCCAGTGTCTTTGTGACACTACAGGAGACCAAAGAGCTGGCAGCTACCTCGCACAACGTATCAGCATTGCTATACAGCGAGGTAATGCTGCCAGTGTCTTTGTGACACTACAGGAGACCAAAGAGCTGGCAGCTACCTCGCACAACGTATCAGCATTGCTATACAGCGAGGTAATGCTGCCAGTGTCTTTGTGACACTACAGGAGACCAAAGAGCTGGCAGCTACCTCGCACAACGTATCAGCATTGCTATACAGCGAGGTAATGCTGCCAGTGTCTTTGTGACACTACAGGAGACCAAAGAGCTGGCAGCTACCTCGCACAACGTATCAGCATTGCTATACAGCGAGGTAATGCTGCCAGTGTCTTTGTGACACTACAGGAGACCAAAGAGCTGGCAGCTACCTCGCACAACGTATCAGCATTGCTATACAGCGAGGTAATGCTGCCAGTGTCTTTGTGACACTACAGGAGACCAAAGAGCTGGCAGCTACCTCGCACAACGTATCAGCATTGCTATACAGCGAGGTAATGCTGCCAGTGTCTTTGTGACACTACAGGAGACCAAAGAGCTGGCAGCTACCTCGCACAACGTATCAGCATTGCTATACAGCGAGGTAATGCTGCCAGTGTCTTTGTGACACTACAGGAGACCAAAGAGCTGGCAGCTACCTCGCACAACGTATCAGCATTGCTATACAGCGAGGTAATGCTGCCAGTGTCTTTGTGACACTACAGGAGACCAAAGAGCTGGCAGCTACCTCGCACAACGTATCAGCATTGCTATACAGCGAGGTAATGCTGCCAGTGTCTTTGTGACACTACAGGAGACCAAAGAGCTGGCAGCTACCTCGCACAACGTATCAGCATTGCTATACAGCGAGGTAATGCTGCCAGTGTCTTTGTGACACTACAGGAGACCAAAGAGCTGGCAGCTACCTCGCACAACGTATCAGCATTGCTATACAGCGAGGTAATGCTGCCAGTGTCTTTGTGACACTACAGGAGACCAAAGAGCTGGCAGCTACCTCGCACAACGTATCAGCATTGCTATACAGCGAGGTAATGCTGCCAGTGTCTTTGGGTCCATGCCGCGGGGGGAACCTTTTGTTAATTTTATTTAGTTTTAGTTTAAGTTAGTTTTATTTTATTTATAGTTATAGTATTAATTTATTATTGTTAGTTTCTCTTAATATTTGTATGTGTTTAATAATAATAAATTAATTATTTTAATTAAACAATAAAATATAAAATACAAGGACATAACAGGAGGAGGAGGAGGAGGGGCATAATAGGAGGATATGACAGGTAATTTAGTAGGTATCACTATTTTTTTAAAATTCTATATAGGCTTGCGTTTGCCAACAATCACGCCTGATGGAAAGCGAAGATGAAGCCTACGATGGAGCACGCTTGTCTAGTAAATGCTTATTCACCCTAGACTTGAATTTAGGGGAATAAGCAGGAAGAAGGCAGTTGTAGCGCCATTAGGCATAAGTACAAATAGCCACAGCTTGACATGCAGCATGCTTCTTAGGAACTAACCTATGTAATAATTTTCTACAATGTATAGGTATCTAATTGAAATTATGTCTTAATCCTAAACTAAGGAAGTAGATTACTTTATCCCTAATATACTCATTGAAATTAAAATAAGCGTTTGCAACTAAAAAATAATATAAGTAACGTTTTTTTGATGTGTTTTAACTTTTTGTCACCAAAGCAGGTTTTGTGTTAATTTTAATTTGCTGTCGCAAACTGTTAACCTTCTGAAACTGGTCCATATTGCTTCTTACATAGCACGCAACCTCATTTATGTATGTACTTAGAAATGGTACAACATTTAAATATTCAGCCAAGTGGCGGGAACAAGGATTCCCGTAATCCCGGAGATCCCGCGATCCCGCCGGGACCCGGGAGGCAATTAACCTACTTGTTTGATCGGCGGCTCACTCGGATTCGACTTGTGTTAACACTAGTGCGGGGGATGGTCGTCGAGTTAATCACGCGCGACATGCATGCTGTTCCACTGATAGACAAAGACTTACTCTCTTACTGAACTGAGGAAGTATTGTCTGACGCGCCACTGCAATGTGGTCGAAACGTCGAGGTATTACTTGCGCGATAAGTACCGTGTCTGGTAATCGTTCCAGCCGAAAGACGTCCACTGCTGAACATAGGCCTCCGCCAAGGCTCGCTAAACAGATCGGCCCCGTGCCATCCGCATCCAACGCGATCCCGCGATGTCTGGTAATAGTTTTAGTTTTATGAAAAATGTCAGCCCTTTAGAGCTAAGGGTTTGGGCTGGTCGTTCATGAGTCAGTCAGTGAGTAAGGGGGCCTGTGAGACAATCAATTAGCACTTTTCTTTTTATATGTATAGATTTATATATATAGATATAGGTAACAGTTTTTAGCGGACAGACAAACGGGTTGATAGAGCCCATTCCACGCAACATTTACATACATCCACCCATAAATTCTTCAGATTCAAATTCATGACATTGGTAGACGCGTCAAAATATTGGGAGCTCACTAAGGTGGGCTTACGTGGACCAGAGTTAACTTTTAACTCCAAACTGCTAACCCTGGGTTAAGTACTTACTTGGTTCAGATCTGCTCATACCTAAAGTTTTGTTTAATCGAAGAAGGCCGTTCACCAGTTAGGTAGCTAATTATAGTTTCAGTTAGTTTCCGAGCAAACAAGCGTATCGTATTGTACCAGGACGGCAGTAATTGGAAGAGCCCGCCATAATTAGGTAGGTACTCGCATCATGTATTGTGTTTATTAGTGCCGACTCTGATAACGAATGGGTTTTGCTCGATACTCGGGCTTCAAACGAAGACGGATTGGTTTATGTATCCATTATCTGGTATTTTACTGGGAATTTATATAAATATCATATCAAAATCATGACACCGCCGCACCGCCCATCCGATGCCGACCTACGCCTTATTCTGTGAAACACCTCCGCTGTGTTGTATTTTTAGGATCAGAATAAGGTTTTGATATACAACCTCTTGTCGACAGCTGTGTAATCCTGGAATAGAATGTTACAGTTTACGAGTAGGTAGTAGGTAAGTCTAAAAACCGAAAAGGTGGTAATATTATGATATAAAACCAATTTGATTCCTAAGCCACTCTGCCCTGCAGACTCTAAAACGCAGTCAGAGCGTTTTTACTTTTGTTGAATATTGAACTATAACAAGCACAGCGTAAGGAACATAATAGTCTAATCGCTTTTTTGCTCTTACTGCGTTTTAGGGCCTGCAGGGCAGCACTATAGAACCATGCCATAATGAATGAAATTGTTTATTTTCTACGACAGTGATTATTGCATTGTCTTGTCAACGACAATGAATAGGAAAGGAGTTTGCTTGTGTGTTAATAACTTGAATTGTCAGTGTCCGTCTGTCAAAACATTTTTTCGTCTCATGCCATGGATCGAAAACGTTAATTGCGTGTTGTGGTCGCAAAGTTGATAATCCTTTGACACACACTGACGTTGTAATTATCCAGTAGCTAATGCGACATGGTTCTATAGTGGCCTAGGAACCAATTGGTTGACTGTACCTACTGAAATCGAGGTAGAGGCAACCTGAGCCCGTATTGTCTGACACGCGGACGTTCACGATAACAATCCCCATCTCTTTCTACCCTCATCCTTTACCGTGTGACAAAGAGGGACGATGAGAACGATTGTACGTTAGACAATAAGGCCTTTGGAGAACAGTCTCTGGGCATGTCAATAGCGGCAACAGTTTACCCAGAGCTCTGGACAGCAAACATTGGGATTAGCATCTGCAAGCGCGGGCTGGAAATTGGTCCGGCCCGGCGCCCGGGGCGTCGCCGACAGCGAGACAAGCCACGGGGATAAGCTACGCACGGATAGTTTCAAATTGCTCTCTGCCAGCGGGGATGTTGCTGTACACATAGGCTTTTCGAATCAGCCTTGAAGTCGCGTGATCTGCGACGTGGCGAGCCTTTTGTCAGTTCATTGCGTGTGCTGCAAGGTAACTACTGTGCCGCGAGTGTCTCAGCCGCGCAATGAACAGAGAACACTGACAGAGAACCCTGGCTACGTTACAATTGAAAGTGTTAAATTATTTAATAGAATCAGGCGTTACTTTGCGTAGGTTCATATCGATCGCTACCACCACCTCACTCGCTATCCTGCTGCCAAGCAGCAGTCTTTGCTCTGCTGCGTTCCGGCGTGGAGAGTACCTAAGGCAGTTGGTGAAATTACGGGCACAAGCCTACGATATTCTATCTAAGCTGGTAAAGCTTCTGCAATCCTCTGGTGTTGCGGGTATCTATGGATGGTAATGCTCACTTGCCGTCAAGTAACCCATTAGCTCAGTTTAGGGTTCGGTACCCAAAGGATAAAAACGAGACCCTATTACTGAGACATCGCCGTCCGTCTATCTGTCTGTTTGTCCATCTGTCACCAGGCTGTATCTCATGAATGATTATTGAGATTTTCACAGATGATGTATTTCGGTTGCTGCTATAACAACAAATACTAAAAAACAGAATAAAACAAATATTTAAGGGGGGGCTCCCATACAACAAACGTGATTTTTTTGCCGTTTTTATCTATAAAACTCCGTTATCTATAACGGGTATGTATTACAATATCGAAGTACGAAAGACCGAATGTATTAAAACATCGAATGGGTCAAAAGACCGACACGATTTTTTCTAAAACCGTAAACTTTTCAGAATTTATTAAAACGACAGCATACAGAACCCATTAGGTTAGGTTAGGTTTGTTTTATAACAATCTTAAAAAATTAACCGTTTCAGAAAAAAATCGTGTCGGTCTTTTGACCCATTCGATGTTTTAATACATTCGGTCTTTCGTACTTCGGCATTGTAATACATACCCTCTGTAACGGACGTACGGAACCCTTCGTGCTCGAGTCCGACACGCACTTGGTCGGTTTTTCAATTTATTTCCTAAAACAAATATGTTTTTTATCGCGGCCGTTTTTAAAAATTTCTGAATTCCCGTGTATATTTTTGTACATACATATTATTATTGGTATTATTTTAGCACATTCATGCTCCTGCCATCCCCCTGTAGAGCAAAGAACAAACTAATTAAATGAGCCTCGCTTTTCCACCACGCTTATGTCGCTCGCTTGGCCGAGTCCGCGCAGCGGGTGATTCACGCAGGAACAAAACGCGACGTTTCAAACGCTATCCATACAACCTTCAATGAAATGCAGTGCAGATTGACAATCATTAAAAGAAAAATAATGAAAAAGACTACTTGATACTGCTGTGCCGCGGTGAAATAAGCTGTGGTAGTCTAGTAGTTTGACATATTATGGCCTCTCAAGCGCCAGCGCTGGCTCCACCTCAGGAGTCCGCATTTATGCTGAGGCGGGACCTTTTTCATACAATACCAATACCTCTCCCCCTCCTCTATTCCCTTTCCTTTTTCCTCTCCCTTTTAGGGCCGACAACGCACTGGCATCGCGTAAAGCGCTGCGTGTGTCTATGGACAGTGGTGATCACTTAACATCAGGTGACCCACTACATAGTTCGTTTGTCTGGCCTCTCTAACATAAAAAAACACAATTTAATGTTTTATTTTTTATTTTATTTTATATTTTTTTGTAATTTTATGTGTTTTGTGTGTGAAATAAACTTTTTCATTTCATTTAATTTCATTTCAAGCAGAGGACTTGGGTCGTAGTTCCCACGCAGGCCCAGTTCGGATTGGGAACATCACACACACCATTTAATTTTTCTCAGGTGTATGCAGGTTTGCTCTTGATGTTTTCCTTCACCGTAAAGCTCATGGTATATTTCAATTTAATTTCGCATATACTTAAATTCCGAAAAATCCAGAGGTGCGAGCCCGGATTCGAATCCATGACCCTCTGCTTGAGAGGCAATAGGTCAATCAAACCGCTAGGCCACCACGGCTTCGGCGGCTGGCGGGCGTACGGCGGGGTTCGATTCCGTCTCCACAACATGCATTTGGTTAACTATTTAAGATACATTAATGTTAACGGTCAAAATCACTTGACGGTCTCCACGAATAACCCGTTGGCTGCAGTTATCTCATCAGCGGAGGCGTGAAATGGGAAACTTCCGGCCCCGCATTAGCGAGACGTCGAGCCGTCTGTTCCTCGCGAGCTTATTTGAATATTTCCAGCGTGTTTGAGTGATACGGAAATCGGCTTAAGGAGCGAATAAAATGAATGTATGATACTCGTTACAACGATCCGCTTCGCGCCCACGAAACGAAGTATCTAGAGGACCGATTTTTTAAATCATGTCACTCAGAAAAACCATTCGGAAACGATGAAGATCTTTGTACTTCTTTAAAACTATAGCTAAAGTTATATTTTTAGACTAGACAAGAATTAAAGTCACCGACATAGCTCGAGGAATCTGCAGATCCATGTGGTAGTGGGTGGGGCACATCACTCGTAGAACTGATGGCTGATGGGGCCAAAAGGTTCTCGAGTGGCAGCCACGGACCGGAAGACGCAGTGTAGGTAGGTCTCCAATAAGATGGACCTGGTTAAGAATCGGGAACGCGTTGGATGCGGATGACGCCGTTGGATTCGGCTTTTGCAGTGGACGTCTTGCGGCTGAAATGATGATGATGAAATTAGATGATAATTTTAGACAGGCTTGAGATGATAAGCTGTAATTTTATACTAGTTTATTCGTAGATTGTACTGACGCGATTGATAAAGCGGTCCCTTGGTCAACACGTTGCGCAATTTCAAAGTGCATGCTATAGGATACTAAATTAAAATAAGTTAACTTTGAACTCTATTTCCACAGGATGGAAGTGTTGGTTACCTAGTCAAACATTGGTTGTATAAAATACTGATTTCAAAGTACTTAATCTATCTAGATGTTGCAGTTAGTTTTACGACGGGTTGCGGCGGTGCAACTTCGCTGCACTTTTATCGCAGATCGGAATTCAGTGATATCGTTTTTCAATGTAAATCGTTTCCACATTTTACGGCACCGGAGCCACTCAATGGCTTTTAATTTCCTGTTCTATATCTAATTGTTTGTTCTACCTCCCTACTAAAGCCAACTGCCCTCTTTTAATGGTTCTCAAGCTGCTTTTTTATTAGGTCCCTGTAAACAAAAGTTTTAATGTTAAGAGCCAAGATAGAAAGATTTACAAGTTTGCTGGCGGCCGCATCAGCTGGGCTGCAGCCAGTGGACTCTGGAAATGGGAACAAACAAAGGAAAAAATTAGTTACTTGTAACTTTCGAAAAAAATAGTCTTAAGTAACTTACAAAAAAAAGTGAAATCCTACCAAAAACATTTTCCTGTAAAATGTTGCCAAGACGAGACCATTTCCCTTGTACTGTCAAAGAGTTTCCAAATCTCATATAGAGCCAAGCTTCCTAACTCTAAACGTCCTAACTTCACAAACTTTACACCGTAGTCAAAATATGTGGCTTGGCCGTTTGGCTACTACAAGAACTAGTATGTTTGATAGAAAAGTAATGAACAGCAATTTTATTAATTGATATAAATTAATATTAATATTTAAATTTTCACTTGTCGTGTGACGGTAACCAAACAGCCAAGCCACATATAGTGTAGTTAGGGCGTATATAGAGTTAGGAAACTAGGCTCTACATGAGATCTGATAACTTTTTGACAGCGCAAGGAATTTGGTCTCGTCTTGGCAACGTTTTACATGAAAATATTTTTGGTGGGATTTTTTATCTATAAGTATTTTAAAAGCGTGACAAAATTCGACGGCGATAACAATCGCCTTTGAGCCCTGCGCGATCTGATAGCTCAATAAAGGAGTCTTTACTGCGAAAAAGTCGAGTTGATAACAATCGCCTTTGAGCCCTGCGCGACCTGATAGCTCAATAAAGGAGTCTTTACTGCGAAAAAGTCGAGTTGATAATTTAATTTGATTAGAACAGTTACTTTTGAGCGGGGAACAGGCTAGCCGGCACTGAGACGGCTTGTGAATCCTCTTGGAGAGAGATAAAAGCAAGGAAGGCTTTAAAGCAACTTGACGTCGTCCTTCCACCGCATTTGTTGTCTACCTCTAGGCCTTTTTTCTCCCCAATGCCTCCATTCCAATACCGGTTGCATTCCAGATGTTAACAGTCGTAAATGATTCTCGGTTGACTACACTAGGCACGTTTTCTACAGAACATTGACCGCGATTTAACTATGACGCAGTCTTACCTCCTTTAACGGTGGGTGTCAATTATTTTAAGATCTTCCTTTCATTTACTTGGCCTGAAAGGGTTCCTGACGTCACGCCAGCACCTGAATATTCATGTCGCCGTGCACGGCTAACGGCGCGAGTTCTCGAGAACGGCTTAACGCGCGATACTGACTGCACTAATGGCCTTTCTTATTTGCCAGTTTGTTTTAAGCCAGTGACTTGTAATGTTTTAAGTGTGATAATGTGATACATAATTTTTCGCTTTACCAGCAGTCTTTCTTTACATTTACTTGTGCTCTTAGGTTGTGCTCGTATCCGAAGAGAGAGAGCGAGAAGAAAACTATCGTCTTCTTCTAATTCTCCGTTCATAATGAAAGTCTTAATAGTTCTGTTAATCTTTATTCAATTTGGGCTAGTTAGATGAGTCATGGATGGATACAAGTTAAGTATGAAGTATCTTTTTCTATTTTATTTTTTATTTTCTTCAACTTCATTTTTTTATTACTTTTACGGTCATCCCGTGAAACCATATATTTCAAACTAAATACAAACTGAAATATAGATGCACAGAAAAAACCCCAGAAAAAAGACCAATGCTGGGAATCAAACCCAGGTCCTCAGCGTTCCGTGCTGCGTGCTTACCCCTACACCACCACTGGTCTAGAAGTTAGCGACGAATTTTTCCCATACATCGTACACTTCAGTCTGTTATAATCACATTAGGCAGTGATAAAGCACGCATCTATGTTATGCCCTCTACCGAGAGACTTCAACACTCCTTCGGAGCTACCCGCTCACCTGGACCAAGAGATGGCGCTACTAGGCCAACTTTTACAAGTTAAGTATGAAGTATCTTTTTCTATTTTATTTTTTATTTTCTTCAACTTCATTTTTTTATTACTTTTACGGTCATCCCGTGAAACCATATATTTCAAACTAAATACAAACTGAAATATAGATGCACAGAAAAAAACCCCAGAAAAAAGACCAATGCTGGGAATCGAACCCAGGTCCTCAGCGTTCCGTGCTGCGTTCATAATTATGAATGTTGAAGAATCTAGTTCTAGAAAACCCTGTTGAGAAGAATCGAGCAAGAAAGTAACAAAATATAATCTTACAATGAATATTTGTTCGAGTGGAATCTTCAACTCAATTTTGAAGTAGAGATAACTTCAATCGACTGAGTTGAAATTTTGCATGCATGTATAAATCGGATGACAATGCAATATTGTTTGTACTTATTAAAGCTTGTTTTTAAAATATAATTTTTAACAAATACCTATTTCAAAAAGATCGACATTGCATCTTCATTGGGAATATCGTGCCGTTTTAGCGTAAAGGAGTAGTAAACGAACACACACGCACGCACGCATGCACGTATGCATGCACGCACACTCACACAGTCTAACAAACTTAGGCAAATATATATTAGTAGGATTGTAGTATCACCTACTATGTCAATATTGAAATTTATGCCGTAGTACCTAAGCTAGCAGCTGCAGTCGGAGTCAGCCACTCCTTATTCCTCTGCAGCACTCTTCGCAAACAACTGCCGAGCGGGACGCCCGAAGCCCTTTTTAATTTCATTTTAATTTCCACCGAAGTTTTTCTGGCGCTTCTCTCGCGAATAAATTAAGGCGATGCTCGCGTCTCCCGCAAATTAAATATCCCCGTCACGTACTGAACTGATTTCCCTGCGCCACGCGCCGCATTTACCTTTAAATAGGTCAGAAGATTTATAATTACGGTACTGAATCGCTAAAATTCTCGGCTGAATCTTCCATAAGTTGTGGTTGGCGCTGAGTTACAACACCTAATATACGTTAATTTGCACGAGCAACGAAATATGGCTCGACTACTACTGAAATTTTGGTATTCTTTGTGTTTTGACAGTTCAGCACAATCATACTATTATTTTCTTCAATTGAATAATTTACCCTAACCGGATATTTCTCGTAGCTTGCAGCTTTAGAAAACAATTATGTATTTGAAAAAAATACTTTCTGCAAGTTTCTGGCGGCGTAATAATCTTGGTAATGATTATTTTACCGAAAGCGCTAGTTACATCTTTTAGACGACCAGATGGCCTAGTAGGTAGAGAACCTGCCTACGAAGCTTGAGGTCCCGGGTTCGATTCCCGCGTCGGGGCAGATGTTTGTATGAATAATACGAATATTTGTTCTCGGGTCTTGGGTGTTTAATATGTATTTAAGTATGTATCTATCTATATAAGTATGTTTATCCGTTGCCTTGTACCCATAACACAAGCTATGCTTAGCTTACTTTGGGACTAGGTCAATTGGTGTGAATTATCCTGTGATATTTATTTATTTATTTTATTTATTTACATCTAAACATACATTCTGAAATGATACAATCTGCGGCTTTGGGAAATGTATAGCAAAAAGATTTAAATTTTTAAATACAAATATTTAAGGTTTCAATTTACTATTGGACAGCACTACGACAGCATACTTTGGTGAAATTACATAAGATATTTATTTATAAGATAAGATAAGATAAGATATTTATTTATTTGTCATTCCAGGTGGTCGGAGGGCTGATAATCGTAGAATCAGAAACCGACATCCACTCCAGAACTCTTATTATAGATGTGGTAACGTAACGGTAACGTTTTTGCTTGTAACCCACAGCCAAACAATAAAGAATACAATTTCTGAACGAATATTATGCTATGAGGTGCTTAATGTAAACGACGCCATAGAATATGTAATGGCCGGAGCTGCCCGCGCCTCTGTGAGGCTTCAATATTCATCGCGTCGTAGCCGACTGTTTGCGCAGCGCGTAAATTAATGGGAATGAGCCTCCACGGCCTTAAGCCCAGTTTATATCGGCAAGAAAATAGTGCAAGTTATGTTACATTGCGAGGCGGTAAAGCGAACAAATTTGAAGTGGGCAATGAAGGCCGTAATGTAAATAAATAAATAAATAAATAAATATCACGGGACAATTCACACCAATTGACCTAGTCCCAAAGTAAGCTTAGCAAAGCTTGTGTTATGGGTACTAAGCAACGGATAAACATACTTATATAGATAAATAAATACTTAAATACATAGAAAACATCCATAACTCAGGAACAAATATTCGTGCTCATCACACAAATAAATGCCCTTACCGGGATTTGAACCCAGGACCTCTTGCTTCGTAGGCAGGGTCACTACCAACTAGGCTAAAGCGGTCGTTAATGTACTGCAACTCACACGATTTTTCTTGCTGGCATGGCAGTTTATACTCAAAGCTTGGCTTTACAGCTGAGTCTGAGTAAGTTCTACGACATCGAGTGTGATTCTTGAAAATAAATTGGTTTGAAAAGAAAACCAGCAGGGTTATTGTCTAACGTTTCTGACGGTTGCCTTCGCAATCACTATTTCTTTCTGTCAAACGGTATAAGATGATGACAGAAAGAGATGGAGAAAGCGAAGGCAAGAGTCAGAAACGTTAGACAATAACATCACAGATGCCGTATTGGATAAAGCGCGGGCGTACATCATCAATTTCAAACCTTATGGTAGGTATACCTACCGTTTGAAAGAAGAAAAAAATCGAGAATGTGATAATGTTTCTGAGTGCCCCTTCAGACCCACCATACCCTTAGCCACTGGGGGTAGGGTGGGACAGAAACATACCACCGTAGTGGGTCTGAAAAATCTGAGTGCAACAGGCAATATGGCCTTAGAACATACGAGTATAATTTATAGCATATAATGAGCAATAAAAAAACCGGCCAAGAGCGTGTCGGGCACGCCCAGGATAGGGTTCCGCAGGCGTTACGACGTGTTATAGGTCAGGCTGCTATTTACTCTTGAACTACTAATAATTGTCAAGCAAACTTAGCCGTTATAGTTTTTCATAATGTTATTCATCATGATTTTTTTCAAAATTTTCAAGCCAACAGTTTAGGTTTTAGTAGTACTACTTATTATATATTCTCTGGTTTAAGAGAGAGAGAGGGACGCTCGATTTTAACAAAAAATTGCAATTTATAGTTAAATATCTTGCAAACGAATCACCTGTATTGAAAAATCGTCTACACAACTCCATGATTATTTTAAAAGACCTATCCAACGATACCATAAGGTTAGACGAGAAAAAATCCACCACCACTTTAAATTGAGATATTATTCTATTTTCTGAAGGTATCAGGTACTATTGCTTCTTACAATTCATAAGTAAACAATTTAATGGTTCAATAACATTTTCATGACATACATTTTAACCTCAACGTGCACTCACCGAAGGAAAAATACAGGTTTCCCAGCTTCACGCTTTGTTTTTCCTCTCGCTCGCTCACGGTTCATCGGCTCCCGGCGGGCACTTATTCCGCTCAATTAGCCGCGCCCCTGATAATCCTCTTGCGCGCAATCGTTGCCCCCAAATGGAGTGACGCCTCTGAAGCTTGCCAGTGCTTTAGTGATCGATGCAATTTGTTTTTACAATCTCTTTGAAGTGATACAAGTCTCACCATTTATATTAATATATCACAGTGCATACCGTAATAGTATTAGTAATAGTGTAAATAAATATTTTCGCATCAAATATTTTAAACAAACCTATGTTCAATTGTTAGGATTCGCATCAACATGACCTCTATGACGTAACGTTTTAGGCGCAAACCACACAGGAATAACGTGGGACGGGGGCGCGTCGCAGTCGCACAGCCCCTTGACTCAGTTCTCATAATAAATGTATAGAAGCGTCGCGATCCAAAAGCAGACAGATGAGATGGGGCGGAGACGCGGCCTGCGGACAAACGACGCGGGCTGCGACGCGCCCCGTCCCACGTCTCTTCTGTGTGGCTTGCGCCTTAGACGACGACTGATAGGATGTGCAGCCAAAAGGCAATATTTAAGCTGCGTTCAGACCAAACCGACTGTCAGCCGCGGAAAGTGAGCGCGCGTTACGCAGTTCATTGTATAGTATAAATCTTCCCAGGTGAATTTTTCGCTTCGAGCCATTACATTAAATTTGAACCTTAATACTATGACGATACCGTTTGTTTTTTGAAAGATAAGGGCTCGAAACGAAAAATTCACCTGGGAAGATTTATACTTTACTTCCATACATATTCACGTTTTCGTTCACACCGAACCGACAATACGCTATTACGTTTTTTCATATTAAACAATGGGGCTCAGTGAGCCTGCTCACATTCCGCGGCTGACAGTCGGTTGGGTCTGAACGCAGCCTTACAAGATGTTTTAGTATATTTTTTATCGAGGGACTAAAAGAATCCAATATATACCCGAGGTGGTTAGCCACCCGAGCTTTAGCGAGGGTGTCTATTTATCCGAGGGTTTATATTGACTTTTAGTCTCCAGGTGAAAACTCTATTTTTCACTTCGATATTGCGAGAAAAAATCCAGTCCATAAAACTTTCATAAGTTTTTAAACAAATCTTTCTAGATTTCGGCGGCAAAAGATTATCAATTATGTCTTTTGCTTTTGCTCGACATCATAATTTTCACAATCACTTGACGACATTGTGAGAATAATCGATTTATTTTAATTGTTTACGATTTACGCTCTACAACAATTTCAAAGTTTTCGCGGTAAGTATTTACACATTTACACAGATATAACAAAATCGCATCGGCGAAATGGTCCATACACAAACTGGATAAAACAGAATGGCGCCACCTTCTTTGCGGAAAAAGCATAGAACTAAGACCACGTAGACTAAGAACGTAACATTTTCGTCATGAAAATGGTTCACACAATCTTATTTTTTTACATATATTTTGTTTTGCCACTAAGCAAGTACTGGCTGTTTGAGTTTATCTAAGTCACTCGAAATGAATTAAAAAATTAATTACTTTTACTCCCTGGGGACTAAAGCACTCACTTTACTCCCGCCTCGTAAGGCTATCTATACTGACCTACTTTTAGAGCATGAGAAGTGAAAAAATTATTTACGCCCTGACAATGTGTAAGCGTTCCATAACTTCGAAGTAAACAACATTCTATTTCCATTCTTATGAAAATGCGTTTTTACCTTTTCATTGCTCGCTTTGCATCGGGAGAGAAAGCTCATTGTAAGTTCATTACGCAAACTATACCTTGACAAGCTCGTGCGCGGCGCTCGGCGGAACCCTGTCGCAGGGAGCCTCTGCTAATAATAAGTAGTAATTTTAATAAGTGCGGCAAACGCTGACTGCGACAGAGTTCCTCCGAGGCTCGTGCACGAGTTTGTCCGACTATAGTTTCGCGTGTACGTGCGTGTTCATTGACGGTAACGGCCCAGCCTCGGCTACGTGCCATCAGCGGCGCGTCGAGCATTTTCTTTGTTCACTGCGCGCGGTGTCAGGTAACCACTGAGCGGCGAGCGTCTCGGCCGCGCAATGCATTGAGAAGAAGCTCTCCGCGTCGCCGATCAGGCGTGAATCGCGGTCAAAGGTGCGCCGGCGACGCAAGTACTGCAGGGATGCCGGATTAGTTCGGGAGTCGTCAAAAATGCGTTAACTCTGAGATACGGCAGCTATTGGCTATTAAGATAAATGTGGAGGTCGGGCTAAAGCTGAGGTGCACAGGGCAGCTTTTTTTTTAAATGTAAATTTGATTTACACATTCCTCCGGAATGTACACGTCAAGCTACTCAAAATAAACTTACAACCGAAAACTCCACCTTATGATACCTTGGACATAAAATTACAACCGAAAACTCCACCTTATGATACCTTGGACATAAAATTACAACCGAAAACTCCACCTTATGATACCTTGGACATAAAATTACAACCGAAAACTCCACCTTATGATACCTTGGACATAAAATTACAACCGAAAACTCCACCTTATGATACCTTGGACATAAAATTACAACCGAAAACTCCACCTTATGATACCTTGGACATAAAATTACAACCGAAAACTCCACCTTATGATACCTTGGACATAAAATTACAACCGAAAACTCCACCTTATGATACCTTGGACATAAAATTACAACCGAAAACTCCACCTTATGATACCTTGGACATAAAATTACAACCGAAAACTCCACCTTATGATACCTTGGACATAAAATTACAACCGAAAACTCCACCTTATGATACCTTGGACATAAAATTACAACCGAAAACTCCACCTTATGATACCTTGGACATAAAATTACAACCGAAAACTCCACCTTATGATACCTTGGACATAAAATTACAACCGAAAACTCCACCTTATGATACCTTGGACATAAAATTACAACCGAAAACTCCACCTTATGATACCTTGGACATAAAATTACAACCGAAAACTCCACCTTATGATACCTTGGACATAAAATTACAACCGAAAACTCCACCTTATGATACCTTGGACATAAAATTACAACCGAAAACTCCACCTTATGATACCTTGGACATAAAATTACAACCGAAAACTCCACCTTATGATACCTTGGACATAAAATTACAACCGAAAACTCCACCTTATGATACCTTGGACATAAAATTACAACCGAAAACTCCACCTTATGATACCTTGGACATAAAATTACAACCGAAAACTCCACCTTATGATACCTTGGACATAAAATTACAACCGAAAAATCCACCTTATGATACCTTAGACATAAAATTACGTATCACTTCTTCCAGAAGTATTTTCAGCGGATGTCGACGCTCAAGTTGGATAACTTGACTGGACTACTTCGCGATGGAGCACATATTTTTTAAAGCAAGAAGCTCACATTACTCCTGTATCAATAGCGTTTCTTACAGACATTTTTTTAAGGTGAAAGCAAACATCGTGAGGAAACCAGCTCACACACCTGCGAACAAATTCAATGGTGTGTGTGAAGTTTCCAATCCACACTGAACCTGTATGGGAACTTCGTCCCAACCCCTGTCATTCTGAGAGGAGGCTTGTACCATGCAGTGACTGGGAATGAAGGAATGAATGAAATGTTTATTTGCTACTCGTATAACATTATGTATACAAATGTGATGTTGAAATTTCTTATAATGATTATATTATGTAAGTTACAATAGTGTTAGCTGCCTGATACTTTAAACATGAAACTACCGTGAAACTCACTAATATGCTACGGCTACACACATCGCGGTAACGCAATAATGCGAATATTCGCATTATCGCGATGTATTGTAGCCGAATATTCGCGAATACTTCGGCACTTCGCCCGAAGCCACAGACCCTTCGCCCGGCTGTCGGTAAATTTGCGCACATCAAAGGCTGTTAAACTCTGCGGCATGGCTCTCTTTAGCAGTGTGGCTAAGCACATTCGCCGTAGGCCGAAGACGAAGTTTTATCGCGATAATTGGGAATGTCTAAAAAAAATTACCAGTGGTTTTTATATTTTTTTTGTATAGAAAAGTCAATTATAAGAAACTCATTTCAATATTTTATCATTTAGTTCTCTACTTTTTTCAAAATTAATTATTGAAACTATTTTAGTTGATGACGTCACATTATAATTGAGAGCTCCCACAATGCCAAATTTCTAAATCTATCTAAATGCGTACGATAAGGCAACCCCTTTAATTGTTTTTTGCGTAGTGGTACACTATACACTGTGTCACTTTACTGGCACTGACAAAGTGCTAGATGTCAGACAGCGGGTCCAAATCAAACTTCGTAGTATAATCCACGCGTAAATTGTGAAGAATCTAACCACACACAATAAAGTACGACCGGTCACGCAAAATACACCAATGTCAAATGAAAGTCATTGCTTATTTCTTATTTAATAAATTCATTACGTTATATAAAAAAATAATAACTACAGAAAACGAGTTAGAAAGCATTTATCTCGAAATGGTTTTCGATTTACTATACATTGCAAAAAAATAGACATCCCCAATTCTATCGCGATGTGTGTAGCCGTAGTAATAGTGAAAAAATACGGATAACTCACGTCTATGAGCCAATTTAGCTCGACATTGTGACATGTTGGTACCTAGTAGGTAGACACGGTAGCGCGTAGTGCGCGTTTGGCAGCCGCCGTGGCGTGCTGCTCGAAAACAGGCTACGGCGCCTACGGATTAGCCCAAAACATGTCAAGCTAAATTTGATCGTAGACGTGAGTTATCCGTATTATTTTTTTCACTAATGGGATGATAATCAATATTTCTTTGTTAGCTACTTGCGATGGGTTTAAAACAATTGAAATAAATTAATCGCTTATATGCCGTTTTATAATGTTATACAGAAAATCGCTCCGCTGCCTTCCGAGCGCGGCTTTAGGAGCGGTAACGGCCGTGACGCGCGCGCCGCCCATACGAATTAGCGCGAACAAAGCGCGGCTGTACTAGCTGTACCGGGGTTTTACTTGGAGTCTCATACATTTTCCTAGGTAGATTTGTTCATTACCCTCGACTGACCATTACGCAATGTGAATGAAGTTATTTTTCGGGGGAATTCAGCATTAAAATCCCAGAATATAAATGCGACTGAAATCTTATTGTTCACGCGACCGAAGGCTGCGGGTAAAAGCTAGGTATAAAATAATAAAATAAATAAATATCACGGGACAAAATTCACACCAATGGACCTAGTCCCAAAGTAAGCTAAGCATAGCTTGTGTTATGGGTACCTACAAGGCAACGGATAAACATACTTACATAGATAGATACATACTGAAATACATATTAAGCACCGAAGACCCGAGAACAAAATAAATATTCGTATTATTCATACAAATATCTGCCCCGACGCGGGAATCGAACCCGGGACCTCAAGCTTGGTATGTTGTACTAAATACCAAAAATATCTAAAATCAACATCAAGACGTTTACTATGCACACCTTTGTGTATGTGAGTATTTTGCCATTCGCTGCATATCGAGAACAGTGACACAACTCAAAATGAAATGATATTTCGTTTAATATTAAATATCTTTTACTAGTAAGATTTGAAATCGAATTGCATTCCATTTTATTTTATGACAGTGTTAATGAGAAGCAGCGTATTTCAGTAAATAATGCAGATATATTTTGATGGTAATGAGGTGTTTACATCGTAAATATTTAATTTGTTGAGCAATGTTTTAAAATTGAACAAGATCAGCCCATTAGATATAAAAATATAATATGGGCTGTATTACATTTTTTTTTATTATTAGTTGCTTTCGATTTATGTAGGGAGTCTTTGGCCCAGACTTATACTTATAGCGAAACGAAATTTATTTTTTAAAATCATGTTTTAGTGTTTTGATAATCACTGATGAGAATAATCGTAGCTAATGCTAGCTTGTGCTAATGTTTCTACCTGAGAGCAGCATTAATTACGTATTTAGGTCCTGTCTGAGTCTGCTCGGTGCCCGCCCTGTCGTCATATTTCAGACCTACTCGGACATTAGAGTCTAGAAATAAATCAGATTTAAAAAAGTTCAGAGGCTCGGGATGAACAGAGATAACTCAACGATAATGTCGAGGCTTGGCGAAAATCTGGGTAAAGTATTCTTGTCTTTTAGTCCTTCAGTGTGCAGTATTTTAGTGAAGTTTTTAAGGTTTTTTATGGTCGACCAAGCGAGTATTTTACCATTTTTATGAGAGTTCCTGCATCAGAATAAAAAATATAAAACTGAGTGTCACATTGACCAGTGAAAATAGCCTTTGATGTTTTAACCCGTCTAACGCCCTGTCACACACGTTCACATAACGGTTTTTGAACCACAGCGCCCTGTGTGCACACAATTTTGAGCTGAAATCTTTGGGCGCTATGGCCACATACTTATACATATTTTTTAGAGCAGGGGGCTCGACAGGTTGCCATACAGCCGGCTATATTTTAGCTACGGATTAGCCCGAAGCATGTCGAGTTAAACTCGTTTTAAGGCGTGAGTGATCCGTATATTTTCACTAATTGCATGAATGTTTGTATTGGTGACACTAACGATACGTTTTTTGACTTCTCGTAGAATTGGGGCATCGAATGAGTTCACCGGCAAGCACAACCGCCGGAATGCGCTGTTCCGGCAATTGATCGCCACGCCGTGATCGCGTCCAGTTCTGGACGACTAACACTCCCGAAACGACAGGTGTCGTTAGGTAACGGCGATCAGGGCACTTCAAATGGCAACAGATTGTTATAACAGGTAGCAACAGGCTATTTCTGGTAATGAGAAAAGTACGGGATGTTCTCTTTCCGTCCCCTCATTCCTTCCATCTTAAATGTAATGCAAAGGGATTTGTCTGGTTGCATCACCATTATTATGCAAGTTGCCTTTCCCACGATATCCAATCATTGCATTTATTTATTTATTTTTGGAGAACCAACAGCTACAAATTACAGAGTAGGTTAAACATGTAATAACATAGGAGCCAATTATAGGATCTCACAAATAATATTTCATAAAAAACGTTCCATAAATATTTATTTTAAAAACAAATATTTTGTTAGTCTAACATTTGGTAGCATAGCGAACGGTTGTGGTATCTATTATGAAGATGAGCTCTGGTTGTTTCAAAACGCGTCAGTGTAGTTTGGTGGTGGCGATAGTTGGGTTTGTGTGTTTTGTGTGTGTTCGTACGGTATGGAGGTGGAGGAACTGTATGAACACGCATTTCTTACGTAAACGTAACTATCGTAAGGTCGCGGGTGAGTAAAGTAATTGATTCAGTTCGTTTCATAAAATAGGTTACCTATCAAAATTTAGAATTATTTTTTACGAATATTTAAAATCCCGAATGCTTCATTTATCCGAATGCATTATTTTCTGAAACTGTAGATATTTCAGGGTTTTTATAAAACAACCCTAACCTAACCTAAAGGGTTCTACACGATGGTCCTGAAATAAATCCTGAAATATTTACAGTTTCAGAAAAAAATGCTTTCGGACAAATGAAGTTTTCGGGATTCTAAACCTTCGGAAATAAAATTTTCTAAACATCGATAGGATCCCCATAAAATATTGTTTTACAAAATAGCAATTTGGCACAACTCTTCGCAGCTTTACTACAAATTTGAATTGTGCGCGGACGAAGTCGCAGACAAGAGCTACTTAGTTACGTTATAAGAATGAAAGAATGAAAGAAAGAAAACATTTATTCGTGATATAAAAACTTCAAAAAATAACAAAGGGAAAAAAAAATAAATAACAAATGCGCATATCACGAAATGGTCCCAAATCAGCAAAGTGCCGGTCTTACGAACGGCGCTGATCTTCCTTTGGGACCATCGCGTCATCCATCCATTGAAAAATAACAAAACACAAAGTGAAACCGAACACATCATTAAAAATAAAGAAATAAAATAAGCAAAAAAAAACAATAATAACAAACAAGAAACCATAATTCATATCATCTAACCTATGAATAATTATTATTGCAGAATCTTACACAATTTTTAGCCAGATAGGCATAGGCCACACCCCTACCCCTTAGGGTCACAACATGAAACAAAAAACTTAAAAAAAAAAAAAAAAAGCTAAACACAATGAAAGCAAGTACGACTACATTTAGAAAACACATTGCACGCACACCGAACAATAGTGAATATTAACAAGACATAAACACAGACGCGAGACGAGCTCAAACTTCAAAAAGAGGAAAATGAAAAAGAAAACAGTCATAAATAATTAGGTGCCGAACAGCCCCAAAAGGTCTTCACTCAGCGTGATGATATCGAACGACCATCAAAACATTATGTACATTCAAAAATAAAATCTTCATTCTAACAAAAGGTATTTGAGTTGGCATCTTACAAACAAATAAATCCCTTTCAGTAATAAAAGAAAAAGCCTTTTTATTCCTCCCTCCTGTAAAACCCAGCTTATTCGTTACAAGCACGTGCACCAGTGAAGCAGAATTATCGATAATTTGACTATCGATGGTTGACCTCGAAAACTATTCAGGTAGATAGTAGGTACTATCGATAGCCTCGCCACGTGTCGATAGTTTGATCGATACTGTTGCAAAATTAGTCAATAGTGACCAAAAACAACCACTACTATCGATAGTATCTATAGTTTTGTACCATCGATAGTATCGATTGTTTTTGGTTATTAAATCTAAATAAAATTTATAAAACTTTTTACTCTACACTCGGTAGGTTTGTCCCCCCCCCCCATTCTTCGCGGACGGAGTCGCGGGCAACAGCAAGTAAATAAATAAATATTAGGGGACAATCTTACACAAATCAACCTAGTCCCAAACTAGGCAAAGCTTGTACTATGTACTATGGGTACTAGACGACGATAAACATACTTATATAGATAAATAAATATTTAAATACATAGAAAACATCCATGACTCAGGAACAAAATATATTCGTGCTCATCACACAAATGAATGCCCTTACTGGGATTCGAACCCAGGACCTCTTGCTTCGTAGGCAGGGTCACTACCAACTAGGCTAAAGCGGTCATCCAATTACTGGGTTATACAAAGGCGTAAGAAACAAAAATTGTCTCTCCTGTGGACATAAAATTAGCGAACCGAGTCAGCAAACTTAAGATTTATTGAAATGGGCCCAAAGTTAGCCAGGCGTTCCATACGCCGAATGTAGACTTGACTAAAAACCCTTAACTTTTGCCATGTCCACAGGAGAGACGCGAACAAAAAAAATTGTATGACCCTACTGCCTGATTTAACAATACCTACTATCGACTCTATTGGACATAAAACTATCGTTAGTATAGATTGTATTGCCATTATCAATAGTATTGTTAATATTATATCACTATCGATACTACCGATAGTATTTACACGTGGCGATATTATCGCTAGACCATCGATACTATTGGTTTTGTCTTAACTATCAAGTCAAGTCAAAATTCTTTATTACATTTTTTTAAGCATCCATTGATGCTCCTATGAATGTCGAAGAATCTACCACTGGTCGGAAAAACCCTGTAGGGAAGAAACCGGCAAGAAACTGAACAAGGTATATTTTTTCCAAACAGATCTACATTGTTATTAAATTACATACATCTGAAGTATTTAATACAATTAAATTTTTTGACACAGTAGATACGCTATTTGAGACTAGGGATCGCCAATGCGGATCGGAATTATTTCCAAACATCCATGTCCATCGATATCGATAGTCTAACGTAACTAACGTGCACTCGGGGCAGCGGGCCGCGGCGCACTTCCGGCGCCGGACCGGGCCGGACGCGCGTGCCCTACCCCGAGCGGCATCCTTAAATATGTAGCAAAAATCGTGAAATATGTACCGGATATTCCGAAGCGGATTTACCTCGTCCATCCCGCTGCGAAGTGGACCTTCTGTTCGTTAGCTATTCTGGGATCATACTCATGGACGTAATAACACGTTTTTGAATATAAATGGAGTTTATTACTGAAATAAGAATGCTTTCAGGTTTTCATGTTTGCATTCGCACCGCCAAAACGACAGAGCGAGTTCAAGTATCACCTTTTTGTAAATAATTGGAACAAAATAATTGGGAAATCAATTACACTGTGCCAAAGTCAATATAATCTTATAGATCGAGTCATTCATGATGGCACGTGCCGTGGTCCTTATTACAATGCCATTAGTGTCTAATTTTGCAAATTCACGCGTCTTCGTTAATGACACTAGCTATAATTCAAATTAGCCTAAGCACTTTGAAGTTGAAGAATATACTACCGGTTTGGAAAACCTCACTCACCTCACCTCAACAGCTGTTGAGAAGAATCCGGCAAAAAACTCAACAAAGTATTTTTTTTAAATAGATCTACAATGATATATTCTTTAATAACATACATCTCAAGTATTTAATAAACACAACTAATAAACTGAATCAGAAATATTTTTAGCAGATGATTGGTCAAGTTTGACTGAACGAAACGAATCCATTTAATAGGATTATTTAATCGTACTTAACGAACTTTTTAATTGATCGATTTCAAAGTGTAGCACGTCAAAGGCATCCACACCGTGAACCAAAAATTATTACGATTAAAAACCTTTTCAGAGGTGATCAAGCGAAACCAATCATTTGCTGAAACATATCACCATAAAAAATTAAAAAAAAAAAACACCTTGAAATCGAATCGAAATTCCTGAGTCCACCGAACCTTCATAAACAAGATTCTTAGTCGTACAATTTCTGCACGCTTCTGAAAATAAATGCCACTCAAAATGTAATACGCTGACAATGTTCTAAATGTTTCCACTGTCCGCGACCAGATCTTGCATAGGCACTCCACACTCGCGCGTGTTACAAAACCCAAACTCTCTCCTAAATATGACCTCAGAATCTTAACTTGTAGGTATGTACTCGTCCAACCTATATTATAAATGGATTAAGTAGTTTAACTATAGCAATGTTGTTTCTAAGCTTGTAGTAGTAATTGTATCTAATATAAGGGTAACTTTTTAATCAGTGCACAAATTTTGATATAATTATGATTCAGTATCATTGATAGATCACGATTACCTGTTCGAGATTTTTTTTTTACATTTTGAAATTTGGGATGTTCATAGTACCTAACACATCCAATAATTGGTCGAGTTACTATGAATTTTGAATGTTTACTATGAAAAACAAAAAAAATAAGTGATAAATATTATAACGAAAAATACTGAAATTTGTTACTTTAACGACACTGTACCTACTCATCATCACTCATTAGTCTTTTTGTACATGCTCACATGCTCGCCGGCTTCGGGTACTCTTGATCTGACCTTTCTTCAAGACTACCCAATTTAATCATGGATTGTCTCTTTTTGGTCTCCCCTTTCCAACATTTCCATCTACACTCATCTTGTATATCTTTATCACGGGACCAAAATAGACAGCAAACGGAAATAAAATAATAAATTAAAAAATCAAAAAACCCGCCTGCAGAAATACAGAAAAGGTGGAAACAAGATAAAATGTTCAATAACAATAAACCGAATTTAAAACACGTCGATGGCAGTCTTTCAAAATTTAACGCAACGATAAAATGCAGTCGGAGGCATACATGAAGTGACATTAAATCCCATGCATGCAGCCACTGACTCCCATGCCTCCGACTGCATTTTAGCGTTGCTTTAAATTTTGAAAGACTGCCATCGACGTGTTTTAAATTCGGTTTATTGTTATTGAACATTTTATCTTGTTTCCACCTTTTCAGTATTTCTGCAGGCGGGTTTTTGATTTTTTAATTTATTATTTTATTTACACCGCAGGTGGGTTTTTAGTTTTTTTAATTACTTTTTTTATTTCTTGCTTTTTAGTGTAACCTCCTGAGACCCAGATAAATTATTGAGTATTTGAATTAGGAATCCGTTGCTATTTAGTTAAACTACAAAACCAATTTTGAAATATGTATGTACTTAATTTTCTACATGGGTTTCATAGAGAAAATTATCGCTCAAAGATATCTTAGTAAGCAGGTATGTCGTCGTTTTAATGAATTGATTGCCAATTTACTATTCCAAATTAAATTTAAACACATAACTTGTATATCTTTTTGTAGTCTCTTTTAAAATCCCTTTATTTTGATATCCTACTCGAAAGGTTTGAATAAAAAAAAATTCTTGAAGACTCACAATTTGGCGCCAAAAATCCGCCATTTTGATTTTTTAAGAATTTCATGTATCCAGTATTACTCGCGTTATCAAGACGAATCCAATGACGTATCATTTATCAAAATCGGTTCAGCCGTTTTGTAGTTACGAGAGGACATAGGAATGGACATACATACATACATACATACATACGGGTCAAACACATAACCCTTCCTTCTTCGCAGTCGGGTAAAAAGACGCGAATGCGATGCGAGGCCGCGAAGGATATCATGATCGTGGCTTCGCGCGAGAGTGTGGGAGGCTGGTTAGCTTCGGGCCGCGGCGGTTCCCTAATTCAGCGGGATTAAGTGCGTGCGGATGTATGACAACACACTGTTCCAGTTTCCGCTACAAGCATCAACTCCCCGGCACTCGAGTCAATTCGACTCGAGGCATCGTTCAATTATCCCCCATGTAGACTAACATACGACTAACGACGGGAAATTAAAACGTACGTATTCACTTTTCTATGCAGTTAGTATGGAATAGTGGATACTTAAGTTAGGGAACCGACCCTACGTTTTCAAAAATCCTTATTAATAATAATTATGCTAAATAACTCTGTCTGTCTGTTATCTCTTCACGCTTAAACGGCAAAATCGATTTAGATGACATTTGGTATTTTTTTTTATTATGAGAGAGAGGAAAATGAGCAAGCGGGTCATCTGATGGAAAATGGTCACCGCTACCCATAAATATCAACAACTCAAAGAGAGTCACTGATCTGTTGCCGGCCTGTAAAAAATAATGTAAATCTAATATATAAAAATCTCGTGTCGCGGTGTTTGTTACCAAACTCCTCCAAAATGGCTCGACCGATTCTCAGGAAATTTTGTGTGCATATCGGGCAGGTCTGAGGATCGGTCAACATCTATTTTTCATACCCCTATTCTTCGCAGACGGAGTCGCGGGCAACAGCTAGTATAATAGGAAACTATAATCATTTATTCATAAATTTACAAATTTCACATGTCACAAAAATAAACAATTAATAATACTTATTCATAATTAGTCCGAAGAAAATAAAGTTAAAGAAATAAACTTAAAAACTAAAGGGTAAAGGGTAAAGGGGGTCGTCATACAATAACCGTGTTTTTTTCAGCATTTTTAACGTGATCTTTATATTTTTTACTGAACATTGCACGGGGGTACGGTACGCTTTATGTACGAGTCCAACTCACATTGCACGGGGGTACGGTACGCTTTATGTACGAGTCCAACTCACATTGCACGGGGGTACGGTACGCTTTATGTACGAGTCCAACTCACATTGCACGGGGGTACGGTACGCTTTATGTACGAGTCCAACTCACATTGCACGGGGGTACGGTACGCTTTATGTACGAGTCCAACTCACATTGCACGGGGGTACGGTACGCTTTATGTACGAGTCCAACTCACATTGCACGGGGGTACGGTACGCTTTATGTACGAGTCCAACTCGCACTTGACCGGTTTTTCATAGCTTGCTAATTTCATCAGAAAGAAAACTATAGTGGAATTGTTGTGTGATAACGTTAGGGAAAGCAATGGAAGTGAAAGTAATCGCTTAGCGCTTTAAGTCGGGCTGAGCACGTAAGCCGTTTAGTGCCGCTCAGACTTTGAATGGCGACTACGTTTTACAACAAACTCGGATAAGAAACTCCTTATCTAAGCCTTTTCAAAATGAACAATGATAAAATAATTAAAGCGAGAGCGCCACGGCACAGAAATTAAATGGTCTTTGATGAGGGTTTATCATCCTAACCTCTATCTATATAGCTCCCACTGCAGGGCACAGACCTCCTCACAGATGACAGGTCTTGGGTCATAGTTCCCACGCAGGCTCAGTGCGGATTAGAAACTTCACACACACCGTTGAATTTCTTCGCAGGCAGGTGTGCGGGGGCTTCGCCGTAATGCTAATGGTTTTCAGATGTAATTTCGCCCTTAAATTCCGGAAAACACAGAGGTTCCAGCCTGGGAACCCACGACCATACGCATAAGAGGACATAGGGCAAACTACTAAGGTGCCGCGGCTTTTTCCTTTTTTTAATGAGGGTTGTAGAATAACAAAATACCGTCTCATAGCGGAGGTATATTAAGCCACAAAGGTAGTTTAGTTAGTTAATTATCTGACAGGAAACTTACTTAATAAAGTTTTTTTTTCCTTTTTTACGCAAAGAGGTCTGTGATAAACACGTTATATCTCATTAAATGTGCAACAAAAGGAGGGGTAAAGTCCTAAAGTGCCGTTTTTCTTTTACAGGGACCTGTGGAGAGCTCTTCAGTGCAATCATTACTGTTATATCCTCCTCGGAGATGCTCCATGCCACTTGCAACCTTAGGTAATCAATCTTAAGACTGAAATTTAGGTAGGCTTGTTGGGAGCGCGCCGGTGCCGTACAACTTTTGACTTTTATGCGAGCGTTTACGGTTGAGTTTAGATTGGTGATAATAGATATCCTTAGTATTATGGTTTGGTAGAAATTTCTCAGAGCCGTAAAGTTGCGAGTTTTGTCTTTTATAGGCCAAGTTCAGCGGCAGGCCGACGGCCGACACGCGACTGAATGGGCCATCCCGACGGATGAAAGTTTTGGGATATCTCTAGGTTCAATCTGGGAAAGTTTTTCTAGATTTATTAGTAGATGAGTTGGACGCTGTTTTGTTTATCTGTTCGGGTTCAATTGAAACATACAAGGCCAAGAAGAAGGGCCAAGAGTGAAGTTTTTCTTAAGATTTTTCACAACTCACAAGTTATAATGTGTACTTACTACATCTACATCACCCATAAACAAAATATTATTCCTGCTAAAGTTGTGAGAAAACCTGCACACACTTCAGGAGAGATTCATTGGTGTGTGTGAAGTTCCCAATCATCACTGGGCACGCGTGGGAACTAAGGCCCAAGCCCTCTCATTCTAAGAAGAAGTCTATGCCCTACAGAGGGACGTACAAAGGCTGGGATGATGATGATAATGTAGAAAGTAGTGATCGTTGTATTTGTAATTTTGCAAGCAGCTTACAAGTAGTCGTCCTAACGCCGGCGTGGCAACGTGGCAAGTGGCAGTGGGCAGGGCACATCGCTCGTAGAACTGATGGCCGATGGGGCCAAAAGGTTCTCGAGTGGCCTCCCGGACCGGAAGACACAGGGTCAGAGGATACAGGGGCGCAGGTCTTGTTGGCGAACCTTGGGGGATGTCTATAATGTTCAGCAGTGGACGTCTTTCGGCGACGCCGATTTCGATCACAGCAGAAAAGCCCATGAACCCATTCGGTTTCGGTTCTAATTTTGGCGGATTTTCCGCCGAAATCAAAATTAAACCAAAACTTCAAGTTCACGCCGAAACTCGCCGAAACCGAAAGAGAAAGTTCGGTTGGTCGGAGACTAATATTAACGTGTCCCTCGTAAAGCCCGCGGGTCATCGCCCTCCACGGCGGCGCTCTTGAACATAATCTATTAAATTTTCACGTGAGCTCGAAGCTACGTTTAATTTTCTCTTCAATTGCAACGTCTACATATCTGTCATGCCATTTAAATGTTTTTGAAGTCCGTAGTTTCGCTAGAAATGCAGTCAATTGAGTTTGAAAAGGCGAGCGAAAAGCTGGATTAGGTTCTTTTGCGTACTTACATAAAATTATACAGGGTGAAATTTTGTATTCGTAATGCCATCTCCAAGGAAAGTAGTCTAAATAGGTACTGAAAATAGGAAAATTTACTCTAAAGAATCATTCCGTTATTTTTGAAAAGAAAGAAAACTGCGTTCAAAGATTTTCGAAACTTCGCTTGCCGCACCCGGGAATCGAACCGGCTAAAATCTTAAAAAAAAATAGCATCCTGTGTTATTATTTTATTAGCGATAAATGAATTCTTCACAGATAGAGTCGCGGGCAATAGATAGTTCTTACTAATTTATAAAAATGAAAGTAACTCTGTCTGTTTGTTACCTCTTCACGATTTAACTGTTATTACCGATTTAGATAAAATTTGCTATGGAGATATTTAGTTTGAGACCCTTGGAAGGACACAGGATAGATTTGATTCCAGAATGTAGCATAGTTCCCGATATATTTCTTGGTTACTTGGTTATATTTTTGTGAGAGCCTATAATTGGCTCCTATGTTATTGCATGTTTAATCTACTCTGTAATTTGTAGCAGTTGGTTCTCAGAAAATAAATAAATAAATATGAATTCTTTGTAGGCGTAGCCGCAGGCAACAGCTCACATATATATATATATATATATATATATGTAATTTTGCCCGCGACTTCGTCCGCGCAGAACCCCCGCACCCGCACCCCCCCGTTTTCTCCAAAATAGGTAGGTATTTCATATTAATAAAATACAAACATTCATATTTACCCGAGAGCATCTCCATTTTTTGTTGTCTGTTAAAAAACGTGTGCCATAAAAATGGCAGTTAATCCCAGAGACGGCTCGTATATTCCCGGCACGTCAGGCTTAAACGAAAGTAATTACCGCCGAGCCGGCACCAAATACGGCGGTTCGCCGTTCCGTGGCAGCGCACGGCACGGCACGGCTGGTTACTTCGTCATTTTAATAGCGTGCGTTTCACGCCCTGCTCTCCCGCGGTTCATTACACAGTATTTGCGCCGAATCGCGGAGGCAAAAGATGTCTCAAGAATAAGTTCTTGTCACAAAAGATGTGCGTTTGGTCCACCAATGATGTTAATTGGTCCACATAGCATTTGGTGGAAACGGGTTGAACTAAGCTATGTTTGTTGTAGTGGTAGAGCCATGTTGTAGCTAGCCGCTGCATCACGAATGGGCCGGCTCGTCCGGGGCTGTACCACCCTCTCACAGAACACCGGCGTGAAGCAGCAGTACTCCTGCTGCGATTCGTACGGTCAGTGCTCGTTTGCCTCCCTCTCATAATAAAAAAATATGTATATGAAAAGATGCGTGCTATGGATGGCTGCGGGTTACGGATGGTTCCTACTGTCGATATATTGTTCGCAAAATTAATGAGCTTACTCAAACAACCGTTATACAATATACATTCATTCTACTGTACAGCGTGAGTGCTAGTATTTACTATGAATTTAAAACAATAATTTGAACTATCATTATTGTCTAGTTCGGACGAATTAGCGAATAAACGCCCGTCACACTCGAACACTCGCTTATAGCCGAGCGACAAAACTATCGGAACTACACACTCGCTTCTCGCTGCTCGCCAACTCGTTTCAAGTTTCTAGCTCTCTAATCGCTTCTCGCTCATCGTCGGCGGTGGGACCAGTGCCTTACAAGCCTGAAGCCTCGTTCAGATGGTATGGAAACATCGAGTAGCCGTACATTGCTGTTGATGATCGATCGTTTATTACTTCATAACCACGCGTACAGCAATGTAACGAACCTTGCACGATATTCCTTTTAAATAAATCCCTAAACAGGGTCTACAGCGATGTAATTAAGCTTATTATAATTACAAGTAATTTAAGAAGTTTTAATGAACGTAAAATGCCTCCAAGCTTGAAATATTGCTCGCGTAATGAAGTGAAAGTATTAACACTCTGGAAGGACTTGAAATCATTTTTGCTAAAGTTAAAAGAGACAGGTGTCACCGGTGTTGTACGTCCTTTTCTTGAAAGCAGTTTACATAAAAATACGTAAGTAGGTATTGCTATTATGTTGCTTGGTCTAATGTAAGTAATACTGGGATTTAAGACCTTTAAAATAGCTTACGCATTTTACGACACGAAAAACCGAAATTTTGGTTTTTCTCGAAATACGAGTATCTATTCTCTTTGTCAATAGGTAAAAATACAATAGTTCATGGTAACGTTAGGTTTATGCTTCACAATACAGGGTTATTTTTAATTCACTGACATCCTCTTAACCCTGAATTCCTATCACTCAAACAAATGTTTTTTGTTTTACGACTTTTTAAAATGAACCACTTTTTTTCCCATACAAATACACAGAGTATCGTAAAAATAAGAGGTAATCTCAAATTTTCAAAATGTTATTACACCAAAAATATTAAGTTATGACAAAAGCCGTAAAATAAAAAAAACGTTTGTTTAAGTGGTAGGAGTTTAGGGTTAAAAGGATGCTAGTGAATTACAAATAACCCTGTATACTGTGGCATAGAACTAAAACGTAATATGTAATAACAGCATAATATATGGTTAGGTAAGCTTGACCACGCACACCTTTAAGGGTTTTTCATCGGAATTTTCGATCCAAAATGTTATCCGCCTTTGATGTGGTACACCATTGCACATTGACTGATGTATGGAAACATTCGTAAGCTCCAATTGAAAATTCCTGACAAAACCTTAAGGCCCTTTCTACGGGCGATTTTTTCGGCGATTTAAGGGCGGAGCGAGATCGTGGCGAGCAGGCTGGAGGCCGCCGCGTGCACGCCGCGATGTCGCCGCGATTTAGTGATCGCCGTAATAGTGACGCGCGCCAGCAGCGGGTTTTTAGCAGCAATCTACCATTGGCGATCGACTTTTTTTCCTAACAAAATGGTCTCATGACGGAAAGATAATTCTAACTATCTTATTAAAGAGACGATTAAATCGAAAACGGAATACATACGTATAACTTTAATTAACGCTGTGCAACAAACTATATCACCGTTTGGCAGAATAATAATAATAAAATAATACAAATATTTATTTACTCTTACACAGGCTTGGCAATCAAGGTGGAATTGAACTGGTCGGTGTGAGAGCTTAGTGTCCGTACTAGGAAGACCTGTATGACAGAGCACCAAGCCCCCACCCCGGTAGAGCAGTAATAAAATAACCGAACTACAATGTGTGTTATTTATTGTGAATTTCATCCATTTCATAATAATATGTAACTATATGAATGAGGGTAGATTGCTGCTAAAAAATAATCGTGACGTGCGCGGAGCGAGATCGCAACAGCCCTCGGCGTGTACGCCGCGATTTATTGATCGCTGGGATACCGCCGCGCGCCCGCTACGCATTGGTCCCGCCGCAATTGTTGCCCGCGGGATTGCAACGGAATCGCAGCGATATCGCCCTGTGCACGCCGCGGTATTTTGCGTGCTCGCCGCGATCTCGCTTCGCCGTAAAATCGTCGAAGAAAATAAATCGCCGAAGAAAATTGGCTGTGTGAAAAACCCGTACTAAACACCCCTGGTTCAGGCAAACTTGTCTGTCTGCTCAAATATTCCAGGTAAATTTTAGAACACCTCGAACAGCGAGGCGGTTGTGATTGGCACAGCTGAACTTTAGATAGCTATAAAATTCATCTTTTGTATGCAAATAGGATAACGCTCTCATATAGTATGCAAAAGCTGACCCATATTGTCGGCTACAAACGGGTAAGCTGATTTGAAAGAGTGGCATTTTATCTTCTCGCATGACACATCTAGTGCAAATTATTTCAGTGGGAGGGAAATTTTCTGAAAGTGTGGAGTTCACCAAGACGGCCGACGTGGCGGGTATCGGGCTAAATATCTTCAATCATGGATAGTGAAAAAGATTGGAAAGACGTATCTATGCCCAACGATGGGCGAAAAAATTCCAATTTAAACTTTCACTAAAAGTGCACTCTCGCAATATGTTGTACATTCCCGAAACATATTTTTCTATTAGGGCATTTTATACATATTATGTACACTACTTTACCATAAGTCATTATCTATTGATTGGGATATTTCCCAGCCTAGCATATATACTTCCCATTACAGGGTACGGGCTTCCTCTCAGAATGAGTGGGCTTGGAACGTAGTTCCCGCGGGCCTATTTACAAGGTTGTATAATGAATATACCTAGAGATTTTTCTGGCACGAACGATGCAACGTTATTGACTTTTTTCTGTTACTCAGGCGCGGGTGGGTAAATATTCAGCGTTTTTACGACGGTTTTTTTTGTCATTACCATTTGAACAGAAATTATTAAAATGGATGATGCTTAGGGTTAACTTTTTATGAAAACTTAAGACAGTACCGATGCTGAATCTAGTTTGATGAAATTTCGCGCGATTCGTCCTTCGGTTGTGGTAATAATCGTCGAATGGTAATGACGTTTAACCGCGCGGTCAAAACGCTCGAATATTCACCCGGGTGCACATTTATAAAGTGGGCTTTACGAGCCCAAGGTGGAACAGTATGACCTATAGCGTCAGGCGTGTCGCGCCCACTCGTGCCAGCTGGAGCAGCGGCCGTCGCGCCGCCGGCGCTTGCATTATTCAGCGCTCGCTCCAGACAGAGACGACTTGGAACTTTCAAAAACTAGCTAGGCTCTTCAATTTTAAAATAGTACGTCCAAGATCCTAGTGCGCGTTTTCAAGTAGGTAGATAGAGAGAGGAAAGGCTAAAGATTAGCCCGAAAAATGTCGAGTTAAACTCGTTTTGAGTCGTGAGTAATCCGTATTATTTCACTATGTGTTCTATTTACTTGTGTAATGTCTCTATTCTCTAATATTAAACTAGATTTAACTCCAAACTACTACCCCGTCATTCCATACCTTATTCCACCCCTACAGGTGTTGCTTTTCAATTAACTACTATAAACAGCTGAAACTTAAAAAATACAAATGTAGCTAAAACGCTCTCCATTTTCTATACAATACCTCATCCCTTATTTAACGACCGCTTTAGCCTAGTTGGTAGTGACCCTGCCTACGAAGCAAGAGGTCCTGGGTTCGAATCCCGGTAAGGGCATTTATTTGTGTGATGAGCACGAATATTTGTTCCTGAGTTATGGATGTTTTCTATGTATTTAAGTATTTATTTATCTCTATAAGTATGTTTATCGTCGTCTAGTACCCATAGTACAAGCTTTGCTTAGTTTGGGACTAGGTCGATTTGTGTAAGATTGTCCCCTAATATTTATTTATTTACTCTTTCAGGGGTTTCCAATAAACCTTCCTTAATGCTCACCGTCAGCATCATCCCAGCCTATATACGTTCCACTTCGGGGCACATTCCTCCTTTCAAGACAAGAGGGCTTGAGCCGTAGTTCCCGCGAGGGCCCAGTGCGGATTGGAAATTTCACACACACCATAGAATTTCTTCGCAACATGTAGGTTTTCTCACGATGTTTTCCTTCACCGTAAAACTCATGGTAAATTTCAAAAGTAATTTGGCACATTAATTCCGAAAAACTCAGAGTTGCTAGCAGGGATTTGAAGCCACGACCCTCTGCTGAGAGGCTATAGTTATAGTCAAACCACGGCGGTCTATATCTACTATTATAAAATATTATTACGTATAAAAGTATTTAATGTAATTAGCTTTAAATTGCTATGTCCCAGCAAGCTATAATTTTTTATATGTATAGGCAGCAATACTAAAAAATGTTGCAATTGAAATCCTTTATTTGGAAATTTATACCACAATACACATTAATTAATACCATCTTTTTGTATTTTTTTTGAATATAGAATTTTCAGGAGACCTAATTTAAGACGAGGTTTGAATTACCAACTTTTTGAAATTTTGCCAAATAAAGGGTTAAAAACTGAATACTGAATGTCAGTCAGTTAATAATTCAGTCAGCTTCTACTTTAATACATATCATAACCAATGCGTCCTGACGTGATTAAATAAATAAATAAATAAATAAATATTAGGGGACAATCTTACACAAATCGACCTAGTCCCAAACTAAGCAAAGCTTGTACTATGGGTACTAGACGACGATAAACATGCTTATATAGATAAATAAATACTTAAATACATAGAAATCATCCAGTGTGTTGAGTGTTTTGTTTTAATAACACAACGTCAATGGTAATAAATTTTAATTTCTGTTTAAAACACGCAGGCAAACTTAATTGTAATTACACTAACGTACCTGGAGATAGACATCGCATCGCACCAGGTTTAAATTAAAGCTTAAATCTACTTGTTTCATTTAGTAAAATGATAGTGCTGCTTATCAAATCGTGCAAAAACTTTTACAAACGAAGCGTGCCTCGGGCAGCAAATTAACTCCCAACATATTCTTTTGCCCGTGTTTTAGTTAATTATACCTGCTGAACGCAGAGTGACCCGCCTAATTAAAACTAAGAACAAAGTGCAAAGTAGAAGTACAAAGCGAAAATACAAAGTACAGGGCGGGCGGTAATTCGGAATAGATTCACTGGACTCGCATCTTCATTAATTAATAACGCCTGCGACCCTCATCCGGGTTTTAATTGGATATTGGGTATTAATTAAGATATAATCGTATACGCCGCTATATGTACATAACATAGGAACACTTTGCTGAAGTTTGCAGCCCGCCGCGTTCAAGGACTCGACTCATACGGATTCTCTAGACTTTACAATGAAAACACGTGCTTCGTGGAATACATAATCAAGCTTATTAAAATTGATCGTAACGCATAAAACACAAATGACTAGATCCCGTGCGAGCGCCGGTTAATGGCCGCCTTGTAAATTATGGAGGACGTTAATGAATGTTCCTGAACGCCGGCCAAGATTCCTAACAAATCAAATAAAATCGTTGCTGTTGCTGTTAGACTTATTTCATTTGTGATAGTACCTCATCGTCATCCCAGCCTATATACGTCCCACTGCAGAACACAGGCCTCGTCTCACAATGAGAGGACTTGGAACTTCGCACACGTCTTCGCAGGTGCGTGTAACCTCACGATGCTTTCCTTCACCGTAAAGCTCATGGTTTTATAATGTGATTTCGCACATTTTCGAAAACACTCAGAAGTGCGAGCCAGGGCTCGAACCCAAGAACCTCTGCTTCAGAGCCTATAGGTTAAATCACTAAGCTACCACGGTCTTTTGCCACCATCCTATCGGTAGTTATGTTCCGACGATGAAAGTAAGACGGTCGGAGAAAATAACTGGCAAATGAGATATCCTACCTTAGCCCTCTAAGCTAGCAAAACATCTGAAATCCTTCGGTATCGCGGGTGTCCACGGGTGGTGTTGATATTTTAATCAGGTGACTCTCATGGTCGTTTGGCGCGCTATTCATAAATAAAACAACGTACATTATTAGGGCGATGTGCTCCCCACTGCCACTTGAGTCTGGCGATTCTTCGAGCTATGTCGGTGACTTTAGTAGAACTGATGGCCAATGGGGCAAAAAGTTCTCAAGTGGTTAATAATAATACAGCAGTTAACGTGAACGAACAGGACCTTTATTTCAAAAGTGAAACCTTACATTGTACATCATAGATGGCGCTAGTATATACAACAGATTTTGTTAGGTACCACATTAAAATAATAGTGGTGTCCACGGACCAGATGACGCAGTGTAGGTAGGACTCCAACAAGGTGGATCTGTTTGACGAGCCTTGGGGAGGCCTATGTTCAGCGCTGCAGCAGTGGACGTCTTGGGGAGGCCTATGTTCAGCGCTGCAGCAGTGAACGTCTTGGGGAGGCCTATGTCCAGCGCTGCAGCAGTGGACGTCTTGGGGAGGCCTATGTTCAGCGCTGCAGCAGTGGACGTCTTGGGGAGGCCTATGTTCAGCGCTGCAGCAGTGGACGTCTTGGGGAGGCCTATGTTCAGCGCTGCAGCAGTGGACGTCTGTCGGCTGAAATGATAATGATGATGACATTATGAGGGATGTGTCGCCGTAACGACTCGCTTCCCTCCGGGCTGACTTTACGTGTCGCGAGTGATGACAAGTAATATATTGTAACGGTACACGTACGTATATTATTATTGTTAAAATATAATGGCAAATAAGTCATTAATTTAATGTATATGTAATTATAAAAAACATAATAATAACAATACAACACTTAAATCTATAATAATAACTTATAAACTAACTAAAATACTAATCTACATATTACTTATTTGAAATGAACTAAACCTAAATAATAAAGTTACTGAAACACAATAATCAAATCAACACACAAGTTTAACACTTGTCCGCGCGACTATAGACTACCTCCAGAGTACGGCGCACGGATTTTCGATGCACCCGCCCGCGCTCCGGATTATGAGCTATCGCCCGGTCTACGACAAACCTGTGCCGGCTGCGTTCACTAGCTTCGCTACGTGTCGTCATACGCGCTGACAATTATTAATAATATTTTTCACCTCACTAGCTCGGAAAGCCCTTTTTGTTTGTTTGACATCTATTGAGAAAATCGCTTTTTATCCACAAGTGAAGAAAGAGTTTTGACATTTGAAGGCAGCTTAAGTGATATTTGACAGCTAACAAAACGTAAAACGTTAAAAGTGCTGAATTTTTAACATCACAATTAATGAATTGCATCGAGTAAAAAACACTAAATACAGTCTTACAACTTTATTTTAATTCATAAATATCAGCATTCAACATTAACCTTCATTCTTGTTGTAAAAACGGATAAAATGTTCTGACAGTCCAAGTAAGTCGATGTGCGAACAAAACGCATCCGAAATAATAAAAAAAAACTTAAGTCAAAACGGTATACAATTTAACAGTAATACAGTTTGCTCGTATCTCAAAATCGATAATCTGGCTAATTGAACTTTACTCGATTTGCAATAAAGTTCAGTTTGGTTTATTCATTGATTGGAGATACGAGTTTTTTCAAAGTAGTGACGATATGTCGGTATTAGAATAGTTCCATAAAGACTGGATTTGCTTAGGCTATTTTGCATTATTTTTGATTTTACCAATATTTCTATAAGTACTTCAAAATTATTGTATTGACAAAGAGGTAAATAAATAATAATTGATAGTACAAACCCTTTTTCTTATTTTCCTCGCTGTAGTGAGGTGAAAAGTTTTGTGTTATACACGGGTGAAATAGTACATTACTGCAGCGGCCGCGAAATAGGGGATTGCCGGCCGAGTAGTTATAGATGGCCGAGTGTTAACGAGGCCATCTAGAGATACGAGGCCGGCAATCCCTGTTCGTGGCCAAGGCTTGTATAGAGTTTTTCTCAAACATGCATCATCATCATCATCATCATCATCGTCATCGTCGTCGTCGTCGTCACCATCATCATCACCATCATCATCATCTTATCATCACCATCATCATCACCATCATCATCATCACCATCATCATCATCATCACCATCACCCATCATCACCATCATCTCATCATCACCATCATCATCATCATCATCATCACCCATCATCACCATCATCATCATCATCATCATCATCATCTCATCATCACCATCATCATCATCTCGTTATCACCATCATCATCACCATCATCACCCATCATCACCATCATCACCACCATTACCATCATCATCACCGCCATCATCGACACCATCAACATCACCATCATCATCACCAACATCATCATCATCTTACCTTACCTTAAATAAACGTAGTGGCAGAATGTCTTAATGAACCAAAACGCAAAATATTGCTTATAGTTTTTTTTTAATGGCTAAATGCTATGATGCCATAGACCTATAAACGTCATAGTATGAAACAATAGACGATCACTTTGCTGGCCAAGGCCAGCAATGTTGTATGAAATTCCATTATTGACCTCTCGTCTAGCCCGCACCTTCAACGTGACACTTCGTGGCGTATTATAATAACAAACCTGTTCCTTATAAGGAACATAACGTCAATATTTCATAGCATGTTTGAGAAAAGTTATTTTACGTCTCGTGTGTTGAAGCACTCGCTATCGAAAGAATTCTATTTTTGAACCACTCGCTTCGCTCGTGGTCAATCATGGAATCCTTTCGATAGCTCGTGTTTCAAAATGAACACTCGCAGTTAAAATACAACTTTCCCCCCTTGTATAACAAATAACTATTATATACATTGTCGTTCTTCCAACGTAATTGGATAATTATTATAAAAGTTTGATAAAATCTGTGAAGTGTCGTCTCGCGCCCCAATGTAGGGGTGCTACCTTACGGGTAAAGAAACACCGGTCCCGCAACTCAATCGTACACACTCGTCTGCTGCCCCGGCGCTCCCCGGGCCGTACCTCATCAGCCTTCTCCATCCGTGGCTGCCTTCGCCGACGCCGTCAGGGGAGTATCCATCTACGGAGGCTAGACCAGACGGCATAGAACCCCATATTGTTTTAAAATAAATTATTTAATTTTTGTTGTTGACTTCGGTTGTTTTTATCATCTCTCAAAACCACATCCTGGGACCGAACGTCACAATATTAACCCAAAATGTTCCGTCCACGTTACTGCAACATATTCCAGTAAAATGACGAGCCCTGAACTTTAAACATTAACACGGATGGTCGCAAGGGTGTCCCGAATTAGAGTTGGTTGAATATTTAACGTCGCCGGCGACCGCGGGCCTCGCGCCGCCCGCGAGCCGCGCCGGCCACCGCTTGTTGCGGGTGTATCCCACTATTTCCATGGAAATACAAAATATAAGTGGAACAAGCTTTTTTCCAAATTTATCCCATTATTTCTATTGCGGCAAAAAAACCGCCGTCATAACAGGTGAGGTGAGGTTTAGGCTTCCGTACCCAATGGGTAAAAACGGTACCCTATTACTGAGACTTCGCTGTCCGTCCGTCTGTCTGTCTGACTGTCCGTCTGTCTTAAGGCTGTATCTCATGAACCCCGTCATAGCTAGACAGTAGACATTTTCACAGATGATGTAGGTACTTATTTCAGTTGCCGCTACAACAACAAATACTAAAAAACAAATGTCACATTACACATCAGTGGGAGCAGTCGTAGGAAAGTAATCGCGTAGGTACCAGAAATGCGGTGTTAGTAGCCTAGTGGTTTGTCCTCTCAAGTGGTCGTGGGTTCAAGTCTGGAATTGCACTTATGATTTTTCGGCCCATACATACCTGCGAAGAAATTCAATGATGCGTGTGAAGTTCCCAATCCACGCTGGACTCGCGTGGAAACTAGAGCTCAAACCCTCTTATTCTGATATGAGGCCTGTGCGCCACTCGTCACACTGTACGTATATAAGCTGACATATAGTCGACCAAGTAAGGCTTTACCATTTTTTATGACAGTTCCTACAGCTGAACAAAAACAATAAGGCTGATTATCACTTTGACTTGTAAGTGAAAATAACAAAAAATTAAACCACCGAAAAAACTGAAAAGCAAAAAATAATATCTTTTTTGTTTGACCTTAATCTAGGTACCAGTTTGAAGTCGGTGCCTCAGCACTAGCCAGGAGGAGTGGACCTATAATCGTCTACCTGATTGGCTTCTATCACTCCTCCTGGCTCGTGCTGAGGCACCGACTTCAAACTGGTACCTAGATTAAGGTCAAACAAAAAAGGTATCATTTTTTGCTTTTCAGTTTTTTCGGCGGTTTAATTTTTTGTTAAAAAGTTTTTATTTTATACTTTTTTCCATCCTTGGGGTAATTTTTTTTCCAAATTTATAATACCAACTTCAAGGTATACCCTATCTATCCAATAAAAAAGAATTATGAAAATCAGACTACTCTGTAAAAAGTTAGTCAATCATCCCCTGTTTTCCTACCCTTAGGGTAGGAATATTATTTCCAAATTTAAATGGGACCACCCTTGGGGTATACGCTTTCCAATAAAAAAAGAATCATCAAAATCCGACTACTCTGTAATAAGTTATGTGTGGTCATATAGTACAATCAGTAACTGAACAATCAATCATCCCCTGTTTTTCTACCCTTAGGGTAGGAATATTGTTTCCAAATTTAAATGGGACCACTCTAGGGGTATACGCTTTCCAATAAAAAAAGAATCATCAAAATCGGACTACTCTGTAAAAAGTTATGCGTGATCATACATAAAAAAAATA
Source organism: Archips crataeganus (assembly GCA_947859365.1). NCBI lineage: Eukaryota > Metazoa > Arthropoda > Insecta > Lepidoptera > Tortricidae > Archips > Archips crataeganus. Next base: position 220,597 of record OX402057.1, on the reverse strand, counting down.
TATACACGTCGAATTGAGAACCTCCTCCTTTTGTTTTCGTCGGTTGAAAATAGCCTTTAATGTTTTAAGCCGTACAACTGACATTGAACCTTAAGGTGGTAAAGGAATTACTTGGTCGACTATTTTTATATATACCAGGTACACCTTTTCACATTCAATTTCACGAATAGCAATATCTCTTTTGGTGTTATGATGTTAAGAAGGGTCCCTTCCACCTTGCTACGAAATTCAGTTTCTTCAACGGTACCTAAGTTTATTTCTTAATACAAAATTGTATACCCGCAGCAACAAGTTTTTAATGAACTAAAACAATTACTTTGCTCACCCGCGACCTTACAATAGTTACGTTTATGCAAGAAATGTGCGTTCATGCAGTTCCTCCACCTCCACACTGTACGAACACACACAAATCACATAAACCCAACCATCACCACCACCAAGCTACACTGACGCGTTTCGAACTCAACCAGAGCTCATCTTCAGAGTTACCACAACCGTATGCTATGCTACCAAATGTTAAACTCAAACATAGCATAGCATACGGTTGTGGTAACTCTGAAGATGAGCTCTGGTTGAGTTCGAAACGCGTCAGTGTAGCTTGGTGGTGGTGATGGTTGGGTTTATGTGATTTGTGTGTGTTCGTACAGTGTGGAGGTGGAGGAACTGTATGAACGCACATTCCTTGCATAAACGTAACTATTGTAAGGTCGCGGGTGAGCAAAGTAATTGTTTTAGTTCATTAATATGGACCTCCGCAAAGTAACGCCTGATTCAATAAATTAAACAAGTTTTTAATCTTTCGGTATCCAAAACGTTAGCGAGAAAACACAGAGTGCAGAAATGATTAACGTTTTCGTTCTGTTTTTTTACGTATGTCTGTTCTTTGTATTCGTGTTCGGGCGGGAGAGCGTCTGTTTTTGTAGTTTTCATTAATTTCTCGCGTTTGGGGCCAAAGCGGTAGTTTCGGAGCTATTTGCGGCGCACACGCCGACAGCGTTACGTTCAGCCCATGGGTTTTATGATTACTGGGAATATAGACTACAGAGGGCCGGATCACGGATAGCCCAGTGGTTAGAAAACCTGATTACGATGTTTGAGGAGCCAGGTTCGATCCACAATGATGTATGACGAAGCAGTGGTGGCTTAGTGGTTTGACCTATGGCCTCTCAAGCAGAGGTCCGTGGCTTCAAATCCCGGCTCGGACCTCTGAGTTTTTCGAAATTTATGTGCGAAATTATGTGTGTGAAGTTCTTAATCCGCACTGGGCCCGCGTGGGAACTACGGCCCAGCTCTCTCAGTCTGAGAGGAGGCCTGTGCCCTGCAGGCAGGGGGGCATATATATAGGCTGGAACGATGATGATGAAGACTATGTATGAAAAATACAAATGTTTGCTCTCGAGTCTTAGATGTTTAGTAATGTATTAAGTATGATAGATATCTAGGTAAGTAATTTTGTCCGTTGCCTAGTACCCATAACGCAAGCTTTGCTTACTCTGGGACTGGTCCAATTGGTGTCGTGTCACGTGATATTTATTAGGGAAATAAAATTTAATATAATCAAATATCTTTCAAACATTTACGACCTCTTAACGTCAACATTCCCGTATATGAAAAAAGTTTCTCGCCCATCGTTTAGCGATTCTCTCTTACTACTGAAATTAATTCTGTTTGTAAATAATTTAATAGGGAAAGTGGAGCCGGCGAGGAGCTTGCCCGGAGCACTTCTCACACTGGCGATTCGCGAACGTAGTGGAAGCAGAGCGAACGCGCAGCGTGTTCGTCGCGAATGCGTACGTGTCCGTCGCGAGCGCGCAGCAAGTTTGTTGCGTCTTTTATAGGGCTGGGACGCATGATGAACAAAAACTGAAGGAGTTAAACTAGATTTTATCTACTCTCATATCGTAAAATTCGAATTATAAAATTCAAAAAGAGTTTATATTGACATACTTTTTAAACACAATACCGAAATATTTAAAAAAAACATATTATAACACTTTTCTTCTAACGAAATAATGTTATAATACAATTTTTGTACCATTATGATACAGGGCAAATCCAAAAAGTTTATATCACCAAGTTTTGATTCCAATTTTCACTTGTCTGTGGCAGCGCCCGCTTTAGCGCATGCGCGCACATGCGCGGTGATGTACAGGGTTTTAGCGCCATTCCATTCATTCGTGTCGTTTTGTTGTACGAGTTTTCGTGAGAAAATTTAGTTCTTGCTTAAAAATATCTGATAATAATGCGAAGAAAATTTGACTCCGCCCGATATTTTAGATGCGGCGTAGGAAATGACTCATAATTTATTACTAGCAAAGTTCAGAAAATTATACGATAAATGCTATCAAGATTTTATGGCATGAAAAATGCAAAAAGGCCACTTCGTTTTTGGAAAAATGTGTGAGAGAAGATAAAATATTGTATGCAACTGTACGTAATTTGGCCTTAAAACAGTCATGTGACCCTTTATGAAACTCGGCTACGCCTCGTTTCATGAAACCACATTCGTGTTTAAGGACCCCTATTACGATACTGTTGCATAAATAGCTATTATCTGACGTGCAGTCGAGTATCGCAACATGATGGAACCTCTTCACAGTCAATTTCTCGATGATTTCTTTAGCTTTTAGTGTATGGAATGAGGAATGTCAACATGACATTTGCAATGAAAAGGGTTCACCCTGGCACATAATTCAGTTTCTTCGATTGTACACTCAGTCAAGGAAACTGAATCTCGTACCCTTTTTAACCAACTTCAAAAAAAGGAGGAGATTCTATTTATTTATTTATTTTTATTTATTTTATTTTCGGAGAACCAACAGCTACAAATTACAGAGTAGGTTAAACATGTAGGTTCTATGTTCGACTGTATCGATATCTCAGTCAATTATGGACCGATTTTCAATTTTTTTTTGATTGAAGGTATATTCATTGCGAATGTCATGTTGACATTTCATACATCTGCCAAAGAAGTCGTCGTGAAATTGGTTGTGGGATTCGATTTGTAGCATTCGAACATGGCGGATGTAGACAGTATCTAATTTTGGTATTTCTGTTTCTTTGGCTAGTTGAAGTATAATTTTGATAGTGTTTTATGCGGCGATGAACCTTAATTTAACAGTGATCACAAAATTCTATATTGCTCTCGTGTCTGACATTTTTTAATGCGCAAGTTGTCTCCACGTGGTTTCTGGAATTTTACTATCAAGTTGCAAAAACTACAATCACCGTACAATGTCGCTCTCAAAGAGAGCTTACTTTGAAACTGGCGAAATTGTCCTGTAATGGGACAGAAGCCATATTTTAAATAAATAATAATAATTGGTTGTGAAAAGTTTCCATCCTGTTACGCGATTTATTTTCCTTCACATCATGGCATCCCAGCCCTATAGATGCTGCGCGTTCGCGACGAAAACGTTACGCATTCACGGCGAATAAATACGTTGCGCGCTCGTGGCGATCACGCTGCGCATTCGCTCCGCTTCTACGAACGCACATGGCCAGTGTGATAAAATATGGCTCTTAAGCTCCAAACGCACAGACAGCGGAGGCGTGGCGGTGCGGTGGCGATGACGGTTGTAATATTCTAACTTGTATGAACGAGTTCGCGGTACGGTACCGCACAACCGTTCATACAAGTACTTAATTATAAATTTTTTCATGCCAGTTTGTTGGTAATGTGGCGATCTCACGACTACATAATTTTAAGACATGTAGGGTCAACGTCATAATATGTGATCACTTTTTTACTTTGTCACTTTAACGTTATGTTTGACAAGCCATACGAAATTATTAAGTTGACTGAAAGCGACAAGGTACAAAAGTGATCACTTATTTATGACATTGAATGTACGTTAACCCACCATTAACAAATAAAATATTCATTTCATTTAAAGTTAGAATATTACAACCGTCACCGCCACCGCACCGCGACGCCTCCGCTGTCTGTGCGTTTGGAGCTTTAGAGCTCACTCCCGCCGCCGGCTCTCCAAGTCTCCATGAGTTCCTTCACATCAACGCCGCGGTCGGACGCACGCACTAACTTATAAAATGCATGAGGCCTTTGAAGCCACATTTAATTATGCCCGCGAAGTTCCGCAGTCGTGATGGATATCTCTTTGAAAATTCAAATGAGCGAGCAATAATTATGATAGCGGCTTAACTTTCAGGACTCGGTACGGAAACGTAAAAGTGTTTTGGAGTGTGCGTTGGATTATTACGTCTTCCATACGTTTAATTATCGAAGTAAAAGTCAAAGTCAAATACAAAGTAACTTTTTCAATTTAGGCTATCAAGAGCACGATAGATGACCAGATGGCCTAGTAGGTAGAGAACCTGACTACGAAGCTTGAGGTCCCGGGTTCGATTTCCGCGTCGGGGCAGATATTTGTACGAATAATACAAACTAAAAACAAATAAAACAAATTTATTTTATTTGTTCTCGGGTCTTGGGTGTTTAATATGTATTTAAGTATGTATCTATCTATATAAGTATGTTTATCCGTTGCCTTGTAGGTACCCATAACACAAGCTATCCTTAGCTTACTTTGGGACTAGGTCAATTGGTGTGAAATTGTCCCGTGATATTTTTTTTTATTAAGAGCAACAATGTTTATAAAAAGCCGAGTAAGTCTAGTGTATAGTTTCCCAAACTTTTTTTTCTCATAGACCACTTTCAAAATTTAGCTGGTTCCGGTGGACCCCTTGCAGCTACATTTGTACCATATTCGCAAAACTCGACAAAAATGTGAAGATTGGATCTAAATCTAAATCTCATCGAGTCTCCCGTGGACTCCTGGGGGTCCACGTGGACCACTTTGGGAATTAACGGCTCTAGTGGTTTGAGACCCTGTCTCTAGGAGGGGGTCGTGGGTTCAAACCTGGGCACGCACGTCTGAATTTTTCGGAATTTACGTTTGAGATGGCTGTGAATGGAAGAAAACATCGTGAGAAAACCTTGAACACACCTGCGAGGGTGCTCAATGGAGTGTGTGAAGTTACCAATCCGCACTGGGCCCGCATGGGAACTGCGGCCCAGGCCCTCTCATTCTGAGAAGAGACCTGTGCCCTGCAATGGTAGTTTTAATGGTGGTTTTTAGTAGTGGTAGAGCCATGTTGTAGCTAGCCGCTGCATCACGAATGGGCCGGCTTGTCCGGGGCAGTACCACCCTCTCACAGAACACCGGCGTGAAGCAGCAGTAATCCTGCTTGCGTTTCGTACGGTCAGTGAGAGCGCCGGGGGCCCAATACCTCACCCCTTCCCTCTTCCCCTCCCTCACCCCCTTCCCCTGTTCCCTTTCCTTTAGGGCCGACAACGCACTGGCATCGCGTAAAGCGCTGCGGGTGTCTATGGACAGTGGTGATCATTTAACATCAGGTGACCCATTAGTTCGTTTGTCTGGCCTCTAACATAAAAAAAAATAAAAAAAATGGGATGATGATGACGATGAGTGAGAGAGAGAGAGAGAGAGAGAGAGAGAGAGAGAGAGATGTTTATTTACACATATACGATACAAACACAGAAAAAAAAAATACATTTGACAGGAAATTTACAAATAAAAAAAAAATATGGAATAGTATAAATTGGGCCCCACACAGCATAATGTAGTGGCAAGCCACAACGCTGTTTTTCAGTGGGACCCATTTAAAAACTAAACACAAAAACATACACACTGTGACGACACGAACGCCAGCGAATAGTTCGCAACAAAAACCAAATTAGAAGCCGGAAGCAAATATGTATGGCAACACTTGATACACTTGATGAAGCACTTATCCAAGTCCATTTCGACATTATATTTGCAGCGACCTAACATCACAAACATCCTGGTACAGCCGAGGACACTGAATTGGGTACTAGGGTGGAACCTTTTTGTTCCGAATGTCATATCCCTTTCGAACCCAAGTGAGTATGAAAAGTGTTACAATAATGGACTTTTCTCAAACATGCTATGTAATGTTTACGTTGTGTTCCTTAAAACAGGCTTCAAAATACACTGTTGCAGGCCTAGGCCGGCAATGCGATCGTCTATTGTTTCATGTCACACAGCAGCACAGCACCATGATGTTTATAGGTCTATGGCATCATACCATTTAGCCATTTAAAAAAAAAACTAATTATAAGCAATATTTGCGTTTTGGTTCATTGTGACATTCTGCCACTACGCTTATTTAAGGTAAGGTAAGATGGTGACGGTGATGGTAACGGTGAATTGCCTAGAGAAATATTTCACCATTAACATCATCATCACCATCATCATCCTTATCGTCATAATCATCATCATCATCATCATCATCATCATCATCATCATCATCATCATCATCATCATCATCATCATCACCATCATCATCATCATCATCCATCACCATCATCATCATCATCATCATCACCATCATTATCATCATCATCCATCATCATCATCATCATCATCATCATCATCATCATCACCATCATCATCCATCATCATCATCATCATCATCATCATCATCATCATCATCATCACCATCATCATCATCATCATCCATCATCATCATCATCATCATCATCATCATCATCATCATCCATCACCATCATCATCACCATCATCATCATCGTCATCATCGTCATCGTCATCATCATCATCATCATCATCATCATAATCATCATCATCGTCATCGTCGTCATCATCATCATCATCATCATCACCACCATCATCACCATCATCATCATCACCACCGCCATCATCATCATCATCATCACCATCATCATCATCATCATCACCATCACCATCATGATGACGACGACGATGATGATGATGATGATGATGGTGATGGTGCATGTTTGAGAAAAGCACTATACAAGCCTCGGCCGGAACAGGGGTTGCCGGTCTCGTATCATGCCAACTTAGATACTCGGCCGGCAACCCCTTACGTCCCGGCCTCTGCAGTAATGTACTATTGTGAAATGTACTAATTATTATCTTTAAATTTGGAATCCCCAAAATGATGTAAAGTTCAAATTTAAAAAATGATGTAAAGTTCAATTTTAATTGCCATTAAACGTCACAATTGGCTACTTTCCTAACTAGTCAGTCTTTTAGATTATCAAAAAATATTGGACACGTATTTTTTATTTTGTCAATTAAACAAAAAATTACGAAGATATGGCGCGTTGAAGTTTCGCGTGACGTCACTTGTTCCTACACTTTGTATGAGCGTTTTAGGAACAAGTGACGTCACGCCTCGTCACGCGGAACTTCAACGCGCCATATCTTCGTCATTTTTTGTTTAATTGTCAAAAGAAAAATTACGTGTCTAATATTTTTTGATAATGTAAAATACGGACTAATAAGAATTATTATTTTTTTACCTAGGAAACATCCCTATTGTATCAACCGGGTTCGAAAGGGTGACATTCTCTACATCTCTCAAGGTAAACATCGAGAAAAAAATTGTGCAGAGGTTCCACTCTTGTACGCGATTCAGCTGCCTCGACTGTACGTGATTCAGTTTCTTCGACTGTACTTGAGTATGCAAAACTACAAAGTGCATTTGCAATTTGTATCCAACCCTATGAAAGTTGATGTAAATTTACAGACTTCCGACTCTAGCTTTAAATTATTCTGTAGCTGACTGAGAAGCCGAGTGCTCCGCTCTTATAAAGATTTTAAACGAACTTGTATTGTAAGTCAGGCGTATCTTACGAGGTGGCTTACTAAATCATTTATTGAATCAGGCCTCTATTTCTCCAACGTGACAATTGCCAGTGACATATGTCGAGAGACTACGAGTATACCACTGGCTGGTTCTTGGCACTGAGTGTGTTACTCGTAACAACAATTTTTTTTGTGAAACGAGATTTTTTTTTTCTAGTCTACAAGTTTGTAGATTTGTCGGTAAATCTTGACATGAGATCAAAGCTGTGTCAGTTGTAGTATTTTGTGGTTAACATACGCGTGTATGTCTTAATATTATTCGCATGTAATTAAGGTGCGACAATTTGTCACGTTGGTGAAATAGGGGCCGCGTCACTTTGCAGAGGCCAATATCAATTAACTGAAACAATTACTTAGTACACCCGCGACCTTAAACTCGCAAAACTTACTTGCTGAGCAAAGTAATTGTTGCACTTTGTGGCTTACTAAGCTAAGTCAGATTATGAATACATAATTAATATCTAGTGGAAAAGTTAAGATATGTTTCTTAAAAAAAAAAACGATGAGTAAACGGCTTATTATCTCAGCCTGTACTTATACGTCCCACTGCAGGGCACAGGCATCCTCTCAGTCTGAAAGGCTTGGGTCGTAGATCACACGCGGGCCCAGTGTGAACTGGGAACTTCACACATACCTTTTAATCTCCTCTGCAGGTTTTCTAACGATGTTTCCTTCACCGTAAAGCTCATGGCCAATTTTAAATGTGATTCCTGAATTACACACGTATTTAGAGGAGGTCCATTTGTAATAAAAAAGTTATCATGAGCTAAAAACGTAGGTACACGGTGAGTGAATGGTTACAGAATTAAAATTTGTATGTTTCAAAACTCCGATAAATGAAATGATATTGGAGAGTATTTTCATTATATAAATGGTGATTGACTGATCAAATGGAAGAGCTCCGATGGTTGGCTTACATCGGCAATCTTCATTCCAGCCGCGGGTTCTGATTCCACTCGGCCGCGCCACACCCGCAATCGAACACTGATGCCAATATACAGGGTTGTCATAACAAGAATTTACTATAATTACTTACTTAAAAATAGTATATAATAGGTTCAGTACAGAGTGTCTGGTAAGTACTGGATAAACCGCTGTTAAATTTTAGGCTTATTAAAGTCTCAAGTATTTTTGGTTACGATTTAAAGGTTTCGATACTATAAAACGAAAGCTGGTGAAACATGCTTTAAGCCGTAATCAAATGCATTTGAAGATTGTTATTTTTTTTCTTCTTGAACGCTATGAAAATCATGCAGCATTTTGAAATGGTCAAAATGGAAAATCATAAATGATTTCTTTTTAATCTTATTTATTTATTAGTCTTACATTAGGTAACATTATTATGCAGTAGCAGGTACACAACACCCTTGCGCATAAGGGTTTCAAATACGCACTGACCACTGAGTTGTATTTCCGAGCACGCTAACATTAAATATTCATGTCCACAGTGTATTGCATAATTATGCTGAAAATTTTCTAACTACTTACAGGGTCACGTATAAATTAATGTGGTAACCATTTTCCGTGCAAGTCTTAATAATCTACTGAATCTCGAGCAGAACCGGGCTCGCATTTTTGAGGTTTCGGAATGCTAAATGAACTTTATCCGAAAATTAGTTGGGAAGCACGAGTTTTTCGGTAACGGGAAACATTTTGAGGAAACCAGCGCAACCTTGGCAAAAAAAAATCAATAATGTGTTCATGAATTAATCCATGAATTGACTGCCGTGGTGCCAATATGTTCTTAAATGGCGACCGTGTTTCTGAAGATGCAGTATCAGTAGGCCATTGACAAGGATGGATTGATGACCTGGTATAGATTGCACGAGCCCGATGGCTGCATGGCGTTCTTTGAGAGAACCCCGTGTCCAGCAGAGGATGTCTTTCAGCTGATAGTGACGAAGCAATCCACTCTGGATGAGGGTGGAGATCAGAATTGTGGCAGCCCTGTGCGCGTCTAGACGTTGCGCGTGATTGCAGACTGCCAGCGATGACGCGTCAGATCACGTTCGCCGTGATGGGCGACGTCGACGTCAGTTTATTCGGGTATTCAGCGTTTTATGATCGCGGCGGTAGCTCCGAGATGTCAATAAGATTGAAATTGGAATTTGAGGTAACACGAATAAAAGATGACAACGTTTTTATAACCGAGATCCATCATTTTGCTACTTGGGCTTGTGGGAATATGAATATAACAAGTGCGAATCCGTCTAAAGATTTTGATATTCCTTCACGTTTTTTGTAAAATAATTTGTGAACTGAACTCGCCTTAGCATTTTATCTTGAAGCCTCCATGCGGTATGCGGTCTAGAAAAAAGATTTTGACAAACAGGTAAACAAATAGACAGATGTGTACGGGCCGCTATCAAGTTTCTGTACTGTAGGGCTCCTAGCTGAGGTTGTCGAAGATACCTAAACAATGCCATCGTCGTCGGCGCCACGACATAAGTTACTGTGCGGCATTCTAATTTAAAATTACTGTGCGGCGTTGAAACGTACAAGATGGACAACAAAGTGATACTATATAGGGATCCCTTTTGAGGCAAGGAACCCCAAAAAATGTTTTAAACTTTGAGTAAACGTATTGTACTCAGTAGCCAGCTTGTCAACCATTTGCATGGTGTTTATACGTGTTGAAGCAGCAACAAAGGGACAAAGCAACACTCTTATTTTTGTCTTTTAAATAGCAGAAGCTGCGTGACGAAAGATCTCAGTTGACATGTGACTCAGCTAATAAAGCCTATTGTGACAAGCTTATTGAAGCAAGGTGATCTTAATGACATCATCAAATTAGCTGCCGTTTAACTGCGGGAGTACCGCGTGTGAGATGGGGGCTTCCGATACAGGGCACTGGGGCGCAGCGGGGAAGAGGACGAGGAATTTCGCGGATAAATAACTCAATTTGCCCCTTCAAGTGAGCTCCGTCCTACAATCGAGTAGTGCGCGCGGCGCGAGCCACGGCCGTCAGCGGCTCAATAGGACCGAATAACATTTTTTTTTTAATTTTTCATTTATCTAGCCTAGCAGCCCATATAGCACGCAGAACAGATGGCCGTTGGGAGCCAAAGTTCTGGAATGGCGACCACGGACGGGCAAGCGCAGCGTGGGATGTCCACCAACGCAATGGACGGACGATTTGGTGAAGGCTGCAGGTTCGGGGTGGATGCAAGTTGCTTCCAACAGCAATGATTGGGCATCAATGAGGGAGGGAGGCCTATGTCCAGCTGAGCAGTGGACGTCCGGACGTCCTACGGCTGAAATGATGATGACGATGATGTACCTCTATATATACAATGGGAATTTTACAATTTGTTTCGAGAACCTTAAAAGTATTCCAGCTCCATTGTAATAGTGTTATGAGTGATCGGAAGCACGACACCGTTACTTTTCTAGAAATGTATTATAATTTATACCTAGAAACATCATGTCCAAGATGAATTCATTTTTCGTGTCTAAGCCATTGGTGCGCTTGCGCTCTTTTATGTTACAGATAGAATGCTCTATAATAAAGTGTTATAAAGAATGCTTATGAACATGTCTCAATTATGTTTTTTTTTTGTTTTAATTATATATTTCAAACTAAATACAAACTGAAATATAGATGCACAGAAAAAACCCCAGAAAAAAGACCAATGCTGGGAATCGAACCCAGGTCCTCAGCGTTCCGTGCTGCGTGCTTACCCCTACACCATCACTGGTCTAGAAGTTAGCGACGAATCTTTCCCATACATCGTACACTTCAGTCTGTTATAATCACATTTAGGCAGTGATAAAAAAATGAAGTTGAAGAAAATAAAAAAATAAATAGAAAAAGATACTTCATACTTAACTTGTTTTAATTATAATTATTGTTTTCTTTTTTATTATTATTTTTCTCCTGTATTAGTCAGTGTATTTTTCTTTTTTTGATGTCGAATAAAGTTATGTCTATGTCTATGTCTATGTCTAATGTATGTTAGTTTTAAGCCATGTTCCTGATTAATTAGCAATCCACATTTTTCATTTTATTTTTTGGAATCTTCATATTCAGAGTCGGGGCAATGTTGGTTAACAAATCTTCATATTCAGAGTCGGGGCAATGTTGGTTAACAAATCTTCATATTCAGAGTCGGGGCAATGTTGGTTAACAAATCTTCATATTCAGAGTCGGGGCAATGTTGGTTAACAAATCTTCATATTCAGAGTCGGGGCAATGTTGGTTAACAAATCTTCATATTCAGAGTCGGGGCAATGTTGGTTAACAAATCTTCATATTCAGAGTCGGGGCAATGTTGGTTAACAAATCTTCATATTCAGAGTCGGGGCAATGTTGGTTAACAAATCTTCATATTCAGAGTCGGGGCAATGTTGGTTAACAAATCTTCATATTCAGAGTCGGGGCAATGTTGGTTAACAAATCTTCATATTCAGAGTCGGGGCAATGTTGGTTAACAAATCTTCATATTCAGAGTCGGGGCAATGTTGGTTAACAAATCTTCATATTCAGAGTCGGGGCAATGTTGGTTAACAAATCTTCATATTCAGAGTCGGGGCAATGTTGGTTAACAAATCTTCATTGGCCATTGCCTTTCTTCTTCCTTTCTTTTTCTTTTTTCTTTTTTTTTTTTTTTGCTGTTAAATCCACTTAAATTTTATGAGAATATCGCGATACACGTTTTGTGATATAGAATAGAATAGAATAGAATAGAATAATTTTTATTTCGGGCTGCATAGGCCCATATAAAAAATACCTTAAAGACTAACATACATATTTATATTATAACTTAATTACTAACACGAGAAGTCTGTGACGTGGGCACTTTCGCGGTGTCAGTTAACCGGCCACGAAACCGCCGGTAAGCGACACCTTTCGGCCAAAACTCTTCTTTTGTGAAGGTCGACAGTTGATCAGTCGGAACCCTCACCACAAATGAATTAAAATTCACGCCATGGCGGGACTCCAACCGCTCGACCCTCAGAGTGAGCTTGGTCTTCACACGCACATATTCCACGATGTCCGCGACCTTCGTGGAGTGATGCAGGCGGGACACGTACAGCTGTGTCGTCGGCGTCGCGAGACGCGGGATATGGGTCGTGATATGCATGTATCACGTGATAATATTGATAGTCTAACCACACCTTTTAGTTATTTATGTATCACGTGATAATATTGATAGTCTAACCACACCTTTTAGTTATTTATTTTCAGTAACCGTATATTGCCTCACGCGGTGCGTCGCCCCGCGCTCGAGCCTCGCGCCACGCGAGCGCTTGTTTTGGAGATGATTTCGTATAAATGCCTTTCATATTCCCTTTTTCTGTGAAATTCACATTTTGATTGCTTTATGTTTGGCAGACAAGTAGATTAGACCCGGCTGCTCCGCACGACTCGAGGACACAGACAGGACGAGGTAACAGACTGTTGGAACGTTCCAGCATACGTTTTTTTTTCCAATAGCCCTATTTAATAACGTAAAAATTAGAGTTTATATATTTCTTACTCCATTAGGCGCAAGTCACACAGAAGAGACGTGGCACGGGGGCGTGTCGCAGCCCCGTCTCTTCTGTCTGCTTTGGATCGCGACGCTTCTATACATTTAGTATGAAAACTGATGAAAGGGGCGCCGCGACTGCAACGCACTTCCGTCTTACGTCTTTTCTTTGTGGCTTGCGCCTTAGGGTGCCTTTTCACCAGACGTGCTATTTTACGTTGCTATAAATGCATTTGATATCCATCAATCACATTCATTGGTCCACATAGCATAGAAAGATGCGTCTGAATGCGTGCTGTGGATGCATCTTTTTTTTTTTATTGATAGAGGGAGGCAAACGAGCAAGTGGGTCACCTGTTGGTAAGCGATCACCACCACCCATGAGAACCAGAAACCCCAGAGGGGTCACTAGTCTGTTGCCGGCCTTTAAGGGAACAATACACTCTTTTCTTGAAGGACCCGATCTTTTGGATTTTCCTCGAACGGCGACATAGTTTAGCATAATTATTGGAAACGGCCACATAGCTTATATAGTGTTCCCATCCTCGCAGCATAACTACATAGCACATATCTGGTGGAAAAGAACTCTTAAGCAAAAGCGACTCAATGAAATTGAACACGCATATTTTATAGTTTAACAGAGAATATTTTTATTCAGGAAAATTGCTACAGCTAGTTATTTATAATGCTTTTTACGGTTAGCTGCAGAGAACAGATACCCTCACGGTGTGGTAGCCGCCGCTACAAGGGGTACCTTTTCTCTGCAGCTGACTGTACCATCACTAAATCAGTTGTGAACGACTATCTATCTTAAATTCTATCTATCCTAAAAATGAAATGTAACAAAGGCAGACGACGATAACGCCTTTGTCCGAGGGTGCAGTGAACACTACTTTGGGTAAAGGTACAAAGAGTTCAACTGACCTTTTTTGCGCGTAAAACGATTTACCTATAATCCCGGTTAGTGATTTGGGGTATGTATTACAATACCGAAGTACGAAAGACCGAATGTATTAAAACATCGAATGGGTCAAAAGACCGACACGATTTTTTTCTGAAACCGTAAACTTCTCAGAATTGATTAAAACGGCATGATACAGAACCCATTAGGTTAGGTTAGGTTTGTTTTATAACAATCTTAAAAAGTTAACGGTTTCAGAAAAAAATCGTGTCGGTCTTTTGACCCATTCGATGTTTTAATACATTCGGTCATTCGTACTTCGGTATTGTAATACATACCCGTGATTTGAGATCATGGATATTCTGTGCAATTTACACAGTACAAAAGATACAACGGTAGAAACGCTTCCCCTTACCCTTAACCTTACCCTTTTGACGTTTTACAACTCTTATACAATTCTTAGCTACCTACGTAATGAACAGAAGTTCTAGTACATATACGCTAGCGAACATAATGTAACATGTTGAAGGACAGCGATACTCCATCCCGAGCAAACTTCGCGTGTTACCGTTCAATTATCCCGGCCATTGTGGGCGGGAGTCCGGCGACGCGTGTCGAGACGCGCCGGACTCAAGACTCGGGACTCGAAGCTATCTCTAGAGCTGCATAATGGGGCTTTGTGAACGCTGACGTGGGTTGCCTGTTTATTACCACTACAATAAGGTACTATACGATGCGCAGTAACATCCCTGTTTAGACACGGACAAGCCAGTTTGATGGACGTGGCGCCAATGCCTGTCGCTACGGCGACTAGACGATAGAGAACGTAAGTTAGCGCTGCTCGTCGGCACTCGGACGGGTTAATGAAAGTGCGGTAAGTAATTGGCTCACTACCAGCCATTAGTTTGTCGTTAGTTTGCTAGCGATTGCTTAATGGACGAACTGAAGTTGGCCTATTAAATTATATATCGTTTCAATACAGTTAGCATCTACCGATAAAAGGTTTTCCTTATTCATGCTGTTGATATTTTTATCACATAATTTATATAATATTTATTTCTTAGTGTTTATTCGTGTCCCAATGGTGGGTAAAGCTGGGTTTGACCTTCACCCTATTCATAACTATTATTTGACTACTCGGCCAGCCGTAACTACGTCGTCTTGCCATCTCCGCTGCGGCCTGCCGTCGGTGTCAGTTGAGCGGCACCCACCATGTAGTCGAGTGCGCCCATTTTTTGCCACATTATTGGCTGTAATTTTTCCATTATTTCTCGAGACTAAAATTAGATTGTGCTGTTCAAAGTGACTTGTAAAGGGTCATTAATTTTAGAATGCGAAAAACAAACATCAATCTTCATCATCGGGCTTTAACTTTAGTTCGACGTCATTGCAGTTCGCGTTAAAGTGGGTAAAACGCGAGAAAGCTCTCTTGTAATTAGGCTAGAGCTCGATGCAGCTGGCTTTCATTAGGCGGTAATGGGCAGGCGATGACGCTGCGGCGTCCAGCGGCCGGCCGCGCTGCCGCCGTAAGCTGCTAGCTTTACGAGTATCTGAGTGGTTCTTGCTGATTTGATTACAAGGTCCCAGTTGAAGACATCTATTCGCACTCTATACGAGATAAACCTTATTCGGAATATTACTTTTCTTTCGGAGTTACTTACTTAGTTATGACTTTTGGCGATCTTATAAATCTTATAATGGTAAAGGTGTCAGCGAAAAATGGGTGATTGACAAACTGTCACTGATTGGACGGAGCGAAATTTGCATGCAATCAAATCTATTAGATGCTAGCTTCGTTACCGATACATTGCGTGCAGAATTAGATGCTAGCTTCGTTACCGATACATTGCGTGCAGAATTAGATGCTAGCTTCGTTACCGATACATTGCGTGCAGAATTAGATGCTAGCTTCGTTACCGATACATTGCGTGCAGAATTAGATGCTAGCTTCGTTACCGATACATTGCGTGCAGAATTACTTTGTACGAAGAAAAATTACGTTCATTAGGCCTTATACTTTAAGCCCTTAAGATTATAATGTTCTTAAGAAAGTCACACACTGTATTGTGGTTGAGTTAGTATAAACTGAATATCGTTAAGATTTTTCATTACATTTTGAACATGGACAAATATATGGAATTTGTCAAGAATAATAAAACTCAATACTTAATTAGTAACAGGGGCGTTGAGTAAACTAACCCAGGCTCTGCTGAAATATTACAGATTAATTAAAACACCTCGTTAAAAGTCAGGGATAGGATAGGTAACAAACTTTATCAGTTCGGTTTTTATAAAAGAAGAAATGAGTTTCATTATTTACTTATATCATAGAAACTGACCAAAATACGCGCTTTTGATCTTTTCAAATATTTAATGTAACGTTTCTCTTCATAATACATTTAGGCACTTTTAGGGCTTATGTCGAGACTTTAAGCATGAAACTACACCGTGAGACTCACTCATAGCGAAAATAAACGGATTACTCACGTCTTAAAACGAGTTTAACTCGAGATTGTACATGTTTCCTTCTTCCTAGACTTGCACGTAACGGCGACTGACAAATGTGCGCGTTTGGCAGCCGCCGTGTCGTGCGACTCTAGGAAGAAGGGCTACGAATTAGCCCGAAACATGTCGAGTTAAACTCGTTTTAAGACGTGAGGGATCCGTTTATTTTCTTATGTCGATACTATACTATATTGATGCCCGCGACTCCGTCTGCAAAGAATTCGTATATCGCTATACCGCGGGTAATATGCAAATTTTTGAGATAAAAACAATGCTATGTCTTGCTCTGTCTTTCCTCGGGTCTCAAACTATCTCCATACCAAATTTCATCTAAATAGGTTCAGCGGTTATTGAGTTTCCATACAAACTTCCACACTTAAAGGATGATTTCTGGAATAAAATCTACCCTATTTCCTTTCCCGGACTCAAACTATCGCTATATTTAATTTCAACTAAATCAATTTCTTCGTACCGTCTAAAAAGCCCAGGCCATGTAATATTAAACTTTTCGGTTATACTAATAGCCGCACTAATCTTAAAAAACATTGTTCGCTCTTGCGTATGTTTGCGATATTATAAGGAATATCAGCACTGTATTGATCTCATCGGTTCAGCGGTTTTAGCGTGAAGCGGTAGATAACAGACATATTAGGAATTATGAAAAAAAAACATATACTAAGGGCCTGATATTGTAACAAGTGAGCTGCTCGCAGTACATAATATATCCTCAGTCATCAAATCTCAAAAAAGAAACAACTTGTAATAGAGTTCGGGACCAACTAACATGAACATGAAGCCAAACCAATTCAACAGTGTTTAAGCGACGTAGCATTTTAGTTACATGCGCTCATAATAACTTTACGAGCAACGAATAGCAATCGCACCCTAATGGACTAGCCCACGCACCTGAAATTGACTGCTCCATTTGTCGAGTACTTTTACTTCACCTCGCGTGTGCGGGCGGGAAAATCTAAAACGTGTAATTACGCGCCTTATTATCAAGCGTTAGGGTTCCAGGGTGGCTTTTAGAGGTGACGCGGGGTGGTAATTTACCCTAATGCACCCGGTACCGACCCAGGTGCGACAATGACTTGGGCATTACGACAGAACTAATAAGAAGTATAGAAATATAAAAAAAAAATAATAATAATAATAATATAATAAATATCCTCGCTTTTATTTCCTTCGAGAATTGATACCGCGAATTTCGTATTCGTCTGCTATTTCGGAGACTCTTGCGTGTTTTCACAATATTTAAATTATTCATAATTACTATACTAAACGGGACTTATCACGCTAATAATATTTACCTCGACGTTTCGGCCACATTGCAGCAGCCGTGGTCACGAGTTAACTGAAGTGAAGGGTGTCAGTCTAGTTCGTTTAGCCGCTCGAGTCTTTCGACCTACCCGCACTTGATCCCGATTAGAATCAGCACCCGTATCTCGTACTACCCGCACTAAATCAAGATTTTTATGAGTGAAAATCACGAAAGTTTAAAACAGTATATTTAAATTATTATTCATAATATTTAAATTTTGACACTCATCAGTGTAATGTGTGTTTTTAGGGTTCCGTACACCCGGCAGCAAAACCCTAATGGTTCGACCATGATTTCGCGCGATCGGCGGCGCGGCGAGCGTTTTCTGTGTTCATTGCGTGTGCTGCCAGGTAACCACTGCACGACGAGTGTGTCGGCCGCGCAATGAACAGAGAAAACACTCGCGGCACTGTCAGTAGTGCGTAGCCGTATCTGGCCCATTATAGAATCACTCGTGTGACTGTCTGTTCGTCTGTTACACCTTTATTCTTAATCTACTGCACCGTTTAAGTTGCATACTCATGCACCTATGCTGCTTTAACACAAACGTGCGACGCAAATAAATACATTTTGAATTTGGGTGATGGATGAATGAATATGGTTAGCAAATAAAAGTTTCGCAAACTACACCGTGCGATAGATATGTCAAATGAAAAGTCTGGTTGCAAGTTTTTTATGTGCATAATTTTCACAAAAAAAAAAAAAAAACAAGTTAAAATAGGGTAGGGTAGGGTAGGGTAGTAAAATAGGGTAAACGTCCCTGTGTGACAGATAGATGTCATCTACTGGGCGTTAAGGTGTCGAGCTTTGGTACGTTTAGCTTAAACGAAAATTGACTATTCACTGTGTTGAAATAAATACATCAAGTACTTTTTACTTGTAGATTAGAAGAAAACCTATACATATGTGTGTTTTAACTATGGAGGTGGACAATTAAAGTGTATATTTTATCTTAACATTACATAACTATCTCCACGCTAGTTCGACTCACATTGGTCCAGTTTTTGAGGCACAGACTCTGACCAATTTTGAGCAATTAAATTGAGCGGCGTTCCGTTGCACACTGAGCCATGAAAATAACTGTACAGTCGTCTCTATGTCAACGAGTTAAGATCGAAAAGTGACGAACCTTTTCATTCCGCTACTATTCCATAAGGCTGCGTTCAAACCAAACCGACTGTCGGCCGCCGAATGTGAGCAGGCTCACTGTGAGCCCCAGTGTGAACGTTAGGCTGTGTTGAGACCAAACTGACTGTCGGCCGCCGAATGTGAGCAGGCTCACTGTGAGCCCCAGTGTGAACGTTAGGCTGTGTTGAGACCAAACTGACTGTCGGCCGCCGAATGTGAGCCCCAGTGTGAACGTTAGGCTGTGTTGAGACCAAACCGACTGTCGGCCGCCGAATGTGAGCAGGCTCACTGTGAGCCCCAGTGTGAACGTTAGGCTGTGTTGAGACCAAACTGACTGTCGGCCGCCGAATGTGAGCAGGCTCACTGTGAGCTTCAGTGTGAACGTTAGGCTGTGTTGAGACCAAACCGACTGTCGGCCGCCGAATGTGAGCAGGCTCACTGTGAGCCCCAGTGTGAACGTTAGGCTGTGTTGAGACCAAACTGACTGTCGGCCGCCGAATGTGAGCCCCAGTGTGAACGTTAGGCTGTGTTGAGACCAAACCGACTGTCGGCCGCCGAATGTGAGCAGGCTCACTGTGAGCCCCAGTGTGAACGTTAGGCTGTGTTGAGACCAAACTGACTGTCGGCCGCCGAATGTGAGCCCCAGTGTGAACGTTAGGCTGTGTTGAGACCAAACCGACTGTCGGCCGCCGAATGTGAGCAGGCTCACTGTGAGCCCCAGTGTGAACGTTAGGCTGTGTTGAGACCAAACTGACTGTCGGCCGCCGAATGTGAGCAGGCTCACTGTGAGCTTCAGTGTGAACGTTAGGCTGTGTTGAGACCAAACCGACTGTCGGCCGCCGAATGTGAGCAGGCTCACTGTGAGCCCCAGTGTGAACGTTAGGCTGTGTTGAGACCAAACTGACTGTCGGCCGCCGAATGTGAGCAGGCTCACTGTGAGCCCCAGTGTGAACGTTAGGCTGTGTTGAGACCAAACTGACTGTCGGCCGCCGAATGTGAGCAGGCTCACTGTGAGCCCCAGTGTGAACGTTAAGCTGTGTTGAGACCAAACTGACTGTCGGCCGCCGAATGTGAGCGCGTGTTACGCAGTTTATTGTATTTCCATACATATTCACTTTTTCGTTCACACCAAACCAACAATACGCCATTACGCTATGCGTAGTCGCCGACATAAAATACCGTACAAAATAACGTTGACACTGGGGCTCACAGTGAGCCTGCTCACATTCGGCGGCCGACAGTCGGTTTGGTTTGAACGCAGCCTTAATTTGTACGGTATTTTATGTCGGCGACTACGCATAGCGTAATGGCGTATTGTCGGTTTGGTGTGAACGAAAAAGTGAATATGTATGGAAATACAATAAACTGCGTAACAACAACAACAAACAACAAACATAATTTATTTTTCAAAAAAACACAGTGGTTACAAAAAAGGTAAAGGTTGAGGCTTCCCAGTAGGTATATAAGTACCTGTGTTGGGAGGCCTCGCTCTTCCAAAAATAGTACATTGTAATAGACCACTAATCTAAAAATAGTAGTTTATTGAAGTTAATATCCTAACTTAACCTAAAATTCCAGCGTAATGGAGTATCACGCGCCCTGCGCGCGTACGTGTGTGCGTGCATGCAAGCGTGCGTATGTGTGTGTGTGTGTGTGTGCGAGTGTGTGTGTGTGTGTGTGTGTAACGTGCGCTCACATTCGGCGGCCGACAATCGGTTTGGTTTGAACGTGGTTTGAACGCAGCCTAAGGCTTTTGGCCATAAACGCATCTCGCTCTTTTGACATGACATTTCTATTTTTCTTACTACGAGTAGGTATAAGCTCTGTGGGTGTTACTGGCCGGCGCGTGTTTGTGTGCGCTGAGTGTATCAGTTAGTAATTAATTGGCCGGTTTTATTACTCGCGTATGCTGATAGCTCCAATTATTTGCGGGCGCGGCGCCGGCGCGTGATGCCATCAGGTCGTTAATTAGTGGATTAGGAGAACTTTACTCATTTCCAACGAACGCGTACTAGTTAGTTTTTAGGGTACCGTTACCAAAAGGTGGCAATGGGACCCTGTTACTGAGATTTCGCTGTCTGTCCGTCCGGGGCTCTATTTCTTGAATCGTAATAGCTAGACATTTGAAATTTTTTCTTCTATATTCGGTAGGTCTGAAAATAGATCGTAGGCTATTTTTTTGTACCCCCTATTCTTCGCAGACGGAGTTGCGGGCAACAGCTAGTAATACTAAAAATAAAATAAAGTTACAAATTAAAGAAACGTGTACATAGCAGTACCGTAATGGCGCTAGTCAATGGTGCGAATGAAACTACGGCCATAGGTGAAATCATTATCTACCAGGGCTATTTACCCGGCTTGCCCATCGCGATGGTGAAAAGGCTCAAGCCGTATACTTGTTTGCCACCGACATGGTATAAAATAAATAAATATCACGGGACAATTCACACCAATTGACATATCTAGCATCTAGCCCCAAAGTAAGCAAAGCTTGTGTTATGGGTACTAGGCAACGAATAAATATCCTTAAATAGATATTAAACATCCATCCAAGACAAATATCTGGCCCGACACGGGAATCGAACCCGGAACCTCAAGCTTTGTAGTCAGGTTTTCTAACCTCTCTAGGCCATTTGGTCATCGAACAAGGAGAGTGGGAAAAGCTCTGCCAGAAAAGGTGTATCAATTCTAGAATAAATTACTAGCGTCTATTTACAAACTCTTATTACTTTCTGCGTTCATTATATTTTAGTATTCACTTGAAGTTATCCTGAAATGTAGAAAAGTTTTATTATGAGTCCCACAATAGAAATATATAAAGCGTTTTGTTAACATTAAAGCACCCAGCATCGTCACGTCGGGGTTCCGTAGGTAGAATGCTCGACGGCCCGAGGGCCAGGCGGCACGCGGCATGCATTTTTAAAGGCATTTTCTATTGGTCGCGATAACAGGGAAATGTAACAGTATGTAGACTGGAAAATGTTTGAAAATGTGACAAAACTCCTGCTTTTAGCTGTGAATGTGCTTGGCAGAAACGTTGGCCATTTTGAAATTGGTCTCGGGAAATGGCTTTTGACGATAAGAACGGCTTTTAACTGTCCTCAGTTTTTTTATTGACCGAGCGAGCGATGCATCTACGTTTTAGCTTGGATAAAAATGTTTTCGTATGACCGGCTCTCTGCTCGATAATTGGACTTTGTGTGGAGCCATAGCAAAAGCCGTGGTCTAGTGGTTTAACCTATAGCCTCGCTGTAGGTTCGAGGCCGGGCATTTAACCTCTGAGTTTTTCGGAATTTATAGCCTAAATTGGATAAAGATGTTTTGACTTTGACTTTTGAATAATGCATTTGAGTGAAATGTGCATTAAAGATGAGTAACGTGCAATGTACAAATATTGTGACATCTAAACAGGTTCCTGAAAGCACAAAGCTTTTCAGGACTCCGAGTGTAAAGCGTTCGCTTCATCTTTTATGCAGTTGGAATCCTCAGACCGTGTCCAACATACACTCGGACCGTTTGATAAAGTATTTGTTGCTTTCGTATCAGACATACTGCAAGATAAGTCTATCTTTTCTTACCACACAGACGGATAGATATACTTTGTGTTAGAGTCCCGTAGTTTATACAACTTGATCCGTAGCGTTACACGAGTTTTTCTAAAGTTATAGAGATAATCTACGATAACATGGCCCGCCCCTCCACAATTCAAGAAGTCTTCAATGTATTGTGAAAGTATTTATAAAGCACACCAAAACTCTCCACGCATGTGTGCGTGCTGAGACAGCCGTCAAACAAAAGCAGATACTACTACATAAAAATTCTTGATTGAATTAGAAATTGAAATAGTAATGTGGAGGGGCGGGACATGTTATCGTAGTTTATGTCTTTAGCTTTAGATGTTTCCTGGCTCGTAGAACCTCTACGCTACGGCGTAGCGATTCGTAGCACTTTCTCTGTGTGACCTTCGCCAGCCTAAAAATATCAAATGTGATAAGATAAATGTGTAAAGTGTTTTGGTCAACAATGACCTGTGGCTTGGAACGAGTCCACCTCACAGAAAAGAAAATGAGAGATTATTTACCTAGGCGCACCTTGGTTTCCCATAATTTAATAAGTCATAATCAAATATCAAATGATTTACTGTATGGTTATGAGTCAAACAGATAACCATAGGGGTAATCGACGTTCTTCATAATCAACGTTAGTTATAAAGTGATTTATTTCCCAAACAGTATTTTTCAGGATTTTTCTAAATGCCATTTTATAGAATACAGAAGGTTAGGTTAAGTTTGTTTTAAAACTATTTCGAAGAAAATACTGTCTCAGAAATAAATCACTTTATGACTAACGTTGATTATGAAGAATGATACATCATGACTTGATGACATGTTATTATAGAGAGCCATTTTGCCTATCATTTTACGATGTTTTCTGTCCGTTGTGTCAATGTCCTTTTGTTAACTGTAGCTGGCAGATTGCACATTGGAGACTCATGCCCAGTACATTGTGAGCAGACAATGTAATTAGAGATGGCATCTTGCAGGGAAGCAGCAGCGGGCGATGACCCGGGTGCCCGGCGGCGCCGCCCGGCCGCGACGAGGTAACAACTTTTATCACATTACCACTAACGCGACCCTAATGTACATATAGTCCACCAAGAAATTCCTTTGCCAGGTCCACGTTAGTTGTATGGTTTAAATCATCAAAGGTTATTTTCACTAACAAGTAGGGAATCATTTGTGGGGCAGTTCATCAAATGTTACGAATAAATCTGGAATTTTATATATTAATTGCATTCATTAACGTGGCTAGTTAGTTTGCGATTGATGTTGAATCACGAGGCGTTGTTGTCTAATAGTTAGTTATAGATACATTATGTAGCTACGTGTTATCCGTAGGTTTTTTTTTTTTTTTTTTTTTTTTATGATATAGGAGGCAAACGAGCAGACGGATCGCCTGATGGTAAACGATTACCGTCGCCCATGGACACCTGCGACGCCCGGAGGCGATGCTCGCGGCACACGGCGCTAACGCTTCCTCGTCCGTGCTCGCCCGCTATCCGTACAAGTATTCACTACCATAGATTAACAACATGTTCTTTATAAAGGTGTTTTAATATTAAATCGGAATTTAGATGGTTGGGTTTGCTTTGATTGAACAGACCCATAAATATTTTCAGGATTTTTTAACTGAAAATAAAGAAAGAAAGAAAGAAAGAAAAACATTTATTCGTGACAACAAAGCATAAAGGCATAAAGATTACAATATACAGCAACTAGGTATCACGAAACGGACCCGCCTCAGCATAATGCCGGCTCGAGAGCCAGCGCTGGTCTTCCGGTGGGACCGTTGATAACTTGTTGCTGCAAAAATGAACTGTGGTTGATAACTTGTTGCAAAAATGAGGGTTTCTGTGATAAACCAATTGACGCCATAATTAACGATTAAGTTACTATGGAAATCAAAGGTGGTCAAACGAACCTGAATATAATTTTGGTCAACAACGGTTCATTAGCGTACATTCAAGGAATTTAATTCCCCACCCATTTCGTGAAAATGTCGTTTAACATTCGCAATGCATTAAGGTCGAAATGTCAATTGCAACACGTCAAAGCCACATCGTAGCTAGCTCTTATGGTGACAGTTTGCTGTACGACATTCAAACTTAGGTGGGTTACAAATTAAATTCCTTGACTGTAGTAGCATATTACTGACACATGGCACAACTATGAAGTTTCTAAATAATGGCATTGTCAAGTATAGGTATAAATGCTATACATACTTGTTCATCATCATCATTTCAGCCGTAGGACGTCCACTGCTGGACATAGGCCTCCCTCATTGATACCCAATCATTACGGTTGGAAGCGCCTTACTTCCACCACCTGCGGCCTTTACATTTACCTATGTGCTGTGCCTAAGCTACATATATCGTTTAACAATCCAGTCAATGCGATTTTCCCTTTTTACATAGGTAATCGCTTTTGTCAGTAAAAACCAATATCAACTGAGAATTCAACGTGAAGACTCGACAAGAATTCAATTACCGCTCCGACACGATCGCCTGTAGATACCGCCGTGCGAGTCGGCGACAATGTGTAAAGTGCGAGTAAACAAAGTTGCGAGCGGAAGTTGCCGGCAACTTTGCGACGAGGCGGCGGCGAGGGCGCCTGGCGACGGGATTATCTGCTTAGGATGTTTAGAAGAGAGATGATGCTGGTTGCTTCAGTAGAAGTCGGCTTAGATCAAGTTACCAGAATCGTTATTTCCTAGCAGCAAAATTTACATTCGAATTTTTTCTCACATATTTTTTTTACTATGGTTTTTTACTGAAGTTTATTTCCGATATTGCTTAGTGTCCGATATTGCATCACTGGACCAAAGCACATGTTATTAAAAAACCTGGTAACAAATGTTTTTGAATGGGTATTGTAGTGTGTGTTAAAATTTGGTCCCCCCACTGTCTGTTGTTTTATTTTAAAGTAATTTTAATTTAGAAAATTTTATTTTTGTCATTTTTATATTTTGGTTGACATTAATTGTAATTACAATACAATACAATACATATATTCTTTATTGATCACCAAAAACAGTACAATGACATTACAAAAATAAAAATTCAGGTAGACAATAGGCGGCAATAATTACATAATTTATTAACTGTATTTGTCTGCTTATAATATAAAATTTTTAATCTGGACATTTAATTTAAGTAAATAATTCTTATTCAATTTTAGTTTTGTTTTTAAATTTTAATTGTTATTTTTAATTTGGACATTTCATTTTTA
Source organism: Archips crataeganus (assembly GCA_947859365.1). Lineage (NCBI taxonomy): Eukaryota > Metazoa > Arthropoda > Insecta > Lepidoptera > Tortricidae > Archips > Archips crataeganus. The sequence goes on along the minus strand of OX402057.1, from coordinate 194,789 downwards.
TTATAATTCAATTTTAGTTATGTTTTTAAGTTTTATTCGTTATTTATTTTCAAAGTTTGACACATATTATGGATTATGAATATTCGATTATAAATTTTAGCTGAACTAACTTAGCTTGTAAGCTTTTACTATTAACAAAAAATGGATCTGTGTTGTCTGAGAATAAATAAAAATTATTATTTTTATTATTATTATTTTCACAATCGCGTTTTTCCTAATTTTAATCGACACAGAAACATACGTAGGTTTAGTTTATGTTAAGTTTGCATCGGCCCGTAGGGTCAAAAGCACACAGAAAATAACGCTACTGTGAAAATAAGCTTCAGTAAAAAACCATAGTGAGAGAAAAAAAACCTGGGAAAAAATGCGAATGGAAATTTTGCTACTAGGAAATAAAACATCTGACAAATGATCTAACAAGTCATTAATACAACGCATCGATTATCCCCACAGGATCGCGATTTACACTTGTCATATTCCAAAAGTTTTGACATGAAATTTGGCACGATTTAGTAAAATCCCTGCATTCCAATTCAACTGCCGAAACAAACTGTTCACGCGAACGAACCCGCATGCAAAGGCTAGCTTCCAATAATTATGTCTCAATCCACCCAGCAGCGGAGTACGTATCGGAGCAAGCAGTAAGGGTATAAACGAAGTGTCGGAGTCAGCCATGAATAAAATTGATTCACATGTTCTCTCGGACCCGCTGATATCCTCTTCGGTGACACGTAAAATTGCAAATTAGGCACCGGCGCGGCTCCCGGCTGCCGTCCGGCTGTCCGGCCGCCGGAGCGGCTCAGCGCATGCAAATGGCGCGAGAGATTATGCGCTGTTTGTGTAGGACCGGCGCCGGAGTCACGGGGTTGCTACCGCTCTAAACTAACATGTATTCTCTATGAATAATTAATGTTGCCACACTGTGACCTGACAAATTATATGTAGATCAAATAAAAGGGTCGTCCTTCTAGCGACGCTGTGATATCGTTTTTTCTCTATACAAGTTATCTTATTCTTGTCATCTACTCAATATGTCTCAAGTAATAGTCTTTGCCAGTGATGACTTATGGCACTGAGACGTGCCCGCTAACGATGGGCCTCATTAGAAAGCTCAAGGTCACTCTGAAGGCGATCGAGAGGGCTATGTTTGGAGTTTCTATGCGAGATCACATTCGAAATAGCTCGAAGAATCGCTAGACTCAAGTGGCAGTGTGCAGGGCACATCGGTAGTAGTACTGATCAATGGCCGACGGGGCCAAACGGTTCTCCAGAAACGTCCATAGACTGGAATGGAAGCCGCGGTTTAGCTAGACCTCAAAAAGACGAAGCGACAATCTGGTCAAGGTTGCGGGAATGCGTTGGATGCGCATAGCGCAGGACCGGTCTGTTTGGCGGACCTTGGAGGAGGCCTATGTTCAGCAGTGGACGTCTTTCGACTGAAATGACGATGTTATCTTAAAAATAATCTGGAATAACCAAACGTTTAGTTTACCACGACGAACTCGTGATGTGACTACATTTACAGGAATGTTTAGTTCGGTTAAACACAGCGCAGCGCATTGTCAAACAAAACATTTTGTAAAGATATTCCCAAAACTGATTTTTATAGTAAAAAGATAGATTTTTGCCAAGCCCACCTTTTTAATACTTAGGAATCATGTTTCAAATTAAATCTAGCTTATCTGATCTTTCATAAACGATAAATTTTCGGAGTATCTTTTACGAGAAATTAAAATTCGAAACATTGATTTGTTACCAGCATTAAGTATACAAAACAAGTGAGTATTTTCAGCACCTTTCTGGTACGCGTGGTTGGTTCCAGCAGGTGTGCTTTCAGGAATCGCCTCCCATGTTATGCTTTTGTTCTCGATTCCGCGCGACTTCCTCGGTGTTTGTTACACCTCGGAATAATCATGTCACGGCGGGATGGAACAAGATAGGGAGTACAGGGGTCGTGGGGGTCGGGGGTCGTGGTCGGGGCTCCGGGGCTCATTGTTATCGGCGCGAGGCTGGTAGGCCCGGGGAGCCGCCGCGCCGCGTAAGATAGCGTTACACGTTTTGGGTTTCATGTGATTTAATGATCGTCGTAAAATAAGATTTCACTAGATTCACCTGTGTTTATTGTTCTAGAAAAATAAAAACAAAATTTATTGGACAATATTGAGCGACAAAGGTTTTTTGCGAAACATAATATTAAAGATAAGATTAAAGCCATAAAACTTTGCAATTTATGTCTCGAGCCGGCGCGGCTCTCACCGATTATTTATTACAACGTTTCAACAACTTCTTGCGTTTGATTTTATTTGAAGTTCTGATTAAGATAAAATTACGAAACATCATAAACAAATATGAAAGCGAATAGAAATTCATTGAAACGAAGCGAGCGTAGAAAAAATTATCTATTGAAATTGAGAGTAGAAAATAATATCAGTCTGCACTGGGCCCACATGGGAACTACGGCCCAAGCCCTCTTATTCAAAGAGGAGGCCTGTGCTCTGCAGTGGGACGTGTACATGCTAAGATGATGATTATGATGAAATAATATCAAATTTTCACACATTTTTCAGTTTAAGCGCAAAAATATAGAATTGCAGTTTAGTGAATACTAAAGAAGATGAATTTTAATTGAAGTAACCCTGTCACTGTCCAGCCTGCGGCGGCAACAGGCGACGGACTGACAACAGTTAACGAGAAACACCGAGTAAAAGCGGTCACCACCGAACTTGCCCCATCTCTGCACCACGCGCGGAACCCGCCCGGGTGAACGTACGCTGGGTGGGCGTTTCCACCTATTGTAGTTCCCACAAAAAAGGTCAAACCCAATTATTTTATTGTGACATAGGTTGTCTTGAGAGGGTATCGGTTTTTGTAAACGTTTGTGGGAAGCGTAGTGAATTCCCCGTAACGCCGAGACCTTTGCCGCGCCGCGGCGCCCCGTGCGGCGTGCGATGCGTCGCAGAACAGTTATTACATTTTTGCGTGTAGCGCAGCTGTTCTGAGCGACTGGGGCAATAACCACACACTTCCAATTCAATTTAACTGCTCCTTTGTTACTGTTGTTTGTAACTACGTCCTCACAGGAATTAATGAAGGTAGATGTCCCGTTTTTTGACCTCCGAAATTACTGCCATTTAAACATAAAAACAAAACATTTTCCACACAACATTTCATTTCTTTTTATTTCACCCCTTTGGAGGTTGAATTTTCTTAAAATGTGCTTTAAAAGTGAGCATATTTTTATTTACCTAGGTAAGAATAACAAAGGAATAATTAATTACCTATCTGCTTTTTTTAAATTGTTCATAAAAAAATCCGATAAGAAAGTTTTTATTACATAGTGAACATTAAGGTTGCAAGAAATAAATGTAGAAAAACAAAACAAAACCATATTCACGCTCCACACGGCTGTTGTTGGTCCATCGATTCCCAACAAAGCAATATGATTAATTTAGCATAAAATTAAAATGTGTTCCATATTCAATAGTTGTGATAACGCAATAGTACGCGCGGTAATTGAGGTCGCGCAGCGCTGATTCACAATTAATTTGGCATTCGGAGTCAGCGCGGCCGCCGGATCCCTCTCCCGGCATTTATAGGGTTAACGGTGTATGTGGGAATACAATATTTTCGCTCGAGAAGCCAAAATGTAGCGGCTTTCAGACGTTTCTGCTTACACAATTGGAATTCCTTTTGCGTCTTCCATAAAACAAAGCTTTGAAGTACCCTTCTGATATTATTGTCATTATTCGAAAATGGTATTTCTAATTTTCTACACGATAGTAATACAGGGCGGAGTTTTTCCGAGCTTTTCTTTAGCTTGCCGTGTTAGGATAGGTCAAATTTTGGAAAACGAATTTAATACTGTTCCAGGCGTTGGGTTAACTTGAAACATGGTATACTAGGTATATGTAGATTGGGTGCCAATGCAAGTAGGTACAAAATCAAAATTTCTTTATTTGTGAACAATGTCACACATCGTCATCATCATTTCAGCCGAAAGACGTCCACTGCTGGACATAGGCCTCCCCCGAGGGTCGCCAAACAGATCGGTGTATCGCAGTGTAGGTACGCCTCCAACAAGATGGAGCGACGACCTGGTTAATGTTGCGGGAACGCGTTGGTACACACATAATATCATTTACCTTATTTATTATTTTGGTTGGTAAATAACATTTATTGGTTCAGCTATATTCTGCCCTAGGGCGTACAAAATGAACTAAAATAAGTGAATATTAAGGCCGGCGCCCACTGACGGCATGGCACGGCGTGGCATTTTATTACTATCAAGTTATTTTGAATCTTATTTCAATGAGTTTAGAATTCATGTTACTTTATTTCGATCCCACGATGCCGCGACGTCCTGAGGGCCGACGCCACGCATAACCAATAAAGTAAAATGAATTCTAAACTCATTGAAATAAGATTCAAAATAACTTGATAGTAATAAAATGCCACGCCGAGCCATGCCGTCAGTGGGCGCCGGCCCTTAGTATTATTATTATTATTTACACATAAATTTATTTACACAGCATTACAGTAATTACACTAATGCACTGTGAAACTACATAAAAACATAAAAAAAAATCAAACAAAATAAAAAACACAAAAGTAAAAAAAGTAAAATAGTAAAAAAAAGGAAAGGAATCAAGTAGGAACACTAGTTTGCCTGTCATCCATCATCTCACAAAACGCCAGGCATTGGCGACACACGGTAGCCCAACACCCTGCAAATATATCACACTCCGGCTGCGACGCCAGGAGCACGTTGAGCATCGTCAGAGCACGCGGCAGCGGCGAGTTTCTGCGCGACACGGTGCGCGACGCCGGCACCGCCAGCAGGGAGCGCATACGTGGTCTCAAAGTTATCTTGGGTACTTCTGGGACCGATAATCTTACCAATTGCTCTACAAGCTCGAGACAATCTGCATCCCCTCGCAAAACTCGACACGCAAAAGTAAGGAGACTAAAATTGCGCCTGACCTCCAAGGAATTGAAACCCAAAGTGCCAAGAAGGAATTTAGAGGGGTATAAATAAGGGTAGTAACACAGTTATGTAATATTTAGTTTGTCATTTAATTGTTCATTAACAGAATAATAATTTTGACGACCAGATGGCCTAGTAAGTAGTACCAGGTTCGATTCCCGCGTCGGAGTAGATATTTGTATGAAAAACACGAATATTTGTTCTTGGGTCTCGGGTGTTTAATATGTATTTAAGTATGTATCTATCTATATAAGTATGTTTATCCGTTGCCTTATACCCATAACACAAGCTGTTGAGGATCTTATATGTGGGTCTCTGCAGTCAGCCTTAGTTATCTCTTCCTCCTTTCTCCTTTCTCTAGCCTACCTATATTGAGGTCTAGGTTCAACTCAGGGCAGAATGATTGCTTTTATTTTAACTTGATATTATTATAATTTATTGTGTTCAAATGTTACGATGGCTTACAAGTGGAAGCGAAGAGCTAAGAGAATGACTCGATACAAATTTTAAAAGAGCTTATAAAGCTACCGGTGGGGGGGGGGGAGGGAGCACCGTTGCGTCGCGCGGCGATGCTTGCTGCTTTATCGACCTACGTTCACTATAATGGCCGTGAGTGCATAGTGCACTCCGCTAGATGGCGCTGCGATGCGTTAACACAAGCTTTGCTTAACTTACTTTGGGACTAGGTCAATTTTGGTGTGAATTGTCCCGTGATATTTATATTTATTTATTTATTTATAATAAGCTTTTGTTCACTAAATAGCTGCTTTTGTCTCTAAGGTTACTTGGAAGGTTGTTGAAAATTCTTGGAGCCATTTCAATAATGCCCTGAGACAAAAGTGCCGTTTTTGAGGGGGCAGCGCATAATTTATTACAACGCCTTTGACTTCAAATTGGTCTGAATGAGACTTAACATTGCTACATCGAATATGTATGAGCAAGGAAAAGTGAGATTATTCAGGTCTATGAAGTATGGAATGGGATGAAGATGATTGTGTAGGCCTTAGCCCTCATAAGCTCTTATGCATTTTTTTCTGTAGGTACAGTCAACAAAGAATAGGCAGCAAAAAGCTAGAAAGTATTTAAAAAAAAAATTGTATTAAAAATCTGTGGTGGCCTAGCGGTTTGACCTATGGCCTCTCAAACAGAGGTTAGTGGGTTCACATCCCGGCTCGCTCTGAGTTTTTCGGAATTCATGTGCGAAATTACATTTGAAATTTACCATGAGCTTTTACGGTGAAAGAAAACATCGTGATGAAATGCATACACCTGTGAAGAAATTCAATGGTGTATGTGAAGTTCCCAATCCGCACTGGGCCCGCGTGGGAACTACAGCCCAAGCCCTCTCATTCTGAGAGGAGGCCTATGACCTGCAGTGGGACGTATATAGGGTGGATGACTATGATGATGATGTATTAAAAACTTATTATTTTGGCAGGTACTTCACAAATTATAATCAGGCAACGTTGTCGAATCCGTGAAGCTTTATTTACCGGCGGATGATTTGGGTCGTCTCGGGGCTGTGTGGCGTGTGGCGAGCAAACATCGTCAAAATAAGGTTTGTCTATAATCGCGGCGTGTTTGCTTCATCTCGGTGTTTGCGCACGCGGCCGATCGCAGCGAGCGCCCGCCGCGCTCACGCTTCCCGCTTACGCTTCCCGCTCGCTTTCCCCGTTCACGCTTCCCGTACACGCCTCCCGCTCACGCCACCCGGTCACGCTTCCCGCTCACGCTTCCCGCTTACGCTTCCCGCTCGCTTTCCCGTACACGCCTCCCGCTCACGCCACCCGGTCATGCTTCCCGCTCACGCTTCCCGCTCACGCCTCCCGCTCTCGCTTCCCGCTTACGCTTCCCGCTCGCGTTCCCCGTTCACGCTTCCCGTACACGCCTCCCGCTCACGCCACCCGGTCATGCTTCCCGCTCACGCTTCCCGCTCACGCTTCCCGCTTACGCTTCCCGCTCGCTTTCCCCGTTCACGCTTCCCGTACACGCCTCCCGCTCACGCCACCCGGTCACGCTTGCCGCTTACGCTTCTCGTATACGCCTCCCACTCACGCCATCCGGTCATGCTTGCATAAGTTTTTGTCAAAATTTCATTTTGAATACAAGCTTTTTCGCTGACTGTACTTTTTGTTGACTGTACTTGCGTTGTCAACCAGCCTACATGAGTATACCAAATTTCAACTAAATCCGACAGCTGGAAATGGGTCAAATTCGACTTCTAAGATTTGACCCAAGAATAATAAATAATAATAATAAATAAAACAAACGGGGTGAGCTAAATAAAAGCTTGTAAAAAACACGCCTCTCACTCAGGCCACCCGCGCACGCTTCCCGCTCACGCTTCCCGCACACGTTTCCCGTACAGCAGGCAACAGATCAGTGACTCTCTTTGAGTTGTTGATAGTTATGGGCAGTGGTGATCATTTTCCATCAGATGACCCACTAAGGTACTCATTTGCCTCTTTCTCATAATAATAAAAAAACACGCCTCTCACTCACGCCACCCGCTCACGCTTCCCAATCACGCTTTCCGCTCACGCTTCCCGCTCACGCTTCCGCTCACGCTTCCCGCTCTCGCTTCCCGATTACGCGTCCCGCTCACGCGGCGCGCTCACGGCTCGTGGCCACGCTCTATCCTCAAGACTCCTACTCATTCTACCTGCTTTGATGCAGTCCGCTTTATTGGCGACCATAATTATCCTCACTGTAGGTATATATTTTGAAAAACAGACTATAATGTATTTAGGGCTCCGTACAAATTCAAAAACAAGCAAAAAAATTGCGATTTTGTTTCAGGTATTTATGCGAATCACAGATTTTTGTATTTTTTTTCTTTAATAGTGCTATGAAGCATTAGTTCCTGTCAAAACTAATTTCAAGGGAAAGTATTTTCTGTAGGTCTTACTACCTACGGCTTTTATATGAATATACCTACACTTTAGCTGTGACTTTAGGCTTTTTTGATCACTTGAACTTAGAAACTTGATTTTTACGATTGCATTAGACTCTCTGTATTTCATCTAAATTTCAACTTAATATTTCTACGCGTTCCAGAGAAAAATGGCCTTGATAGCCAGACAGGCGGACAGGGCAGTGATCCTACATGGGTTCTTTTTTCCTTTTAAGGTACGGGTGTAAATATAAAATAAGTAAACAAATAAATGTCCAACAATGTCGTTGTGTTTTGTTAAAAGCTCACCACCGATGAATGAAGCACGGGCGCTGGAATTATAAAACAGATTGCAGCGTCTATAACCAACGCGATGCGGCCGCCGTATAAAAGGCGCCGCCAACAAACTCAGTTGATTGAAACTCACTACAAGGAGCTTGGTGCAGCGAATAGAGCTAGACATAGACATAGGCATAACTTTATTCGACATCAAAAAAAAGAAAAATACACTGACTAATACAGGAGAAAAATAATAATAAAAAAGAAAACAATAATAATAATTAAAACAAAAAACATAATTGAGATGTCGAAAAGGAATTTGACTCAGCATTAAGCTGCAGTAGGTGCCTGCTGCAGCGCTGATTTTCAGTCAAACCCTTCATATCATTGCATCAAACTTGTTGGACCGGAATCAGCACAAATAAGTTGGTGAAAAAAAGTTTGTAACAAAATAAACAAATAAACAAAATAGATACATATCTTATACATATACATATGTATAGAATATGTATATATAATATACATAGATACATACTTTATTTATTTATATTATGCATTTCCCTTTCTAGAATTTCTTTGTGAAAGAGTCAACGTTATCTAATCTTTGTACGGTCTGGCATACATGCTGTATGTGAACTGTTATTTTAATTCAAGGACAATGTATGTTTCATCACTAGACTGTTTGCTCTCATCTTAGAACTAATTATAAAAATGTTATCGTAGGTATTTCCTTCTAGTTCAGCCCAGCGCTCGCGTTTCTGTGTTTTCTTAAGTTTGACGCCACTTATCGGCAAACCAGTCTGCTTTTTTAGAGTTCCGCACCCAAAGGTTGACAACGGAACCCTACTTATCCCGCTACACTATCCGTCTGGGTTACCTATCAAAATTTAGAAATATTTTTTTCCGAATATTTAAAATCCCGAATGCTTCATTTATCCGAATGCATTTTTTTCTGAAACTGTAAATATTTCAGGATTTTTATAAAACGACCCTAACGTAACCTAAAGGGTTCTACACGATGGTCCTGAAATAAATCCTGAAATATTTACAGTTTCAGAAAAAAATGCTTTCGGACAAATGAAGTTTTCGGGATTCTAAGCCTTCGGAAATAAAATTTTCTAAACATCGAAAGGTTCCCGTACCCGTGATACCATTATCATCATTTCAGCCCAAAGACGTCCACTGCTGAACATAGGCCTCCCCAAGGCTCGCCAAACAGATCGGCCCTGCGCCATCCGCATCCAATGCGTTCCCGCTACCTTCACCAGGTCCTACCTATCCCGCGGGAACTTTGCTGTTTTCCAGGATAAATAGTATCCTATATTTTAATCCAGGTTATAAACTATCTATGTGCCAAATTTCATCAAAAATACAAAACAAATACAAAATCGTTTATTGACAAAAACTACAGGGGCGTTCAATATAAAGTGAGAATGAGATGCAAACTCTTTTAATATTACGAAATTAAATACTGGCCGGTTAAGCTAATCTATCTAGCTGATTGCTTTGAAAAAAAAAGTAACTGTCTTTTGTTTAAAAAAATATACGGTAATTTATTTGCAATGCTATTGAGTACGTTAGCGAAAATGGAGAAAATTGAACTGCGCGCCGTTATCAAATACTTGTATTTGAAAAATTTTTCTACGGACCAAGTCAATTTGGATTTGCGGGACACTTTAGGGTCTAATGCTCCTCCGTATTCGACAGTCGCACGTTGGTGCGCCGAATTTAGACGTGGAAGAACATCGACAATGGACGACCCCCGCTCCGGACGCCCTACTACAGCAGTAACTGAAGAAATTGTGAAAAAAGTCGAAAACTCAGTTTTGGCGGATCGTCGTGTCACAGTTCGTTTTATTGCTGAAAATGTAAAGATTTCAACGGGGAGCGTGCATAATATTTTACATGAACGCTTGGGTATGAAAAAGGTATTTGCGCGTTGGGTACCAAGAATGCTTACTGACACGCAAAAACAAACTAGACTAGAGATTTGTCAAGAAGCTTTGAACCTGATGCAGCAAGACCGGGAACTTTTTTTGGCGCGATTTATAACAATGGACGAAACATGGCTCCATCATTACGACCCTGAAACGAAACTGCAGTCTATGACATGGAAAAGGCCATCATCTCCAACTCCGAAGAAATTCAAGGTGAGCCCATCTGCCGGTAAGGTCATGGGCTCTGTTTTTTGGGTTGGTAAAGGGGTATTAATGATTGAGTATCTCGAGCATGGAGCCACTATTACGGGCACTTTATACGCCAAACAAATAGCAACATTGCGCAATGAGATCCGCGAAAAACGGCGAGGTAAACTCTCGAAAGTTGTGCTGTTCCACCAGGACAATGCCCCGGCACACAAGTCCGCCGTTGCAATGGCTGCAATTCGTGATGCTGGGTTCGATAACTTTAAGCATCCTCCGTATTCACCAGATCTCGCTCCCAATGATTTCTACCTATTTCCGAGATTGAAACAATACCGGAGAGGCCAGAAATTTGAAGACAACGACGCGGTAGTCGCTGCAGTACAAGATTTTTTAAGTACTCAAGATGAGACCTTTTTTAAAAATGGAATTTTTAGTTTAGAAAAAAGATATACTAAGTGTATTATGCTAAAAGGTGACTATGTCGAAAAATAAAATGACATTTAGTAATAGTATTTTATGCAACTGTTGTATAAGTGAGGTCTTAAAAGGCGAGTGACGTGAGTTGCGATACGAGCGAATGCGAGTATCGCAATGGAAGACGGCACGAGCCGTTAAGACCAAATTATACACCGTTACATACAATATTTTTCCTACGACTCGACTCTACTGTACTGTACTGTACCCTACTGTAGGGTACAGTCGGGTACAGTAGGGTAAATGGGATACAGTCGGGAACAGTAGGGTAAAATATGGTACAGTCGGGTACAGTCGGGTACAGTAGGGTAAAATGGGGTACAGTCGGGTACAGTAGGGTAAATGGGATACAGTCGGGAACAGTAGGGTAAAATAGGGTACAGTCGGGTACAGTCGGGTACAGTAGGGTACAGTCGGGTGAAATAGGGTACAGTAGGGTACAGTCGGATTCAGTCGGGTACAGTAGGGTAAAATAGGGTACAGTAGGGTACATTTGGGTACAGTAGGGTAAAATAGGGTATTTTACCCTACTGTACCCGACTGTACCCGACTGTACCTGACTGTACCCGACTGTACCCTACTGAACCCTATTTTACCCTACTGTACCCGACTGTACCCAACTGTACCCTATTTTACCCTGATGTACCCAACTGTACCCTACTGTACCCTATTTTACCCTACTGTACCCGACTGTGCCCGACTGTACCCGAATGTACTCTACTGTACCCTATTTTACCCTACTGTACCCGACTGTATCCTATTTTACCCTACTGTACCCGACTGTACCCGATGTACCCGACTGTACCCTAGTGTACCCTATTTTACCCTACTGTACCCGACTGTACCCGACTGTACCCAACTGTACCCTATTTTACCCTACTGTACCCGACTGTACCCGACTGTACCCTATTTTACCCTACTGTACCCGACTGTACCCTACTGTACCCTATTTTACCCTACTGTACCCGACTGTACCCTTTTTTACCCTACTGTACCCAACTGTACCCTATTATACCCTACAGTACCCGACTGTACCCTATTTTACCCTACTGTACCCGACTGTACCCGACTGTACCCTATTTTACCCTACTGTACCCGACTGTACCCTACTCTACTCAACTCAGCAGGTCTAAACTGAGCTTTAGTGTTGAGTGTACCCTACATTTAATATTATGTGGCAGCTAGGTGTATCTTAATAACGACATTACGACACAAGTGCTGTTATGGCGAATAGATTAAGTATAGACTTTCTGAAGTCATATTATCTATGTTCTTATATATTTGTTCGCGACCATGTAAAAACCAGATAAAAGTACAGGAGTAGGAAAAAGTTGTTTATAACATACTCATTCTCACTTTTTATTGAACGCCCCTAGTATTTACATTTTTGAGGGTATCCATCAGTGGCCAAACTAGGCTGAGCCTGTATCTTGGCCATCTGCGAGTGCATTAAACAGAAAAAAAAAGAAAAATATTACATAAGTGTTATTATAAATCACGCTTTCAATTAAATTATACTACCTATACCTATTTACAATCCTATACAGTAGGGTAAAGAAGGTTGGGGGATGTGTGTGTGTGTGTGTGTGTGTGTGTGTGTGTGTGTGTGTGTGTGTGTGTGTGTGTGTGTGTCTGTGTGAATGTGTGTGCGTGTGTGTGTGGGCGTGTGTGTACGTGTGTGTGTGCGTGTGTATGTTATATGTCCCCATAAAATGGATTCACTTTATTCTTGTGCATTTAATTATTTCTTCAGTATCACTGTATGACAACGTCAGTAACCAATGTTTCACCATCCTTTTAGCTCTGGGAACTGATAGAAGTTTAATGTCATAGAAATTACAGATGTGGTTATATACGCAACAGTGTGAGTAGGCCGGTGAACGCCTAGCTAAAGCGGATCTGCACCGGGGGAGCGGGACTCTATAGATGCGCCTTCGCAACATATCCCCGTAACCAGCAGAGTTGAGTACGACGCCATAAGTACGAGTGACGGCTTTGATGATAAAAAGCTGCCTTACCCTAAGTAGCTTCGTCTCGGAGTACAGTAAGTCTGTAGGGAACCGATAAGGCTTCCTCATCATCAGAATCCGTCAAACCATTATAACGTGAAAGAGTAACAAACAACCATACAGCTATACAAACTTTCGCGTTTATAGTTTTTAGTGAATTATATACGTATTTGTATTGCCATTACAACAACAAATTATAAAATAAATTAAAAATGAAAGGGGATCCCAACAAAATAATATAATAAGACCCTACCATGCGTATGTTTTGCTTAGGACTGCTGGTTTGTTAAATGGGTGCCACGAACGCATTTTTCGTCGGTAGGTTTTTCCCTATGCTGACACTGGATTTTTAAAGATATGGTCATTTATAGCGTATATTTTAACATACCTACTGTACGGGACCGAGTCGTACTTGGCCGGTTCTCCGTGTACGCCTTTGTTACAGTTTTATGTCTTACCTACTCTATTAGGATTTATAGTCACCAAAGTATTTTCCAATTTACGTCAGTTTAATTGAGTTTTTATCAGATCTCAAATGCATTATGATGAAACAGAAAGCTGCGCAGAAATACAGAAATAAAGAAAACAGTAGCCAAGCCTTAATCCTTGCGATTGGAGACGGGGTTAACGACCCGCCTAGCCTTTTTGAGATAAACCGCGCAAATATTGGACGGACGGACGGCTTTATTACACGGCGCAAATACGGCTGACGAGGTTAATAATAACTGAATGAGAAGTAGGCGACACTCTTGTATGTACCGACTTCATTACGTAAGGGATGAAAAAGCAGCAGGTAGGAAAATTACACTTACGTCATGTGTTTTCCTTGTAATTTGTGAAAGTTAAATTTAAATTGTGCTTGTAATCATTGTATTTTTGGATCTTGTATTGGATCCGCGGAATGTATGCTTTCGTGCACTTAAAAGAGGTTTTATGAAAAGTCTTTATTTTATTTGTAGGTATTGACGTTGAAGCTTGTATGTACCTAACTTGTGATTCTAGTCAATATTTGAATCTTATTTATTTACTAGCTTATGCCCGCGACTTCGTCTGCGCAGAGATATAATTTATGGACAACTCCGGTTCTCTATCCCACGGGAAATTCCAAAAATCTCACTGCTGCATACTAGAAGATAATCAACAGAATTATTAAGCTTCTTACAGTTATAGAGTAATGAGTATACATCCCGTTTAGTTTTTATTCCCTAGGACTTTTTTACCGTACGAACTTTTTACAAAGTAAAGAAATGTACACACTAATATTATAAAGAGGAAAGATTTGTATTTTTATGTGTAACGAATAAACTTAAAAACTACTCGACCGATTTCAAAAATTATTTTTCCGTTAGAAAGCTACATTATCACTTACATTACTACTTACATTATCACTTACTTACTTAGGCTACTTTTTACCCTGGGAAAATACCTTTTCCTACGGGAAAGAAAATTAATTTATCGCAGGCGAAGCTGCGGACGGAAGGCTAGTCTTAAAAAAAGATTAATGAAATCGGCACAGGCATTCTCGAAGATCACACAATCAGTTTTAAACAATTAAGCTTAATTCGATCAGCTTAAGTGCCTAAACTGCGGCTATCACCACCCGACGTAGACTCCGCATAAATTTGAAGCAATTAAAATGAGGGCACAACTTACATAACTGCGACATTTTGACATAAGAATAACCTAATGCTTGAATATGGCTACAATTTAGTTTAAAAAAATTCAAGATTTTATAAAAATAAAACCAAAAAGTTTTCTGGTCCGCCAGAATTAGTTTTTAATGAGCAAATATTCTTCTAATAAAAACCCAATATACTCGTATTGTAAATATTTAATCCTGTTTAATCCGTTTTATAACTTTTAGTGGTGGTCTAATTTTGTGCTGGGCTGTGGTAGAATATCAGCGTTTTGCTCCTATGAGCAATGTTGACCACTTTTGCCCCTTTTGCACTACCTACTGCAGCGCAAACAGACAACATAAAATGTTTTACGTTTAAGTTTGTAAGTACCTACTGATTTCTGTATTTTTGGTAAACTTGATTGTGTGTGTACTTGCAGTACCAAATAAACGGCTTTATCTATGTATCTTGAAAAAAATAATATATATTCGCATTTCACCGCTTTCCAGCTGAACAGCTTTATTACGATAGATCAAAGTGCAGACTGAAATATGACAGCACAAACACGCGTTCAGCGCTAGCGCACAAAGACACCGGGCTCCGTCTGCAGATCCGTCAAAACAGTCTCATCTCGCATTAAAATGTATATTCCGAGAAGCAACATAAATCTCGCTGAATAAAACAACTCTGTGATGTTGCACGTAACATAATCGCTAACATAATGCAGCCAGTGCATGTAAAACAATCATTTTCTTGGCGAGCGCACCGTGTTACGTTACTAATTTATAACGTTGTCATTTTTGCTCTAATGATGTTTTTCGTAGGTATGTAAAATTTGCCATGATTGTCTTGGCCAGGTCATCAGTCCACATTGTGAAGGGCCTACCCACGATGCGTTTTCCGGTAGTCAAGACATTTTAATTATTAAAATTTCAAGCAGTGAAAGAGGCGCTGTAATAACTGGGGTCCTAGTGAAAAAGGGGTTAATTCTGCAGAAGTTGAACAGCTGATTTCGACTTAACCCCCTTTACACATAAAATAGAAAATAGCTGTTTAATTTCTGCAGACAATCTCTTTTCCACTAGATCCCCTAAACATGTCCGGCACATCCTGACCAAAAGTATTGTGGCTGAGAAACAAAAAGGCGCGCTACGAGCATCGTGCGTTTTAGTAATTAACAATTTATAAAACATAAAGTCGCTAAATGAGTTTAAAAGTGAAATACTTAGAAACGATTTCCCGACCGGCCGTAAGAAGATCTGAAGCGAAGGCAGTAATGCAAACGTCATTTCATTAATCTTAATTATGGTTTGTTTCTTTAAATATAATTATTTTCTTCAATTACTGCGCTTTGTATTTTTCCTCGCAATTTAAAAATAAAATTCCGCTCAATTCGGTCAGTTGAGTAAATTCCTTATTTGAAGGAGAGGTTTTTTTATTGATTTGTAATCCTAATGTTTGGACACAGTGCTGGGTCACTGTCCAAGAGATACATTTGGTTTACATATACTTAGGTTAATTTTAATTAACAATGGAAATACAGTCAACAAAAACGGAAATCCGTATATGTAAACATCTTGAAATGGAATGATGAAAGTTTTAACATCTTATTATTCTGTTTGCTAACGGATGTTGCCCAAAGTCCCTCGGCAGTGCTGACGTGCGCCGGCGCCGCGCCCTGTGAGCTTGTTTACTACCCAACTCCCATTCCCGTTTTCGATCGCGATCATGATTTCATAACAGATACGTTCGACAAACAACGACGATCAAATAGTTTCTAAATTAAACTTGAAAGAGTGCCGTTTCATTTCATAGCGAAACGTATACTCAACCTACTAAATACGGGTATACTGGTGAAGGTAACAGAATAAAACTAGACTGCGTTCGTACTGACTAGTGGAAACAACGTAACATTGTAAGGCGAAATGTTATTTGAACCTGGGAATTTTGTTTTTTAGTTTGCCAATCTTTGAAAGATAAAACGCGAGTCTTAAACGTGGTTTGTATCATGTTTAGTGATATTTGAGTGCTTATATTCTTCTTTCACAAATTGCTTATGCAAAGGAGAAAATATCGACTCCGTCGAAGTGGAACAACGTAGCTACTCTTTCGTAAAAATTCTTGCCCGACTACTACTTTATTTAATGAGTATTTTATGTTAAATTTATGCTTCAGTAACTTGTTTCTAAAAAAAACATACTTTGTGTCAAGTTTCTTGCGGCGCATTCTACGTTAATTGCCAAGCAGCCATGATGAATGATAAAAGTGCTGGTAGACTAAAAATAGACGTGTCAATGAGCCGTCTGCGGTCCATTTGCAAAATTAACTTTTAATTTTGATTGCAAAGACGAAAAGTGGGCTATCAGTCCATCAGCGTAATTGAGGGGGCTTGAGGACATGTCTTGTGAGCGTGAAGTCTATCGTTACGGCGTTGTCAAATGGATGTCAGTGACGCTCCGGGTGCGCTGGGGCTTGTCCCATTATAGGCTCTAAACAGTAGCACATGAATTGCGCCGCGGATCGCGGTGCGATTAATACCACGGATTAGATTATCAATATTATCACGTGATACACGCATATGACGATCCACAACACAAAATTATTGATGTGTACGCAGTATCGTAATAATTCTGAAGTGAATTTCCGGATGTTTTGAAATCCGCGATAATATTGTTAGTTGTTGCCTCCATAGACGGACTGGTTAGAGCAGTCACTACCAACAGCTTCAAGCAGTCGACCGCTTGAAGCTGTTGGGTGATCTGCTGTTACAATACAAAATTCAGAGCCACGACACAAGAGCAGTCGTGCTGCGGTTGGAGTCGACATCAAACCGAAAGTTGATCTCGACGGCTCTAGCGATATAGCGTGTATAGCGATAATATTGATAGTCTAATCCGTGCCAATGGAAAAACTACTATAGTCTCCGCTCTCGCGCGCGTATCTAACCTTGTGACTCCTTTGTCGGGGGCACCTACAAGAAATGGGACCGAGGGGCGAACGCGGCGAGAAGCCAAGAAGAATACACGATTGTGTATCAGCTATTGGTAGACGCGGGGTCCTCCGGGAGTGGCGTGGAGCCCCGGAATCAGATCGCTGCCGGGTTATTATACGAGCGATTCAAGCACCTCATTTCCCTGGTCACATTTTTTAAGAAATGGCTGTAGATTTTGGTAGATCTTTCAGTAATTATATACCCGTATTAGAGATCCTGTACGTCTACCATATTTAACGGGAAAATGTATCAGAATCTTCTGCCGTTACTTAAAAAATGCGACTATAGAAATGAGGCGGTTGAACGCTCGAATAATGACCTGCCGTTTGTAAACATTACTCAAGCCTTCAACAGTCTGGAAAGGATCGTGTTTAAAACAATCTCATTAGATTATCTTTCCAATACAATTGAATTTAATCCGATCCTATTTTGTATTTTGTTTTGTATTTTATTCCGATAAAACAAACATGAAAATAACGTTTGCTCGTATTTGGTTAATTTCGTATGCCTAATGAATGGTGCAACATACTGACACTAAATTATACATTTATAAGATCTCTCCACATATGTTTACCTCATTTTGACAAATAAAATGACATAATAATTGATTGATGAAAATATTATTTTTCTCAAAGTTAGGTGTTACGATCCATCTTATAAAGATCTATCATAAAATAAATCCGCCGTATACAGCAGATGATTGGGCAAGTATGACTGAACATCTCTCTAAATGTATTTCAGGTTTACTACAGTGGTTGACAAATTATTTTATATATTGGTCCTTATGAAAAATGAAATGGTATTAAAAGCGTGACTAAAAATTGACCAAATCCGTTAAAAAAAATCTTTGCAGGGCTGTTCTTCAGCTTGACTGAACAATCATATGCTAAAGCATTTTGGTTTATTTTCAAAAACACCTTTTATAAAATCTTCTCATGCAAAATGTTTAAGTACCTATTTTCTTATATAGCTAAAATACATAAATATTAAATAGCTACGTTTGTTCTTTAATTTCATGTCAAAGCGATTTTACTTCAACATAATAATTATTGTCGTGTACAGTCACTAAAATAATCGCTTAAGTTAGCAAACAAGCGTTGTTGATAGATCGCCGTAATCCGAAAGATCTAACTTGTAAGTTATTCAATAAGACCCTCGTAAGTCTAGTTAAGCCTCGAAGTGTACAGATCTGGAGATTAGCCGATAGTTGTACCAGTCGGTAACTGGCAAACCGGCGGTCTGGCGACGGCTCCCGGCCAGTGGCCGCGAGACTTATCAATAGTTTCATTAAATAACTTATTTCCACTTTGAAAAAAGTCATGTAATATTCCTCCATCATATCTAAACTACAAGCTGTGTAATAAGATGTGGTAGCCTATTAGTGGTTTGAGCTAAGGCCTCTCAAGCAATGGGTCGTGGCGTGGGTTCACGCTCAGGCTCGCACCTCAGTGTTTTTTGGAATTACGTGCGAAACAAGTGAAACCTGCACACGCCTACGAGGAAATTTAATGGCCTGTACAAAGTTCCCAATCCACACTGGGTCTGCGTAATTATTGTTGTGTGCCCTGACAGGGCGTCAGGGACTGACCTAAGCATTGTAACATCTTAATCCGTATCCATCCATACTAATATACTAATATTATAAATGCGAAAGTGTGTCTGTCTGTCTCTCTATCTGTCTGTTACCTCTTCACGCTTAAACTGCTGAACCGATTTAGATGAAATTTGGTATGGAGATAGGTTGATACTCTGGGAAGGACATAGCATAGTTTTTATCCAGGAATATTGCATAGTTCTCGCGGAATAGCGATAAACAAATTCTTTGCCGACAGAGTCGCGGGCAACAGCTAGTATTACATAAAATAAATAAAGACGGCCCCAGCCCTCTCATGCTAAGAGGAGGCTAGTGCCCAGCAGTGGGACGTATGGGATGATGATAACCTAACAACGAGAACGAGGGGAATTAATTAACTTGCTGTAAACTCTACTGCATTCTGCCGGAACATAAAGCATGCCGTGTTGCTTCAGTAAACTGTCAGAAGGCAGGGGTATAAGGTTAACATTTTCATTTTATATGGAGTATATTCCCACGAGGAATTAATAATAGCGGCGGCGGCTGGACGGCGCTGCGCCTGCGCCGGCTCGTCCTCACGGAAGGCGCTATCGCGTCGAATGCGACCTAATTTCGTGAGTTATAGCGTTCGTAGACACGCGTTGTTGTTGTTGCGGGAGAGGGGTGCGGGGTACTAAAGGGGGATGAAAATTTAATTGATTTTGCCGTAGGATGCACCGTTTTCAAGATATTTGACAAAACACCGGTTCTCGTCCGATCACCGAGGTTAAGCAACGTCGGGCGCGGTCAGTACTCGGCCTGGTTTCATTTTTGTTTTTTTAATGTTTTTTTATGAGAGAGAGAGAGAGAGAGAGAGAGAGAGAGATGTTTATTTACACATATTCGATACAAACACAGAAAAAAATACATTTGACAGGAAATATACAAATAAAAAATATCGAATAGTATAAATTGGGCCCCACTCAGTATAATGTTGTGGCAAGCCACAACGCTGTTTTTCAGTGGGACCCATTTAAAATTAAACACAAAAAAAAACATACACACTTTATGACGTTGTCACGTTAAATTATCGTCCGTAAACCGACTTTACAGACAACTGGTTTTTATATCTTAGAAGATTAGAAAATAAGGTTTAGAGTGAAAGAGTAACAATAATAGATGGACATTGCGCACAAGCTGTCATGTTTATAAAATAAGTAAAACTTAGTCTTCCCTCCTGACTGCCCTTAGCTAGGTATTTAGTAGATGTGTGACACTTGGCAGGTTGTCTCGCGCCGGGCGTTGCCGTCTCCGCGGCGACGGCACCGCGCGGTGTGCTGGCGGTGACCGACGCCCACACAAATATTGAATAATACACCTACTACAGAATTTTACCCTCCGAAATCTTTACAATTTCTGATTACCTGTATGTTGACGACCGAATGGCCGAATGGATAGACAACCTGACTACGAAGCTTTAGGTCCCAGCGTCGATTCCAATCGGGGCAGATATTTGTATAAAAAAACGATATTTGTTCTCGACGAGTATTGGATGCTTAAAATATATTTTTTTAGTTGCCTAGTACCCATATAGTTAACACAAGCTTTGCTTACTTTGGGACTAGGTCAATTGGTGTAAATAAAATTGTCCCGTGATATTTATTTATACACTAGCTGTTGTTGAATTCGTTTATCGCTATCCGACTAGTATGTTAGAGTGAACTTTTTGTTATGCAACTCGGAAAGCAATTACTCCACCGACAAGAGCTAAGCTCTTAAATTAATGATGATGAACTCGGAAAGCAAGAAAACCCTCAGTTAGGTATGTCAAAGGATGCAACGCCTCACATTTAGTATACAACCTTTGCCGACTTGTCATGACTGAGGTCACGTAAAACATACAGCCAGTCCGGCGGGAATAGCGTTATTACGGCGCTACGTCTAGTGTGTACACCGATGTGTCTGTACTTCAAAATCGAAATAAAAGGGTTATTTCTATAAGTGGGCCGTATATGGATCTTTTCCATGTCTTTTTTTTAAGTCTACCAGTGCTTTCGGAAAGTCCATGATTGCCAAAAAGAATGCGCCGCAAGAAACTTGGTACAAAGTCATTCGAAGTTATTAAGTTCATATTTCTGAACGCTACTTATTGGTGCTCTCAAATCTAAATTTTTCACTAATCGTATTTTTTGACTCCCAAGTCGCTAGCTATGTATATGATACAGACAAAAAATACGATTTGATTTACAAACTTTAACCTACCTTGCTCGAAGTGTTGAAAGCTAAATTGTCAAAAAATCAAATGGCGCGTCATAGTTGATACAAATCACCATAGTTCATCATCATCATAGTTAACATCACCAATATGTATACAGCACGAAGTCCCATCATTATGTACACAAACTTTATTAATGAACTAAAACAATTATTTTGCTCACCCGCGACCTTACAATAGTTACGTTTATGCAAGAAAACTTTATTAGTTAGACAAAAAGGTCGATGTATGATGAAAATTGCTCATTGATGTAGAAACTTTGTAATGAGCACAAATTTGTAGGTAGGTAATTGACGTAAAACGCTGTGCTGTCAAACGAAGCCATCTACTGAAATATTCTAGATTTATTTAAAAAAACACTGTACATTTTTTCTTTGACCTCATCCTCAGACCGGTTCTGCGCCATCCGCATCTAACGCGTTCCTGCAACCTTAATCAGGTCGTCGCTCCATTTTGTTGAAAGCGCCGTGTAGGTAGCTATACACAGCGTATTCCGGTCCGCAGCCGCCATTCGAGAACCTTTCGTCCATCGGCCATCAGTTGTACGAGCGATGTGCCTTGCCCACTGCCACTTGAGTCTGGCGATTCTCCGAGCTATCATTGACTTTAGTTCTTGCTGTACGTACATTTATCTAAAGTATTAGTATCGCAAATGTGTCAGTGGCCGCTGCGGCGAGGCCTGCGCGCGGCACTGACGAGGGCCGAGGGCCCTCAGCGCCTGACGCGGGGTATCACCTTCGGCATTACCCAATACCTATCCCGGCGACAAACCTATTATATTACTTCCTGCGGCGATCAAAGGGTTATCAAGTGACCGCCTCATTGGTGTTAAACTGGCAATGTAACACCGCGTGCCACTCCCGCGTCAGCCCCGGACGAGGGTTTGATGGAGGAGGTAAAAACTACGCAAGCTGCAATGGGGCCGCCCTTTAATAATTAATAAAATAATGCGTTTTCTTCGCCATTTCCTTATTTATCCATTTTAAATTGAGTGCGTAGGGTTTATACGACGTGTTGCAATAACTTCACTTCATGTGTGTATGTAAAACTCTTTATAGTAGATAAAAAACCGGCCAAGAGCGTGTCGGACACGCACAAGGTAGGGTTCCGTAGCCATAACAAAAAAATCAAGTAATATTTTTCTAAGGATTTCATATGTGTACGGAATCATCCAAGTTTAGGTATGTTTTATACCTTAGGCTACTATTTACTCTTAAACTACAAATAATTTCCAAGCAATCTTAGCCGCTATAATTTTCCTAGTAAATTTGATATATTTACTACCATTCTGAATTTTTTCAAATGTTTTCACCGAACAGTTTAGATTTTAGATGGGGGGGGGGACGCTCGATTTTAATGAATTTTTTCACTTTAAAGTTGAATATTTCGCAAACAGATCACTGAATAGAAAAATCATGTTAGCAACCCCGCAATGGTTTTAAAAGACCTATCCAACGATACCCCACACTATAGGATTAGACGACATAAAAAAAATCACCCCCCCTTTACGTCTATGGGAGGTACCCTAAAAAAATTTATTTTTTATTTTTTATTTTACCACTTTGTTAGCGTGACTGATATGTATATTCATGCGAAATTACAGCTTTCTAGTACTAACGATCTCTGAGCTTAGCCGCGGACAGACAGACAGACAGACGGACAGACATGGCGAAACTATAAGGGTTCCTAGTTGACTACGGAACCCTAAAAACATGAAATTAACAGTTATTATTATGTAACAATGTCATCATCATCAGCATCCCAGCTTATACAGGATGTTATGTGCACAGGCGATTATTCCGTAACTAATACAGATATCAAAAAACTTTATACTGAAAGTGCATTATCTAATGAGTAAAAAACATCAATAACTGTAAGTAATTGTTTCAGTTTATCAAGTGTCTAAGCTAAGTTCATTAATAGCTCTCAGGTAAATCATCGCTACTTAAAAAAAAACATATCTAAAATCAATATGCAAACTAAACTAAACCTTGAAGCGCGCCAGGTAAAGATCACTTAGTAATATTATAGATTTTGAGATACGAGTTTCATAGTTGTGACGAAGTGTCAACCAATAGGCAGTAAGTGACCTAGCAACAGCTGTGGGAATGCTCCCGGCCGCCTAATTAGGGTAATTGAGGAGCGGGAGTAATCCGGCGCCGCGGGAAGAAATCACTTCGCGATTGTTGCGGCCCGATGATCGGGCCGGCCCGCGCGCGTGTCGGAGCGACAAGAGTTGGAAGAACGGAGGCTCTTAAAACCCCACACCCACCCACCCCAGCCTATATACGTTCCACTGCAGGGCACAGACTTCCTCTCAGAATGAGAGGGCTTGGGCCGTAGTTCTCACGCGGGCCCAGTGCGGATTGGGAACTTCACACACACCATTGAATTTGTTCGCAGGTGTATGCGGTTTAATCACGACGTTTTCCTTCACCGTAACAATAGTATATACCTAGAGTAATTTCTCTGACAGCACATTTTCTCAGAAGGTACACTTTTCCAAAATGTATTTATTTGGCAAGTGTATAACTATGGTTAAGTGTGCATTTCGAGAAAATATTCTATTTGAGAAAGTGTACGTTTCAGGAGTGTGCAATGGAAAGTTATCTTTTAGAGAAAGTACATAATTTTGGGAAAGTGGGTGTTACGAGCCCGGGAGAACTATGTTTACTTTACACGCGTTTGATATGTAGAATACATTGATGATCGAACACCAGCTTTTCAAGATTGGCTTATCGCTAGGGAATTCTTCGAGGAATATTGGATTTAGACGTAAACATTACGCGGTTGGGATTATACAGAATGATAAGGTACAGTCGATATGCGAATATGCCAAAAAGTGAGAAAAAAGCTGATGGCATGCCTCAATCATATTGCGATTTAATGAAAGACATTGACGTTGGTGCTTTGTAGAAATAAGTTTTTTTTTGTATCCTACACTTTGTAAGAAAAATGTGAGAGCGGATGATTACGGGTTCGAACCAGGGCAAGCATCTACTGGGTTTACAGTAGTTATCTGCGAAATTACAATTGAGATCTACCATAAGCTTTTTAGTGAATGAAATCATCGCGAACAAACATGCACACATGATAAACAGTTCAATTGTATGTTCCCAGTTACTACTGATCGTGATAAATACAGCTCAAACCCTCTCATTCCTGTTTATAGGTTGGAGATTGCTCATTTATTCATAATAACAGTATTCGCAATATCAAAACAGCAACTAGCTTCGCTTTATGATACCTTTGTGAGAATAAGCGGCTTACCGCGGAAGCGGATCTGCTAATGCTCTGACGAGATTAAACACTACCCAGCAAAAATAAAAACATAATAACAGTGCGGCTTCTTGCGGCTGCTCAGTGGCAGTCCGCTGTATTGCAGTATCCTTTATTTAATAAAAAACCGGCCATGAGCGTGTCGGACACGCCCAAAGTAGGGTTCCGTAGCCATTCCGAAAAAATCAAGTAATATTTTTCTAAGGATTTCGAATGTGTACGGAATCATCTAAGTTTAGGTATGTTTTATACCTTAGGCTACTATTTACTCTTAAACTACAAATAATTTCCAAGAAATCTTAGCCGATATAATTTTCCTAGTAAATTTGATATATTTACTACCATTCTGAATTTTTCCACATTTTTCCACCCAACAGTTTAGATTTTACAGGGGGCGACACGGTCGATTTTAGTGAAAATTTTCACTTTAAAGTTGAATATTTCGCAAGCAGATCACTGAATAGAAAAATCATGTTAGCAACTCCACAGTAGTTTTAAAAGACCTATGATACCCCACACTAAAGGGTTAGTCGAGAAAAAAAAATCACCCCACTTTACGTCTATGGGAGGGGAGGTACCCTAAAAAAAATTGTTTTAGTTTTTTATGTAATCACTTTGTCGGCGTGTCTGATATATATCTTCATGCCAAATTACAGCTTTCTAGTACTAACAGTCTCTGAGCTTAGCCGCGGACGGACAGACAGACAGACAGACGGACAGACATGGCGAAACTATAAGGGTTCCTAGTTGACTACGGAACCCTAAAAATGAGAGACCTGCGCTGACTGCGGAAAATACGATTCAAAGCTCAAAATTAACAAGCAAACCAATCTTATTGTTCCGGACAAGAGGCTCGCAAATGCGGGGTTGCTAACTGACACTATGATTATACCATGAATTTATGAAAAACATGACCTTTCAGATGAATTCGAGTAAAGATAGGCACCCAGTTTCATATCAAACTTCTTTTTCTGTTTCCAATTTTATGTGGTGGTGTGTGTAGCATATTTTTTCTTGTGAATGATTTGTTGGTTAGATATTTTTCATTTTTGATTGTCCATTCAATGGGTATGTTTTAAGCCAGTAATCTCAACAGTGGTCATGTAATTATTTTACACTGGGATAAGTCAAGACTTGAGCAACACTCAGGAGAAAAGGCAAAATTTAAACTGAAGTTTTTTTTACTATTCAATACTATTTTGCAATAAAAACAAATGCAAAAAAAATAAACAATTACAAACATCATAACTGAAGATTTAAGTTCGGGTACACTTTTTATTAAAATCAAAAATACTGTCGTACTACTTACAGGACACCCTTGTAGCCAATACCGAGCATTGGATGTGCTACCGACTAGCGGAACTAAACCTATCAGCCACACTACAGGGTTATTTGCAATTCACTAGCATCCTTTTAACCCCAAACGCCTACCACTTAAACACATGTTTTTTGTTTTACGGCTTTTGTCATAACTTAATATTTTTGGTGTAATAACGTTTTGAAAATTTGAGACTACCTAAGGACTACCTCTTATTTTTACGATACTCTGTGTATTTGTATGGGAAAAAAGTGCTTCATTTTAAAAGGTAGTAAAACAAAAAACATTTGTTTGAGTGATGGGAATTCAGGGTTAAGAGGATGTCAGTGAATTACAAATAACCCTGTATACATACACCTAAAGCACGCTATGGAAACTAACTCGACAATCGATAAATAAGAGGTAAAGCTAAGAAGAATACTGGTGATTATCGACACCTTACAAAATAGGCATCTGGAACTGGAACGCACTCTTTTACAAGCAGCCGCTCTAAATCGAAAACGTGAAGGAAACGAAGCCAGCGGGATTAATGCGGATCCTGCCACCTTACGGGACCGTGGCGGCATTTGTTTGCATTGAAACATCTGTGCCCCAGTGCTCTGTGTCAGATGCAGGGACGGGTTGAACTTCCGTGAAAGGTAAATAAAATAGTGTCGAGTACACAAGGCTAGCGAACGTGTGAACGTGGCTCGGGTAAACGTAGTGGCTTAGTGGTTCGAGCTATTACCTCCCAAGCGTAGGCTCCTAAATTACATCTGTAATTTACCATGAGCTTTAAGGTGAAAGAAAGTTTAGGTAGTTTAGTTTTTTGAGGCGAGCTTGTCGTAGTGTGAACGGTGTAGCGGAAGAGCTGGATATCGATATATTCAACTGTAATCTTTCTACGGTGAGGCGGCGGTTGGTGGGGGGGGTGGTTTGATTGAGCGTGCTTAGGTACTGGGTAGAGACTGCTTTTTACTAATATGTTTTATTTTTGTATAGAGATGAGTTCTGATATCTTTTTGTATCAGAATTTGTGTGGCACAACTTTGTGATTGTTCGCGTACTTTCTTTTTTTTTCTTTGTTCTATTTGTGAGATCCTATAATTAAAATAAATAAATAAATATCACGGGACAATTCACACCAATTGACCCAGTCCCAAAGTAAGCTAAGCAAAGCTTGTTATGGGTACTAAGCAACGGATAAACATACTTATATAGATAGATACATACTTAAATACATATTAAACACCCAAGACCCGAGAACAAATATTCGTATTTTTCATACAAATATCTGCCCCGACACGGGAATCGAACCCGGGACCTCAAGCTTTATAATTGGCTCACACACACACACATGACAAGAAATTCAATGCTTTTTATTTTTTTATGGTACCTATAGGGGGTAAACAAGCAGACGGATCGCCTTATGGTAAATGATTACCGTCGCCCATGGACACCTGCGACACCAGAAGAGTCACAAGTGCGTTGCCGGCCTTTTAGGTAGGAGTACGCTCTTTTTTTACGCTTGAGGGTCATATAGGTCCGGGAATACCGCAGCAGATACTTCATTCCAGAGCTTTGCTGTGTGAGGCAGGAAATGAGGTGTGTGTGAAATTCCCAATCCGCACTGGGCGCGCGTGGGAACTACGGCCCAAGCCCTTTCACTCTGAGAGGAGGGTTGTGCCTTGCGGTGGGATGATGATGAAACCAGGCAAGCCGATACACTGTTGGATCGCATAACATTTTTAAGCATAATTCATCATTTGGCATAATTCGTTTCGCATAACTCAGAAGTGTTTTAAAATAAACCTAAACTATGGAGTCAGACAGGATAACCATTTCAAGATTCCTGAATAATTAATGGTTTTTTTTTATTTTTTTGATGTTTGTAATGTTGTCGTAAGGATGGGTGTATTGAAACGACTAAGTCCGAGTAAATACTGCGTATATTAGAGAAATGAAGCCTTATTATATAGATACATAATGGGAGAGTGTGTGTGTGGCGCAGCTCACACTACACCTCCCCCGTTGAAAAAGAAAAAAAATATATGCCAATTTTTTTTTTTAATTAATCAAAAAAATTTTAAATGTTTGAATAACCAAGTATACAAATTTAGGATACACAAAAACCTTTACACTTAAAAAACTTTGATTTCACGTAATTAATTGGAATAAGTACTAAACATAACACATTTTTAAACTAAATACCATTAACTAGTAGGTATTTTTTTTTACTTCTAAATTTGCACGCTTTGCTGACGAGATGAGATAAATTGTTTATTAAAAAATACTACCGATTATCTGTACTGTAATACTCGTAATGATGTGTACTGTGCTCTTTTTACCTACGTATTTAAATCATAACATCATAAACAAACACTTTATAAAAAAAAATCATGTAACTTCAACTGTCTGTTTCTAACTACTAAGGTATAATCCTTTAACGTCTTTTCCTTATGTACTTTTTTTTTCCATAATCTGTCCATACCTACTTTGCACAATCTTTGACTCTACCTAACTCATTTCGTACATTTTATACTTCTTATTTATATAAGTGTGCTACTTTGGCATCACTTCGTCATCAAGTCAACATCATCAAGGTCCACAACACTTTTATTTATATTTCGTGTCCGGCCGGACTTTAACTTCATAATTATTTATTAGTTCAGGATATAAGGATATTATTTATTCACTTTCGTGCGCGCACATTCATAATAATCATTTATACAAAACTTACCTAGGGAGATCATTTAACACTTCCTTTCTTTCTTATATCATACCTTGTGTCCAAGAATTGTCACGAGTGGTAGCTCGACCGAAACATGATCCAATATCAAGGATTCAGCTACCTAGCCTTATATCCTGGTGGACCTTGGAATTATTACTACTTCTATCCTATACTATCTCAAAAAACACACTCAAATATCTCTCAAAAAAAAACTCATTCATTTGAAAACTTCAACTCGCAAGAATTCCATCAACTTTTAAGAGTGGCCTTCTTAACAGCTAATGAAAATCTTGATTGTCTCCGCTTCCCCTAACACATACCTTTTTTTCAAAATCATACGATAACCTAATCTGGTAAAACCTTTCCTTTCCTAACTCAATACATACCCCAAATTCTATTCAAAATTCATTACTATACCGACGTTTCCTTATTCTCAAATTGAAATCTAGAAATCATATAACCATTTCGTAACTAAAAAAAAATCATCATTATACTAACTAGCAGATTTAAAAAAAAAACAACTGCGTAGTTATATTCTCAAATATTGTAACTATCTATTGAACTTGTACTAATAATTTGAAATGAAAGCCAGGTGATCAAGCTAGCAACAATAACAAATTATTTTCGGATCGTCCTTTTTATCCGTCTGCAGCTGAATAAAAGTGACGATCTTGGCTATTTAAATACATCCTAATAAATAAATCAATCATGTTGTAGAAAAAATTATGTAAAATCAATTTCATAACGATCTAATTAAATCATTACTTAAAGAGCGCACAGTACCTCATTTGCCTAGTGAAATGTGAGACGAAATAACACACCTCACATTGCGATTCATACTTGTCTTGATGACACGTATGGTATCATCCGACTTTCTGCGCGTGACCTATTGTATTTTTAGACTGCATCTGCGACTACAATAAAAGTATTGTTACTAAGCACAAAATAACTCTAAAAAAAAATTTCTGAAATTGATGCAATTGTGAAATCTCGACAACAAGCGGCATTTTCTAAACATTATATTCTCTTAAAACACAAATATAGGTACCTACTTGAATTAATAATTCCGTATACTTACGAATAAAATTAACACTTTTTAAAGTTCCAAATGAGTAGTTAAAATAAAATAACAAATAGCACATCTCTTGTTTGGCTGGTCCTACTCCCTGCAGCTCGTCCGAATCCATCAGCTCGTCCTGGACTCCATCGTCTCCCTGCTGCATACCGAAACCACTCCAACAACTCCTCGCAGGCAGTCTCCTTAATTCTTCTGTCATACCTAGTTTTCTTCTTCAATTTCTTCATTCTTTGTCTAAGTTTTCTCTTCTGTTTTACTTAAGTATATTCTTCTTTCTTGATTATCATTTAATATATCGTATTCTTCTTTCTTACATAAGTTTATTAATTCTTCATTTTATTTCTTCTTAATTTTTTCATTCTTCGTTTTCATTAATTTTATTCTTCTCTTCTTACTTAATTTTCTTTTAAGGATTCTCTTCATATTTTATCTTCTTTCTTCCTTTATTTCTTCAATTTAATATATTCTTCATATTATGTTATCTTCATTTTTCTCTTGTTTCTTCCTTAGTTTTTTTCCGTATTAGTTCTTCTTACATAATTTTCTCCTTTGTCTGTCTTATATCGTAGGTATTCATATATTTATTTAAACATACTAACATAACTATTTTTATTCTATACACTTATTATTAACTTTAATTGTCTTTTTTTTAGTCCACACTTCTTAAACTGTCCACACTTTTAATTGTACACTTTTCCACAATTTTCGAAGTCCTTTATACTGGTGGCGCAGCGCGCCGCCAGCACCGCACGAGGCAGCGGCACTGGCAGGGTCGCCATGTAATGTTGTCGTAAGGATGGGTGTATTGAAACGACTAAGTCCGAGTAAATACTGCGTATATTAGAGAAATGAAGCCTTATTATATAGATACATAATGGGAGAGTAGAAAGGATGGGAGAATAGGTAGAACCTTAAATTACTGTACATACAGTAGCGTTGACGTCACAGTCTATATTCTTTATGGATTTGCTTTTGCTATCTTTTTCTACCGCCGGTATAAGGAAAAAGGACATGTAAATATGTGAGTGCATCTATTAAATAGACTAAGTATAATTTTGACAATGTAATGCATAGAACGAATACGCAGCTGCGCCTCGCTCTGTTAACGTAATATCTCCCTTATGTTATTTCCGTTATAGTCGAAATCCCACCATATCCCAACAGGTTAAACGTCGGTCACACATTTCTGAGTTTTTCTTGGTTTTCGAAACTTCTGTGTGAAATTACTCTTAAACTACAAGTTTTACGGTAAAGGAAAACCTCGCGAGAATTAACGGTTTTTAGGGTTCCGTAGTCAACTAGGAACCCTTATAGTTTCGCCATGTCTGTCCGTCTGTCTGTCTGTCCGCGGCTAAGCTCAGAGACTGTTAATAATAGAAAGCTGTAATTTGGCATGAATATATATATATCAGTCACGCCGACAAAGTGATTGAATGAAAAAAAGTAAAAAAAATTTTTTTAGGGTACCTCCCATAGACGTAAAGTGGGAGTGATTTTTTTTTTCTCGGCTAACCCTATAGTGTGGGGTATCGTTGGATAGGTCTTTTAAAACCATTGAGGGGTTGCTAAAATGATTTTTCTATTCAGTGATCTGTTTGCGAAATATTCAACTTTAAAGTGAAAATTTTCATTAAAATCGGCCGTCCCCCGCCCCTCTAAAATCTAAACTGTTGGGTGGAAAAATTTGAAAAAATTCAGAATGGTAGTAAATATATCAAATGTACTAGGAAAATTATAGCGGCTAAGATTGCTTGGAAATTATTTGTAGTTTAAGAGTAAATAGTAGCCTAAGGTATAAAGCATACCTAAACTTGGATGATTTCGTACACATACGAAATCCTTAGAAAAATATTACTTGATTTTTTCGTAATGGCTACGGAACCCTACCTTGGGCGTGTCCGACACGCTCTTGGCCGGTTTTTTTTAAATATCACCGCCTATGAACATCTACAACATGAAAAGTATCACAGGTGCATTGCCGGCTCTTTGAGAGATGGATAGGCTCGTTTTTTAAATATCCCTAAAATAATGTCCCATAGTGTGTGTACTTAATAATAGTGTGTGTGAAGTTAGCTATACGCACTGGGCCCGCGTGAGGTTTAAATCCCAAGGCGTCTCACTCTGAGAGAAGGCCTGTGCCGAGCAGTAGAGCGTATACAGGCTGAGATTAAACAAGACCCGTGTCCGGCGTCCGCACCCAAATGCATTCATAAATTTGGCCGGAGCTGGCTTGCAAAAAATAAGCCAGCGAGTAAAACCGACGGGAATAAATGGCGTTCCGGTCGCTGAGGGGGGGCTTATTAAGGGGGGATTTGTGGCCGCGAATTAACGGACGGCTGAACTGATTTTAAGAGGATTGAAAACAAAGGCGAAGGTGATAAATGGAAGAGAATTATCGCTAGGGGTGTCGCAATTAATGAATTTTGTTAGGAAAGTAATTTGATTCTGTTTGATTTTGGACTGGATCTGTCAATCTGCTCGAGGGATCATCTGAAATTACGGAGCTTGTTATGGAAGAACTTTCGGGCGTGGCGATGTCACCCTGTTGTTAACAGGAAATACGACGAAGAGTAATGAGTTGCGCTGGAGCTTTTGTAGCTAGCTACGTAGCCTATTATTATTAGCGACTCTGTCCGCGAAGAATAGGGGGTATGTATTACAATACTGAAGTACGAAAGACCGAATGTATTAAAACATCGAATGGGTCAAAAGACCGACACTATTTTTTTCTGAAACCGTAAACTTCTCAGAATTTATTAAAACGGCATCATACAGAACCCATTAGGTTAGGTTAGGTTTGTTTTATAACAATCTTAAAAAGTTAACGGTTTCAGAAAAAAATCGTGTCGGTGTTTTGACCCATTCGATATTTTAATACATTCGGTCTTTCGTACTTCGGTATTGTATATACATACCCATAGTAGAAGATGTTTAGTGAGAGCAAAATAGGCATTGTCAGTTTAAAATGTACATGCTAAATTTTTGCAGAGTTAGGTAGTTTTGATTAAACGCCGAATCAAGAGTGCTATTGATTTTGTACGGTCTTACTGCCGTATATTTTTGCTTACAGGTGACCTACTTTTGATTGCTGTCAATATAATACAATCATTTAAGCTAAAAATTAGTGCGTAACTAACTATCGTACGAAAGACATCTGAAGAGAAAGTATTGCCTAACTAAACTTAACTTATAACTTTGAATAAACTATACATTGACTACGGCTTCTTTCTCTACACTCCACGAACTTCAACAACAACAAGAAAGTGTAGGGAGTTAACTAGCCCTTACATTTAATGGTGGATTTTAATGATAAAAAAAATCCTATCCCATTGGAAAACACGTTTTAATCTATTCAAGCGGGGGCGAAACCGTGGGCATCAGCTAGTTAAATAATAAAAGTCAGAAATTTGCACAAGAATCCTTCAACACACACATAATCGTGCAAGTCTAATTTTGCACATGTAAATAGCAACGTCTGTTAAGTAGCTACCATGAGGGTCGCGTAAGTTATAGACTACGGGGCTTCGTAGCCGGGGCTGCTACGCTACGCCGTAGCCGGGCCCTCTACGCGCTACGCCGTAGACTGGGGTGCGCCTCGATAGATATAACAACATTTGATATAACTGTAACATTTGGTATAATGCTACATTTGATATAATGCGATTTACTCAAAAAGTAAACTTCGGAGGATTGATATTAATTCTATTTGATATGCATTAGGTTAGGTTAGGTTAGTTTATTTTATAAAAGAATCGTAGAATGTTTACTTCTCGAGTAAATCGAATTATGTCAAATGTAGCATTACACCAAATGTTACAGTTATATCAAATGTTGTTATATCTATCATTACACACCCCGTAGACTGAGCGCGCGGCACGTTTCAATAAGTTCTCTTTGAATATTCAAACGAAACTAAATTAGATTGGAATACGACGGGATCTGTTGGGTTCTGCATTTCCCTCGAAGTTATAAAAAAATGTTTTTGCCCGCGACTTCGCAGTTTTCGCGTGAACCTAATGATGATTTGAGTGTTCAATTAGCATTTTAGAAATTTTCAGAATTCATTGTCTAAAAAACATCTGCGCAAATTGTGATGCGTCTAGCTAGACTTAGCAGCTAAGATAACAAATTGCATGCAAACCCGTCTTGCCAATTTAGCGTGGATCAGTAACAAACATAAGCCAGCACGAATGATTTTTGATCTGTTGTCTAGTGTCCATAGTACAAAGCTTTGCTTGTTTGGAACTTGGTCAATTTGGGGTCTATAATGACTCCCATAAATTTTTTGTTCCGAATTTTCAAGCCCATAACGTTTTCTGTCATAACTTTTCTTTATCATATTATCGGAAGTCATAATATTAAACGGGTGTACTTTCAGAGCGACTTTTTTGGACGTCCCAAGTCAATTAAAAAAAAACCACTCAAAATATTAAAACCACACAATTTTATATACATTGTACACAATATAATACAATGAGTTTTAACATTACAAACATTGTTGACTTCAATTAAGACTGCATAAAAAATATCCAAATCTTAGAAACACTAACTGCAGTAAGTCTGTGAGGCCTGTCCCACACGCGGTTTTGTTGAATCAATTGAGCATAACTTTGTGTCTATGTGTCATTTTTCGACTTAATATATATCAAAATGAAGCTAATTACATAACGCATTCGATTATAACTTTTGTATGTTAAATACAATTTTATTTAAAAATAGGTTGGCCATAATGCGTTTGTCCCACCTCTAGCTACCAATATTACCTTGCGCAAATACCTGCTAATATCTCATCGGTGAAGGATCATATCGCCATGTTCACATTTTTGTGGAAGAGTACGTTAGTTGTGCTCCGGCTGTCACGCGGAGTGGACGTCCTACTACTGAGTTTTGTGTGCCTACCAAGGCGAGTCTTTCGCGCGATGTATTTTGGTTCGCTTAAAAGTAAATTCCGTGGATTCCTGTTGTACGATATATAATGGTTTTAATTAAATAGTTAAATTTTTATTTACTAGTTGACTTAGTCCTTATTTCACATTAAAGAGCTTATATTAATCATGTATATAGTTTAGCAGTAATCGCAAAAATACCTAACTGTCGTAATCCTCCGTGGCGTAATTTCGATGGCATTTTTGTCCATCGAAATTACAGATATGGCAGCGAAATTACACAACATGACTTATCTCGCAAAACACACGAGTACACCTCGACGTTTCGACCACATTACAGTGGCCGTGGTCACGAGTAGACCTCTAGTCTGTATTTACGTGACTACGGCCACTGTAATGTAGTCGAAACGTCGAGGTTAATATTATTCATATGTTTTGCGTGATACACGCCCACACACTCACACACATACACACACATATGCACTCACGCACACACACACACACACGCGCACGCACACATGTACACACACAATCAGTTTAATGACCATAATATTTTCAATAATTTATTGAATCAGGCGTTGCTTTGCGGAGGTCCATATCAATGAACTAAAACAATTACTTTGCTCACCCGCGACCTAATGATAGTTACGTTT
This sequence comes from Archips crataeganus, assembly GCA_947859365.1. Lineage (NCBI taxonomy): Eukaryota > Metazoa > Arthropoda > Insecta > Lepidoptera > Tortricidae > Archips > Archips crataeganus. Next base: position 159,644 of record OX402057.1, on the reverse strand, counting down.
ATGCAAGAAATGTGTGTTCATGCAGATCCTCCATCTCCACACTGTACGAACACACACAAATCACACAAACCCAACCGTCACCACCACCACCAAAATACACTGACGCGTTTCGAACTCAACCAGATCTCATCTTCAGAGTTGGTACCACAACCGTAACGCTATGATACCAAATGTTAAAACTTTACTTTACTTTAACTTTAACTTTAGTTTTAACATTTGGTAGTAAACAGCTGGAAAATGAAACATTTGCCAAATTAATCATTTGGGAAAAACGTAGTTGCGAAACGGCAGTATCCGGTTTCATTAATAATAAGTTTGTAACCATGTTGATTGTGATATTTTATATTAATAATGACACATTCGAAATTATATAATATTTCTCACGTATTGTTCCTAAGAAAAACTTAAATAAATAGTTTTCCACTTTAATTTAATGTTTTATTAATCTAACTATACACGAATATGTACACGTACATAAATTTAATTATAGTTACATACATAAATCATAGTAATGGTTTATAATTTTGTACTTATTTCCTATGTAATTAATAAAGACGTAATTTCGCTGTCACTATAGTAATTTCGATGGTGTTTTTTTTTTCAATGTCGAATAACTACTAAATTATTGACTTTAAATTGGGGCCTTTTATAGCATTGAAATCCTAATCCGAAGGAGTATCTCAACGAGTGATCAATTTCACCAAAAGTAAAAAAAAAATTTGCCCACGGAAATTACGTAAAAAAAATATTTCAAAAATCCACCCAAACAACATAAATTGGAGTTACGATTTTCTTAAGTCATAATTATAGTAAGGAACAATAAGTAAAGTCTGTCATTCAGTGTCATGAATGCATCACTCTTCATAATGTTAAAGGTAATAAAGTCACTCATAATAATAAAATTATAGCATGGTCTTTTTTCGCAGGTCATAATTATTTTTAGGCATAATATTACTTTGTAATAACATTCAGTGTCATGGTTGTATGACATTTCATAATATTAAAGGTAATAATCCTTTTATGTGCTGTCATAAAAAAATACCTAACATCGAAGGCTAAGGCGGGAGCTACGCTACGCTTCGCTCCCGCCTTAGCCTTCTGAACCTAATCTGTCCGAGTCTCCGAGTCGCTTCTGCCCTGAAAGGTCTTGCTCGCTCGCTGCCAGCGATATGCCTTACAATGTTTCTGAATAATTATCGATATTCCTTTAGATGTTATAGATTTCGATGCTTAGTGCATTTTAGGTAATGCAAAATTATGACTGAAAACAATTTTTACTTTAAGATATATGACTTACAATGTTTCTGAATAATCAACGATATTCCGTTAAATTTTATTGATATAAATATTATGACTTTTTAAAGTTATGATCAATAGGATTATGGATCATTGCAATTAGAACTATTAAGCGATATGCTTTAAAAAAATTATGACCATCGATATTTATGAGCGAGCAAGAATATTATGGACATCGATTTCTGACTTTCCAAATTCGGATAAAAAAGATTATGGCAGAAAAGGGGCTCCCGTCAATTTGTGTGAATTGTCCCGTGATATTTATTTATAAAATTAGTAAAATAAAACATGCATACACAGGGCAATCCGCCTTCGCCGTAACTCTCACGTTCTTCACCTTCTTTACGGCATTCTCTTTAACCCTGCAATTCCTCGCTACCTCAAAGAGCGGTTTAGCTACGTAACTTCTATTCGATGCTCTCAGAACTTTCTCCTTGCCGTGCCTCTCTCTAACTCCAAATTCTATGTCTATTCTTATACTGTCCAGGGTATTCGGTTGTGGAATGCCTTGCCGATTGACTCACGACGGGCAAAATCTCTGTCAATCTTTAAATCAATGCTTAAGGTGTACTATCTGTCTTCTTGTAATAATTAGCTTTGTTACAAAGGTAATTTATTAATAAATACTTAAATAAATTCATTATATAATATTAAAATAACAGCAAAAAATACTAAACTAACTAACTGCTTTGTTATAGTTTATTTATTTATACGAGGGGCGTTCAATATAAAGTGAGAATGAGATGCAAACTCTTTTAATATTACGAAATTAAATACTGGCCGGTAAAGCTAATCTATCTAGCTGATTGCTATGAAAAAAAAACTAACTGTCTTTTGTTTAAAAAAATATACGGTAATTTCTTTGCAATGCTATTGAGTACGTTAGCGAAAATGGAGAAAATTGAACTGCGCGCCGTTATCAAATACTTGTATTTGAAAAATTTTTCTACGGACCAAGTCAATTTGGATTTGCGGGACACTTTAGGGTCTAATGCTCCTCCGTATTCGACAGTCGCACGTTGGTGCGCCGAATTTAGACGTGGAAGAACATTGACAATGGACGACCCCCGCTCCGGACGCCCTACTACAGCAGTAACTGAAGAAATTGTGAAAAAAGTCGAAAATTCAGTTTTGTCGGATCGTCGTGTCACAGTTCGTTTTATTGCTGAAAATGTAAAGATTTCAACGGGGAGCGTGCATAATATTTTACATGAACGCTTGGGTATGAAAAAGGTATCTGCGCGTTGGGTACCAAGAATGCTTACTGACACGCAAAAACAAACTAGACTAGAGATTTGTCAAGAAGCTTTGAACCTGATGCAGCATGACCGGGAACTTTTTTTGGCACGATTTATAACAATGGACGAAACATGGCTCCATTATTACGACCCTGAAACGAAACTGCAGTCTATGACATGGAAAAGGCCATCATCTCCAACTCCGAAGAAATTCAAGGTGAGCCCATCTGCCGGTAAGGTCATGGGCTCTGTTTTTTGGGATGGTAAAGGGGTATTAATGATTGAGTATCTCGAGCATGGAGCCACTATTACGGGCACTTTATACGCCAAACAAATAGCAACATTGAGCAATGAGATCCGCGAAAAACGGCGAGGTAAACTCTCGAAAGTTGTGCTGTTCCACCAGGACAATGCCCCGGCACACAAGTCCACCGTTGCAATGGCTGCAATTCGTGATGCTGGGTTCGATATCCTTAAGCATCCTCCGTATTCACCAGATCTCGCTCCCAGTGATTTCTACCTATTTCCGAGATTGAAACAATACCTGAGAGGCCAGAAATTTGAAGACGACGATGCGGTAGTCGCTGCAGTACAAGATTTTTTAAGTACTCAAGATGAGACCTTTTTTAAAAATGGAATTTTAAGTTTAGAAAAAAGATATACTAAGTGTATTATGCTAAAAGGTGACTATGTCGAAAAATAAAATGACATTTAGTAAAAGTTGTTTATAACATACTCATTCTCACTTTTTATTGAACGCCCCTAGTATGTGGCTGTTTATCCCAATGCTTACATTTGTTTTAGACGTGTACTTATTATATGTACGATATATGTATGAGTAGATGTACTATTTTTTGTTGCGTTTTAATTTTCTGATCCACTGTTGATGCACCACCTGCTGTAAACTAGTCCTTCCTTCTTTCTGGTAAAGGGTTGCCTGGAAGAGATCGCTCTTAAGCGATAAGGCCGCCTATTGCTTACCTTGTTACTTACTCTCTGTGTACCTGTTTTCTGTATTGCTTACTATTCCTGGTGTACAGTCGACTACAAAAAGATCGATACCGCCAAAGTTACAAAGATATGTATACACACCTTTATTGACTTAACATTAAGGTCGTGTATACATATTTTTGTAACTTTGGCCGTATCGATTTTTTTGTAGTCGACTGTACAATAAAGAGTCATTGTATTGTATTGTATTGTATTGTAAGAAACTGAAGTTGTCTCTCCTGTGGACATAATATTAGCGACTCCGAATCGGCAAACTCAAAATTTATTTGAACGGGCCGAAAGTTGGCCAGGCGTCCCACACGCCGATGAAGACTTGACTAAAAAATATTGGCTATAGGCCCTTAAATTTTGTCATGTTCACAGGAGAGACGCAGACAAACAAATGTATTTGACCCGCATCGCAACGCACCTCACAGGGTTTGTGTGAACAGCACATATTCAGGACGCTAAATGCTCAAATGAATTTCCTTGCGACAAGATAATTATCTTCCAATTCTACTCTCAAATGAGTAAAATAATAAATAAATAATAAATAAATATTTGGGGACAATCTTACACAAATCGACCTAGTCCCAAACTAAGCAAAGCTTGTACTATGGGTACTAGACGATGATAAACATACTTATATAGATAAATAAATACTTAAATACATAGAAAACATCCATAACTCAGGAACAAATATTCGTGCTCATCACACAAATAAATGCCCTTACCGGGATTTGAACCCAGGACCTCTTGCTTCGTAGGCAGGGTCACTACCAACTTGGCTAAAGCGGTCGTTAAAGCTAGGCTAGCTAGCGGGCTAGGTTAAAGAACTGTGAAAGTAATAATTGCAGCCTCATCTCTGCTAAAGAGTTTATTTTGTCGTGCTCCCGATCGCCGGCTCGCTTCACTAGTCCGCATCACTTTGTTTTATTTCAAACAAATAAAGCTCAGTTTAAAGGCCGTGGTAGCCTATAGCTAGACCGTTTAAATGAGTCCTCGTCCGCACGGTACAGGGGGGTAAGACGACAAAGGCCGGCACACGAGGCGCGCTCGCCGGCCGCACCTCTCCCGGTCCCCTTTTTCGTCAAACCCCCCAGCCCCTGTACCGCGCAGGCAAGGTTTAGCTATAGTAGCTTCATCTATGGCCTCTCAAGCAGCCTAGGGTTCGAGCCCAGGCTCGCACCTCTTAAGTGTTTCAGAATTTACTTATGCACGAAATTACATTTAAAATTTGTATCATAAGCTTTACGGTGAAAGAAAACACACACACCAGTGAAGAAATCAATGGTGGGTGTGAATCTCCCAATGCCCGCTGGGCCCGCGTGATAACTACAGCCCAAGCCCTCTTATTCTGAGAGGAGGCCTGTGCCCTGCAGTAGGACGTATATAGGCTGGGATGATAGAGCTTAGTCTTGGAAAAAATCATGCAGTTTAGGTACATTACCGGAATGTTACACAACAGTGTTCGTTTGTTGGTCACTTCCTTCAAACTTGTTCGCTTGGCGTTCTTACAATCACAACTTATACTATTCACAGGTCTACAATGAGCATAAAAACAATAATTGTACACATGGTTTATTTGGTTATTGACTGCGCGTAAAGAAATCCATTGACGATAAATATTTGATGTGACGCAGTCGTAAAATGCATGAAGCCCCGTTCAGTTGCCACAAGGAATATTGTGCTGGTTGCGATGCTTTGCCGTTCGGGGATCGATCACTTCTACGATGTTTCCTTCACAGTAAACCTCATGGTAAATTTCGAATTATGTTATTTCGCACGTAAACTCCGCAAAATTTAGAGAGAATAGAATCACTATGGGTCAATGATCCACTATGAGTAATATAATCTTTTGTGTGGAGTGACAATGCACTGCGTTATCCTTTGATTTGACAAATATACGTCATGAACGTCCAGAATATCAAGTTTTTGTTCTGAAAGGAAAGGATCCATTTGAAAAAACAAAGCTCAACGGAAATAAACGAAGTCCTCATGCATACCACAGGCCTCGAGAATACAGCGATATGGTTTGTATGAAAGCGACGTCAGACAAATAAACGAAGTCCTCATGCATACCACAGGCCTCGAGAATACAGCGATATGGTTTGTATGAAAGCGACGTCAGACAAATAAACGAAGTCCTCATGCATACCACAGGCCTCGAGAATTCAGCGATATGATTTTCACCTCACTAGCTCGGAAAGCCCTTTTTGTTTGTTTGACATCTATTGAGAAAATCGCTTTTTATCCACTTGTGAAGAAAGAGTTTTGACATTTGAAGGCAGCTTAAGTGATATTTGACAGCTAACAAAACGCAAAACGTTAAAAGTGCTGAATTTTGAACATCACAATTAATGAATTGCATCGAGTAAAAAACACTAAATACAGTCTTACAACTTTATTTTAATTCATAAATATCAGCATTCAACATTAACCTTCATTCTTGTTCTAAAACGGATAAAATGTTCTGACAGTCCAAGTAAGTCGATGTGCGAACAAAACGCATCCGAAATAATAAAAAAAAACTTAAGTCAATCAAAACTTTTCAATTAATTAAGCCGTCAACGTTAAATATTCGCATGTTTTTCTAGATATTTTGTTATTAAAAATGAGTGATTCGAGTGAAGAAGACGTATTAACACCTGTGGAATTACGGGAAACCGTGCAAAATGCGGAATTGAGCTTGCGGAATGTCGGTATTGGAGTAGTTCCATAAAGACTGGATATGCTTAGGCTATCTTGCATTATTTTTGATTTTGCCAATATTTCTATACTTCAAAATTAAAGTATTGACAAAGAGGTAAATAAATAATAATTCATAGTAGGTACAAACCCTTTTTCTTATATTCCTCGCTGTAGTGAGGTGAAAAGTTTTGTGTTATACACGGGTGAAAAGTTATTTTACGTCTCGTGTGTTGAAACACTCGCTATCGAAAGGATTCTATTTTTGAACCACTCGCTTCGCTCGTGGTCAATCATAGAATCCTTTCGATAGCTCGTGTTTCAAATGAACACTCGCAGGTAAAATACAACTTTCCCCCCTTGTATAACAAATAACTATTGTATGAAAGCGACGTCAGACAAAGTAAATGAAACGGTACAACACAAAAAGTTTACATTGTTTGACCGGTGCCGTAATGAATTCATTCAACACTTTTGTTTCATTTTACGTCTCGACGTTCCGCTTCAAATGAAAGACTGGAATAAACGAAAAAGCCGCGCGTAATCGCCTTTACGTAGACTATGCTTTAGGGTCTGTGCATTGACGACTCTACCCCTTTGAGTTTAGGGTAAAAAGTGATGCGAGCACGAACTTCTGTCATGGGTACTGTTTATAACAACTGTAACATTGTATTTATTGCTATTGTATATTGGCTGTAAAGGGGGTCGTTGACCGCTGAAGTCATTTTGGAAGCTTTGAAATATCGATAGGAGCCCGTGGTGTTATTCTTAGTTGCGATCATTATTTTTGTTACATTTTAATTTTAGGTTATTATTTAAGTTAAGGTATAGTGGTAACCATTTTATTTGTATCATGTTGTGTTTGTAGTTTATTAAGTCAGGTAGGTATACATAAAATACAATTAAAAAATTTTACTTAAAATTGTACAGGGTGAAATCTAAATGGCGACACAAAATTAGTAGTTCTAACTTAATTATGCTGGGTAAAATAATGCATTAACTCAATGTTTTTGTTAAAATTAGTCTGATAATATTTAGGATGTTCATACTTTGTTGAAATCAAATTGCAAAACTCAATTGTATGGACACCCTCAAATTAAATAAGACTAATTAAAACTAATAATTAACTGAGCTAGAAAGACTAATTTTTTGACACCATTTATATTTCACTCTGTATTATGGTAATTTTGTCTGGATTAATTTAATTCATTAATTTCATGGTTTTTTTTTAACCGACTTCAAAAAAAGGAGGAGGTTCTCAATTCGGTTGTATGTTCTTTTTTTTTTTTTTTTTTTAACGTGTGTTACCTCAGAACTCCGTCATTTATGAACCGATTTGGAAAATTCTTTCGTTGTTTGAAAGCATATGCTTCAAGGTTGGTCCCGTTGTTACCGGAATCCAGTTCTGATGATGGGATCCATGAGGAATTGAAGGAACTCTTCAAAAGTTCAAGGGAAATGTAAAGCGATTTTAGTATTTTCAGTGACAAATCGAGCATTTGCATTCATAAAGTGTCATTTGGTAAACTAGATCTGATGAAGAAGACCGCAGATGGCCAACGGAACTCCTCAACGGGTCAAATCTTGCAAGTTGAATTTGACTCACTTCCCGGTTTCTGATTGATTTCATATTTTACATGCATGTGTAAATCAGGTGACAATGCAATATTATTGTGACATGGAGCTAATCTGATGATGGAGTTGGAAGGTGGCCATAGAAACTCTGTAATAAAACAACACAACCCCGTCGAGTTTGGGTTCATTTGAAACGTCTTGAAGAGCACTTTGATCCCAGATGGTAACCAGGGTCTGATGATGGAGCTGGAAGGTGGCCAAAGTTACTCCATAAAGTAACGGCACTTACCCCATCGAGTACGGACTCATTTGACTCGTCTCAACGAGTACTTTGGTCCTAGATGGTAACCAGGGTCTGACAATGAAGTTGGATGGTGACCATAAGAACTCCGTAGTAAAACGACATAACCCCATCAAGTTTGGTCTCGTTTGATTCGTCTTGATAAGTACTTTGGTAACCAGAGGCAAAAAGTACAGTCAGTAAAGAGTGCCAGTCCAGGCCATTAGCAACAACTAAAAAGAAAAAAATAAAAAATTTTAAATAAAAAATAAAACTGCCTTCAAAAAACACCCAAAAAAAACTTGGAAATAAAAAAAATTTAAATAAAAAATAAAACCTCCTTCAAAAAAACCCCAAAAAAACATAAAATAATAATTGATTGAACCGACCACAATAAGCATGAAAATATCTTTCTACTAATCTGTTTGAAGTTGGTGCCTCAGCACGAGCCAGCAGGAGTGGACCTAGTAATCTAACTTACCTACATACCTATTATAGGGCTTCTACACTCCTGCTGGCTCGTGCTGAGGCACCAACTTCAAACAGATTAGTAGAAAGATATTTTCATGCTTATTGTGGTCGGTTCAATCAATTATTATTTTATGTTTTTTTGGGGGTTTTTTGAAGGAGGTTTTATTTTTTATTTAAATTTTTTTTATTACTTTTATTTTTCACTGGTGTTTGTTTAAAGTCTCTAATTTAGCTCTTTCAGCCCAAAACACAAGATTTTTAGTTCGATTTAGATTTATCAGGAAACATTAAATTTATTAAGTTACTAGCTTTTATTAAGCGATCGTATTCGGAACACCACTCTGCGCTCCAGAACTCGAATAGCCGATGTGGGAAAAAAGACCGCCAAGCTCAAATGGGATTGGGCCGGGCATGTGTGCCGGATGCATCCTCAAAGGTGGGCGCACTCAGCCACGTGGTGGGTGCCGCATGACGGTTACCGGCGGCGAGGCAGGCCCAGGCGCAGATGGCGAGACGACCTGGACGCAGAGATAAACGATTGGCCAGATTTCGCTCAGGTCAGGGAGCTGTGGAGGACCAGAGGGGAGGCATTTGCCCAGCAGTGGGACACAATTATAGGCTAGTAAAAAAAAAAAGCTTTTGCCCGCGACTCCGTCCGCGTGGAATTAGTAATTTGGGCAGCTTATTTTTTTTTATCCAATTTGCTTTTTCATCAATTATGGCTCTCCTTAGATCCTTGATATAAAAAAAAAATTACCCGCCCCCGCACCCCCCCGCACACCCGCGTTCACATTCAACACCGTGCACCGTACTCTCAAGTCAAGCGTGCCTATAGAAGTTTTACTTCAAAAACCCCCGATTTTGAAACATTCTTCCGCTCCGCTCCGCTCCTATTGGTGTTAGCGTGATGATATATAGCCTATAGCCTTCCTCGATAAATGTGCTATCTAACACTGAAAGAATTTTTCAAATCGGAGCAGTAGTTCCTGAGATTAGCGCGTTCAAACAAAAAAACCTGTTCGATAAATTCTTAAAATAGACGTATCTTTCTTATTTGTTAACCGATTCAAATGAAACAAATACTAAATGTTAATCCAAGAAAATACCAACATATCAGTGAAAACCGCATCCTTCTAGGTTAAGCCGTTTCTGAGATTAGCGCGCACAAACGCACAGACAAACAGACAAACAGACAATAATTCTAAAAATCATTGTTTTGGGTTCTATTGTGCTAATAAATAGCCCTAGTGACAGTTTTTCTCAAATATCTTCAATATACAGACACCGACTTGTTACAGATTTATTATATGTATATAGAATAGATTTTGTAAAAATCAACTTTTTGAATAAATTATCGTTGTCATTTGTCTCGCCAGCCACCCAGGCGCCGACCAGTAAGGTTGTTCTTATTTTTACAAGTTGGTTGGTGAGTAGCGTCGGTGGCGCACATATGCCGCCATTCATCACGCCACACAACCACGAATGTTTATGTTCAAGCCGTAATTTTGCGAGGATAAGTTTTATTCGAAAGATTTTACCGAGTAAAAATATTCTCGATATCATATTCCGGTTCCATTGTTAAAATGTATTACGAACTTTTATTGCACCGTATTTCGTCGAAGTTTATATTGGCAACATTCTTCAAACCACACAATAGGGGTTTAATAAGTTCCCAAAAGTTGCGAGTGCGCGCGGCGTGTGTGTGTGTGTGTGTCTGTATGTGCGGAGTGGATTAACCGGGAGCGCGATATTAAGCGGCGGGTCCCAGCGACACGCTCATAAGGAAACTCGTGGCAACTGTTTTAATAAAAAGCATTTTATATTCGTGCAGGTGTCTCATGAAACTCTGTACATTATTAGTACATTCAAGGCCCTAGTTCACCAATGTGACATTTTGTCAATGACATAATGTCGAGACTTCATTTCTTCCGCGGATTCCATTATTTCTAACGCGATCCCGCAGAGAAACTCCGATGGAGCGACGACCTGGTTAAGGTTGGACGCGCTGGATGCGGATGGCGCAGGACCAATCTGTTTGGCGAGCCTTGGGGGAGGCCTATGTTCAGCAGTGGATGTCTTTCGGCTGAAATTATGATAATGATGATGATATGTCGAGAGACTATTGTACCACAGCCGATTCTTGGCATTGAACGTGTTAATGACAATTATGTTGTGAAACGAGAATATTTTTTCTAGACGACATATTTGTAGATTTGTCTATAAATCTTGACATGAGATCAAAGCTGTGTCAGTCTTGCGTTACAATTACAGTATTTCGTGGTTAACACACGCGTATGTCTTAATATTATTCGTATCTAATAATGTGTATCAAATTGTCACGTTGGTGAAAGAGGGGCCAGTTCAGACAATGAATGGACAATATTATTTGTTACCTGTAATTATACGAGCGGCTAATAACATCAGTAGTGCAGATTTTGGAATGTTTTCCTTGCCATTAGCAGCAGACGAAACTAGACAAATACGGCACTCCGGGGCAGGTAAACAAGGAAAACGCTTCGGGCTCTAAGTGGCCATATATTAATCTAAGGTAAAATACCATTTAGTGTCTCTCCTCCGCTTGTGCCACTTTATTCATTATTCTTAATTTGCTCCGATTGAGCGAGTAGAGACAAATGTTGATTGGGGATAGAGCATTGTTTTCGAGTATCTATCCGCAGTATAATTCTGACTGGGATGTTTTGTAGTCACTGAGCTTTAGGCTTGAGTAACCCCCGACAAAAAAAGAGAGGTGTTATATGTTTGACCGCCATGTGTGTGTGTCTGTCTGTGGTATCATAGCTGTTAAACGGGTGAACCGATTTGGATTCCTTTTTTTTATTTGAAATCTTATTTCTTGGCAATGGTTCTTAGACATGTTTCATCAAAATTGTTTCAGCCATTTCAAAGTTATCAGCTCTTTTGTTAACTGCGAAAGGGATCTTAGACGCGTAATGGGCATTTACTTAATTTTCAAACATATATTGTATGAGTCAATTATTAAAAAAAATATTGAGTAATATTTTTAATTTATATTTATTTTTTCACTACCTATCTACCTATAGGATACCAACAAACTTAGGCTGGTACTTGATTTGTTCCTTATTAGTCGTCATCCGAATTGTCATATTCTAAATGCGACACTTTCCTAACTGGTCATTTTCCAATCTCGTCTCACATTGCATATTCGTCATATTCCAAGCTTGTCGATGTACAGACATGCCATGTTATAAGTAGGTATGAAATCGCGAACAAGTGCTAGTATCAGGGAAAATTGTACTAATAAGATACAAATAATCAATTGACAATTACATTAAAGAGGATCTTATTACCTTAAAACAGAGGATTTCTATAATAAGTTTAAATGTGTGGAAAATGTCGCATTTCGAATATGACGATGATGAATTGGTAACAAATCATAGTTTTAATAGGAAAATGATACCAGTTTAAACAGACAGTGTGGTTAAAGAGTTTGTGTAACATGGTAACTGCATTGAATCAATTTATATTTTATTGTGGCGGTTCCCGAGACCCACGTGGCAAGGCCCGGGCGTCCCGCCGGACGTGGCCGCCCCCGGACTCTAATTAACGGACAGCTGTTGACAACCGGCCGGCTAATTGCCGCGACAAATGTGCCGGCAACACAATCAGGGCGCCGCGCCCGCCCCCGGAACCTCCGGCCATGATTACGATTTGATAACGCATTAAGTAGTTAGGGGTCCAGATGCTACTTAAAATTCGGCTGTCTACCGGCTGCTATTGATGGTTCACTTTGGTAAAACAGCAATATAAAAATCGAAGTGGACCATTTCAATAAAACTTTGAGGCTTTTCTTAATGTGATGACATCGGAAAGTAATTTTGTCGGTCCTCTGGCGCTCGGCTCGGTCCACACTTGGTCCCGCGAGCCTCGGTCTCGAGTTTATTTAATTTTTCACTCCGCCGTAATGGACAGGGCGGGTGGCGCTCAAGTAATATCTAACGGACCCGACTGTACGTGTGAAACGTTGTTTGCGAAGCGCGAGTCCGGGCTGGGGTGGGTCGCGGCACGTGCCGCACGCAGCGCGCCGCGGTGCCGCACGGCTGGCGCGCGCCGCGGCATTAAAAGCTCTCGCACGCCTTTTAATCCATGGCGTGTGAATACAATGGCCACAATAAAGAGCAGGTTTACGAGCCGCCCGCCCCGGTGGCCGCAATAACTATCCGAAGCAAAATAAACGCGGCTCGCAGCGGCGCGGCGGCTGATTGCGGTGGGACCGCGTTGTTACGACTCCGATATTTATACCTGATTGAAACCACAAACCCCGACCCTTTATGATGAAATCTACTCAGCTGGGATACCTTTCAATTAAACGTAACGGTCTGCTGTTGACGTTTTGACGTTGTGTATTAGACATAAATATGAAATGAAATCGTTTCTAGCATTTACTTGTACGGGATTTCCCGTCGCTATCGTAGTTTGATAAGTATGAGCTATTATCCTGTCAAAACATATTTCTAAATTTGGTCGCAACATTCGCAAGGCCGCTGTTTCGTAACACTGGCGGACAAGCGGAAATAACAAGCGATAAATTAGCAGATAAGCAACTGTCACGGAAACAGCGCAGCCGCGCCCCGCCGCATGGACAGCCGGACAGAAAAGCTTTATTTGTCTCCCATAACGATCTGCAGTGATGGTGTAATGCTCGTATCCAGCCGTTCGCAGTCGGCGGGTGCGAGGGCGGGAGCTACTGTTGCCGAGTGCGAGCGCGTCATATCTCAAACTCAATAAGGGGTTATGACAGTTGTTAAAACTTTCTCAAAGATAAACTTCTGAAGGCGGATTTAATGAAAGCTGAAACTTCTTATCTTTGAGATTTGGGATAATCACGACGAATCCAAGGGCAACAAGATGGAGTTTGCTAAGGAAGTAATTTAATTTTTTGATCTTTTAGACTTTAAGGATAATATTATCATCATTGGATGGATTGCGCTTTAGAACAGTTACTCGAGGCACTTAGCCTGAATAACCTTGTGCTGAAGTAAATAATGCATCCCTGAGTTTATGTCGTAGTTGAAAGCTCGCGGCTAATGCCCCGGAGTGCTGCGTGCGAGCACGCTCGTTAATATTGCAGTGCCGCGTCCCTACTCGCCGCCCGCGCTGATGATTACTTCAGATTAAAACTCCATATTTAATGGTATCTCGCGTACGAATATACAAACCTTCGTAGATTTATACACAGCGAACATAATAATATCACAATGCGGAACTCCCCCTTCTTGCAGCGGGGTAGCTCCCGGGCCCCGCGCCGGGACGACGTCATGTATTAAGTACGATCACGTCTAACGTCGACGGTTACTGATGCCCACGTAAAGAACTATATTGCGTAACGACATTTAAAGGTCTACACGGGAATGATAAAGCGAACGATACACTAACTTTAATGCCGTACGAGCCAGTTCTGAAAGTTTGCGGCAGCGTCGTCCTGATAACAGGCGATAGGCCCACATTATGGCTATAAATTGTTGGGACGGTTATTGCTGGCCGCGGCGGCCCCACCCCGCGTACCCCGCTAAACTACTTTCCAACTTTAGCCGCAGAATAGTTTGAAAAATACGATCGCTGATGTCACCGCAATTGTAATGAATGGCCTACGATTACTAATTCGACCACAAAACTTGAACATCAACAAGATGTTTTAGATACAATTTCATAGGTATTGTAACGGTGGGTTGACCTGTGACCTCTCCTATAAAATTAACCCGAACCTCTTGATTTCTTGGAATTTATCACAAAATTGCTTGTAGTGTAGAGGTTTTCGGCAATTGAAAAACATGTAGAAAACTGTGTCCACCTGTGAAAAAAATCCAATGGTGTGTTCACACTGGGTTTGACGTATCTAATACATAATAAGATAATGATTGATGATGATAAACCTCCGAGACGCAAATTTATTTGGGTTGAATTCAAAAACCATCAAGCTGCAGCGTCTGAACTGGGACTCTGGGGTCGACCAGCCGCGCTATCCTGTGTGGTGGGCATGTCGCTATCCACAGGGATGCCTCTCAGGTAGTTTACTTACTGGGTTATTAAACCTATCGTTTCTTTATATCGTTAAACACAAAGCCGAGAGTGAAGTCAGTAACTGCTTCAATAAGTTGTCGGGAGGCCGGTTCCAAGTTGCGGGTCGTGAACGGCGGCGTGCGGCGTAATCACGCCGAGACTAAGTTGCCGGTAACTTGTTGCTGTTGGGAGACTTCGGTAGGTAGGTGATGTTTACACCATTATTTCTGTACCAACATGTAGCTGTCTAATTGTATCTTGAAATTTGATGCTAATAAATAAATAATAATGACGTGGAGGAGAATCTTCTTTTTTCTGGCCACGGATCATAAGTAACACTGAATGAGACTGGCTGAACAGAAGCCTATTGGAATGGAAATCTGGACAGGAGGTGGCGCTGGACTACTCTAAAAGGCTTTGCGATGCTACATGGTGGAATAAAAAAAAGGGGTCGCAACAACACATGGCCCAGTTTTGACCTGCAAGATAAATCGCGCAAGTTGCATTAAGTAGCGACGCTCGATCGACCACTTCAAACTCTTTAGTTTTACTGCCTCGCAATGTATTGTAACTTGTTTGATTTTTCTTGCAGGTCTAAACTGAACTTAAAGCTCACTCTAAATTACAAATTTTATTTCGAACATAAACTCAAAACTCAGAGGCGCAAGTCCGGGCTCGAACCCAAGACCCTCTACTTGAGAGGCCATAGGTCAAACCACCAGGCTACCCTGACTTCAAAAATTAGTCCGACTGCTCTAATCCGACGTCAAAGGAAGGCATTATGCAAACGAAAGCTGCATCCATCGACGGGTTGCGAGCTTTTATTGACGCTGCAGATGCGGGCTCTCGTCGCGGCTGACTTTAATGCGATTAGCGGCTCGCGGCGGGACAACTTTGCGACGAGGATTTTGTCAGTTGTAGTTTACTGACGGGACCACACACTCTGTACTTCAGCTTATGTATTATGTATGTATGTATGTAAACTCTTTATTGTATGTACAAAAATAAGGGAATAAATATAGTATAATAATGGGAGGTATTTTTACTGGGTACGCATTATAATGCCGAAAATTCATAATACCTGTAACTGAAATATCGACGCCTCATATATTGTACACTGCATCCACCTGCGAAACAATTTAATTGTATGTGTGAAGTTCTCGATCCGCACTGGGCCCGCGTGTGAACCAGACGTGCCACGGAGGCGGCTGGCGATACGCCAGGATTTAAACAAGTTGCTAATACAAGTTGTTACAATAGTAACAATAGTTAATCAAGTAGGTATATTAATCTTCGAGATTATCAATCGTTTAAAAGGCCGTTAATTTCGGGATTTTTAACTTTCGGTTTTATAAACATTCTACGTTTCAATATTCGCCCTTTTCCTTATCCATGCCAATTTTTTACTAACGAGTGGAATACGACACAATATAAGCAGTACATTATAGTGTCGCGCCACGACGGCCGCGGCGTGTCGGCGCGACACTTGCCGCCGCGCCGCGACTTTTTGTTTACTTTGTACTTTACTGTCAATACAAAGTCGCCCGGGACGTGCGTCGTTCCATTAATTGATTAGACAGCCATTAAATTAACTTATTTACCGTAGAAAAATAACCCTTAATTAGGGAAAGAAAACATCGATACCCCGAACGTTTCTAACTGGATACTTTAATATCCTTGCAAAACATTTACATTACATTTATTTGTTGAAGTGGTAGAGCCATGTTGTAGCTAGCCGCTGCATCACGAATGGGCCGGCTCGTCCGGGGGAGTACCACCCTCTCACAGAAAACCGGCGTGAAGCAACAGTACTGCTGCGTTTCGTACGGTCAGTGAGAGCGCCGGGGGCCCAATACCTCTCCCCCTCCTCTATTCCCTTTCCTTCTTTCTCTCCCTTTTTGGGCCGACAACGCACTGGCATCGCGTAAAGTGCTGCGGGTGTCTATGGAAAGTGGTGATCACTTAACGTCAGGTGACCCACTAGTTCGTTTGTCTGGCAGAGGCCAAACAAAAGAGAGAGAGCTAACATAACGACCGCCTTAGCCTAGTTGGTAGTGACCTTGCCTACGAAGCAAGAGGTCCTGGGTTCGAATCCCGGTAAGGGCATTTATTTGTGTGATGAGCACGGATATTTGTTCCTGAGTTATGGATGTTCTCTATGTATTTAAGTATTTATTTATCTATATAAGTATGTTTATCGTCGTCCAGTACCCATAGTACAAGCTTTGCTTAGTTTGGGACTAGGTCGATTTATGTAAGATTGTCCCCTAATATTTATTATTTTTATTATTATAAAAAAAAACCTATGAAGATTTTAAATTAGCCCAGAAATAGGCACAATTAAATTTTGAAGGGAAGCTGACAGCTATTCTGCAGAGTCGGCGTCGGTCGCACCGGACAGCCGGACACTCCAGGGAATCGGTTTATCACTACGGTAGCGGATTTATTTAATCTCCAGTTCGCTAGTTCAAGTTCACTTAATTACGAGTACAAAATACAGCTAATTAAGAAATGGAAAGTAAAAATTAATTTATGCAAACGACAGACAAAATGCAAATAACGCTCCTTCGAAAGACGACCGCGCTAATTTAATGCGAGAGGATACGCTGTACTTAATTCATTACGTAGAGAAACGGCAAAAGGGAATTTTACATCCGCAAAGAGCGAGTCCGGCCCCGGGAGCGCCCGCGGGCAGCGTCATCGCGCCGGAATTTATAAGCAAATGAAATTATATTTAAACTTTCATACTCCCACACCGTTAGTAATGGGTGGATTAAATTTAGCGTGTATGAGAGACTGGTCCTTGCGAAGGTCGCTGCAGCAGCAGCGGCGGCGGCGGCGTGGAGCCGGCCGCGGCAGCCGGCAGCGCCGAGCCGCGGCAGTCCGAGCCGGCCCTCGCGAGCGACGCACGCGGCGACCCGCGACCGACGACTCACGTTACCGTTACAATATTTTCAATTAAAAATTTCACGTTCGAAGTGATCGGATCCCAGTTTGACGAACTATTTCAATTTGTGAGTGATCGGGAAACGGCACGAAGCGGAAGCCAGCCGAGGCGAGTTCATTTAATTTTGCAAATTACTTTTCAGGAACTTTGTCGAGTTGAGCCTCAAGTTTGGTGAGGTCACTAGTACGATATCCTAGCGATGCCTTGGCATGTTACGACTCTTGATAGAATCGAGTCGTACATAAGGTTTTATGGTGTAATCATGGAAAGGTCGGGAGATCACGGGTGATAGAGCGTGGGTTGCTATTGGTTTCTCGAGAAACTAAATCACGCCTCGGACAATTCAGCGAAACTTCGTTTATGTGAGCGGTAATTTCTTTTAGGCAGTTAAAAGTTTTGCTTCGCATCGAGTTACAGATTGATCCCAAGAGATCGTGAGTTCGGGTGGCGGCGGCGCGACAACTTATAAGTCGTCTATTCCTCACCGATCCAAGTTTCGTTGCGTATCGTGATTGTGGTTTGTGACTGTTGTAATTAAAAGCAGGGGCGAGGAAACTGGCGAGTTTGTTTCAGACCGGACGTGCGAGACGTTTCGTTTGGGGGAGGTTTTAGGGCAAGGGTTAATATTAATAATACGAGTAATATGAAATTGGTTACGAGTACGGCCTGTTCTGCCCTCTGGGAGTAAAGCACGCGTTAGCTGTCGTTCGATGTTTTCTTCTTTTTTATTATTGTTATTAAGTCAGCTATGAACTGAAATACGACGCAAAGTAATCATCGATAAAGGTGACAGAGCAAAAGTTGATTAAACTTTAATATTTGGGCGTCCGTACCTCAAAAGGTAAAAGCGACCTCCTAATAGGATCACTTTATTGTCCGTCTGTTTATCTGCCCGTCAAGACTTCTTTTCTCAGGAACGCATAAAGTTATCAATTAATATCAAGTACTGTCTTAGGTCTGTAGTGAATTTGAGCTGCGAAAAAATTAATTTGCTCAATTAACGCGATCAAAAGATACAACTTTTTTAAAGTGCTTTTTTGAGTAATTAAAACCGGTTGAATCAAAACCTATGAGGTAATTTTCGTTGACATTGAATTATAGAATTTGTCAAGAAATAAGACCTTACAGCACCACTAAAGAAAAAAAATGCTGAACATCAGTGATCCGCAAAAAAAACTTTGCTATCATAAAAATATTATAAAATGCAACCCACTTCCACTTTTTGTACAAAACCCTCAGTTAGCGCGCCCGACTCACACTTGGCCAGTTTTATAAGCTATTATTCTATTGGTTCAATTCAATATTATCTGTGACACATCGAAAATAGTCTTG
Organism: Archips crataeganus; assembly: GCA_947859365.1. Taxonomy (NCBI): domain Eukaryota; kingdom Metazoa; phylum Arthropoda; class Insecta; order Lepidoptera; family Tortricidae; genus Archips; species Archips crataeganus. The sequence continues at coordinate 140,788 of OX402057.1, read as the reverse complement.
TAGCTAAAGATGAAAGCGTTTCCAACACGGGGCGGAAATGAAAAACCTTATTTCACCGCGAATCAGAAGTTGTGACGAAAACTGTTATTCAAAGTTTCCACGTTTATCTTCGGAACACAAAAGCGCGGTTGCAAAGTATTTGCCTATCATTATTCGTGTGGTGAATGCCTGTAGTGGTATGGGTACCTACACTAGAGTGCATTGTAGAGGTATAGTACTTGCGCGTGTCAGCGGGTCAAGCGCGCTGCGCCCGCGCCGCGTATGATCGAGCACGATCTCGGCAGCGCTTAGTTTAGTTGAATACATACTGAAATAAATACAACATAGTAACTCCTAGAAAAACATACGAATTGAAGATTACGCGTAAGCAATAGGCGGCTGAACAGCAATAGAAATAAGTTTTTGTGGAAATTCCATATTCAATACAAGCTTTTGTGCTGACTATTGCTTTTGTTGATATACTACTCGGATCGGATCGTCAACAAATCTACTTATCACTAGCAAATTTGAAATCAATATGTGGATAAAGTTTGATTTCCAAGATCTGAAGATAAAAGCTGGTAAAAAAGGAATGAACAGGTCAAATCAAGTGTTATAATATAATATAATTTACAAAATATACAAAGTGTTTTAAATTAAAACGAATCTACAATATTTCAGCAGACGATTTGGCAAGTTTGACAATATTTTGTGAGTATTTATCATCAGGATTTTTGATTTAAAATGTAAACTCGCTACTGATTAAGTACATAAGTACCTACCACGCTTTGAACATCGATCGATATATGGAAATGTTTGTTAACTACCACAGAACAATCCGAAATCACTGGGCTGTTTGGTCAAATTATCCCAATTATATTCTTATTGGACTAATTATAATGTTTAAACACCTTCGAAAAAAATGTGCTTAATGAGCAGATCATACTTACTCGTTTACATCATTTATAAATACATAACTAAATACAAATACAATGTGCGCAATTATTAGTTACTTACATCTAAAGTCAAAGTCAAAGTCAAAAAGTCAAAAATTCTTTATTCAATTTAGGCATCAATTGATGCTCCTATGAACGTCGAAGAATCTACCACCGGTAAAGAAAAGTCTGATGTCTATAAACTGAAGAATACCAACTAAACTGCTACTACTACTAGTTCACTACTAGGTACTACTAGTTCACTACTAGGTACTTCTTATAATAAATACGAATATTTTCCTTTGTACTTGACAACACAACAGTTTGCACAACTTTACGGTGTAGGAAATCATGGTGAGAAAACCTGAAGAGACCTTAGAAGAAATTCATTGGTATGTGTGAAGTTCTCAATTCGCACTGGGCTCTCGTACGCCGCAGCCCAAGCCCTCTCTCTCTGAGAGGATGTCTGGGTCCTGTAATGGAACATCTCGTATGCACATCATAGTCTGGGAGTCTCGGTATTTATACCCTTGCCGAAAGAAAACCAACAGAAATATTTAAGTACGCAAGCAAAGCTACAACCAATCTTCAGTTATGAATAACAAACATTCTTAATACTCCCCATTCAAGACCAGGTAGATACAACACGACATTATGTATATTTGTCGATGACGTCGGCACCATACTAACGACGTAACGCTTTGTGTTCTTTGTAAAGTCATTTGCGACGATGTTTACGTTGTACGACACATACTTGTCCAACGTCAAGTTACCATAAATAAGCCACCTAAAAATAATAAGTTTTTGTTAAAAATTATATTTTCAATAACAGCTTTTTTGCTGACTGTACCCTTGGTTAGAAAAGTACATGTCAAGACGAATCAAACGAGCCCAAAATCGTGTCGTTTTATTGCGGAGTTCCTAAGGCCACCCTTCAACAACAGATCAGCTACAAGTCGTAATAATATTGCATGTCATCGGATTTATATATGCATGAAAAATTTCGACTCATTCGGTTGAAGATATCGACTTCAAAATTGAGTTGACAGATTTCATCCGAACAAACATAAATTGCAAGTTAAAATAAAAAGCTTGTAGAACAGTCGATGGCTCGTCAATAATAAGGAATTGATTTTGTTTAAACTTCTAAACACAAAGCGAAGGTAGAGATCCTCTGAAGGCTCCTGATGCGGAAAGAATGTCAGGTTTGATGCGCGCCGCGATTTACGTCTTTAATTAATTCCGGCCGTAACTCGCGCGTCCGTCGCCGGACCCCCCCCCCCCCCCGTTTCACCGGCACCCGGACAATTCTTTCTCCCTAATCAATCGACAATTCTAAGATAATCATTAAAAAGTACAAAGAAAATTGTTGGATATTTTTTTGTATAATTCAAAAGAACAGTAAATAAATAAATAAATAAAATAAATATTAGGGGACAATCTTACACAAATCAACCTAGTCCCAAACTAAGCAAAGCTTGTACTATAAACATACAGGCGACGATAAACATACTTATATAGATAAATATATACTTATACATAGAAAACATCCATCACTCAGGAACAAATATTCGTGCTCATCACACAAATGAATGCCCTTACCGGGATTCGAACCCAGGACCTCTTGCTTCGTAGGCAGGTACCAACTAGGCTAAAGCAGTCGTCAAACAGTGTAATATTTTTCAACTATCCCTATATCTAATATATAAAAATCTCGTGTCACAGTGTTTTCGAATTCCTCCGAGACGGCGTGACCGATTTTTATGAAACTCTTTTCTCTGTATTCGGTAGGTAGGTCTAAGAATAGGTCGTATGCTATTTTTTGTATACCTACCCCCAATTCTTCGCGGACGGAGTCGCGGGCAACAGCTATATAACCCTAACCAGCAGGCTTATTGTCTAAAGCTCTGATGCTTGGTTTCACAACCACTATTTCTTTCTGTCTAACGGTATAAGATGGTGACACAAAGAGATGGTGAAAACGAAGGCAAGCATCCGCGCGTTGGTCAATTATTGACTTTTCGCGTCTCACATTTTGGCAACACATATCCGTTTTGGTTGCCTACGAGACAGGCTACGCCTAGAGTAGAGTAGGAGCCATTAAATTAAAAAAATCTAGTTGGACGTCTACCTTTATACTGCGCCTTCCGGTCCATGAACGCCATTCGAGAACCTTTAATCCCCATCGGTCATCAGTTCTACGAGCGATATGCCTTACCCACTGCCACTTGAGTCTGGCGATTCTTCGATCTGCCTGATTTATGAAACTGATTATTTTTTAAAATATTGAAGCAACCGTTTGTGTGCGAGCCGGCTTCAAGAAACTCCCATAAACCGCCGCCGCCTCACCTCCACTTATAAATGGGCAATCAGAGCCAAAACGCGACCCATAACGTTTTATCAGCTATCAATTCATTGCGCCGACCTCTTCAGGCACAACGGGCCCTTAAACTTTTATATATACCTAGGCACCCTAATTAATTTCTACGAAACCCTTTCTCTTTATTACCTGATTTAATTTGAATTTGAAACGAGAATTTTATTACGAATTTTTCCACTTGAATACGCAAAATCAATAATATCAAGTACAATATATTGTGTAATCAGAACTCGGAGGGTTATTGAAGGCTGAAGAATACTGATAAGGATTGTTTTCCGCCGCAGGCTCCTCCGCCAGGCCACTTCTTCGAAAAACCTCGATAAATGAAATTATAATTTCGCCTGAAGCTGACGACAGCGGCAGCGCGGCATGAGTATAACTCATATCATGTTAATGTTTCGAGAACGGAAAGCGCATCTTCTCCTTTGTACCCGGGATGGTGTGGCTTTACTGTGTGCACTCGACTGCAAGCGCGTCTTGTATACGAGCCTTTACACGTATTATATTCGTGTACCCATATTTTAAAACGTTTGGTAAACTACGTTACGCCGGCGAATTCATATCAGACACTCTTTTTAGGATTCCGTACCTCAAAAAGAAAAAAACGAAAAGTTAGAGGTATCGAGTGAAATTAAAGCCATACATGTACATAGGTACTCAGGTATACAGTCCCTTGGAGCTGTGAAAAGAACAAACTTCTAAGTTAAGCGTAGGCCGTTTATGCCGCAAAAAACGTATATTTCGACACTCTCAAAGGAAAAATATTTATAGGGTACTTCCCTACTACCTATAGACCTAGAATCACGAAATTGGTCAAGAAGGAAAGTCTTACAGTACTTAGCACATGTAGGTAAAGAAAAAAAATCCGAAAATCGTAGTTGATCCAACTCAAATAAGCTTTCTTATTTAGGCTAGCAAAGAAAACATACAAACCTGTTTTGTATGTTTTGTGAGCACATGACGTATCTACTTATGAAATTGTCTACTATACACCGTGAAATTTTAGTGGTTGTTTTCCCGAAACGAGGTGATTTAGTATCGATTGTACAATCGATTTATAATTACTATTTTGACTAGATTAAAAATCCAATTGTGAAAAACGAAAGTCGAAAATGACCGCAAACCAATAGTAACGCTTCGTTGGTACCTAACCTATCGTGCGATCGTACGCTACTTGTACCAACGAAGCGTTACTATTGGTTTGCGGTCATTTTCGACTTTCGTTTTTCACAAATGGATTTTTGACTCTAGTCAAAATAGTAATTATAAATCGATTGTACAATCGAAACTAAATCACCTCGTTTCGGGAAAACAACCACTAAAATTTCACGGTGTATACCTATTAGACTTATACCTAAATATCAGTGGATGCTATCACTTTAAAAGCCTTCGGCTGAAAATGAGGACGTAATACACACAAAATGTACACGGCGGTATATGCGTGTGTACAGTCAGCGTCAAATAGTTCGTGACACCCAAAGTGGTCAAATAGTTCGCAACACGTCTTTATTACAGTTGGAATAAGGCCGTGTTACTAACTTTTTGGGCACTTTGGGTGTCACGAACTATTTGACGCTGACTGTACATTTTAAAAGGTTGTACAATCTGTGTACTGTCCATTTAAATAATTTTGTCATGATGTACATATTGCTTGTTTGCACATTTTGCGTAGGTATTGCTCATTTTCAGCCGAAGGCACTTAAACACGTAACGATGGACTAATGCACAATAAACTAATAATTACAGTTATGATGTCAGTGTTGGTGACAATAACCTAGATAAGTATGCATGTACGTGGGTCCCAGCGCCATTGCTTCGTCTATACCTATACATAAGTATAACTTTGGTGTATGTGCTGCTACTCCCATGCCAGAGCGACACAGTATGAGCGGGGAAACAAGTGACGCCTGAATGCCAAATTCTCTATCAATATCATTAATCACAAGTCGAATAATTGCCTATGAAAATGCATATTGGCACGCAGCCAAATGAAACTTGATTTAACCGGAATATGAATTTCGGAGCCAAAACATTCTCGAATGCCGATAACGGGGCTGGAGGCTTTTGAGGCTTTATTTGAGTTATTATAGAAGCCGTGACCCGCATGCCGCATGCCGCTGCAACCGCCCCAGATGCTGAGAGTTTTAATTGCCCATTTATAATCGTGCGCGATTGACGAAACGAGTCGCAATGAGACAAGTAAAGAGAAATTAGAGTGAACGAGCATTCGCGACTCCCTTCGCGCCTCGCTTCGCGCTTTGTCTCACCTCGTGCCACGATCGCTTCGGAAGTGGATTTTTAGACGTGAGTCAAAGTACTTTATGACGAATGCGACTCCACCACGAGAGTGTTAAAACAGAAACTCATTTTCCATTAGGTGCCGCGCGAGACACGAGACGATGCACGAGACGAGGTACGAAACGGGAATGTAAATGTAGTATGAGAGTTTTGAGTGAACACGTCCGCGTCGCGCGCGAGTTGGGAAAATGACTTTACGGTACTTGGTCTTGGATAAAAATGTCCAGCAGAACAGCGCGAAGCTCGCCTAATGAAGCCGGCGCCGCCGTGACTCTAATCTGGATTAGAGCCATTGTACTGTCTTTATCTAAAAGCCTTACACCTACAAAAACATCTGGAGAACTAAGCTTCTGTCTGGAACATTTTTACAGGAATTACTAAAATAATTACCTATCTACAAAGGCCCAGAGAGCGGAGCGCGAGGTTTTAAAAATTAATTAACAAGATTAAAATCGCGCGGCTCGCGTCCGCCGCGCGGGAGATTGATTTAAATAACTAAGCAGGTACAATGTGTGCTCACTGTACATAATACTGTGAAATCGCTATAGGAAAGAGAGTACAGATAGAAAGAGGTGAAAATGGATAATAATTTTTTAGTGTTCTCGGAGAGTCGAGTGTTAGTACAATAGACGTAGAAGTGGGCTGCAGTGCGTGTTTCTTTAGTGTTCTCGGAGAGTCGATTGTTAGTACAATAGACGTAGAAGTGGGCTGCAGTGCGTGTTTCTTTTTTTTTATACAGTATAGGCTTGCGTTTGACAACAATCATGCCTGATGGAAAGCGAAGATGAGGCTTACGATGGAGTACGCTTGCCTGTTAAATGCTCATTCACCCAAGACTTGAATTTAGGGGAATAAGTAGGAAGAAGGCAGTTGAGTGCGGTGCTGCGCGCGCCCCCTTGCAGTGCAAACCATACAACAAATACGGGGCACTGTAACCGGTACGCGCGCTGCACAACTGCTCAGACCCTTCCTCCAGGGTGGCTTCTATGAGCAACAGGCCGGGACACGATGAGAGTCGCTTGGTTGCCCGGCTCAACCTATACGGTGGTGTCCGCCACGGCCGAAGCCTACCACCGGAGTTGTATCGCTCGTTTAGCACCACCAAGGGGTCACGTGTAGGGTGTCGAGGGTAAACCTACGGATGCTTGCGATTTCAACCCCCAAAAATGTGTACTGCCGCTCACATCGGAGAGGTGGAAACATATATAAGTATTTATTTATCTATATAGGTATGTTTATCCGTTGCTTAGTACCCATAACACAAGCTTTGCTAAGCTTACTTTGGGACTAGGTCAATTGGTGTGAATTGTCCCATGATATATATATATATATATATATATACGTATAGTAGAGGAGACGTGGAAGATCGACCTTCACCGATCTGTTAACTCGATGAGACATATTTTTTATCAAATATAATTTATAAACAAATATGCCTATGATAACTTGCCTATAGAAAAGTGTTCATAGCTATTTTTTTTTTGTTTTATTGTTGAGTGCCTTTAGCCATCTTCCAGCTCCATCATCAGACCCTGGTTACCATCTGGGATCAAAGTACTCGTCAATACGAATCAAACGAGTCCAAACTCGATGGGGTAATTCGTAATTTCATTACTTCAGTATGGCCAAAGGCACTCCACAATAAAACGACACAACCCCATCGAGTTTGGACTCGTTTGATTCGTCTTGACGAGTACTTTGATCCCAGATGGTAACTAGGGTCTGATGATGGAGCTGGAAGATGGCTAAAGGCACTCAAAAATAAAACAAAAAAAAATAGCTATGAACACTTTTCGATAGGCAAGTTATCATAGGCATATTTGTTTATAGATTATATTTGATAAAAAATATGCCTCATCGAGTTAACAGATCGGTGAAGGTCGATCTTCAACGGCTCTTAGACCAGTACTACGTGAAGGTATAGGATCTTAGCAACGGATGAGGGCTGAAGAATTGAGCACAAATAGGTCCATGTGTGTGGTCAAGCAAAGTTACTTTTAAATTTGTAATGCAGTGTTCGCCCGACGCGCGCGGAGGCAGGCCGTTTCGCGACTTAGTTGCGCCTTCACGACAACTTACCGGATAATAAGAAACTTACGCACTTCAAATATTATACACACGGGGTAAGGAATAGTTTTTAGATAAGCTGGACAGGGTTTTTGTGAGGTTCTGTACTTGAAAAATTATATACGGTTAATTAACATCCTGAAGTGCCGCGTGAAATTTTCATATCAACTAACACTAACAATAACCTGTATTTATTTATTTTTAAACGGCGTAAAAGCTGGAAATGCACATTTACTTAGTATTAACGCGTAATGTATCTATTATTGCGATTATTATTGCCGTGTAAGCAATAGCTGGCGTGCCAGTATAAACAGTATAGCAATGTCTAATGCAATGTCTAAGTTTTTAGGGTTCCGTACCTCAATGGACAAAACGGAGCCCTTATAGGATCACTTTGTTGTCCGTCCGTCCGTCCGTCTGTCTGTCTGTCAAGACCATTTTTCTCAGGAACGCGTGGAGGTATCTAGCTGAAATTTATATCAAATACTCAAGTCCTTTGGAGCTGTGAAAAAATCAAACTTCTAAGCCAACGCAATCAAAAGATACAGCCGTTTATGCTGCAAATTTGCGCAAATTTTCGAAACTCGCAAGAGAATCAAAACCTACAGGGTACTTCCCGTGAACTCAGAATCTTGAAATTTGGTACGAAGCAAGGTCTTATAGCACACATAAAGGAAAAATTGCGAAAAGCATAAATTTTTTGTCTGTCTGTCTATATCAGTAACCAATCTACAATGATCCCACACTGCGCACATTTTGCTTGTGAGCAGGGGTCTGATAAGACTGGATGTTCATATATACATAATATATAAATTTGTACGGAACCCTCGGTGCGCGAGTCCGACTCGCACTTGGCTTGTTTTTTTTTTAAATTACGCGTGAATGCTCGCGGTAGTGCCCGGCTGAAGGTTTACACAAGGCGCAACGCGCGTTTAACATTAATATTTAATAAGGTTAGTATTGTCTCAGTCTTGCATTGTTAGCAGAGGTACCTTCCATTGCTGAAGGAAAATACTTCATTCTAAACAAAACAATATCCAGGCGTAACTGACGGCAAACCGGCACCGCTGCGGGAAGTAATTAACGGTTTAGGTCATGTATAGTACCTATCTTCATAGGTACAAAGGCTAGGACTTTGCTCTATGTCTTAATGTTTATTTGGGCACAAACGGTACATTATTCTTAAACCTAAACATAGTTACAATTCACATAAACCAACGAAGCTGCCACCAGTTATTAATACAATTATACGTGAAAACAAACAAACAGGAAAATATGAGCCGAAGAACAGAATGCTGACTAAAAACAAATACATTTATATACATAATTATACAATTTTGGATAAAGGAAATGAGATGTTATCCATCCATAAGTGACTTAATGTTACACTTAAACCCACTGAGAGATAAATGAAATATATCAACCTGACTAAATTTAGTATTGTGGGCTTTACAGGCTCTATTAACAAAGGAGTTAGATTTATATTGTTTACGTGTGAGAGGGACATGAAACAGTTTACTGACATTGCGTGTGTTCAAACGAGGGGTTTTTAATCCTAATCTACTTAACATATAAGGGGAGTCAATGCGGTTTCTTAAAATTCTAGAGGCGAGAGTCGTGTTGTTGCGCGCTGTAGCCTTCTCAAAGCAGTCGGAAGTGATAAGATTATTCAAATTAAGACAATGTTATCGACATGGACGGTCAATATTATTATTGAAGCACTTAAGTAATAAAGGGGAACCTTTCAATAACCGTTGTTATAAATAACTCTTGATAAAGCGAGCTCCGTTTGATCTTGGCTCGTGGGAATCAAATTAATAAAGTGCTTTCACGGCGCTGCGCGAACTTCGGCGGGCTGTTTGCGCGTATTGTTGGCCAATTTATGCTGAGAGCCGAGAATACTGAGAATATAAGTACCGGGGCTCTGGGACCTCCGGACTCCGGGGCCGCGGGGCCGCGGGACTCGCCGAACCAGGCGCAACAAGTGCTCAGCGCCGGACCAAAAAAGTCGGCGGTTAACCTTATGCTCTTATTTTGTTTTCAAGTGTAACTACGCGGGCTCACAATTATCATTTAGCAAGGAACCTGGAGTCCCTTACAGTCGAGGAAATTGAATCACGTAACAGGATGGAAGCTTTCCACGGTAATGCCACTGGCAGATTCTGGTATATTTCGATGCAAATTTTCATGTTAAGATGTATAAGGTTGCATCCTGGTATATGGGTATTTTCAGAAAAAAGCCCTATACTTTTTTTTAAAAACCTAACAAATTTTGGGTTATTTCTACTCAGAATCATAAGCACTATCGATTTAAGCAATTAAAAAATTTACCCTCTTTTAATTGTCAGTTTTGTGACGCAGTTGACCATACATGTTGTATGGACCGTCACAAAACTGACTAATAAATTTTGTATGGAAAATTAAGGATAATTAAGGCAAAACGGGTAATTTTTTTCTGAAAACCCCCACATACATGATTTAGTGTCTTCAACTGTACGTTCGTTAGGGACTTACTTTGCGGCATAGCAAAGCAGGCTTTAGTTTACGATAAGCACAAGCTTTTAAAATTGTTTGATCCTTGCTATAACTGTAAACAAAACTAAGTAGCTACAGATTGGTAACCGTAAATATTTTGACTCAAATCTTCATCCTTTTAAAAGTAAAGTACATTATTATACATTCATGACAAAACACGGAGATTGCTGAATAAATATTTTTTATATCAAAGCTGCCGTCATTACCGTGTGATCATGTAAATAGATGTTGTTTGAGCGGCGGCGTTCAAAGAGACTGCGTGAGCGTCTCGCGTCATTATCAATTTAAAAACCCACGGAACAAAAGATTTTGCTTCCTAAATGAGGGCCATGGGGATTGAGGTACACTTCTGGGCAAGTTTATAAGTTTTATGACGCTGGGACATTTTGTTAATCGCAGGCCTATAACTATAACTCGCGTGTGGTGCGCGCTCTCGAACTCGGCGCTTGCTAACTATCCCCTTCACCCCCCTTTACTAATCGCTGTATTTATGAGGCTTTTACAAACACGTTTCACGTGTAACGAACAGCCATAAACTGCTACCGAACCCGAAACTACAAGCTTCATAATGACGATAACATTTATATTAAATATTGAAAATGTTACGTCATTATTCTGGTCTCCGGGCGACCAGCTTTGAATTTCTGTATCAATAAATATCAATCTCCGTTTCAATTACTTTCCAGGTTTAAATGTAATAGAGATATGAATGTTAAGAAGTGTTTGTCTTGCGAAGAGAGGTATGACTTCGTCAAATATTATTTTGGGACGCGACGGACCTTATACTTATTATTATTTGTGGCGTGCGGCCTGGCTGGTCGCGGTGCGACGCGAGGCCCCGGGGACTTCCGAACTCCCGACGACACAATATGCCCTCGCTTGCTTAAAAATTACACAAAGTTATTTTTTAAGGAAATTAATGTATCTATCTATATGTAGACGACCAGATAGCCTAGTGGTTAGAGAACCTGACTATGAAGCTTGAGGTTCCGGGTTCGATTCCCGTGTCGGGGCAGATATTTGTATGAAAAATACGAATGTTTGTTCTCGGGTCTTGGGTGTTTAATATGTATTTAAGTATGAATTTATCTATATACTAGGGGCGTTCAATAAAAAGTGAGAATGAGTATGTTATAAACAACTTTTACTAAATGTAATTTTATTTTTCGACATAGTCACCTTTTAGCATAATACACTTATTAAATCTTTTTTCTAAACTTAAAATTTCATTTTTAAAAAAGGTCTCATCTTGAGTACTTAAAAAATCTTGTACTGCAGCGACTACCGCGTCGTCGTCTTCAAATTTCTGGCCTCTCAGGTATTGTTTCAATCTCGGAAATAGGTAGAAATCACTGGGAGCGAGATCTGGTGAATACGGAGGATGCTTAAGAATATCGAACCCAGCATCACGAATTGCAGACATTGCAACGGCGGACTTGTGTGCCGGGGCATTGTCCTGGTGGAACAGCACAACTTTCGAGAGTTTACCTCGCCGTTTTTCGCGGATCTCATTGCGCAATGTTGCTATTTGTTTGGCGTATAATGTGCCCGTAATAGTGGCTCCATGCTCGAGATACTCAATCGTTAATACCCCTTTACCATCCCAAAAAACAGAGCCCATGACCTTACCGGCAGATGGGCTCACCTTGAATTTTTTCGGAGTTGGAGATGATGGCCTTTTCCATGTCATAGACTGCAGTTTCGTTTCTGGGTCGTAATGATGGAGCCATGTTTTGTCCATTGTTATAAATCGCGCCAAAAAAAGTTCCCGGTCTTGCTGCATCAGGTTCAAAGCTTCTTGACAAATCTCTAGTCTAGTTTGTTTTTGCGTGTCAGTAAGCATTCTTGATACCCAACGCGCAGATACCTTTTTCATACCCAAGCGTTCATGTAAAATATTATGCACGCTCCTCGTTGAAATCTTTACATTTTCAGCAATAAAACGAACCGTGACACGACGATCCGCCAAAACTGAGTTTTCGACTTTTTTCACAATTTCTTCAGTTACTGCTGTAGTAGGGCGTCCGGAGCGGGGGTCGTCCATTGTCGATGTTCTTCCACGTCTAAATTCGGCGCACCAACGTGCGACTGTCGAATACGGAGGAGCATTAGACCCTAAAGTGTCCCGCAAATACAAATTGACTTGGTCCGTAGAAAAATTTTTCAAACAAAAGTATTTGATAACGGCGCGCAGTTCAATTTTCTCCATTTTCGCTAACGTACTCAATAGCATTGCAAAGAAATTACCGTATTTTTTTTTAAACAAAAGACAGTTAGTTTTTTTTTCATAGCAATCAGCTAGATAGATTAGCTTTACCGGCCAGTATTTAATTTCCTAATATTGAAAGAGTTTGTATCTCATTCTCACTTTATATTGAACGCCCCTCGTAAGTATGTTTATCCGTTGCCTAGTACCCATAACACAAGCTTTCCTTAGCTTACTTTGGGACTAGGTCAATTGGATTTGTCCCGTGATATTTATTATTTATTTATTACCTATCGTTTCACACTTAAAATTTCCCAAGTTAATGAAACCCTCGTGCGTGCCCGCGTGCGCTGCGGTTGCCTTTCCACGACAGATTTGCTACTAGTACGCCACGTTGATATGGATTTCTTTAATAACACAACCAACTCAACAACTCAACTGCCTCGTGCTTATTCCCCTAAATTCAAGTCTAGGGTGAATGACCATTTACTAGGCAAGCGTGCTCCATCGTAGGCCTCATCTTCGCTTTCCATCAGGCGTGATTGTGGTCAAACCTCAGACCATAGAAAGTCTGGGGGTCAAACGTAAGCCTATATTGTAAAAAAAATGTTTTTTATATGAAAAAATGCTTGCTCTGGATTCGTGCTGTGGATGCGTCCTCTGGAGCTTCCTCGAGCGGCTAAATAGCTTAGCATTAGTGGTAACGGTCACATAGTTTCGTAGCGTAGCTTTCACACTCTTGCACATCTCTGGTGGAAAGGCACCTTAACGGTTCGTCCACGACTAACAGCGACCGGCCGTTTTATCAGTTCATTGCGTGTGCCGCCAGATAATCACTGTGCGGCGAGCATCTCGGCCGCGCAATGATCGGAGAAAACGCTCGCCGTTGCGGCCGGTCGCGCGATGTCGTGGCCGGGCCATAACGGTTCCAGCGACCGGCGACGTGGCGAGCGTTTTATCAGTTCATTGCTTGTGCTGCGAGGTAACCACTGCGCGGCGAGCGTCTCGGCCGCGCAATGAACAGAGAACACGATACCTGCGGCGCCGGTCTCGCATAGCTGCCCGGCTGTAACATTTCTTGGCACAGCTGGAGAAAATGTGCTAGTTATTTCCGTAACGGCAACACGTCAGATTTAACGTGTTTATACATTTTCTGTAATCCCATGGCCTGGTAGTTGTAATTTGGATCATATAATGTCATAACAAGCCGTCGCGGTGTCGGGGCTGTCACGAGCAAGTCACGAGTGCAACTCGAGCCGCGACTGCACCGCGGCAGTCGCGGCCCAGACGCAACGACATTATTTTTTATGTGCTTGTTGAGTCATACAATATAATGATATTGTCGTATAATAACTATAAATAATACGACAACGCAGCGGCAAAAGTTGTAAAAATGAGTTGACTTTGTAGTAAAAAGTAACAGACCTTCATTCGACTCGTTCCCCGTGCGCTGTGTCTCTCTTATGGCTAGGGTTGCCAGATGGTCAGGATTTGGCGGGATTCTCCCGAACATTTGTGTATGTCCTCCCGAATCCCCAGAAAGCAAAAAATCTCCCCAAATTTAAATTTTGTTGATCATTCTGATAATAAATGTTTTTATACAAGCTTCTAAATAATTATATTGATTCTCCTAATCTTCTTCAAAAGGTTATTTTTAAATTGCCTCGCCGTATTCCCACTCGCTATCCCCAAACTTTCCATATAAGTTTTTGTGGTTCAAATTTTGCCAAACATACTTTCTTCTGACGAGCATGTCGTGATTATAATGTTAAATTCTCTAACCTTGATATTTTTTCACTATCATTTGGTAAACACTCTAGCATTCTGCGAAGTTCAATCTTTTCTTAATAGACATGTTGTATGTTTCTTCTAAGTAACCATCAACTATACATTATTTGCACGTAAACTTTAATGTAACTTCCGTAGCGACGATATTTTATATTGTTTTTGTACACCAGTTTAAATTCCCTACCGTATCATGCATTTATTATTTACTTATCGATGTTTTCAAGTCCCTGTATGGTGACAGATAAGATGTTTAAGATGGTGCCTAACACCTACCCTGTTTCAATTTGTTAATTAACTATGTATTTCGTTTATTTTCTATGGAACTTAAGGTCTGTTTGTTGTTACTTAAGTTGATTTATGTTGAATTGTGACTGTTTGTTTCCTAAATAAATCAAAAAAAAAAATAAAAAAAAAAAAGGTAACGAGAAAACCATTTTCTGTTTTCTTATGTGAGTTTTTATATTATTGGACCGTGTATCGGAGGCATATCCGCATGTTGGACCGTTTTCACCCGAGATGTCTGCGAAAAATTTTGAAGATCAAATGGTCCGATCGTGTGCGGAATACCGAGGTGCTGCGTAGAGCCAATGTGGGTGGCATTGAGTCCCACCTCATGGGGCGGCAGCTACGGTGGTGCGGACACGTGGCACGAATGCCGGAGCAGCGGGTAGCGAAGCGCGTCTTTTACTCAGAACTCCAGGATGGCAAGCGTAAGCATGTCGGACAAGTTCTGAGGTATAAGGACGTGCTAAAGAGGCACATGAGAACGTGCGACATAGTGCCGTCTCAGTGGGAAAATCAGGCCGCCAATCGACTGGAGTGGAGGTCTCAGGTGAAGAACAAAATCCACGATTTCGAACTGAGACGGCGCTGTGACTTAGATGCCAAGCGTGACAATTTAAAAGCCCGACCACCTGCGGCAATCAATTATAATTACGTAAACGGTGCGCTCGTATGCCCGCGTTGTATGAGGATCCTGTCCAATAAACTTGGATACGTGAGCCACTTGCGAGCGCATGATCGACATTAACGGAGTTGAAGCTGTTGCCATGGTCGAAACCGGCCGGATCGGATCATCATCATTTATATTTTTGGGGGGCCGTTCAATAGTCATACAAACTTTTAGCATAATTCATCATTTGTCAGAAATTATCATTTCGCATAGGGTAATTCCAGGATAGATGCCCCAGTGGGATAGATGCCTCGATTTCAATTTCTACTAGTAGCAAGGCTGTGGGAGCAAAATTCCACTTAATAATAGCAAGCCCCCTCCCTGCAAACCTCTGGGCCGGTGCTATCATGAGCAAGAGCGAACGCGTTTAGTCCATGAGTGCCAAAACCTTCCGCGGCGAGGTCTCGCAGAGCGTGAAAAGCATATTCGTAAGTATTTGTTTTTGAATAACTTTAGACTGGCTTATAATTTGCGCTTTTAACTAACTCATTTGGTTGCACTGAAGTTTAGGCTGCATGGATTAGTATATTTTATAGTGATTTTATCATTACTTGTTTTTTTATCGAAAAAGGCATCTATCCTCTGCGAAAAGTATAGTTGCCCCGTTTTCGATCGCTATACGAGGGGCGTTCAATATAAAGTGAGAATGAGATGCAAACTCTTTTAATATTACGAAATTAAATACTGGCCGGTAAAGCTAATCTATCTAGCTGATTGCTATGAAAAAAAAAACTAACTGTCTTTTGTTTAAAAAAATATACGGTAATTTCTTTGCAATGCTATTGAGTACGTTAGCGAAAATGGAGAAAATTGAACTGCGCGCCGTTATCAAATACTTGTATTTGAAAAATTTATCTACGGACCAAGTCAATTTGGATTTGCGGGACACTTTAGGGTCTAATGCTCCTCCGTATTCGACAGTCGCACGTTGGTGCGCCGAATTTAGACGTGGAAGAACATCGACAATGGACGACCCCCGCTCCGGACGCCCTACTACAGCCGTAACTGAAGAAATTGTGAAAAAAGTCGAAAACTCAGTTTTGGCGGATCGTCGTGTCACAGTTCGTTTTATTGCTGAAAATGTAAAGATTTCAACGGGGAGCGTGCATAATATTTTACATGAACGCTTGGGTATGAAAAAGGTATCTGCGCGTTGGGTACCAAGAATGCTTATTGACACGCAAAAACAAACTAGACTAGAAATTTGTCAAGAAGCTTTGAACCTGATGCAGCAAGACCGGGAACTTTTTTTGGCGCGATTTATAACAATGGACGAAACATCGCTCCATCATTACGACCCTGAAACGAAACTGCAGTCTATGACATGGAAAAGGCCATCATCTCCAACTCCGAAGAAATTCAAGGTGAGCCCATCTGCCGGTAAGGTCATGGGCTCTGTTTTTTGGGATGGTAAAGGGGTATTAATGATTGAGTATCTCGAGCATGGAGCCACTATTACGGGCACATTATACGCCAAACAAATAGCAACATTGCGCAATGAGATCCGCGAAAAACGGCGAGGTAAACTCTCGAAAGTTGTGCTGTTCCACCAGGACAATGCCCCGGCACACAAGTCCGCCGTTGCAATGGCTGCAATTCGTGATGCTGGGTTCGATATCCTTAAGCATCCTCCGTATTCACCAGATCTCGCTCCCAGTGATTTCTAACTATTTCCGAGATTGAAACAATACCTGAGAGGCCAGAAATTTGAACGCTTGACGCTGCAGTACAAGATTTTTTAAGTACTCAAGATGAGACCTTTTTTAAAAATGGAATTTTAAGTTTAGAATAAAGATATACTAAGGGGGTGTTTCACCACCTTACTGTCAAACTACTGGTCACGTAACCAATGAATAAGCTAAGTACTGGACAAATCTGTCGGCTAGTTTTTTTTCAGTTTCACCACTCCGGTCCTGTGCAAACTAAGTACCACTTAACTAATCGTCGGTTTAACATAGAGGGGGAATGGCAACGTCACATTTCACGATCACGCGTTCCTGTTCGCACACTTTCGTTCAAAGAGTCGCTCATTGTTAAAGCACAAGAAATCGTAAAATATGTAATATTTAAATACATCTATTTTTTTGCATAAACAAATGTGTAACATTATAATTAATCCAAAAACGGTATTTATTTACGATACTTTGTTAACAATAACAAAGAAAAATAAAATCACGTAAAACGAATCGAAAAGTGGCGCCAAACCATTTGACAGATTAACTTTTTTTTAATGGCGACATACAAGTTCAGGTAGAACAAACGATTGAGCCACTGAAAAAAAGTTTGTTATTAAAAAATATTACGAAATTTTGGATTTATTTTTACATACTAAAAGTGTACCTACATTTTTTCATTCAAATCTTGATATTTAAATTATTTTATGCAATTTAGCATGACCTCTTTCTTTAAAAAATAAAAAATACTTTGATTTATTTTTCTGAAACCGGCTGAAGGGCTCTCCAACCATGGCCACAAAAAAATAAACTAACTTTATGTGACGGATAAAAATGCTAAATGCCTCCTGATCTGATGGTCAAATTAAGAAACAGTTTGTCCGTCACTTAACGCTAATCGAGACTGGTGAAACAGAAATTTTAATTCCATCTGTCAAATAAGGTTATGATTAAGCTAATCCGAACTTTAAGAAAAGTGGTGAAACAGCCCCTAAGTGTATTATGCTAAAAGGTGACTATGTCGAAAAATAAAATGACATTTAGTAAAAGTTGTTTATAACATACTCATTCTTACTTTTTATTGAACGCCCCTAGTAGATGCCCCTAAGGGCATCTATCCTCAACGTGTTTCAAAGAATTTTTATGTTGGAGAAGGTCGAAATGCCTCATAAATATGAGAGAAAACAGGGCTTAGTCCAGCGTAGCGTCGCCTGGTCTGAAGAAAGCTTGCTAGCAGCCTTCGAGGAAATGAAGAAGGGAGAAAAAGGAGTCAACGAAGAAGCTAGAACATAATGGAATACCTTATACCGTCTAGAACACTAAGAGGACGTTTTGCCAAAAATGACGAAAAACAATTGACCCTAGCTACGTAAGTAGTTATGTAGGTACTTATTGATTGGTATTTAGAGAAGTTTTTTCTGTATTTGCAAATAGAATCAAAATCACAGTTTAAGTACTTATATGGAATTGATTGAACTTTTATAATTTGTTTCAGTAAAACATCCAGTAGTATTAGGATTCTAAAATGAGAAGAGGCCCGTGGCTCATACTTACTATTCAAACTTGGCGAATTTTCAATGAATATAAAAGACTGATAACTTTTATTTAATTTGTTTAATTTCAAAGGGCATCTATCCTCTGACGCATTTTTGCGACGAGTCGTCTATCCCCCACGGTAGGCACCTATCCCATTTATAAGAGGTCAAAAAAAGTACGATTTACACAAAATCCATACGATTTATATTAAAACAAGTACAGTAAAATAATAGATTAAGGACCATAGTTATCATACGCATTGGAGGCAATGATATAATTTGTTAAGTTTTTGAATTATAAAGCTATTTCAAAAAGTGGGGCATCTATCCTGGACTTACCCTAACTCTTTTTTCTCAGAAACCATTGATTATTGAGGAATTTTGAAATGATTATCCAGTAGGACTCTATAGGTTAGGTTAGGTTTGTTTTATAACAATTCTGTACCTACAATTAATGGATACAGAGCAAAAAGAGTTATGCGAAATGAATAAATTCGGACAATAGTTCTTATGACGATTATTACACACCCATATTTTTGCCAACTGATTTATTTTCCATTTTTTAATCTGAAACCGTAAATTATTCAGGATATAGGTACCTAATTATTTCAGAATTATCCTGTCCCTATAGGTTAGGTTAGGTTAATTTTATAACAATCCTTAAGTACTTAAAGTTTCAGAAAAAAAAGTTGGGAAATGAAACATTTGGCAAAAATACATATTTTCAGCGAAAAATAAGAGAACCGTAGACATGTCTATTGGCAGCGGACGTTGTAATAATAATATTAAATACCTCTATTATAAAATAATTTGTCATTTATTAAGGTCGAAAATACAAAAAATAAAACAATAAGCTTAGAACTTAAGACTAGCCTAAGTGTAGTCGAAAAGTCCCCCACGAGTTCCCCGGCCCAAAGGTACCCATGACACTGGCCGCGTTACCACGTTGAATGGCGATGGACAACCTTTGCACCAGGTACGAACCCGCACGGGCGTCAGATCCCCCACGCTCGACGCTCGCTCGTCCTCTATTATTGTTTTTAAATATTATTAACTTTAATTTTATTTAATTTCTGTTTCACCAGACCAAAGTCCCAAAATTCCGAAAAATCGTTTCTCCCGATAAAAGGGTCATTCAATTTGACAACCTCAGTTATGGTACCTACTGGCAAATTTTTCACCACACGGTACACGAGACATCGATCGGCGCTGCAGGACGGAGGGACACTGAGTGATCAATCGACTAATGAAAAAAGGTACAGAAAATAAATCAGATTAACGATTACATTGAATGCTGAATAAATTCGATTTCGTAAATAGCTTTCAGCTTTTAAATGACGCGTCTGTCCGCTGGCAACCGTTTGATTATTTCATACACGCGAATGAATAATATTTGAAAGTGCATACCTACCTACATTGATAATGATTTCTCGTGTTGATTTTGATTTGCGGAACGAAAGCAATATTACCATGAATATGATTTTAAACTTAAACATACAAAAATTTTCCTTCGAAATAATTTGTATACAACTAATTAGTTTTCCCCGCGAATCAAACTATCTCTATACCAAATTTCATCTAAATCGGTTCAAACGGTCTAAGTGTGAAGATATTAACAGATAGACCGACAGACAGACAGACAGATACACCTTCGCATTTATGTATAATATTAGTATGGATTAATAAAGTAAATATATTATTGCATCACTGTTTTTTTTTATGGTGTAGGGGGCAAACGGATCGCCTGATGGTAAACGATTACCGTCGCCCATGGACACCTGCGACACCAGAAGAGTCACAAGTGCGTTGCCGGCCTTTTAGGTAGGAGTACGCTCTTTATTAAAGGTGCAGCTGTAGATGACCTTGCGCGTGTTTTTACAAACATTACCAAAAACATTGAAACAATGGGGCGCGGCCAGTTACATTTGTAACGCTATAATGCATACGAGTCTTTGACTATTCTGCAAATACAATGCTTTTTAACCGACTTCAAAAAAAGGAGGAGGTTCTCAATTCGGTTGTATGTTCTTTTTTTTTTTTTTTTTTAACGTGTGTTACCTCAGAACTCCGTCATTTATGAACCGATTTGGAAAATTCTTTCGTTGTTTGAAAGCATATGCTTCAAGGTTGGTCCCGTTGTTACCGGAATCCAGTTCTGATGATGGGATCCATGAGGAATTGAAGGAACTCTTCAAAAGTTCAAGGGAAATGTAAAGCGATTTTAGTATTTTCAGTGACAAATCGAGCATTTGCATTCATAAAGTGTCATTTGGTAAACTAGATCTGATGAAGAAGACCGCAGATGGCCAACGGAACTCCTCAACGGGTCAAATCTTGCAAGTTGAATTTGACTCACTTCCCGGTTTCTGATTGATTTCATATTTTACATGCATGTGTAAATCAGGTGACAATGCAATATTATTGTGACATGGAGCTAATCTGATGATGGAGTTGGAAGGTGGCCATAGAAACTCTGTAATAAAACAACACAACCCCGTCGAGTTTGGGTTCATTTGAAACGTCTTGACGAGCACTTTGATCCCAGATGGTAACCAGGGTCTGATGATGGAGCTGGAAGGTGGCCAAAGTTACTCCATAAAGTAACGGCACTTACCCCATCGAGTACGGACTCATTTGACTCGTCTCAACGAGTACTTTGGTCCTAGATGGTAACCAGGGTCTGACAATGAAGTTGGATGGTGACCATAAGAACTCCGTAGTAAAACGACATAACCCCATCAAGTTTGGTCTCGTTTGATTCGTCTTGATAAGTACTTTGGTAACCAGAGGCAAAAAGTACAGTCAGTAAAGAGTGCCAGTCCAGGCCATTAGCAACAACTAAAAAGAAAAAAATAAAAAATTTTAAATAAAAAATAAAACCGCCTTCAAAAAACACCCAAAAAAAACTTGGAAATAAAAAAAATTTAAATAAAAAATAAAACCTCCTTCAAAAAACCCCCAAAAAAACATAAAATAATAATTAATTGAACCGACCACAATAAGCATGAAAATATCTTTCTACTAATCTGTTTGAAGTTGGTGCCTCAGCACGAGCCAGCAGGAGTGTAGAAGCCCTATAATAGGTATGTAGGTAAGTTAGATTACTAGGTCCACTCCTGCTGGCTCGTGCTGAGGCACCAACTTCAAACAGATTAGTAGAAAGATATTTTCATGCTTATTGTGGTCGGTTCAATCAATTATTATTTTATGTTTTTTTGGGGGTTTTTTGAAGGAGGTTTTATTTTTTATTTAAATTTTTTTTATTTCCAAGTTTTTTTTGGGTGTTTTTTGAAGGCGGTTTTATTTTTTATTTAAAATTTTTGTCTTCTACGGCGCGCGGCGGACGGACAATATAATATGAAACCGAATGTTTATGTTTGATGTTTGTCAAAAATCAATTTGAAAAAAAACACGCTCAAAAGACACGCCTTAGCGATACATGATTACAAACAAACACTAGTTATGATTTATTGGGTGTTGATCGACGTTAGGTGTCACAATAAATCACGGCAAGCGCCGGCGCGTGCGGGCCCGTCCGTTTTTAGGGTTCTAGAGCCAAAATGGCAAAAACGGAACCCTTACACTTTCGTGGCTGTCCGTGCATCTGACCGTCCATGCGCGGTGTAGCTTTGAGGCTATTAGTGCTAGAAAGCTGTAATTTTCCATGGATATATGTAGCAACGACCCCGAAAAAGTACCTAGTAAAACAAAATTATAAAGTTTATGTAGCATATAAGCACTAAGCACCTCCCATAGATGTAAAGTAAGGGTGATTTTTTTTTCGTCTAATTCTATAGTGTGAGGTGACGTTAGATAGGTCTTTTTAAATCATTTGGGGTTATGAAGACAATTTTTTGAAACGGGGACTGTTAAAAGTTAAACTTGAAAATTTTCACAAAAAACATGATGAGATGAGAGTAAATATTATTATCAAATTAACAAGGAAAACTATTACAAGTTAGACAACAGGACAGTGTAATTAATAGTAAAATTAATAAGTTATGCAAAAAAAATTCGTAACGGCTGCGGGCGGAACCCTATCCTAGACGTGTCCGACACGCTCTTGGCCGGTTTTTTTATTCGGATCAATACAAAGATGGTGTTTGAAATACAATAAATTTGAATTTCCGTTACATGTTCAAGTTGCACATACTATGACTGGATTACAGATTACTTTAAATATTATTTGGACGAGCAAGCGTCGTCGCCGCGGCTACCCGATAATTGCCCCATTTACTGACCCTTTTAATCGTTACATTCCGATAGCTCTTATGCCACGAGCTATAAGGGTCACACTGTGCACCGGTCGCCTGAAACAGGACAGACTGGCCTGACACTCGAGCCCGAGCCGCGGCTAATGGCTCCAGCCGACAACACGCGTTGCCAGTATTGAGTGTTGACCGCCGGTCTACTTTTTATTGCCCTACTACCCTTTCCACATGGCTTTACACGCACTACCCACTGTATTTGCGGATTGAATTGAAATTCCGGGATCACACAAAAGTACACAGTAGTTTCATTAACGTTGCGTGAAAAACACACGTAGTTAAAGAATACGGATTCTTCAAACAAGTCGTAGCCTTCTTCCCGGAACAACACGCCACGGCGGCTGCCAAACATTTGTTTATTTGTCTGTTTGTCATTCCCAAGATTCAGCTATCTAGAAGCAAATTTTATTCAAATCCGTCGAGCAAACATAAACACACACACAACAAAACCACACACACACAATCACAAACTTTAGCATTTATAATTCGATTACTATACCTACAAACGTTAAAGGGATACTTTTAACTATTACAAACGACCATAACTTGTGCCTTTAATTATTAAAGCAGCACTTAGAGCCGGAGTGGCAGCAATTGTCATAACGATCGAGGGTTATGAGCAATAAACGTAGCGCCGCCGCGAACTGGGTTTACTGCACTAATCGCACGCGGAAATACCGCTGCCTCCTCGCCGCATCTCTCTGCCGTCAGCTCTGCTAAACGCTGAACAACGCGCGGAAATGCCGCCCGCTTGTGAGTACTAAGAACTAAAACGAATGAAATCCCACCACGGACCGAAAGGAATTAGTTCCTCGTAAACAGTCTTCATCAGTCTCGGTCTCGGACCCTGCTCCTTTAGCTCCGCAGCAATCGGTCGGTGAACGTATGAAAAAAAACGGACTAACCGAGGGAACGAATAAAGAGCGGAGCGGATGAAATGGCGCGGCGCTTGTACTAAACCAAATAATCATCTCCGGACAACAGAAACAGGTTCAAGCATTTAATTCCTATTAGTTCTTAATTCATGACCGACTCAAGCTTATACTCTTTTCTATATCTCAAACTTAGTTTCAGTCGAAGCTAGAGGAACTAAAAGACTTAACTAGTTCATTTGACCAATTGACCGAGATTGGAGCACTCCCTTTAAAGCCCGTAGAAATGTACCGCCCGCGCTGTTGCGAGCACCGCGGATGCCCCGGCTGCGACCGCGAATGATCGCCGATTGCTTTTGTTTTCCTCCTTCCTCTTGCGTTCGACAAATAACTGAATGTTTTTCTTTGATCCGCCGTGAGCCCAAATTATGATTGGTCCTTTCAGCGGCGCTTTAATTAAGCGCGCAAATAATATCGCCCCGGGCAGGCCGGCGGGCGCCGCTCCAACCGTTTACCTCCGTTTGTTTAGAAATAAAATCTCGTATTTATTGGAAGTAGCGAAACTTAATATGTAGGAGTCGGCGTTGATTGAATCGAACGCGTCTCTAATTTGGAAGTTTAATCAAATAATCAATTCGTCCGGAAATGAAGACGGTTTCATGACTTGTAAATAAATCTTTCCAAGCTCTTCAGATACTTTAGAAAATAAAGGAGTATTTCAAGCCAGCAGACGAAGACACAAGTTTCTCAATAATATTCGGGTCGTGGGAACCGCTTGGCGCGCGAGCGCGGCGCCGCGCTGGCTCGCTGCACTGATCGTTGTCTACGACAAGACAAAACAGTTCTTACTGGCCGTTTCATCGAAACTTTCCAGGACTTGGGAGGTTGCCTGATGAACGGGTATGTATTACAATACCGAAGTACGAAAGACAGAATGTATTAAAACATCGAATGGGTCAAAAGACCGACACGATTTTTTTCTGAAACCGTAAACTTTTCAGAATTTATTAAAACGGCATTATACAGAACCCATTAGGTTAGATTAGGTTTGTTTTATAACAATCTTTGTTACTATGTATCCATAAGTGAATGAATAAACGATTTTTATTTTTATTTTTTTATTTTATAATCTTTAAAAGTTAACGGTTTCAGAAAAAAATCGTGTCGGTCTTTTGACCCATTCGATGTTTTAATACATTCGGTCTTTCGTACTTCGGTATTGTAATACGTACCCCTGATGAACATACTATAATAAGGATAACTATAACGTGTGCGCACTTGCATACATCTTTATACTGATCAAGAGCCTAACTAAACTACCGGCCAATAGAAAGTCTGCGGTCTGCGGGGGCACTAAATCCTCATTGTATGTATGCATTGTCGACCAACTAAGTACTTTACCAATTTTTTTATGACAGTTCCTACATCAGAAGTAAAATGATAAAGCTGAGACATATAATTGAAAATAGCCTTTTATGTTTTAATACACATGATATTGAGCCTTAGAGTGGTAAAGGAATGTCTTGGTCAATACACAAGTGATTTTGAAGCATCCAAGTGTCAAACGAATTAATTAATGGGTAAAGCTGGTGTCGAGATAACGACTACGACCACTCTGTCAAAAGTGAAACGAATGTGGTCATCCTCACCCGTTAGAGCCCATTTTGCCTCATCACTGTTCAAACAAAACAAACAGTCGCGCTGACAACAGAGCCTCGCCCCGTGGCGTCCCCCGGGACCGCTTCACTGCTCACTTCCGGGACATTTTGTCACTTTCCACGAACCCTTCGCCGCAACATGTTTATAGTGTTGAAACCTTTTAAGACGAAAGCTTCCCGAAGACAGCAACTAAGTTTTTTCGGTATGTTTTAAGTTAGAGTCGTGTGTTTTCAACAGCTTGATGTGATGTAGTTGCTATCGAAGCGCGCGGGCTGGAGTGGCCGAGGGGCGATCGAACATTGGCTGGTCGCCACTTACAATCCTTTCTTGGCACGACAAAACCTAACTTTGCGACAGCTTTAAGTATATTTCTAGATGACATTTTTTCTTCGGAAGCAAAAAAAACGCAAAAAAGGTATGGTGTAAAACAAGTAATATCGTTAAAATAAAGAGGTATGTAGTGTTCTCAGTGATTAAGCTTTATTTGTTGTTAAAGGACAAAAGGATGTGGATATGTGTCGTTAGCTGCCAGCGGCCGCCGGCCCAGCTGCGCCGCGCCCCCTGAGCTGGTGCGGAGCGCTTGTGTAACCGGGATCCTTAATTAGCGCCGCTGGGTATTAATAACTTGCTAGCGCCTGCTCCGGCGTCGACGGTCAACACGCTAATTAATTTCATAACTCACTTTGTCAACTTCCAACTTGACGCTCTGTTTTCGCCGAAAATGGAGGAGTACCTCGGAGTAATTTTATTCAATTTAATTGTTATCTGCGGTGCGGGGGAGGGCTAGAGCCTCCGCGGCGGGCGCAGGAGTCACGCGGCTTTGAAGTGGTCGCTTGGAAATTGCTATTTTCTAGTTAGAGTGGAACTCGGCCACTCGACCAACTTTCGCAGCCTTCTGTTTATATCCACGGCTAATTAAGTCAAATTTAACCCATTTTGTGCCGTCAACCAAAATTTTGAATTCAATGCGAGTGCTCAATCAAACACAGTCATTGTTCTCGCACTCGACAACTCTGTACACATGACATTCGTGAATATTTCGGCGCCCCTGCGGTCGGTGTAGCGCGCGTTCCCTCGCAGCGCTCCCTCCGCTCCACTCAATTACTTACGAGTCGCGCTGATCCACTCGTCGCCATGCCTTATTAAACCATCTCCGGATTTCTTTTCTTATGTGCTATTCATTAATTTATTATGAATCGGGCTGCTTACATACGTTTTAATATAGTCAAATCAAGGCAACAATCGATACTCATCCATCAATTGTGTTCTTCTCGGAGTTCGAATAAACGTAGTCGCTTCTTTTCAGATAAAAAAAAACAGATACCCTTTAATGCTTATTTAATTGATTAAGGAATAACGGTCGCGTACCTATTTTTCCACATATAAGTAGGTAACGTAGCACAAGATGACACGGTAATTAATTGCTTTACGTTTGAAGTAGACCTGCTGTCACGTTGACCCGCAGTCCACTCGGCGCGGGGCGCGGGGTGAGGGCGGGGGTGGCAACAGGTGGTCGCCGGAAGCGGCGGCCGGCCGCCTAAACACGCCGCCGGCCTGGCCCGCGCGGCCATACGGCCACATGAATAAATAAAGAGCAGAATAAAAACTTCAAACAACGCCGCGCACGCATTACACTACTACACGCACAACATAATGTGTGCGTGACCTGTACAGACAGGACGGGGGGGGGCGTGCACCCGGTTTGAACTAGCTTTGTGAGTAGACAAAGTTCAGGTGTGCCGCCAGCGACGACGCGACTGTTTAGCGTTTAGCTACATAGTTCGGGTGTTCGGTTGTTTTTAAAGATGCCTACCTGTTGTAGTGTTTGTAGATATACAGATATTAGATACTTAGGTACTTGTTTGAATAAAATATTTTGATTCTTAATTTTTTTTTTTTACCGAGTGACAACCCTATGATAATAGGTAAGGATTTCGAGCTCTGTTCGGAAGTTTTTATTCTGCTCCGTATTTATTCATGTGATACGGCAGCGACGCAAGGAAATAGACCCTATTGTTCTTCAGATTTGTTCTTAAACTAACCTAATGTAACTTCTATTACCTTATTTACACTCTCGCCTCGTGCTTCGTCTCGTGTCTCAGCTCGGCGTCGCGAGCGTTGCGAAGTACGAGACTAGGCGTTCGTCTCGCCACTCGTACGCCAGTGTAAATGAGCTATACAGCGCGTTACCGGTGCGTGGGCATTTATTAAAACTGCTAATAATATGTTCCATTAGCAATTGTTTGCATGTATTAGCAAACCCGCAGGTTAAATGTAGTGGGTGTACTACATAATTATCGTTACTCATATCGCTAATGCACTTGGTACAAGGCATGTAGTGGTACGGGGGTAAAAAACTGAGACAACTATCACAAAATTATCGTCGTCCTTATCGTTGCGTTCATGTATGGAGGTTTTGATACATTAATTAAAGAGTTTTTTGTAAACTTTGACATGACAATTTCAAAAGTGTTGACGTCGTGTTGTCAAATTACAAACCAAAACATTAGCAAACCTGGTACTTGTTTTTCTTTAAAATGGCTTACGATGCACGAGAATTATCTGATATGCTTTTAATATACGGCAAGACATATGGAAATGCAGCTCAAAGCTTAAAGCTTTATCGAGAACGCTTCCCAAATTGACGACATCCACACAATGTTCGATTGATAACGGCGGCGCTTCAGCGAGTTCGTGAGAACAGGCCAATCGCCCCTGGTCAGCCTGAAAGGGCCATGAACAGAATCGTGCCAGTGCAGTGCAGTGTTGACGAATAGATTCTCGAGTACTACAGACATATCCCAACGTCGAGCCCGTAACAAAACTGTGCCTACGATTTTAAAAAGGAATAGAAAACATAATCTTCTTGTTTCTAAAGGTGTTATTTTATTATTACTTCTCCAATAAGAAACTGTTACTGCGATTGGTTTTTACAAAACTGTGAAGAGAAAAATTAATTTCTACGAAAAATAAAACGGACCAAAGGAAGTGCTTTTCCTTAAAACGGAATGATTAATTAAAGGCCCCCGCCTTTGTATTTAAAGTTTTATTCAGTAGGTAATAAAGTGTTTATCAATGTAACCAGTGCTTTTAATTTGCCGTAGTTATCATAAGTAAACAAAGTATGAAGGGCTGTCATTTACACTTACTTGTCAATTTACTACGCTGTACATTGCTGGCAATTTAAATTTTGTTAGAAAGTTAATGAATTCAGAATTTTAGTTTATTAATTAAATAAAGATCATGGTTAAGTTAGAGAACTATGTTACTTTACCCCATTTTAATAAAAGCTCCGGCATCGGTAACACATGTATAATATTTCATGACAAACCTTGGTATGGCTAGTAAAATTATGGGAAACGAGGGGATACGATTCTATACCTACTTTTATAAAAATTTAAGTTACTTTCGATTCAATGAAGTGTTAATATACCTTGAAATAATTGATGTACGTTCGTATGTATATACCTGGCTGTTTTCCAATTTCCAACAAACAAATAAAATAAACAAATGATGAACAACTTTCGTTTGTCGCTAATGGCGGTCTGAAGTGCTCATTTGAAATAATGATTGCTAAAAAGCTTTCTCTCTTTGTAAATTGGCTGTACAGTCTAAGAAACTGAATCGCGAACCAAGGTCGAGCCATTACACAATCTATTTCACGATGATTTCTTGGTATGATGAATGGAACGTAAACATGACAGTTGTTCCACTGCCTAAACGAAATGTGTGTGTATCGCATGACAATAAAACCAAATGAAATTAAACGTTACACGCATTGTAGCACATGTTATGTTATGAGTAGTTAACGAGCGCAGATTAATTATGTGAGTTGTCATAATTATCACCGCGCGTCGGACATCCTTCACCGCTGGGCTCTGACGCTTTATTCAGATTAATATGTTTTAAACGAGAAGCAAAGCGTATTAATTTATTAAGCTTATTATTATTTTCTACTACGCCCATATATCTCAACTAATGTAGTGTGAACGACAGAAATATTATGTACGCACCGTTCGAGCATCGTCTCTAATCGTTGGCACTCGTACGCTCCAGAGGCGATTGGAACATCCCGCTGAAACTATGACATAATTGATTATATTATAAGACCTGTGCGTGTTTCTCCAGCGGTAATGATAATCATGTGTGAGAGAAATCTTGCGAGATGTTTACAGAGCCCCTCCCTCCGCGTGACGACCGACGGGAAACATGTGCAGGCCGGTGCCATAAAAGTATCGCGCATCGGTTGCCGCGCCGCCGAGGAGCACCGTACTGAACGAAAACTTTATGAGCTTTGGGATGCGATCCGTGCTGTAAACAGCCGCCGCCTCGGCCCAGGCCAGTGGCTCCGCGTGGGACCGCGCCCCTCGAGCCCTCTCGATGCTTCCTCGCACATTCATTTCGCGACTATCGGCATCGTAACTCGATTTCACCGCGTTTTCCTCATAATGGATGAGGCTCGCGCTAACTCGACTGGAAAGCCTCTGCGTAATAAAAACACGTTTTGTTGTGTTCGAATTATATCTCTCAAAATATATTCTCCATCATTTGAGTAAAACCCCTTTGTTTGGAGGTTCTGAGAAATGATCTGCTCGAGGACAATGCCAATACTGGAGCCGGGGAATCGACAGAGCGGAGCGATATACACCGTGAAATTTTAGTGGTTGTTTTCCCGAAACGAGGTGATTTAGTTTCGATTGTACAATCGATTTATAATTACTATTTTGCCTAGAGTCAAAAATCCAATTTTGAAAAACGAATGTCGAAAATGACCGCAAACCAATAGTAACGCTTCGTTGGTACAAGTAGCGTACGATCGTACGATAGTTTAGGTACCAACGAAGCGTTACTATTGGTTTGCGGTCATTTTCGGCTGTCGTTTTTCACAATTGGATTTTTGACTCTAGTCAGAATAGTAATTAGAAATCGATTGTACAATCGATACTAAATCACCTCGTTTCGGGAAAACAACCACTAAAATTTCACGGTGTATGTAGTAGCGGCCTGAGACCTACGCGGATACTGAATACTTAAATATCTAGAAAATGTTTACCATTTAGTAACGTAAATTAAATACAAAATAACGTTCACAAGTGCCAGTTACCAAATGTACCACGTACACCTAGTTATTTGATCGTTGACGTTCGTTCCATACTTCTTTGTTGATTAACATAATTTTGGCGTCTGGCGTGGCTGGACAACAATACTTGCACCTTAAGCGTAAATGTGCCTTGAATTTTGATTGTCGCGCGTCAGCCGCGGCGCTCGCGCATCTGCATACTTATCGCGCGCGCGGTAATTAAAGCGCAACTCGTTCATCCCAATATGAAGCAGAGTGCTCTTTGTTTTTTATATAGTTACTTTAATTATTTAGGAACGCGACAAAGAAGGATTAAGGTCTCGTTACTAGTGCCGTAAGCGGGTAATTTTATGACTGTTTCCTATGATTGTCGGCGCTAGCAGCGCGCGGGAACCAATTTCAAAAATGCCAAATCAATATGCAGGCGAGCACCTCCGGCGAAAATGTCCATAACGTTTTCCCGATATTCCTATAAAATGTGAACATGAACATGAGAATTACAGCAACTCTCTTGTCTTTCAATGCATGCAAGATTGCATAATAGCGGCGCCGGTGTACCGCGAATGCAGCGAGTCTTGTCATCTCATCACACCGACGTGCGACGCGCGACGCGTCGTCACGCCGCGTTTGCGCTGCAATAATGATTGATAAATACAATAAAGAGACGTTACATTGATAGTAGCAACCCACGATCAGCCGATTAAAGTCTTTATTAATAGAAAAATCCTGTCGAAGTCAAGGTAGGCTAGTGGTTTGACCTATAACGGAAAATAACGCACTGCAAAACAGAAAGCCGTTTTCAGTGGCCTCTCAAGCAGAGGGCCATGGGTTCGGACCCGGGCTCGCACTCCTTAGTCTTTCCAAAAACATTAAAGGCAAACGTTGTGAGAAACCTGCAAAGAAATTGCTGTAAAGAAGTTCAACGGTGTGTTTGAAGTTTCCAATCCGCACCGGGCCCGTGTGGGAACTACGGCTTAAGCCCTCTCATTCTTAGAAGCCTGTGCCCTACAGTGGGACGTATGCTGGGATGATGTTAATGATGATCAAGTAGAACAATGTCCCAACAGTCTGAAACGTTTCAACTTAACAACAGCGGCAAAATACTAAGGAAGTAAACCTAAGTGTCACAGGTCACATTGACAGGAATAACTATGGTAACTACTAGGTAACTATGATTAGTATTGTTTCTCTGAGTTAATGAGTGCGGAAGTGGCGCGACCCGGCACGTGTGGTGTAGACGCGGCAAAACAATATTCATGAGGCGGCGCCGCGCGGCGCATGACGCGCGGCGTCCCACGACAGTGCACCGAGTCTTTTTGTTCACCTAATTTGCTTCTAAATAGACTAACATTTAAATAGAGTCCGACCCGGCAGCTACTGATTTTTCCGAGTGATTGATAACCATGTGTGGCAACCGCGGCGGGAGGGGGGCGCTTTATTACATTCACTCGAGCCAGCGGGTTTCACGCATCAACGAAAGTCATATATGAATTTGTCGTGATTGTGTATTAATATAAAATAAATAGATTCGGTGAACACCGGCATTCAGAAACACTTGAAAACGCGCTGATTTCGAATATAATGCGACGTACGTACCTAATTGTAAATATTTTATCAGACTTGTTTTATGTTAAATACGAAACCGATATAAGGATTAAAGTAGAATGAGGTTCCAATTATAAACCAGGATCATTTGAATCAAGAGATTTCAACTTTGTTCTTAATTCTAACCTTAAAGCACCTGAAACGTGAAGCTATTTGAGCTGTGAGTCCCATTTATAATACTGTAGTTGTGAACTATTAGGGAGTTGAGAGCTGCCATCTGCATTGATCGGATCATAAACATCAGAGCTATCTAGGTGCTCATTTTAAATATCAAACAACAACCGTATTGCAAACCACGTGAATAAGTATTCAGATATTTTTGAAGACCTAGACGGCTTGGACAATTTCAAAGTTTACAATGGCGAACATGGAGGAATAGACGTCCCCACACAATAAGTAGCAAGCAATAACGCGGTAATAAGCGGCCACACCACACGTGTTACGCGACCGTTACTCCAAACATATTGTGTCTCAATTCCTTTACGTTTACGGAACCGAATCACGTGGTACAGATATTGCGGCTATTTCCGAAGAGCAACTGCTAGTACTGCTACCATTTACTCAAGCGCATGTTGGAATAACCTGAAATAAAATCCTCGGATAGGGTGTTAACTGAGGTAATA
Source organism: Archips crataeganus (assembly GCA_947859365.1). NCBI lineage: Eukaryota > Metazoa > Arthropoda > Insecta > Lepidoptera > Tortricidae > Archips > Archips crataeganus. Next base: position 108,333 of record OX402057.1, on the reverse strand, counting down.
CAAGCGGCGCACACCGCTCCGGCCGGCGGTTTAAAGCAAGCGGAATGATAAAATCGAATATAAAGATAGTAAGTAAGGGTTGCCTGGAAGAGATCGCTCTTAAGCGATAAGGCCGCCTATTGCTTACCTTGTAACTTACTCTCTGGGTACCTGTTTTCTGTATTGCTTACTATTCCTGGTGTACAATAAAGAGTCATTGTATTGTATTGTATAGTTCTATTTCACATAAAAATATTGCCGGTGATGATTAAATTTCAGCACAAATTATACTTATGAGAAATAGAAATGTGTCCCGACCTAGAAGCACGAGCCGCCTAACTAACTTATTGAAAAACCATTTTATTCAGTCTGTAACAAATCGCTACTCGAATTCATTACTCAAATAGGTTAATAGGTTTTATTCATTGCTGAAATAGGTTATTGCAGCAATGTCAAATACAAGTACTACGAAAGTATTATGGTTCACTGGTAAGTAGGTAAGTACCGCAATTTAGTAAAATCTATGGAAACACAATACATCGTATGCGCATAGCAGGACGCCTCCTTGGGAGCTCGCAGCTTAACGTTCTGGGCCCAATTGCATAACAAAATACAAGCAAATAGTGTTAGCGAATTTCAATACAAAATAGCTAATACTATTAGCTTGTAATTTTTTATGCAATTGGGCCCAGGATGGAAATAAAATAATTATTTAGTGTTGTTATAAATATTTCTGTAGGCCGGTAGATATCATAAAACATCTTCCAACGGGCAACTGCATCCCTCGCAACTAATGTAACGAGATTATACTGATGCCGCATTTGTTGGCGGGAGCTGTGTTTATGATGAAGTATACCGTTCCAACTAAATACATCATTTTGCATACTGAATCTGTTAAATTACCTGTAAGTTGGCGTCATTCCAGAAGTCGTAAACCAACGATGGGCTCTTTAGTAGTTGTTTTGATGTTCATGAGCAGAGCTGTACGACATCGAGCCCTCGGTCGTCAACATATTAGTGTTGATAGCATTTTATTTTGCTGTAGCTCATTAGAAAAATCACTTCCCTGTTAGTTCAGAGTCAGAGCAGTGATATTATGTCATCAGCTTATCGCGATGTTATTTTTCTCAAAAATGTCCGTAAAAATCGTTATTGTAATTGTAACTACATATCAGAAGGTGTAATGTATTGTTGAAGATCAGTCTAAAATTAAAAATAAGGCATTACTGTGCACTAAACTCTCAAACAAAATACAAAATACAAAATCCATTAGTCGTCTAGTTAACAACTTTTTAAAATGGTAAAACACCAATATAAAATGAAGGCAACAAGAATACAACAAGAAGAAAAAATATCAATTGAAAAAATAGTACGACAACGTTTTTTTGTGTTTCGGCAATAGCTTTTGGTGTTTTGTTTACAAAAACACCTTTTCAAATTAAATTGATATAATAAAAACGGCGACGTATTGCTTTGTTAATACCTACTTAATACTTTAGTATGTCAATTACTTTTTTTAAATGTAGGTACTATGGAGGAGTGATTTTTATTGGCTGCATACTTAGAGCGCGCGCAGACAGAGAGCGGTCTGGAGTTCCGCGTTCCGAGTTCCGAGTTCTGCGTTCTTTCAAATGTACTGAGTCCCTTACGATAACGCACACAGCAGGCGGTCGGAACTCTCGAGCGGTGAATACACAGAACTCTGAACGCGGAACGCGGAACTCCAGACCGCTCTCTGTCTGCGCGCGCTCTTAGTTACTGTTTTGTCAATAGTGTTGTAAATAACTTACGTGTTTACGACCCCTTGAGGTACAACATTCTTTTGTTTTTCTTTACGCTGAAAGTTTTTACGTAGACCACAGATTCCCCGGAGACATTTGGAATGACTGCGAGAAATATCATTAAAACATTTGACACGATATATCAAGTACAGTCAACAGCGAATAAGTTACTGTGTAAGGGGAAGCTACTGAAATTGAAAATGGCGGGAGCTGACTACCCGGTAATTTTGTTTTTAATTTATTTGACAAGAATATTAAGGAATCTAAAAATTCCCGGAAGAAATGACTGAAAGTGATAAATTGATAAATTGAATCATTTATTATTGTTAGTGTTTAGCATTAAGTTATACACATGTACTTAGTGGATATTGCTGATACAAAGCCAGCATAAGAGAAGTCGGTTGAGTATGATAAGTCGAAGAATTACAAGAAAAAAGTAGAAAATGAGCCTAAAGGAATGGAAACGTTTAATATTCAAAGCAGAATGTCACAAATGAAAATAGAAACTTGTTATGGCTGTAACAAGTAATATTTAGTAGTAGTTTTAGTAGGTAGTAAGTAATATTTTTCTAAGGATTTCGTATGTGTACGGAATCATCCAAGTTTAGGTATTTGTATGTTTTATACCTTAGGCTACTATTTACTCTTAAACTACAAATAATTTCCAAGCAATCTTAGACATAAAGTGTTGTCTATTTTCGTAGTAAATTTGATATATTTACTACCATTCTGAATTTTTTCAAATTTTTCCACCCAACAGTTTAGATTTTAGAGGGGGGGGGACGGTCGATTTTAATGAAAATTTTCTCTTAAAAGTTGAATATTTCGCAAACAGATCACTGAATAGAAAAATTATGTTACCAACCTCGCAATGGTTTTAAAAGACCTATCCAACGATACCCCACAGTATAGGGTTAGTCGAGAAAAAAAAATCACCCCCCCTTTACGTCTATGGGAGGTACCCTAAAATAAATTTATTTTTTATTTTTATTTTACCACTTTGTTGGCGTGACTGATATGTATATTCATGCCAAATTACAGCTTTCTAGTACTAACGATCTCTGAGCTTAGCCGCGGACGGACAGACAGACAGACAGACAGACATGGCGAAACTATAAGGGTTCCTAGTTGACTACGGAACCCTTAAAAAGATGGAGACATGCCAAGATGGCGAGGAAATTATAATTTTAGAGGAAATAGTAACATGAGGGGAATTCACAATTGGAAAGGATAGAATTATAGAGGTATAAGAGTCAAGTCAAGTCTCTCATTTGGACATGGCAAAAGTTAAGGGTCTATAGGCAATATTTTTAGTTAAGTCTACATCGGCGAGTGGGCGCCTGGCCAATTTTCGACCCATTCAAATAAGTCTCAAGTTTGCTGACTCCACAGGAGAGACAACTTTTGTTTCTTACGCCGTGTATAACCCTTAGGGGCTTAGGTATATGAATTTAGTTAAAAATATGACAGGGCATAAAGCAACTACGTTGTGATGATGAAAGAGAATATTATAAGATTTTTACAGACTGGCGAAAGATAAAAGGATATATTATTATACATAAATCCATGCCCTCCTTACACGCATGAATTGAATAGAGTCGCAGAAAGACTTAATACAATAATTATGGAAAATAAATTACTGTAGATGATAAAATGAATCACTTTCTTATTATTGTGTTATTATTTCTAATATTTAACATTCGCATCGCTTCAACACATCGATCGCCGGCATATTGCCGTTCAATCGTCATATATTACATCCACGGCACGTACTGCCGATGTCGATACGGGAACAAAAAATAACAATGGGGTTGTTAAGGCAATCTATTTTATGGAAGGAACTTTATTTTTATTGCATCCTTTATTTATGTTCCTGTACGTATTCCTTAAGCCAACAATATTTCAATGAGTTCTTCCGGTACCTACAGATCGCCAGTAAAAGATATTTTTTTTACAAAGGTACATGGAATATTGAACCACTTTAATGGCTTCATTACCTCTAGATCCGTGGACCTGAACGCACCACGTAGGTGAATATATTAGCGCCGACGCCGCTCACTCTTACTCACAGATAGAATTATTTTAATCTTCGACATGTATTACATGAAAGTCAAATACCATTAATAAATAAAGTTTTCAATATTGCGTTATTTCAAAACACGGAAACGTCGAATAGATTTGAAATCGAAGATTGCCCTGCCACGCCTAGCGCTCCGTGCTCGCTGGTAAAGGATTTCTTGTAGCTGAACCGGATAAGAGTATCTAAATAAAGGATTCCGAGTACGCTGATAATAAATCACTCTGACTGCCACTTACTTATTATTGAATATTGATTCCCCGTACAAAAATACATCGTGTTTGCAAGAATATGCTTTTACGGGTAGATGTGTATGATTTACCTTTGTCAACCACGTATTTGAATAAATCAGATCGTTTTCTCAAACTTATCATCAACCACCAACTCAACCAAAATATAATTATACGTCCACTTCTGGGCACGGGGGAGGAGGAGGATGAACACTCCATCGGACTCCTGCATTCTTCACCAGGTCATCAGTCCAGGGGGGAACTAACAACATTAACTAACTAACTTTACATTATTGGGAGCGATTAGATATTCATGACAACATTTTAAGACTATTTAAAAAAATGTTTGTCACCCAACAGCCGAAGGAGGGTTATGTTTTTCGGGGTATTGTGTCTACGTATCATTCTTTGGCACGCCCTACAGTTTACGTCTCGATGGATTTCAAAGCGTAAGACGTCATTAGATTCGTCTCAGTTGCGAGAGTGGCATAGGGCATATATTTTCTACCCTAGTCGTGTAATCGTAGTCGTAGTTGCAGTAGTAAGAGCTTGTAGTCGTGGCTCCTTGACCGCTTCAAGCTGTTGAGTGATTTGCAGTTTCAATACAAAACTCAGAGCATTCGGGTTGAAGTCAACTCCAACCGCATCACTACTGCTCTCAACCCGATGGTCTCGACTGCTCTAAGCAGTCCGTCTATCATATGGGCCGTCTAACGTAAATAAGTTAATTTTAAACATGGGACACTTTTATTAATTAAAATATTATTACGCCGACTGTTTTTTTTTCAATACAGATCTACAATGCTATTTACTTTTAGGTTTGTCACTTGATAAATCACTTAAGCTTGGTTATTTTGGTGCAGTTGAGTGGCGGCGCGACGACGCATACAGCACTCGCGACGCGACGCGGCAGCGGCGTGCAGACGGCGCGGCGGCTGCGGCCAGCAGCTTCGAGAGCCGGTAAGTAAGAAACGCCAGTCGACTTTCGAGACTGTGCACACATTTGCTACATTCACACGCTTGTCAAGCTGCGACAGCCTTTCACAAGCGTAAGCGTGTGAACAGGGATATTTGGCTTGGCTTGTGTGAGCTTGCAAGAGCCTGTCGCTGATGTCATTCAGTCGTTATGGCTGGCTGGATGTTATGTATAAAGTACAAATTTTAGTTAATAAAGAACCTTAAATATACCTATGTATACTTAAATAATTTCCAAAATTACAAAACTTAGGATTCTCATCTGGGTCTCAAACATTACGCCAGTTACAAAAACTCGGGCTCAAGAGGATAGACTCGGAGCTCGTAGACGTTTGCCAAGTGTCGTCAAGCGCGTAAATGTAGCACAACTCATTAATTAATCGCGCGGCACTTTCAAACTACGTCACTTCATAGTCTTCATTAATTATTAAACGTTATCTTTATCTTACATACCGGGAGCTATTACGCAAGTAATTTAAAATATGAGGTACGGGATCCGGGGTGTGAATACAGTCATCCCAGCTTATATGCATACATCCCGCTGCGGGGCACAGCTCTTCTCAGAATTAGGATGCTTGGTCCATAGTGCCCACGAGGGCCCAGTGCGGATTGGAAAATTCACGCACACCATTGAATTTCTTCTCAGGTGTGTGTAGGTTTCCTCGCAATGTTTTCCTTCACAGCAAAACTCATGGTATATAATGTTATTTCGCACATAAATTCTGAAAATTTCTGAGGTGTGAGCGCTGGCTTGAACGCACGAGAATATAGTAGACAATTTCGCGCAAATTACTCCCGCCGCCGGTTAGTATACAGCGCCTACCTACCCCCCATATTGCTGCCAACAGCTATTATCATTGAAAAGGTCACTCGCGGGAGCCTCAACCCGATCCGTCTTTTGTGCGCTGTGCGAGTGTGCTCCACCAGCCTTCAAGTAATTTTCTCATTTTTCTTTTCTCCATTAAGTACGCAGTGTCAAGTTGTCACGTTGATATGTTTTTAATAAAGGGTAGCGAGTCGCCCCCCCCCCCCCGGGTGCCCCGCGGGTAGCGGACGGCGCGTCCACGCGTGGCAAAATTACTGTCACGAATGCTTACCTAAGGGTGCCTCTCCACCAGGGGTGTGCTGTGCTATGAAGATATCGTCCGTTTTAGTCTACCATTCAGTCCTGTTAATAGGAATAAACGCACAGAAATTTTTATTTAGTCCTACTAATAGGAATTAACGGACCAAATTATTAAAATTATCCGTGAGACTAAAATCGCTAATATGCTTCCTTAGAACAGATCTTTGTATGTCTTATAGTTCCAGACTTGACAATAATGACCGATCTAACTGTACCACCCTGTATTGCTTAGTATTAGTTGGTATTAGTGGAAACGGTCACATAGTTTCGTAGCATAGCTTTCGCAAACTTGCAGCATAGCTGCGTAGCACATCACTCGTGGTTAGGCACCCTAAGGGACATATATTATCTTTATGGTCATTGATTGCGTGCAACCATTATAACAAAACGCGTGGGCCTTTGCGAAACATATAAACATTAAATTTATAAGTGAATCCATTCAGGTATCCATGCGTATAGAAAGGCGTATAGGCTCCTAAAATCCACTTTCCCAAAAATGTGCATTTTCACCACTATGTACACTCCCGAAACGTACACTTAATCGATTAGGCAAGGGCATTTCCTCAAAGTTTATCATACGTGCCTAATAAGTACATTTTCCCAAAAAAATACACTTTTCCAAATTGTACACGTTTATGAGACGGAAATACACAAATGGCTCTTTGGAGAAAGTGTACTTTCTAGGAAAATGTATTATCTGAGAATATGCTCTATGTGAGAAATTGCACTTTTTGAGATGTTTATTTACACATATTCGATACACAGGAAATACCTACAATTGACATGAAAAGATACAAATTAAAATCATCGAATAGTATAAATCCATTATTATTTCAGACCAACTATTGTCCATATTCTGTTAGTAAAAACTTGTAACTATCGTTCATTTAAATAACTATCACTGCTAAACTTATAGGTATTATGCAGATAATGCAGCTTCCGTGAAAGTGATCCTTCTAAAGAAAGTCCCTCTTTAGAAAGTGCATATTTCGAGAGAGTGGGCTTTATGCACAGAAATAATAATAAAGAGGATAGAAATGCCTTAGTTCCTATTTTCTTCCGGAACTCGTGTCGCTGCTTCATCCCCTCTACTTACTGTGTTAATGCACACATGCAAAAGACCGGAACCGTACTACGCAATCACGCACACAATTACTAATATTTTTGCTTACAAACAATTATGAACCTTACACCTTAGAGATAGCGTTGAATAACACTCAACGTAAGTCATACCCACATTTACACAACGGCGCCATTTATTGGCCGCGTCGGCATTATGTCTGTACTAGTCGTAACCTGTTTTTTTGTCCGTACCACGAACTTTTGTGCAAGACGGAAGGGTTATCAAAAATTACTTTACATTGCTGCGTATAATTCAAAACGATCTGCGTTTTTATGGGCATGAGTAGCAATGGTATATGAAGTTTCGTGTTAATAACGTGTAAACCAATATTTCATAATGAAATCTTTTCTCAAGTTGTATTTTGATATAAACCGCATTATTACATTAAATTAATACATACCAATGAAATGTAATCCCCTTATTAGTGTAATTACACAGTGTGGACGAGTTTCCGCAATTGCTAATGCTGCAAAACACCATTTTAAAGCACTTGTTGTCATACCCATGTTTCAAATAGCACTGAGCCACAAGTCGCGCGCTTGTGACCTACGAGTCACAAGCGCGGCGCCAAGGTCACGCGTCTAAGGCACTTCTATCCTCTTTATTATTATTTCTGTGGCTTTATGTGTCTAAGCCTGATAGAAAACACTAACAAAGAAGTATGTAAGATGTTATCGATAGCCAAACTACGGAAAAGAACCAGCAAGGAGCAAGTTATAAACGTAACTAACTGATAAGATGTGCTTTATTGCGAATACGAGCCGTAGGGGGTTGAATAAATTGTGACTAAAGCTTTGGTACTTGCGCGTGAAATATTATTATGTGCTACCCGGTTCATACACTCATGTACTCAGTTTCAAAAATGAACAAGAGCTAGAGCTTTTTAGGGTCCCGCACCCGGAGAGTGACAAAAAATGGAACCCTTGTCGCCACAGTTCATCTGTCTGTCTGTCTACCACAGAGCTGTATCTCAAGAACCGTAGCTGGCAATTATAAATAATGTGTACTCCATTGCTTTTACATTCGTTATAGCAACAATTTATTATCTAAATATTAAATTAAATTAAAAATCGAGGTGGTCTCGATACATGAAACGTATTTAGCGTATCGTATCTCTATAACGTTTAAACATACTCGGAATGATAATGATAACATAGATAAATGTATTGTATATCAACAAATAACAAAAACTTGCCAAGCGTGTCGACCGACGTCTTCGGGAAAATTTAAACTTTTTACTTGTCTGTCAGCGGCTGTAAGTAATATAAAGGAACTTAAACAGGTACTTTAACTTTTTGACATTTTGCGGTGTACTTATAAATGTAGGAATATATTTTTCCTTTGACTACGGAACCCTCGATGCGCGAGTCCCACTCGCACTTGGCCGGTTTTTTAGAAAAGTTTTGGACCATTGAAGCAAATATTGACAAAAATCCTACACTCTGGATTGATAATGCACGTATTTTGCGTTAAAATCCATGTTTAAAAGTATTCTCACTCTCAGGTCATCAACGATATTGTCGGTTAACTTTAAATTGACTTTGTTGACTTCCAAATAACTCCCGAAAAAGATTGAAGTTGTAATAAGAACAGCCGGGCACCGGCCGGGCCGCGGCGAGCGACTGTCGTGTTGCTTGCTCGTCGCGGGGACATTGTGAGTGAAAATCACGACAGTAAAAATAATGAACAACTAATAATTTCCAGCTTAGTAAATTTACACAGACACTTGCATACATTCTAGTAAATTCACACACTCAAAACTTTTAGTACAGACGGCCGTTGGGGCTGAAAAGTTGGTTGGGGCGTGAAATGGGGACCACCAACGAGGTGGACGGACGATTCGGTAAAGGCCGCAGGTTCAAGGTGGATGCAAGCCGCTTCCAACCGTAATGATTGGGTTGCAATGTGCGAGGCCTATGTCCAGTAGTGGACGTCCTACAGCTGAAATGATGACGAAGATGATAATGTTGAAGTAAATTTGCTTTTTATTGCTAGATTCTATCTCATTCTCCACTATGTCATATATGAATAGAAGTTTGCTGCACTCAAAAACGTCTCCATTGTGACGTCCAAGCGTGCACGCTGCACTTTAACTTTAGTTTCTCCGGGTGAGAATCGATCAACAAGAAGTTAATATAGAGAAACTCTACAAAATAGTTATAATGTACCTATAGCGGTTGCCCGCGACTTAAATGTAGCTATGGAGAGTTCGTCTTTCCCGCAATTGTACACAAAATAATATCGTTATATTTTTCCGCGCGATCGCGTAAAATCTATAATATAAAAGTGAACGGCCAGAACGGGATAAAAAAAACGAGACAGAGCAGGATAGCGCTCCACAACACCATTTTGACACGTTTCTCCCAAACAACGCATTATTTCTCTGGAATTTTAAAGCAATTAAATTCTTTGACCTTGGGAATCGCGAAATACTTGAGAAAATATGATATTGGGTGTGAACATTTCGTATATTAAGCAAAATAAAATCACAAGTTCGAATTTCGAGCCAAAAGCGAGCGATCTATTATCCATGCCGGTGTTGCCATTCAGGGAAAAAGAAATCCATTCATTATCCTGCATTGACCTGTACCACTACCATGAGTTTACACTAGTTTACAGTGACCGCACTCGCTAGCGACGGCGTAAATTATTTGTGTGGAGAATCGTACTTCCGTAAGTGACCGCTAGAGGCGCTGTACAATTCTCCATACAAATAATTTACGCCGTCGCTAGCGAGTACGGTCACGTAAACTAGTGTAAACTCATGGTAGAGGTACTGCATATTAAAGCATGACAAGTTCCTATTTAGCGCTCGCTATGTTGCGGATTTTCAGTGGAACTAATTTATTTTAATGGCAATGATTTTTATTGACAACAGACGTTGGAAGTCATTGAATGTCACCGATGTAAACAAAATGAAAATAATTGTACATATTTCAGAATAATAATCGATTTTGCAATCAAAATGCCCAAAAAAGTTCACACCGATGCAAAAAAAAAAAATTAAATACATTCAAATGGTTGCGGCAGTCACGGTGTTTGTTATCGAACTCCTCCGAAACGGCTTGACCGATTTTTATCAAATTTTTTGAGATTTTTTCTGTATATTTGGTAGGTTTGACAACAGGTACAGGTACAGGTACAGGTTCAGCCTACAGGCTCAGCTCAGATCAAATAAAAAGTACTTTTTATTTGATCTGAGGTTGTAGGCTATTTTTATACCCTTATTCTTCGCGGACGGAGTCGCGGGCAACAGCTAGTATCTATTTAACAACAATAATCATATTATTCGCGTGTACTCTGAAACGTTACTCTGAAACCGGCGAGCATGTTTGAAAAGACTAGAGTGTTGTGGAATAGAAAATTTTATGGCAGGATCGTAGCTGGTGGAAATAAATAGTCTCTGCCTACCCATTTGCTGTTTATTTTCTTGAGAAGGGGCGTATGTATTGTATTGTAATGTATCGTATGTACGTTACTCTGCAATAATGCTTCAAGCGCGCACATCTCGTGAAGCGGGCTTATACTGCGGCGCACACGCGAACGTTTAGCCGCGTCACCGCCCGGGACGAGTCAAGGCGTTCCCACGCCCGCGGGCGCCTGAAATACGGCGCAATTAAACTTTAATCTGCAGCGTGTTAATAGTGTAGACCAGGGGGGGCACACTTACATATATCACACTTTTCATGCGACTACAGCGATCTCTGGTTGTTTGGTAAAGAACTAAATTAGCGGCCATCTTGGTTGACTTGTCAAACTTGTCAGTTGTCATTCATCGGCCATGGCCATGGCGTACCAAATTGTACGGTCAAGGACTTTAATTGATAGGCCACTTGCCAATTTTCGTATTTTAGCCGTATAGTGCAAATCGGGTTTAGCCGCTTATACTTCGTATATGCTGATTTGAATTAGACGGCTAAAATACGAATAGTGGCAATTAGCCTATCAATTAAAATTACGCGTAATTATAGCTGTACATCACTACTAACATATACATATATGTAGATAGGTATACATCTATAGATACGTCACATTAGTTCTTCACCAGGGCGTAGGGCAGCAGCACCTTCCATACATGCAAATTTGACCATAGAGTTGCCACTCTTGTTCATATAATATTACAATACTCTTTGGTGTAGACTGCTTCGGGGCGGCTATTAGTGGGGCGGGCGAGCGCCGCGGCAGCATGCTCATCCTTTCCTTCGCCCCTTCGGTAATATAGCGACAAATCAAAACTATCGTCGGCACACTGGTTATTAGATAGGTACTTTATTTTAAGTAGTACAATCGACAGCAGAATATGAACGTTGTGGTGTCGAAAATGAGCTACACGTGACTCTACGGCCACGGTAATAAGAATGTACATTATTATTTTGAACACTGTAACTGCTCATCCACTTCTACTGCTGACTGTAGATGCCTAGGTATAGTCAAAATGTCAGAACTTGATTACGTAAGTTATTATAGCATACCTAGTATGCTTATTTATGATTCCAGCTTTCCATTCAAAGCCTCTGGTTAGCCACACCGAGCTGATTAGTTTATAATATTGATGAAATTCTAGGCGAGACTCTCAGCGCATTAAGTATTCAACATCAATCCACCAGTCTGTATTATGTTAGTCACACGTGTTTGAGAAGGTAATCATTAGAGACATTAATAATAAGTATAATTGTGTGTTATCATAGCCTGACTGCTTTCAGCAGGCGGCCCAGCAGGGGAGTGTGGCGTGCGGATTGCAGTTAAGGTTGCCACCTTAGTATACAGGTTTGCGGTGCATTTGCGATCAAGTTGCTAGACTTGTCTATAAAATTTGGGATTTCTTCAAGCGGCCTAACTTTTGGTTAGGTATATCGGCAGTCAACATAATAGTATAAAACGCATGAAAAATTAAACCAGAGTAATTAACACATAAGTACTATAACGTACTATTAAACATTAAAAATCTAGTTCAACATAGATATGGAAAGAGGAGGGACAGGATAGTGCCGAGCGAAGGAGTGAGCGCACGGTGTTTACGCGTGTTGAATGCGGTATCTTCAAATTATCGTTAACTTTGGTGCTTATAACCTAGTTTAGCCTGAAAACGGGACAATCGGCGGCCCGCGTGGCCCTTTTACGGGACGCAAACTCTGGGGCTCCAGAAATAGAACGTCTTGCGTATAGCGGGTCGGTTGGCAAGTTTGGCAACCCTAGCTACAAGCGGTACCGGCTGGCGAGTGTGACGCCGCCCGGAGAAGCCCGCCGCCGCAATTAGTGAACAATGACCGCCGGCCGCCGCAGCCGCCATTCAGCACTTCATTAAAATTGTCCCAACTCGACCGAACTCACTAATTGCGCACGGTTAAGGTGATCGTTAAGAAGGATCGTCAAATCACATTGAACATTACAATTCTAAGTCTTGAGCTATTGTTTCACTAATGAGAGTGGCGGCAGCGAGAACGACGGCTCAAGCCGCGGCTGGCGAGACTTGTCGCGAGGTGGCGTCTAGCCAAAGACTCGCGTCAGCGCGGTCATGGTCTTCTGAAAGGATTCACCAATGCGTGCCTTCCGTACGCTCCTGTCCACTGAAACGGAGTTGCGAACCGCGTCTGTCCATAAACAAGGAAGCTAAGCAAGGAAGCTAGAATATGGAAGCGAGGCGAAAAAGTTGGTGGAGCGAAGTAGCGTATTACCTACTGTATTTTTCCATTCGCAAAGATAGCGCATGCTCCGCTTCCCGGTTTTGTATGAATGCTTAAACTACTTCTGCTACTCCTTGTCCAGTGAAGAGGAGCGGAGCTTTTATGCAATTCTATTGGTGGATTTTTATCTCGGTCACCGCTCCGCTGCCTCACTTCACTACATTGGACAGGCAGCCCAGGTATGCAAATCAAAGCCAGTATTGAGTATACATAATTGTATTTGAAGACCTTACTTACGTTAAAGTACTGACGTTTCAAGCTTTTATTAACAGATCCCGGGAATGTAAAGCGACCCACGCTCCACGCCCGCTGCTACGGATTTTCATTACTAGTTCAAATTTGTTGACATTTTACTACAAGTTAATCGTGTTATTCATTAATTTTAAATTAGAACATTTATTACTTCAATGAAATATGAGCGAGGCCGTTAATAATAATCCTTTTGATTTTGCTGGTGAAAATAGATGTTATTAATCTATAAAATGTTTTATAAAGTAATTAAATTACGTTCGTGAGCTGGTTGCGAAAGGGAGTACTGACTGGCTGTTCCCCGCCATCGGAGACGCAAACACACTGAGCACACTCTGCCGCCGCACTCCGCATTATCATGGCTCAGTACACTCCGCCATCCTCAAGGGCACTATCATAACGAATGCGTTCTGCAGTCCGGTCAATTCGTGTCGGCAAACTAAAGTAAGAAGTAAGTACGAGTGGATCGAACCACGGTGCGCAGACACAGAACGCATCTTGTGGGGCAAGTTCTTAACTGAACGATCATAACACGGTCCAGTTTTGAAACATTTATTTTTGTTACATTTTAATTGCAGGTTACTATTTTGAATAATAAATTTATTGAATCAGGCTTTACTTTGCGGAGGTCGCGAGTGAGCAAAGTAATTGTTTCAGTTCGTTACTATTTTAGTAAAATTATAAGTATTTGTATTGTAATTTGAGAGAAGTTTTTAACTGTGTTTTTCATTGTTTGATTGTTTATTTATAGCTTAAATTTCAGTCCGAAACACAGGATTTCCTAGTTCGGGCTCATGAGTTGCTTACTTAGGTTTAGTATAAGAAAACTTTGTACCTATAAGTTATTCTGTTAAAATAAAATTTTCAATAATCTTTAATTTTATGGGGGGCTACTACAACATTCTAAATTCGAAGTTCGTATCGCGGCTTCCCTTTCACTCTTTTGTTTAATAATAATAATAATAATAATACTTTATTTCGACCAACATAGGATCATAGTGTTAGTAATACAATAGGTACATAAAAGCTTAGATTCTAATTGTTAGTGACGCTACACTTTAGTCAGTACATGAACCATACTGCAATGATTCATGTACTGACATTAATACTATTAGCGTGAATGAAATGGCACGATACCAAGTTCGAAAATTGAATTTCGTAATATAAGCCCAGAGCCGTTGTACTTTGATTGGCACTTCAGTAAAAAAATTAAATCAAAGTTCTATTATGCTGTGGTGGCTGAGCCTCGTGGTGCCCGCAGCCTCACCGCCCCCGCGTGTCGCCGCGCCCCGCCGCTCCACGTGGTTGCATTATAATTTATGAAACTTTCGACAGTTTTACCGTTATTACACAACCGACGTACACAAATGCACGATAATGATTGATCGAAGCAACAACTCGGCAGTTCGGAACATTCCATCTCGATCAATACTGAAACGGACGAAACGAATAAATCCGATAATTGAGTTCTATGTTTATTCTGTTCAAACAATTCAATGAATGGAATGGACTTTGTCCCATGCTAATTTAATTTTAACATAAATTTACAAATGGTAGCCCCTCGCCCCGCCCCGCCGATTCCGAGCAGGGATCGTCAAGTTGCCGTCTCGGAAACTCAACAAGGTGTGCTTGGTTACGTATCAAAATATCTAAAATTAAAAAACCTAACGTAAAATAACCTACGTTCAAAATACCTAAAATGTAAAAACCTAATGATTTTAAATACCTAAGCAACTAACACCTACCTACGAATTACCTAAGTTTAAAATACCTAATGGAGTAAATGTCTAATGTTTAAAATATCAACAGCTATGACACCTAAGTTTGATACACCAACATTTGAAATACCAAATGGTCAAAATACCTAAATGAAACGAACGTGGCTTAATTTTCGGCGAGCGAGCGAAGCGAGGGAGCAAAACGGTTCGGGGCGGAAGCGACTCGGAATGGTTAGGTTCAAAGGCTCCGCTACGCTCCCGCATTAGCCTTTGGTGTTAGTTATTTTTTTTATTACCACGTGAAAAATCTAATTTGTTTGGTAAAATTTGGTATATGATTTACATTTAGGTACATTTCATAATTTTAAAGACAATAATACCTAATGGAAATAATCATTTTCTGTGCTGTTACTAAAAAAATACCTAACATCGAAGGCTAAGCGGGAGCTACGCTACGCTTCGCTCCCGCCTTAGCCTTCTGAACCTAACCTATCCGAGTCGCTTCTGCCTTAAAAAGTCTTGCTCGCTCGCTTCGCTCGCTCGCTGCCAGCGAGATACCGGGTAGGATATACGAAAGCTTTCGGTATTTTGAATATAAGTAAAAAATCATTAGGTATTTAGATTTTAGGTATTTTGAACGTAGGTTATTTTACGTTAGGTTTTTTAATTTTAGACATTGCAATACGTAGGCATTTTAAGCTTTCGGTATTTTAAATATAAGTGAAAAAATCATTAGGTATTTAGATTTTAGGTATTTTGAACGTAGGTTATTTAACGTTAGGTTTTTTAATTTTAGATATTTTGATACGTAACCGTGTGCTTACAAAAAAATTATCATGACTTCTGTAGTTGTAGCAATACCAGTTATAACCAGTTACTTGTGCCAGTGCAGTGGCGGGGAGGGGGGAGGGGGGAGGCTTCACGCGAGAGTCAATATTGGGCCGGGACGGAATTAGCGTTCGAGTTGGACGCGAATGTAATTGGAGGACTTCACGGCGACACCTGACGCTTGACGTTCTTTTTTTCATTAACTGGGATATCTGAAATGAAATTGACTTTCACATGGAAAATCGACTGCCGATTGAGTGTTAACAAAAAAGCAAACAAGCGCAAAGAGAACATTTTTGACTTATCTCAGTTACCGCTGGGGATGGTCTTAGGCCGCCTGAGTAGACTTATAGTGTCCGGGGCAATGCTCTGGAGTAGAGCACGACAAGAACACGATGTACAGAATAATACAATACAAGTATTTTTTATTGATCACCAAAAGTAGTGACATTACAAAAATAAAAATTCAGGTAGACAATAACCTATTGTTATTGTTGTTCGATTGTTTGTTTTAATGTTTATTTGTTGTTAATAAACTAATTATAATTGAAACATGTCATGACATGAACAACTTGAAATTAACAGTTTTCTAAACCAATCTGGAGAGTTCAATGATCGAGCATAAATATTATTATTATTCAAAACATAATTATTTAAATAATGTAGAATCACTGAACTGTTTCATGAATGGAAAATAATTAAATTCACAAGACATTCACAATTTATTAATGAACTTTATTTGATGTAAAAACATAAAAATAGTCGTCGTCATTGTTTCCAGTCTAAATAAATCCTGATTAGGTATTCTAATTTTTCTTAGAACAAAGTTTTCGCAATATTCTTTGAGAGTTCTAACAAAAAAAATTACTTGAGTTCTTGATAATTCGGATTTTATGTTCAGTTGGGAAATAAAAACTTGGAACATTCATACAGTGGTTATCCTAAGGGTTATCGTATTTAGAATTCAATCGACACGATGAGCGCTATGAAGCTGTGGTGGCCTAGTAGTTTGACCTATGGTCTCTCAAGCAGAGGGTCGTGGGTTCGAGTCCGGGCTCGCAACTTTGAGTTTTTCGGAATTTATTTGCGAAATTCCATTTTGTAATTTACCATGAGCTTTACGGTGAAAGAAACATCGTGAGGAAATCTGTATACACCTAAGCAGAAATTCAATGCTGTGTGTGAAGTTCCCAATCCGCACTGGGCCCGCGTGGGAACTACGGCCCAAGTCCACTCATTCTGAGAGGAGGCCTGTGTCCTGCAGTGGGACGTATACAGGCTGAGATGATGATGATGATGATGAGCGTTAGAATGAGTAAGCTCTACTCACGTTACCAATATAGGTAATTAATTAAGTTCTCGTATACATAATGTTACAATCAGCCTGTTGACTAAATTCCATTGAGGGTGTTATAATCCAAGCGGCAAAGCCGACCCCGAAGCCTCCGCGGCAACCACTCAGCAGGCGCGGCCGGGACCCGCAAGGTTCCAATTAAGTCTTACGCGACGAGAACAGTGTCATGGTAACTCACTACATTAGAGGCTCCCAATCTTTTCAGAGTTTCGTAACTCTATAGGAAAAATGGCACCCTTATAGGATCTTTTTGTGGTCCGTCTGTCTGTCAAGACCCTTTTCTCAGAAAAGCGTGGCGGTATAAAAAATTATGTCTGCTGTCTTTTAAAGCTGCATAAAAATCAAGCTTGTAAGTCATTGCAATCCTAAGATACGGCCATTAGAGCCTCATTTTCTAAAATTTTGCAGAATAATCAAAACCTATAGGGTACTTCCCAAATACCTAGAATCACTAAATTTGGCATGAAGGAAGGTCTTACTGCACAAGTAAAGGAAAAAATCCGAAAATCGTTAATTTCTTGTCTAAAAAAATTGAGATTAGGTACTTACAAACTATTTACATACAAGTTCATACGGAATCCTCGGAACGCGAGTCCGACTCCTACTGGGCAGGCTTTTTTATACTGCTACTCTCTTTACACACCGTAATTATTTTGCAACATCCTTGTACATATAAGTAACACCTGATGTAGCTTACACGACGCACTGTTTGGGAACCTCTACACTACATCGTTACTACGTTAATTCTAATGTGTCAATTAGCGTTACCGATACAATTCCTAGGAAATTATCATTGCTGAAGTCACGTGACCCTGACGAACAATACAATACAATAATACAATTTGATCTGCTACACGACACTCTAGCTCACACCAAGAGCACACAATTTAATCATAGAGTGCATTCCTAAAATCTGTCTCTCCTACACGGTGGAGGTGGTGGAGTGGTGGAGTTTGTACGTGTCAACTGCAACGTATTTATCAGTTTGAGAACTAAGTTGACCACCCGGTCGAGTGCTGCTGGCTCGCGCGGCAACGACGCGGCACTATCGCGAGACGACGCGCGCTCGCAGCAAACAGCGCAACTTACCCCGAGCGGGAAGTGGGTCGCTTTCAGGTATCGCTCTACTTAACCTGCTACTACAAAGCGCTTATTATGATCGCGTTCTCAACAATAGGACCCCGGCAGCCCTTTATTTACTAAACATATTCTTGGAATACAGATGCAAAGCTCGTGAATAAACTGTAATGCCATCATAAAAGATCGTTTAACAGCGATTAACATATCCAGCGAGAGGCTCGTCGGTCACTCCATCATCCGTCGGCGTCCCGCGTGGCGGTGACATCTGTTATTAGTGATACAAACGACGCGCTGAGTTACGGCCGCTGGCAGCTGCGTGATTTGCGGGCGGAGCGTCGCGGCCGCGGCAACGGCGCGGACCTCGCGACGTGCTCGCGACTCGCGAGCCTCGTAAATAACGTATTAACACGCACGCGTCGCGATCATCGCGGCAGGAAGTGGATGGTTTATGGCCCTTCCTTTACGTGGTCATCAAAGAGACAATGTCGGCGCGAGTGTATTAGCCGCGGCGCGATAGCCGCGTATCGCCGACGCATTTACGACGTAATTGTCAATTTGGCCTCCGCCAGTTTACGAGCGCCGCTCCGCCGCGCGCGACACCTGCGCCCGACAACTAAAAGATATAGTTTTATTAAATCACTGGCCTTACCGGCCGCATCACTCCCGTAAATCATTAATTAGATTTAGCAGATGAATGGAAATTGCTTGATTATATAAAATTCCCATCGGAATTCCTAAAAATTATGCCATGATTTTCATTTACAGCATGACGAACACTCATCCATAATTTAATGTCACTAGACTTAGCGGCACTTATGAAAGTTGAAAAGTCTACTCACCACCGACCGGTTCGGAAAAAGCCCGTTGAGAATATCCGGCAAAAAACTCTACAAAAATATTATAAAAAAAACTCATTTATAATAACAATACCTACGATAGAATTGGGATAGAATAGGATTACTATCATTCTTGAAAATTTTGTTCCCCAGTGCAGTAAATTATTACACAAGTTCATCCAACCATTTAGTAGCTTTGTTACTTCTTTCCATTACATATAGTTACTACTTGTGTGTAAGCTAGCTAGTAACTATATGAGGAAACGATCAAGCTGGCCATCTGATGGAAAATGATCCCCACCGCCCATAAATATCAACCATTCTCTGGTAATAATAGCATCATTACGCAGGGCGGTACAGACCTGAAAAGTAGAAGTAGCTATTATATTTATGTAGGTATTATAGTCAATCGTAATTCAGAAAAACACTTATTTAGTGGCTAAAACTCAAACTCACAATCGTACATTCATTCATCGTTCTATTCTACATACATTGCGAGTCGTATTTAATTTGTCTCATCAGTCGTAAAAAAGATATATCATTTTCAGTAATAAAACATGTTTATGTCGGCGCGCAGCGCGTGCGCACGCCGTTTGCTCCCGCACAGATGGTGCGCGGGCGACGAAGGGGGAGGGGGGCGGGCGTTATCGCGAGGATTCGACACGCACTGAATAAGTCACACGCCGATAACATTATTGCAGGCAAAGCGTTGCCATTAATAAATCAGAAGGTGAACTCATTTCCGCAGAGGTTCAGTTCAATGAACGCCCCGCTGATCCGTTTCAACTCATGCAGCTGCAATGTGCTACTTTGCAATGAAAAGGCGGAAATTCAAAAGCCATTTATCGTGTTGCGTAATAGATATACACACAGCTCTGGCGTATTTAAAGACGTATTATCTAATTCACTCGTATATAAGCACCTTGTGAATTTAACATCAGAACATCACATTCAAGGAGAGGAAAACAACATCCTGACCGCGTGTAAGGGGGGGGGGGGGGGTGGGGGCAACTTGCTCTTGGACCTTTGTTGAACTTCAACAATACGTATAAATTTAATTAAGCAAGTTATTCTGAAAGTTTTGGGAACACTGAAATTAAGACGCACGGTACGTCGGTCCGTCGGCCCGAGCTATGTTCTACAGCACTCGGTCAGCGACAAGTTTTGAAATTATTTGATAACATTATTTAATTGAGAGTTGGACACATGGTTAAGTGGCGCCTGCAACTGTTTACAGAGGCAGTGAGTAGATTTGGAGAGCCAGTAACTCTCACTTGCGCGTTGTTGTGGCGCGTGCCAGCAATAAACTGTACCTATGATACTTATTAGCACTTTAACTCGAACGTGTTTGAAACGTTTGTATAACAAAACTTACTCTGTGTTCAGTGTATATTTTGTTTTCAGGTGTTTCGTTACATAATTAATATTTATCGGGCCTTAATCACTAATATATTTATTACTAAAATTAACATGATGTTAGGACCACAAATTGTAAACGATAAACGAACATGATAACCTAAAGCCCAGTTTAGATCTACAAGAAAAATCGTGCAAATTGTATTACATTGCTGCGCTCGATTGCCGACTTCAAACTCTTTCTCTTTACGGCCTCGCAATGTAATGCAACTTGCACAGTTTTTCTTGCACGTCAACTGGGCTTTCAATTCGACTCGTGATGATAGCTGCAATGTGGTCGTTAAGTCTCGAAAAATATCACTCATAGTTATGAGTGAAAATTGCGAAACTTTAAAATAAAGGGTAATTTTTTTAATAAGTGCACAAATTTTAATTTGTGATTCAGTGTCGTTAAAATAACAAACTTCAGTATTTTTCGTTATAATATTAATCACTTATTTTTTTTGTTTTTCTAACTCGACCAATTATTGGATAAATTACTATGAATGAACAACCCGAATTTCAAAATATAAAAAAAAATCTTGAACAGATAATCGTGATCTATCAACGATACTGAATCACGTATCAAAATTTAAAAAATTGCCCTGTATTAACATGTTTCTTTTCTTTTAAAATATTAACCCGGGGCCAGCGGTCGAGGACACACGGCTGCCCCGAGCGTCGCGCGCCTCGCGGATAACAGCGCGTTATTTATAGCCCGCCGTCATCCCCGGAGAACCGACAGGTCGCGTCCGTTTCCTGTTGATACTCAGCGCCGCCCAAACGAAGGAAAACACTGTATTCTAAATATGTGATCGTAACTGTTTCCGCGGGCGCCTGCGCAGTCTCACGCGCCGCGGGCGGCCGGGTCGGCTCGCCGGCCGTAACACATCGCCTCCGCTTATTTTACATGACGCCATATTTTCCATAATTTCCTACAGCACTTTTAAAGCGACTGCTAATGACAGGCCTCATAAGAAAGCTCAAGGTTACTCAGAAGACGACGGAGAGGGCTGTGCTCAGAGTTTGTCTGCGGCATCACATTAGTATGAGGAAATCCGTTCAAGACCGTTACCGACATAGCTCGAAGAATCACCAGAATCAAGTGGCAGTGGACAGAGCACATTGCTCCGAAAACTAATGGATGAAGGTTATCAAATGGCGTCCACGAACCCGAAGATGCAGTGTACCTACACGATGGAGGCCTCCAACAAGATAGAGGGGCCATCTGGTTAAGGTTGCGGGATCGCGTTGCATACGGATGGCACAGGACGGTCTGTTGTTCAGCAGTAGACATCTTCAGCTGAAATGATGATGACTTATAAAGCGGGGTTCTAGAAAGTTAACTAGTCAAAGCCAAAGCCGCGCTTCGCGTCAGCCTGTGTCGCGCGCACGGCTCAGCTTGTATCTTGATACAGACTGTTCAACGCATTTATTGTTGATGCCCAGTCAGACAGCTAATGTCAAATTCCACACAAGGATGGATGTTCCCACTTCACACATTCCTTTTTGTTTTCGAAATTAAAATGCGCGAAGTATGTCGCTCGGAATGAGGTTGCCAAGCGGGCGGCGGCGCGCGCCCCGGCGATGCCACTGGGCAGTTACTGTTGAAATTTTCCTCCCTCTTCACAATTTCAAAATAAATTGCTACAAAAAACAATGTTCATGATAAGCACGTTCCTATTCCTGAGAAAAATACTAACGAGCACTTACGTCCAAATGAGATTGTTATTTAATTATGCATTTGTTGAATATTTACCGAGCGAGTAATGAGTGAGCCGGCGAAACTGAACTTATAGCCTTATCGTACACCGATACAGCTGCGGACGGCTAATGGCATAACAATGATTCTGCCTGTATGTGAGGCGAGAGAGGCTAGCGCATTGACCCAGTAAAATTAGGTAGGTACATCATACTTTTAATTTCAAACGCGCTTTAGTTTTAATTAGTTACATTAGTAACTGAAATGCCTATTTTACGTATACTGCGGGGTATGTATTACAATACCGAAGTACGAAAGACTGAATTTATTAAAACGGCATCATACAGAACCCATTAGGTTAGGTTAAGTTTGTTTTATAAAAATCTTAAAAAGTTAACGGTTTCAGAATAAAATCGTGTCGGTCTTTTGACTCATTCGATGTTCTAATACATCGGTCTTTCGTACTTCGGTATTGTAATACATACCCATACTGCGTTACGCGTACTCTACTCTATTTCGCTGTAACAGTGACTTGAGCACATTTTTACGGCAATTTATCACCATTACAGAAAAGCATTGACATACAAACATGTACTTTTGAAAGATTTATGTATATTCTAAAACTTGATAGAGAAGTAGGTATAAAATGTCATTGGAAGGTAAATTTATTTGATTCTCAATTTACGCCCCGCAATGCCGCCATAGGCCTCTAGAGCGGGAGTGAGCAAGTACTGAACATAAAGTTCTTCTGTTCCGTTATTTTGTGTCTGCTCAAAAGCCAGCCTAATCTTCCAAAGGTAAAGTGCTGACGCACTGCTCACTTGCCTACCCGTGGTGGCAACGCCTCCGCCTCCGCCTCCGCCTCCGCCTCCGCCTCCGCCTCCGCCTCCAGGCTACGTCACTGCAGATTTGTTCAATAATTAACTAAGAACTAGTTCAAACAAATAAGTTTTAGTTGAAATTACAGTGTAAGTTTAATTTCGATTTCAGATTGAACCTTTCTGTTAGAAAATGACTTAAGTGACATCAGAAACAACATACTTGTTCATTTGAGGGTTGAATGCGGTGTCGCTCGCCCTCGCGGCGGGAAAACGACCCGCGCTCGATACTTCTATGCTTTACCTAATGCTTTATGTTATGATATTACTAGCTTCATACCGCGGCTTCTCCCACGTTATAAATACCTTTTCGCAAAATATTTACATCGAGTTACGCCTGAAAAAGGTTACGGAAATATTTTTAAAGCACATAACGTTCGCTCGGAGAATGTCATAATATTCCTTGCTTTATTTTAATAGCCTAGATATCTATCTCAATGTTTAAGGACCATGTCCTATATTCTTGTTTAGTTATGTTTAAATTATTATCCCCCGGGAAGGAATCACCGGAATACTAAGATCTTATGTCTCAACCCAGATTATTGCTTTTCTGTATGCCAAGTTTTATTTAAATCCATTGTGACGTGATTGACTTTCAAGCATTCAAACATCTTAACGAACTTTCTCGTTTATTTAAGTGGGCCAGATTATAAAGCAAACACAAAACTAGTGTTTTAAAGCACAGATAAATTTTGCTTCTCGTAACCTAGTACTTCAAATCATTGTATGCAATACTTATTAAAGTAACGCTAGAGGTCTTCAAGCCTGACTAAGCCCTCGTAGCTCACTCGTAGCGCGTAGCACGCAGCCGTAGCGCGTAGCTCGTAGCAGTCGCGATGATCACGTGACCACTTTTGACTTATGTTCATAGCTTTTTGGCTGGAAAACTAAAAATTTATTTGCCTCGCTGCGAAATAAAAGAGCACGCGACGCGCGGCGGCGGCGGGGGGGGGGTGGGGCGGAGGGCACTATGCCATGGAATAATGTTTTACGACTTAATAATCTTGTTCATTAAATAGAAGGGTCGTAATTGCCCCATTTTCAGATGACACAGCTAAAGTAAAGCAATTTTAGGGTTCCAGATCTCTATACAAAACAAAACCCTTATAGATTCACTTTATTGTCTATCGGTCTGTCTGTCAAGATCCTTTTTCTCAGGATGGCGTGACGGTATCAAGTTCAAATTAACATTAAAAACTTATGTCTGCAATCTTTTAAAGCTGTATAAAAATCAAGCTTCTAAATCAACTCAATCCAAAGACATTGACACAAGATACAGCCATTTGAGGCTTTTTTTCTAAAATATGGGAATCAAAACGTATATGGTACTTCCCATAGACCCAGAATCATGAAATTTGGATGGAAGTAAAGTAAAAATTCAAAAATTGTTAATTTCTTGTTGTGTATCGCAAAAAAATCTGCTAATGGACTATTTACATATTAGTTTGTACGGAACCCTCGTGTGCCAATCAAACTCGCACTTGACTGGTTTTTATGCGGCAGCATGAAACTGTTATGTCCGAGAAGCGGTAGATGGTTTGTATTTGTTCTGTGTACCTAGTAACTTAGTCAGTAATTATGGTAATATCTACGTATATGTTACTAACAACCTAGACCAATCATGTTGTCTGAAATTAAATAAAAATTTGAATTTGCCCGTTATGACAGTATGGCAAAGCCTGTGTTCCTATGTACACTGTCAGGGAGGTTTTGTATCCGAAAACATACCTCACGCTTGTCTCACTCCGTGTTGCCTAATTAAAATGTTCACTCCCCGCCACTGCCACATATAAGTATTTTATCCGCAGTATCGGGCGAGGCGAGTGCCCGCCAGCAAAGAGCATTCTTCGCGCCATCAATCTCGCGGCCGTCTGCGGCGAGCGCGGCCCATTTCATGTCACCCGACTGGAGCGAACTTTGATACTGATAACGCGGCCCGCATGTACGCGTCATAATTACATATCTTGGTGTACGCTGTCAGCTGGAAGACGGATGGGTTCTGGTAAGCAGCGCCGCGGGGTCAGTACACTCCCGCCTGCATCCCGAACCCGCTTCAACACGCCAGTACTTGTCTTGTAATATACAGAACTGTACGCTTATTGTCCAACGCGCTGACGATTGCTTTCGCATTCACTATTTATTTCTCTCGAACGGTATAAGATGGTGACAGAAAGAGTTCGTAAATGCGATAGCAATCGTCCGACCCGCGCATTAGACAATATGGCTTCAGGTTTATGTACTTTTGTTAACCTAGTTGACGTTCTACTTCTGTAAATGATCATGGCTGATGGATGAGTGTAATTTCAGGACATTGTTAACTCTAGAGTAACTGTCACGCGGCCGCTGTCTTGACATATTATTTATTTGATAGATTTCAGCTCATTAGAGAGGCTCCGGTAACTCATATTAACACGAATTACTTCATGTTTCCCAGAGCATAGTTACTATTGTTATTTAAGCGATGTCTGACGACGCTCTGTATATGTCCGCTCCACGCACTGTGCTCTGAAGTGTAGCCATCAAAAATATCGGAGTGATGAACGCGCCCTTATGCGACCGAAAATACGCTCTCATTCCGCTCCGATATTTACGATGACGACTGTAAGTCCGCTTCTTGTATACGCGTCGTGGAAAGAAGAATGCCTCGCAAGAAACTCGACAGATATTTTTTTTTTACAAAAAAAATTATACGAGTATTAAAATTTACTTAACTATAAAATGAAAAAAAAAAAAATAGAAAAAGATACTTCATACTTAACTTGTAAAAGTTGGCCTAGTAGCGCCATCTCTTGGTCCAGGTGAGCGGGTAGCTCCGAAGGAGTGTTGAAGTCTCTCGGTAGAGGGCATAACATAGATGCGCTTTATCACTGCCTAATGTGATTATAACAGACTGAAGTGTACGATGTATAGGAAAGATTCGTCGCTAACTTCTAGACCAGTGATGGTGTAGGGGTAAGCACGCAGCACGGAACGCTGAGGACCTGGGTTCGATTCCCAGCATTGGTCTTTTTTCTGGGGTTTTTTCTGTGCATCTATGTTTCAGTTTGTATTTAGTTTGAAATATATAAAATGAAGACCAAGCAAAGACAAAAATAATAATAATGTTAGCATATTTCATTACCATCCTATCTAGCTTTAATAATAATGTTAGCATATTTCATTACCATCCTATCTAGCTTTAATAATAATGTTAGCATATTTCATTACCATCCTATCTAGCTTTAATAGGGATGTATAGGGCCTTTTAGTTAATTCAAAACGTATTAGATATTATCTAATTGACCCAAAGGGCTCTGTTCATTGATTAGATTTAGTATCAGGCTCATAGACGGTAAACCCGAACATAAATTACCTATTCCAAATTAATTAATGCGATATGATGTATTGAGCGATGTATACCCTATATCTCACTCTGACTCAAAGGGGGGTTGCTTGTCGGTATTGCATCTAAATATTAATCGTCTTCGTAATAAAATTCACAATTTGGAAGCCCTATTGGAAGCTGAACTTCATATTAGACCGTGCTTTGTTTGCATAACCGAAACTTGGTTCAAGTTGGGCGAAGAAACAAGCACATATTTACCCGGTTATCGGATTATAGCGAATTGTTCTAGGTCAAATAGTAGGGGGGGTGGGTGTATTATTTTTGCTAGGGATGATGTTTCTAATGGCTGTCTAGTTTGTGATGTTAAAAGTTATTACAGGGAGAAAGTCTTTGAAGTGTGTTGTCTGTCCATACAATTGTCGAGTACGCACAAAGTTTTTGTAAGCACAGTTTATAGAAGTCCCGGTAGTGATGTTAAGGGTTTCTTGACACAATTGGAGCTATTTCTTAGTAGTAATAAAAATCATAGTTCTATAATGTGCGGAGACTTTAACATTGATTTAAAAGGGGAAACAGCTGTTGCTAGAGATTTTCTGCAATTACTTATGGAACATAATATGAGACCCACAGTACAAGATTACACTAGGGTAACGGAAACGTCTCAAACATTGGTGGATAACATATTTTCTGATATGGACGACAACTATAATGCGCATGTGGTTCCTTGTAGCTTTTCGGACCACGATGCTCAAATGGTATTTTTTCCTGATCGACTAGTATTGCCAATTAAACAGCTTAAATCACAGGTCAAACGAATATATTCACAACTTGCTTTAAAAAACTGTAAACTTGATCTGGAAAGGGTTTGCTGGAATAATATACTTAAAGAAAAAACATGTGAAGGAAAGTTACAATTGTTTTACAGTACGCTATATAAAATCATTGATAAATATTTTCCTTTAAAAAAAGTAAGAATAAAAAATCACAAGAAAACTTGGTTAACACGAGGAATTAAAGTATCATGCCGGAAAAAGAGGTCCTTACTGTTGGAAACGCGTAAACGGAAACATGATTTAAGTCTTAAGAAATTTTATAAATCCTACAACAGCACGTTAAAAAGAATGATATTCGCAGCGAAAAACCTACATTTCAAAAATACGCTACAAAGGGCAAAGTCTAAAAGTAAAGCCGTATGGAAAATTGTGAACGAGAACACGGGCAAACATTCAAGTTCAAACAAAGGCGGAATTAAACTTATGCATAATAATAAATTGATTGAAGATCCTCAGTTAATAAGCAACATGTTTAATGAATATTTTGTTAACGCGGGTAAGGTTTCAGATAATAATGCGGATCACAGCAGTCGGCATATGACGCTCTTACATAATAAAAACATAAATAACGTACAGTCAATGTTCATGACACCCATTAATAAGAATGAAATTATAGAAATAGTTAAATCCTTAAAAAATACAAACTCCTGTGGTCCCGACCATATAAGTACCATATTCATAAAATATAACATTGAAGTTCTGTGTATTCCGTTGTGTGACATATTTAACGCATGCATATGTGAAGGAGTTTTCCCTGCACAGTTTAAATCTGCAAAAGTGATTCCTCTACACAAAAAGCATAGCAAAACTGACATAAATAATTACCGCCCGATATCTCTGCTGACAGTAATTTCCAAAATATTTGAACGGTCAATAGCGACAAGAATAACCAATCATTTTGAAAAATATAATTATTTTTGTCCTGAACAATTTGGTTTTAGGAAAACTCGTAATGCAATAACAGCTGTTACAGAATTGGTCTTACAAGTTATGAACAACCTTAACCGTGATCTTAAATGTGCTGGCATTTTTTGCGACCTAAGTAAGGCATTTGATTGTGTTAACCATAAAATATTATTGGATAAATTGCAGTATTATGGAATACGGGGATCTGTTCTGAATTTGCTTAAGTCCTACCTGACTAATAGAAATCAAATTGTTCAAATATCAGACGTAGACAGTGCAGGATGCATTAAATTGGTTAATTCTGCAGGTAGAGTGATTGACTGTGGGGTTCCTCAGGGATCTGTTCTTGGGCCATTGCTATTCAATATATTTATAAATGACCTACAGTGTAACATAACTCATGGCACAGCTTACCTCTATGCAGATGATACAAGTATAATAGTTGAGAACCAAAATATTGCAACATTAAAAGCTCAAATCTGTAAGACATGGACGGAACTGTCGTACTGGTTTCAATGTAATGGTCTGAAAATGAACCTAGATAAGACACTCTATTTGCCTTTTCTGAGACACACAAATAGTTTGACGTTTGATTTGCCTCTACCTGTAATGAAGGCCAATAGTGTTAAATTCCTAGGTGTACAACTGGATACCCAGTTGCGCTGGTCAAGTCATGTAACCTTGCTAAAAAAACGATTGGCCAGCGCTTGTTACGCTTTAAAAAATCTATCTAAAATGCTGAACACTTCTGCACTTAGGTCAGTTTATTTTGCATACTTTGAAAGTATATTAAGGTATGGTCTTGAGGTTTGGGGTAATAGCGTGTACATAGAGTCAGTTCTGATTTTACAAAAAAAGGCTATTAGGCACATCGAAAGAGCAAAGCCTCTTGAACACTGTCGTCCTCTCTTTGTAAAACATGGGATACTAACTGTGATAGCCCTGTATATATATCTGGTATGTATTTTTATTTACAAAAATAAGTTTAGATTCGTACGTAAGAGTAATAATATTAATAATAGGCCACGTAGACTGGAATGTAATTTTGACATCAAACTACCTAATTCTAAAAACTATTTACAATTTAAAAGGAGTATTGAATTTAATGGAATAAAAATCTATAATAATTTGAATGATGACATAAAGAAATGTAATAATGTATGCGAATTTTCCAAGAAATTAAAATCTTTTTTACTTGTACGACCATTTTACAGTCTGAAAGAATATTTTGAAAAATTGTATGAATAGACATTTTTATTATTAGTTATTGTATTGTAAGAAATAAGAAAGTATTTATTTAGAGTAAAAGCGTTTGCATAATCAGTATCCAGTGGGCCCCAAACTAGGCTGATAGAATAAGACTTTTGCGTGCCATATTGTGGCGGAGCATGCATTCATGTAACTGTATCTAACTACATGACTATATTAGCACCTGTGTATGTTCCAGCAAAATAAATTCATTTCATTTCATTTCATTTCATTTCATATTGCATTCGGCACCGTGTGGCTTAGCGGAACCCAAAGGGCCAGACCTAATGCCAGCGTAACGGAAAGTGTAATTGGCTTAAAATATTCCATTTGATTTTGTTTTAAAGGTTTACCCATCCTTCCCCAAGTGTAACTGTTACAAATCAGATAAATGTGTGCGACCGGAGCGAATCATTGCCGCCTCATAGGTCACCCACAAGATCTCGGCACTCGCCATCGGAAAATATTCTCATTTCTACTAACTGTTTTATGTATTTACAAATTAAAATTAATCAACACAAAAAATATCGTAGAACGTTAGCGTCTATCATAAATCGCTGAAACTCGGCCGGGCGGAGTTCAGGCGCGGGGCGCGGCGCGGGCGGCGCTCTCATTAGCCACTTAGCATTTTTACCGCATTATTCATCGACACGAACCGCGGTGAACGGATTTGCGAATCGGTCTCACCCCCGCCCCGCGGCCCGCACCTGCAACAAGTTCCCGCAACCCTCTCCTGGCGGCCTTCCAAACGGAATTGGAGAAATGGTATTATTTGTTTTGGTTGTTCATTTTCATTAGGCCGCCGCCGGCGCCTCGCGCGGCGACAGCTGCTCGCGATTGATGGACGAACTTCGCCGCCGATGACGAATCGACGCGGCATTACCCCCCGCCCCCGCCCCACGACAACCTGGCCCCGGGTCGTCGCGGTCGGGCCATCAATCAATTGCGGCGACGACGAGTCCACTAATGATCTCATATTTGGTGCATATTTGCATACAAACAAGTGTCGCTAGTTTGTACAACTGTAGAATTTGATTCAGAACATAATCGGTCGCACCAGCTCGTATCTGCTTAGTTGATCACATGTTAAAAACTGTCGGGAAAATGTGTTGCTGGTTCAGACGTGATACACTAGCAGACGCGAGCATATGCTTATGCGTATGCCTGGTTCCGGTATGGAATAATTTTGTGGAGGGCCAGTACTCAATCGATCTCAAATCGATGCCCAAGATCGAATCGATTCGTTTTACAGTAGAAACTAAATTTCTGCGCATTCTTGTCAATATAGAGCAGAGCAACATGCAGACCACACTTCACAGAAAAAATACTCACTCTCCCTTCCAATTACATTCTAGAAGTTTTTATGTTCGTGAGAGAGAGAATGTGTACCTTTTTTCACAAAGTTAAAGCTAGTAGCTACCCGCTATGAAAACAGACTCGGTTTACCTAAATCTAATTTAGTGATGCACAAAAACAGTCCATATGTTAGACAGCTGAGGAAAAGCATCCTTTATTCAAACTTAAGTTAAAAAACCTTCTTATTAAAAAGCATATTAGGTATACTGTAGACGAATTATTTAATGATAATGATAAATGTTAGAAATTGGACATAAAATATTTATTTTGAAATTAAGTAAGTGAAAATGTTAAAAATTATTTAAGTTTAGATTAATTAATGTAACATTGGCATGCCCGACCAGGGTCCATATGAAACTAAATGTAGGTACCTACTTAGTTAATATTAAGAGCTGTACAACACTATGGTTGCAATAAACGACTATGACTATGACTATGATGTCGTCACCGCAATGAAGCTCCCTGGCTAGCTTCCTTTACCTGCTCTGGTTTATTGCATTAACCACATTTTACTGACTCGTGCTTTACATTAATATATAAATCAAAACATCCATAACGTTAACGTTTATACGTCGAAATATTAAGTATCTGGGCCTAATTCAAGACAATAACGGTGTACATCCCGTCGCAAAATACTTCAACGTAATTACCTGTCTTGTCTTCTCGGCTTCGGGACTTAAGAATATAGCCCGCGCGTTTCCTAGCCAA
Organism: Archips crataeganus; assembly: GCA_947859365.1. Taxonomy (NCBI): domain Eukaryota; kingdom Metazoa; phylum Arthropoda; class Insecta; order Lepidoptera; family Tortricidae; genus Archips; species Archips crataeganus. Next base: position 76,942 of record OX402057.1, on the reverse strand, counting down.
GTCGATCTTATACTGAACAGGGCTTAGAGCTCATGGAGTTTCGCTTAAGTTCCACTTAGCATAAGCTCTTAAAGTAAGTTGTCACAACGTAACCCCGGCTCGATGCGATTACCGCGGCGCGAGCAGTTTGCATCGCCCAACGTTACCAACGCATTCATTCTAAGAGAGATGTCGTTTTTGAGGAAAAACCATTTGAGATGAAATGGAACCAGACAGGAAACTACCCTTATGGCTCGGCCATGATTTCGCACGATAGGTGGCGTAGTGAGAGTTTTCTCTGTTCATTGCGGGACTGAGATAATTGCTGCACAGTGATTACCTGGCAACACGCGCAATGAATAGAGAGAGCGCGTGTCACGCCGTCCGTCGTGCGTAATTGTGTCCGGGCTGCGCCGCCGCAACAGGTCGCCCGGACGGTGGAGCGGCGCTATGAGCTGATCGCCGCTTCCGCCGCTACCGTGCGCAAGGCCCACCAGAATCTAGGCCACCTTTTTTTTCCAGCATTACTTCTCATAATTATTATCGACGAAGAGTGGCGGTGTCCATCACAAGTAGGTAATTGATAAATAAATCAGCGGCGATACAGCCGCCGCGCCATTCATCACGGTCACAATGGGATCTCCGCGACCCGCGGCATTGTGGGCTCCGCCGCGCTGCCCCTCCCCACCCCCTCCGTGGCGCTGCCAGTGCCCATGATGGATGGACGTCGTCTGCAACTTGCTGAAAATCTGAGAATTAGTGAAAGAATCGTTTCCGCCCTCCCCCGCCGAGCGCGCCTCTTCGGCCCCACAGCTCGAGGTAGCCGACTATTCGATTACCCAGACCTGTTTAAACAAACTTTAGTATTTTCAAAATTGCTTTCTTACAATCATTATTACGAAGCAACTAAACTGCTTCGTAGCAGTGACCGTAGACATCTTGACTGTGTATAAAACAGACTGCATATTGCATAGTTACCCATTTTCGCTTTAATTTAAACTGTTCGCCTTAAATCTTAGTGAAACGAGCTCCTATTAAAGTTGCAACAAAAGTGCAAAGTTGGTCCGTGATGGCCAAACTTATCGCATTAAAACTTGGAAGATGACCCGCGGGCGGCGAATAGTTTTGCATCGAGCGCCGGCCGGGGCCGTCGACCGGACAACGTGATAAAACTAGGCTCGTAACTAAAAAAATAGTGACAATAAATAAGACAAACAAGTCCAACGACTAAATCATTAAGGCAAAATAATTTATTGAATCAGACGTTACTTTGCGAAGGTCCATATTAATGACCTGAAACTTTGCTCACCCGCGACCTTACGATAGCTACGTTTATGTAAAAAATGCGCATTCATGCAGTTCCTCCACCTCCACACTGTATGAACACACACAAACCCGACTATCACCACCACCAAACTACACTGACGCGTTTTGAACTCAACCAGAGCTCATCTTCAGAGTACCGCAACCGTTCACTATGCTAATAAATGTTAGACCATATGCTATGCATTGAGGCAATATTACATCATATTTTTGGATCGTTAGTTTCGTAATGCGGAAATGAGTGTGTCGGGCAAACTCGCGCGAAAGAGCAACGAATTGCAACATGCGGAAATAAAGCAGCGTCCGGCGCCTGCCGACGGCTCCCGGCGGCTCCCGGCGGCTGTTGGCGCCCGGACACGCGCCGTTTGCCGCCATGAGCACCAGGGACAGGACAAGCTTCAGGTGTAGCACCACTTTTCCCCAAACTTTTCTGTATAGAAAACCTGAAAACCTACATTGGGAGAAACCTAGTCAGGTACAAAATCTAAACACACCTTTTATATTCTCATTCAAACCCGGTAACTTTCATATAGGTAAAATCAATACTTTTATGTTCGGATTTCTACTCCCAATATTATTGAGTCAATAAACGTATGTTTTCCGGGTGCACAAAGCAAAAGAAGGGATAAGAGACGTGCCGATCATCGTTGCGCAAAGCTTTCACGATAAACCGCTCTGACGATGATCGGGAACACGCGGTCGGAGCGAGCCCGCACACGCCCGCGGATGATTGGCAAGACGCACCAAGCAAATAAATAACCGCGGCCACCTACTCATTTCCCAATTGTATTTATTTTTTTTTTTTTTTTTTTTTTATGATATAGGAGGCAAACGAGCAGACGGATCGCCTGATGGTAAACGATTACCGTCGCCCATGGACACCTGCGACACCAAAAGAGTCACAAGTGCGTTGCCGGCCTTTTAGGTAGGAGTACGCTCTTTTTTTGAAAGCTTGAAGGTCATATCGGTCCGGGAATACCGCAGCAGGAACCTCATTCCAGAGCTTTGCTGTGCGAGGCAGGAAATTTCTGGAAAAACAAATTATTATTATTTACTGTTCGCTGAATCACCGAGATAAAGCCAGACGAGATACTTGCCAGCACCAAATGAATCAGTGTTCCGACTCAATAATTTCTTCCATTTCTGAGTACTTAGGTAAGTAATTATTTATACAAAATACAGCTCAGCCAGTGTTCATTTTGACTTGTAAATCAACATAATCTTTTAGTCACATTTTAGCTTGAAGAGTTTTCAACTCAATTCATTTGATACAAGTACTGGTATATTTGTTACAGCTAATACAGCAAAAACTTGTACAACGTGGTTACATTTGCAATACAGATTCTGAACGAAAATATAATCTTCAAGAGACAGACACACTATCTTCTACAACTACATAAGTAGGTGTAGAAGACAGTGTGGTGTGTCTGTCTCTTGAAGATAACATACTCGTACAATTCGTACATATATTATTATGTTACACCAAACCCTACAAAGTTACACATGCGACCGCCAACGCCCGCAAAGACGACTTTCATTCTTAAAACTTACAAATACTTACTTAACAGATTTCACACGTGAATCAAATTGTCGTTCAAAACAAAACCTTCCCGTTTTTTGAACCAATAACTATTTAGTAAAAGTAGGTGGACAAAATACTTATTAAAGTTGTCTCTGTGTCTATTTCTTACCAACAGACGTGTAGAATCGTGAGTCACTTGCTGAAATTCACGTCACCTGTCACATTGCACGGGGAGCTGATGGGATGGGTCAGTTTCTGCTTGTATCAGCTTCTGCGGAACACACTGTTATCAAGATATTTTCTTGACAAGCGTCATCAAAAATTGCGCAGGACTTCGTGTGTGGAGATTTATGACAATTTGTATGTTTGTTTCAGTGTGAGCAGCGAACAGCGGCACACGCCAGCCCAAGGCACCGCCAGCCCACCGCGCAACGCGCAACACGCAACGAGCAACACGCAACACGCAACACGCAACAAGCAAGACGCAGCACGCAACAAGCAACACGCTACAGGTAGCGCCACACTGCACGGAGTGGTCGGCGTACGCACACAGATGCAGCCGAGGAGGCAGGGTAGAGGGAGAGGTAAAAACCTCTCTGCTCACGCTAATGCTAATATTGGCTGAGCGGTTCACTCAAAAGATCGAACCTAATTGTAAAAGCGTCACACTGAAATATTTTAGGCGATTATCATGTTGAATATCCGCTCCACAGACCGTTGGGGGATTACATTTATTTTTTAAAAAAAGTTTTTCATTTCTGACTTCAATCGAGCAACAAAAAAGCAACACAATTTCTCTTTATTCTTCTTCTTTCAGTGCCACTCCAACTAGTGAAGGTTGGCCGTTAGCTCCGTGTACTTTGTGTGTTTTTTTGTGGACGAGGACAAGAGTCCTTAGCGAGGCGGAAAAGCTCGGCAGCGCTCGCGATCCCCGTCCACTCCCTGATGTTACGGAGCCAGGATTTCTTTCTTCGCCCAACTTTCCTCTTTCCAGCGAATTTGCCCATCATTATGAGTTGCAACAGCCCGTACCTATCATGCCGAAACACATGGCCTAAGTATGCAACTTTTCTCCTCTTGACAGTCTGCAAGAGTTCGCGTTTCCTACCAACACGCCGCAAGACCTCCTCATTCGTAACCCTCTGAGTCCAGCTGATAGCAAGCATACGTCTATAAGCCCACATTTCAAATGCTTCTATGCGTTTTCTGAGGTCTTCTTTGATTGTCCAAGCCTCGCATCCGTATAAAAGTATTGGCCAAATGTAACATTGTAAGAGACGCGTCCGCAAGGGGATATTTAGGTTAAGATTGCAGAGAACCTTCTTCATGCTTGTAAATGCACTGCGGGCTATCTCTATGCGCGTTTTAATTTCGAGATCACTATCCCAGCTTTCATCCAACCACGTTCCCAAGTACTTATATTTATGCACTCTGTCAAGTTTTCGGCCTGCCACCGTAAAGACGGGATCCAAATTATCTTTGTTAGAAACAATCATGACTTTCGTTTTGGTAACATTCATTTTCAGACCCGCCCTCACACTGCACTCGTTCACTCGATTAATAATTGTTTGAAGCTCAGTAGCTGTAGACGCTATTAAGACTGTATCGTCCGCGTATCTTAAGTTATTGATGACACGCCCATTCACCGCGACGCCACAGTCAAGTTCATCTAATGCTTCTGTTATGATGGATTCTGAGTACAGATTAAAAAGAGTCGGTGACAGCACACATCCTTGTCTCACTCCTCTTTTGATGTCTACGCCATTGGTTTCTTCACCATCCCCAACAATTGCGCGCTGATTCCAGTACAGTTCCTGGATGATATCTATATCTTTGTCATCCAACCCAACATCCCTCAAAATGACCATTAATTCTCTTTATTGTACACCACGTAATAAACAGCTTAGTGCAATATGCACCTTCCCGCTATCCCGCTACAGAGCAATCCCTTCCAAGCAATATTTGAAAACAGAAAACAAACAGAAACAACAACAACAACAAAGAAAACAACAGGTGGTCCAATTATCATTTGTGCATACTCAAGGGTTGACTGGTAGAGATCCCTTAAAGGGATAAGTTCGCCTTTGTACATGCATTTCAACGGTTGTCAATAATGTATTTCTTTTTTTTTTCCTTATTTTTGTACAATAAAGAGTTTACATACATACATACATACATACATAATTTGTATAATTGAATATCGAAGTTTATAGGTGGCAGATTTTCAAAGTTAACTCTTGAGACTAGTTTCGTGCTGGCGGTAACAATAATTGCTCGGGTATTTGTTGGATTTACTTGTTGGCTCCATTTTAGCATCCTTTATTAAATACAAGTTAGTGGACTCTAACAGATGGCAGATCGCCAAGTGCGCCCAGGGCCCAATTGCATAACAAAATACAAGCAAATAGTATTAGTGAATTTCAATACAAGGATAATTACAGACTGACTGCATTCCAATAGCAACGTACCTGCGAATGCTGACAGCCCATACACTTCAAACGCAGTTAGCGTGCAGTTTGCCCTAATGTTGGTGCAATGATTCAACTACAATGTATTAAAGTAAAAAAGCGGCGAGCAAGAGCTTAAATGCTTAGCTATATGTACTCGTACCTAGGCCTAATTGATTCTCCATGTCGCGGGAAAAATGCGGGCAGGAGCTACCGCGGGTCTCACCGCAACCCTTTTACCTACATGCTTCCTTGGAATATTTGTTTCAATCGAGACTGGAATTAAATACTTTCATGATATTTAATGAAAGTAATCAACTCCCTCGTATTATTTATTAATTACTAGATATTCTGTATCTTGAGAGAAGTCTCACCCCAGCACTGGGATTGACGAAACTCGTCCGCCTTGCGGAGCACGGAGGCGGGGGCTACCCTGGCGCTATTACTTAAATAGCCCCATGAATAAATGACGATGGCTCCACCAGATTGGAGCGGCCGATTAATCTCCGCGAATCCGCGCAGCCATTATTCATACGCTGGCGATTGATTTACGACGCGCGGCGCTGGCTCGGCCGCGCCGCGAGGACAGGCTTCGCGGGCCCGACTACCAGGTCCCCAGGGGAGCCATTTACCGTTCCAAAACCGTGACCATCAGTGAATTGCTACAAATTTACCGATCCAATTCAATTTTCACAAAAAGGTAGACAGAAGGTTGATTTTCGGAATCCTACTGCCTCAGAGGCGCGACTGACTAATAATGACCTATAATTTTTTACCACGTATTGCTGATCGTATCCAAAATAAATTGAAATCAGATGAAGTGACTAATCGTTATAGGTTATAGTAAATTAGGTCGGAAGTCAGTTTATCGATTTCGGCAATTCTAATCCTATTATTTTTGTGATCTGAAATTCGATTATTGTATCTTTCAGGTTAAACTCTGCAATGAGTGAATAAGTAAGAGTAAGGCGGCAGGAGGCAGCGGCAGGGCGTCAGCGGGGAGAGGCTGCGGCGGGGCGGGGCGCGGGGAGGGGCACCATGAACGACCCGGAGCGCGAGGACCGCGACCGCGCCGCCTGCGAAGCGCGCCTCAACGCCACCACGCCGCCTGACGGTGAGCCCAGCCACAGATGTGCTTTTATAAGTGCAGGGTGTAGGTAGGATGTTGATGATTTTTTTGTGCACAGGCCTGTACTGTCCGGGCACGTTCGACTCGTGGCAGTGCTGGCTGCCCACGCGCGCCGGCGAGCTCGCGCGCGCGCCCTGCCCCGGCTTCGTCCCCGGCTTCAGCACCGCCCGTGAGTGCCCCCCCCTCCCCCGTGAGAATACCGTGCGACCGCTCCGCCGTCTCGACACCGATACTGATCGATCGTCTCGCGTTTCAGGTCTCGCGCACAAGGAGTGCCTCGGCAACGGGTCATGGTGGAGCCACCCCACGACGGGTCACCCCTGGTCCAACTACACCAACTGCGTGCCGGCGGAAGATGTTCGTCCATCCATATTTAGCACCTCCGTCGGCGGCTCCCGCCCGCTCACCGGACGCCCGCTCTAACGCGTTTCTCGGTCGCAGGACGTGAGCGACATCATCGCGGTGTACGAGGCGGGCTACGGCGTGTCGCTGGTGGCGCTGCTGGCGTCGCTGGGCATCCTGCTGTACTTCCGGTCGCTGCGCTGCGCGCGCATCACGGTGCACATGAACCTGTTCGCGTCGTTCGCGCTCAACAACTCGCTGTGGCTCGTCTGGTACGCGCTGGTGATGCGCGCGCCGGGCACGCTGGCCGCCTCGCCCGCCTGGTGCCGCGCGCTGAACGCCGCGCTGCAGTACGCGCTGCTCACCAACTACACGTGGATGCTGTGCGAGGGGCTGTACCTGCACACGGTGCTCGTGTCGGCCTTCGTGTCGGAGCGGCGGCTGCTGCGCGCGCTGCTGGCGGCCGGCTGGCTGCTGCCGCTGCCGGCGGCCGCGCTGCACGCCGCGCGCCGCGCCGCCGCGCGCGAGCCGCTGTGCTGGCTGGACGAGGGCGCGCCGCGCGCCGAGCTGGCCGTGCTGGTGTGCGGCGCCGTGCTGCTGAACCTGGCCTTCCTGTGCAACATCGTGCGCGTGCTGTGCACCAAGCTGCGCGCGGGCGGCGGCGCGGCGGGCGGCGCGCAGCGGCCCTCGGCGACGGCGCTGCACGCGCTGCGCGCCACGTGCCTGCTGGCGCCGCTGCTGGGCCTGCAGTACCTGCTGACGCCGTTCCGGCCGAGCCGCGACGCCGGCTGGTGGCTGGCCTACGAGTACGTGGCGGCGCTGAGCGCGTCGCTGCAGGGGCTGTGCGTGGCCGTGCTGTACTGCTTCTGCAACGGCGAGGTGCTGGCGCAGCTGCGGCGGCGCTGGCGCGTGCTGACGTTCCGGCCGCGCGCCAACTCGGCCACCAACACCACCGTGAGCGTGAGTAGCCCGCGGCTGCTGGCCTGCTGCTGCTGCGCCGCGCCCCGCCCCCACCCCGCTCACCCCGTGCGTGTGTTGCAGTTCGTGCGCTCGGCGGCGCCGGGCGGGCCCGGGGACAAGGTGTGACTGGCGGCGCGTCCCGCCGCCCGCGCCCCGCCCGCGCCCGACGCGGAGGCGGACGCGGAGGCGGACGCGGACGCGGACGCGGAGGCGGACGCGGAGGCGGACGGCGGGCGCCGGCGCGGCGACGGCCGCCACATCCACTTCGAGCTGGTGGACAGCGACGACGACGCGCCGCCGCACACGCGCCTGCTGTAGGCGCCCCCCCCCCCTCCCGCGAGGGGAACGCCGTCTGTTGCATGAATGACGCTTCGTGTGAAAAGTGACACTAACTCTTGTTAGGTACTGCATGTTCTGTAGTGGTTTCTATCTCTAATTAGAGCAGTGGGTGTGCCCGTGTTACATGTTGTACAGAACTTTATGAGTGTCGAGCGGCCCGACCGACGCGGCGGGCGCGCGCTCGCGACGCTGTAAATACGCAATGGGAAAAGGAAACGCTAAAGGCCCGCGACTCCGTCGCCGCCGTGTACAGTAAGTAACGCTAATTCCTGTACATTTGTACATAATTTTATAAGTTGGATATAATTATACACTGTGTTACAAGAATCATCGTTTCACTTCTCTCCCCGCCAGCGGCGTCCCTCGAACCACAATTATCTCAAAACATCAGTGTCATAGTCAGGGATCGTAAAATGCGAACAAAATCCATTGAAATGACGTGTGACAACCAGTTAGGGTTGGCGATGGATCTAAATTGATTGATGAACTAAAATAATACAAATAAATATAATGGAACAGAATCCGAAACTCAGGTTATTTTATTGCCTGGACAGGCTGTAGGTATATTTATTCATATTATATAGCGCAGATATAATTGACAATGTTAGAAACTGTAAATGTCACCTGTACGCAGATGATTTGCAAATTTATATCTCGTTTAGGCCTGACCATACTGACTCAGCGGTTGAAAAGATGAATCGGGATCTCAGTCGCATTGCCGAGTGGTCAGAAAACAGCAGTTTGGTTTTAAACCCTATGAAATCTAAGTTTTTGGTGCTCGGTACAAGGCACCAAATAGCAAGCACTGTATCTCGTGATCCTCAGATCTGTATTTTGAATGATAGCATAGCTCGTGTATCCGAAGCCAGAAACTTGGGGGTTCTTTTCGATGAAAGACTGCTATTTGAAAATCACGTCCTGGAAAGTATCCGTAATTGTTTTTACCGTCTTAAGGTCTTATATAAGATTCGTGAGTACTTAAGCACAGACATGCGTATCAAGCTTTGTGACTCGCTTATCCTTTCTAAGCTCAACTATGCGGACACGGTGATCGGAGAGTGCTTGCTATCGCGTACTAAAGTACAAATACAGAGACTCCAGAACGCATGTGCTAGATTTTGTTTTCCCATTCCTTACAGAGCTCATGTCACGCCATTCTTTAGCAGTAGCAGATTAATAAAAATGGAAGCTCGAAGGACACTGCACCTTGCATCCTTATTATTTGAGGTAATTAACAGCGGACAACCCTCATACCTCTACGATAAGCTGTTGTTTTCCAATAAGCCTGTGCGGGGGGCTCCCCGGCTCGTCTGTCCGCGACACAAGTCGGCTAGGTTTCGTGGCAGTTTCCGGTACGCTGCCACGCGTTGCTGGAATAATCTCCCACCACCAATTAGAAATGCGTGTTCATTGTTTACATTCAAAAAGAAATTAAAACTCCACCTTTACCATGAACAGCTTTCTTCTGCCTAGCCTGGCCGGCTTTTGTTTATTTTGTTTATTTTGTCTATTTTATGTTTAAATTGATACTTGTCTTGTGATTGTTCCAATGTCCAAGTTTTTGTATTTATTTGCATAGGATTGTTTTTGTTTTTGTCTGCATACTGCACTGTGTAATGTCATTTCATTATTTCTTTCTTTATTTTTTAGGTTTCATTGTATGTAGTGTACTATGTTGTAATTTTTTAACGTAGTTTAGTTTTAAGTTTCTGTGGACCCACTGAAAATCAGCGTCGTGGCACCTCGTGCCGTGACACATGCTGAGGGGTGTCCTTTTTTTGTAGCAACTACATTCATGTGTTTATAATCTGTTGTGTACTTTTTTAGCTGTTTTTATTGTAGTTGTTCAAAAATAAATATTTTCTATTCTTCTATTCTATTCTATTCTATTTATTATAATTTAAATTGTTAACCAAAAAACTCCAAAATTTTCGCTAGTTTGACGGCGAAGCAATTTCCTAAAAAGGAAAAACCGGCCAAGAGCGTGTCGGACACGCCCAAGGTAGGGTTCCGTAGCCATTACGAAAAAATCAAGTAATATTTTTCTAAGGATTTCGTATGTGTACGGAATCATCCAAGTTTAGGTATGTTTTATACCTTAGGCTACTATTTACTCTTAAACTACAAATAATTTCCAAGCAATCTTAGCCGCTATAATTTTCCTAGTAAATTTGATATATTTACTACCATTCTGAATTTTTTCGAATTTTTCCACCCAACAGTTTAGATTTTAGACGGGGGGGGGACGGCCGATTTTAATGAAAATTTTCACTTTAAAGTTGAATATTTCGCAAACAGATCACTGAATAGAAAAATCATGTTAGCAACCCCGCAATAGTTTTAAAATACCTATCCAACGATACCCCACACTATAGGGTTAGCCGAGAAAAAAAAATCACCCCCACTTTACGTCTCTGGGAGGTACCCTAAAAAAATTTTTTTTACTTTTTTTTATTCAGTCACTTTGTCGGCGTGACTGATATGTATATTCATGCCAAATTACAGCTTTCTAGTACTAACAGTCTCTGAGCTTAGCCGCGGACAGACAGACAGACAGACAGACGGACAGACATGGCGAAACTATAAGGGTTTCTAGTTGACTACGGAAACCTAAAAAGAACATTTGGGGGTGGTAACCATAGAGAGATCTCTCTCCAGGCAGATGTTATGCCTGGGGACCGAAGTCCAATGGATGAAAGTTGGAAGTTGTATTTATGCAGCCGAGTTGAGAAACTTCGATAGCGTGATGTAGGATTGTAGTATAGTTCCTTATGCGATGACTAGTTGGCGCTAGTAGTCGCTACATCAGCCCCCCTTTTAGACCGGAGGTCGATACGAATTGCAGTGGAGTGCAGTCTGTGCGTCATGTGGGCGCTTGCAAGGGCCAGTCGCTCAGAGCCTCGTCGGCGAGCATTGTTGTTCTTCTGCTACTTGTAGATGCATGCCTGTTGCGTAATTGCTCGGAGCCTTGTTGGCGAGCGTTGGTTGATTGATTGGCAAGTGGAAGTAGTGGGAGGAGGATTTGCGAACTGTAGACACCAGGCAGATAATAGATACTTACATGTTAGTGGTGCACAGTGCGGTGAGTATGGCTTGCTGTGAGACTGCGTCATCCGTCTTGTGTGTCTGAAGGTTGCGATTTTTGTCCAATGTCGTGGGTCACCAATTTGGGGGTAGTCACCATAGAGAGATCTCTCTCCAGGCAGATGTTATGCCTGGGGACCGAAGTCCAATGGATGAAAGTTGGAAGTTGTATTTATGCAGCCGAGTTGAGAAACTTCGATAGCGTGATGTAGGATTGTAGTATAGTTCCTTATGCGATGACTAGATGGCGCTAGTAGTCGCTACAAACATAATTGATTGTAAAACCGAAAAATTAAAAATAAAAAAACGTAAATAAATAAACCGTCGATCCTGATAAACAAAAGAATTTTTAAAAAATAATGGGTGCCATAATGCATGAAATAATTAATAGAGTCCTTTTATGAGCAGCAGTTTCGGATTTGCGACTTTGCCTATTTGGTTGAATGTTATGTTGCATTGCGTATTTGTTGTCAATAAGTCAGGACATGGTAATCCTGGCTACATAGGTTATAGACAATACATTTATCAATTCCAATAAGTTTTAGTTTAACGTCATAGATGAACTATGGACACTGATAAGGGCAATTTAATACTATAATGAATGATAAATGAACAAAAAAGAATTTAATTCCTATGTATTAGTGACAACCCTAGTACTTCAATAAATTTTGCTCGCATTTTACGATCACTGGTCATAATCATAATATTTTAGCCGCAATGGGTGTTTTTCTACATTCAGAAAAACTGAAAATTATAAAAAGGGGCGGGTAAAGAAAATGTTCTGAAAATTATATATTTAGTGCCTACGGACTGTAGACAATTTCTTTCAGTCCCGTCTTCAACGGCCTACGGTACCATCAACCACGACTGCACGTAACATGACGTACGTCGCGGAAACTGAATCACGTACCTACCACAGTGGAACTGAACTAATGATATCTTTGTAAGATATATGGTACATTATGTCAACATGGTATTTGCAACTCTTCCCCCCTGGTATGCCGTTCAATTCCTTCGACTGTACTTCCATTGAATTTGCATCTTGATATGTGCAAAAATATGATGTTAACACTATTTAAAGTACTTATTACTTTGCAATCTGTATAATCAGGATCAAAACATTCTAACACACTAGACGCTACTTACACTTCGATAATATGTATACACTGAATATGTAGCGTCTAGTGTCCTCGTAATGCCTCGTATATCCTCAATATATTATGATACGAGTCCACTTTTTTCTAGAAGTTTAACCAATTAATATGAATAAAAATATTTTTTTAATAAAAGTGGTAAACAGTACACATTTCTTTCATTTTACTTCCTATACGTACCCATTATTTACATTATACTTAATCAAACCAAGAAAGCACCAAAATCTTATTCATATTTTTGTATCGTGTACTAAATTGGGATTTGTATGGGCATACTAGTGTCAGTTTTCCGCTGGTGAAGCGTAGTGTCACGTGCGGGGCAGATGTGGGGCAGTTGGCGACGGCAACGGGCGTCCGGTGTCGGAGTGTCGGAGCCGCCGCGGCCGCCATGTGAGCGGCAGTTGGGCCCGCTCCAGCCGCGGCCCAGCGAGACTCGCACCACGGAACCTCGCATGGACTACTAATAACTAGCACACTCGCCGATAATAATATTAGATAAGTAGAACGAAGCACTCGGAGACAACTGATGCACTCCGTTGGCTATGCGAATAATTAGGGTCCATATTATTACGATCCATAAATATTGAAAGTCATAATGTAATATTTCCCATTTGATAGTGGATCATTTGCCATAACTCTTTTTTCTCTGAATCTATTAACTGCTTTTAATTGTTACTAAATAACACTAACATAACATAACCTAGATAACCTATAAGTACAGGGTGGAAACGATAAGTGATCGATCTCACTCGATTATTTCTAAACTATACATGCAATGCATGAAGGAAGAATAGAATCTGGTTACTGATCCTGAAATTGCATTCTTATTTAAAATTATTTATGGAAAACATTGGTTTTAGGCTTTACTTGCTATGGTGTTATACACATGTATATATATATATGTATACATATGTATACATATATGTATACATATATATTGTTTTCTCCTGTGGACATAAAATTAGCAAGTCCGAGTCAGCAAACTTAATTTTTATTTAAATGGGACGAATGTTGCGGCCATGCGTCTCACACGCCGATGAAGACATGACAAAAAAATATTAGCAGTATAGACTTGGTATAGACTCTTAATTTTGCCATGTCCATAGGAGAGACGCAAACCAAAAAATGTAACGTATGACCCATTTACTTACTTGAGCTTGAAATTACATGGAGCGAATAACCTAGGTACCCTTAATAATGTTAAAGCTCCGGAAGGCGACTTTGCTAAACGTAGTGTCCACGCGAGCCCAATGTGGATTAGGAACTTCGCACACAACATTGAATTTCTTTACAGATATGTGCGGGTTTCCTGACGCTGTTTTCCTTCTCCGCTATGCTCATGGTAAATTTCAAATGTAAATCTGCACAATACATGTATTCTGATAAACTCAGAGGTGCGAGCCCGGCTCAATTCACGACACGACCCTCTGCTCGAAAGACCATAGGTCAAACCACTTGACTGCCATGACTTTTTTGATCTACTTATACCTTGTATTGTTATACCTACATAAAATTGCCGCTCGCATTAAATTTGGAATTGAATAGAAACTTTTTGAGTTTTCGCTATTTTTAAAATGGAATCATGAGAGTTAGCTGCTCCCAATACTCTTGACCAGCTCGTCCACCCTGATGCGTCGGGAATTGTTCGGGCGGCGCAGGCGCGGCGCCGCCGGCTATTTGCGGCGTCCGTCGATCATTGGCAGCTGCATCGATGCGCCGCTAATTTAAACTACTTCGATTGTTGCCTCGTTGTTTATTTATAAGTGCCTCCTTTTACGGACAGCGTCCGCGCCTACAGCTATAATAAGAATATTTGCAGGCATTCAAGCAAAGTGTCACAGAACTATTATTGTTCAAGCTGAAATTTTATGTAGCTGTGTGATAGCTTAGTGTAGCTAGGCAGAGGTTCCATCATTAAGTTGTGTTTAGAGCTGCAAGAAAAAACGTGCAAGTAGCATTACATTGCTAGGCAATAATTCGAACGAGATCGAAGTGGTCGAACGAAAGCCGCAATGTACTTAATGTACCTTGCACGTTTTTTTTTGCAGTTCTGAACTGGGCTTTATGATTGGTTTATAGTGTAAAGCGAGAGTAGAGTGTGTGGCGATGAGGCGCAGCTGAAGAGTTGTTATCGAATCAAGCACCAGATTCAGTAACAAAAGTTATATTATTAAACAACGTAAACTTAAATTAACCCACTTACACGATAACGCAAGAGCGTGCAGTCTCCGACAGCGAATACAAAATAAATACATTGACACCGTGGTGCGTATAAAATTTGAGTAAAAGCGAAACGACGGAACACACGCGGGTTCCGCAGCGGGGCGGGGCGAGGCGGGGCGGGGGTCGTCTAGAAGCACTTGCGGTGCACGATGCCGGGCCCCGACTCGTCGTACTCCTGCTTGGAGATCCACATCTGCTGGAAGGTGGACAGCGAGGCCAGGATGGAGCCGCCGATCCAGACGGAGTACTTCCTCTCCGGGGGAGCGATGATCTTGATCTTGATGGTGGAGGGCGCCAGGGCGGTGATCTCCTTCTGCATCCTGTCGGCGATACCGGGGTACATGGTGGTGCCGCCGGACAGCACGGTGTTGGCGTACAGGTCCTTGCGGATGTCCACGTCGCACTTCATGATGGAGTTGTACACGGTCTCGTGGATGCCGCACGACTCCATGCCCAGGAAGGACGGCTGGAACAGCGCCTCCGGGCAGCGGAAGCGCTCGTTGCCGATCGTGATGACCTGCCCGTCCGGCAGCTCGTACGACTTCTCCAGCGACGTGGACGCGGCCGCCGTCTGCATCTCCTGCTCGAAGTCCAGCGCCACGTAGCACAGCTTCTCCTTGATGTCGCGCACGATCTCGCGCTCGGCCGTCGTCGTGAACGAGTAGCCGCGTTCCGTCAGGATCTTCATCAGGTAGTCGGTCAGGTCCCGCCCGGCCAGGTCCAGACGCAGGATTGCGTGCGGGAGCGCGTAGCCTTCATAGATGGGGACGGTGTGGGACACGCCGTCGCCGGAGTCCAACACGATGCCGGTGGTACGACCGGACGCGTACAGGGAGAGCACGGCCTGGATGGCGACGTACATCGCGGGGCAGTTGAACGTCTCGAACATGATCTGAGTCATCTTCTCGCGATTCGCCTTCGGGTTGAGAGGCGCCTCCGTCAGTAGGATGGGGTGCTCCTCGGGAGCGACTCGCAGCTCGTTGTAGAAGGTGTGGTGCCAGATCTTCTCCATGTCGTCCCAGTTGGTGATGATGCCGTGTTCGATGGGGTACTTCAGGGTGAGGATACCTCTCTTGCTCTGGGCCTCGTCTCCCACGTAGGAGTCTTTCTGTCCCATGCCCACCATGACGCCCTGGTGGCGCGGGCGGCCCACGATGGAGGGGAACACGGCGCGCGGCGCGTCGTCGCCCGCGAAGCCGGCCTTACACATGCCGGAGCCATTGTCCACCACCAGCGCGCCCGCATCGTCGTCGCACATCCTGACTGTCGCTTCGCTCGCGGTCGCTGCTCACAAGATAGAACTCGCTCGGAGTCCTGTAACAAACAACGACACCGTCAAAACGACAATTCACTGATTCACTTCGTCCCCGCCCCGAATCGAATCACGTCCGATCGAATTTTACCGATAAAGACCGAAGACTGATCTATCAGCACCGCTGTGATCTTTATTTTTAAATCAAATAGCAACGACACTCCCAGTTCTGTGATCACTTCAAATCGTCCTCTAATCACTGGCACAAACTGATTGAGTTCAAATATCCTATAGCAAGTAAGAAATAGAACAGGTATCGCTGAAGAGACACTCACGCTGTAGGGTGTCGGGCGGCGCGGCGGCAGTAGGCGGCGGCGAGCGGCGCACGGCTTTATACCTGCAGGCGCGCCGCCGCACCTCCCCCGCCCCCGCCCCGCCCGCCCCCCGCCCGCGCCCGCGCGCGCCCTATAAGGCGCTTCCCGCCGCGGCCGCCGCGCGCGCCAACTGCCATGTAAGAGCATCCGCGTCGCGGCGCATTGTTTATTTCGGGTGCATTGTCAACCGCCGCCGCTCAGTAGTAATCCCATTTAGACTATTTATTCTAGCTGGCATTCTTACAACCAGGAGGTGATTAATCTATGGCGTAATTAAACTACTTAGGTATAATTATCATGCAGTGTTCCTATCAAGATCTTAAGATTCTGACCCTAATCTTCCTACTACTTAAACATAATAACGAAACGCCATTTTCAGTAGGTATTCTTATCCTTGACAATAATTATTGCCTCTTTAGTACCGAGTTGCTGGTATTGTGTTATGCCTCCTGAGGCTAGACGAGGCTAGGAAAATGGAATACCTACTCTTATTGGTAGATTTTTTACGAAACCGCCATAATAATAGATAATTTACCTAAATATATGTGTATGAATGAATTAGGTTGGTTAGAAGATTGATGCATCGTTTTTTAAATAGATAGATTATGCACCCTATTACTGAAAATCTTAATCTTTTTTTTATATTCTCGAAATTAGTTTACATTCATTGGAAATCTCGTTTAAAATAAGTACAATGACTCTTTATTGAACACCACGTAGTAAGCAATACATGAAAGAGGTATGTACATAGAAAAAGTCACAAGATAGGCGACCTTATACTTTGGACCGATTTATTTCAGGCAACCTTTTACAACAGGAGGTAAGGAATAAAGTACACCGGGTGGTGCCATTAATAAAACCCCTGAAACTCTAAGCATTAAAGACCATTTCTTATATCCTATGCCATGGTGAGGCACCCCCGGAAGGCACCCAAAAACCGACTCATCACGTCACATTTTCTGAGATTAAAAGAACAAAACATCCAGAAATTCATACGATATTTAGTATTCCGCATCTCAAACGAAAAACGGAATTCTTATAGGTTTCGGCGTCAGTCTACAGACAGTACTCTCCGTCCGTCTCACTCAGCCGATTCGCTCTAAATCTACTGGACCGATTTAGTTCAAATTTGGCACACATAATTATGCATTTCTGTAACTCAATCATTTTCTAGTAGGTATTACCTTGTTTTATAGTAAACAAGTAAATAATAGACAGGTCAGACCATTTTCCTATTTTATCTTCGAAACTAAATAGGTATTAGGGCTACCTTTATGTACAAAAAAAAAACAGAAACAGTTATTTTACTTTTAGAATAGATTTCAGGAAAATAGGTAACAAGTAAAAATTTCTTAATAAAACCTTAGATGCGCCCGGTAGCCGGTTTGTATGAAACCTAAAATGTTACCAGGATCCCAAATTAAAATTACCATTTTAAGTGTAAAATTTGAGACTTAAAAAGATTTATCTAACCGTGGAGTATGTATAATTTATATCATACCCTGCAGATGTAGGTATTTAGACAAGAGCTTGAAATGGCTAATGTATTGGTGTACAGTACGACACGGAGCAGTAGAAATGGAGTTATGTTCGCAATTGGCAACAACTCAGTATTTCCTTCAACTTCAACTCCAACTCAGTGGTTCCTTTTTCATTAATTTCTACTGTTTTATGTTTTATGCTGTTTTATAGCCGTTGACATGAAACCATCCGTTGAGAAAAACGTGCTGATGGCATTAGGTACGGTCGACCAAGAAAGTGGTCTACCAGTTTTGACAAAAGTTTCTGTGACATCTAAATATCCCTAAGTCACTGTCATCATGTTGTTGCAAGGGAAAGTCGACCTCGTTGAATCATGACGTGCAAATGAACTTCGACCGTAGGGGGTAGACCATATTTTTGACCGACTGTACTTATGCATAGACAGCTCTGTTTCCTTTCTCTTGACGGATTTTTTTGACATTGTTTAAGCATTGGTGCCGACTTTACAGAGATATTCTAAAAACACAGTGATACAATGAGTAAGTACAGTCAACGTCATAAATAAGTGATCATTTATGTACCTTGTCGCTTTTAGTCGTTACATAATTTCGTATGGCATTTCAAACATGACGTTAAAGTGACGGGTACAAAGTAATCACTTATTTATGACGTTGACCATAGGGTCAAAAAGGTAGGTATAGACCTACTAGAATAGTTTAGACTGATTATTTTCTAAATTAAGGCAAACGTACCAATGCTCGACACCTCAGCGACCAGTAAATGACACCCATCTGTCACCTGTCTTATACAGGGTAATTTTTTAATCAGTGCAAAAATTTTGATACGTGATTCAGTGTCGTTAGGTAATAGATCACGATTATCTGTTCAAGATTTTTTTTTACATTTTGAAATTTGGGTTGTTCATAGTAATTCATCCAATAAATTGGTCGAGTTACTATAAAAAATAAAAAAATAAGTGATAAAAATTATAACGAAAAATACTGAAATTTGTTATTTTAACGACACTGTATCTGTATCGCATATTAAAATTTGTGCGCTTATTAAAAAATTACCCTGTATGACATAAGATTGAAGGTGCCATGTATTGGGTCAGTGTCGAGCACAGGGACGTTTACCTTATATCGAAACTAGAATTTACACCGAAAAACCAGAAAAGTATCTATAAATAGCGCTGGGAATTAAACAAACGCCATTTATAAAATATGCCTAGTTTTCTTGTTTCTAAATAATATTTATAACATAAACATAACTGCTCGGGTTGGTGTAATTAATTTAGTGGTTTAGCACGCGTCACGGAATGATGAGGATCTAGGTTCGAGTCCTAGCCTAGTCCAAGTTATACTTTTCTGATGTTTTAGCGTGATGCGTGTGGTTTAGTTGATGTGTATTAAAAAATATCTGACTAGCAAACTGTAAAAATTAAAACAAAATTTCCAATTTAGAAAGCGATCGGATTATGATTGCCTATGCATATTTATTTTCCAACCACGCCGTATGCGAGTCTGCGACTCGTACGTACGCCTGGCCGTAGTCGCAGTGGCAAAGATCACCTGCGCCGGCGGCGGAGCGCGCCGCGACGCCGCTGCCTTATACGGTAGTTGCCCAAACGTCGCGCCCCCTCTGCTCGAAGGTTGCGCTAAAATTAAAACTGAAAGTAAATCGCGGACGTCGATGCCGGCAGACGACCTCAATGTTTAAGTATGTAACGGCGAGCGAGGTGTCCGGTGCCCGCGCCGCGCCGGCTCGACGGCCACCGATGGGACCACCGGGCGGCGGCAGTCTCCAGGCTGGAGCGTTATCATTGGTTGAGTTTGTCTAAAAAATATCCTATAAGATCGGGCATAGGTTTCAGGGGTGTAGGATTTCGATCGACCGTCGTAGGATTGTAGGATCAGCAACCGCTGGTGATGCTTTCGGAGAGAGGGTGGAGAGAGGCGAAACACGACACGTGTCCGGATTTTTGTTTGTGGTGGTGACGATTGGTCTTGTTAGCGTTAGTTCATTTCTTATGATGAGAGAAACAGCATATTTGGATGACGTAGACAATTAGACATACTACTCGGCGGAGAAGCAAAATAAGTATTAAATTTATTTTAACACGTCTAAAAATATTGCAAATTTCACTTACGACTCTGATAAGCAAAAAAATTGCAGTTAGGATGGGTGAATGAAACTTGACCTAAATAACATGCGCTTCTAAAATGTCCTAAGCTTAAAAGAATAAATAAATTTCGTGGGACGATCGACACCAACCGACTATGAATGTTAACATGAACCAAAAAAAATGCTAACGGAGAAGGAAATTTCCATGAACAAAAAAAATGCTAACGGAGAAGGAAATTTCCGTACAAGTAAATACTTAAGTTCTGATATTCTGATTACAAAATGGAGTCCTAAATTATGAAATGTACTTCCAAATGTTTTCACCCATACTCAGTTATTGTGTGCCGATAAGAAATTTAACAAAACTGATTCATTATCTTGTGATCTTTATCTTAATATTACTTGGCGTTGAGAAAATCACTCGTGGCTGGCTACCCGATGGTTTTTTTTTTCAAACATTAATTTTGCTTATTCTTAAGTGATTCTCCAAAATGTCTCTTTCGTTGCCATTTTGTAGTATAATTAAAGATGAAGAATCAAAAGCATCTTACCATTTAAAATATGCACATGCGTGCTACTTATTGTTGTTCTTTCGAACGAAATAGAATAAATGCGAAAATACGAGTGTGATCTAGCAATGATGAAATAACCAGAAGTACAACGACAATATGCTGTACGACGTCGCGTCACCGTCTGGTGATCCCTTTTAGTGTTATTCTACATTATTATTATCATAAAATTACATAAATCGGAATATTTTGATGGGTGGTTCTTGGTGGGGAAGTTTGACTAACCTTACCTGTAAGGTTTATTCATTTGTTTTTTTTGTCATAAACCGAAGTGGAATGTTCGAAGTATTTACTCGTAGGTCCTGCGCCATTACCTTTAATAGAACTGCTGCGATTTTTTCCGCACTAGACCCATTAGAAGTAGAGAGGAAAAGAACAAAAGCGACAAATGACTCACAATAGCTCTATTAAAGGAACTACCTACAGCGAATAATGCAACGTAGTCGCGCTTTAGATGTGGGATGTGGTACCTAGAGGTGAAAAACTTGAGTAAATGATCCGTTGTATGTAGTAGCGCACAGAATTGATATGGAGCTTAAGTAATTTTTCAAATTTAGAACGTCAATTTGTTTATACGGACACGTTACAACAGGTCATTCACTTAAGTTTTTCATCTAAACCTACACTCAGAACAGCGACCAATATACCGGGCGAGAGGTGAAGTTATACATATACCAGTTTTGGAAAATATAAGAAAAAAAATCATGACACATATTTAAGCGATAATATTATAGCCATCACTTTTAGTATTAGACGCCTTTATACAGTCACTCTATCGCGCATGAAACAGCAATAGTGTGCGAAAGAATGCGCGTGTAAAGATGTCGGAAGGGGAAGGGATAGACCACGCGTAAAACTGTGTAAATTGCACACGCGCCAACACGCGCCAGTTCCACGAGATCTATCACGCACGATTAGCCTTTACACGTTCGCTCTTTCCATTCTCAAAAAATATATACCTGTAATCGCGCGCGAATGAACGTTAAGTTTAAAAACTAACAAAACATAATTGCGCCCGATTGCGCGCACAGGCTTTCCGGCACGCAATCCTGTACGCCCTTCAGAATGCGCGATAGAGCGCAGATTTCGAAAAAAAATCTATTAAGTAATTCTATTAACGACCGCTTTAGCCTAGTTGGTAGTGACCCTGCGTACGAAGCAAGAGGTCCTGGGTTCAAATCCCGGTAAGGGCATTTATTTGTGTGTGCAGCACGAATATTTGTTCCTGAGTTATGGATGTTTTCTATGTATTTAAGTATTTATTTATCTATATAAGTATGTTTATCGTCGTCTAGTACCCATAGTACAAGCTTTGCTTAGTTTGGGACTAGGTTGGTTTGTGTAAGATTGTCCCCTAATATTTATTATTATGTTTATTAAGTATTTCTTAACCAAGGGATTTGGATTTTTTGTTCTTATTTTTCAAGAACTGTTATATTTTGGCCTCTTGCTTGGTTATGGTTGAGTCATGAGATACCCTGCGTATAGGTGTGTTTACAATTTTTGATATATACCTGCTTGGTTTCACGGTATCTTTTAGGGATCCGTACCAAAACGATAAAAATCGACGACGGCTTATCGTATGTACCTACGTTTGGTTAAAAACATAATTGCAATCCATTAATACTTCTACAAGCCTAAGCGAACATGCTTAAACCTGACGTAGGAGACGAACATAAATCAAATCAAATCAATCATTTATTTCTTAGAATATGGTACAATATAGGTTAGTAAAATTGGTTTCTTCAGCATATTCTGCCAGCATCAGCGTAGAAATATTTTAGGGCATTATGAGAATCTATATTATAAGCCGAATACCATTGTGGCGAACCCTTAAGTTTACCACTGACGTCAACATCCTATACGTAGATACCCAGTACCACTACCATGAGTTTACACTAGTTTACGTGACCGTACTCGCTAGCGACGGCGTAAATTATTTGTATGGAGAATTGTACAGCGCCTCTAGCGGTCACTTACGGAAGTACAATTCTCCATACAAATAATTTACGCCGTCGCTAGCGAGTACGGTCACTGTAAACTAGTGTAAACTCATGGTAGAGGTACAGCTATAGCGCTGTGCGAACAGCTACCGCCGCGATCTCTCGGCATTGACTTCTTGGCACTGGCGGCGGGCAGACGTCTCCAGGATCTCTTGTTGTCCAAGGATTGCGTGAGCCATGTAAATTGTCCATTGAAGTGATTAATAGATAAGAAATAAGCAATTCTAGCGATAGCTAAATTCATAAGTGGTTTTTCAGCGTACTTTTGTCTTGAATAGAACTTAAATTCATTGCTTGAAGTTTAATTAAACGGTTTCCTTGGTAAAACTTATTTTCATTCCACGCAAATTAACTCTAGTTCCAAACACAATTTGCTTAAACTAATTATTATTGAAAAATTCAGCAACAGAGTAGAAACATTTACTAAGTAACCATTTGAACATTTTGTTTTCAAACTGATGTGTCGGTAGCCTTTTGTAATCCTCAGGTAGTCTGTTATACAGCATTATAGCCATGCAATGTACATTCATGCCAAATATTTTTAAGTTTTGTTTAGGCTGATACAATTTGAGCGGGCTTCTACTAAGTCTGTTAATTTTATTAATTATTTTGCCATGCAGTGGAAAAAACTGTGGGTACTTTTTGACAAATTTAGTAATTTCTAATATATATAGACACGGCAATGGCAGAATGTTAAGTTCCTGAAATATTGGTTTACAATGGGCAAGATATTGGGCTCCATTATACAGCTCTGATACATTTTTTTACAGTAACAGTTACATTCGTAGGCCCTTGAATATAGCAGAGCAAGTTTAAGGCCCGGCCACGGCTGCACACCAGCGGCGGCGCGGAGAGCGTTTTTTTCTTTGCTCAATATGCGGCCGAGACGCGGCGATTCTTTCGCCGCACGCGCAATGAACTGAGAAAACGCAAACCGCGCCGCCGATCGCGCGAAGTCGTGTGACGTCACAGCGAAAGGCACGGGGCGCGTACTAGTGATTGAATCAATTCACAATGCCAATGAATATTATTGTCATGGAGTTATTTCTGTCGCAGTCACGAGCGGCAGCGCGCGCCGGCGGCTCGCCTGCAGCACTGGCGAAATTATACAGCTTTTAGGTTCTTGGTCTCACACCAAAATCACAGCCATTATTTTTAAGTACGATTTACAATTAACTGGTAACCTCAACGAACAAAACATTTCTTGCGTTGTCACGCGAAGTGTCAATTTTCATTTAAGTTCGAATGTAGGGTGGTATAATAGTCTTCCACAATAAATTAAATGGGGGGTCAGACTTCGAGAAAAAGATGATTCGGACAACTTGGGCCCTTCTTTGACTAGACTTGGCGGTCACTGCCCCGTCGGCGTCCGGTTTGACCACTGCCGATGAAGCTGAAAGAAACTGTCAACTTGACTTTAGCTAGGGACTAGCTTTTGTCCGCGCCTTCGTTTGCGTAGGTAGTAAAATTAACGATAAAGTGGTATCATCATCATCCCAGCCTATACACGGCCCACTGCAGGGCACAGGCTTTCCCTTTCCCCTTTCACTCCCGGGCTCCCGGCCAACTGATTTGACCAATCGTGCGTCCGCGTCGTGGAATGTGAACTGCAGATGACTTACTTCTAGCCTAGCAATGTGGCTTAACTTTACTTACTTACTTACTTAATATTACTTGCAAAATACTTATTTCTCGTCGTCTTAAAAAACAGGTGATTGGTTATTTAGATTTTTTTAGTGCGTAAATAAAAAGATTTACTTAGGTTAAAGAGGGTTAAAGGATCTTGACTTATTTTTAAGCTAGGAAAAATGTTTAACTTTATTTTAACTAAACAAATTATTAAAAAAACAAGTAGATTTCGTGAAGTAAGTCTTAAAAAAAGTGTCACTTAACTGTTTCACGACAATCTGTATCTCCGAAACCGAAGAATATAGGATATACGTTTCTTAGAACAAAATGCAGAGAATTTTGCGCTCTGTAATTTGGCATCATTAACTCGAAACTGGCCAAATGAGGCTTAACCCTTTTTAAGCTTAAGTACGGCAGCATAGACGTAAAGTGGCGGTAATTTTTTTTCTCGTCTAACCCTATAGTGTGGGGTATCATTGGATATGTATTTGAAAATAAATAGGGGTTTGCTAAAATAATTTTTTGATATATTCACTCCGAAAATTCAAAATAATGTGCCCCACCCCCCTTCTAACTTTTGAACTGCACGTCTAAAAAATATGAAAAAAATCACGTAACTTAATAAAAACTTTCTAGGAAAATTATTTTCAACTTAATCTATTGAGCAGTTTTTAAGTTTTTGTAAAAAAATATTTTTAAACTAAGATTGTAATGTAACCGCCACTGCAAGCATTTTTTTTCTTTAAGTACTGTACTAAGCCTCTGGTAGCTTTGGTAACATTTTATCTTCTATTATTTAGGCTCATAATCATGTGTGTTAGGACCTTTTCTACGTTGTGTGTTTTTTTAATTTTAGAAAGTAATTACCGGGGTTCACGAATTATGGTGAACTATTAGACTTTACATATTTATGCAAATAGAAAGATTATAGCGAATATATGTATGAATTCTTAAATATAATTTACAGATAGAAATGGACAAAGGTTTAATAATTAGTATTATTTATTTGCTCTGGAAGATATTGTATAGCAATATGGTATTATACTCGTAAAGGAGGAGCCCTCTCCCCGCTCCGTCCAGTAAAGCTCGTCACCACACTGGTCGCTCTCCCTCGAGCCTACCACGACCATTGCAAAGGGAACAACAAACTATGTCGCCCGTCTATAGATCGTATGTATCAGTCACCAAATGAATAAGAGGACAATCAAGAATGTAGTTACCCCTGTGGTAGGATTTTATTATTCCTAAAATTTACATGGAGTAGCTACCTTACTCACTTGAGACTAATTCTATTCTCCCCTTAGACTCTAGTACCTATAATAAGAAGGTACTTCGATTAGTGTATGAGTAAGCTGAAGGACGCTCCATTACTTAGTCTACAACCCAGATCGAGTAATTGCCCCCCCTCCCCCCCCCCCACGTACCTCCCTAAGACACCCAATCCTGCACGGATCACCTCTAGGGATGAATATCCTTAGCTGCAACCTCACTAACGACACCTATTGCCGAGCGAGTAAGTAGACACCCCGTTGGACTACGCATAGCCACTACGTGCCGATTGGTCAGACCGAACACTAGGGGGAAACCTTCAGCAAACCAGAGGCAGTATTGGCCCTTGGAGACCATACGTATATCGCCAATCCTCGCACCCAAAATAATAATTTTGATAATCTACAGACCGCATAATGAAAGCTTCACATCAACTGTTGCTTAGCCTAGCCATCGCAACTGTATCGTCTGTACTATGGCACGTGATGGTGTAGCTGCGTGCTATCTGGACCATTCCACTTGGTCGGTCGTAACTATACTGGCATTTGTGCCTACCAGTATTGTCACTTCCCCACTCTCAGAGTAATAGTACGGATAGAAGTGTGGGAAATACTTTCTCTACACTAGTCTGATTAAATCCAAGTTTAATATTGAGGACTGGTAATTATTAGTGATTTAATTTAGTCTCAAGTATTATGAAAACCCAGTTCTAGGTTCTAATAGGTTAACAGATTTTATACCGAAACCAAGGGATAAATTTTGAAAATGATATTCTTCCACAAGAACAAATAAAATAGGTAAAACAATACACCATAAGTCTAAATGGATTTGTAAAACAACACAACAAAGGTAATAAACAGTAATAATATGGCCGTTTATCCATTCCTATCAGTAATTGATCAATTACTTTCCAAAGATAAGGTCATGGTGAATACACAAGGTTAAATAACATTAAACCCTATTAAAATTATACTGGGAGTCCTTACCTAGGAAGTACAACTGTTTCACTGTTTAAAGACTCTGCGGTATTATCGAAGATAGGTTTCCCAGGAGATCACAAGATCTCCGGTAACTTACATAATATTCACTTCAAATATTACTTCAAGACAAGGTCTTCAATAGCTCAGATAATATTCACTTCAAATATTACTTCAAGACGAAGGTACGACAACATAAACGCACAAAGTTCTCAGTCAGAATATTGTTCGCGTCCACTGTCAATTATCGAAGATAATTCCTTTCGGATTTCAAAAAAAAATTTAAATTTAAAGAATAATTCCAAGAGAAAAGACAATAAAAAATAAATTCAATTCAAAACATTGTATAGCTCAACCCAAGGTGGTTTCTCAATATCAAATGCCAATAGAAATTCTAATTTATTTAAACAAAGATTCAATTATTGGCCTGTTCTAAAATTTAAATATTTAAATCTATTGTCATTTTTATTTGTATTAGCTAAATAGAACTCTATTACTCATTTCGACATTAACTGTCAGTCATCAAAATTTCGTTTAAAATTGAACCTTAGCTTTCGTTGACCTAAACTACTATCTTACTATGTAGATTTGTTCTATATGCATGATTTCAATAAATGTTTAGTCGCGAGAGTCAACCCCGATAGGTTTAAGTTAAGGTCGCGTTTGATTAAAATATACGGAGGGCCGATATAGCTGAAAAGAATTATTTATATTTGTATTAGTTCCTACCGACAAGTTAAATTAATAATTATAAAGACACTTAGAGGTTAGGTTAGGTTAGGTTAGGTTAGGTTAGGTTAGGTTAGGTTTTTTTTTTTTTTTTTTTTTTTTTTTTTTTTTTTTTTTTCCTACGCTACCTCTGACATAAGTCTATGAGTCTGTGTTTACGTATACCTTTGCATTCCAGTTCCATCATTTCCACTGATCACTACCATTCCACATACTGTATCTTTCTACTACTCATCCTCATTCTTACTATTGGGTTACCGACCCTTCAAACTGTGTTCCTATTCTAACTTATATATCTAATTTTATTTCATATCTTGCATTCCGGCCTCTTTGTCATTCCGTCTATCAAATATTCTGGCCACTTTGTCACACATCATCTTTTATCCTTTCTTATATCTAGCGGGGGGAACAGGTTTCAGGATACAGTCGTTGTTCTTTAATATTACAACAAAACTACAATAATACAATCATGTTGACAATCTGATTACAAACACATCTTACCATTCCTAATTTTAACATACATTTTATACATTCCAGTTACAGGCTAAAGTTTCTCATATTTCTATTTTCTATCTTAATCTAACAATATTACTTATTCTGTATTTAGCAGTCTTTTGACTACTTACATTGTTTGTCTATTTCTTTGTATGCTAATTTTTAATATAATTCAATATATCATTTTAGCATACTATACACTACTGTTTTTATTTTTTACTATCACCTTGTTAGCAATTTTAACACAAAAGTTCAAGAACTTATCACAATTTTTCCCTTCCATTATATACTTAATATTATCTTTATTTAACTCGGTGCCTATTTCTATTTCCAGGTTGTATCTCTCAACATTGTACACCGGACACTCTAGTAACAAATGGACTATATCCTCTGGCGTCCCCGGCTCACAGCAGCACGATGGGTCCCCTTTGCACTTGAATCGGCTCAAGTACCCTGAGAACCCACCGTGCCCCGTCAAGACTTGAGTCAATGTACCACGGGGATTGATCCTCCTAACCAATCTATGCGCTCCCACCGCATCCGGAAAGAAGACTTTTGTCGTCGAAGCAGTCGTACCTGTTTTATACCTCTGGTTCCATACACCAAGCGTATCCATTCGTAGGATACGCCTGATGTATGATACCGGGCAAAGGTCGTAATTTGGTCTTCTTTTGGAACCCACAGCGGCCTCCTTAGCTAAGTGGTCAGCCCTCTCGTTGCCTTCCAACCCCGCATGGGCCTTAACCCAGAACAAGGAAATTTCCTTGCCCTGGAGGGAGATGGATCTTAAGTTCTCCCTTGCCGCTACGGCCAGCGGGTGAAAGCAACGATGGTTGGAGATGGTCTGCAAAGCCGCCCTAGAATCGCTATAGATCCCAAAAGAAGACCCCTTACTATTACGCGCCACACTCGTTGCTTCCCGCAACGCAAGAAGCTCGGCCTGGTACACCGTACAATAATCCGATAAAGCAAGCTTAACGGCCCTAGTCTCGGCGTCGCCTTGCCAGACTGACAATGCGGCGCCGACCCTGCCACCAATCTTGCTCCCGTCGGTATATATTCGGGTGTGGAAGTCACCATTTTTATCCAGGACCTCCTGGTTACCCAGAATACCAAAACCAATACTCGCACGCTCCGCTGGATGGGGCGCCTCCAGCGCAGACCTCCTCCGCTCCACCTCCCTGTCGCCCAGCTGCGGCAGGTTTGCTCCCTTCTTGGCCTCATAAAGCGAGGCCGCCTCACGAACTCGGAGGTCGAGAGGGAGCATTCCAGCCAGCAACAGTGCAGCGTTCAGGGAGACGGTGCGGTAAGCCCCGCACTGTTTCCGCGCAATCCCCCGTTGCAACACTTCAAACTGCTTCCTAACCATTAGCTTCTCCGCGGCCGGTGCCCACACACTGGCAGCATACAATATTATTGGCACAATTGTAGCCACGTAGATGGTCCGGACCACCTCTGGATGAAGCCCCCAGCTCACCCTCGCCGCCTTTGCCAGCTGTCTATAAATTCCCGTAGCTTTCCTGCACACATTTGCTACATGGGAATTAAACGTAAGCTTGTGATCTATCGTGACCTCGAGCAGTTTGACCTCCTTGGCCAAACCAATCTCGATCCCGCCCATGGTCAGACGCGGGGCGTCGTAAACAAGCTTCCTCGTAATCACCATCGCATTCGTCTTATGCGCGGCAAACTTGAGCTTATTCTCGACACCCCACGACCAAACATGTTCAAGAGCAAGATTGGCGCGTCTCTCTATCTCCTGAGACGTTCTGCCCTCAAAGACCAGGACTACGTCATCTGCGAAAGCCTGGCAAAAGTCACCCCCACCCACTAGGCTCTTCAAGAGAGGGTCTAGCAGGAGATTCCATAAGATTGGACCTCCTATGGAGCCCTGCACGCAACCCTTCTCCGTGCTCCTTATATATTGCTCCCCGGAGTAACGCACTACCACCTCCCGATCTTCGAGATAGCTGTCGATGGCTCTCCTCAGATTCAACGGGCAGTTTTCCTCCGCCAGCCGGACCCTAATAGCCGGCCACCAAGCGCTATCGAAGGCTCCCTCTATATCCAACGACACTAAAGTTACGATTTTCTTCTCGTCTAATTTGTTGCGGATATACTGCATAAGGTTATAGAGGGAGTCTTCGGTGCTCCTCTGTGGCATGAATCCATACTGGTTAGGACTTATACTAGGCAGCAGATGAAAACTGAGGCGAGCCACCAACATCTTCTCATACGTCTTCCCAAGGATAGAAAGGAGACCAATTGGCCTGTGGGACTTGGGGGTTGTGTAGTCACTCTTTCCAGGCTTCCTCAGTATGATCACAACCGCTCTCTTCCACGCAACTGGGAAATAACTGTATTCCAGGCACTTGTTCATAAATGCTAGAAAAAGCTCCGAATGACCTTGCATAGCACGAAGGCATATGTCGGCGGTAAAGCCGTCTTCACCCGGGGCCTTTTTAGGGTTAAAGGACTCACCAGCAGCAACCATCTCTTCCATGGTGAATGGCGGGTCACAAATTCCATTTTGCACCCCGACATTCACCCTCTCCGCTTTCCGTCGGATTTCCTGATGCTTTTCATTGTCACTAGTTGTAAGGTCTCCCGGGTAAAACGTCTCCGCCAAAAATTTAGCAGAGCCCTCTGCATCCAGAACCTTCCCATCCTTCACCAGTGGCAAATCCTCATCCCTACGTGAAGTCCTCCCTATAACCCTATATATCCCTTCCCACATACCTTCCCTATCCTGCTTCCCACAAAATTCTTTCCAGCTATTAATTTGAGCCCTAGCTACCTCTGCCTCATATTCACTCTTCTTTTCCAGGTAAGCATCAACCACCATCGACCTTCGAACTGGGGCTGCGCAACGGATTCTCCGCTTCCTACGGGTGACCTCCCGCTTCAACTCCGCGAGCTCCTCGGACCACCACGGTATAGCAAGAGTTTCCCTAGACTTCTTTTCAGGCATAGAATGTTTACAGGCTGTTGTTAAAACTTCAGTGATTCTCCGTGTGGTTTCTTCAATATCTCTGACGTTATCTATTTTAGTTATTTCCGCAACAGTAATATTTTTATTCAGCAATAATTGATTTAGTTTGTCATCAAACTCTTGCCAATTAGCTTTCTTCGAATTATATTTCCTTGTCGTACGGACTATTCCAATGCCTTTAGATTTTTGTAAGTTTATATAAAACATTATCGCGTTGTGGTCCGAGCACGTAAGACCTTCTTCAACTCTCCACTCATCGATATGGTCCAAGATGTTCATCGAGCAGGCAGTCACATCCACGAAGCTTTGATACCTCTTCCCACCACGGATGGTATCGAAGGTCGGAATTTTCCCTTTGTTTAATATAGACAGATTGAGCTCATCCAAACATCCAGCAAGTTCCTCTCCCCTGAGGTCATTCACCGGACTGCCCCACCACATACACTTCGCATTCACGTCGCCTCCGACAATCCAACCCGCCGAACCGACCTCCCGGTGTATTCGGGCGGTTAGGTTAGGTTAGGTTAGGTTAGGTTCGGCCTCCCGGTGTATTCGGGCGGTTAGGTTAGGTTAGGTTAGGTTAGGTTAGGTTAGGTTAGGTTAGGTTAGGTTCCACGGACCTGCTTAGTTGTCTAAGTGGGCGGAGAGGTGTACTCCGACGTGGCGCGTCCCCGGGTGGTGGATAGGGGAATGCCTGCCTCGCGGCGGGTAGGGGCAATAGCTCCCGCGAACCAAACACTGGGGGGGAACTGGGGCGGCCTTCCTAACCGAAGGCCTTTGTGGAGAAGCCCACGCCACTTCTCCTTCCGTAGCCCGCAGATCCAATTCAACGACCCCAGTCGTGGCGTTAATGGGGTATGTTTTGAATACTGCGGAGCGGAGGGCTTGCCTTAACTGGCCGGCCCGTGAGAAGGACACTCTATAACACCCGACAGTGAAGTCGTTAAAACCTGTGGATACCTGGCGACCTCCACAGTAAGTAGCCGCACTACCGGAATGGACGTCACCCGGTAGTGCAAACCCTTCGTTCCATTCTCGTGGGTACAAAAATGAGTTGTTAAAAAAAAACCCCCCCCCCCAACAACAAAACTTTTTGCCTTCCAAAGGAAGCGGCGTGTCTCATGTCGCAACCGGAGGAAGAGGCGGAGAGGGCCATTGTCCGAGCTACGGACACGGCCTTCTCAAAGAAGGAGAGAGGGCAGCCGTCCAGCCTAAGCATGGCGCTGGAGACGGAGCTGCCAAACACGAGAGACGAAGCAGGCTATAGTGGTGCTCCAGAGGGCAAGGTTTCAGCCTATCGCCTCAACTTTCCGCGGCTCCGACCGGGAGCCAAAGGGAGGGTAAAGGCGCAAGAGCCTAAGGATGGAACCAGGGACAGGAGCCCTGCTGAGAGGAATGAAGAGCGGCGCGTCGTCACCATCTCGGACGCGTCCGAATCGGAGGAGGGAGAGGGAGAGGAGTCTTCAAAGATGGTTCTGGAGACAGACCTCCCAGAAGTTTCCTTGGGTGAAGAGCTGAATAAGCATATCACCCGGAAACGGCCGACGGTGACCCTGGCTGAGGGACCAAAGTCACCAAAAATTGGGTCGGCGCGCAGAGGCGCCCTTACAGGACGGCGTCGGAGTCTCGTGGCAGCGGCCAGTGGTCGTCCTGCCATAATAGTCTCTGAGGTGGAGAACGTGGCGGACTCGGACGAGGAACCTGGCCCTCGCCGGTATTACCGCGACATGGTTGTCGCGCACGAGGTCGATGGGGGCGAGGAGCTTCGCATCCCTGAACCACAAACCAAGGAGACCCTGGTTGCTGCGGCGCTCCTGAACGTGGCCACAATCCAGGAGCAAGTCCGGAAGAGTGGCCACCTCAAGGGCACAGTCTGGGGCGCAATAAATACAGCCGCTGCAGGAGTGATCGACGCGGTTGAAGCTTTGCGGACGATCACTCCTGCCGAGGAGCACCGCCGTCTCCGAGCGGACAACAACCGGCTCGCTCGAGAGCTGGACATTGTTCGTGCGGAACTGAAGGCCTTTAAACAGGCCTTCGAGAAATCGCGGGCGAGCACCGCCAAGGCAGCTCGCGACCCAGCAGCCCCTGATGTGAGGCAGCTGATGGAGGAGCTGAGGCGTGACCTCCAAATATCCCTGGGCGGGATGTTAAATGCCCGCCTAGGGAAGCTGGAGTCACGACTCCCGCCAGAACCGGTCCTAAGACCCCCGCTCGCGGCTGACAGGCGCCTGGAGCCCCCGCCTCGCCCAAGGGCCCAGCCGAATCTGGCGGACGGTGCCATGCGCCGACCCGCTGGCCCAACGGCCCCCAAGGCCAAAAAGCCTAATAGGGCCCCTACACCTCCCCCCACCAACGGAGGTAGGGAAGAGGGACCACATACCGGTCCCAGGCGCCAGTCTGGTCCCAAGCCGCAGACCACCCCGGGACCAAGCCGGCAGCAGGAAACTGCTCCCACCGGCCATACTGCGGCGGAAACGCCCTGGACCAGGGTGGTGGGCCGCAAGGCCAAGGGCGGGAAGGGGAAACCCCAACCCCAAACCACTCCCACATCGAGGCCCTCCGCACCGAGGGCGGCCAAAATTCGGGTCCCACGTACGGTCGCCCTCGTGGTGACCCTGAAGGAGGGTGTGCGGGCTACCTACGTGGAGGTGATGGCGAAAGCCAGAGCCTCCGTCCGCCTTTCGGAGGCCGGTCTGGAGACGGTCAAAATCAAAACGACCATGACCGGCTCCAGAATGCTGGAAGTGGGCGGCGACAGCCCTGGGCCTAGCGCTGACCAACTCGCCGAGATGCTCCGCCAGGCCATCGGTGACTTGGCGGAGGTGACCCGGCCCACCAAATCCGCTGAGTTGAGGCTTACTGGCCTTGACGAATCAGTGAGCCGGGAGGAGATTGTCGCCGTCATGGCCACTAAGGGAGGCTGCGCCCCTACCGAAATCAAGGTAGGGGCTATCAGAGCCAGCCAATGGGGGCAGTGCTCTGTTATCATCCGCTGCCCCGCTGTGGTTGCAAAGGCCGCAGCCACAGCGGGGAGGGTGGCCATCGGCTGGTGCCTGGCCACTGTCGCGCCGGTGGAGGCCCTGCCCATGCGCTGTTACAAGTGCATGGCGCTGGGCCACACC
This sequence comes from Archips crataeganus, assembly GCA_947859365.1. Lineage (NCBI taxonomy): Eukaryota > Metazoa > Arthropoda > Insecta > Lepidoptera > Tortricidae > Archips > Archips crataeganus. The sequence goes on along the minus strand of OX402057.1, from coordinate 43,420 downwards.
AGGGCCCTGTGCCCGTCAACGGCCGAGCACGGCAACAAATGCTTCCGCTGCGGCGAGGAGGGCCATCTGGCAGCGGCCTGTGAGGCGGCGCCGAAGTGTGCGGTCTGTGCCCAAGCGGGCCGACCGCACAACCACACGATGGGGGGAACTAAATGCGCCCCCCCTTCGGTCAAGGGTAAGGCCCCATTGACCCGGGCCTCAACCGAACGTGGCGGCCATCTGGCCATTGAGGAGCCCGTAATGCAGGTGTCGTAATGCCAGCACACCTGCATTACGAGCTCCTCCAGGTGAATGCCAACCACTCGGCTCGCGCACAGGACCTGCTAATGCAGGTCCTAGCCGAGTGGCGCATCGACGTGGCGGTCGTCGCCGAGCCCTACTTCGTCCCCCCCCAGCAAAACTGGGTTGGGGACACGGAGGGCTTGGTGGGCGTGGTGGTGCCGGCTGCCGGGCAGCAGCGCCTCTCGCTAAGAGAGAGGGGCGCTGGATACGCGGCGGCAAACTGGGGAGAAGTAGTCGTCATCGGAGTCTACTTCTCCCCCAACAGGCCCCTCTCAGATTTTGAGAGGTTCCTGGGGGGCCTGGAGCCGGTGGTTCAAAGAGCATCACCGGCCCAAGTGGTCCTGATGGGGGACTTCAACGCCAAGTGCGCGGCGTGGGGGTCCCCCATCACAGACCAAAGAGGGGCGCTTCTGCGGGACTGGGCCGCCATGATCGGCCTGGTCCTGCAAAATGTAGGGCGCGCCAACACCTGCGTCCGACAGCAGGGGGGGTCAATTGTGGACCTCACGTTCACAACCCCTGCTGTCGGCGCTCGTGTGAGCCAGTGGCGCGTCCTGGAGGAGGTGGAGACCCTGTCGGACCACCTTTACATCCGCTTCAGGGTCTCCAAAGCGCCCCGCGGGCCTCAGGCCCGGGCGGTGGGAGGGCGGGGCGGGGATTTCCCAAAGTGGGCGATTTCCCGCCTCGATCGGGACCGGGCGGAGGAGGCCGCCGTGGTCCAGGCGTGGTGCGCCGACCCCCCCGACACCATGGGGGTCGACGAGAGGGCCGTCAGGTTCCGCGAGGACCTGACGGCCATATGCGACGCGGCCATGCCGAGGGCGCGAAAGGGTGCGCCCAGGCGGGCCGTATACTGGTGGTCGCGGGACCTGGCGGACCTCCGAGCCGCCAGCGACAGAGCCCGCCGCGCCTTTACCCGGTGCAGAAGGAGGCGGACTCGGGTGCCGGGCGAGGAGGAGAGGCTCCTCGCCGAGCTGCGCGCAGCCAAGGCCGCCTTCAAGGCGGCCATCGCGCGTGCCAAGGATTCAGCTCATGCTGAATTCTTGGCCACGCTGGACGAGGATCCGTGGGGTCGCCCGTACCGAATGGTACGGGCTAAACTGAAGGTGTCCCCCCCCACGGAGGACTTCGAGCCGGGAGTCCTCGCCGCGGTGGTCGACGGCCTCTTCCCCGCAAGCCCGCCTTTCGACCCGCCGCGGATGGCGCCGCCTGAAGAGGAGCCCGCTGCCCCCGTCGACGTTCCCCCAGTGACGGGGGAGGAAATGGCGAGGGTGGTGGGCCGACTCAAGGGGTGCCGCAAGGCACCTGGGCCCGATGGCGTCCCGGGGAAGGTGCTTCCGATCGCGGCGAAGCACCTGGGGGACCGGCTCTGCGGCCTAATGGACCGCTGCCTGGCCGCGGGGCAGTTTCCCCAAATTTGGAAGGAGGGCCGCCTGGTCCTCCTGCGGAAGGAGAGCAGACCGGCGGACTCTCCTTCCGGGTGGCGGCCGCTCGTCATGCTGGACGAGACCGGGAAGCTCCTCGAGAGAGTGATCGCTTCCCGGATCGCCCACCATCTGACGAGCGAAGGGCCGGATCTTGCGGGGAACCAGTTCGGGTTCCGGGTAGGGCGGTCCACGTTGGACGCCCTATCCGCCCTGAAGGGGTTCACCGAAGATGCGGCCAGGAGGGGCCAGGGGGCCGTGGCGGTATCTCTCGATATCGCCAACGCCTTCGGGTCCCTCTCCTTCGGAGTGATAGAGGAGGCGCTCCGGTATCACCGGGTGCCCCTCTACCTCCGGAGGGTTGTGGGGCACTACCTGACGGGGCGGGTAGTGCTCTACACGGGGAGGGGGGGGATTCGGATGGCCCAGCCGGTGACCAGTGGCGTTCCGCAGGGGTCCGTGCTAGGGCCCCTATTATGGAACGTCGGGTACGACTGGGTCATCCGCGCGAGGGTGCTGCCCCGGATGGCGGTGTACTGCTACGCAGATGACACCCTCATCGCCGTCCGGGGCACCACCTTCGAAGAGGTGGCAAGAAGGGCGGAGGTGGGAGCCACCCTAGTGATCCGGCGGATCGAGGCGCTGGGCCTGAAAGTGTCCCTCCCCAAGACGGAGGCCCTCTGCTTCCGAGGGCCCCGGTGGAGGCTGCCGCGCGGAGCCGCCCTGCGCGTCAACGGCGAGGCCGTCGAGGTGAGGGCCCACATAAAATATCTGGGCCTTACCCTCGACGGCAAATGGGAGTTCGGGGAGCACTTTCGCAGACTGGCTCCCCGACTCGCGGGCGCGGCGGGAGCCCTGGGCCGGCTCCTGCCCAATCAGGGCGGACCTAATGCCCCCTGCAGACGCCTGTTTGCAGGGGTCATTAGGAGTATGGCCCTGTACGGGGCCCCTATATGGGCGGAGTCCCTCACCGCCACCACCAAAGCCCTCCTCCGAAGGCCCCAGAGGGTCATGGCGGTGAGGATGGCCCGGGCCTACCGAACGGTGGGCTGGGCGGCGGCTGGAGCCCTCGCAGCCTCCCCTCCGTGGGAGATCGAGGCGGTCGGGCTTGCCGAGGCCTACCGGGCCAAGGTGGAACGAAGGGAGCGGGGGGAGTCCCTCGCTCCCCAGGAGTTGGCCCGGGCCAAAGAGGTCCAGAGAGGGGAGGTGCTGGAGCGCTGGGCGGCAGAGCTTGCGGAGGCTGAATACGGCCTACGCACGATCGCAGCCATCCACCCGGTGCTCCAGGAATGGTGCGGGAGGGATCACGGGTCCCTGACCTTCCACCTGGTGCAGGTGCTGTCCGGGCATGGTTGCTTCGGGCGGTACCTGCACAGGGTGGCGGGTAGGGAGGAGACGGCGTCGTGCCACGAGTGCGGCGCCGCCGAGGACACAGCCCAGCACACCTTGGAGGTGTGCAGCGCATGGGCTGAGCGGCGCCGCACCCTGGCGGCGACGATTGGCGGCGACCTCTCGCTCCCCAGCGTTGTACGCGCAATGCTGGAGAGCGAGACGTCCTGGGAGGCCGTCACCTCCTTCTGCGACGACGTAATGTCGCAGAAGGAGGAGAGGGAGCGGGAACGCGAGAATGATCCCCTCGCAAACCCGCTCCGGCGCAGACGGACGGGAAGGAGGCGGCGACAGTTCGCCGCCAACCTTCCCTAGTGGTGCTAGCCGACGGGGGATGGGGATCCTCTGTCGGCCGTAACAGCCCACACGTCTAGGGGGGGACCAAGTATTCCGGTCCCCCCTCTCTTGGCGCGGGAGCTCCGGCATAGGCTGGGGCGGCCAGCGGATGCTGTGGTGACTCCAAACTCTCCCATGGCATCCGCAAATGGCAAGAGAGGGAATACCGGTGGGTTTTTAGTGGGTATGCCTCCCCCCCTCCTTCCATTAGGGAAGGAGGTTACGGGGGAGGTGAGTCCCACATAACTTCCGCGCCGTCCCCACGGCGCGGTCGTATGCGTAACGCATTTTCCCACCGTCAAAAAAAAAAAAAAAAAAAAAAAAAAAAAAAAAAAAAAAAAAAAAAAAAAAAAAAAAAAAAAAAAGGTTAGGTTAGGTTAGGTTAGGTTAGGTTAGGTTTTTTTTTTTTTTTTTTTTTTCTACTACCTCCAACTAAATCGGAGTCTATGGCTACTATAACACTTTCATTCCAGTTCTCGCAATAATGCTTCTCGCACTTCCATGCCGCATACTTTTTCTTTCTATTATCCTTCCTCTTTCTTACCTTCGATCGACTAACTAAACTACTACTAACTTAACATACACAATTCTAACTCATATCTATTATTCCTTTCCCGTTCTCTTTTCCATACTATCACATCACTCAAGCCGTCCACTTTATCATGCTTTAACAGGAGGGGGGAGGGTCCCGAAGTACATTTTATTTCTTTATTAGAAAAAATAAAACAGTAAATACAATTTCTATTACAATTTTTACATGATATCTTATTGTTAACTAATCTAAATATAGATAATACAGTTGGTATAATCTTATAAGACACAATGAATTGTTCTACATTTACATACCGTTACCCTTATTTCCTATCTTATTCTTAATTAACAATGTGTTTAACTTACTAACTTATTACAATTTTACAACATCTGTTATGTATGCTAACCTTCAATATACTACAATATATTATGATAGCATACACTTTCTACCTATTTTTATTTTTAACAATCAACTTATTCGCTATTTTAATACAAAAATTGAAGAACTTATCCCTATTTACACTTTTTACTATGTGCTGTATGTTCTCAACTGTTAACTCTGTATCAATTTCCAATTCCAAATTAAATCTGTCTAACGCATAAATCGGACAACTCAAAATTACGTGCGTTATGCTCTCCAGTACTCCTGGCTCGCAAGAGCACGATGGGTCCTCTTTGCACCTGAACCGGTGCAGGTACTCTGAAAACCCACCGTGCCCCGTTAATACTTGTACAAGTGTACCCCGGGGCTTTAACTTGCGTATAATGCCATTCGCCTCCCTCGCGTCGGGGAAAAACAACTTAGTGACCGAAGCTGTATCACCCGTACCATATCTATGGTTCCACACCTCAAGCGTTTCAAGTCTAATGATACGCTTGACGTGCGAAACCGGACAGAGGTCATAGCTAGGTCGTACCTTGGAGCGTACAGCAGCCTCCTTGGCCAGCTGGTCGGCTCTCTCATTACCCTCCAGACCTACGTGCGCCTTTACCCAATGCAAGGAGAATTTCTTATCCTGAAGAGAAAGTGCCCTAATATTCTCCCTTGCTTTAACTGCCAATGGGTGGCGGCATTGGTGGTTCGTAATGGTCTGAAGGGCTGCTCTAGAGTCGCTGTAGACTCCAAAGGACGACGCCTTGATCTTAACAGCAGCCTGTGTCGCCTCAAACAGAGCAAGAAGTTCCGCCTGATAAACTGTTCCGTACACGGGCAGAGCAAGCTTACGGGTCATAGTCTCCACACCACCCCTCCATAGAGACAGTGCCGCACCAACTCTACCCCCTATTTTGCTGCCGTCCGTGAATATCCGGACTTCATAATCGCAATTTTGATCTAGCGTCTCCTGATCATGAATACTGATGAAATCCAAGCACATCCGATCGGCAGGATGGGGTGCCTCCAACGCCGGAGCCAACCGCTCCACCTCTCTATCGCCCAGCCCCTGGACGAGTACTCCCTTCTTGGCTTCATATAACAAAGCCGCCTCTCGTACTCGGAGGTCAAGAGGGAGCATCCCGGCCAGCAGCAATGCGGCATTTAAGGAGACAGTGCGGTAGGCACCACACTGTTTTTGCGCAACACCACGCTGCAATACGTCAAACTGCCTTCTGGACATCAACTTCTCCGCAGCCGGTGCCCACACACTTGCAGCATACAGTACTATCGGCTCGGTTAGGTTAGGTTAGGTTAGGTTAGGTTAGGTTAGGTTAGGTTAGGTTAGGTTTTTTTTTTTTTTTTTTTTTTTTTTTTTTCTAGGCTACCTCTGACAAAAGTCTATGAGTCTGTGTTAACAAAATCCGTGCCATTCCAGTTCTCGCGTATTCACTGATCACTGACGTTCTACATACTGGATCTTTCTTTTTCCCATCGTCATCTTTACTACTGGGTTTCCGACCCCTTAAGTACGTGTTCCTAATCTAACTTATTCATCTAATAACTAACAACATACAATTTAGCTTCTCATCTTTCATTCCGGCCTCTTTGTCACTCCCGTCTATCATTTAAGCCGTCCACTTTATCACTCTTTCCATCACATATTCGCACTTAATTCTATTTAGGAGGAGCGGGTCACAAGGTACATTTATTGACTTTTTATTTATAACGATGCACATCAAATTACAATTATTTCTTATTCTATCTTAATATTTAATATTCAATACAATGTTACATCAGGATTATACAAGTAAGGGTTTTTTCATAGGTATCTTATTACTATGACAATTTAACAAATCTTACTTACTATATGTTTACAGTTTCCTTACAGTTTACATTTTACATTCATTGTTTGTATGCTAAATGTTAATATAAAACATTATATTATTTTAACATACTTTAGTTACCTATTCTTATTTTTGTCAATGACTTTCTTAGCTATGTTCATACAATATTTTAGCAACTTTTCCCTATTCCTCCCTTTCATTACATCCTTTATATTTTCCATGTCTAATTTTGTGTCAATTTCATTTTCTAAGTTAAACCTCTCTAGACTGTACCTAGGACACTGCAGGATCAGGTGAGCAACTGTTTCAGGCACCCCTGGCTCGCAAGAGCACGATGGGTCCTCCTTGCACTTAAACCGGTTTAAGTACTCAGAGAACCCACCGTGCCCGGTCATCACCTGGGTCATCATGCCTCGGGGAACTATTTTACGTATTAAACCATGTGCTTCTACAGCATCCGGGAAGAACATTTTAGTAACTGAAGCAGTTGTGCTGGTCTTATACCTAAGGTTCCACACATCAAGCGTATCCATTCGAAGGATCCGCTTGATGTGTGATACCGGGCAGAGATCATAATCTGGTCTTCTTTTGGAGTTCATAGCGGCCTCTTTTGCTAACTGGTCGGCCCTCTCGTTGCCTTCCAAACCCGCGTGGGCCTTTATCCAGAACAAGGAAATATCCTTGCCCTGGAGGGAGATAGATCTTAGGTTCTCCCTAGCCCTCACGGCCAGCGGGTGGAAGCAACGGTGGTTCGAAATAGTTTGCAGAGCCGCCCTAGAGTCGCTATAAACCCCAAAAGAAGACCCCTTGCTATTAAGGGCAACATTCGTTGCTTCGCGAAGCGCCAGGAGCTCGGCCTGGTACACGGTACAATAGTCCGAGAGAGCAAGCTTGACGGCCTTAGTCTCGGCGCCACCTTGCCATAATGACAATGCGGCACCGACCCTGCCACCAATCTTGCTCCCATCGGTATACATCCGGGTGTGAAAATTACCATTCCTATCCAACGCATCCTGGTCACTTAAAATTCCGAACTTTATGCCCAATTGCTCTGCAGGATGTGGCGCCTCCAGAGCGGATGCCCTCCACTCCACCTCCCTGTCGCCCAGCTGCGGCAGGCTTGCCCCCTTCTTGGCTTCATATAATGAGGCCACCTCACGAACTCGGAGGTCAAGAGGGAGCATTCCCGCCAGCAACAATGCAGCATTGAGGGAGACAGTGCGGTAGGCTCCGCACTGTTTCTGCGCAACGCCGCGCTGCAACACCTCAAATTTCTTCCGCGTCATCAATTTATCTGCAGCCGGTGCCCAGACGCTCGCCGCGTATAAGATCACCGGCTCGATGGTAGCCACGTAAATAGTGCGAATCACCTCAGGGTGAAGCCCCCAGCTCACTTTCGCCGCCCTTGCCAACTGCTTATATATACCCGTCGCTTTTTTGCAAACATTAGTAACGTGGGCATTAAACGTGAGCTTGCTGTCGACGGTCACACCTAACAGCTTCATCTCGTCGGCAAGGCTCACCTCGATCCCTCCCATGGTTAGGCGAGGTGTGTCATATTTTAGTTTTCTGGTAATAACCATAGCACTGGTTTTATGCGGAGCGAACTTGAGTTTATTTTTGACACCCCACTCCCAAACATGTTCGAGTGCGAGGTTTGCCCGCCTCTCAATCTCCTGCGCCGTGCTCCCATCGAAAGCCATCACAACGTCATCTGCAAAAGCCTGGCAGTAGTGACCCCTAGCCTCCAGGTCCTTCAGAAGAGGGTCCAACAGAAGGTTCCATAGGATTGGGCCCCCTATGGAACACTGCACACAGCCCTTTCCTGTAGACCTAACATGTTCCTCTCCCGCATATCTGACCACTACCTCACGGTCTTTGAGGTAGCTGTCGATGACTCTCCTCAAGTTCAGAGGGCAATTTTCCTCCGCCAGCCGGACTCTAATAGCCGGCCACCATGCGCTATCGAAGGCTCCCTCTATATCCAGCGAAATTATAGTTACTATCCTCTTTTCATCTAATCTTTTGCGGATGTACTGCATGAGGTTATAGAGGGAGTCTTCGGTGCTACGCTGTGGCATGAATCCATACTGGCGGGGGCTCATCCTCGGTAATAAGTGATACTTGAGGCGAGTCACCAACAGCTTCTCATATGTTTTGCCCAGGACAGATAAGAGGCCTATGGGTCTATGGGATTTGGGGACGGTATAATCACTCCTGCCAGGCTTCCGCAGCACTATCACCACAGCCCTCTTCCACGCGACGGGGAAATAACCGCACTCCAGGCATTTGTTAAAAAGAAGCAAAAGGAGCTCGGGGTGAGCCTTCACGACGCGAAGACATACATCCGCGGTGAACCCATCTCCTCCCGGGGCCTTCTTCGGGTTAAAGGACTCGCTTGCTGACATTAATTCCTCCATGGTAAATGGCGGGTCACAAGCACCAGCCTGTACCCCAACATTCACCATTTCGGCTTTAAGTCGGATGTCTCGATGGTGGTCATTATCACCGTCACTAAGATCCTCCGGATAAAATGTTTCCGCTAGCAATTTGACGGATCCCTTCGGGTCCAAGGTCTCTCCATCTTTCACTAGCGGAAGGTCTTCACTCCTTCGCGTCGTTCTGCCTATCACCCTGTAAATTCCCTCCCAAACGCTCTCCCTGTCCTGCCTTCCACAGAACTCCCTCCAGCTATCTATCTGAGCCTTGGCAGCCGCTGACTCGTACTTCTCCTTCTGTTCCAGGTAAGCCTGTACCACCTTGGACCTCCGGATTGGGGCTGCACATCGGATCCTGCGCTTCCGTCGAGTGACCTCCCTCTTCATTTCGGCGAGGTCCTCAGACCACCACGGCACGGTAAGCATTTCCTTGGACTTTTTACTTGGCATTGAATGTGTGCATGCTTGTGTAATGACTTCTGTGAGTGTTTGTGTTGCCGATTCTAAATGTGTTGTGTTGTGTATCTGTTCTATGTCTGCGAGTGTAATTTTATTTTCCGTCAGTAATTGGTTGAGTTTCTCATGAAACTCAACCCAATTAGCCTTCTTAGTGTTGAATTTACGTGTCGTTCTGTGTACGCATGTGCCTTTTGATCTTTGCAAGTCCAAGTGAAATATGATACCGTTGTGGTCCGAGCTCGTGAGGTTTTCTTCTACTCTCCAGTTATCAACGAAACCCAGGATATCCGATGAGCAGGCCGTGACGTCGACAAAGCTCTGGTATCGCTTACCCCCTCTGATTGTATCAAAGGTTGGAACATCCCCTTGATTTAGTACGGCCAGCCCCAGCTCATCAAGACAGCCAGCGAGCTCTTCCCCCCTGTGGTCGGTAACCGGACTACCCCACCACACACACTTGGCGTTCATGTCGCCTCCAACAATCCAACCCGCCGAGCCGATTTCCCGGCCTATTCGGACGAGGCAATCCAGGTCTGGCCCTATAGGATGGTCGTGTTTGGGACATTCGAGGTACACAGAGACTAAAGTAATCTTCCAGGCACCAGTTTGGATCCTCACCACAACGATGTTGTTCGTGGTGAGGAGAGGCAGCTGTACAACGTCTACCTCTTGGTCAAAGACTGCTATTGCAGCTTTTACGACCCCGTCTCCAACACTGGTGTTCTGGAAGACTCTGACTCCCCTGCGACCCCTCATCTCCCTAGACGACCCCACATAGGGCTCCTGAATGAGCGCCACTGCCACTCCACGCCTCTCCGCCTCAACCATCAACTCGTCAGTTGCAAGTTTGGACCGTCGGAGGTTCGCCTGCACAATGACATACTGCTTATTACCCTTCTGGCTGCCCTTAGCAATAAGGCACGGTTGCCCTCGCTATCTCATCCCATCTTCTCCTTGTGGTTAGGTTAGGTTAGGTTAGGTTAGGTTAGGTTTTTTTTTTTTTTTTTTTTTTTTTTTTTTTTTTTTTTTTTTTTTTTCTCTACTACCTCCAACTAAATCGGAGTCTATGGCTACTATAACACTTTCATTCCAGTTCTCGCAATAATGCTTCTCGCACTTCCATGCCGCATACTTTGTCTTTCTCTTTCCCTTCCTCATTCATACTTTCAATTTCTAACTACTCTGTCTATTACTATTTTAATACATACATGTTACTTATTCGTATCTCTCATTCCATTCCCCATCCTCTTTACCATACCATCAATCTTTCTAGCTGTCCTCTTTGTCATGCTTTTTATTTATCAGGAGGGGAGAGGGTCCTGAATTACAATCTTTATTTCTTTATTATCTCAAAACTATACAATTTTCTTACATCTAACAATCTGTTTTACAATATTATCCGACTTATATATTATACTCTAATTAATATTTAACAACTCGAACTCCATTTAAGTCCAAGACAGAAACACAATATTTTACAAACCATTATCCTTAATTTCTAACTTAGTTTTATTGCTTACCATACATTGACTTACATTATCTAATTACAATTTACACAATTTGTTGTATGCTAAACTTAAATATACATCATTATATTTTGCTAGCATACATTCCTACCTATTTTTGTTTTTACTAATCAATTTGTTCGCTATTTTAATGCAGTACTTAAAAAATTTATCCCTGTGTTTCCCCTTAATTATGAACTTTATATTTTCGGCTGTTACTTCCATTTCAATTTCATTCTCTAAATTAAACCTATCTAGTGCATGTATAGGGCAACACGAAATTGCGTGGTTAGGTTAGGTTAGGTTAGGTTAGGTTAGGTTAGGTTAGGTTAGGTTGGGGTGCGGTGTCGGAAACCTCCTCGAGTGCCCGGGCGTTACCTCTCCCTTCTATCCGAGGCGTAGGCCTCATGGGGTGGGGAAGGGTAACGCCTGGGACGGTGCACCCTGGGCAACAACGGTAAGCTAATGTATTCGTACATTATCTTACCGGTGGCTAATATCCGACTGGGGGGGGGGGGGGTGTCAGCAGCAATCCCCACATGTGCCTGCACCAAGCTACCGCTAAGGCATGGTTCAGGCTGCACGACCGTTACGGTTCTCCCCTATTAACCCTGGTGGTTAAGGGGGAAAAGAGTAGCGGATGGGCCCATGGCCTGTGGGGGTTGATTGACTGACTGGGGGGAGGGGGTCGGTAATTTCCACATGTGCCCGGATGGTAGACGGTAACCCGACCTTACCTCTGCCATCTGGGCTGCACGACCGTTACGGTTCTCCCCTGTTAACCCTGGTGGTTAGGGGGGAGAAGAGTAGCGGTTGGGCCCATGGCCTGTGGGGGTTGACTGACTAACTGGGGAGAGGGGTTCGGCATTTTCCACATGTGCCCGGGCGATAGATCCTGTAACATCTACCGTCTGGGCTGCACGACCGCTACGGTTCTCCCGTGTTAACTCTAGTGGTTAAGGGGGAGAAGAGTAGCGGTTGGGCCCACGGCCTGTGGTGATTGCCGGATAGAGAGGACGGCGTCTCGCTCTCGGGCGGGCGCCTTTGACGTCGGCGAACCCGAACTGAGTATCTGCTCTGCCACGGCGGACAGGGAAAGGCGAGGGGGAGCCTGGTGGGCGGAAGCGACCGCGCCCTCGGTACCGCTCTGCTTTCAGAGCAGGACATGAGGGCGCGGAAGCTAACGTGAGGGCACGTAACCTCGGCTTGCCGGGAACGTGGGCATCTGCGGAAGCCACGAGGAGTAAACCTCTTTAAAACAATCCTTCACCAGCGGGGGAGGCCGGGGAGTGCCGAGCCCGCATTGCACGGTGTCGACAGAGGAGCCCCATCCCGGGGCGGCCAGTGGGCGTTGCGGTGACACATTTTGCTCCCGTGGCGTTCACAATGGCAGACGAGGGAATCCGTGTGGTTTTTAGTGGGTAGGCCCCTTGGGGAGAGCCCCACATACCTCCGTTTCCCCGAACGGAGACGATGCATAAGGTGCATTTTCCACACCAAAAAAAAAAAAAAAAAAAAAAAAAAAAAAAAAAAAAAAAAAAAAAAGTTAGGTTAGGTTAGGTTAGGTTAGGTTAGGTTAGGTTAGGTTAGGTTAGGTTAGGTTAGGTTAGGTTAGGTTAGGTTAGGTTAGGTTTCGCAGTGGTAACCGAACCATATTCGGTCCCAGCCAGAGACAACTGGGTGGGGGACCTCGACAGCCTCGTGGCCTTGGCCACTCAACCATCGGCCGGCTCTGCTCCGCTTGAAAGCGTGGTGCGGGGCCACGGCTTCGTGGCTGCCATCATCGGGGGTATAATGGTGGTGGGAGTGTACTTCTCGCCGAACAGAAGCCTAGCCGACTTCGAGGTGCTTCTCGACGATGTGCAGGCCCTGATTGGCAGAAGTGGCCCCGAACTGCTGCTGGTTGCGGGGGACTTTAATGCCAAATCTACGGGGTGGGGCTCTACTGCGACTGACGTACGCGGTGAGGTGCTCACAGAGTGGGCAGTGGCCGTAGGGTTGGAGGTTCTTAACCGAGGGACGGTCGATACGTGCGTGCGGCAACAGGGAGGCTCCATCGTGGACATCACGTTTGCAAATGCTGCCCTGGCGCGCCGTGTCCAAGGTTGGGAAGTGTTGGAGGGCGTGGAAACGTTATCGGACCACAGATACATCCGGTACGAAGTCTGCGCCCACCACACTACGCCGGACGACCTGAGTCGTCCCCGAAGAGACGACAGTCCCAGATGGGCAACGAAACGGCTCGATCGGGACCTGCTGCACGCAGCGGCCCTGGTCCAAGCTTGGCCGGAGACGCCCGAAGGACCAAGAAGTGTAGAGGAAGAAGCATCCTGGCTCAGTGGGGCCATGGCTCAAATATGCGATGCCGCAATGCCGCGGGCCAAGCCCACAGGGCCGAGGCGGAGCGTGTACTGGTGGTCCGCAGAGCTAACGCAGTTGCGCAAGGCATGCGTGGCTGCGAGACGCCAATACACCAGGAGCCGAAGGCGGAGGAGGCGAGACCTGACGGCAGAGGATGAGCTATACGAAAGCTACAGAGCGGCCAGCAAAACCCTCAGCTTAGCCATTGGCCAAGCCAAAGACCTGGCGGAGGAGGAAATGTTGGAGGCTCTGAACAGCGACCCGTGGGGGCGGCCGTACAAGTCGGTGAGGTGCAAACTTCACCCCTGGGCCCCTCCACTCACGCAAAGCCTCCAGCCGGACCTTCTGAGCCGAATCGTGGGAACCCTCTTCCCACGACGGGGTGAACACCAGCCCCCGTGCATGGCTTCAGTGTCCCCAACGGAGGGAGAAGTCGCACCCGAGGTGACAGAGGGAGAGTTGGGAGCCGCAGTGTTGAGGCTTAAGGCCAAAAACACTGCCCCTGGTCCCGACGGTATTCCCGGCCGAGCCTGGGTGTTGGCGCTGGGCCCCTTGGAGCCAAGAGTGAGGGCACTATTTTCTTCGTGTCTGGAGCAGGGGTGCATCCCACGTTCGTGGAAGTGCGGAAAGCTGGTGCTCCTGCGGAAGGAAGGGCGACCGGGTGACTCCCCTTCGGGATACAGGCCGATCGTACTTTTGGACGAGGGAGCGAAGCTCTTTGAGCGAATAGTGGCTTCCCGGCTGATAGGTCATTTAGAGGGACAAGGGCCGAACCTAAGTGCGTGCCAGTACGGATTTCGTCGGGGCAGGTCCACCATCGACGCCATTGCGCGGGTGAGGGCTCTAGCGGATGACGTGGTTTCCCGGGGGGAGGTGGTGTTGGCGGTATCTCTAGATATCGCCAATGCTTTCAACACCCTTCCCTGGGAAACCATCAAGGAGGCCCTCAGGTACCACAACGTGCCGGAGTACCTGCGTAGGGTGGTTGGGTCGTATCTTTTCGAGAGGGCGATCCGCTACCCCACACAGGATGAATGGGTGGAGCGCGAGATGTCGTGCGGTGTCCCACAGGGGTCAGTCTTAGGACCGCTCCTGTGGAACATTGGTTACGACTGGGCGCTACGTGGCGCCAACTTGCGGGGGGTAGACGTAACCTGTTACGCCGACGACACCCTTGTAACGGCCCGAGGGGCCACATTTCGCGATGCGTCCATCTTGGCCACTGCTGGGGTGGCCCTAATCGTGGACAGGATACGGAGGCTGGGACTAGAGGTTGCCCTGCACAAATCTGAGGCCATCTGTTTTCATGGGCCTCGGAGGGCACCTCCAGGAAATGCCAGCATAATGGTGGGCGGAGTTTCCATCGGCGTCGGGAAGACGATGAAGTACCTGGGACTCGTCCTCGACAGCCGATGGAACTTCGAGGAGCATTTCCGGCGCTTGGCTCCAAAACTACTTGGCACAGCGTCGGCACTGAGCCGGCTCCTCCCGAACGTGGGCGGGCCGAAGGCGGGCTGCCGCCGACTGTACACGGGTGTGGTGCGGTCGATGGCCCTCTACGGGGCACCCATATGGGTAAATGCCCTTTCCGCCCATAACAAGACCCAACTGCGGCGACCGCAAAGGGTCATGGCGGTAAGGGCAACGAGGGCGTACCGCACCACCTCGTTCGAGGCGGCCTGCGTGATGGCAGGGACCCCACCCTGGGAGTTGGATGCCGAGGTGCTGAACGAGGTCTACCGCCGAGTAGCCGAGGCGCGCACCAGAGGAGAACAGCCGTGTCCGGAAGAGGTTAGGCGATGGAGAGAGATCTCTCGCCAAACCCTCTTCCGGAAATGGTTGGTGGCCTTGGAGCAGCCGAGCGCCGGCCACTGGACCATATCGGGAGTGCGGCCCGTCCTGCAGGGATGGGTCGAAAGGAGATGGGGCGTTGTTTCCTTCCACCTAACGCAGGTACTATCGGGACACGGTTGTTTCGGCAGATACCTGTGTAAGGTTGCAAGGAGGGAAACAACGCCAATGTGTCACCACTGCGGTGGGGCGGAGGACACGGCGCAGCACACGCTGCAAGTGTGTCCCGCCTTCGACGAGCAGCGAGCCCGCCTCACGGCGGTGATTGGAACTGACCTCTCGCTGCCGGCCGTCGTCAAAGCCATGACCGACAGCGAGAAATCGTGGACTGCCATGGCCTCCTACTGTGAGGAGGTCATGGCACTCAAAGAGGGTGCGGAGCGGGAGCGCGAGGAAGACCCATCTTCCCAGCCCCTGCGCCGCAGGCGTGTCGGGCGCAGGCGGTTAATCCATAACCGCCAAATACCGCCCTAATAGGACTGCGGGAGATGGGCACGGGGATGCCCGTCCCCCGCCGCTAAGGTCCTGTTGAGCTGGTAGGCGCGCCAAGTGTTTCGGCGCGCCTACAGTGGAGGAGACAGGAGACGTGCAGGTCTCCTGGAGATGGGTCCGTGAGCGGACATACCGCCGTGCTGCCGGGCCGTGGATGCGTAAAGTTCCCACAGCCCGATTGCTTATCGGCGACGAAGTGGAACACCCTGGGGTTTTTAGTGGGTACACCGCCCCCTTCTGGGGCGGGA
This sequence comes from Archips crataeganus, assembly GCA_947859365.1. Classification (NCBI taxonomy): domain Eukaryota; kingdom Metazoa; phylum Arthropoda; class Insecta; order Lepidoptera; family Tortricidae; genus Archips; species Archips crataeganus. The sequence continues at coordinate 27,884 of OX402057.1, read as the reverse complement.
ATCCCACATATCCACCGGCCTCCCCGGGCCAGTGGAATCCATAAAGGATTTTTCCCAGGCCAAAAAAAAAAAAAAAAAAAAAAAAGGTTAGGTTAGGTTAGGTTAGGTTAGGTTAGGTTAGGTTAGGTTAGGTTAGGTTAGGTTAGGTTAGGTTAGGTTAGGTTAGGTTAGGTTAGGTTTTTTTTTTTTTTTTTTTTTTTTTTTTTTTTTTTTTTTTTTTTTTTTTTTTTTTTTTTTTCTACACTGCCTCCGACATATGTCATGAGTCTATGGCTACTAAATCAGTTTCACTCCAGTTCTATCAAGAATGCTTCTCGCACTTTCATGCCACATACTTTTTCTTTCTTATGGCCTTCCTCATTCATACTTTCTGTTTACTAACTATTCTAACTACTCTAATTTTATTTATACATAGTCTTTATTCCTTCTTTTATACAGCTCCCCATTCTCTTTATCATGCCTTCATATCATTCAAGCTGTCCACTTTGTCATGCTTTTAAAGGAGGGGAGAGGGTCCCGGAGTACAACTTTATTTCTTTATTAAATCAAAAGAAAAATGAACAATTTTATCTTATAACTTTAACATGATACTATAACTAACTTATTCCCAAGTACAATTAACAATTAGTGTAACATTAAAGACACAATGGAATTAAACATTATGTTCCATCAAACCTTATTTTCTACCTTAATATTAAATAACAATGTGTTTATTACCATCTAAATACAATTTCACAACAATAGAATTGTATGCTAATCTTCAATATAATACACTATATTATGACAGCATACTTTATTTACCTATTTTTATTTTTTATTATCAACTTATTTGCTACTTTAACACAAAATTTGAGAAACTTATCCCTATTTACACCTTTAACTATATACGCTATATTTTCTGCTACTAATTTTGTATCGATTTCAAATTCGAGATTAAGTCTATCTAACGCAAACACTGGGCAACTCAAAATTGCATGAATAATGCTCTCTGGTACTCCTGGTTCACAAAAGCACGATGGGTCCTCTTTGCACTTGAATCGATACAGGTACTCTGAGAACCCACCGTGCCCCGTTAAAACTTGTGTTAGCGTACCCCGGGGTTTCAGCTTACGTATAATACTATTTGCCTCTCTCGCGTCGGGGAAGAACAACTTAGTAACCGAGGCTGTATCACTCGTTCCATATCTCTCATTCCACACCTCAAGCGTGCCATGCCTAATGATACGCTTGACGTGCGAGACAGGACAAAGGTCGTAGCTGGGTCGCCTCTTGGAGCCCACAGCAGCCTCCTTGGCCAGCTGATCGGCTCTCTCGTTACCCTCCATACCTACGTGCGCCTTTATCCAGTGCAAGGAAAATATCTTATTCTGAAGAGAAAGAGTCTTTATATTTTCCCTTGCTTTAACTGCCAATGGATGGCGGCATTGGTGGTTCGTAATGGTCTGGAGGGCTGCTTTAGAGTCGCTGTAGACTCCAAAGGACGACGCATTGCTCTTAACCGCGGCCTGAGTCGCCTCACACAAAGCCAAGAGCTCCGCCTGATACACCGTACCATAAGAGGGCAAGGCGAGCTTCCGGGTCATGGTCTCCCTGCCGCCCCTCCATAGGGACAAAGCAGCCCCGACCCGGCCCTCTATCTTACTGCCATCTGTAAATATACGAATTTCGTAATCACTGTACCGGTCTAATGCATCCTGATCGTGCAGACTGATAAAGCCCAAGCTCATACGATCCGCCGGATGGGGCGCCTCCAGCGCGGGTGCCATCCGCTCTACCTCCCTGTCACCCAGCTCCCGAAGAGGTACCCCCCTCTTGGCCTCGTATAACAAAGCCGCCTCTCGTACCCGAAGGTCAAGGGGGAGCATCCCCGCCAGGAGCAGAGCAGCATTCAAGGAGACAGTGCGGTAGGCACCACACTGTTTTTGCGCAATCCCGCGTTGCAACGTCTCGAACAGCTTTTTGGACATCAGCTTATCCGCTGCCGGCGCCCACACGCTGGCAGCGTACAAAACAATCGGCTCGATGACGGCGACGTAAATGGTCCGGATCACTTCAGGACAGAGCCCCCAATTCACTTTCGCCGCCCTCGCCAGCTGCCTATAAATTCCTGTAGCTTTCCTGCACACATTCGCTATATGAGCATTGAAGGTCAGCTTGTGGTCAATAATCACCCCAAGGAGCTTAACCTCTTTCGCCAACCCGATCTCTACTCCGCCCATGATCAGCCGCGGGGCGTCGTAAACAAGCTTTCTCGTAATCACCATGGCACATGTCTTGTGCGGTGCGAACTTGAGCTTGTTCCCGACACCCCACAGCCGAACATGCTCAAGAGCAGAATTTGCCCGTCCCTCGATCTCATGGGATGTCTTACCCACATACACCAAAACCACATCGTCCGCAAAAGCCTGGCAAAAGTCACCTCTATTCTGTAGGCTTTTCAGGAGAGGGTCTAGCAGAAGGTTCCATAGTATTGGGCCCCCTATGGAACCCTGAACGCATCCCTTCTCCGTCCTCCTTGTGTACTGCTCCCCAGCATAGCGCACCGCCACCTCTCGATCTTCGAGGTAGCTATCGATGACTCTCCTCAAGCTCCACGGGCAGTTTTCCTCCGCCAGCCGGACTCTGATCGCTGGCCACCAGGCGCTGTCGAAGGCTCCCTCTATATCCAAAGAAATTATAGTAACAATTTTCTTTTCATCTAAATTTCTGCGAATGTAGTGCATTAGGTTATAGAGGGAGTCTTCGGTGCTCCTTTGTGGCATGAAACCATACTGACAGAGGCTTATCTTCGGCAAAAGGTGGAACTTGAGGCGAGCCATCAACATCTTTTCATATGTCTTACCAAAAATTGAAAGAAGACCTATTGGCCTATGCGACTTAGGAGCTGTGTAGTCACTTTTGCCAGGCTTCCGCAGTATCACAACTACAGCCCTTTTCCAAGCAATCGGAAAGTAACCGTGCTCCAGACATTTATTCAAGAGTGCAAGAAAAAGCTCCGGATGACCTTCAATTGCGCGAGAGCATATGTCAGCTGTGAAGCCGTCTTCGCCCGGAGCCTTTTTAGGGTTGAAGGACCTACTCGCAGTTATCAACTCCTCCATCGTGAATGGCGGGTCACAGGTACCAACTTGCTCCCCGGCATTCACCATCTCCGCCTTCTGCCGGATAGCTTGGTGGTATTCATCGTCGCTGGTAGTGAGGTCCTCTGGGTAGAAGGTTTCAGCCAACAGTTTGGCAGAACCCCTCGCATCCAGAACCTCCCCATTCCTGACCAGTGGCAAGTCCTCATCCCTTCGTGACGTCCTTCCTATAACCCTATACACTCCTTCCCACATCCCTTCCCTACTCTGTTTCCCACAAAACTCTCTCCAGCTTTCTACCTGGGCTCTAGCTGCTTCTTCCTCATACTCCTTTTTTGCTTTCAGATAGTCATTGACCACATACGGCCTCCGGACCGGGGCAGCACACCTGATCCTACGTTTCCTGCGAGTAACTTCACGTTTCATCTCCGCGAGCTTCTCCGACCACCATGGAATGGTAAGTGTCTCTTTATTCTTCCTAATAGGCATCGAGTGTGTGCAAGCTATTGTTAAATTTTTAATAATTTTCAAAGTCATGTCATCTATTTGTTTTGTGCTTCCTATGTGTTCTATTTCAGATTTAGTGATGTTTCCGTCGAGCAATAATTGGTTCAGTTTCTCATGAAAACCTCCCCAATTAGCTTTTTTAGTATTATACTTCCTTGTGGTCCTGATTACACTGATGCCCTTAGATTTCTGCAAATTAAGCTGAAAAATTATTCCATTGTGGTCGGAGCTCGTTAAGCCTTCATCCACTCTCCAGCCACCGACCAAGTCCAGAATGCCCATTGAGCAAGCTGTAATGTCGACGAAACTCTGATATCTTTTACCACCCCTAATGGTATCAAAAGTAGGTATTTTTCCGGTATTTAATATGGCCAAGTTAAGCTCGTCCAAGCAGCCAGCAAGCTCTCCCCCCCTATGGTCATTCACAGGACTACCCCACCAGATACTCTTAGCGTTTACGTCGCCCCCAACGATCCACCCCGACGAGCCAACTTGCTGGTCTATGTGGGCCAGGCGATCCAGGTCCGCATCTATGGGATGATCATGTTGAGGACACTCGAAGTAAACAGAGGCTAACGTAACCCTCCAGGCACCGGTCTGGATCCTCACCACAACGATGTTCTTTGCGGTGAATTGGGGGAACTGTACCACGTCCAACCCTTGGTCGAAAACCGCTATTGCGGCTTTTACAACTCCTCCACCCACCCCGGTGTCCTGGAAGATCCTCACGCCCCTGCGACCCCTCATCTCCCCAATTGACCCCACATACGGCTCCTGGATGAGTGCAACTGCTACTCCGCGCCTTTCCGCCTCGATCATCAGCTCATCGGTCGCCAGCTTGGATCGCTGAAGGTTCGCTTGCGCTATGTTATACTGTCTCTTAACCTCCTGGCTGCCCTTAGCAGTAAGCCACGGTTGCCCTCGCTATTTCATCCCACCTCTTCCTCGTAGGGCAATCATGGCTAAATGCATCATGGACCGCGCGTTCCAATCCTCCCCTAGCGCAGTTCTTACAACTAGGGGGTACCTCAGCTAGGTAATCAGCACACTCGCTCCTTAGGTGTGGGCCACCGCAATGACTGCATAGGTCAACTGACTCCGTACAGTATTTCTTGCCGTGACCAAAACCCAAGCAGCGAGTGCACTGCATTAGAGGGGTCTGGTCTTCGACCCGAACGCGCTGGAGGTCAATGTGCGCATAACCTTTTTCCAGAAAGCCTCGCCAGATTATCGGCGAGACACTGACTACAACATGGCTGGTATGGGGATTGCGAGTCCTCCTCCTATATTTCACCCTCACCCTATCGTTCTCTGCGTTGAGGTCGCCAAAGACACCCCTATTCTGATTTCTCAGGGCCTTGACTATGTCCTCGTCGGTGTTAACCGCAAGCACACTCCTGAGAACCAGCAAAGGGTCCTTGTTTTCGACCTCCTCAACGCTGAGATCGACCCCATCCTTCTTAAGCCTCTCCTTAATCCGGTCCCTATCCTCTCTTGTCCTAAGTCCAATAATAACCTTTCTGTCCCTTGCCTTCCTAACCTTTTCCACTCTAATCCAACCTTCCTTGGCGTCCACCGCCTTCCTAACCCTTTCAAGGACCTCTTCTCCGGTTTCCCGCTCAATCTTTGAGGTAACACACACGGAGTGTAGAGTTCCTCGCTCCACAGAAGGTTTCTCAGAGTGGCCCGCAGCTACACTGGCATAGGTTTTGTCAGCCATCTTCTCTAGGGTAAATTCTAGCGTTTCTCTCAGCTCTTCCATCTTTTTATTATTCTCCTCCAATAATCTCTGATGGTCCTCTATCTTTTTCGCTAGTAAGTGGTCAGTAGGCTGGGACACTCCTTCGGCAAATACTACTCTGGGCTCCGGTGTATTAGGACTTTCCTGATCCTTTCCCTTGGGCTTAGCGACAGTCTTAGCCCCGTCAACGCTTTTGACAAGCTGGAACAACCTGTCCAGGGCGACAGTCACCTCAACCCTAATCTCAGTCTTGAGATTTCTGGCTTCGCCAAGGTGGGTCTTCGCCTTATGTAACACGCGCCTAGCCTCAGCTACCCTATCAGAAACCGGCCCCGTACTAGGGGTTGAAGTTTTTGGCGCAACCAGTTTATTCCCGCCTGACGAGGTAGATGGTTTCCTCCTAGAGGGGCCCGCCCCGGCACTCTCACCCGACAAAGTATGGGTAGTATTAAGCACACCAGCCTCCCAGTCCCCTATACTTTGCCTGACACTGGGCACAGGGCTTTGCTTATTAAGGGGCGACTTGTCCCCGGCTCCCTTCCCGATAGGAGTTCTTAAGCCAAACATGTCGGAGGTAGATATTTGTAGTAAGTTGGGTAGATAAAGACCGACTCCAGTCAATTTGTAGAAGTTATATATTGGTGTCGGCTATATCCCCAAAAAAGTCCAAATCAACAAACAAACTAAAATAAAATTAAGAAGTGAGTCCCAGACTCTGTCCCTAAAAGGCAGCTGTATAGGGACTGCCCGTCAAAACAAAAATTTAAATAAAGAAATTCAAGGTCAACACGACTCTATCAAGAGTCAGTCCTAATGCAATAGCTAGCAAATGAAATAAACTAACACAAATAAAAGAAAACCAAGTCAAGACCAACTTTATTACAATTTAGCTCTATGTAGAGCAAGTAAAAACACAACAAAACACTTGTGCTATACAGCACAGGTCTTAAAAATACTTAAAATTAACAAAAGTGTAAAAATAAAAAATTTTTACGTCTTAACCCTAATTCGGCTCTATGTAGAGCAACGTTACTCCACCCAAGGGATAGCTCTCCCCGAGCGCTTCTAGGGGACACCAAGCGCGCCCCGCTAGCTCCAAGGGTTCCAGAGATATGACCGGTCACAGTTTCCGGTACCAAAAACAAGATGGCCGCCGAAAACCGATACCAGGACGTATCTCGGGAACCAATGGTCCAATCGGAACGCGGTTTCCTTCCCCTAGGAGAGCTCTTCGAGACGCACCGTTGGAGACCCGTTTCAGGAAGATCGGAGTCCTGAAAAATTTTCAGGAACAAACTGTCCAAATCCTTCCTGAAAAAGATCTCGTCGGGTAGAGTTCCGACCGGGCTCCCTAACAAAGAAAACCCCAGAACTCTAGGACACACCGTTCCGGAGATATCGGAGGTGGAAAAACTCCAAGATGGCGGCCAGAACTGTCAAACACAAGTTTTGACCGCCAACAACTCCGCTCCCGGTGGTCGTAGGACTGCGGGATCTTCTATGTCCGGCTCCGCTCTAACTCCTCTAGCCGCCGGAACCGCTTCCGGGAGACAAATTTTTCAGGGCCTGAAATGGCCTGAAAAGTAGAGGGGCGGGTAGACAGCAAGCCCCCGGATCTACTGAAGAAAACCGCAGATCGCTGAGACCCCTAGTTCCCGAGTTATAGCGGCTGAAAGAAAAGAAAAATGGCCGCCGAGCTGTCAAACTCCAACTTTAGGAGTTGATAACTCTGGAACCAGGCGTCGGAGGACTACCGGGATTTCTCCAGCAGTATGCCCACGACCTCCTCTTGCTCCCTAAAGCGTTTCCAGCCCAAAAAACTCTTGTGCGCCAGAAATAAAAAATTTTGGTGGGAGCGTGTAGGGGCCGAAAAATAACACACAAGAAAGGTTTTCCCAAATTTCTACGGCCAAGGGTTCGGGAGATAATTAGGAATTAAAATCTGGTACCTAAAACAAAATGGCCGAAAAAAGTCTAACTTCTTTAATTTAAATAATTTCCGACCCGCGCGACGGCCTATGTCGGATAATACACCCACTATAAGCACAATCCCGTGGTCGGAAATAAATAAAAACAATTAATTTAGGAATTATAACAAAATTTAGAAATAAATTAATATCTCCCGAACGGTTGGCCACAAAAATATGAAAAAATACACAAAAATACAATAAAGCAAGGCGCACAAGACACAATAAAAAACAGAATTAAAATAAATCAGGAAATAGAAAATTTTAAGGAAAAACGAAAAAATCGGTTTTCCGAAAATTTTCCAAGGGTAGAGCCGAATTAAAAATTTAAAAATACTACAGCTACGTTGGGCCGCTATGCCCGCAAATTTCTACGGTGTCAAAACCCACGCGTCTCAAGTGGTTCGGACGTGGTGGGTGGGCAAAGTTACGAACTTTAACTATTTTTAATTTAAAAGTCTTAAGAGATAAAATTATTCCACTTGCGGTTTCCACGAGCTCGTAACCTCCTTGAACAGCACACAACCCGGCGCCGTCCTGTAGGGGCTCCTTCGACGACCACGCCTCCACGTGGTTTTTGTTTTTCTGCGGTTTTCTCCGCGAAAACTCAACGGAAAAATCCGTGAGTGGGCTCGTCGTGTAGAGCTCGCTGAGGCGCGTACGGGGATGCGCAGCAACCAATAGGTCACCGCGACTAATCGCGCGCCGCACGCCGTCAAAGTTGTAAATTTCACAATTAACCTCTAAAAGTGAGGTTATTTCACACAAACTTTCACAGTTTTCACCAGGGGCACTCGGAAACACTTCGCCCACATGCGCGTCAGTGAGGCGATCAAAATGACACTTCGCTCGAGTCGCTACGACTAAAATTGCCGACTTTATGAATTTTTTCGTGCGGAACTCGATAAATTCGTGGCGTTCAAGGGCGCGGATGGAACGCAACTGGTTAGGTTAGGTTAGGTTAGGTTAGGTTAGGTTAGGTTAGGTTAGGTTAGGTTAGGTTAGGTTAGGTTAGGTTAGGTTAGGTTAGGTTAGGTTAGGTTAGGTTAGGTTAGGTTAGGTTAGGTTAGGTTAGGTTAGGTTAGGTTAGGTTAGGTTAGGTTAGGTTAGGTTAGGTTAGGTTAGGTTAGGTTAGGTTAGGTTAGGTTAGGTTAGGTTAGGTTAGGTTAGGTTAGGTTAGGTTAGGTTAGGTTAGGTTAGGTTAGGTTAGGTTAGGTTAGGTTAGGTTAGGTTAGGTTAGGTTAGGTTAGGTTAGGTTAGGTTAGGTTAGGTTAGGTTAGGTTAGGTTAGGTTAGGTTAGGTTAGGTTAGGTTAGGTTAGGTTAGGTTAGGTTAGGTTAGGTTAGGTTAGGTTAGGTTAGGTTAGGTTAGGTTAGGTTAGGTTAGGTTAGGTTAGGTTAGGTTAGGTTAGGTTAGGTTAGGTTAGGTTAGGTTAGGTTAGGTTAGGTTAGGTTAGGTTAGGTTAGGTTAGGTTAGGTTAGGTTAGGTTAGGTTAGGTTAGGTTAGGTTAGGTTAGGTTAGGTTAGGTTAGGTTAGGTTAGGTTAGGTTAGGTTAGGTTAGGTTGGGGTGCGATGTCGGAAACCTCCTCGAGTGCCCGGGCGTTACCACTCCCTTCTATCCGAGGCGTAGGCCTCATGGGGTGGGGAAGGGTAACGCCTGGGACGGTGCACCCTGGGCAACAACGGTTAATTAACTCCTTCGGGGATTTAGTTAACCGTTGGCTAATATCCGACTGGGGGGGTGGGGGTCAGTAATCTCCACATGTGTCCGGGCCATGTATGGTCCGCATGCATGGTCTGGACTGCACGACTGCTACGGTTCTCCCCTTTTAATCCTGGACACTAGGGTTAAGGGGGAGAAGAGTAGCAGTTGGGCCCATGGCCTGTGGGGATTGACTGACTGACTGGGGGGGAGGGGGTCGGTAACTTCCACATGTGCCCGGGCGGAAGTAGTGGTACCTACTACCGTCTAGGCTGCACGACCGTTACGGTTCTCCCCTGTTAACCCTGGTGGTTAAGGGGGAGAAGAGTAGCGGTTGGGCCCATGGCCTGTGGGGGTTTACTGACACACTGGGGGGGAGGGGGTCGGCAATTTCCACATGTGCCCGGGCGATAGTTCAGGTTATCGTCTGGGCTGCACGACCGTTACGGTTCTCCCCTGTTAACCCTGGTGGTTAAGGGGGAGAAGAGTAGCGGTTGGGCCCATGGCCTGTGGGGGTCTGCTGACACACTGGGGGGGAGGGTAGCGGGCCCATTAGTGGGTCCGCTTTTGAGGACGGCGCCCCGCCCTTGGGCGGGCGCCTTTGACGTCGGCGAACCCGAACTGAGTTCCTGCTCTGCCACGGCGGACAGGGAAAGGCGAGGGGGAGCCTGGTGGGCGGAAGCGACCGTGCCCTCGGTACCGCTCTGCTTTCAGAGCAGTACATGAGGGCGCGGAAGCTAACGTGAGGGCACGTAACCCCGGCTTGCCGGGAACGTGGGCATCTGCGGAAGCCACGAGGAGTAAACCTCTTTAAACAATCCTTCACCAGCGGGGGAGGTCGGGGAGTGCTGAGCCCGCATTGCACGGTGTCGACAGAGGAGCCCCATCCCGGGGCGGCCAGTGGGCGTTGCGGTGACACATTTTGCTCCCGTGGCGTTCACAATGGCAAACGAGGGAATCCGTGTGGTTTTTAGTGGGTAGGCCCCCTTGGGGAGAGCCCCACATACCTCCGTTTCCCCGAACGGAGACGATGCATAAGGTGCATTTTCCACACCAAAAAAAAAAAAAAAAAAAAAAAAGGTTAGGTTAGGTTAGGTTAGGTTAGGTTAGGTTAGGTTAGGTTAGGTTAGGTTAGGTTAGGTTAGGTTAGGTTAGGTTAGGTTAGGTTTTTTTTTTTTTTTTTTTTTTTTTTTTTTTTTTTTTTTTTTTTTTTTTTTTTTTTTTTTTTTTTTTTTTTTCTACTACCTCCAACTAAATCGGAGTCTATGGCTACTATAACACTTTCATTCCAGTTCTCGCAATAATGCTTCTCGCACTTCCATGCCGCATACTTTTTCTTTCTATTATCCTTCCTCTTTCTTACCTTCGATCGACTAACTAAACTACTACTAACTTAACATACACAATTCTAACTCATATCTATTATTCCTTTCCCGTTCTCTTTTCCATACTATCACATCACTCAAGCCGTCCACTTTATCATGCTTTAACAGGAGGGGGGAGGGTCCCGAAGTACATTTTATTTCTTTATTAGAAAAAATAAAACAGTAAATACAATTTCTATTACAATTTTTACATGATATCTTATTGTTAACTAATCTAAATATAAATAATACAGTTGGTATAATCTTATAAGACACAATGAATTGTTCTACATTTACATACCGTTACCCTTATTTCCTATCTTATTCTTAATTTACAATGTGTTTAACTTACTAACTTATTACAATTTTACAACATCTGTTATGTATGCTAACCTTCAATATACTACAATATATTATGATAGCATACTCTTTCTACCTATTTTTATTTTTAGCAATCAACTTATTCGCTATTTTAATACAAAAATTGAAGAACTTATCCCTATTTACACTTTTTACTATGTGCTGTATGTTCTCAACAGTTAACTCTGTATCAATTTCCAATTCCAAATTAAATCTGTCTAACGCATAAATCGGACAACTCAAAATTACATGCGTTATGCTCTCCAGTACTCCTGGCTCGCAAGAGCACGATGGGTCCTCTTTGCACCTGAACCGGTGCAGGTACTCTGAAAACCCACCGTGCCCCGTTAATACTTGTACAAGTGTACCCCGGGGCTTTAACTTGCGTATAATACTATTCGCCTCCCTCGCGTCGGGGAAAAACAACTTAGTGACCGAAGCTGTATCACCCGTACCATATCTGTGGTTCCACACCTCAAGCGTTTCAAGTCTAATGATACGCTTGACGTGCGAAACCGGACAGAGGTCATAGCTAGGTCGTACCTTGGAGCGTACAGCAGCCTCCTTGGCCAGCTGGTCGGCTCTCTCATTACCCTCCAGACCTACGTGCGCCTTTACCCAATGCAAGGAGAATTTCTTATCCTGAAGAGAAAGTGCCCTAATATTCTCCCTTGCTTTAACTGCCAATGGGTGGCGGCATTGGTGGTTCGTAATGGTCTGAAGGGCTGCTCTAGAGTCGCTGTAGACTCCAAAGGACGACGCCTTGATCTTAACAGCAGCCTGTGTCGCCTCAAACAGAGCAAGAAGTTCCGCCTGATAAACTGTTCCGTACACGGGCAGAGCAAGCTTACGGGTCATAGTCTCCACACCACCCCTCCATAGAGACAGTGCCGCACCAACTCTACCCCCTATTTTGCTGCCGTCCGTGAATATCCGGACTTCATAATCGCAATTTTGATCTAGCGTCTCCTGATCATGAATACTGATGAAATCCAAGCACATACGATCGGCAGGATGGGGTGCCTCCAACGCCGGAGCCATCCGCTCCACCTCTCTATCGCCCAGCCCCTGGACGAGTACTCCCTTCTTGGCTTCATATAACAAAGCCGCCTCTCGTACTCGGAGGTCAAGAGGGAGCATCCCGGCCAGCAGCAATGCGGCATTTAAGGAGACAGTGCGGTAGGCACCACACTGTTTTTGCGCAACACCACGCTGCAATACGTCAAACTGCCTTCTGGACATCAACTTCTCCGCAGCCGGTGCCCACACACTTGCAGCATACAGTACTATCGGCTCTATGACGGCAACATATATAGTACGAATCACCTCAGGGTGAAGCCCCCAGCTAACCTTTGCTGCCCTAGCAAGCTGCTTATAAATGTTTGTGGCCTTCCTACATACGTTAGCAATATGTGTGTTGAAAGTGAGCCTGTGGTCAATCACCACCCCAAGGAGCTTGACTTCCTTGGCCAAACCAACCTCTACTCCCCCGATGGTCAGCCGCGGAGCGTCGTAAACAAGCTTCCTCGTAATCACCATGGCGCTAGTCTTATGCGGGGCAAACTTGAGCTTGTTATCAACACCCCACGACCGAACACGCTCAAGAACAGGGTTGGCACGTCGCTCTATCTCCTGAGACGTTCTGCCCTCGAAAACCAAAACCACATCGTCCGCAAAAGCCTGGCAAAAGTGACCACTACCCTGAAGGCTCTTCAGGAGAGGGTCAAGCAGGAGGTTCCACAGTATTGGACCCCCAATGGAACCCTGGACGCAGCCCTTCTCCGTCCTCCTCGTGTACTGCTCACCTGCATAACGCACTACAACCTCTCGGTCTCTAAGGTAACTGTCGAAAACCCTCCTCAAGCCCCACGGACAGCCTTCCTCCGCCAACCGGACCCTAATTGCTGGCCACCAAGCGCTATCGAAGGCTCCCTCTATATCCAAAGATATTAACGTTACAATTTTCTTATCATCTAACTTATTGCGGATATGTTTCATAAGGTTATAGAGGGAGTCTTCGGTGCTCCTTTGGGGCATGAATCCGTATTGGCGGGGACTAATCTTCGGCAGTATATGGAACTTGAGGCGAGCCACCAGCATTTTCTCATACGTTTTACCGAGGATTGATAGGAGACCAATAGGCCTATGTGACTTAGGGGCCGTGTAATCATCCTTGCCAGGCTTTCTCAGAATTATAACGACCGCTCTCTTCCATGCAGAAGGGAAATGACCATACTCCAGACACTTGTTTAGAAGTGCCAAGAAAAGCTCCGGGTGACTACCTATAGCACGCCTACATATGTCGGCAGTAAAGCCGTCCTCGCCCGGGGCCTTCTTCGGATTGAATGACTCACTGGCTGTTTTTAGTTCCTCCAAGGTGAATGGCGGGTCACAAGCACCAACTTGCTCCCCAACATTCACCCTCTCCGCCTCCCATCTAATGGTTTTATGGTATTCATTGTCACTGGTGACAAGGTCTGCTGGGTAAAAAGTCTCCGCTAATAACTTAACGGAGTCTCCCGCATCCAGAACCTCTCCATTTCTAACAAGTGGCAAATCCTCATCCCTACGTGAAGTCCTTCCTATCACCCTGTATACCCCTTCCCACATTCCCTCTCTATCTTGCTTGCCACAAAACTCTCTCCAACTATCCACTTGAGCTTTAGCTATTTCCTCCTCATATTCTCTTTTCTTTTCCAGATATTCACTGACGACGTATGGCCTACGGACCGGAGCCGCGCACCTGATTCTACGCTTCCTGCGAGCGACTTCCCGCTTCAACCCCGCGAGCCTCTCCGACCACCACGGAATGGTAAGTGTTTCCTTAGTCTTTTTGATCGGCATAGATTGTGTACAAGCTGTTGTTAAAATTTCAATCAAATCCTGTGTAGTTTCTTCTATTTGTTTTGTGTTGCTAATACGTTCTATTTCAGAAGTTGTGATATTTTTGTTAAGCAATAATTGGCTAAGTTTGTCATGAAACTCATCCCAATTCGCTTTTTTGGTATTGAATTTCCTAGTGGTCCGGGCTATACTAATACCTTTAGATCTTCTAAGACCAATATGAAACACAACCCCATTGTGGTCGGAGCTCGTTAGGCCTTCTTCCACTCTCCAGTCGCCTATTAAATCTAGAATGTCCATAGAACAGGCCGTGACATCCACAAAGCTTTGGTATCGTTTCCCCCCCCTGATTGTGTCAAATGTCGGTATCTTTCCTTGATTAAGCATGGCCATCTTCAATTCATCCAAACAACCCGCAAGCTCCTCCCCCCTGCGGTCATTTATTGGGCTCCCCCACCAGATACTTTTGGCGTTTACGTCACCTCCAACTATCCATCTCGACGATCCAACTTGCCGGTCTATGTGGGCCAGGCGATCCAGGTCCTCATCTATGGGGTGGTCATGCTGGGGGCACTCGAAGTATACAGAGGCTAGTGTGATCCTCCAGGCACCAGTCTGGATCCTCACCACGACGATGTTATTAGTGGTGAGTTGGGGAAACTGTACCACGTCCAGATCCTGATCGAAAACCGCTATTGCGGCCTTGACAGTCCCCCCGCCCACACTGGTGTTCTGGAAGATCCTCACCCCTCTGCGACCCCTCATCTCCCCAATCGACCCCACATACGGCTCCTGGATGAGTGCGACTGCAACTCTGCGCCTTACCGCCTCGATCATCAGCTCATCGGTCGCCAATTTAGACCGCTGGAGGTTCGCCTGTACTATCGTGTATTTACCCATTTCCTCCTGGCTGCCCTTAGCAATAAGCCACGGTTGCCCTCGCTATCTCATCCCACCTCTTCCTCGTAGGGCAATCGTGGCTAAATGCGTCGTGCACCGCGCGTTCCAGTCCGCCCCTCGTGCAGTTTTTGCAGCACGGGGGTACTTCAGCTAGGTAATCAGCACACTCGCTCCTCAGGTGCGGACCACCGCAATGACTGCATAAGTCCACTGACTCAGTACAGAACTTCTTACCGTGGCCAAAACCCAAACAACGAGTGCACTGCATAAGTGGGGTCTGATCTTCGACCCGAACACGCTGGAGGTCAATATGCGCGTAGCCTTTTTCCAGCAGACCACGCCAAATGATCGGCGAGACAGTGACCACCACATGACTGGTGTGAGGATTTCGAGTTCTCCTCCTATATTTCACTCTCACTCTATCATTCTCTGCGTTGAGATCGCCGAAAACACTCCTATTCTGATTCCTCAGGGCCTTTACTATGTCCTCATCAGTATTAACCGCAAGCACATTCCTGAGAACCAGCAAAGGGTCCTTGTTTTCAACCTCCTCAACGCTGAGATCAACCCCATCCCTCTTAATCCTCTCCTTAATCCGATCCCTATCCTCTCTTGTCCTCAGTCCAATTATAACCTTCCTGTCCCTTGCCTTCCTTACCTTTTCCACTTTTATCCACCCTTCCTTCGCATCAACCGCCCTCCTGATCTTATCCAAAACCACTTCCCCAGACTCCGCTTCGTTTCTGGAGGTAACACACACAGAATGCAAAGTACCTCGCTTCTGGGTGGGTTTTTCAGGGTGACCGGCAGTTACTGCAGCATATGTTTTATCGGCCATCTTCGCAAGAGTGAACTCAAGCGTCTCCTTGAGCTCTACCATCTTTTGGTTATTTTCTTCCAGGAGCTTCCTGTGTACCTCTATACTCTCCACTAGCATATGGTCGGTAGGATTAAATGGCTCATAGGCAATAGGTATTCTGGGCTCAGGTTTAGGACACCTCTGCTCTCCTTTCGCCTTCGATTTATCTCCAGCCTTCGCCCCTTCAGCGCTCTTTACCAGGCCGTACAACCTGTCCAGAGCGATAGTAACCTCGGTCTTAATTTCTGTCTTCAGATTTTTGGCGCTGCCAAGATGGGTTTTAGCCTTATGTAAAACTCGCCTAGCCTCAGCCACCCTATCAGAGATTGGCTCCCTGCCAGGCTGGCCGACTGGCTGGCTGGGGGTAGAAGTTTTTGGCTCGACCAATTCACCACCACCCGGCAAGGTAGACGGTACCCTCCCCGAGGGACCAGCCCTGACACCATCGTCCGACAAAGTATGGGTAGTATTTAGCACACCAGCCTCCCACTCCCCGCTACTGCGCCCGACACCGGATACCGGACTCGGCTTATTAAGGGGCGACTTGTTCCCGGCTCCCTTCCCGATAGGAGTTCTTAAGCCAAACATGTCGGAGGTAGATATTCTTACTAGGTTAGGTAGATACAACCGACTCCAGTCAATTTGTAAAAGTTATATATTGGTATCGGCTGTAACCCCAAAGTATGTCCAAATCAACAAAACAAGAATAAAATTATGAAAGTGAGTCCCAGACTCTGTCTCTAAAAAGGCAGCTGTATAAGGACTGCCCGTCAAACAAAATTTAAATAAAGAAGTATTTACTGTCAACACGACTCTAACAAGAGTCAGTCCTGATGCAATGGCTAGCAAATGAAATAAACTAACACAAATAAAAGAAAACCAAGTCAAGACCAACTTTATTACAATTTAGCTCTATGTAGAGCAAGTGAAAACACAACAAAACACTTGTGCTATACAGCACAGGTCTTAAAAATACTTAAAATTAACAAAAGTGTAAAAATAAAAAATTTTTACGTCTTAACCCTAATTCGGCTCTATGTAGAGCAACGTTACTCCACCCAAGGGATAGCTCTCCCCGAGCGCTTTCAGGGGACACCAAGCGCGCCCCGCTAGCTCCAAGGGTTCCAGAGATATGACCGGTCACAGTTTCCGGTGCCAAAAACAAGATGGCCGCCGAAAACCGATACCAGGACGTATCTCGGGAACCAATGGTCCAATCGGAACGCGGTTTCCTTCCCCTAGGAGAGCTCTTCGAGACGCACCGTTGGAGACCCGTTTCAGGAAGATCGGAGTCCTGAAAAATTTTCAGGAACAAACTGTCCAAATCCTTCCTGAAAAAGATCTCGTCGGGTAGAGTTCCGACCGGGCTCCCTAACAAAGAAAACCCCAGAACTCTACGACGCACCGTTCCGGAGATATCGAAGTTGGAAAAACTCCAAGATGGCGGCCAAAACTGTCAAAGTCAGTTTTTGACCGCCAATAACTTCGCTCCCGATGGTCGTAGGACTGCGGGATTTTCTATGCCCGGCTTCGCTCTAACTCCTCTAGCCGCCGGAACCACTTCCGGGAGACAAATTTTTCAGGGCCCGAAATGGCCTGAAAGGTAGAGGGGCGGGTAGTCAACAAGCCCCCGGATCTACTGAAGAAAACCGCAGATCGCTGAGACCCCTAGTTCCCGAGTTATAACGGCTGAAAGAAAAGAAAAATGGCCGCCGAGCTGTCAAACTCCAACTTTAGGAGTTGATAACTCTGGAACCAGGCGTCGGAGGACTACCGGGATTTCTCCAGCAGTGTTCCCTTAACCTCCTCTTGCTCCCTAAAGTGTTTCCAGGACAAAAAATACCTATGCGCCGAAATAGAAAAATTTTGATGGGAACAGATAGAGGCCGAAAAATAAGAGCTAGGAAAAGTTTTCCCAAATTTCTACGACCAGGGGTTCAGGAGTAAAACACAAAATAAAACCTGGTATCAAAAAACAAAATGGCCGAAAAAGTCAGGTTAGGTTAGGTTAGGTTAGGTTAGGTTAGGTTAGGTTAGGTTAGGTTAGGTTAGGTTAGGTTAGGTTAGGTTAGGTTAGGTTAGGTTAGGTTAGGTTAGGTTAGGTTAGGTTAGGTTAGGTTAGGTTAAGTAAGAAAATCTTCCTTGCTAAGTAAGAAAATCTTCCTTGCTAAGTAAGAAAATCTTCCTTGCTAAGTAAGAAAATCTTCCTTGCTAAGTAAGAAAATCTTCCTTGCTAAGTAAGAAAATCTTCCTTGCTAAGTAAGAAAATCTTCCTTGCTAAGTAAGAAAATCTTCCTTGCTAAGTAAGAAAATCTTCCTTGCTAAGTAAGAAAATCTTCCTTGCTAAGTAAGAAAATCTTCCTTGCTAAGTAAGAAAATCTTCCTTGCTAAGTAAGAAAATCTTCCTTGCTAAGTAAGAAAATCTTCCTTGCTAAGTAAGAAAATCTTCCTTGCTAAGTAAGAAAATCTTCCTTGCTAAGTAAGAAAATCTTCCTTGCTAAAGTAAGAAAATCTTCCTTGCTAAAGTAAGAAAATCTTCCTTGCTAAAGTAAGAAAATCTTCCTTGCTAAAGTAAGAAAATCTTCCTTGCTAAAGTAAGAAAATCTTCCTTGCTAAAGTAAGAAAATCTTCCTTGCTAAAGTAAGAAAATCTTCCTTGCTAAAGTAAGAAAATCTTCCTTGCTAAAGTAAGAAAATCTTCCTTGCTAAAGTAAGAAAATCTTCCTTGCTAAAGTAAGAAAATCTTCCTTGCTAAGTAAGAAAATCTTCCTTGCTAAGTAAGAAAATCTTCCTTGCTAAGTAAGAAAATCTTCCTTGCTAAGTAAGAAAATCTTCCTTGCTAAGTAAGAAAATCTTCCTTGCTAAGTAAGAAAATCTTCCTTGCTAAGTAAGAAAATCTTCCTTGCTAAGTAAGAAAATCTTCCTTGCTAAGTAAGAAAATCTTCCTTGCTAAGTAAGAAAATCTTCCTTGCTAAGTAAGAAAATCTTCCTTGCTAAGTAAGAAAATCTTCCTTGCTAAGTAAGAAAATCTTCCTTGCTAAGTAAGAAAATCTTCCTTGCTAAGTAAGAAAATCTTCCTTGCTAAGTAAGAAAATCTTCCTTGCTAAGTAAGAAAATCTTCCTTGCTAAGTAAGAAAATCTTCCTTGCTAAGTAAGAAAATCTTCCTTGCTAAGTAAGAAAATCTTCCTTGCTAAGTAAGAAAATCTTCCTTGCTAAGTAAGAAAATCTTCCTTGCTAAGTAAGAAAATCTTCCTTGCTAAGTAAGAAAATCTTCCTTGCTAAGTAAGAAAATCTTCCTTGCTAAGTAAGAAAATCTTCCTTGCTAAGTAAGAAAATCTTCCTTGCTAAGTAAGAAAATCTTCCTTGCTAAGTAAGAAAATCTTCCTTGCTAAGTAAGAAAATCTTCCTTGCTAAGTAAGAAAATCTTCCTTGCTAAGTAAGAAAATCTTCCTTGCTAAGTAAGAAAAT
This sequence comes from Archips crataeganus, assembly GCA_947859365.1. NCBI lineage: Eukaryota > Metazoa > Arthropoda > Insecta > Lepidoptera > Tortricidae > Archips > Archips crataeganus. The sequence continues at coordinate 9,093 of OX402057.1, read as the reverse complement.
CTTCCTTGCTAAGTAAGAAAATCTTCCTTGCTAAGTAAGAAAATCTTCCTTGCTAAGTAAGAAAATCTTCCTTGCTAAGTAAGAAAATCTTCCTTGCTAAGTAAGAAAATCTTCCTTGCTAAGTAAGAAAATCTTCCTTGCTAAGTAAGAAAATCTTCCTTGCTAAGTAAGAAAATCTTCCTTGCTAAGTAAGAAAATCTTCCTTGCTAAGTAAGAAAATCTTCCTTGCTAAGTAAGAAAATCTTCCTTGCTAAGTAAGAAAATCTTCCTTGCTAAGTAAGAAAATCTTCCTTGCTAAGTAAGAAAATCTTCCTTGCTAAGTAAGAAAATCTTCCTTGCTAAGTAAGAAAATCTTCCTTGCTAAGTAAGAAAATCTTCCTTGCTAAGTAAGAAAATCTTCCTTGCTAAGTAAGAAAATCTTCCTTGCTAAGTAAGAAAATCTTCCTTGCTAAGTAAGAAAATCTTCCTTGCTAAGTAAGAAAATCTTCCTTGCTAAGTAAGAAAATCTTCCTTGCTAAGTAAGAAAATCTTCCTTGCTAAGTAAGAAAATCTTCCTTGCTAAGTAAGAAAATCTTCCTTGCTAAGTAAGAAAATCTTCCTTGCTAAGTAAGAAAATCTTCCTTGCTAAGTAAGAAAATCTTCCTTGCTAAGTAAGAAAATCTTCCTTGCTAAGTAAGAAAATCTTCCTTGCTAAGTAAGAAAATCTTCCTTGCTAAGTAAGAAAATCTTCCTTGCTAAGTAAGAAAATCTTCCTTGCTAAGTAAGAAAATCTTCCTTGCTAAGTAAGAAAATCTTCCTTGCTAAGTAAGAAAATCTTCCTTGCTAAGTAAGAAAATCTTCCTTGCTAAGTAAGAAAATCTTCCTTGCTAAGTAAGAAAATCTTCCTTGCTAAGTAAGAAAATCTTCCTTGCTAAGTAAGAAAATCTTCCTTGCTAAGTAAGAAAATCTTCCTTGCTAAGTAAGAAAATCTTCCTTGCTAAGTAAGAAAATCTTCCTTGCTAAGTAAGAAAATCTTCCTTGCTAAGTAAGAAAATCTTCCTTGCTAAGTAAGAAAATCTTCCTTGCTAAGTAAGAAAATCTTCCTTGCTAAGTAAGAAAATCTTCCTTGCTAAGTAAGAAAATCTTCCTTGCTAAGTAAGAAAATCTTCCTTGCTTGACGGTTTTTCACGAGATTTGGCATAGAGACTTGTTTTGACCCCCCTGCTTGTTTCCCTGACTCGACTCTACCTTTTCTCGTTACCTTGGCTTGTTTTTTACGGTTTTCTGTTCAGCTTTTTGATTGGTTTTGTTAAAATTGGCAACTTTTGACGTATTGTTACGGCTATACCCGTTTAGCTACCCCCACCAAATTTTGGTTGTGGGTAGTGCTGGGGCAGCTCTAACTTTTGGCATCGTCAAAAAGGACCCAATTCAGGCGGTTTCCTGGCAGCACTTGTCGAAAAATTCTCAGGCGCCTGCTAAACTTAATAGCAGCGCCTGAAATTTTTCGACGAGCAACGGATATTTTTGTGAATAACTCCTCGTGGGTTATTCATAAAAATTTTCTGTTTGGGTGACGAGATAGGGTCGTTCATTCGCCCTATTTCCGACTTGAGTTTTGGTGGCGTAACTCTCATAGTTTGGGAGTTACGGATTTTACAAAAAATTACGCCGATCGGCGTAATTTTTTGATCGACATTCGGGTTTTTCGGCTGGGGAATTTTTGTTTCTCAACCGAAAAATCTGGTCAAGGTGTCGGTGAATAGAGCTTCTAAAGCTCTATCTTTTGGCTTAAATAGCATTGTGGTGGAACTTACCGTTTTGGAAATATTGATATTTATCGATATTTCCATACAAATTTCGGCAAATTTTGGGTTTTTCGGCTGGGGAATTTTTGTTTCCCAACCGAAAAATCTGATAGAGGTGGTGGTAAATAGAGCTTTTAAAGCTCTATCTTTTGGCTGTTACATTGTAGAGGTGGCTATTACTGTTTTGGAGATATTGATTTTAATCGATATTTCCAAACAGTATATGGAAAATTTTGGGTTTTTGCGTGGCGCAATCACTGAAGGGTGATTTAAGAGGGTTAAAACCACCGAATTATGGCGGAAAAAAGTGCCGGGGTTTCCCCATCGGGGGAACGGATGGATATGGTCTCCGGACCCAACAAGAGGGCTGTCGTAGGCGAGGCCGAGAGCGACGGAGGGGACGGGCCCACATCCAACCCCAAGGTTGGGACTTCTGGGCGCGGGCGCGCCCCTAAAAGCATGGGCGCATACGTCGGCTTGTCCGCCGCCAAGGCGAAACTGAGAAGCTCGGTCGGGGATGACGACTCCGAGCCCCTGTCCAAGGTGGAAAAAATAAGGGCGACGTACCGCCTTAACTTCCCTGCTCTGCGCTCCCGCTCGCAGGGAAACAGGAGAGATCGTTCCCCAACCCCTAAGGCGGTAACGATAGCGAACGTGTCCGACGACGAGGGCGAGCCGGAAAGGCCGTATCATACGCCGAACCAGTCGGCTGATAGCAGGCCGGAAACTGCCAGCGCGGCAACTCCAGCTGCAACAGACGGGCAGCTGACAGCCGATGAGATCGGAGTAGTAGAGAGCACACGGAAAGCGGCACGTGTGGTCCTGGCGGAGGCTGCCAAGTCCAGCAACCTCAATGGCGTGGTCAAGGGGAAGATAAACTCCTCTTGCCGCGAAATTCTGGAGGCCATGGACTTCCTGGAGAACCGCCGAGAGAGCGAAGAAATCCGCAGGCTTAAGGCCGACAACAAGCGGATGCGGGAGCAACTCGCTCTCTTGGCGGCAGAAACAAAGGCGCTGCGCACGGCCTTCGCAGAGCGAGCCCCCGAGGCCCCCCGGCGAATTACGCAGCAGGGTCTCCCTGAAGGCCTGCAAGAGTGCCTGGAGCTCCACAGCCGGGAGCTCTTTATGAGCCTGGGCAATATGCTCAATGCGAGACTGGAGGCCCTGGAAAAGCGCCTCCCCCCAGAGCCCATCATGCGGCCACCGCTGGCTGCTGACAGGGCAACCAGGCCTCTGGCGGCCGCCCCTCAGCAAGGGCGCAATAAAGGGAGGGCAGGCAATCGTTCCTCCAGCCAGCCCGAGCTTGCGCAAGAGCGAGCCAAAACACAGAGGGAAGAGCGGACAGAGCGGCCACAAAGGCAACCACAAGCACAGCCGAGGGCGCAGGCTGGTGCCAGGCCTAAAGGCCAGCAAGAGGAGCCCAAGTCACAACCGGCGGTGACCACTGAGTCGTGGACAGAGGTGGTAAAGAGGGGGGCAAAAGGCAGGAAACCCGCCCAACCCCAACCCCAAGCTGCCAAGCCGAAAAAAGCAGCCCCGGCCAAAGCGCTACCGAACCCCAAGAGTTCAGCGGTTGTGGTGACCCTGAAGCCGGAGGCCAACGTGACCTACTTGGCCGCACTGCAGAAGGTCACCACATCGCTTAAACTGGCGGACGTGGGGATCGAGAGCGTGAGGGTCCGGAAGTCGGCCACCGGGGCCCGACTTATTGAGGTTCCGGGGGCCAGCAGCGGCCGTCTCGCCGATGACCTGGCCCATAAAATTGAGGGGCTGATAGGGGACGTGGCCACTGTCCATCGGCCAGTTAAGACGGCTGATCTCCGGGTTACCGGCTTTGACGAGTCGGTAACGCCGGAGGACGTCAGGACGGCAGTGGTCCTTAAGGGTGGCTGTGCGGTTGAACAGGTGAAGGTTAGCCCAATCAGACTCCTAAATAATGGGACAGGGACGGCGTTGGTGAGATGCCCGGTGACTGCCGCCAATGCCCTCATCAAGGGGGGCAGACTACTGATGGGTTGGTCGGCCGCACAAGTTAAGGCTCTGGAGCCCCAACCCATGCGGTGCTACCGTTGCCTGGGGACAGGGCACACTCGGGCGCTTTGTCCATCTGCGGTGGATAGGGGGGACATGTGTTACCGCTGCTCCAGGCCGGGGCACAAAGCCGGCGAATGCGAGGCGGACCCCTTCTGCAGTGTGTGCCACTCCGCGAAGCGCCCAGCGGGGCACGTGATGGGTGGAAGGGCGTGTGCGCCTCCCCAAACAAAGGGCCGTAATGACCTACAGGGGCCAACCGGAAACCAGGCGACCGCCCAAGGGCAAAGTGGTGGACGCAACATGGATCTCTAAATGTCAGCACACCGACATTTAGAGATCCTACAGTGCAACCTCAATCACTCCGCCCGCGCCCAAGACCTGCTTATGCAGGTCATGGCGGAGTGGGGGTTGGCCCTTGCCGTGGTCGCCGAGCCGTACCTCGTCCCCCCCCAGTTAAACTGGGCCGGGGCGACAGACGGCGGGGTTGCGGTCGTTGTGCCGGCTGCGGGGGACTTTCCTCCCCTCACGAAGTCGGAGGACGGCCCAGGATATGTGGCCGTCAAATGGGGGAGAACCGCGATCATAGCGGTTTACTTCTCCCCCAACCGGCCGCTCTCCGACTTCGAGAGCTATTTAGAGGGGCTGGGTAGAGTCGCCGGGAGGTGTGCCCCGGCGCAAATAATGGTGATGGGGGACCTCAACGCAAAGAGCGCGGCGTGGGGCTCCCCAATCACCGACCCCAAAGGAGCAGCACTCCGAGACTGGGCCATAGCCACTGGTTTCCAAGTGGTGAACCAAGGCGTCGCGAACACGTGCGTGCGCAGGCAGGGGGGCTCCATCGTGGACGTTACGTTTGCGACCCCTGCCCTAGCCGCACGTGTCATGGACTGGAGGGTCCTGGAGGAGGTGGAAACCCTCTCCGACCACCTCTACATTCGGATGGGGGTGTCCACCTCACCACCAGTGCCACAGCCGCCCAGACGGAGAGGTGCCGGCTTAAGATTCCCGCGGTGGGCCATCACTCACTTCGACCCGGCCGCGGCGGAAGAAGCCGCCATTATCGAAGCGTGGTGTGACCCCCCACCAGCAACTGCGGGGGCCGAAATCAAGGCGGCACGATTCCGCGAGTCGTTAACTGCGGTGTGCGACGCGGCGATGCCTCGGGTGAGGAGGTTTCCTGCGAGGCAAAGCGTGTACTGGTGGTCGGAGGAGATCGCGGCTCTCCGGCTCACCAGCAACAGTGCACGCCGTGCCTACACGCGTTGCAGGCGGAGGCGGTCGCACACCGCAGAAGAGGAGGAGCTCGCTCATAGGGCCCTAAAGGAGGCCAAAGAGGCCCTCCAACTGGCCATCATCAGGGCAAAGGATGCGGCACACGAGGAGTTCCTGGCGACCCTCAACAGGGATCCATGGGGGAGACCATACAAAATGGTCAGAAACAAGATGAAGCGCGCCCCCCCTATGGATTCCATGGAGCCGGAGCTCCTAGACAGAGTGGTGGAGGCCCTATTCCCGCCGGCGCCAGTTTTTGCTCCCCCGAGGATGTCGGCCCCCTCGGAGGAGCAAAACGAGCCCGATGACCCTGTCCCCGGCATTACCGAGGACGAGATGGTGGCCATGGTGGACCGCCTACGAGGCAATAAGAAGGCCCCGGGCCCGGATGGCGTCCCGGCAAGGGTGATCCCGCTAGCCCTGGAGCACCTGGGGGAGCGTCTCAAGGACCTCCTTGATGAGTGCCTTGAGACAGGATGCTTCCCCAGGGTGTGGAAGGAGGGACGCCTTTGCCTTTTGCGAAAGGAGGGCCGCCCAGCTGACTCTCCTTCTGGCCACAGGCCACTGGTGCTGCTGGATGTTTCCGGGAAGATGTTCGAGAGGGTGATAGCTTCCCGGATCATCCGGCATTTACACGATGTTGGCCCAAACATATCGGAGCGTCAGTTTGGGTTCCGGGCCGGAAGGGGCACTCTGGATGCCATCCAGGCCCTAAAGTCTTTTAATGACCTTGCGGCAGGTAGAGGGGAGGGGGTGGTGGCGGTGTCCCTGGACATCGCCAATGCGTTCGGCACCCTCCCCTACAGCGTCATAAAAGAGGCTCTGCAGTACCATCAGATACCGCAGTATCTGCAGAGGATCGTAGGGCACTACCTTGAGGAAAGGGTAGTGCTCTACGATCGCGAGGGACAGCACATGGCCAGGCCCATGGGTTGCGGGGTGCCACAGGGGTCAGTTTTGGGGCCCCTCTTATGGAACCTCGGTTTTGACTGGGCCATAAGAGGGGTTCAGCTTCCCCGCATGGCCACCATCTGCTATGCCGATGACACGCTGGTGGTTGTGCGGGGAAGCGAACTGCGGGAGGCCCTTCGCAGGGCAGCGGTTGCGGCCGAACTGATGGTCGACCGCATCCGCATGTTAGGGCTGAAGGTGGCGGTGGCGAAAACCGAGGCAGTGGTGTTCGGAGGGCCTGGTTGGCGGGTGCCGGCGGGCACCATAGTCCGCATCGGGGGGGAATCTGTCCAGGTCAGGGCCAATATTAAGTATCTTGGCCTTGTCCTGGACAGAAAGTGGGATTTCGGGGAGCATTTTACCCGACTTGCTCCCCGGCTGGTGGGTGCCGCGTCGGCCCTTGGCAAATTGTTGCCCAACGTGGGAGGCCCCAGAGGTGCCGTGCGCCGGCTCTTTGCCGGCGTGGTACGCAGTATGGCGCTCTATGGAGCGCCGATATGGGCGAGTCGGCTGACGGAGCGAAACAAGGCCCTGCTCCGTCGGCCACAGAGGGTATGCGCGATAAGGGTGATAAGGGCATACGTCACGGTGGCGCATATGGCGGCCTGCGCCCTCGCAGGTACACCGCCATGGGACATCGACGCCCAGACGGTGTCCGAGACCTACTGGTCCCGTAGGGAGGCCCAGCTAAGAGGGGACACGCCGGCACCCCGAGAGCTAGCCTATGCTCGCCGGATGGTGGAGCGTCGCATGAGGGATCGCTGGAAGAGCGACCTGGAGGACAGCCGCTATGGAACGCGCACCATAGCCGCACTCCTCCCGTCGCTCGACCAGTGGATCGAGAGGGCGTTTGGCGCCCTTACGTTTCGGATGGTGCAGGTAATGACCGGACATGGTTGTTTCGGTCATTATCTGCACCGCATTGGAAGGGAGTCCTCTGCGACGTGCCACCATTGCGGCGACGATGACGACACCGCCCAACACACACTGGAGGTGTGTAGTGCTTGGGACCCGGAGCGCCAAGCGCTCGTGGCGGCGATAGGCAGGAGCGATCTCTCGCTCTCTAGCGTCGTTTCGGCCATGCTAGAGAGCGAAGAGGCCTGGCAGGCGGTCGCCTCCTTTTGCGAGACGGTCATCTCGCAAAAGGAGGCCGCGGAGCGGGAGCGCGAGGACGATGCCCTCGCGCCCCAATTCCGGCGCAGACGGAGGGGGGTAAGGCGGAGGCGATTTGCCGCCCGTCATATCCCCCAGTAGGACCAGCGGGCGAGGGACGGGGATCCCTTGTCCGCATTGCACGGTCCTACATGTCTGGGGAAGGGGTTGAAACGCTGCAACTCCTCCCTCCTTTGGCGCGGGTAGCCCTGGCGCAAGCCGGGGCGGCCGGGTGGCGTCGTTCTGGTGAAATCCTTGGGATCCCACGGCGCCTACCAACCTCGGCAAGAGGGTCAGCGTCGGAGTGGTTTTAGTGGGTATGCTCTCCTGTCCCCTTCTCGTTAGGAGAAGAGGACCGGAGAGAGAGCCCCACATAACCTAAACCGGGTCTCCCCGGGCCCGGGGGTACACGTAATGTGTTTCCACTCCGTGAACAAAAAAAAAAAAAAAAAAAAAAAAAAAAAAAAAAAAAAAAAAAAGGTTAGGTTAGGTTAGGTTAGGTTAGGTTAGGTTAGGTTAGGTTAGGTTAGGTTAGGTTAGGTTAGGTTAGGTTAGGTTAGGTTAGGTTAGGTTAGGTTAGGTTAGGTTAGGTTAGGTTAGGTTAGGTTAGGTTAGGTTAGGTTAGGTTAGGTTAGGTTAGGTTGGGGTGCGAAGTCGGAAACCTCCTCGAGTGCCCGGGCGTTACCACTCCCTTCTATCCGAGGCGTAGGCCTCATGGGGTGGGGAAGGGTAACGCCTGGGACGGTGCACCCTGGGCAACAACGGTTAATTAACTCCTTCGGGGATTTAGTTAACCGTTGGCTAATATCCGACTGGGGGGGTGGGGGTCAGCAATCTCCACATGTGCCCGGGCCATGTATGGTCCGCATGCATGGTCTGGACTGCACGACTGCTACGGTTCTCCCCTTTTAATCCTGGACACTAGGGTTAAGGGGGAGAAGAGTAGCAGTTGGGCCCATGGCCTGTGGGGATTGACTGACTGACTGGGGGGGAGGGGGTCGGTAACTTCCACATGTGCCCGGGCGGAAGTAGTGGTACCTACTACCGCCTAGGCTGCACGACCGTTACGGTTCTCCCCTGTTAACCCTGGTGGTTAAGGGGGAGAAGAGTAGCGGTTGGGCCCATGGCCTGTGGGGGTTTACTGACACACTGGGGGGGAGGGGGTCGGCAATTTCCACATGTGCCTGGGCGATAGTTCAGGTTATCGTCTGGGCTGCACGACCGTTACGGTTCTCCCCTGTTAACCCTGGTGGTTAAGGGGGAGAAGAGTAGCGGTTGGGCCCATGGCCTGTGGGGGTCTGCTGACACACTGGGGGGGAGGGTAGCGGGCCCATTAGTGGGTCCGCTTTTGAGGACGGCGCCCCGCCCTTGGGCGGGCGCCTTTGACGTCGGCGAACCCGAACTGAGTACCTGCTCTGCCACGGCGGACAGGGAAAGGCGAGGGGGAGCCTGGTGGGCGGAAGCGACCGTGCCCTCGGTACTGCTCTGCTTTCAGAGCAGGACATGAGGGCGCGGAAGCTAACGTGAGGGCACGTAACCCCGGCTTGCCGGGAACGTGGGCATCTGCGGAAGCCATGAGGAGTAAACCTCTTTAAACAATCCTTCACCAGCGGGGGAGGCCGGGGAGTGCCGAACCCGCATTGCACGGTGTCGACAGAGGAGCCCCATCCCGGGGCGGCCAGTGGGCGTTGCGGTGACACATTTTGCTCCCGTGGCGTTCACAATGGCAGACGAGGGAATCCGTGTGGTTTTTAGTGGGTAGGCCCCTTGGGGAGAGCCCCACATACCTTCGTTTCCCCGAACGGAGACGATGCATAAGGTGCATTTTCCACACCAAAAAAAAAAAAAAAAAAAAAAAAGGTTAGGTTAGGTTAGGTTAGGTTAGGTTAGGTTAGGT